>OX336394.1:64769382-66201523 GCA_946902985.2 Meconema thalassinum | reverse complement strand
AGTAGTATCTGCTACAGTTAGGGCATTTCTTGCATAACTAGTATAATTTATTCGCCATGCATAGTGCAAAATCCCTAATTGCACAATATTATTAAAACTGTTTTAGAGTGTAATAGATATGCTTTTGTTTTGTTTATAGACTACTACAATGAATGTTTTGAATGCTGTGGGACAATCATGTGGCTTAGAGACAAAGAAGCTCAGCGAATTGCCAACGCATATTCCATTCCGCATTATCAAGATTCGGAAATTGAAAACAGCATATGGTGATCGTGTACTTTGTGTATGTGAAAACTTTGAGACATTTCTGCCTATACGGTTTAATGATATGTCGGAAAGTGTTTTTGATGAAGTCAATAATGCTGTGCAACCTGTACACTTAATTTATGAAGGTTTTAAAAACAATAGGTGCATGATTCGTTTTAATTAAATAAAAAAAGTCAAATAATAATGGAAGATATAAGTCATGACAATGGACTGAAAGAAAAAATATGTGTATAGAATAATAATGTCTTAGTGTTTAGTATTGTCTTAAAAATATTATCATGAAACCAAAAAATGTATATAAAGTTTGTAAATAAATGAAAATAATGGTACAATGTTGTTTTATTTTCTATAGAAGTCAGAATATTTAACATTGCAGAGTATACATGATTATGACAATAAAAAGCATACTTAATACAAGTCTTTGCCTTTACGATAGTGTGTTATAGTTTTAAAAACAAAGCTTGTTGTAGATCTTTTTTCTTCCACGGTAAACAATAGGCATGAAAACGTTATTGTCCTGTTTTGGATCATTATCACTATCATAATCATAAGCTGCATGATCTATATCACTATTATTATAATCACTATAATTATTCTCAACATTATCCTCAACATTACTAAAACCAGTTAAATATTCCTGGTCCTCTTCCTGTTCCTCTTCCTCTTCCTCTTCCTCTACAGTGTCCTCGTGTAGAGTCTGCGTGGCTTTTGATAATGTTAAGGGTTTTTTGAACATTGAATTATTTTCAATAGTAGTATTGTTTTGTAGCACTTGCTTTTTAACATTTTCATGATTTTCTGTTGACAGCAATAGTGTTTCATGCAGTACACTACATTGATGATCACTGACACTTAAAACCACACTATTTTTGCTTTTTAGCTCACTGCGACATTGTTTTGAACGTTGTTTTGTACAACGCCAAATAACAGTTCCATTTTTATTGGTTCGTTTCACAATATATGAATATCCTTTATAGAATGCATGAGGCTTACCATACCTAGTCACAGATACTTCCATATCAACTGTCAAGCTTAGACTAAGCTCTAGTAAAGACAACTTGGTAATAAGAACAATAGATTAATGTGCTAGCATATATGGGTGCAAATGTGGGAGCAAAAAAAAGTGGGAGCAAAAAGTGGGAGCAAGAATTGGGAGCAAAAAAGTGGGAGCAAAAAGTGGGAGCAAAAATTGGGAGCAAAAAAGTGGGAGCAAAAAGTGGGAGCAAAAATTGGGAGCAAAAAGTGGGAGCAAAAGTGGGAGCAAAAGTGAGTGTAAAAGTGAGTGCAAACGTGGGTTCAAAAGTGAGTGCAAAAGTGAATGTAAAAGTGGGTGCAAAAGTGGGTGCAAGAGTGGGTGCAAAAGTGGGTGCAAAAGTGGGTGCAAAAGTGGATGAAAAAGTGGGTGCAAAAGTGGGTGCAAGAGTGAGTGCAAAAGTGGGTGAAAAAGTGGGTGCGAAAGTGGGTGCAAAAGTGAGTGCAAAAGTGGGTGCAAAAGTGAATGCAAAAGTGGGTGCAAAAGTGGGAGCAAAAAGTGGGAGCAAAAAGTGGGGGCAAAAATTGGGAGCAAAAAGTGGGAGCAAAAGTGGGAGCAAAAGTGAGTGCAAACGTGGGTTCAAAAGTGAGTGCAAAAGTGAATGAAAAGTGGGTGCAAAAGTGGGTGCAAGAGTGGGTGCAAAAGTGGGTGCAAAAGTGGGTGCAAAAGTGGGCGAAAAAGTGGGTGCAAAAGTGGGTGCACGAGTGGGTGCAAAAGTGGGTGAAAAAGTGGGTGTGAAAGTGGGTGCAAAAGTGAGTGCAAAAGTGGGTGCAAAAGTGAATGCAAAAGTGGGTGCAAAAGTGGGAGCAAAAACTGGGAGCAAAAAGTGGGAGCAAAAAGTGGGATCTGAAGAAAGTAGGAGCAATTATGAGAGTAAATGTGAAAGGAAAAGTGGGAGCAAGTATGGGAGCAAATGTGAAAGCAAAAGTGGGAGCAAAAAGTGAGAGAAAAAAGTGAGAGCAAAAAGTGGGAGCAAATATGAGAGCAAAAAAAGTAGGAGCAAGTATGGGAGCAAATGTGAAAGCAAAAGGGGGAGAAAAAAGTGAGAGAAAAAAGTGGGACCAAAAAGTGTAAGCAAAAGTGGGAGCAAATATGAGAGCAAAAAAATGTGGGAGCAAAAAGTGGGAGCAAAACGTGTAAGCAGAAGTGGGAGCAAACAAGTGTGAGCAAATATGGGAGCAGAAAGTGGGAGCAAATGTGAAAGCAAAAGTGGGAGCAAAAAGAGCGAGCAAAAGTGAGTGCACAAAGGGGGAGCAAAATGTGTGAGTAAAAAGTGGGGTCAAATGTGGTGTTTTACTAAAACAATCCCCCCTAACCTAACCTAACCTAACTTTACTCAACCTAATTTCACCTAACCTAACTTCACCTAACCTAACCTTCCAACTCTCAGATCAAAAATTAAATTCTGGCTATAGTCGCGTTGGAATCCAAAACCTCTGGGATAACACCCAAGTATACTAGCCACTACACCGCGAAATGGGCAAATTATCATGCAACACAACACAAAAATAAAAAGTTTTCTGTAGTGTAACTCATTGGCTGACAATCATAGTTGAGAATTCAAACCCAAGACCTCAGGACTTTAGTTTTGAACATTATCAGAAATATTATTCCATTTACATTTTGCTGTTGCTTATAGTTATAAGAGTTGGCATTAATATGGGAGCAAAAGTGAAAGCAAAAAGTGGGTGCAAGCATGGCTGGTTGTAGAGACTTTCATATCAACTAATACACATAAATTAAATTTTAGTAAAGTGACTTGGCTAATAATAATAATAATATTAACAGTTTTAAAAAAAATCAAGGGGATTGATATTTTTCAGGGTGTAATTTCCAAAGTACTGTCAAGAATAATAATTACATGAACAGATTCCAAGAACTCTAGAGTGCTTTTAAGGTTAATGATTGGCTAGGAGTGAGATAGAGCTAGCTAACCTAAGTTAACCTCAGCTCAGTAAACCTAACCTTGTCACATGGCATGTTCTACAAGTATAGACTTGCTTTGAGACTGGCTATGACGTCACAGATGAATGGCGGTGGGAGGCTGGCAAAAAGGACAATGTTTTTGGGTAATAAAAAGTCGTGTCCAGCCTCCCACCGCCATTCATCTGTGACGTCATAGCCAGTCTCAAAGCAAGTCTATACTTGTAGAACATGCCATGTGACAAGGTTAGGTTTACTGAGCTGAGGTTAACTTAGGTTAGCTAGCTCTATCTCACTCCTAGCCAATCATTAACCTTAAAAGCACTCTAGAGTTCTTGGAATCTGTTCATGTAATTATTATTCTTGACAGTACTTTGGAAATTACACCCTGAAAAATATCAATCCCCTTGATTTTTTTTAAAACTGTTAATATTATTATTATTATTAGCCAAGTCACTTTACTAAAATTTAATTTATGTGTATTAGTTGATATGAAAGTCTCTACAACCAGCCATGCTTGCACCCACTTTTTGCTTTCACTTTTGCTCCCATATTAATGCCAACTCTTATAACTATAAGCAACAGCAAAATGTAAATGGAATAATATTTCTGATAATGTTCAAAACTAAAGTCCTGAGGTCTTGGGTTTGAATTCTCAACTATGATTGTCAGCCAATGAGTTACACTACAGAAAACTTTTTATTTTTGTGTTGTGTTGCATGATAATTTGCCCATTTCGCGGTGTAGTGGCTAGTATACTTGGGTGTTATCCCAGAGGTTTTGGATTCCAACGCGACTATAGCCAGAATTTAATTTTTGATCTGAGAGTTGGAAGGTTAGGTTAGGTGAAGTTAGGTTAGGTGAAATTAGGTTGAGTAAAGTTAGGTTAGGTTAGGTTAGGGGGGATTGTTTTAGTAAAACACCACATTTGACCCCACTTTTTACTCACACATTTTGCTCCCCCTTTGTGCACTCACTTTTGCTCGCTCTTTTTGCTCCCACTTTTGCTTTCACATTTGCTCCCACTTTCTGCTCCCATATTTGCTCACACTTGTTTGCTCCCACTTCTGCTTACACGTTTTGCTCCCACTTTTTGCTCCCACATTTTTTTGCTCTCATATTTGCTCCCACTTTTGCTTACACTTTTTGGTCCCACTTTTTTCTCTCACTTTTTTCTCCCCCTTTTGCTTTCACATTTGCTCCCATACTTGCTCCTACTTTTTTTTGCTCTCATATTTGCTCCCACTTTTTGCTCTCACTTTTTTCTCTCACTTTTTGCTCCCACTTTTGCTTTCACATTTGCTCCCATACTTGCTCCCACTTTTCCTTTCACATTTACACTCATAATTGCTCCTACTTTCTTCAGATCCCACTTTTTGCTCCCACTTTTTGCTCCCAGTTTTTGCTCCCACTTTTGCACCCACTTTTGCATTCACTTTTGCACCCACTTTTGCACTCACTTTTGCACCCACTTTCGCACCCACTTTTTCACCCACTTTTGCACCCACTCGTGCACCCACTTTTGCACCCACTTTTTCGCCCACTTTTGCACCCACTTTTGCACCCACTTTTGCACCCACTCTTGCACCCACTTTTGCACCCACTTTTCATTCACTTTTGCACTCACTTTTGAACCCACGTTTGCACTCACTTTTGCTCCCACTTTTGCTCCCACTTTTTGCTCCCAATTTTTGCCCCCACTTTTTGCTCCCACTTTTTGCTCCCACTTTTGCACCCACTTTTGCATTCACTTTTGCACCCACTTTTGCACTCACTTTTGCACCCACTTTCGCACCCACTTTTTCACCCACTTTTGCACTCACTCTTGCACCCACTTTTGCACCCACTTTTTCATCCACTTTTGCACCCACTTTTGCACCCACTTTTGCACCCACTCTTGCACCCACTTTTGCACCCACTTTTACATTCACTTTTGCACTCACTTTTGAACCCACGTTTGCACTCACTTTTACACTCACTTTTGCTCCCACTTTTGCTCCCACTTTTTGCTCCCAATTTTTGCTCCCACTTTTTGCTCCCACTTTTTGCTCCCAATTTTTGCTCCCACTTTTTGCTCCCACTTTTTTGCTCCCAATTCTTGCTCCCACTTTTTGCTCCCACTTTTTTTTGCTCCCACATTTGCACCCATATATGCTAGCACATTAATCTATTGTTCTTATTACCAAGTTGTCTTTACTAGAGCTTAGTCTAAGCTTGACAGTTGATATGGAAGTATCTGTGACTAGGTATGGTAAGCCTCATGCATTCTATAAAGGATATTCATATATTGTGAAACGAACCAATAAAAATGGAACTGTTATTTGGCGTTGTACAAAACAACGTTCAAAACAATGTCGCAGTGAGCTAAAAAGCAAAAATAGTGTGGTTTTAAGTGTCAGTGATCATCAATGTAGTGTACTGCATGAAACACTATTGCTGTCAACAGAAAATCATGAAAATGTTAAAAAGCAAGTGCTACAAAACAATACTACTATTGAAAATAATTCAATGTTCAAAAAACCCTTAACATTATCAAAAGCCACGCAGACTCTACACGAGGACACTGTAGAGGAAGAGGAAGAGGAAGAGGAACAGGAAGAGGACCAGGAATATTTAACTGGTTTTAGTAATGTTGAGGATAATGTTGAGGATAATTATAGTGATTATAATAATAGTGATATAGATCATGCAGCTTATGATTATGATAGTGATAATGATCCAAAACAGGACAATAACGTTTTCATGCCTATTGTTTACCGTGGAAGAAAAAAGATCTACAACAAGCTTTGTTTTTAAAACTATAACACACTATCGTAAAGGCAAAGACTTGTATTAAGTATGCTTTTTATTGTCATAATCATGTATACTCTGCAATGTTAAATATTCTGACTTCTATAGAAAATAAAACAACATTGTACCATTATTTTCATTTATTTACAAACTTTATATACATTTTTTGGTTTCATGATAATATTTTTAAGACAATACTAAACACTAAGACATTATTATTCTATACACATATTTTTTCTTTCAGTCCATTGTCATGACTTATATCTTCCATTATTATTTGACTTTTTTTATTTAATTAAAACGAATCATGCACCTATTGTTTTTAAAACCTTCATAAATTAAGTGTACAGGTTGCACAGCATTATTGACTTCATCAAAAACACTTTCCGACATATCATTAAACCGTATAGGCAGAAATGTCTCAAAGTTTTCACATACACAAAGTACACGATCACCATATGCTGTTTTCAATTTCCGAATCTTGATAATGCGGAATGGAATATGCGTTGGCAATTCGCTGAGCTTCTTTGTCTCTAAGCCACATGATTGTCCCACAGCATTCAAAACATTCATTGTAGTAGTCTATAAACAAAACAAAAGCATATCTATTACACTCTAAAACAGTTTTAATAATATTGTGCAATTAGGGATTTTGCACTATGCATGGCGAATAAATTATACTAGTTATGCAAGAAATGCCCTAACTGTAGCAGATACTACTTTTCTGCATATAGCACAAGTGTTAAGTTTTAATGCCCACTTGACACAGGCTATCATGTGTCCACAGGGTAAAAATACAACACCTAGTTCATCTTGATAACAAATTTTACATAATTGTTGGTCACACTTTTGTATCTGTTCGTGAGACAAGTCTTTTCTTTCAGCCTTATGTATTTGCTCCGCGTGCTCTAACTCTAAAGGCACTTTTATGTCTTGTGCTGCAATCACTTTTTCTTTACGAATAGTGTTCACAAATTCCTGACCTTTAAGCAACACCATGTATTTACAGTTTGGTAACCAACGAGCATGTTGCACTAAAGGGTCATCAGTCATTTGCCAATCCTTTAAAGCAAATCCGCAATAAAAACATATTGTTTTATCCCCTTCACCAGTATAAAAAAAATCCAGCTTCACTTAGCTGTTTGGTAAGGTGTTTTAATATTAATGGCCAAACATTTTTATAAGATTCGAAACGTTTTTCAACAGAGCTGTACTCTGAGTGTGCTAGTGCTTTAGTCTTGCAAACTCCCAATTTTTCAAAAGCACACGCCAATTCAACACTGTCTATGGCATATGGACCACATATATCGACACTACCGTTGACTGGTAATACATCATTATTATTATTTATTTGTGATTCAGCAACGTAAGTAGCGGCCAAAGGCCTTGTGGTTCGGTAAAATGAATGCACGGGTAGGTTACCCACTTGCTTTCCAAGCATGTAAGGACAGTGAGGAGACCATCGCAAATGGTCTCTAAAGGGATCATCCCCTTCTTCCCAGTGTGAAAGTTCAATACGACAAAACACACAGCGCACCACATCTTCTCGGTTAAAGTAAAAAAAACCGGCTTTTGCAAGTTCATGCGTCGACAAAAAGCCTACAGGCCAGGATTCAAATGTTAACCATCGATCATGTTCTGATTTTAAATTTAACACACGTGGTAAACCAACTTGCTCACTTGTTGTATTTGGTACTAACGCCATGTGTTATAATAAAACTTTTTCTTATTGTAAGTTATTAACATTGCACAGAGTACTTTAAAGCATAATGCATGCTTGTTCACTGTCTGTTCATTACGTTAATGGCACATGACGACACCTAAAAGCAAACAAAATAACCCATCACTCAATCAATCAATCAATCAATACTTGTAAATAAAACGTTAACTTTAATTGGCATTAATATATCAAAACACCATTAAAAATAAACTGTATGTTGGCACTAACAGTAACCCATGTACTTATTTTCTTTTTTATAAAGCTATAGTCATTTACATTCCCCCACCCTCCCTTTAACCAATATATAAACAAAAATGAATGTCATGTCATTTTGTTCACATTATCATGTTCAAACCTGTGGATATTCGTTGAGTCCATAGGGAACCACCCATAAATTAAATTTATTATTTTTATTTTTAGAAAATCCAACATGGCCTTGTACTTTTCCCAGTCAACACCAACAACATAGCCATTAATCAAGAAAGCAATCATTGTCCCAGTCATGTACAGGTAATGAAATTTTTTTGTCTACGAGTTTTCAGTAGTGGTAAAATGGAATAGCATTTTTAAGTTGGACTTACCTGAGTTTTAAACAGTTCACTCTTTGGCAGTGGTTTCGCTTTAGTGCGTTTCGTTTTTTTTTCAGCGACTACTACGTCGGTAAGACTATTCTTTCCAAGTTTCTAAAAATAAATAAAATAAACCGCTATAAATACCTAAATTCAAGTTAATACATACATTTCATAAAATAAAACATAAAACAAAAAAAAATGAGACAAGTTAGTTTAAAAAAATCATCTCACCTTTACTTGCAGTGACTTGTTGTTCTTCCCTTCTAGTGGGCTCAAAAGTGCAATGGTTTCTTCTCCCTCAGACATGTAAGGTATGCCGGTTATCTGCAAACAAATAAATAAAATCATTAATTACCTAATCAATAAATAATTACTTGTAAATATATATATTAATCAATAAATGTATAAATGAATAAATATATACCTACCCCACAACAAGGTTAAGTATTTTCCACCAACACCAAAACTGTTAAACAAGACCAAGTGTTTCACGCAACGCAATGTGTTCAAAGGTAGTCCACCCAAGTGAGAGTGGAAATGATAACGACATGTCTTTATATATGCTACGTTGCATGTATAATCATTTTTTCCCACGCTTTGACCATTCTGTTATCGGTCACGTGGACAGCTAACGCCCAAAGTGAACACCTGTGGCGAATCAAATTTCACATGAACTTGCATTTTGTCACGTACGAAGCAAAACAGAATGTCACTTGTTAACAGTTATCATGCACGTGGACAGATAACGTCCAAGGTGAACACCTGCGGTAGATCAAATTTCACATGGACTTGCATTTTGTCACGTACAAAGCAAGACAGAATGTCACTGGTTTAGCGTGCCTGTGGTTTCACACAAGTTCACATGCATTTCGCACTTCCCTGCCACCACAATGGTCAGATTATTTCACTTTCAAGCGTCATGGTCATTTTTCCATTGCACTTGTTGTCAAGTCAGATCAACGCCATCCAATAAGCTCAAATGACCTTCACCTCCTGCTCGTTTGCAAGTGTGTTTTCTGTACTCGCTTCGACCAACATAGAACCAAGTTCTCATCACCGTTTACATGTCAAAGGTAAAATGTGTGAAAACGCACGCTCGTTCTGTCATAAACCGGCCCGTCGAAATAGCGATTGATCTATTGAACACGGCCACCGTGGTCAGCGACAGTTTCAATGAAACACACACCCAGCAGTATCGTCTCTCTCAACCACCGCGCTTCATGGACATTATAAACAGGCAAAGAAAAAGAAAACGTTATTTCAACATGTATGGCGTTAGGCCCTTTGTGAATTATTTTTTGTAAAAAATATCTACCACACTCGAAAGAGGACGTCACCCCGAGTCCTTGGACCTGTCGTACACGCCCTTAGCGTTATTGGTTCGTGAGATATCTGCAAAAATCACGAAAAACACGTATTTACCCCAAAATCGAGTTTCCAATTTTTTAAAAATTATACCGAGCGGTCCATAGCAAAGAGGACATCACCCGAAGTCCTTGGACCCGTCGTACACGCCTCTAGCATGATTGATTCGCGAGATATAGCAAAATCACAAAAAACACGTGTTTACCCCAAAATCGAGTTTCCAAAATTTTTTAAAAAATATAACGAGTGGTCCATAGCAAAGAGGACGTCACCCCGAGTCCTTGGACCTGTCGAACATGCCTCTAGCATGATTGGTTCGCGAGATATAGCAAAAAGTTTAAAATCACGGTTTTACCCCAAAATATTCTGTTTCCCTCATTCTCAAAAACTTTAACCTATTACCAAAATACACAGGGTTTCGAGACAAGCCATTTGACACGTCATAGGACCATATCCGACCATGCATTCGTGAGATATCGGAAAAAGTCTAAAATCACGGTTTTACCCCCAAAAAGCCTGTTTCCCTCATTCTCAAAACTTTAACCTATTAATAACATGTATAGGGCTTCGAGACAATCGATTTGACACGTCACACGTCCAAATCCGACCTTGCGTTTGAGAAATATCGGCAAACTTCGTAGGAAAGTAGGCGACTATCTGGCTCTCTCCTCACCACCAAAACCTCTTCTTATCAATCATTTTTTTCAAAGAGCTCGCCCTCTTACAAAAATCCCAAGTGCGCATGCGTAAAAAACAAAAACAAAAATGTTCATCCATAGCGGCAGCCAGAAAAACGCATGCGTCATATGAGCAACAACATTTAAGTTCATTTTAGCAGCGCACCTTACACATGTCGTATTTGAAAAGAGGCTTTCACTAAGAAATTAAAATTTCACCCCCTAGTAGGGGTAGGTTTTATTTAGGGGTTGAAATGAGTGGTCCATTGGAAAGAGGGCGTCAACCCGAGTCCAACGACACCTCATTTGTCAAAATCGGACCATGCGTTTGAGAGATATTGACTTTGCCCCTGAATGTATTGCGGGTTAGTATGTGACGTCAGAGGGAGTGGTGGTGGGGGGAGTTAGAAACCGCCTTACCCCCCTACTTTTAGATTTTATGTGGGGGGACACACTCAAACACAAACACACACACATACACATACACACACACGGACAAACGGTATTCTCATAAGCCAACTTTTTTCATAAATGAAAATAGTCTATTATGGGTGTTTATATTTCCACATGAGGTGACATAATGCTTGGATTCTTTAAATAACCCCACAATAATGAATCTGAAATGCATTTAAAAATCATTGTGTTATGTATTGTCTTACGGTCCATTCTTCGAAAAGTTATAATTACCGCCCTGGGAGTAGCAGGTAATAAGCAAAGAACCAACGCATAGAATAATGAGTATGTAAATCTATATGTTAGTGAACAAACATCATTTTGCTGCAAACCCCCGAATGGGAGCCACCACTGCATGACAGCATAAAGGAATAACAATCATAATGGGCGAATGAAGAGATTTTGGGAATAGAAGATGATAATGATGATGATAATTGTTGTTTTAAGGGGATGAACATCTGGGTTATCGGCCCCTAATTGGTTGAGTGATAGTGAAAATGTAAATGTAATGATACTATACCTAAAACTAACTACATACTTATAACAACAACAACAACAACAATTATCATCATCATCATCATCATCATACATACAGTACTAGAAGATATGAAAATGAAAATCCACAGCCTGCTTCCAGTCTCCGACCGGGTCAGGAATGGAATGAATGAAGCCCCCATCTAACGGCGAGGATCTGAACTGTGCCGGCTGCCGAGGCCTGACGCACTCCTCTGGGGCAATGATTAAATGAATGACAGATGAAATGAAATGATAGTGGAGAGTGTTGCTGGAATGAAATTTTGACAGGGAAAACCGGAGTCCCCGGAGAAAAACCTGTCTGCCTCCGTTTTGTCCAGCACAGATCTCACATGGAGTGACCGGGATTTGAACCACAGACCCAGCGGTGAGAGACCGGAGTGCTGCCGCCTAAGCCACGGAGGCTACACTAGAAGATATATGGTCAACAAATAAAGGATAAGGCAAATAAAGACAGGAAGAAAAGAAATGCCCTCAACCCTTGAAGAATGAGGATTGAGGGACTTGGAAGGAAGGAGAGCCTTGAAAGGCAGAAAGGAAAGTGGAAAGAGGAGAGGACCTGTCCCAAAATCAGTGGAAAAAGGGGAAACTAAACGGACCCAGCTCAGGAATTCCCCCGGGATCGCCAACTCCCGAACTCGCCAGTCGTGAGACCCAGAGGGCGTAGAAATATCCAGGGTGCACCAGACGTGGTGGGGCTACACACCCTGCCTCCTTGAGGGCCTTGAGCAGAAGGCAGGACATATCATGAAGGGAACAGAAGAGGTTTGACCCCTCGAAGAATGAGGGATCAGGAAAGATCAGAGAAGAGCCAATTAAGGCGGAAAAGTAAAAGACTCCCTAGGCTTCGGATACCCTAATACCGTCGGGGTCGGAAGAGAACAAGAGTTGACCGAGAGAGGTCGACAGAAATGAAGATGGAGAGGAGCCCAGCACAAGTAAGTGGAAACAATGCCGGACTCAGCTGGGGTCCCGTGGTCACCAACCCAAGTTTCACTAGATGTGAGCCCTTGGGGGGGGGGGGGGGGTTGGGAAGAGAAGAAAGCTAATTCAAATTCATCTGTGAAATAGGTTCAATCGCGTCCCTTAGTTGGGTATAACGTCCTACAAAACGTATATTTAACGATTTCGACTCAAAACCGAAAACAACAGTTCCCTGGTACGTTAAAGTCAAGAATGACCTCCAAGAAAAGGGCCTACGACCAGATGGCGCACACAAACGAGCCCTTTTCCGAACAAGCATCGTGACTTTTGGGACTTTCCGAGATGAGAAATGGACAACCGGTGCAAAGTGGTCGGATGATCACCGTGCTTGACACAGCAAGCTAATGAAAACCTACTGGATCAATCGTAAATTGAATAAACGCCAGAATGTATAGTGGAAATTATCGTGGTCCCTAGTTGGCCGATTAGCGAATAATAAATAAATAAATTAATAATAAATAATAATATTGACAAACAGGATCTTCACCTACTTTCTAGGGAAGAAAACGAAAGGGGGTTGGTTCACTGAGGTAGGCAGAGATTTGCAAGAAATTGGGATTTCATGTAACAATGTGCAGGAGCTTAAGCTGATGAAACTGACAGTTCATCGGGGTTTCCTGTAAGAACCTAAGCTTAAAATAGGCATGAAGAAGACGGAAGAAAGGAAGCAACAACATCAAGAATTCATGCGACAGTACTGGGCGAATATTAAAGCTCGAAGCAGAAATTAGTGGAACTAACGTGGTCCCTAGTTGATCGAAACGCAATAATAATAATAATAATAATAATAATAATAATAATAATAATAATAATAATAACAAGAAGGTCTACAACCAGGTTAGGTTATGTAAGTTGTCATAAGTACGTCGCTGTCGCTGTTAGATTTGAACCATATGTTGCGTGTTTATAACTTCTTTCATCCAGTCTCTAACTGAATTTGGCACAGATATTGCTGCAAAATAAATTGTTGAATGGAGTTATGCTACATACCGCAAGTTGTGCAAATTAAGTGTCGGCTGGTGTGACATCACTGAAACCCAGGATCTACGAGTATAAATTGTAACCTTAGTTTACTAGCACAGCTATTTGCTTTCGCCCCTCCTGTCACAGTGAGTATTTATGCATTTCTATACTGCTTGCATGTGCTCAACTTTGGTGAATTGCGTAAATATTTAACACGAAGAAGTCGATTAAGATCTGACAGTTCCAATGCAGGTTAAGGATAACTCGTCTCATACTCTTTCGATATCAGCTTCAAAAGCGTCGGCAAAATTTACAAGAAACGATTACTAGACTATTAATCATTTAGGGTAGGTAGGACTCTTCAGCCGTAGTGAAGGCAACCTGCCTAGGGGATGAAAACCCCGAAATCAAACTCATTTCAGCAGCGTCTGTCCCGCAGCGGGCGGCTGCTAACGACGTCTGTTCCCCATGTTAGGGGCGGTCGAAATCATATCCTGGCCGTAGGTATAAAAGGCACACCATCATCATGATGAGATCAAATAAGAAAAGTGGAAATAAAAGGCCACTACCCGAGGTGCGTCGGGGCACCCTTGGAGCCATCGCTGGGGGTGACAGCATACAAGCCGGTGGTGATCAGGAGCTGAACAGGCGGGCCCTGATCGGGGAACACCCCGAACATGTTACAGCCGATGTTGATAGTAGCATCCTAACAGCATTCAACGCTACACCTGCTCCTAGTGTTTCTTCTGATACTCAGGAGACCACAAGAGCAGGCAAACCGAGAAAGCGCATGAAATGGACAAATGAAATGAATATGTACATCATGCGTTCATATTATCAGATAACGAATATGGAAACTGACACTACTGCATATAGACAGAAGGTGCACGCTGCATTCTGCCAGAAATTCCCTGATATTAATGTTACGGAACAGAGAATAGCAGATCAGCGCCGTGCTATAGTTTTGAAGAAACTTATCCCAGAACATCAGCTCAAGCTGCTAATGGTTGACGTAGCTGCCGACAATACTCATACCTCTGTAGACGAATCCATAGATCAGGAGAGTACACGTTTGGTCAATGAACAAAGGCACACCGATCATCGTTCAGATGACAAAGATGTCAGAATATCGCCGGAAGCACTCGGAGATCCAGTGCGGAAACAACTCGAAGATGAATTTGGGAAGGCTCTCATAGAATTTGAAGGGACTGATCCAATAGACCGGCCCATGATCACGAACCAACATTGCTCTAAGAAACTTGCTACCGCTGTTGTAACAATGAACGACATTCTATCTCAGCATCTGTCCCAGAAATCATATTGTTTCAACCATGTTCAGACTGCAATTTACGCTGGAGCGATAGCTGTGATACGAGTGACAGGAGGTAGATTATGGCGACCTAAATATACGTCAGGTCGACAGAAGAAGATGCCAGCTTGGGAGATACGTTTACGAAAGTCTGTTGATGAACTGAGAGTAAATATCGGAAGAATGCATCAGTATGTTGCAGGCAATAGAAGTAAGAAGGTTGTTCAATGTGTTAAAATGTTGAGCCATACGAAGAGTAACCATGCAAAGTATAATCCTCCGAACTGTAGCCCCCTTGAGATCCTAGACACATTAAAGCAACAACTTGAGGCAAAGGCACAGAGATTACGTCGATATAAAGAATCGAACGAACGAAAGCAACAGAACAAGCTATTTGTTACCAATGAGAAACGGTTCTATAGGAATCTTTACGATCCTGGAACTCAAATGGGCAGTTCACCGCAAAAAGAAGAGGTAGAGAATTTCTGGTCATCCCTATGGTCGAATGCTGGAGATTATAACACCAGCGCTAAATGGATTACGGAGGAGGAGGAGAGAATGTCAGAAATTGACACGATGAGTGACTCTTCGGTATCAACTGAAGATGTGACCCGTGTGGTTAAGGAGACCCAAAATTGGAAAGCGGTAGGACCAGACAACCTCCACAACTTTTGGATCAAACGTTTCACTTGTACTCATGAGCATCTTGCCCGCTGCTACACAGATTTCATCCAAAATCCACAGCTTATCCCCTCTTACTTGATGCGAGGTAAAACATACCTTCTGCCAAAAGGTGATAGAACCAATGATCCTTCCAAATATCGACCTATCACCTGTCTGTGCACCCTGTATAAGATATTTACATCTTGCATTGCACGTAAGATTTGTGAACACATAAATCTTAATAACATCCTGGCTGAAGAGCAGAAGGGGTGCATGAAGAAGTCTCAAGGTTGCAAAGAGCAACTTGTAATCGATGCAGTTACTATGGAACAAGCAGGAAAGATGATGCGTAACCTCTACATGACCTTTATTGATTACAAGAAAGCTTTTGATTCAGTGCCACATTCCTGGTTAATCCAAATCCTGAAGATATATAAAGTTGATCCTGCCATCATTATAAGTCTGCAACATATGATGTCCCATTGGGGGACCAATTTATTAATGTCTAATGGAGACACATGTATGGAATCGGTATTTATTCAAATCAAAAGAGGTATCTTTCAGGGTGACAGCTTGAGCCCTCTATGGTTCTGTTTGGCGCTCAATCCACTATCATCATTGCTGAACAATGCAAAGTGTGGTTTTCCAATTAAGCACCATGGTATAGTCAAATACAAAATTTCTCATTTGATGTATATGGATGACATTAAACTATATGCATCCTCTGAGAAACACATCGACAATCTAATTGCAATTACTGCTTCATTTTCTTCTGATATTGGAATGTCCTTCGGATTAGATAAGTGTCGCACCCTCACCATTCGGCGTGGAAAATTAGAGGCCCGCGCATTTCAACTTGATGACGGTTGTTTCATAAAGCCTATGGAAGGTAATGAGACCTACAAATATCTTGGTCTCCTGCAATCTAATCGAATTGATCATAAAGGTATTAAAGATAGAACCATAGCTATCTACAATCAACGCCTTAACAAGATTTTAAAATCAAAGTTGAATGGAAAGAACACCTTTAAGGCTATTAATACCTATGCTATTCCTGCTCTGACATATACTTTCGGTATTATCAAATGGACGCAGACTGACTTGGAGAACATCCTAATTAAGACACGTACCATCTTAACAAAACACAGATGTCTCCACCCTAAGTCAGCTGTTGAGCGATTGACAATTCCGCGTCAAAGAGGTGGACGAGGGCTCACGGACATTATCCAATTGCATGCAAGGCAAGTGAGGAACCTTCAGAGATATTTTCTGGGAAGACATGACTCTCCCATACATCAAGCCGCTGTGAAGGCAGATGACAAGTGCACACCGCTGGATCTTCTTCACGTAAGGGATATACAGTTAGCCACTGATGAGGAATGTTCAGCCACCAAGCTTCAGCAGTGGACGCAGAAAGCTCTGCACGGTCGTCATCCGTATGATCTCAACCAGAAACATGTCGACATTGATGCGTCGAACAGCTGGTTGACTCACGCTGACCTATTCACTGAGACTGAAGGATTCATGGTTGCAATCCAGGATCAAGTTGTGGCCACCAAAAACTACCTGAAATATATAGTTAAGGCAAATATTCAGGATGATAAATGCAGAAGATGCCAACTAGAACCGGAAACAATTCAACATATCACAGGAGGCTGCCAAGCAATCTCCTGTACTGATTACATGAAAAGGCACAACCAAGTGGCCAAAATAATGCACCAACACCTTGCTCAAAAGCATTTATTATCTAATAATATTTTGCCTTACTATCAGTATGTTCCTGACGCCGTTTTGGAAAATCCCAGTCACAAGTTGTTATGGGACCGATCAGTTATTACTGATAAAACCATACCAGCAAACCGACCAGATATCGTTCTTGTGGACAAGGTGCAAAAGAGAACCTTCCTAATTGATATTGCAGTGCCCAATTCCCATAATCTGCAACAAACCTGCTGTGATAAGATCACCAAATATCTGCCTTTGGCTGAGGAAATACGGCAAATGTGGAGACAGGAAAGTGTAGTGGTTCTGCCCATAGTAATTTCTTCTACCGGCATCATCCCCAAATTATTGGCTCGTAATCTACAAATATTGGGAATACATCCTGGTCTACATATCACCATGCAGAAGGCCGTCATCTTGGAGACCTGTTCCATTGTTCGCTCGTTTCTCAATGTGCCACCTTAAGAGAATTAGCCATACCGTCTTGCAAACAAGCCGACGATATGTTGATATGTCCCACTTATGTGGTGAAATGAATGTAGAAATAATAATAATAATGTAGAAGGGATCTGGAAGGAACGGAAGTCTCGGGAGCTTTTATCAGCATGCTGTAAAGATCACTGACACCTCCAGGAAAAGGCGATTGAAGTCACAATGACAGACTCACCAAAAGGATTCTCAACATTGCTCTTTCAATGAAAGCCGAGAACAACTGACTTAGTGAAATAGAAAAAGACCTTCAAGAAATTGGCATTACGGAGGAAGTTATACAAGATCGACTCCAGTTCAGAACATTGATCAATAGTCATCATTTCTCTGAGAAAATTCCTTCCAGGACCAAGAAATCCTGGACGGAAGAAGGGGGAAGATTCTTAGTGCCCAAATGAAGAGATTTAGGTAGAAGAAGTAAACATCATTGGAAAAGTAAGTTCTATCGTGCTCCACAGATGGTTATAACGATGCAATATAAGCAATAATAATAATAATAATAATAATAATAATAATAATAATAATAATAATAATAATAATAATAATAGTAATAGACTACAAGCTGTATTTGGATCGCACTAAGTGGCTTCGCTGGCGTACTCGGTAGCATGCTGAGCTTCTATGCCCAAGATAGCGGGTTCAAACCCGGCCGAAGCCGTCGGATTTTTTAAGAGCGTTAAAGATCCCTCAGTATGCCTTCCTTCGGAGGGGAAGTAAAGCCGGCGGTCCATGTCATAGATTTATGGCATGTTAAAGAACCTTCCACTAATTGCACCTGTGAGAAGCTAAATTTGATAGGTTAAGAATGTAAACAACGCTCTTAAGTTTCTACGTCCGTTGCCAAGAGCCGACTGCGGTGGCGTCTGGTAGCTAAGTTCTGAACTTGGCCTAGTGGCGCTTGGCGGCAAAAGTAGAAACTATTTGAAAAATTCTAAGTTGCAGTACTTAAATTAAAACTACAGATAGCACACACTAATACAGTCATCACAATTAACACCGGTTGTCGGACAGATTCTACACACACCCAAAGTACATGGGGCTACATGACCGCGTTGTCGCAGCCCCTAAACTAAGGAACCAACCAACCGACATATCTGTTCCGAATGACCATAATATCCACCATAAATACAGAGAAAAGATTGAAAAATATACTCTTCTAGCTATGGAGGTTGCTAGAATCTGGAGACGAAAATATGTGACGATCCACCCTTTCCTCTTTTCTCCCACTGGCCTGACACCTAAATCCTTTTCAGTAAATCTAGCTACACTAAATCTTCCCATATTCACCCATACTATTGCACAAAAGGCTGCAATTCCGAAAACCTGCAGCATCGTTAGAGGGAAAAAGAGACGTGGAAGATAAGAAGAGAAAACAAAATTAACTGTCAAACGTCTATGTTATACCGTATACTTCGGAAATGTATGCTATAGGCTTAAGTGTTATTTGACTCATTTTCTTGTACGTAATGTACCGATATGAGTCATGATACCGACTGTAAGTTGAGTAAATAAAGATAATAATAGTAATAATAACAATAAAGCATTACGACACTGTAGTCAAAACAGAATGCCTGTACGCCTGTGAATGCCTTTCAATGGATGACAGGCTAGAGAAGTTGGAGGTCCTGGAAAGGGGAATTCTGCGGAAAATCATGGGCCTAATCCAGACGGAAACCGGTTGGAAACTTTGGAGCAACGCTGAAGTCTACCAGAATGTAGAAAAAACCTCTGCGATCATGAGGATACGGAGGCTAATATTTCTTGGTCACATGTACAGATTGGGCAAATCCAGATTAACCAAGCAGTTGTTTGACTACTTCTGGAACAAAAAAACAACAACTTTAACTACATCATGGATTAAAGAAACTCGGAAAGACCTTGAAAGAAGTAACATCCCAGAGGCCCAAATGTTGGAAAGGGATACGTTTCGAAACAGTAATGACAATTTGGAAGGGTTTCATGACGAGGGAAGAGCTACAAAGACCGGAAGAGCTTGGACGGCCGAACAACGGCAGCAGTACAACGATGGTATGAAGGAGTATTGCAGGCAGTGGAAATTACAACTAAAATAGTGAAATTGTAGCGTGATCCTATGTGGTGAGTTCGCAAGTAAAAGAAGTGACAGTCAGTCTCAAAGACTAGACTTTGTATCATTTTAAATGCTACAAATGCTGAAAAATGCTAGAAAGGGTGGAGGCTTCGAAGCGACATGTTAGAAAATTATCTGCATAATACTAATCTTGCTTATCTTGTTTCATATTACTCGCGAACGGCAAGTGCAAACCAGGGCAAGGTCAAGCGCGCGGGATGCCGCACGCTCACCAGAGCGCGCGGGGACGTGCCCCTTCCATCCAGTCTGAAAACACTTATAATGGGCGATGTATTGAAAATAGAGATATGCTCTCACGGACGTTTTTGTAGAACTTTTCATGCTGACCAATTCTTACGCTCATAGTATATTGATATTTTTAACGGTTTGCCCAGCGTTAGCTTAAGAAGCGCACGGACGCCAAGTTTGTTTTCGACTTTTCACTGAAATCGTTACTGCTTGGCTTCCTTTGATCATACATAAATTATTTTCTACAGAATCTTTCCTCGAGATATCCTTTACAGAATGGTGAAAACTGCATCAAAATCCATCTAGTGGTTCTCGAGATTACCCGTGACATCCAAGAATCGGGGATTTTTGTCTTATACTAACGAAGTAGAGATTGTCGGGGAACACATGCACCAAGTGCTACTATGACGTCACACACCTCAGTGCATCTGGGTACATTTCGTCCCGTCACCGTAACGTAACGCGACCCCAGCGTAACGACGAAGTCGACAAGATCATTTAAAATGATAAAAATAATGAAAATAATACACCACTGGGGATTAGAGTTACCACTGAGGCAGAATATTCCCCTACACTGCTTCATTAGTTTGCCGGTAAATCTACCGACAGGAGGTTGTCGCCCTTAAATTACAGTGGCCTGAGTTGTGACGTAGCTCACAATCTTAGGTTTTCAAGGTCGGTGCTTAACGAATTGCATCTATCAGCCCGATAAAAATAAATGTTTACTATAAAATCATTTCCTGTAGTTAAAAGTAACGAGATTGCTAAATTTAATAACCTACCTCATGTTTACAAGGTAACGGCTTGAATATAAAATGCAAGCTCCTCCTGGTGATTTGCTGCGAGAGAGAAGATCAAAGGAATGGGAAGCAGTGAAACGTCTCTAAAGTAGCTCCCAAAGTGCCACTGCTTAAGAAATAAGGTCACAGTAATTAACTTTGTGGATTAATCGGATTATCGGATTTTATATAAAATTAAGTTTTCTAGAGTTTTGGACTAATAACGGGGAGATTAAGGGGTGTCAAGGACTGTTTATGTATAATATGAAGTTATACAGTCATAAAAATGGATTTTCATCCCCGTGGTGTAGCGACTAGCAAGTCCCGGAGAACCGGGTTGGATTCTTGGCTGTGCTAAGAAATTTAATTCGGGTCTGATGGGTGGGACGGGGTCAACTCAGCCTCCTGACGCAAAACTGAGAAGAGGCAGGTTCAATTCCTACCTTAGCCTTTCCGGAAGTGGTATTCCGCGGTTTTCCACATCTACTCCAGGGATGGCACCTAGCTTAAGACCACGGCCACTTCCTATGCAAATCCTACCTCAATTACAAAGTAGGCTTCACCAGTACAGACATAACAGCGGCTTCGGTGGTGTAGTCGGTAGCATGCTGAACTGCTGTGCCCAAGATAGCGGGTTCAAATCCTTCAGTAAGTCTTCCTTCGGAGGGAAAGTAAAGCCGGCGGTCCCATGTCATAGATTTATGGCATGTAAAAGATCCTTCCACTAACTAAATTTGTGTGAAGCTAAATTTCTAGGTTGGATTTCGTTGAAACGCTCTATCAAGCTTCGCCACTTGCTGTCAGTGACATCTGGTAGTGAAATTTGAAACTACTTGAAATTGGACCGAACTTATAGCTCACCCCATGGGTGTCCGCTTGAAGCAGCTACAGTCTCTGGTGAGCCGAACATGTCCTCGGACACTCGCGGCACTAAAAGCCATACGCTAAATAAAGGTTATCAGACTAAGTCTTCACACACCCAAGTACACAGGACTACATGATCACGATGTCAAAAAGTCCCTAAGAGAATCAACACTTAATTCTGATTTTAGGGCTGGAACGGGATACATTCAATCTCGTGAGGAAAAACTGTGAAGACAAGGTTCCATTCCGACCTCAGCTATCTTGGAAGTGGTTTTCCGTGGTTTCCGCACTTTTAGTCCAGGCAAATGCCGGGATGGTTCCTAACTTAAGGCCACGGCTGTCTCCTTCCCAATCCTCTCTTGACTTATAAAAACTGGAGGGCGTGGTGGCGCAGTGGTCAAGCTATTCGCCTCTCACCAAGGTGGTCCGGGTTCGATTCCCGGTCAATGCATGTAAGATTTTCGAAATGAAATGCCATGTCCTGTGGTTCTGATTCTACGCAAAAGGATGTCCCGTGGGTAATGATCGCGAGATTAACGGCCACGTAAAACTACAAACTTCCTTTTTTGATACTTATATGATAACTAGGGCTCGAAATTGATGACCTATAAAAGGACGTACATATCAAAATAAAGGACATACAAACAGGTTGGTTAGTTGGTTCCTCAGTTTATGGACTGCGACAACGCGGTCATGTAGTCCCGTGTACTTTGCGTATGTGTAGAATCTGTCTGATAACCGGTGTTAATTGTGATGGCTGTATTATTGTGTGTTATCTGTTTTAATTCAAGGAAGGACTGTAGTCGATAATTTCAAGTAATTCCTACTTTTGCTACCAAATGCTACCGTCCACGACACCTAGCTTGCAGACTTGGCTATTAGATGCCATCGCAGTCAGCACCTGGTGGCGAAAGTTGGAAGTAATATGCGTATTAAATTATAACCGACACATTTTGGCTTCACACAAGTGTAGTTAGTGGGAGTTTTTTTATGCCATAAATCTATGACATGGGACCGCCAGCTATACTTCCCCTCCGAAGGAAGGTATACTGAGGGATTTTCAACGCTCTTAAAAAATCCGACGAACCCTCGACCTTGGGCATAGAAGCTCAGCATGCTACCAACTACCCCCACTGAAATCGCTTAATTAATATGCTCCACCACACAAACTACTGGATCAATGTTATGAAACTTTATCAACATTTACCTTTATATGATAAAATAGTTAAGTTACTGAAAATACACTGTTACCAACATTACAATGTTAATAAATTCTTAAAAACAAAATATTAAGCAAAAGGTACATTTGTGACTTTACTGATGAAGTTAAAGATTTGAAACTAAATACACTTAAAGAAGATTTCGTGGCTTGGGATGCAACTTAGAACCATGCTTCAAAATTTTTCTTCGATATGTTTAAAAAAAACTTAGGTTTTGAAGCAATGCTTAAATAATGCAGCCATTGTTCTAGGTCATATTAATGCACATATGCATATAAGCATACTGTGACAATTTCAAGTAGATTGATGCAGTAATTTCTGATATAATGTACCCTACAGAGGTGTGCAAATTATTATATTAGACTCATATAACGAATTTAGATCTGTTACAATTTTATAACCCTACTTATCAAAGTTTTGTCGCATTAAGACTTACAACTTTTCCCATAAGGACTGCGTATGGAAATTTTGGAAATTGGAGATTCTGAGGGACACCTAAGCTGACTCCATTTTGTCTTTTTTCATTCACTTTGGAATGTATCCTCTAAATCAGGTGATTTCAATACAGGGTCCACGAATCTTTGAATAGTTTAAGAGTGGACCATCAGTAATAAAATACTCCAATCCCTCTAATGTAAATACACACGAAAACTAGAATAAAGCATTCAAAACAAAGACGTGTGACATTCTGCATTAACAAGACTCCTCTTTTAGTAAAAATTCTAAAACATCATTTGACTGTACGTTTCTTAACCCTTTATAGGTCAAAACTATCATTTTACTTTTATGTGTTTTTAACATCTTAATTTATTTTTGTTCCTCTAATTTTAATGTTTATGCATTTTTTTTTTAAATTTTCAATTCATGTTCTTATAATTTAATTTTGATATTTTTTAATCAATTATTTATTTAAATAATTTCAAATTGATTTTTACAATTAATTTCATAATTATTTTTCAGTTATATATATTATATACATTTTTATATTTATTTTATTATTGTAATTTTATTTTTATAATTTTTATTTCTAGATTCATATTTCATTTTTACAGTTTACTTGTTAATGTTTTTAGTTTTAAATTGTTTGAAAGTTTATCCAACACATTACGTCAAGTAGATACGTATATAATATTTATCCAACACATTACGTCAAGTAGATACGTATATACTATTTATCCAACACATTACGTCAAGTAGATACGTATATAATATTTATCCAACACATTACGTCAAGTAGATACGTATATAATATTTATCCAACACATTACGTCAAGTAGATACGTATATAATATTTATCCAACACATTACGTCAAGTAGATACGTATATAATATTTATCCAACACATTACGTCAAGTAGATACGTATATAATATTTATCCAACACATTACGTCAAGTAGATACGTATATAATATTTATCCAACACATTACGTCAAGTAGATACGTATATAATATTTATCCAACACATTACGAGTAGGGGGGTAAGGCGGTTTCTAACCCACCCATTTTATTTGTACCAGACTGTACAAGTTAAAATAATTAATATCTCTCAAACGCATGGTCGGATTTTAACAAATGACGTGTCCTAGGACTCGGGCTGACGTCCTCTTTCCTATGGACCATGTATTATATTTTTCAAATTTTTTTAAAATTTTTCGTTTTCGAAAATAGGCTATAGCTTGAAAACCAAACAGGATAGAACGTTGTGCCATGGCTCAAACGAATGGTCTTTATGACCTTTATTTTTTGTAATAAAACTTTTTTATTTTTTATATTTTTTTGAAAACACTCGAATTTTCAAAATCCTATATTTTGGAAACTAGGAACTCTACAAAAAAATTGTTTAACGTAAATCAATGGTCCCTACCCCCTCTACCCCCAAAATAAATGTCAAGTCTCAAGAGAAAAAAAATGTGTTTTGTAAGTAGTGGGGTAGTGACAGAGCTGCTTACAAAAGCAAGTGGTGAGCCCCTGCGACCTTGGAATGGAAGGAGACATGCTAGGAGGGCGTGTTTGGATTCGTTTTTTTTCGTCTCGTTGCGCTCTTTACGGAAATGTAGATGTCGAAAAGGTGAAAATCTGGAAACACGGTTTTTTGGGGGGGAAAACCATGATTTTGAACTTTTTGCTATATCTCGCGAACCAATCATGCTAGAGGTGTGTTCGACAGGTCCAAGTACTCGGGGTGATGTCCTCTTTGCTGTGGACCACTCATTGTAATTTTAAAAAATTTGGGAAACGCGATTTTGGGGTAAACACCTGTTTTTTGTGATTTTTGCCGATATCTCACGATCCAATAACGCTAGAGACGTGTACGAGGTGTCCTAGGACTCGGGGTAACGCCCCCTTTCAAATGTGGTAGATATTTTTTCCAAAAAATAATTCACAAAGGGCCTAACGCCATACATGTTGAAAAAACGTTTTCTTTTTCTTTACTTGTTTATAATGTTTATAAAGCGTGGTGGTTGAGAGAGACGATACGGCTGAGTGTGTGTGTTTGACCGAACCTGTCGCTTAGCACAAGGACCATGCTTAATAGATCAATCGCTATTTCGACGGGTCGGTGTATGACAGACCGAGCGTGTGTTTTCCTGATATTTTACCTTTGACGTGTAAACGGTAATGAGAACTTGGTTCTATGTTGGTCGAAGCGAGTAGAGAAAACAAACTTGCCGAGGAGCAGGAGGTGAATATCAATTGAGCTTATTGGAAGGCGTTGATCTGACTTGACAACAAGTGCAATGGAAAAAATGACCATGACGCTTCAAGGTGAAATAATCTGACCATTATGGTGGCAGGGAAGAGCGAATACACGTGTGAGATGACATGTATGCTAAACCAGTGACATCCTGTTTTGCTTCGTACGTGACAAAATGCAAGTTCATGTGAAATTTGATCTACCACAGGTGTTCGCCTGGGACGTTAGCTGTCCACGTGCGCGATAACTGTTAACAAGTGACATTCTGTTTTGCTTTGTACGTGACAAAATGCAAGTTCATGTGAAATTTGATTCGCCACAGGTGTTCACTTTGGGCGTTAGCTGTCCACGTGACCGATAACAGAATGGTCAAAGCGTGGGAAAAAATGATTATACATGCAACGTAGCATATATAAAGACATATCGTTATCATTTCCACTCTCACTTGGGTGGACTACCTTTGAACACACTGCGTTGCATGAAACCCCTGGTCTTGTTTAACAGTTTTGGTGTTGGTGGAAAATACTTAACCTTGTTGTGGGGTAGGTATTTATTTATATATATTTATTGATTTTTATATAAATACATGCAATTATTTATTGATTAGGTAATTAATGATTTTATTTATTTGTTTGCAGATAACCGGCATACCTTACATAATTGAGGGAGAAGAAACCATTGCACTTTTGAGCCCACTAGAAGGGAAGAGCAACAAGTCACTGCAAGTAAAGGTGAGATGATTTTTTAAACTAACTTGTTTCATTTTTTTGTTTTATGTTTTATTTTATGAAATCTATGTATTAACCTGAATTTAGGTATTTATAGCGGTTTATTTTATTTATTTTTAGAAACTTGGAAAGAATAGCCTTACCGCCGTAGCAGTCGCTGAAAAAAAACAGAAACGCACTAAAGCGAAACCACTGCCAAAGAGTGAACTGTTTAAAACTCAGGTAAGTCCAACTTAAAAATGCTATTCCATTTTACCACTACTGAAAACTCGTAGACAAAAAAAAATTCATTACCTGTACATGACTGGGACAATGATTGCTTTCTTGATTAATGGCTATGTTGTTGTTGTTGACTGGGAAAAGTACAAGGCCATGTTGGATTTTCTAAAAATAAAATAATAAATTTAATTTATGGATGGTTCCCTATGGACTCAACGAATATCCACAGGTTTGAACATGATAATGTGAACAAAATGACATGACATTCATTTTTGTTTATATATTGGTTAAAGGGAGGGTGGGGGAATGTAAATGACTGTAGCGTTATAAAAAAGAAAATAAGTACATGGGTTACTGTTAGTGCCAACATACAGTTTATTTTTAATGGTGTTTTGATATATTAATGCCAATTAACGTTAACGTTTTATTTACAATTATTGATTGATTGATTGATTGATTGAGTGATGGGTTATTTTGTTTGCTTTTAGGTGTCGTCATGTGCCATTAACGTAATGAACAGACAGTGAACAAGCATGCATTATGCTTTAAAGTACTCTGTGCAATGTTAATAACTTACAATAAGAAAACGTTTTATTATAACACATGGCGTTAGTACTAAATACAACAAGTGAGCAAGTTGGTTTACCACGTGGGTTAAATTTAAAATCAGAACATGATCGATGGTTAACATTTGAATCCTGGCCTGTAGGATTTTTGTCGACGCATGAACTTGCAAAAGCCGTTTTTTTTAACTTGAACCGAGAAGACGTGGTGCGCTGTGTGTTTTGTCGTATTGAACTTTCACACTGGGAAGAAGGAGATGATCCCTTTAGAGATCATTTGCGATGGTCTCCTCACTGTCCTTACATGCTTGGAAAGCAAGTGGGTAACCTACCCGTGCATTCATTTTACCGAACCACAAGGCCTTTGGCCGCTACTTACGTTGCTGAATCACAAATAAATAATAATAATAATGATGTATTACCAGCCAACGGTAGTGTCGATATATGTGGTCCATATGCCATAGACAGTGTTGAATTGGCGTGTGCTTTTGAAAAATTGGGAGTTTGCAAGACTAAAGCACTAGCACACTCAGAGTACAGCTCTGTTGAAAAACGTTTCGAATCTTATAAAAATGTTTGGCCATTAATATTAAAACACCTTACCAAACAGCTAAGTGAAGCTGGATTTTTTATACTGGTGAAGGGGATAAACAATATGTTTTTATTGTGGATTTGCTTTAAAGGATTGGCAAATGACTGATGACCCTTTTGTGCAACACGCTCGTTGGTTACCAAACTGTAAATACATGGTGTTGCTTAAAGGTCAGGAATTTGTGAACACTATTCGTAAAGAAAAAGTGATTGCAGCACAAGACATAAAAGTGCCTTTAGAGTTAGAGCACGCGGAGCAAATACACAAGGCTGAAAGAAAAGACTTGTCTCGCGAACAGATACAAAAGTGTGACCAACAATTATGTAAAATTTGTTATCAAGAAGAACTAGGTGTTGTATTTTTACCCTGTGGACACATGATAGCCTGTGTCAAGTGTGCATTAGAACTTAATACTTGTGCTATATGCAGAAAAGTAGTATCTGCAACAGTTAGGGCATTTCTTGCATAACTAGTATAATTTATTCGCCATGGATAGTGCAAAATCCCTAATTGCACAATATTATTAAAGCTGTTTTAGAGTGTAATAGATATGCTTTTGTTTTGTTTATAGACTACTACAATGAATGTTTTGAATGCTGTGGGACAATCATGTGGCTTAGAGACAAAGAAGCTCAGCGAATTGCCAACGCATATTCCATTCCGCATTATCAAGATTCGGAAATTGAAAACAGCATATGGTGATCGTGTACTTTGTGTATGTGAAAACTTTGAGACATTTCTGCCTATACGGTTTAATGATATGTCGGAGAGTGTTTTTGATGAAGTCAATAATGCTGTGCAACCTGTACACTTAATTTATGAAGGTTTTAAAAACAATAGGTGCATGGTTCGTTTTAATTAAATAAATAAATAATGTGAAATAATAATGGAAAATATAAGTAATGACAATATACTGAAAAAGAAAGAAAATATGTGCATAGAATAGTAATGTTTTAGTGTTTAGTGTTGTCTTTAAAAATATTATGATGAAACCAAAAAAAATGTATATAAAGTTTGTAAATAAATGCAAAATGATGTTACAATGCTGTTTTATTTTATACAAAGTTAGTATATTTAACATTGCAGAGTATACATGATTATGACAATAAATGCATACTGAATACAAGCCTTTCTCACTTTACAATAGTCTGTTATAGTTTTAAACACAAGGCTTGTTGTAGATCATTTTATAGCAATGTCCCTTCAATGTTGTTTTCGAAAAGTGGGGAAGCCGCAATGGTTGTATTGACATAAGAACCTTATGGTTATTACTATTTAGTCACTTTGATCCCCTTGCATATCAAGAGCAGATGACCTAGTTGTTCCACTCTTTAAAACGACAACAACAACACTACCTCTTGCATAGTTTGTGATGTTGATGGCTCTTGCGACGTGGAAGATGGATTAAAAATAACTTTGAGAACAGGGGTTAAACGTTGATCATTAAACAATGCACTATTTTGGGTAGCAATATAGTTTTCTTGATTTTTTGTCGACGGCAACTGTGTTTCATGCGGTACACTACATTGATGATCACTGACACTTAAAACCTCACTATTTTTACTTTTTAGGTCACCACGACAATGTTTGGAACGTTGCTTTAAACAACGCCAAATAACAGTTCCATTTTTATTGGTTCGTTTCACAATATATGAATATCCTTTATAGTATGCGTAAGGCTTACCATACCTAGTCACTGATACTTCCATAGCATAGACTAAGCTCTAGTAAAGTCAACTTGGTAATAAGAATACTAGTTTAATGTGAGAGCAAATATGGATCCAAAGAGTTCAGGTAAAAGTGAAAGCAAATAAGCAAATATTAGAAACAAGAGTTGGGGTGAAAGTGGTCGCAAAGTGGTAGACCCATTACACAATAATTTCAGCACGACGAAGCTCTTGTTCAATTTCTTTGATTTCCCAATCGTGACCAGTATGGCCAGCTTGACGTGAGGCATGCAACAACTGTAGCCGCTGGACGAGCTTATTGGGATTGTGCCAGTATACAAATTTAACAAATGGATTTTTAGGTGTAAACAAAGCATTACCATTATCATGCTCATTATCATCATCATCATCATCATTATCATCATCATGATCACCATTATCATCATGACCATCATCACTGTTACTATATAGTCCTTTTTGATCCTCTTGCAATACCACTTTATTTATAGTCTGAGTTGATTTTGATAGTGTTGAAGGTTTCTTGGACGTTGACAACTGTCCTAACATGACGTTTTGAGGACATGATAAGTCCTTTTGAACAAACACTGCACTATCTTTAGCCGCAATATCGTTTTCTTGTGCTTGCTTTTTAGCATTTTGATAATTGTTTGTAAACAGTAAGCGTGGTTCGTTTCGAGCACTACATTGATGAACACTAACACTTAAAACCTTTCCATTTTTACTTTTCAGATTGCCTCGACATTTTGTTGACCTCTCTTTTGAGCATCGCCAGAATATTATTCCATTTACATTCTGGCGATTATAGTTATAGGAGTAGCCTTGATAGAGTGCACGTAGCCTACCTTTGTTGGTTGTAATAAGTTCCATAGTAGTAACTGACCTGTCAGTACGATGTTCACACTACAAAGGTTACAACTGTTTTGCTGATGGAGTGACCTACCATAAGCTTATATATTGGCTTTTCGTGTTGGCTTTAGTGTTGGCTTTTTGTGTTGGCTTTTTGTGTTGGCATTTCGTGTTGGCATTTCGTGTTGGCTTTTGTGTTGGCTTTTCGTGTTGGCTTTTTGTGTTGGCTTTTCGTGTAGGCATTTCGTGTTGGCTTTTGTGTTGGCTTTTCATGTTGGCTTTTTGTGTTGGCTTTTCGTGTTGGCATTTCGTTTTGGCTTTTCGTGTTGGCTTTTGTTGGCATTTTGTGTTGGCTTTTCGTGTTGGCTTTTTTGTATTGGCCTTTCATGTTGGCTTTTTGTATTGGCTTTTCGTGTTGGCTTTTTGTGTGGGCTTTTTGTGTTGGCTTTAGTATTGGCTTTTGTATTGGCTTATTTGACAAGTTATTTGTGTCAATGTATTTAGTGGATTTTTTTCTTGGTGTTGGAAAGTAGTTGAAAGAGAGGGAATATTTAAAGACTTAACCTCAGTTCACTAACCTAACCTAACCTAACCTAACTTTACCTAACCTAACCTAACCTTTCAACTCTCAGATGTTAATTAAATTCTGTACATAGTCAAGTTGGATACCAAGACCTCAGGGGTATAAAAAAACAATTATTTTTGACGGCTTATTTTGGTAACTTATTTTAATGGCTAACCTAACTTTACCTAATCTAACCTAACCTCAGCTCACTTTGGATATTACTAGTAAGTGTTCATATCCTCTGCTAGGTAGCATGCTAGTAGTACAGGTAGTGCTCATATTTACCGCTAGGTAGCGGAAACATACTTTGCATGTTGCATGTGACACTTGTGAAGTTTAACCACATGCAAGACGTGCTTGTATAAGTTCTCTATTTAAACTCAATATACAATTAACCACTAAATGTTCAGAACTAACATGTATAGCCATGTTTAGGGTATATAGGAGACCCTTAGCAAGAAAGGCTGTCTAACCCACGAGTGTACAGCCTTGTCATACGCAGTAAGCACCTGTTGGCAGAAAACAACAACAACAACAATTTGAGAAAGCCAACAGGTGCTTACTGCGTATGACAAGGCTGTACACTCGTGGGTTAGACAGCCTTTCTTGCTAAGGGTCTCCTATATACCCTAAACATGGCTATACATGTTAGTTCTGAACATTTAGTGGTTAATTGTATATTGAGTTTAAATAGAGAACTTATACAAGCACGTCTTGCATGTGGTTAAACTTCACAAGTGTCACATGCAACATGCAAAGTATGTTTCCGCTACCTAGCGGTAAATATGAGCACTACCTGTACTACTAGCATGCTACCTAGCAGAGGATATGAACACTTACTAGTAATATCCAAAGTGAGCTGAGGTTAGGTTAGGTTAGGTAAAGTTAGGTTAGCCATTAAAATAAGTTACCAAAATAAGCCGTCAAAAATAATTGTTTTTTTTACCCCTGAGGTCTTGGTATCCAACTTGACTATGTACAGAATTTAATTAACATCTGAGAGTTGAAAGGTTAGGTTAGGTTAGGTAAAGTTAGGTTAGGTTAGGTTAGGTTAGTGAACTGAGGTTAAGTCTTTAAATATTCCCTCTCTTTCAACTACTTTCCAACACCAAGAAAAAAATCCACTAAATACATTGACACAAATAACTTGTCAAATAAGCCAATACAAAAGCCAATACTAAAGCCAACACAAAAAGCCCACACAAAAAGCCAACACGAAAAGCCAATACAAAAAGCCAACATGAAAGGCCAATACAAAAAAGCCAACACGAAAAGCCAACACAAAATGCCAACAAAAGCCAACACGAAAAGCCAACACGAAATGCCAACACGAAAAGCCAACACAAAAAGCCAACATGAAAAGCCAACACAAAAGCCAACACGAAATGCCTACACGAAAAGCCAACACAAAAAGCCAACACGAAAAGCCAACATAAAAGCCAACACGAAATGCCAACACGAAATGCCAACACAAAAAGCCAACACAAAAAGCCAACACTAAAGCCAACACGAAAAGCCAATATATAAGCTTATGGTAGGTCACTCCATCAGCAAAACAGTTGTAACCTTTGTAGTGTGAACATCGTACTGACAGGTCAGTTACTACTATGGAACTTATTACAACCAACAAAGGTAGGCTACGTGCACTCTATCAAGGCTACTCCTATAACTATAATCGCCAGAATGTAAATGGAATAATATTCTGGCGATGCTCAAAAGAGAGGTCAACAAAATGTCGAGGCAATCTGAAAAGTAAAAATGGAAAGGTTTTAAGTGTTAGTGTTCATCAATGTAGTGCTCGAAACGAACCACGCTTACTGTTTACAAACAATTATCAAAATGCTAAAAAGCAAGCACAAGAAAACGATATTGCGGCTAAAGATAGTGCAGTGTTTGTTCAAAAGGACTTATCATGTCCTCAAAACGTCATGTTAGGACAGTTGTCAACGTCCAAGAAACCTTCAACACTATCAAAATCAACTCAGACTATAAATAAAGTGGTATTGCAAGAGGATCAAAAAGGACTATATAGTAACAGTGATGATGGTCATGATGATAATGGTGATCATGATGATGATAATGATGATGATGATGATAATGAGCATGATAATGGTAATGCTTTGTTTACACCTAAAAATCCATTTGTTAAATTTGTATACTGGCACAATCCCAATAAGCTCGTCCAGCGGCTACAGTTGTTGCATGCCTCACGTCAAGCTGGCCATACTGGTCACGATTGGGAAATCAAAGAAATTGAACAAGAGCTTCGTCGTGCTGAAATTATTGTGTAATGGGTCTACCACTTTGCGACCACTTTCACCCCAACTCTTGCTTCTAATATTTGCTTATTTGCTTTCACTTTTACCTGAACTCTTTGGATCCATATTTGCTCTCACATTAAACTAGTATTCTTATTACCAAGTTGACTTTACTAGAGCTTAGTCTATGCTATGGAAGTATCAGTGACTAGGTATGGTAAGCCTTACGCATACTATAAAGGATATTCATATATTGTGAAACGAACCAATAAAAATGGAACTGTTATTTGGCGTTGTTCAAAGCAACGTTCCAAACATTGTCGTGGTGACCTAAAAAGTAAAAATAGTGAGGTTTTAAGTGTCAGTGATCATCAATGTAGTGTACCGCATGAAACACAGTTGCCGTCGACAAAAAATCAAGAAAACTATATTGCTACTCAAAATAGTGCATTGTTTAATGATCAACGTTTAACCCCTGTTCTCAAAGTTATTTTTAATCCATCTTCCACGTCGCAAGAGCCATCAACATCACAAACTATGCAAGAGGTAGTGTTGTTGTTGTCGTTTTAAAGAGTGGAACAACTAGGTCATCTGCTCTTGATATGCAAGGGGATCAAAGTGACTAAATAGTAATAACCATAAGGTTCTTATGTCAATACAACCATTGCGGCTTCCCCACTTTTCGAAAACAACATTGAAGGGACATTGCTATAAAATGATCTACAACAAGCCTTGTGTTTAAAACTATAACAGACTATTGTAAAGTGAGAAAGGCTTGTATTCAGTATGCATTTATTGTCATAATCATGTATACTCTGCAATGTTAAATATACTAACTTTGTATAAAATAAAACAGCATTGTAACATCATTTTGCATTTATTTACAAACTTTATATACATTTTTTTTGGTTTCATCATAATATTTTTAAAGACAACACTAAACACTAAAACATTACTATTCTATGCACATATTTTCTTTCTTTTTCAGTATATTGTCATTACTTATATTTTCCATTATTATTTCACATTATTTATTTATTTAATTAAAACGAACCATGCACCTATTGTTTTTAAAACCTTCATAAATTAAGTGTACAGGTTGCACAGCATTATTGACTTCATCAAAAACACTCTCCGACATATCATTAAACCGTATAGGCAGAAATGTCTCAAAGTTTTCACATACACAAAGTACACGATCACCATATGCTGTTTTCAATTTCCGAATCTTGATAATGCGGAATGGAATATGCGTTGGCAATTCGCTGAGCTTCTTTGTCTCTAAGCCACATGATTGTCCCACAGCATTCAAAACATTCATTGTAGTAGTCTATAAACAAAACAAAAGCATATCTATTACACTCTAAAACAGCTTTAATAATATTGTGCAATTAGGGATTTTGCACTATCCATGGCGAATAAATTATACTAGTTATGCAAGAAATGCCCTAACTGTTGCAGATACTACTTTTCTGCATATAGCACAAGTATTAAGTTCTAATGCACACTTGACACAGGCTATCATGTGTCCACAGGGTAAAAATACAACACCTAGTTCTTCTTGATAACAAATTTTACATAATTGTTGGTCACACTTTTGTATCTGTTCGCGAGACAAGTCTTTTCTTTCAGCCTTGTGTATTTGCTCCGCGTGCTCTAACTCTAAAGGCACTTTTATGTCTTGTGCTGCAATCACTTTTTCTTTACGAATAGTGTTCACAAATTCCTGACCTTTAAGCAACACCATGTATTTACAGTTTGGTAACCAACGAGCGTGTTGCACAAAAGGGTCATCAGTCATTTGCCAATCCTTTAAAGCAAATCCACAATAAAAACATATTGTTTATCCCCTTCACCAGTATAAAAAATCCAGCTTCACTTAGCTGTTTGGTAAGGTGTTTTAATATTAATGGCCAAACATTTTTATAAGATTCGAAACGTTTTTCAACAGAGCTGTACTCTGAGTGTGCTAGTGCTTTAGTCTTGCAAACTCCCAATTTTTCAAAAGCACACGCCAATTCAACACTGTCTATGGCATATGGACCACATATATCGACACTACCGTTGGCTGGTAATACATCATTATTATTATTATTTATTTGTGATTCAGCAACGTAAGTAGCGGCCAAAGGCCTTGTGGTTCGGTAAAATGAATGCACGGGTAGGTTACCCACTTGCTTTCCAAGCATGTAAGGACAGTGAGGAGACCATCGCAAATGGTCTCTAAAGGGATCATCTCCTTCTTCCCAGTGTGAAAGTTCAATACGACAAAACACACAGCGCACCACGTCTTCTCGGTTCAAGTTAAAAAAAACGGCTTTTGCAAGTTCATGCGTCGACAAAAATCCTACAGGCCAGGATTCAAATGTTAACCATCGATCATGTTCTGATTTTAAATTTAACCCACGTGGTAAACCAACTTGCTCACTTGTTGTATTTAGTACTAACGCCATGTGTTATAATAAAACGTTTTCTTATTGTAAGTTATTAACATTGCACAGAGTACTTTAAAGCATAATGCATGCTTGTTCACTGTCTGTTCATTACGTTAATGGCACATGACGACACCTAAAAGCAAACAAAATAACCCATCACTCAATCAATCAATCAATCAATAATTGTAAATAAAACGTTAACGTTAATTGGCATTAATATATCAAAACACCATTAAAAATAAACTGTATGTTGGCACTAACAGTAACCCATGTACTTATTTTCTTTTTTATAACGCTACAGTCATTTACATTCCCCCACCCTCCCTTTAACCAATATATAAACAAAAATGAATGTCATGTCATTTTGTTCACATTATCATGTTCAAACCTGTGGATATTCGTTGAGTCCATAGGGAACCACCCATAAATTAAATTTATTATTTTATTTTTAGAAAATCCAACATGGCCTTGTACTTTTCCCAGTCAACAACAACAACATAGCCATTAATCAAGAAAGCAATCATTGTCCCAGTCATGTACAGGTAATGAATTTTTTTTTGTCTACGAGTTTTCAGTAGTGGTAAAATGGAATAGCATTTTTAAGTTGGACTTACCTGAGTTTTAAACAGTTCACTCTTTGGCAGTGGTTTCGCTTTAGTGCGTTTCTGTTTTTTTTCAGCGACTGCTACGGCGGTAAGGCTATTCATTCCAAGTTTCTAAAAATAAATAAAATAAACCGCTATAAATACCTAAATTCAGGTTAATACATAGATTTCATAAAATAAAACATAAAACAAAAAAATGAAACAAGTTAGTTTAAAAAATCATCTCACCTTTACTTGCAGTGACTTGTTGCTCTTCCCTTCTAGTGGGCTCAAAAGTGCAATGGTTTCTTCTCCCTCAATTATGTAAGGTATGCCGGTTATCTGCAAACAAATAAATAAAATCATTAATTACCTAATCAATAAATAATTGCATGTATTTATATAAAAATCAATAAATATATATAAATAAATACCTACCCCACAACAAGGTTAAGTATTTTCCACCAACACCAAAACTGTTAAACAAGACCAGGGGTTTCATGCAACGCAGTGTGTTCAAAGGTAGTCCACCCAAGTGAGAGTGGAAATTATAACGATATGTCTTTATATATGCTACGTTGCATGTATAATCATTTTTTCCCACGCTTTGACCATTCTGTTATCGGTCACGTGGACAGCTAACGCCCAAAGTAAACACCTGTGGCGAATCAAATTTCACATGAACTTGCATTTTGTCACGTACGAAGCAAAACAGGATGTCACTTGTTAACAGTTATCGCGCACGTGGACAGCTAACGTCCCAGGCGAACACCTGTGGTAGATCAAATTTCACATGAACTTGCATTTTGTCACGTACGAAGCAAAACAGGATGTCACTGGTTTAGCATACATGTCATCTCACACGTGTATTCGCTCTTCCCTGCCACCATAATGGTCAGATTATTTCACCTTCAAGCGTCATTGTCATTTTTTCCATTGCACTTGTTGTCAAGTCAGATCAACGCCTTCCAATAAGCTCAATTATTGATATTCACCTCCTGCTCCTCGGCAAGTTTGTTTTCTCTACTCGCTTCGACCAACATAGAACCAAGTTCTCATTACCGTTTACACGTTAAAGGTAAAATGTGTGAAAAAACGCACGCTCGCTCTGTCATAAACCGACCCGTCGAAATATCGATTGATCTATTGAACACAGCCACCGTGGTCAGCGACAGGTTCGTTGAAACACACATACACCCAGCCGTATTGTCTCTCTCAACCACCACGCTTCATGGACATTATAAACAGGTAAAGAAAAAGAAAACGTTTTTTCAACATGTATGGCGTTAGGCCCTTTGTGAATTATTTTGTGGAAAAATAATATCTACCACATTTGAAAGGGGGCGTTACCCCGAGTCCTAGGACACCTCGTACACGTCTCTAGCGTTATTGGTTCGTGAGATATCGGCAAAAATCACAAAAAACACGTGTTTACCCCCAAAATCGCGTTTCCCAATTTTATTGAAAATTATAACGAGTGGTCCATAGCAGAGAGGACGTCAACCCGAGTCCTTGGACCCGTCGTACATGCCTCTAGCGTTATTGGTTCGTGAGATATTGGCAAAATCACAAAAAACACGTGTTTACCCCAGAATCGAGTTTCCAATTTTATTAAAAATTATAACGAGTGGTCTATAGCAAAGAGGACGTCAGCCCGAGTCCTTGGACCCGTCGTACACGCCTCTAGCATGATTGGTTCGCGAGATATAGCAAAAAGTTTAAAATCACGTTTTTCCCCCAAAAAAACCGTGTTTCCAGCATTTCACCTTTTCGACACCTACATTCCCGTAAAGAGCACATCGAGACGAAAAAAAGAATCCAAGCACGCCCTCCTAGCATGGCTCCTTCCATTCCAAGGTCGCAGGGGCTCACCACTTGCTTTTGTAAGCAGCTCTCTCCTCATCCCACTACTACAGGTTTTCATCCTAGAGACTTGAAATTTATTTCGGAGGTAGAGGGGGTAGGGACCATTAATTTACGTTAAACAATTTTTTTTGTAGAGTTCCTAGTTTCCAAAATATAGGATTTTCAAAATTCGAGTGTTTTCAAAAAAATATAAAAAATAAAAAAGTTTTATAACAAAAAATAAAGGTCATAAAGACCATTCGTTTGAGCCATGGCACAACGTTCTATCCTGTTTGGTTTTCAAGCTATAGCCTATTTTCGAAAACGAAAAATTTTAAAAAATTTTGAAAAATATAATACATGGTCCATAGGAAAGAGGACGTCATCCCGAGTCCTAGGACACCACATTTCTTAACATCCGACCATGCGTTTGAGAGATATTAATTATTTTAACTTGTACAGTCTGGTACAAATAAAATGGGTGGGTTAGAAACCGCCTTACCCCCCTACTATTACGTCAAGTAGATACGTATATAATATTTATCCAACACATTACGTCAAGTAGATACGTATATAATATTTATCCAACACATTACGTCAAGTAGATACGTATATAATATTTATCCAACACATTACGTCAAGTAGATACGTATATAATATTTATCCAACACATTACGTCAAGTAGATACGTATATAATATTTATCCAACACATTACGTCAAGTAGATACGTATATAATATTTATCCAACACATTACGTCAAGTAGATACGTATATAATATTTATCCAACACATTACGTCAAGTAGATACGTATATAATATTTATCCAACACATTACGTCAAGTAGATACGTATATAATATTTATCCAACACATTACGTCAAGTAGATACGTATATAATATTTATCCAACACATTACGTCAAGTAGATACGTATATAATATTTATCCAACACATTACGTCAAGTAGATACGTATATAATATTTATCCAACACATTACGTCAAGTAGATACGTATATAATATTTATCCAACACATTACGTCAAGTAGATACGTATATAATATTTATCCAACACATTACGTCAAGTAGATACGTATATAATATTTATCCAACTCATTACGTCAAGTAGATACGTATATAATATTTATCCAACACATTACGTCAAGTGGATACGTATATAATATTTATCCAAAACATTACGTCAAGTAGATACGTATATAATATTTATCCAACACATTACGTCAAGTAGATACGTATATAATATTTGACCTTTAGAAAATGCTAGTACGTCGGCATGAAAATTATCCGAAATTTGGCTGAAAGATACAGCTATCAAAATCTTTGAAGGCATAAACTGTCCATATGACAGGTGGTTAATAAATAGACCACTATCCCATGAAGTGTTAAAGGAAAATATAATTACAACTATCGGTTAAACATTTTAGGTAGATTTCATTAGAAAGCTAACTATTGCAATGGGTCCCATGTTTCGACTTCCGGAAAATTTCGACATATCTTCGCGTTTCACATCCCCCAGACCCCAAAACCACCGTCAGTTCAAAAGTTTATATATAATTTATGTATATATATATATATGTATATATATATATATGTATATCAGTTTCTTGTGGACACGATAACTGCCGTAATTTTGCACCAATTACTTCGAATTTTTTTCCGAAGATGTATACCTATAAAATCTCGGTCGAGTTCGTTATTGGGCTAAATCGGTCGAAGGGGGTGAAAATGGGGGGCTTTTTTCGAAAAAGTGAAATTTCGCTATAACTCTCTTAATACGTGTAATATCGAATCCATTCAAAGTTCATAATATGTGTCGGATAAGTGCCAAACATTTATGTCAAATAAGTTTTTTGATAGCACCAACCATTGACCAAAGGGGTGGAAAAAAGTGGGTTTTTCGGGAAACATTAATCATATCTCTCTTAATAGGCACAATATCAAAACCGTACAAAATGGACAATATTCCCCTAATAATTACCTAAAACTTTTGTCTGAAAGAATTTTTGATATGACCCACCATTACGCCAATAGACGAGAAAAATGATTTCGGAATTATAAGAAAATGCCAAGAGCTATCAGTGGTTGCCATGGCAACACTACTAAATTGATGAGGCATGGGCCATCAGACGTTGCCATGACAACGCACTTGCACGAGATCAGATTCAGTATTTCCATCTGACTAAGTGGTTGGTTGGTTGGTTCTTAAGTTTAGGGGCTGCGACAACGCGGTCATGTAGCCCCGTGTACTTTGGGTGTGTGTAGAATCTGTCTGATAACCGGTGTTAATTGTGATGACTGTATTAGTGTGTGTTATCTGTTTGTTAATTTAAGTACTGCAACTAACAATTTTTCAGATAGTTCCTACTTTTGCCGCCAAGCGCCACTGTCAACGACTACGAGGCCAAGTTCAGAACTGAGCTACTAGACGCCGCCGCAGTCGGCTCTTGGCAACGAACATAGAAACCTAAGAGCGTTGTATACATTCTTAACCTATCCAATTTAGCTTCACACAGGTGCAATTAGTGGAAGGATCTTTAACATGCCATAAATCTATGACATGGGACCACCGGCTTTACTTCCCCTCCGAAGGAAGGCATACTGAGGGATATTTAACGCTCTTAAAAAATCCGACGGCTTCGGCCGGGTTTGAACCCGGTATCTTGGGCATAGAAGCTCAGCATGCTACCGACTACGCCACCGAAGCCGCCTGACAAAGTGGGAAGCGGCTTCGGTGACGTAACTGGTAGCATGCTGAATGTCTATGCCCAATGTCGCGGTTTCAAAGCCGGCCGAAGTCGTCGGATTTTCTAAGAGCACTAGAATCCCTCAGTATGCTTTCCTTTGGAGGGGAAGTTCCAACGTTCGTTGCGAGTTGATGGTTGGGGTGGCATCTAGTAGCCAAGTTCACAGCTAGGTGTCGTTGACGGTAGTACCTGGTAGCAACATTAGGAACTACTGCTTGGAAATTGACCGTCTGCAGTACTTACATGAATTAAGACTAATACAGCCATTACAATTCACACCGTGTATCAGACAGATTCTACACTCACCCAAAGTACACGGGGTTAGATGACCGCGTTGTCGCAGCCCCTAAACTGAGGAACCAACCAGAGGTAGATTTCATTAGAAAGCTAACTATTGCAATGGGTACCATGTTTCGACTTCCGGAAAATTTCGACATATCTTCGCGTTTCACATCCCCCAGACCCCAAAACCTCCGTCATTTCAAAAGTTATGTATAATTTATGTATGTATATGTATATCAGTTTATTGTGGACACGATAACTGCCGTAATTTTGTACCAATCACTTTGAATTTTTTACCGAAAACGTATACCTATAAAATCTCGGTCGAGTTCGTTACTGGGCTAAATCGGTCGAAGGGGGGTGAAAATGGGGGGCTTTTTTTTCGAAAAAGTGAAATATTGCTATAACTCTCTTAATATGTGAGATATCGAATCCGTTCAACATTCATACTATGTGTCGGATAAAGCCCAAAAATGTATGTTTGAAGAGTTTTTTTTATAGCACCAACCATTGACCAAAGGGGTGGGAAAAAGTGGGTTTTTCGGGAAACATTAATCATATCTCTCTTAATAGGCACAATATCAAAACCGTACAAAATGGACAATATTCCCATAATAATTACCTAAAACTTTTGTCTGAAAGAATTTTTGATATAACCCACCATTATGCCAAGGGATGAGAAAAATAATTTCGGAACTATAAGAAAATGCCAAGACCTATCAGTGGTTGCCATGGCAACACTACTAAATTGATGAGGGATGAGCCATCAGACGTTGCCAAGATAACGCACTTGCACGAGATCAGATTCAGATTTCCATCTAAGTGTGAAGCGGCTTCGGTGACGTAACTGGTAGCATGCTGAATGTCTATGCCCAAGGTCGCGAGTTCAAAGCCGGCCGAAGTCGTCGGATTTTCTAAGAGTGCTAAAAATCCCTCAGTATGCTTTCCTTTGGAGGGGAAGTTCCAACTTTCGTTGCGAGTTGCTGGTTGCGCTGGCATCTAGTAGCCAAGTTCACAGCTAGGTGTCGTTGACGGTAGTACCTGGTAGCAACATTAGTAACTACTGCTTGAAATTGACCGTCTGCAGTCCTTACCTGAATTACAGACTAATACAGCCATCCCAAAGTACACGGGGTTACATGACCGCGTTGTCGCAGCCCCTAAACTGAGGAACCAACCAAAATCTCTGCGGGAGATATAATTTTGCGTGAAGAAGTAACAGACCGTTACATAGTTGCACATCAGTGTCGAAACCTTGCATAAGGATAGTGTGACCACAAGTATAAAAATGGACCCCAAATGACAAGAAGGTTACCGTTCCCATAAGACAATAAAATGTTTAAAATAAGCATAAAATGACGAAAAACAAAGTTAATTAAGCTCCAATTATAAAATACCTTCTCGCATTAAATGAGGTCTGATCCTTCTACGAAAATCTGCATATTCTGCCTATTTTCGCCTATCCCCAAGTTTGTCCGGTGAAATCTACCTCCGCCTTCCGGCGTGCCGAGAGGACTTTTTTTAATAACTTCAAGGCCCTTGCAACCAGTTTTACTGTATAAAATCGTAAAAGATAATAAGGAAATGATAGAAAACTATCATCCAGTCTAGTAATTTAAATATCTCTGTAATTTTATGGAAATAAAATTTGTAAAGAATGTCTTGTGAAAGAAATGTCCTTCAAAGGTACACGAATAAAGAAATGGTAGATGTTTGCCAAAGTTGACTACTTCACAAATCTTGGAAATAGATCAACATTTTTCCTTTAAACAAACTTCCAATGATATTTCAATATGCTGACAACCCAAAACATGGTTGATTGGTTCCTTAGTTTATGGGCTGCGGCAATGCGGTCATGTAGCTCCGTGTACTTTGGGTGTGTGTAGAATTTGTCTGATAACCGGTGTTAATGATGATGGCTGTATTAGTGTGTGCTATCTGATTTCAATTCAATTCAAGTATGGACTGCAGACAATAATTTCAAGTAGTTCCTTACTTTCACTACCAAATGCTACCGTCCACGACACCTAGCTGTGAACTTGGATACTACTAGATGTCATCGCAACCAGAGCCTGGTGACGAACGTTGGAAATTGGGAGCATTAATCAATTGGGAACAGAAGCTCGCACGCTACCAACTACGCCACCGAAGCCGTCCAACCCGAAACATCAAAGAAGAGGAAATTGATTTTTTCCACCACAACCTAAGTGAGAACTAAAAGCTCCAGCTGCCAAGCTTTTGTTCTCGCAGGAAAGAGGCGCAGGTGCACTTCATAAAAAGGGAGGTAGCGCGAAATTCACCACTCCTGTGGGGGTCCAAACGGGGACACCAAGAACCCGCTGAGGAGCCAGCTTGGTATTCTAGGCGAAACCCCACACAAGGCACGGCACACACCCAGAAAAAAATGCTGAGTTTTAGATGATAGAGGGTTCCGTCCCAGAGTCTTCATGGAGTTGAAACTGAGAACCCACGGAAAACGATTTCAAAGACGGCCGATGGGGGTCCCCACGACTTTGTGCCTTAACGTGCATAGCTAACTCAGTCGACAATGCACGAACTAGTTTCTGAGGTCGTATTTCCCTCTTGGGATAATTGAAAAAGCTCTTACATTACTTTCAATTAACGAGTACAGTAGTGAGAACTGTGAAGGACGCTATCTGTAGTGTCACTCGCGAACTAAACATTGATGGCTGTCACAGTCGTGATACAAAACTAGAATAGTTTTGTTAGATTGAAACGTCAGGGGTGTAATGACATGTCAATAGTAGCGCATGGTGAAACCAGGGTGTGTATATGTCAGCAGTCTGCTTCCATCCGAGGCAGTCACTACCTCGAGGCTGTTACTCCTGAGATCCGGGTTCGATTCCCATCTTTGTCAAGAGATTTAATTCTGGTCTGGGGACAGGAACGAGGTACATTCAGCCTCATGATGCAGAATTGAGAAGAAAAAGAAGAAAACAACGAATACAAAACCAAACACACAAAGCAGACATAAAGAGCAAAAACAAAAGCAAAAAACAATAAACATAAAAAACACAATGCAAAAATTTAAAAAAACAAAAACAGAAAACAAAAACAAAAATAGAATACACAATTAGAAACCAACAAACATAAAAAAGAAGAAGAAGAAGAAAACAACATACACAAACCCAGAAAATCACTTAGCAAAAACAAGAAACAAGAGCAAAATTCAAAAAACAAAGCAACAATAAAACATAAGCAGAAGGCAAAAACAAAATGAAAAGAACAAACACCCGTCCAAAAAGCACAAAGCTAAAAAGAAGAAAACAGAAAGACAATGGCAGAAAACAATAAACACAAAACCGAAAAACAAAAATAAAAAATAAAAAAACATAAGCAGAAAAAAACATACACAAAATCAAAAATCACACAGCAAAAATAAAAAAACAAAAGCAGAAAACAAAAAACACAAAGCAAAAATAAAAATATTAGCGGAAGACAACAAACATAAAACTATCGCAAATAAAAGCAAACACAGAATGGAAAGCAAAATGAAACAAAGAAATAAAAATAAAAACCTAAGTGAAAACCATAAAACGCTCTTATAGCTTATTAGTTCATGATGCAGAATTGAGAAGAGACGGGTTCGATTTCGACATCGCAACTATCCTAGAAGTGGATATTCGTTGCTCCTCACTTCTTCTGCAGGCAAATGGTTCCTAAGTTAAGGCCACGGCCACCTCCATCCCAATCCTAGTCTTTGGTGGCGTATTCGGTTGCACGCTGAACTGCTATGCCTAAGATCGCGGTTTCAACCCGGCCAAAGTCGTCGGGATTTTTAAGAGCGTTAAAATCTTTCCTTCGGAGGGGAAGTAAAGCCGGCGGGCCCATGCCATTGATTTATGGCATATAAAAGAACCTATCAAAATTTGTAGGTTATGTGGTTAAAAAAGCCCTAGCGACTTCCAACGTTCGCCACCGGGTGTCAATGACAGTGGCATCTAGTAGCCAAAGTTGGAACTACTTGAAATTGAACTTGTTGGAGCTTTCGGGCGTTCAAATGAAATGCCCTGCTATGGCCATTGGCTGCAATTCAAATATAATTACACTTCTACAGAAACCAAAATAACTTAGGCTATTAAGAGAAAATTCTTCACACGTCCAAGTACACGTGGCTAAATAACCTGACTACGTAGCCGTAAGCCTCAAAATGACTCAACAACAACAGCAGCAACAAGGTGTAGGCTGCACTAAGGGAGTTAAATGGATTAAATCATACCTCATGTTCTTATGAGCAGTAAATATAAGACAGTTCTTGAATATTCCTTTTGCTGTATTTATCGTTATATCATGATTTTTGACATCGAGGTCATTTATCTCCATGTACTTGGATGAGGGTAATTTTTTCAGATAACCTGTGTTATTGTGGTGTCTGCTGTAGGTATGATTATTTGAAGAGTTCATTGCAAGAACCAGACAAGTCAAAAATTAAATTGTTCAGAAACTAAGCAAGTTGTTCCGTGAAGAACTAAATAGCCCATTTTCATATATCCTACTTATATTAATAGCCTCTATCAACATACAAAATTTCAGTTTGATTGCTGTATTAGATTCGTAGATATTGATAACCGTCGGATGGTCACCATGTTGTATACATATATACATTATATATAGGCCATAGAGTTATGTACTAATAAATGACGATTAATGCGTATGTTGAGTATTCAAACGTTGACTACGATGGCATGATTAGGACACAAGAAATTAAAACTTCATTTGAAACCTTCGCCCAGCCACCATTTTGAGGTTATGTAAACAATTGAACTAAATTAAACGTCAGTGCATTACAATGTATATAAACATTTGCTGTACCAAGTTTCACTGCGCTCGGATGTTTAAATCGCAGGAAAAGTCTATTTAAATGTTTCAACTTCGCTTGGCCGCCATGTTCTTTTTGTACTTAACAGGTTTCTGAATGCCACATGGGTTAACGTTTAGTAGTAGTCTACCCTTTATCACCGGACAAAATTTCAGGGTGATATCAGTAGTAGTTTCGGAGATATGGAATGCCGGTGAAATATTTCGCACAGCCGCCATGTTGGATTGGTGAGATGTATTGAAATTTGAAGGGTACGGTCGGAGTCGGTCAAAATAATACTATGTCCATACCGAGTTTCATTAATATCACTCCAGCCGTTTAGATTTTATTAGGACACACACATACACACGCTTGTTCTTCTTCTTCTTCTGGTTCCGTAAATGCATGTGAGATTTTCGAAGTGAAACGCCATGTCCTGTGGTTCGGATTCCACGTAAAACGGAGGTCCCGTGGCTCATGATCTCAAGATTAACGGTCACGTTAAACTACAAGCTTCCTTCCTTCCTTTTTCTTCTGGTTCCTATCCGTTCCAGATGTTGGCTACCATCTAGACAGTGCTGTTCCTATCACTTGCAGCTCGAAATAATTTAGAAGATGTTTTTGAGGTCCAGGCTGTCAGATTTTTAGCCTACTTTCGATTTTTGCAAAAAATGAAAGTAGACTTATGAGATCAACACAGGGCGAAAAAAATGTGTCTGTCCGTGTGTGTGTATGTGTGTGTGTGAGTCTGTGTGTGTGTGTATGTGTGTGTGTGAGTCTGTGTGTGTGTGTATGTGTGTGTGTGAGTCTGTGTGTGTGTGTGTCTGTGTGTGTGTGAGTGTGTGTACTCTGAATGTCTGTCCCCCCCCCCCTATCAATTCGAACACGGTGAATGCGAATTGAACAAAATTTGGTACAAAGGTAGCACTAGCAAAGGACACCTCAGTGTCATGTTTTATATCGCCGCCATCTTTACTAAAACTGAATGGCGGCCACTCAAACGTTCAAAACGTAAAATTAAATAACGACTAACCTAATCATCCGATGTCTACCAAATTCGTAACAACATACCTTCATATAGGACGCGTCTTGTGACCGAACTACAAGGTCATCCGTCGTACCATTTCAGGATGGCGGCCGTGCGAATTATGCAAACTTTATAATCTATATCATGGGACCCACCAGTTCCGATTATCGAGCCAAGAATCGTTTTAACTGTTCTAAAGGAAGAGGCACGTTCAAAATTAAAAGTTTATTTTGTAATACTATAGAACAGAAGGGATTTTAAAAAGCTGAGCTGTCTCAGTTACAAGGCAAGATGGCAGCGGATATCTTGTGCCTGACTTATATTTCACTAATTTGAGTATTGCATGCAATATAGCGTACTGATACAAAATAAATAAACTTTGTATGAAATGCTTTATATATAAATAATATACTCCGGTGATGAAATCGTTTAGTATAAATCATTATTTGCTAACAAGTTCTATGTAACTAATTTTATATAGAACGATATTCGTTGACACAATTAGCTCAGTGGTAGAGCGTTAGCCTATCGCTCAAATGCCTATGGTTCAAACCCGATCAGAGCTAGGTTTTTTGCTTGAAATGTTATATGTTTATTGTTTTGTAATGCCTCAGATGTTTTAAAATTAAGCGTTATATTGTGCATATTATGGTGTAAAATATATATTTAATTAAAACATAATTCGCCAGCAGATTTACTCGAGACATCTAGCTGACAAAAAGGTAACAGATTTTATTGAAAAGTTTCTTCTTCTGGCCGCTAGAATGCACTCGCTCTGTTAGGATTATATTGTTCGATATTTCACCACTAGATGTCACGACTAGTCTACGTGGGGCTCCATTGATTACTATACCATTGGCATTCTATGCGCATCGAATTTGAAGAATGACAAGATGATACTACGATACATTTTTACTTTTTATTTTAAAGGGTTTGTAACAGCCTATTGTGCGTTATTTGAAAATGTTAATTGAAGTAAAGAACAAAACGTTTTCACATAGTATCTGAACTCTACCGTTGGTGCTAGTTCAGGATATTAATTAATACTTTTATTTCCGCCAAACAGCAATCGAAAATATCCACATAGTTGGTATACACACGTCTCTGTAGGGTCATGGAAAGATTTGTTAATTCAATTAGGGTTGTGAAAGTCACACGCAGCCAGACGTGTAAAGACATGCCTCAACTCAAAGTTGGATGTTGCCCGCGTCAGGCCGATTATGTAATAATAATAATAATAATAATAATAATAATGCTATTGGTTTTACGTCCCTTTTAACTACTGTTGCTTTTAGAGACGCCGGGGTGCCAGAATTTTGTCCCGAAGGGGATCTTTAATGTGCCAGTAAATCTACTAACACGGCTCCCTCGCATTTGTGCACCCTCAAATGCCAGCTGACTGCGCCAGGATACGAACCTGAAACATACGGTCCAGCAAGCGAGAACGTTACCGCTGAGCCACGCCGCCAGTCCGGTCGATTATGTCTCCAGATCCATAACATTCTTTAGATACTTCTTATCTTTCTTTCTTTCTTTCTTTCTTCAATGATGGTAGCAGTTTTTATCTAGGTTGTGGCGTTTGGTAGAGGTAAATCGTTTCTAAGGTCTTCAACTAAGAATAGTTCTATTATACTCTTTGATAATAACAATGAGTTATAACTATACTCATACATTTAGGAGAAAGTAGGCTATATGTTCTTTACTGAACATCTTGTTTGAAACCAAATTGATTTTCTGGTATTTGGAAGTCTGTTAATGAGGTATGCCTGTTCGTTATAATTTTCATGAAGGTCTTGAATGTGGTGTTTTCTAGTGCTATGCCCCGGTATGAATCGGGATTGTCAATGTCACCTTTGCCTTTGTACATAACTTTTATAGTCGAAGTCCACCACTGTTCTGGAATTTGCCCTGTACTTATGCATTTATTGAAGAGTTCTGTCCAGTAATCTTGTAGGATATTGTTACGTGCCACCCCCTAGTGGCAATTCCGTTAACTGGATTACGGTGGGTACAAAGCACAACACCAATTACTGTTTTAAAGAGAAGTTAGCTTTATTGCTTGCAGGAAAGATACACCACTCAACAGCAAATACAAGCAATTAGAACCTTACTCCAGTTTCCTCAAGTCTCTTCCTTGAGCGCTCTTGCCCCTTTCACTTGTCAACAAACCACAGAAGTTAAACCGTCTTAATGAGTCCGGTGGCCTTGACAGAAGCTACCTGCACCTCTTCCTCATGTACACCAACTACAGTTACTTACGATAATCTGCTACAAGCTGTTTCGCTGTCCACAAGCTGGGGGAAACAATGTCACTGGATTTCGTAACTCGCACGGCACTTCGTCACCACACTTCTGTCGCTCAGGAAAAACGCTCGCACTAGCTCGTAAAACACACAAACACACTGCTTGACAGGTCGCTCTTATATAACAGGCCGGTGACTCAATAAATGCTTCTAGACCCATCCAGGGTCCACGGATTCTCGAGGATTCCATCACTGGCTGGGTCACGAATATTCTGGACCATCCCTTTGTCCTAGTAGACCTGTTGCACAAGGCGCACGCAATACACTGAGGCAGAGCAGCCCAGCCCTGGGGCAGTTGTGACTCATGCGGCGTGCGATGAAACAAAGACACAGCCGTAACAATATGGACGGATTCTTTAAGATGCTCTGTGAAAATGTTGTCTGGACCTGACACCTTGCCATTTCTTGCTTCTAGTATTGCATTGTTTATTTCGCCTTTTGTTATGAGGGAGTGGTTTTCTGTTGTTCTTGTTGGGGGAAGTGTGAACGATACTGTCTGATTTTGATGGTTGAAGATGTTGTTAAAGTGAATTTCCCATGTTTCCATTGGTTTACAGTTCATTGTTTGAGGTTTTGATTTCCTGAGAGTTATAAAAGGGTCTTTCCGTGCGATTTCAGCACGTTTTCTGGCTTCATCTTCAAGATAATTCGCCTTCTTTACCTTAAGTATCGCTTCGTATGCTTTCCGTTGTTTTGCATATTGCAATAGGTCATCTTCCTGCGATGAGGTTTTCACTCGGTGTAGTGCAAGTAAAGTTTTCCTTCGCTCGCTGTAACGGACCTTGTCAATCCATGGTCGTGAGTTTCTTTCTTTTGGTTGTATTTGACAAGATTGAAGGGTTTTCGTGTGTATTTCCGTTGCACCTTGTTGTTGTATTAAATGTATTGCTTCATCTATTTCTCCTATGTTGTGGGTCAGTTTCACTATGTCTAGTTTCCTTGAGATTTTTATTGGTTGTGGTGCGAGTGCTTGTAGTCGCTTTCCTATATTGAATGCTGTTGCGATCGATATATGTTTTCTAATTGGTGCTATGTCCGACGTCCATAGAGCAGTTTGGCTGATAATCCTGATGTCTTTTCCCTTATGGAGTACAAGATCAATTGAGACGTCTAGAATCAAAACCTGCCGAGTCCACAAACTAAATTTGTGGGAAAATGAAGAAAACTCCTAACACATGAAAAAACATGCTTGGAATATGAACATTTCGTTTATTAATTACTTTGTCATCAAACGATGCATTCCAACAAATTACAGGATTATCCGTTTATGGAAAGTAACACGATTCTTAAGATTAATTAGGAGTTAACTGGTTTTGAAAGTGAAATGTACATATGAACGTTTTTGAAAGTAAGAAAAGCATTTTTAAGAATACATACAAGGGAAGAAGGGAAAGCTTGTGAACGTGAACCATCCAAAATATGTATGAAATGAAAACAAGACCTGAATTATGATTAAGTATATATTTCAAATTTAACAAACACTTAACCACAAATAAGAATCTCTGTTTCGCGGGCTTATAGGCCATGTTCTAAGGACATTATTTTGTTGTCCTGATGTTTCGCTGAAAACAGCGTTCAGCATGTTCACAGGTTGACTTTTTCATCCTTAACCTCTCAAAGCAACGAACTAAGTGTGATATTTCTATAACCACACATCACAAAACACAACACAGCCGATGGCAGTATGAAGGAATCATGGGTAATGCAATTCTATGTGCTTTATTTATTTCGAGTCAAAAGCACAGCAAAATGAAACATAGGAAACAAACCAAAGGTTGATAAAATATAATACAATGTAACACAAATCTTAAATGACAAACTAAACAATATCAGCCCAAAATTGTGCAACAGTAACAGCGTTGTCTGAAGGATCAACAAGTTCTTGTGTGGAACATGATGTAGGACATCTAGGACAGTTAATTAAGTGTTTAGTTGTCTGTTCCTCCCCGCAGTCACACAAGGTGGAAGATTCCTTCAAAAAGCCCCATTTGAACAGGTTGTCCTTAGTTCGTCCGACGCCATTCTTGAGCCGATTTAAGGACTTCCACACTCTCCATACTTGATTTACACCAGAAGGAAGGTTCTCAGAAGGAGCCATCCAATCATTACAATCAGATCTTGCTGTCCACTGAGATAATCTGGCTGCTCCAGGCTGACCGGTGAGGGGAGTAGTAGTTCTCATGAAGCTCTTCCTAGATTTGAGCCTACCATGTGCTGATTGGCGGAAAACGACTTAATGGATTTTGAAACTAACAATGGCGGAAGTCCAATTGAATCTAGTGGATTTTGAAATTAATCCTAAGTTTTGTCCGCCATTTACATAGGGAATTAGCGTCTTTTGGAGGAAAATAATGTCACCATTGACTTGCCCGCGTGCAAGTGTATATAAAGGCAACTTCATCTCATTTTTCATGTTCGATGGACTTAACGGGTTTTGATTTTAGGCGCCTCAATTGCACTAGTTCCGTTTGGCGCTATATAAGTTTTCATGTTGGGATTGTTAATGAGGGTGTAACCAGCTTCTTCTAGCGTTTCTATGATCAGCTCTGCTTTTGTGGTGGGTTTATCAATTCTTGCGTTGAGGTCGCCTGCAATTATTGCTCTTTGGTCTGTTGCTGTTCGCGATATTGACTCTACTATCCTATCGATTGTGTCATCTGTCGTACTGTAGGGTGAATGGACAGTGTATTAAATACGTTAGTGTTCTGGGAAAAAGACCGTCCGGGCCTGGGGTGGGTGACACTTCGCCTCCCCCTCCCGGATCCGGGTCTAGACTGATTTCTCTCGAAATACATCAATACTACGGGAATTCTCCAGCCGACGGGCGACCTTCTCGAATATTGGATAGTATAAGTCGATTCCTAACCTCAGAATCGCATTTCATTTCATTGCAATCATTGAAAATGCGCTTCAGGACACAATCTGCTTTGCTTTTGCGCTTTGCTATTTTGAGCTTCACACTCTGAAGCGTACCTGAAACAACAAAGAACACATTTAACATCTAGGCTATGTAACTTGACCATTTATAGGGAAGACAATTTTTTTCTAATTTTTACTTAATTTTTTTAAATTTAAATTTTCATTTCAGCTCTAATTTTATATTGATTTTTAATATTCAATATTTTTTTAAATACATTTTAAAAATTATGTATTTATTTATTATTTTTGTTGTTACTATTTAATTTTATAATCTTAATTTTATTGTATTTTTAGTATGTTTTATTTTAATCTTTAGAGTCCTTCATGTTTTATTGTAAATTTTAGTGTGTTTTGTATTAATTTGTATATTTATGTTTTATTTTATTGTTATTTTTCATATTTTAGACTATATTTACTTGTTGAAATTTTATCCAGTACCATAAAACTAGACATCTACAATATATTTTGTTAAAATAGGCGGAAAGTTTCTACTATTAGCACCTTTGATAATAGCCTACAAACTCTGTTTATAGTAGGTGGTTAATACAGGGTCTTTATATTTTCTTGGCAAGGACATTCGCGCTCCGCCAGCAACGGCTCAGTTCCCGGCTGCCACGCGCGCATATGTACGGCAGAATACGGTGATTAAATTCAGTATCATGCATTTTTAGCCTATTTTTCACATTTTGCAAAAATGAGGATCAAGTAGACTTATGAGATAAAGCAAATGTGTGTCTGTCTGTCCTTCTGTCTGTCTGTCTGTTTGTCCTTCTGTCTGTCTGGCTGTGTGTGTGTCCCCCCTATCAACTCCTAAACGGCTGCAGCAATCGAAACAAAATTTGGTAGGAGTAAAGATCTATATCTGAATATCTCACGGCCATATTTGAAAATGATGTCAGTGCTACCAACTGATGAAAAATCGCAATTGAAATTTTAGATCCATGTTCGATATCTTGGAAGGTATGAATGGGAGGTATTTCAAAATTGGCACACGTATAGATAATATTGCAGTTTAATTTCCAGGAGGCCATACATGGCGTGTTGCCAAAATGATTATAAGCCTGCTGATAGGTCCACATTTTAAATGCATATAACTTCTACACTATCAATTGGATTTCAACCAAATTTCGTATGTGCTATGTGTACATAAACAGATATGAATAGGCGTATTTTTAAGAACCACCAAGGCTGCCAACTGTTAATAAATGCTCTCAATTTTTTTAAATCCAAATACCCATATATCAGAAAGTATGCAAGCCGACAGCTTTAAACTACGCACACGTATAGTACCTGACATTCTATATTAATTTGGAGTAACTTATATACGTCAGTGCTACCAACATGATTCTAAGCCTGCTGAGAAGTCCAAATTGAAATACATGTAACTTCTATACTATCATTTGGATTTCAACCAAATTTCGTGTGTGCTATGTGTAACATAACAGATATGACTATGCCGATTCTTATGAGAAACCAGGGCTGCCAACTGTTAATAAATACTGTCTCTATTTGTGTTACCCTAATATTAATATATCAGGAAGTATGCAAGCCAATAGCTCTAAACTTTGCACACGTACCTGGCATTCTAGATTAATTTGGAGTAACTAAAATAGGCCTACGCCAGTGCTGCCAACGCGATTCTAAGCCTGCTAATAGGTCCAATTTTAAAATGAATGTATCTTCGATACTAATTAATGGATTTCATTGAAAATTGACACAACAATAGATCATATTATTTCAGATTATTTCTGACCAATACAAACCGACAGTAGAGGCTATGCTGGCTAAAGCGCAGCATTAGGTCATGGGGCCAAGCTCTCTGCTGACTCGGTAGACGCGTGGGTTCGAGCCCCACCGTCGGCCGTCCTTGAAATGGTTTTCCGTGGTTTCCCATTTTCAACACCAGGCAAATGCTGGGACGGTACCTTCTGACAGGCCACGGCCGCTTCCTTCCCCATCCTTGCCCACTTTCATTCACCATCATTCATTTCATCTCTCATTAACTCCTCTCATGAGGTTGGCGTCAGGAAGGGCATCCGGCCGTAAAAACATCGCCACAAAGACTTCCATCGCATCTCATCCCCGACCCCGTTGGAAAACGGGATTAATAAGGGGTAGACATACATTTCTGACCAATAGAAGTATGTCATTCTTGCCAACATTATTTTACACGCGGTGTTAGATTCAATGTTTAACTGCATGTAACGTCCATGCTATCCTTAAGAGATGGAACTAAGAATATATCCAGTCACCAGGGCTACCAACTGTAGTTCTCTATTAGGCTACATTATGCCAGGAATACAGTATTTCGAACTAATTAGAAATTTCGATATTACCAACTTAATTTCGTCATTATTCTAGATAGATCCATATAGATTAATCATCGGCCTGAATCTTAAATTTTAAGAAAAGTAGGCTCTTTAGTTCGTCACGGAACTTCTTGTTTAACCAGGATATTCTTCTTCGTCCAGTACTTCTCTTCCCTGATATTTTTCCTTGAAGAATAGACTGTAGGATATATGGTATTTGGCGGTATCCCTCATGATGTGTGCTAGGTATTGGATTTTCCTGATATTCACGGTGGTTAATACTTCCTTAGTTTTTTTCATTTTTTGGAGAAACTCAACATTTGTGATATGGTCTGTCCATGGTATCCACAATATCCTTCTGTACTGCTAAATTTCAAAGGCCTCTAACCGTTTACAGAACATAAAGACTCTGTCAGAGTCCATGTCTCAGCACCGTAAAAAAGAGTAGAGAGCTCATAACAACGCAAAGGCCTGATTTTCGTAGTCATTGTCAGCCCACGATGTTTGAACAAATTCCGCATCTTATTGAAAGTTGTCTGGGCTTTTCCAATTCGAGACCTCACCTCATCAGAAGAGTCCCATTCATCATTTATGATAGTTCCAAGGTATATATACTTGTGCACTTATGCAATGGGTTTCTGGTCTATATTTAGTTTGCATGCAAATATGCAACACACCCACACACACACGGACAAAAGATGATCTCATAAGCCTATTTTTGTCATAAATGAAAATAGTCTACAATAAGCAATATTGCATCATTTGTGCTGAATAAAATACAAGTTGTCTCACTAAGAGCTTTACAATGCACATAAAGGAAATATATTTTTAGCCTACTTATCACATTTTGCAAAAATGAGGAAAAAGTAGTCTTATGAGATCGGGCAAATGTGTGTCTGTCTGTCTGTCTGTCTGTCCTTCTGTCTGTCGGTCTGTCTGGCTGTCCCCCCCTATCAACTCCTAAACGGCTGCAGCAATCGAAACAAAATTTGGTAGGAGTAAAGATCTATACCTGAATATCTCACGGCCATATTTGAAAATGATGTCAGTGCTACCAACTGCTGAAAAATCGCAATTGAAATTTGAGCTCCATGTTGGATATCTTGGAAGGTATGAATGGGAGCTATTTCAAAATTGGCACACGTATAGATAATAATATTGCAGTTTAATTTCCAGGAGGCCACACATGGCCGTGTTGCCAAAATGATTATAAGCCTGCTGATAGGTCCAATTTTTAAATGCATATAACGTCTACACTATCAATTGGATTTCAACCAAATTTTGTATGTGCTATGTGTACATAAACAGATATGACTGGGTGTATTCTTAAGAGCCACCAGGGCTGCCAACTGTTAATAAATGCTCTCAATTTTTTAAATCTAAATACCCATATATCACCAAGTATGCAAGCCGACAGCTTTAAACTATGCACAGGTATAGTACCTGACATTCTATATTAATTTGGAGTAAGTTATAATACGTCAGTGCTACCAACATGATTCTAAGCCTGCTGATAGGTCCAATTTTAAAATGCACGTAACTTCTATACTAACTAATGGATTTCATTCAAAATTGACACATTAATAGATCATATTATTTCAGATTATTTCTGAACAATACATGTATGTCATTGTTGCCAACATGATTTTACGCGCGCTGTTAGATCCAATGTTTAACTGCATGTAACGTCCATGCTATCCATTGGACTTCAACCAAATTTTGTATATTCTGTACCTTAAGAGATGGAACTAACAATATATTCAGTCACCAGGGCTGCCAACTGTAGTTCTCTATTAGGCTAAATTATGCCAGGTATACAGTATTTCGAACTAATTAGAAATTTGGATATTACCAACTTAATCTCGTCATTATTCTAGATAGATCCATATAGATTAATCATTGGCATGAATCTTAAATTTTAAGAAAAGTAGGCTCTTTAGTTCGTCACGGAACTTCTTGTTATTATTTATTTATTTATTTATCGTATGGCTTTTAACCGACAGTAGTGGCTACGCTGGCTAAAGTGCAGCATTAGGTCATGGGGCCAAGCTCTCTGCTGACTCGGTAGACGCGTGGGTTCGAGCCCCACCGTCGGCCGTCCTTGAAATGGTTTTCCGTGGTTTCCCATTTTCAACTCCAGGCAAATGCTGGGACGGTACCTTCTGACAGGCCACGGCCGCTTCCTTCCACATCCTTGCCCAGTTTCATTCACCATCATTCATTTCATCTCTCATTAACTCCTCTCATGAGGTTGGCGTCAGGAAGGGCATCCGGCCGTAAAAACCATCGCCACAAAGACTTCCATCGCATTTCATCCCCGACCCCGTTGGAAAACGGGAATAATAAGGGGTAGACATACATACATTTATCGTATGGCGTTTAGTGCCGGGAGTGTCCGAGGACATGTTCGGCTCGCCTGAGTCTGTAGCTGCTTCCAGCGGACACCCTAAAGGGTGAGATAGAAGTTCCGTTCAATTTTAAGTAGTTATAAAGTTCACCACTAGGTATCAATGATATCCGGTGGCGAAAGTTGATAGAGCGTTCTGACGAAATTTAACCTAACAATTTTGCTTTACACAAGTTTAGTATGTGGAAGGTTCTTTTAAATGCCATAAATCTATGACGTGGGACCACCGGCTTTACTTCCCCTTCGAAGGAAGGCATACTGAAGGATTTTTAACGCTCTTAAAAATCCGACGACTTCGGCCTGGTTTGAACTCGCTATCTTGGGCACAGCAGTTCAGCATGCTACCGACTACGCCACCAAAGCTGACTTATATTTTTATGAGAATAGTTGAGAAAACCTAAAATAATCTTTGGACTTGGTGGCTTCGGTGGCGTAGTCGGTAGCATGCTGAGCTTGTATGCCTAAGGTTGCGGGTTCAAACCCAGCCGAACTCGTTGGATTTTTACGTGCATTAAAATCCCTCAGTATGCCTTCCTTCGTAGGGGAAGTGAAGGCGGCGGTCCCATGTCATAGATTTATGGCATAAAACCGAACCTTCCACTAACTACACTTGTGTGAAGCCAAAATTTGTGGGTTAGAATTGATAACGCACTATTAGTTCCAACGTTCGCCGCCAGGTGCTGACTGCGATGCCATCTAATAGCCAAGTCCGCAAGCTAGGTGTCGTGGACGGTAGCATTTGGTAGCAAAAGTAGGAACTACTTGAAATTATTGTCTGCAGTCCTTACTTGAATTAAATACACATAACACACACTAATACAGCCATCACAATTAACACCGGTTATCAGACAGATTTTACACACACCCAAAGTACACGGGGCTACATGAACGCGTTGTCGCAGCCCCTAAACTTAAGAACCAACCAATCTTTGGACTTGTCTGCATTTTGCAGAAATCCTAGATGAATATATAAAAAAAAAAAAAAAAAAAAAAATCTCAAATAAGATTATTTATTATGTAAATCCTAACAAGTCGCTTCCATTGCGTAGCGATCAGCATGGTTAGCTGCCGCCCCGGAGGTCCTGGGTTCTATTCCCGGCTCTGCCACGAAATTTGAAAAGTGGTATGAGGACTGGAACGGGGTCTACTCAGCCTCAGGTGGCCCAAATGGGTAGAAGTGGTTCTATTCCCACCTCAGCCATCCTCGAAGTGGTTTTCCGTGTTTTCCCACTTCGTCTTCGGGAAAATGCTGGGATGGAACCTACTGTAAGGCCACGGCCGCCTCATTCCCTCTTCATTGCCTATCCATCCTAACCTTCCAATCCCTTCCCTCATGAGGCCCCTGTTCGTTTTGCAGGTGAGGCCACCTGGGCGAAGTGCTGATCCCACCTCACCAGTTGTATCCACTCCGATTTGATGTTCTCAGCTCTAGGACACTGCCCATAGAGGCGGTAGTGGTGAGTTCCCTCGCTGAGTCCGTGGAGGGTAGACTCGATAAGAAAAGAAAAAAAATATATAATCCTAACAAGGTACAAATTATTATTGAATGCCAAACATTCCAGGTAATTAATTATCTTAAAAAAGCATTGGACTTGTCTTAATTTTGTAGAATCCTCAATATTTCACACTGGTATATAACACGTCCTGTCTGCTTTTTAGAGACAGCAATAACATCTACCATACGTAGAGCTGGCCTTGAAGAGGAAGAATATGTATTTATCTCCAAAAGTCAATTCTTTGACTTGTCTGATTTTTGGAATGAACCCTTCAATTATAATTTGGCGGCTTCGGTGGCGTAGTCGGTAGCATGCTGAGCTTCTATGCTCAAGATCGCGGGTTCAAATCAGGCCGAAGTCGTCGGATTTTTTAAGAGCGTTAAAATCCCTCAGTATGCCTTCCTTCGGAGGGGAAGTAAAGCCGGCGGTCCCATGTCATAGATTTATGTCATGTTAAAGAACCTTCCACTAATTACACCTGAGTGAAGCTAAATTGTATAGCTTAAGAATGTAAGCAACGCTCTTAGGTTCCTACGTTCGTTGCCAAGAGCCGACTGCGGTGGCATCTGGTAGCTATGTTCTGAACTACTAGTCATTGACGGTGGCGTTTGGCGGAAAAAGTAGGAACTATATAAAAAATTCAAAAGTCTGCAGTCCTTGCTTGAATTAAAAAACAGATAACACACACTAATGCAGTCATCACAGTTATCACCGGTTATCAGACAGATTCTACACACACCCAAAGTACACGGGGCTACATGAACGCTTTGTCGCAGCCCCTAAACTTAAGAACCAACCAACGAATTATAATACATGGTCTTAGGTTTAGGAACCATTTGCCTGAAGTTGAAGTGATGACACCACGGAAAACCTCTCCTAGGATGGCTGAGGTAAGAATCGAACCCGCCTTTTCTCAGTTTTGCCTCACGAGGCTGAGTGTACCCCGTTCCAACATTCAGCCCGGAATTAAATTTCAAGGCAGAGCCGGGAATCAAACCCGGGCCTTCCTTGGCAACAGCCAAGAATGCTAGCGATGCGGACCAGTCTATACATAAATTGACCACAATTCACGGCACATGATAAAAACGTCCTCTCGGCACGCCGGAAGGCGGAGGTAGATTTCACCGGAAAAACTTGGGGATAGGCGAAAATAGGCAGAATATGCAGGTTTTCGTAGAAGGATAAGACCTCATTTATTGCGAGAATGTATTTTATAATTGGAGCTTAATTAACTTTGTTTTTCGTCATTTTATGCTTATTTTAAAAATTTAATTGTCTTATGGGAACGGTAACCTTGTCATTTGGGGTCCATTTTTAGCCTACCTTTCACATTTTGCAAAAATGAGAAAAAAGTAGACTTATGAGATCGATCCGGGAAAATGTGTTTCTGTCTGTCTGTCTGTCTGTCCTTCTGTCTGTCTGTCTGTCGGTCTGTCCTTCTGTCTGTCTGTCTGGCTGTGTGTGTGTCCCCCCCTATCAACTCCTAAACGACTGCAGCAATCAAAACCAAATTTAGTATGAGTAAAGATGTGCACCGGAATATCTCACGTCCATATTTGAAAATGATGTCAGTGCTACCAACTGCTGAAAAAACGCACTAGAAATTTGAGCTCCATGTTGGATATCCTGCAAGGTATGCATGGGAGCTATTCCAAAATTGGCACACATGTAGATAATACTATTTCAGTTTAATTTCCAGGAGGCCAACCATGATAGTGTTGCCAAAATAATGTTAAGCCTTCTGATAGGTCCAATGTTTAAATGCATATAACATCTACACTATCAATTGGATTTCAACCAAATTTTGTATGTAATATCTGTACATAAACAGATATGACTGAGCGTATTCTTAAGGCCACCAGGGCTGCCAACTGTTAATAATTGCTCTCTCTATTTTTTTCATCCAAATACCTATATATCAGAAAGTATGCAAGCCAACAGCTTTAAACTATGCACACGTATATTCTGACATTTTAGATTAATTTGAAGTAACTTATATACGTCAGTTCTACCAACATGATTATAAACCTGCTGATAGTACCAATTTTTAAATACATGTAACTTCTATAGTATCAGTTGGATTTCAACCAAATTTCATATGTGCTATGTGTACCATAACAGATATTACTATTAGTATTGTTAAGAGCAATCAGGGCTGCCAACTGTTAATAAATGCTGTCTATATATTTTTTACCCTAATATCAATATATCAGAAAGTATGCAAGCCAACAGCTCTATACTTTGCACACGTATAGCACCTGACATTCTAGATTAATTTGGAGTAATTAATGCAAGACAGTGCTGCCAACATGATTCTATGCCTGCTGATATGTCCAATTTTAAAATACATGTAACTTCTATACTAACAAATGGATTTCATCCAAAATTGGCACAAAAAGATATCATAATATTTCAGATTATTTCTGACCAGCACACGCATGACATTGTTGCCAACATGCTTCTACGCGTGCTGATAGATCCAATGTCTAACTGCATGTAACGTCCATTGGACTTCATCCTAATTTTGTATTCTGTACCTTAAGAGATGGAACTAAGAATATATTCAGTCACCAGGGCTGCCAACTGTAGTGCTCTATTAGGCTACATTATACCAGGTATATTTTGAACTAATTAGATATTTCGATATTACCAACTTAATTTCGTCATTATTCTAGATAGGTTCATATTCTGTAGAATAATCATTGGCATGAAAAGTAGGCTGTATAGTTCTTCACGGAACTTCTTGTTATACTTGTGGTCAGGGGCGCACCCAGACTTTTGGTTTGGAGGGGGCTTTCCTCAATAACATGATTTCAGCTATGGAAAGAGAATGTGTCCATTATTATTCTTGTATGTAAATATTGTTACGGCTGTGAGTTTGTTTCATCGCTCGCCGCATGAGTCACAACTGCCCCAGGGCTGGGCTGCTCTGCCTCAGTGTATTGCGTGCGCCTTATGCAACAGGACTACAAGGACAAAGGGATGGTCCAGAATATTCGTGACTCAGCCAGTGAAGGAAACCTCGAGAAGCTGTGAACCCTGGATGGGTCTAGAAGCATTTATTGAGTCACCGGCCTGCTATATAAGAGCGACCTGTCAAGCAGTTGTGGTTGTGTTTTTCGAGCTAGTGCGAGAGTTTATCCTGAGCGACAGAAGTGTGGTGACTTGCGAAACCCCTAGTGAAGCCGATTCTCTTGACAGCGAGGGAGTGAGAAGCATACAGGGGACTGCCTGTATTGTGAGCGAGTGTGATTTCACTGAGCGACAGACGTATTGTGGCGAAGTGCCGTACGAGTTACGAAATCCAGTGACATTGTTTCCCAGCTTGTGAACAGCGAAGCAGCGTGTAGCAAGTTATCGTAAGTAACTGTAGTTTGTGTACATGAGGAAGAGGTGCAGGTAGTTTCTGTCAAGGCCACCTGACTCATTAGGACGAATTAACTTCTGTGGTTTGTTGACAAGTGAAAGGGGGCATGAGCTCTCCATAAGGAAGAGACTTGAGGAAACTGGAGTAAGGCTCTAATTGCTTGTATTTGCTGTTGAGTGGTGTATCTTTCTGGCCGCAATAAATTTAATTATTTCATTTAAAGGAACAATCTGTGTTGTGCTTCAACCCACCGTAGTCCAGTTAACAAAAGTGCCACTGGAGGGGGGGGCACGTAACAACTGGTGTCAGAAGCGGGATTACGAACTCAAACACAAGCACAACACCTGACGGTCCTGGTTTCAAAACCCGAGCAGGTCATTTTTTTATTTTAATGTTCCTGTGAGTGCATGCCCTTTACAAGACAAACATCTAAAATGGAAGCGCAATTTGCAGCATTGCTAGAAAAGTTAAGTGGCATGGAAGCCAAGATGGAAGACGGCCAGAAGAAGATGGAGGACGGCCAGAAGAAGATGGAGGACGGCCAGAAGAAATTTGCCAAGGACCTGAAGGATGACCTGAAGAAGCTGGAAGACGGCCAGAAGAAGATGGAGGACGGCCAGAAGAAGTTATCCGAGGACCTAACTGCCAAACTAGAAAACGGCCAGAAGAAGATGGAAGACGGTCAAAATAAGCTAGCGGAGGATCTGAAGAGGATAGAGGACGGCCAGAAGAAGATGGAAGACGGTCAGAATAAGTTGACACAGGACCTGAAGAAATTAGAACTGGGTCTGCGTGAGGAAGTCACGGCAGTGGAAAAGAAGTTCGACGCCTTACAAGTGGAAGTTGCCGAGATGCGCCAACGCCCGCTGATGGGGGTGGAGGAGAAATTCAACGCCTTACAAAAGGAAGTTGCCGAGCTGCGCCAACGCCCACTGACGGGGGTGGAAGAGAAATTCAACGCTCTACAAGAGGAAGTTGCCGAGCTGCGCCAACGCCCGCCCACCGTTACACCGGGAATATCAGGAACGGGATATAGCAGAGTGACGCCCCCTACCTTCGACGGAAAGGTCCCGTGGAGCACCTACTTACGTCAGTTCGAGGCGGCCTGTTCCATAAATAACTGGAACAACACAGAAAAGACTACAGCTCTCATTGTAGCGCTGAGAGGTAGCGCCCTTAACGTCCTTCAGGCCATCCCGAATGGATCCCAGGACTACGCTTCACTGATCGCCCATATGGAGTCCCGATATGGAGATAGCCATCTTCAGCAGGCCTACCAGATGCAGCTCCGGACCCGGGTACAGAAGAACGCGGAAACCCTGCAGGAGTTCGGGATGGACATCGCACGCCACGTAAGGCTCGCCTATCCAACAGCGCCGGCCGACTTTCTGGAACAGATTGCGACGCAGACCTTCACCGACGGGCTACGGGACTCGGACACTCAACAGGCGCTGCGACTCGCGCGCAATAAGACTGTGGCAGATGCGCTGAGCCACGCACTTGAGTTCGAGACGGCAAAACAGGCATCTAGAATGCGCGCGCGGGTGCGTCAGATGGACATCGACGAACCATCCAAAGCCGACAAGACCAAGCCCCAGGTCGTTGAACTGATGGAGGCGCTAGGCCGGTTCTTCAAGGGTCGCAGTACCACCAACAAAAACGTAGCCGAAGGACATCCGGAGAGGCGGCCCGGAAGAGGACTACCGACCTGCTGGACCTGACGTAAGAGAGGCCACCTGAGCAAGGACTGCGGTGATCAGCGCCGCCAAGGGTTTCCGTCGGGACAGTCAGTCGTAGGGAAACCGCGCGGCCCAGGAAAGCAAGTATCAGCCAGCCTTGGGGGGCAAAGGTTTGCTTGTGACAGTCGTCAAGCCCCGGCAGTCCAAGTTCGTGTGACTCAGTTAAGGAGGGATAATAGCAGTCTGATGGTCGACGGAGTCGTCAACGGAGAGAGCTGGCCCATGCTAATCGACACGGGAGCATCGAGGACCATCGTCAGTCCCACCGTGATCCCGAAGTGGAGAGTGCAACCCACACTAAGGAACCTCCAACTAATAACCGCGACCGGAGAGACCGCACCGGTACATGGCGAAGCATCACTGAAGTTCGTCATTGGTCGACGGGCGATAAAGCATCCAGTGCTTGTGGCTGACGTATCAAATGAAGTGATCATCAGACTGGACTTCATGGACCAGAACATCATCATCTTGGATCTGAGTACCAACACTCTGCACTTCGGAGGTGAGGAACTTGCTTTGCAACCAGCACACGAGGCCGTCACCCCACGACGAGTAAGGCTGAGAGAGGACGTCATCGTTCCCACCAGGACGGAGATCAGCGCCGCCGTAATTGTCGACGGAACTGCTGTGGGAGTGGCGGCTGTCATCGAGCCAAAATATGAGGACATCCAGACAAAAGGATTGTTAGTTGCCAAGACCCTCATCAACACGACGTCTCGGCCGTACGTCCGCCTGTCCAACCTGAACGACTACGACATTACGGTTCACCGGGACACCAACCTAGGAGTCTGCGAGCCTGTTACCTGGATTGCCCGCATCACAGATACGACGGACGGACACCTGCAAACGGACGGTTTGGAAGGTTTCTTTATGTTTATGTGATGCAATGTTTTTAAAGTGTTCCCAGGTTTTTAGGGGGGGCTTAAGCCCCCAAAGCCCCCCCCCTGGGTGCGCCCCTGCTTGTGGTCACACGGTCCTTAAGCAAGGTTCGACACTGATGTGTAACTATGTAACGGTCTGTTACTTCTTCACGCAAAATTATATCTCCCGCAGAGATTTTGGTTGGTTCCTCAGTTTAGGGGCTGCGACAACGCGGTCATGTAACCCCGTGTACTTTGGGATGGCTGTATTAGTCTGTAATTCAGGTTAGGACTGCAGACGGTCAATTTCAAGCAGTAGTTCCTAATGTTGCTACCAGGTACTACCGTCAACGACACCTAGCTGTGAACTTGTCTACTAGATGCCACCCCAACCAGCAACTCGCAACGAACGTTGGAACTTCCCCTCCAAAGGAAAGCATACTGAGGGATTTTAGCGCTCTTAGAAAATCCGAGGACTTCGGCCGGCTTTGAAACCGCGACCTTGGGCATAGGCATTCAGCATGCTACCAGTTACGTCACCGAAGCCGCTTCACACTTAGTCAGATGGAAATTCTGAATCTGATCTCGTGCAAGTGCGTTGTCATGGCAACGTCCGATGGCTCATCCCTCATCAATTTAGTAGTGTTGCCATGGCAACCTCTGATAGCTCTTGGCATTTTCTTATAATTCCGAAATCATTTTTCTCATCCCTTGGCGTAATGGTGGGTCATATCAAAAATTCTTTCAGACAAAAGATTTAGGTAATTATTAGGGAAATATTGTCCATTTTGTACGGTTTTGATATTGTGCCTATTAAGAGAGATATGATTAATGTTTCCCGAAAAACCCACTTTTTCCCACCCCTTTGGTCAATGGTTGGTGCTATAAAAAAACTCTTCAAATATAAATTTTTGGGCTTTATCCGACACATAGTATGAACGTTGCACGGATTCGATATTTCACATATTAAGAGAGTTATAGCAATATTTCACGTTTTCGAAAAAAGCCCCCGATTTAGCCCAGTAACGAGATTTTATAGGTATACATATTCGGTAAAAAATTCAAAGTGATTGGTGCAAAATTACGGCAGTTATCGTGTCCACAAGAAACTGATATACATATATATATATATATATATATATATATATATATATATACATACATACATACATAAATTATATATAAACTTTTGAACTGACGGTGGTTTTGGGGTCTTGGGGATGTGAAACGCGAAGATATGTCGAAATTTTCCGGAAGTCGAAACATGGGACCCATTGCAATAGTTAGCTTTCTAATGAAATCTACCGAAATTTCCGCCGCACTAATCGAATAAGGGCGGTAATTCGGAAGATACCAACCAATGTAGATGCGTGCTATGAAGAATATCTCTGGTCAGGTACTGCAGTGGAATTCTTTAGAGGATACTCTGCACTGACGTCATTAAGCACAATGAAATTAATTTATTTGGCTGGTTACCTTCTGGATTTAATTACATCTGTTCCTTTCTGTTTAATTGATGAGACAGAGGAATGTACTGATGTGTACTCCCTTGCAGCGCATAGACCACAAACAAGAGCCACGCAATGAGATTACGATATACACCAGCAATGACATAGCTACAGAGGGCAATTAGGGAAATAACTTAAAGAAATGTAATTTGATGAAAGTTTTATTTTGAACAGAGCCAAATTTTTTCATTTTTTCTCTGTGTTTTTTTTGGTTTGGCGTTTGTTCTTTTCGGATTATGTTTTCCTATTTTTGCTTTGTGTTTTTGGATTTCGTGTTTGTCATTTTCTGCTCTTTTTATTATTACTTTGTGTTTTTTGGTTTTGTGTTTGTTGCTTTCTGCTTTTGATTTTTAATTTTCCTTTGCGTTTCTTGCTTTTGTTTTTTATGTCTGCTTTGTGCTTTTAGTTTTGTGTTAGTTGTTTTCTGCTTTGTTTTCCTGTTTCTTTCTTTTTTGCTTTGTGTTTTTAATGTTATGTGTTTGTTTTCTTCTGCTTTTGTTTTTCTATTTCTTTCTTTTCTGCTTTATGTTCTTTTGTTTTGAGTTTGTTGTTTTCTGCTTTTGCTTTGTGATTTTTGGTTTTGTGTTTGTTGTTTTCTGCTTATGCTTTTGTTTTTTTATGTCTGCTTTGTGCTCTTGGTATTGTGTTTGTTGTTTTCTGCTTTTGTTTTTCTGCTTCTTTCTTTTTTGCTTTGGGTTTTTTGGTTTCGTATTTGTGTTTGTCGTTTTCTGCTTTTGTTTTTAATTTTTGCTATGTGTTTTTTGGTTTTGTGTTTGTTGATTTCTGCTTTCGATTTTCTGTTTCTTTCCTTTTTGCTTTGTGTTTTGTTGTTGTTAGTGTTTGTTGTTTTCTGCTTCTGTTATTCTATTTCTTTCTTTTTTGCTTAATCTTGTTTTGTTTTGAGTTTGTTGTTTTCTGCTTTTGCTTTTGTTTTTTATGTCTGCTTTGTGATTTTGGTTTTGAGTTTGTTGTTTTCTGCTTTCGTTTTTCTGTTTCTTTCTTTTTTGTTTTGTGTTTTTTGGTTTGGCGTTTGTTGTTTTCTGCTTTTTTCCATAATTGCTTTGTGTTTTTTGGTCTTTTGTTTGTTGCCTTCTGCTTTGATTTTGATTTTTGGTTTGTGTTTTTTGGTTTGGCGTTTGTTGTTTTCTGCTTTTTTCCATTATTGCTTTGTGTTTTTTGGTTTTGGGTTTGTTGGTTTCTGTTTTTGATTTTGATTTTTGGTTTGTGTTTCTTGCGTTTGTTTATTATGTCTGCTTTGTGCTTTTGGTTTTGTGTTAGTTGTTTACTGCTTTTGTTTTTCTGGTTCTTTCTTTTTTGCTGTGTGTTTTTGGTTTTGTGTTTGTTGTTTTCTGCTATTGTTTTTTATTTTTTATATGTTTTTTTGTTTTGTGTTGTTTTGTTTTCCGCTTTTGATTTTGATGTCTGCTTTGTGCATTTGGATTTGCGTTTGTTGTTTTCTGCTTTTGCTTTCCGGTTTTGAACTGCTATTTTGCTTTTTTGGTTTTGTGTTTGTTGTTTTCAGCTTTTGCTTTTTGCTTTGTGTTTTTGGTCATGGGTTTGTTTTTGCTTTTGCTTTGTGTGGGGGCCAAAATATGACTACACCAATGAAAGCCGGCAGTGGCATAACTACAGGGGTTGATTAGGGGGATCAATCCCCCCCCGCCAGATGGAAATAATTTAAAGAAACGTAACACGATGAAAGTTTTATTTATTATCGGCTTAGGTGGCGTAGTTGGTAGCATGCTGAACTGCTGTGCCCAAGATAGCGGGCTCACACCCGGCCGAAGTTGTCGGGTTTTAAAGAGCATTAAAAATCCTTCAGTATGCCTTCCTTATGAGGGGAAGTAAAGCCGGCGGTCCCATATCATAGATTTATGGCATGTAAAAGATCCTTTCACAGACTAAACTTGTGTAAAGCTAAATTATTAGGTTAGATTTCGTCGGAACGCTCTATCAAAGTTCCAACGTTCACCACTAGGTATCATTGATATCTGGTGGAGAAAGTTGGAACTACTTGAAATTTAGTGGAGCTTATAGCTCACCCTAAGGGTGTCCGCTTGAAGCAGCTACAGACTCAGGCGAGGCGAACATCCTCGGACACACCCGGCACTAAAAGCCATATGATAAATAAATAATAAAAGTTCACTTTTATTGAGAACTTTTCTCTTTACTTTCGTAAAATATTTAGTGTTACCAAAACTGTTCATTTCCGAGCTTTTGCTCATTGATAGGCGCAAATAAAACGTATCGAGGTCAAACATGAAAACGGATAGGTTTGCTTTCTTTGGTTTTGTCTTATTTTGCCCCCACACAAAGCAAAAAACAAAAACAAACACATGACCAAAAAAAAAACTCAAAGCAAAAAGCAAAATTCACAAACAGAAAAGCAAAAGCAGAAAACAACAAACACAATACCAAAAAACACAAAGCAAAAATAAAAAAGCAGAAAGCAACGAACAGAAAATCAAAAACTACAAAGTAAAAAAGTAAGAAACAGAAAAACAAAAGCAGAAAATAACAAACACAAAACAAAAAGACACAAAGCAAAAATTAAAAAACCAGAAAGACAAATGCAGAAAACAACAAACACAAAGCTAAAACAACACAAAGCATAAATAAAAAAGCGTAAGTTTAAGCAGGAAAGAACTAACACAAAACAAAACAAAACACGAAGCAAAAAAAAAAAACCAGACAGACAAAATTAGAAAACAACAAACGTAAAACAAAAAATACACAAAGCAAAAATAAAAATCAATAGCAGAAAACAACAAACACAAAACCAAAAAATCAGAAAGCAAAAATAAAAAAAACAAAAGCAGAAAACAACAAACACAAAACCAAAAAACACAAAGCAAAAATAAAGAAAACAGAAAAAAAGCAGAAAGCAACGAACAGAAAGCAAAAATGAAACATAAGCAAAAAAGAACCAAAACCAAAACACACCAAGCAAAAAAGAGAAAAACAGAAAGTCAAATCAGAAAACAACAAACAAAGAACCGAAAAACAAAAAGCATAAATATGAAACATAAGCAAGATAGAACAAACACCAAACCAAAGATCACATAGCAAAAATGAAAAACAAAGCAGAAAACAAAAAAAAAAACACAAAGCAAAAATAAAAGAACATAAACAGAAGACAACAAACACTAAATCATAAACGCAATGAAGCAAGAAACATAATGATAAGCAAAAGTAAACAAAACAAACAAAAATCAAAACCTAAAACAAAACCGTAAAACGCTCTTATAGCTTATTAGTTCAGATTTGTCTCCGCTCGTCCCCCTCCAGAAAAATAATCATCGTTACGCCACTGTACACCGGTAACCTTTCAGAGAGGAGGTGTAGTAGATTAGCTGAATCTGCAGTAATAGTCAGGGATTTCTCTTCAACTTCTTTGTTCGCTTGATTATCAAGTTTCTCTGATAAACCCGATTCATTTTAAATAAATTTCTCTGGATGAATCCTCACCACTACAAAAATGGTGGTACAGTATATTTGAACGTGATATGCAAGTGCCTTGTGTATCTTGACCTGTTTTATATTTACTTTGTGTAGGCCTACAATGTTTCAAAACGAATTACTGTCGTCTTCTTCTCTATTGGTCAATTCGAGGATTGGTTTGCAGCAAATCTCCACTCTTTGCGTCTTTCCGATTTCCTCTTCATTTCTCCGTAGGTCTTGCATCCCACATCTTCCATAATTTGATCCATATACCTCAGACGTGGTCTTTCTCTAGGTCTTCTTCCATAAACATACCCCTCTATGGTTGTCTTCAGGATTCCTTCATGTCTCAATAGATGTGAGTTGTATTCATCTTTTAACAATTATTGATTTCCACAAACTTCTCTTCTCACCCACTCTATTCAAGGCCTCTTCATTTGTAATCTTGTCAATACATTTTATTTTGACCATGCTCCTAAGTAGCACCACATCTCAAAACAATGTAGCCACCTTGTCGGTGTATAATAATTATCACGGTACTAAATCTCAGCAAATTTTCTAAGTCTGTGCCAAGCGGCTTCGGTGGCGTAGTCGGTAGCATGCCGAGCTTCTATGCCCAAGATAGCGGGTTCAAACCCCGCCGAAGCCGTCGGATTCTTTAAGAGCGTTAAAATCCCTCAGTATGCCTTCCTTCGGAGGGGAAGTAAAGCCGGCGGTCCCATGTCATAGATTTATGGCATGTTAAAGAACCTTCCACTAATTGCACTTGTGTGAAGCTAAATTGGATAGGTTAAGAATGTAAACAACGCTCTTAGGTTTCAACGTTCGTTGCCAAGAGCCGACTGCGATGGCGTCTACTAGCTAAGTTCTGAACTTGGCCTAGTAGTCGTTGACGGTGGCGCTTGGCGGCAAAAGTAGGAACTATTTGAAAAATTCTAAGTTGCAGTACTTAAATTAATAAACAGATAACACACATTATTACAGTCATCACAATTAACACCGGTTATCAGACAGATTCTACACACACCCAAAGTACACGGGGCTACATGACCGCGTTGTCGCAGCCCTTAAACTTAAGAACCAACCAACCTACAGACATATGCTTTCTGAAACCTTTTCCTGATTTCAAGGCTGATGTTCTTAGAAGTTAAGATCTGTTTCTTTTTGTTATAGGCAGCATTTGCTTGAGCAATTTTTGAAACTTAAAAACTAATTAAGTAATGAGTCCCCCCCCAGGGGCTCACGACTAGTGGAACGTGGGTTGGCGACCACGGGGCTCCAGCTGAGTTCGGCATTACTTCCACTTACTTCTGCCGGGCTCCTTTCTGTCATCATTCCTATCGACCTCCCTTGGTCTACTCTTGTTCTTTTCCGACCCGGACGGTATTAGGGTATCCGAGGCCTAGGGAGTCTTTCACTTTCCCGCCTTAATTGACCCTTGTCTCAACTTTCATGATACCTTCATTCTTCGAGGGGTCAGCCTTCTTTTTCTTTCCATGTTATCTCCTGCCTTCTGCTCAAGGTCCTTAAGAGGACGCTAAAGTCAGCCGGCCGGCGGCTCGTGGCAGGCTCTGCTTAAAGCATTGAGAGAGAGTTAAAATTGACGTTTTAAATAAGTCAATGGCTGAAATTAAACAAAACTTCACTTTCAAAACACGTAAATACCTTCAATACCACTTATTAAACTTTTCAAATGAGATTTCATTGATAATAACATATTGTATCATTGAAACTGAGAAGCAATTTTCCCATAAGGCAAGGCCTATTTTTCACAGATTTTACTTCAGAAATTAAAAATCAATGTGACTGTCAAAAGTGATGAAAAGTTGCATGGCTGTAAAGGGTATTTGTTTAAGAATGCTTCTATAGAGATGAATCTTGCTTTCCTCCTGCGTGTTTCTATAAAAGAAGCAGTTTTTAATGCCCTACACTTTCAGTCGTAATGCCGCTGCCGTAGAAATTTGCTACTTAGCCGCAAGAGCGCAGGCGTAATGGGTCGGTAATGCAGAGTGACAAGTTATTTCTAGCGCTGAGAACAAGACTTACAGCTGATGTATTGTAATCGTTGAATAGGATTCTACTGTGTTTACTTTCGTTTCTTAAACGAACTGTTAGTAGGTTCATTTTCTGTGTACAGTGTTATTAATTCAACGAGTTAAAGTGTAATTTATTGTGATGGGCAAAACTCGGATGCCTCTTTCTGCTTGGCGGAAGAAAAGAAGATTAAATCCAGTGCTACAACGATACAACGATGAAAGAAGTTAAGCAATATTGAATAATACCCCATATTATTCTTAAATAATTTTGTCCCATACACTACTTATTGGAAAATAAAGTACTGAATTTTTTAAACTATAATTTTGAACGAATTGATAAAACAGTGTTGTCATCTCATAATTATCAGGGCAGATGACCCCGCTATTCCGTCCTTTGAATTAATAATAACTAACTAAATAATTACATAAATATGAATTCATTTATTCGAGTTATCTTTTCAAGAACCCAGTAAAAATAAATCGAAGGTCGTAAGTATTCTATAAATTGTCATTCTAATAAATAATAAAATAATAATAATAACCCCTGGCACTACAGCCCATGAAGGGCCTAGGCCGACCAAGCGACCGCTGCCTGGCCATTTGGCCTGCAGATATTGGGGTCACGCGTGATCAGCGCATCGTGTCCCCTCAGCCGTTAATCTTGGTTTCCGTGATCGGCGCGCTGTCTCGCTGTCAAAGAGCTACTCAATTGTCCTTACGAGGCTGAGTGCACCCCGTTTCTGCCCTCACGTCAGTTTCTAAAATCCCTGACGGAGCCGGGAATCGAACCCGGGGCCTCCGGGTGAGAGGCAGCCGCGCTCTACCCCAACACCATGGGGCCACCGTCATTTTAATAAATACAGTAGTTATTGTTAAGTTTGTTTTCATTAATGAATATTAAGTTATAGTAAAAAATTGTTTAGTAACTGACGAAAACTGAGAAATTTAATGTTTGCCTTTCGTTTTGTAATTGTTTTTTTGTGGTTTAATATTAACAGCAACAATTATTGCAGGTGTAGGTAGACAAAAATACTGTAGTTTTAGAAACAATTAGCTTAATGTAAATTACGGCCAAAATCGAGCTTAAAATACCTTATATAGGCTACACCGCTTTTCTTATAATATTTTACTTTTTCTGAAAATTTACTATCAATAAAATTTTAAATGCCTCAGACTAACTGGCTGCGTGGCTCAGCGAAGTGTTCGCCTGCTGTGCCCAAGGTTGCAGGATCGAATCCTGGCGTAGTCAGTTGGCATGCGAGGGCGCCATGTCAGTGGATTTACTGGCACGTTAAAGATCCCCTTCGGGGTAAACTTCCGGCACCTAGGCGTCTTTTAAAAGCCGCAGTAGTTAAAAGGGATGTAACGCCCATTACATAATTCAAATGCCTGAGAATGCACCATTTTGCTAATAATGTTTCAAATGTTATGGAAAGAGGGCTAAGCTACTTAACCGCGGGTATTCCTATGTCGTTTATTCTGGATCAGCTATTGACTGTCAGTTAGTTGATATGCTAATTATACCATTCATATTGACAGTAAAACTTTTAGTATAAAATGCTGATTTTGTGGTTTTAATCTTTGCTTGATTTTCTTTACTGAGCCTTAGGCAATATGTAAAATTTTTTTTTTATTGTGGAGAATTCCCTGAACATATCTATCTGACATGATCTAGGTCCGATATGCGTGTCATTATAGAGAGAAAAATAATGATCAACAAATAACCCTAAATATACTTTGTAAAAACGACTTTTTCAGTACCAGTACTGGATGCTTTTTTTTTTTTTTAGCAAGAAGAAGGCTGATTTGATAGAGACACATGAGCCGGAAGCTGTACAAGAAAAACAAGAACAACCAGTATTGGGAAAGCCACAATGCGTCTCACTGAAACTTAGCGGGAGAAGAGTTGTAAATATTGTTGACTTTTTAGACCAGATCAAAAATTTAGACAAACACAGCCCGTTTGGTTGCAATTTCGCCAATATGGAAGTGGTTTCTGAAAAACGCCAAGGCTTAAAAAGTATTTTCGTTTTCATGTGTAACATGTGTGGTTTAAGAAAAACAGTTCATTCTGAAAAATCACATGACAACCTGATGGACGTCAACACTGCCAGTGTTTGTGGTACAGTTACTACAGGCGGTGGGGACGCACAAATGGAGGAGTTCTTGAGCGTACTTGACATCCCTCCTATGAGTCATGTCACATTCAAGAAGTACGAGGAGAAAGTGTCGGAGGGTTGGGCAGCTACTGCGGCGGCGGAGATGGAGGAAGCAGCGGTGGAGGAGACACGGCTGGCGCTGGAGCTCGGCGAGGTAGATAAGGATGGCGTCCCGCTTATCACTGTGGTCGCTGACGGTGCCTGGTGCAAGAGGTCGTATCGCACCAACTACTCAGCTTTATCTGGCGTACCGTACTGTATATGGCAAGAGACGTAGGCAAATCCTGAACCGAAGCATTTTAGTGGCGCTACATAGTTTGCTCTGTTCACTTTGTCTATCAACGGCCTAAGTAAGTAGCTTTTGATAAAAGTAGTATTTCTGTGATAGCAGAATTTTTTAGCGCGTCAAATTCAAGAGTAGCCTTACCTTGTCGGCGGGCAACTCAAACTTCGTCAGCGAGTTTCACAGCTAAAATTTACCAAAGTACGAGCTGGATTCCGCCAATTCGTACAACATTTATAATTTTAAATTTAAGTTCTTACTTTTCATTAGTGTTCGTATGTGATTTTACAAGAATTCTAAAAATAATGCTTCAACGGGAATAATAAGATTACATTTTGAAATAAGTAAAAATAAGAATTTTAGTGTGACTGTGTAACGGGTTAGCGGCTACACGAGAAGATCGATTTTGACGAAATTCAGCAAGTATGTCAGAAAGACGTCCAACTGTATCTCCAGACTTCTTCCCGTATCTTAGTTTTAGGGGTTTCTTCTGCCCAAATAACATTATGTTCATAAAAAAGTTTTAGATGATTTTGATCTGAGTTGGACTGAAATAATCCTTATAGGCCTAATTCACTTTTATTTAATTTCTACCTAATTTGAAATATTAACTTACTGTGTATCATAATAACTATGCAGGTTATACTGTATTTATTTTTGTTTTTGTAGGCAGCTATCGTCGGTCACCGCACTCGGAAGGTGCTCTTCATCGGCGTAAAGAACAAGTATTGAACAACTTGTGCCCGCGCCGAGACAAAAGGAGAGGCGGCCAAGACACACACCTGCTATAAGAATTGGAACATGACTCAGAGCTCTGCAAGTATGGAAGCTGCGATCATTTGCGAGGGCTTCCAGAGAAGTGAGGAAATGTACAACGTTAGGTATGCTAAGCTTATCGCAGATGGTGATAGCAGCGTGTACAAAAGAATTTTAGAGACTAGGCCGTATAAATGTTTGACTGTAGAAAAGGTAGAGTGTAAGAACCATTTGCTAAGAAATATGTGCACTCGTTTGAGGAATATTGCCAATTCCAAAACTGAGAAACCTTCAGTCATGCTTCGCAAAAAGATTGGGAACAATTTGTTACGCTGCAGGGTTGAATTGACCTTAGCCACTGAGCACAGAATAAGAGAAAACCGGCTCATAAATGAAAAAAATTGAAAACCTGAGGAAAGACATACTCAATATCCCTAGCCACGTGTTTGGTGAACACAAGGGGTGTGCAGAGAGGGCCTACGTCTGTGAGCTAGACACAACAACTGCTCCAGTCGATTCTAACCTTGTGCCTCAACTCGCTTCTGTTGGTCTGTACGCATTAATTTCGGATGTTTTCAGGGATGTTAGCCGTCACAGCCGCAGCTTGCTCGCCGATGTAAATAGCAACTATGTTGAACATTACAACTCCATAGTTGCTAAGTTCACCCGCGGGAAAAGAATAAATTTTGCATCGACCGGGTCATACCAGGGGCGCTGTTCTGCTGCTGTTGTTCAGCACAACTCCGGCATGGCCAATTACAAGCTTCACAAAACACTGTATAGTTCAAGTCCAGGATCGTTTGCGAAAGGCACAGAGGTAAAATAGAAAGAAGAAGGCTGATAGTCGGAAGAACCAAAAGAGATGTCGCAAGTCATTATTAGTTCAATAATCAATGAAGAGAAGGATTATGGCCCGGCGGCACAAAGACCCGATATCGACGAAGAGGTGATGAAAAAGGAATCGGATGAGTTCCTGAAAAGTTTACACAGATCAAAGGAAGAATTTGAAAGAATTGAACGAGAAACAATTCAGCAAAGTGACTGTAACGAATGGCTAGAACTCCGCAGAAACATACTCACTGCGTCGAACTTTGGGCGAGTTTGTAAAATGAGAGCAACAACGGGGTGCGAGCCATTAGTGAAGCAAATCCTCTACACTGCATTTGATTGCGAGGCAATGGAGTATGGCCGAAGGAACGAGGAGTCAGCTCGCAACGAACTCGCTTTTTTGATTTACGAAAAAATAGAAAAATGTGGTGTCTTTATCGATAGAGAGTTTCCTTTTTTCGGAGCCAGTCCCGACGGGCTAGTCAATGATGATACAGTCATAGAAATAAAGTGCCCTTCGTCGGCTAAGGACTTTACTCCAGACGAAGCTATTAAGAAACGCAAGGTCACTTTTTGGGCAGTAAACAAGAAGGGAGACATCGGGGAAGTACAAAAAAATCACATATTCTATTTCCAAATACAAGGTCAACTTCAAGTGACAAAATGGAAGTACTGCATTTTTGCCTTGTGGACCCCAAAAGGAATAAAAACAGCAAAAATAGAACGAGATGAGACCTTTTGGAAAAATGAAATGTTCCCAAAGTTACATAGGTTTTATATGGACTGCCTACTTCCAGAAATAGTTGACCCTAGACACAGCCGCTCCATGCCTATAAGAAACCCTGCTTACATAGTGGGAGCCTAAAGGATGGCTGAGGAGAAGAAGGCTAACAAAACTGTAAAAATGTAATTTGTGTATGTAATTCACAACTATTTGTATATAAAAGTTTGTAACCGATTTTTGGCCTCTTGTCTAAGATCGGAATGTTTTTTTAATGTAAATTATGAGTACAAATCACTTTTTAAGTTCTTTATGTTAGTTTTATACAGTTTTTTAAGTGATTTAAATCATAGAATATGTTAGTTTTGTCACAATTATTGCATTATTATAATTGAACTTTAGGATGCCATTGAATCTTTGCTTTTTGTAAGATATTGTTTCATGCAATTTGTAACGATCAGTATAAAAGTGTTTGTAACATCTTTGTAAATTACGAGTATAAGTTAATTTCCAAATTAATTATGTTTATTTTGTCACGACAACGATTGCAATTACTATAAATTGATTTGGATTAATATGTCATTGTTTTGTTCAATATTATTTTGTGTAATTTGTAACTATTTGTATGTAAGTGTTAGTGATATTTTTGTAAATTGTGATTACGTGTTACATTCAAAATTACTTATCCTATTTAAATTTTGTCAGCTAACAATCACCATTGTCATACTGTTCTTGATGTTTACTTTTTTGTAGTACTATATTTTCATTTGTAATATTACGTCTTTTATTACGATATGTAAGACATTGCTTCATGTAATTTACAGTTTTTTTTAATGTTTGTAGTCCCAACAGACCTTCTTTTGGTCATTGTGTACTAATGTTAGATTTTAGTAACGGTAAAGTCTATATACAGTTTTATTAATAAACCTTTTTTATCATACACTTATTAATGGAAAGTACAGGGTCCTTCTTTTTTTTCCGTCTGCAACTTAGTAGCGCAGCAATAAATCTCTCGGCAATGAATCACCCGGCTACGCATGCATTTATCCGCTGCGATGCTATCTCGCTAGACTGATAAAAGGAAGGTCCCGGTACAGAAATCTGATCTATTGTGATTTAGCATTTGTCCTACAATAATACTCAGGTAGTTTCATATACTTTAACTAATTCTAAACATACGGTATAAGATACGCGTAGCACTAGAAAATATCAGAAAACGCATGACGAGAAAGAATCACTTATTGTAAGGAGTGACATAATAGCGGCGAGAACTGTACTTTTAAGGATACCGGTACCGCAATGTACGAGATCGGCAAATCAGGGACATACTGTATTTATTACCTTGATGAAGCGTAATGTAAATCAAAACTATACAGGTCACAGCGACGTTTCCGGAGGACTGAAAGTTCCATTGGTTAGGATGGTCGGCTCGAAAATGCAATGCCAGTAGTCGCGTGGATTACAATCGTAGGCCAATTTTTAATGGGTATTTCAATAGTTCTTTTTTTTTTGTTTTGTTTTTTAATTTTCTTTTTCGATTTTATAAGAAGGATGGAGTGTGATAAATATACTAATGATAGACAAATACCATAGAGGAAAGAACCGGAAGGAGATGCCTTCGCTGCGCTGGCTAGTGCAATATGATATAATATTAATAAACTCAACCTGCAATAGAATTGTATGGATGCAACTTGCAAAGTTTCAGCTTCAATTGATATTGCAACTTTCAAGTACGGTAAATACTGTAATAGGCCTCTATTTTTATGCTTTCTGGTATGTTCTGTTTTGTCGATTCGTACCGCCATAGGTACTACACGCCATTATTAAGAAAAACTCCGAAATAACCATGCAAAATTCTTTGCCGCATACAACTCACAGAACACTAGGTTACGCCCACTTTGGACTCAGCGCTTGGCTTCACTGACACGAGCTCTAGGCAACTTCTCTCTTTCTTTCCTCCATGAAAAATACATGAAACACCAAATATTTTGACACATCATGAAAAACTTATCTTCTTCTTCTTTTCGTTTGGGCCTACTGAGGACCACGGGGCTCGTTTTGACTTCTTGTAAGGAATTTATGTTTCTTCTTAGCCCAGGCAGCTTTCATCTTCTGGCTGTGTGTCTGCTTATCTAATTTTAACTTTTGAAAGAAATTTGGCAGTTTCCCGTATTGAGTAAAAACATGAAATATTAGCGAACAGATGAGTACCTTTCAACAATTAAGTGTTCCTTAATATATTCAGTTTCCCAATTCTATACAATGCTATACCTATACAAGTAAACCCACGCTGTTCAAGCATGGGCCCCCGCAGGATTTCTTTCAGGGAGGGGAAGAAGGGGGACGCAAGTTGTATTTTTCGTTTCTTTACCTGTCACTAGCTGATGATGATACGTACCTCCCCCCTCGCAAATTCGTTTCATTTCTTACATGCTTCGTGTTATTCATTATTTGGCTGCTCTAAAACCGTTGGGTACATATTATCTTTATGGCATGAATGGGAGGAGTATTTTTTTGTGAATCATCGTCATAATGTTCATTTCTTAGGAACAAATAAAATAAGAATCAAGCAGTTCATTAAAATGGTAATGTTAATCCAGTTCGCCGATTTTCTAAATAACTGGAGATATTTTCAAATTATCCGTAATGACTAAGTTAAATAAAACTGTGGAATTATCCCTACACTAAATCAGTTAACTATCAGTAGCTTTAATTGATGAAATCAACTGGTGTGGCAATGAACAGTAGAAATATTCTCGGGATTTCAGGAGGGGCCCATGGCCCCTTCTTGCCCCCTCCCCCTCCCCCCACTGCGGGCGCCCATGAGTTCAAGCGTAGTTCCGCAAATAGTCGCGTGAAGTACAGTTGACTATTTGGTACACCACTGACACACTATATAGTGGCCATTGATGTAATATTTCTCGGTGATTGTAATGGGAAGAACATCTAGGAAAGGCACTGAACAGTATGTACCAAAATCTAGTGTATTATGTTCGCAGATATAAAACAATTGAACCTGGATTACAATAGTAATCTACGCGAACAAAGGAGGGTTAGTATCGAACTCTGAGAAATCTGACGATTGCCGTTAAGATAAGACACGCTCGTTTAAAACAATGGTTTACTGAACAATTACTACCAGACCTCCGTCCACATTCGGTTATTATGGACAATGCGAGCATTCTCTCAGAGCAAATTAACAAAGCTCCGACCTCGAATAACAGAAAGGCTTACATTATCGAGTGGTTGTCTTATTACTTCATAAATCCGCGCATTGTACGTACGAAATTCATGAAATAGCAAGGCAACGCGGACACAGGTCGGACGAGAAGGAGGGGCAAATGGGGCTACAGCCCTGGGGACCGAGCGTACTGAAGGACCCAAAAGAGAAAATCACGGCTTCTTAATTGCTATATCAGTCTTTTAAATAAGTCCAAATACAAATCTTGTATAATATTGAAATACGAATTTGACTGAATTTTGAAAATAAGCAATACGTTTGAATTCTCACCAAGCAAATTCTTGAAAGGTAAAGTGAGTAAACTTTAAAACAATGGTGATTCTTGAGCCGTTGTGGAACGAAAACGTTGGGTCCAATTTCAGTTATTTCTAAAGAACTGCTATTTACCTAGGTACATGGTCTATTGGCAGCAGGTGAAATTTCAAGCGTTACAATGCTAAAGGCAACTTGGAAAATGTAAGCACGCTACGAAAGTTAAAAGTACAAAATTCACGAATGAATGTAAAATGAGATTATGTCCCGGCAAAATGCCTGATTGGTGGAAAATCAATATATTGAATAGCTTCCCTTTCCCACATAATTTCACATAACCAAATATTGAAATTTTAATTTATTAAAAAAATCATGAATATTATTAGGATTTCACGGATAGAACTCAAATGTGGGGCGGCAGTCATTACCGTGGGCCCCATGATCGCTCTCTACCGTCACGGCCCTGCGTGGACATTGTGTAGTTTTGGTACAACCCAATTGTGGGCGCATGTGAAATCTTATGTTGCAAGAAAAAAAAACAATACGTTCCGAATAGCAGACGTTGAGAGAATTACGGACGAGGCGACGATTGACAGCATCACAACATCCGCTTGGGCAGGTTGCGTAAGTCCTACAGAAAGACTGAGGGAAGAAAATTGAGAAGTCGGCTGAGTGGAGGTTGAATGCTTACCGACTTGCTTCATAGCAATTAGCAACACTGCGGGAAGAGCAGTCTGGCGACATCGCAATGAGTGTCTCTGTCTCTTTAAGTGCAAAACGCTCTCTCTCTCACCTGCCACCTCACGCGCTCTCCTCTGTAGCATGATCGGTAATGCAGGTTATGCGACAATAGCGCTCACCTTTCAGGTGGCCATTTCTGGAATTAAAAGTCGATTCGCGACCCAAGTTTCGCTCCCTCTTAAGGAGGCAGGGTGTATGTAGCCCCACCACTTCTGGTGCACTCACGATAGTGCTACACCCTCAAGGGCTCACAGGTGGTGAGTTCGGGAGTTGGCGACCCTTAAAGATTCCTGAGCTGGGTCCGATTTTCCCCCTTTTCCATTGCCTCTGGGGCAGACCCTCTCCTCTTTCAATTTCCTATCTGCTTTTCATGGCTCTCCTTGCTTCCAAGTCCCTCAATCCTCATTCTTCGAGGATTGAGGGCATTTCTTTTCCTCCTGTCCTTTATTTGTCTTATTGTCATTTTGTCTTCAATTTCTTCTTCTAGTTTGTAAGAGTGTAGTTAGTTCTACACACATCAAAAAAAGTTTTGCATCACCTCGGTTCCAAGAGTTCCGGAACCTTTAAATACAAAGGGAATAGAGATCAACACAAACAACATTTCAGCTCGTTTTATTGCTCATGAGACCCACACATTGCATGTTGTACCATCATACAGCTAGACTTTCAGCATTTGTGGTCCAGATTGCAGTACACACCACTACCTCTAATACCCAGTAGCACGTCCTCTTGCATTGATGCATGCCTGTATTCGTCGTGGCATACTATCCACAAGTTCATCAAGACACTGTTGGTCCAAATTGTCCCACTCCTCAACGACAATTCGGCGTAAATCTCTCAGAGTGGTTGGTGGGTCAAGACGTCCATAAACAGCCCTTTTCAACATATCCCAGGCATGTTCGATAGGGTTCATGTCTGGCGAACATGCTGGCCACTGTAGTCGAGCGATGTCGTTATCTTGAAGGAACGCATTCACAAGATGTGCACGATGAGGTCGAGAATTGTCGTCCATGAAGACAAATGCCTCTCCAATATTCTGCCGATATGGGTGCACTATGGGTCGGAGGATGTCATTCAGGTATCGTAAAGCCGTTTCGGAGCCTTCCATGACCACCAGTGGCGTACGTCGGCCCCACATAATGCCACCCCAAAACATCAGGGAACCACCACCTTGCTGCACTCGCTGGACAGTGTGTCTAAGACGTTCAGCCTGACCAGGGTGCCTCCAAACACGTCTCCGACGATTGTCTGGTTGAAGGCATATGCGACACTCATCGGTGAAGAGAACGTGATGCCAATTCTGTGGGGTCCATTCAGCATGTTGTTGGGCCCATCTGTACCGCGCTGCATGGTGTCGGGGTTGCAAAGCTGGACCTCGCCATGGACGTCGGGAGTGAAGTTGCGCATCATGCAGCCTATTGCGCACAGTTTGAGTTGAAACACGACGTCCTGTGGCTGAACGAAACGCATTATTCAACATGGTGGCATTGCTGTCAGGGTTCCTCCGAGCGGCAATCCGTAAGTAGCGGTCATCCACTACAGTAGTAGCCCTTGGGCGGCCTGAGCGAGGCCTGTCATCGACAGTTCCTGTATCTCTGTACCTCCTCCATGTCCGAACAACATCGCTTTGGTTCACTCTGAGACGCCTGGAAACTTCCCTTGTTGAGAGCCCTTCTTGACACAAAGTAACAATGCGGACGCGATCGAACTGCGGTATTGACCTTCTAGGCATGGTAGAACTACAGACAACATGAGCAGCGTACCTTCGTCCTGGTGGAATGACTGGAACTGATCGGCTGTCGTACCCCCTCCGTCTAATAGGCCCTGCTCATGCATGGTTGTTTACATCTTTGAGCAGTTTTAGTGACATCTATGAACAGTCAAAGGGACTGTATCTTTGATACAATATACACAGTCAACGTCTATATGCCGGAGATCTGGGAACCGAGGTGATGCAAAACTTTTTTTGATGTGTGTAGTTATAGTTTACCTTACATTCTCATGTTTCACTAACACCCAAACCATTAGAGGCCGATAACCTAGATGTTAGGCCCCTTATTATTATTAACAAGAAAAGTGCGCTCGAGTTGAGCATTAATATACACGTATTGAAGCACATCTAAAATAACAGATTATTCTTTGCTATATTCTGTAAGCGATTTTGTCCTTTTTACGCATGTCAATAAGTGATATTTGTCACAGGTCTGTGCGTACAGCACACATTGACAATCTTCAGTCGGTTTATGGTATGTTTTGATATTGCATATCTTGTGATGGAATCCGTGAATTACAGTTCTTGTGATAACAAGTCTCTGGGACTGGCATTCCTTCTTCCATCCGTCATCTATCGTTGCTAAGGTGGTGTGGAACTCCATTTCTATCTCCACTTTCTTTTTTTCTCGAATGTTAACCAGATCCTGGTAGGGTCCTATAGATGGCAGCCAGTGGTGTAGTCTAACATCCTCTATCAAGTATGTCTCTCTCATTAGTTCATAAACTAGCCGTGATGGCACTGGGTTTGCAACTCCTAATACTCGTTTCATGAACAATGTCTTGACTTTAGGAACTTGGTTGAAAACATGACTTGGGAATTAAAAATTCAGGATAACAGAAGATAAAGAATCAAAGATAAAGAATCAAACAATCAAACTTTAATTTTATTTCCATTTCATTTCATTTTAAGTTCCATTTCAAAAACAAGTAGTTCCGTGACGAACTAAAGAACCTATTTTCTTAAAATTTTAGATTCATGCCAATCTTTATAGACCTATCAAGAAGAATGACGAAATCAAGTTGGTAATACCAACATATCTATCTGGCATGTATGTATTTCTGAAAATTAATCTGGAATGTTATTATCTATATTTGTGCCAATTTTGGAATAGTTCACATGCATAACATCTGAGATATCCAACATAGAGCGCAAATTTCAATTGCTATTTTTTAGCAGTTGGTAGCACTGACGTCCATTTCAAATTTGGGCGTGATATATTCAGGTAGAGATCTTTACTCTTAGCAAATTTGGTTTCGATAGCTGTAGCCGTTTAGGAGTTGATAGGAGGGAGAGACACAGAGACAGACAGACAGACAGAAGGACAGACATACATTTTTCCGAATAGATCTCTTAAGTCTACGTTTTCATCATTTTTGCAAAGTGTGAAAAGTAAGCTAGTAATCGTTTTTAGCATGCAAAAGCATAACCTTATCTTCAACTAGGAACTCAGGAAAGAATAGGTTTTAGCCTGGATCCACGGTCTAAGTAGATATGCAAACTGGGTGTGTACCTTAATGCATCTCGTAAACGTGCTTCCCAATAAAGGGTGGATATTACGAACGTGGATGAAATGTTCTGTTTGTTTATTGTCGTGGCGTCAGATGTTGCTTTGAATGTGTAAAATACGTTTACAGTCGCTATGTACGAGTTACAGGTCACTGCAGTCATTTCTTGTCGTAAACTATGACATTATGCTCACCTTTAGCACCATAGCTTACAACGTACTGCATGTCTGTGTTACTGTGATGTATCACAGTATATTTCAGAAGCAGGAGAAGAGTTAGATAAGCTGTCTGATAACCTGTGTTATTGTTGTGTTGTTTGCGTCTTCAGTCTTTTGACTGGTAAGGAAAATGAGCGATATTCGAAGTTTGATAAGAAAACGTGGTGTATACCGTGCATCGTTCACGAAAATTGTAGCTTCACTTCAAGTTTTGTTGGAGAAAGAAATAAAGGACATAGTCGCTATCCGAGGAGATTACGCCTTAGTGGAAGAGAAGGCTAACCTCATAAGTAATCTGGACCAGGAGATCTTCCAACACCTCATGGAAGATGCGGTGTCAGAAGAAGACCTGATCACAGAAGTAGACGGAGTAGATGACTATAAACAGAAGTTTCATATGTTAGCAGCGGCTGTTTCCGATGCTCTTGCAATGGAGAGAAAACGTGAAGACGAAGTCCAGTCAACAGTAAGCACCAGTAACACTCATAACCTAAAAAGTAAATATCGCCTTCCAAAGATCGAATTCCGAAAATTTGGTGGAAATCTACGAGATTGGTTAGGTTTCTGGAATCAATTTCAAAAGATTGATGAAGATGAAGGGTTAGATAATGCCGATAAATACGAATATCTTATCCAAGCAACATTGCCAAACTCCAAAGCTCGCGACATCGTTGATAGTTTTCCAGCCACAAGTGGAAATTACCCTAAAGCAATACAGAAACTTAAATCACGTTTTGGCAAAGATTCTTTGTTGGTGGAAGTCTACACTAGAGAACTATTGACAATGATGAATTCTTGTAGTAGTCTTGACATCTCATCATTATATGACAGACTCGAAACTCAACTTGGTGCTTTGGAGAGCCTAGGTGTAACTTCCGAGAAATATGCAGCAATGTTATTTCCTATGATTGAATCATGCTTGTCTATAGATGTGTTACGAGCCTGGCAGAGGAATGGAGGTGGGAAGGAATGTGAACCTAGTGAACGTCTTAAAGGTTTGATGAAATTCCAGGAGAATGAAGTAGAGAGTGAGGAAAGGATCAAACTGGCCATCCCAAGTAAAGGTAACATCAATGTGAATCCTGACAAGTCAAAAGGTATGAAGAAAAATGCACACACATTACAAATAACACTCAAAAGACTCCATCTTGGATGCACTGTTCCTTGTCCTTCTTTTCTCAAAAAAAAAATAACTGTTGCCAACTGTCTGTCACAGGTTTGATGCAGCACTCCATGCCTCCCTGTCCTGAGCTAATCGTTTCATCTCTAAGCTAACACACTACCACACAACCTGTTTAACATATTCTAACATTGGTCTACCCTTACAGTTCTTATCCTCGACCCTTCCTTCCATAACTAACTTTGCTATTTCTGCGTGGTTTGTTGGTTGGTTCCTCAGTTTAGGGGCTGCAACAACGTGGCCATGTAGCGCCTTGTACTTTGGGTGTGTGTAGAATCTGCCTGTGATGGCTGCATTGGTGTGTTATCTGTTTTTAATTCATGTAAGGACTGCATATATTTGATTTCTAGTAGTTCCATCTTTTGCTACCAAATGCCACCGTCAACGACCAACTAGATCTGAACTTTGTTACTAGATGCCACCGCAGTCGGCTCCTCGCGACGAACGTTGGAAACTAAGAGCGTTATTCAAATATAACCTACGAATAATTTAGCTTCATACAAGTGTAATTAGTGGAAGGTTCTTTAGAATGCCATAAATGTATGACATGGGCCCGCCGGCTTTACTTACCCACAGAAGGAAGGCATAGTGAGGGGTTTTTAACGCTCTCAAAAAATCCGACGACTTTGGCCGGGTTTGAACCCGCGATCTTGTGCTTAGAAGCTCAGCATGCTACCAACTATGCCACCGAAGCCACCTATTCTTGGGTGTCTTTGGATATGTCCTACCAACCTATCTCTTCCCTTCATTACCAGACGCCACAAACATCTCTCCTCTCCCAATCGCCTTAATATCTCTTCATTTGTAACCCTATCTACCCATCCGATCTTCATCCTTCTCCTGTAACACCACATTTCAAACACTTCAATTATCCTCTTTTCTGCTGCCCCAACACTCTAAGTTTAACTTTCCTAAAGCGTCACGCTCGAGACAAAGGCTTTCAAAAATGACTTCCCAATACCTAAATCTATATTCGATGTCAGCAGATTCCTTTTCTGTAAAATTGCTTTCATTACCTGAGCTAACCTACTTTTTATATCCTCTTTGCTTCGTCCATCACTGGTTATGTTGCTTCCTAAGTAACAGAGGTCTTCTACTTCCTTTAGTTTTTCACCTGCCAATTCGACGTCCATGGGGTTCTGATTTCTTTCTGCTACATTCCAATATTTTTGTTTTACATTTATTCATTTTCATCATGATTTCTTTCCTCAAGAAAGAATCCATACCATCTAAAAATAATTCAAATCCACTGGTGTGTCAGTTAAGATGACGATGCCATCAGCAGTTTTAAGAGTTGACATTTTTTCTCTTTGAACCTTAACTCCTACTTTGAATTCCTCTCCAATATTAGTGTGTGTATTTGAAAAGGTGAGGATTGGGAAGGAGGCAGCCGTGGCCTTAAGTTAGGAAACAACCTAATCTTTACCTACAGTAGAAGTGGGAAGCGACGGAAAACCATTCCAAGATGGCATCGAACTAACCTCTTCACAGTTTTGCCACACGAGGCTGAGTGTACCCCGTTCCTGCACTCAGACCAGAATTAAATATCTTAGCAGAGTCAGGAATCAGTCCCAGGCATTCGGAGCGACAGCCACTGCGCCTCGAGAGGTCTGAATAAATAGAGATACATTCTTTGTTTTTGTGTGTGTTTGAGTCTTCAGTCTTTAGACAGGTTTGATGCAGCCTTCCATGGCACCCTGTTCTGAGCTAATTGTTTCATCTTTACATTTTGTCTTTGCTGCTTTTCAGTTGTTCAACAAGATTTTGCCCAATGAATTGGGCGGGATACAAAATGATAAATATGTAAACACATTTCTGGAAAAAATTACCTGTATTAGTTAGATATCACACTTAAATGAGCATTTATGTGTGATAACTAACTAATAGGCCACATGTAAGTTTTTCAAAGGCTTCAAAGACAAAGGCTTTCAAAAATGTTTTTCTAATACATAAATCTGTATTTGATGTCTGAAAATTTCTTCTCTTAAGAAAAGCTTTCCAAGCTTGAGCTAACCTACTTTTTATATCCTCTTTGCTACGTCCATCACTACTTATTTTACTTCCTAAGTAGCAACTGTCTTCTACTATGGGCATTTAAGTGTGAGAACTAACTAATACATGTAATGCTTTCCAGGAGTGTGTTTACATATTTATAATTTTGTTCCCCGCCCAATTCATTGGGCACAATCGTGTTGACCAACTGAAAAGCAGCAAAGACAATTTGTATAGCCAACACCGAAAAAAAAAAGAAAAAAAAAGGAATGGCTTCAAATTTTCACTTTCATCTTTACATATCAACCACGCTCTACATCTGTGTCTATCTCTTTAACAATTGACACATTCTAACCTTGGTCTTCTCCTCGACCCTTCCTTCCTTAACCAAAAATCCTATTTTTGAGTGCATTAGTATTATTCAGTTTAATGAGTCATGCCCTGAAGTTATTCCTTAAAATGCTGCACTTAAGGTTATACCATAAATGTGAGGAGAACATCGGTGGCACACAGTTTGGATTCAGGAATGGTTTCGGAACTCAGGATGCATTGCTCAGTCTTCAGGTGTTGATTCAACGATGTCCTGATGTTCGTGTCGATGTTTACATGTGCTTCATCGATTATGAAAAGCCTTTGACACTGTTCAACACGTTAAACTGATGAACATTTTATGTGACCTGGGACTAGATGGACGTGATATCCGATTAATTGGAAATCTGTACTGTCAACGTGCTGCTGTACGTGTTGATGGTCAGCTGTCTGAAGAAGTAGACCTATCGATAATGAAGGGAGTTCGCCAAGGTTGCATTCTTTCTCCACTCCTCTCCAACATCTATTCTGAAAAGATTTTCCAAGATGCTCTTGATGGAAAGTCTCAAGGAGTAGTGGTAAATGGATCTATCATTAATAACATCCGATATGCTGATGACACTGTCATCCTTGCAACAAGTATGGACGATCTACAAACACTACTGGATTCTATTTCTGAAGAGAGTAATGCCTTGGGATTACATTTAAACGTAAAAAAATGTGGATGGTTATTAGTAGAAAGAAGGATGAAATTCAGGGCATTCTTACACTTGGTAATGAAAGAATTGAAAGCGTTTCATCATATAAATATTTAGGATGTCAAATCAGTGATAACTGGGACATAAATCAAGAAATTCGCTGTAGAATTGAGCAGGCCAGAAGTTCTTTCATGAAAATGAGAAAAGTTTTGACCAGCCATGATTTAAGTCTGTCTTGACGCGCCCGACTGCTTCGATGCTACGTTTTTAGTGTCCTGCTCTATGGAGTTGAATCATGGACACTTACCGAGGTTTTAAGTAAGAAACTGACAGCATTTGAAATGTGGACGTATCGCAGGATTTTAAGGATATCATGGACTGCTAAAGTCACAAATGTGGAAGTACTGCGGCGTATGAACAAAGACTTGGAAATCCTCAGTATCATCAAAAGGAGAAAACTAGAATACTTTGGTCATTTCATGCGCAACAACAAATACCACCTCTTGCAATTAATTATCCAATGGAAGATTGATGGCATTAGGGGTCCAGGACGCAGACGAATATCCTGGCTAAAGAACTTAAGCCAGTGGTTCGGACTTATACAGTGTCACTGTTTAGAACAGCTATGGACAAACAGCAGATCATGCTACTGATCGCCAATGTTCTTGGAGGACGAGGCACTTGAAGAAGAAGAAGATTAGTATTAAGGCATTAATCTCTTTTGTCCCACTAATCTCTTCTCTTCAGCAACACTCGTCCCACTCGTGCTAATACTTCTTCATCACTCTCCTGTAACATCATATTTCAAATGATTCTTCTCTCCACTTTTCTGCTGCACCAACTGTCCAAATGTCACTACCATACAGCGCCACGTTCCAGACAAAGCCTTTCAAAAACGATTTTCTAATAGAATACATCTGTATTTGACGTCTGCAAATTTCTTCCCTTAGGAAAAGCTTTCGATGCCTGAGCTAACCTACTTTTTATATCCTCTTTGCTACGTCCATCACTGCTTATTTCTTTCCCAAGTAGCAAATGCCTTCTACTTCCTTTATCTTCTCACTTGCCAATTCGATATAAATTGGGGTTTCTGATTTCTTCCGTCTGCATTCCATTATATTTGTTTAACATTTTATTGATGTTTACCAGCTAACGATCTAGATCGTGCCTCGCTGGCATCGAGGAGTATTGGTTCGAATTCCATCCCAGCCGTCCTGAAAAAGGTTTTCATGGTTTCCCATTTTAATCACCAGGTAAATGCTTGGACGGTTCCTTTCCAGAGATGCCCGACCTATATCCTTCCCCTGACCCTTCGTTATTTAGACCCAAGTTAGTGGTCACCTGAGTGCTACCATCCCCAGTTGTATCCACTGACAAAGTGTATTCAGATCCCAGACACCTTCCTTGCGACGGTAGAGGAATGATCCCTTGCAGTGATGCCAAGATGGGAGGATAGGTGATTAAACAAGAAGTTCCGTGACGAACTAACGAGCCTACTTTTCTTAAAATTAAGATTCATGCCAAAGATTAATCTACAGTATATGAACCTATCTAGATTATTAGGGTAAAAATACAGACAGCATTTATTAACAGTTGTCAGTCCTGATTGCTCTTAAGTATAATTATAATCATATCTGTTATGTTACACATCACATACGAAATTTGGATGAATTCCAACTAATAGTATGGAAGTTACATGTATTTAAAATTGGTCCTATCAGCAGGCTTAGAATCAAGTTGGTAGAACTGACGTATATAAGATACTCCAAATTAATATAGAATGTCAGGTACTATACGTGTGCATAGTTTAAAGCTGTCGGCTTGCATACTTTTTGATATATGGGTATTTGGATTAAAAAGAGAGAGAGAGAGCAATTATCATCAGTTGGCAGCCCTGGTGGTTCTTAAGAATACGCTCAGTCATATCTGTTTATGTACACATATTACATACAAAATTTGGTTGAAATCCAATTGTTAGTGTCGAAGTTATATGCATTTAAAAATTGGACCTATCAGAAGGCTTAAAATTATTTTGGCAACACTGACATTATGGCCTCCTGGAAATTAAACTGAAATAGTATTATCTACATGTGTGCCAATTTTGGAATAGCTCCCATGCATACCTTCCATGGCAACATGGAGCTCAAATTTCTAGTGCATTTTTTCAGCAGTTGGTAGCACTGACATCATTTTCAAATATGGGCTTGAGATATTCCGGTATGCATCTTTACTCATACTAAATTTGGTTTCGATTGCTGCAGCCGTTTAGGAATTGATAGGGGGAACACACACACAGCCAGACAGACAGACAGAAGGAAAGACAGACAGACACACATTTTCCCGGATCGATCTCATAAGTTTACTTTTTCCTCATTTTTGCAAAATGTGTAAAGTAGGCTAAAAATTGAATCAATCGTGTAACTAGGTAACACCAGAGACTTGTGTTCATCGAGTCCGTTCACCCATTCCACTACCGGTACACTACACTTTGATCAAGACAACTCGTCTAAACAAAACTGAGTGAGTGATACTAGTCTTCTACTGCATTCCATGGCGTGTTGTATATCGCACTGATTGTTGCATAATCGGCAAACACACTCCTGGCTGTGCTGATGGAAGGACTTCCTAGTGCAGATGAGATGGTGGAAGCCATGGATCGCAAATCTGGTCACTAGGTGCCTCAGCTCATACTCTGGTCGCATCCATTCTTTATACAGTATAACATTGCATCTGTTACGAAGAATCTTTCTGGGATGGAGTCTCTCTTACTTCGAAGTTCCCTTACGCATGCCTGTGTGGATGGTAGGTGCATTAGCAGTCGAAGGTCTTCTACCAGAAATGTTTCTCTGGCTAAAGCATACGCATGTCGTGAAAGAGCGAATTCTGATACCCCCAAGATAATATTCAAAAAGAATACCACAACTTTAAAAATGTGTATTTAATGAAAGAAACATAATATAACCTTCTGTTATACATCATTACAAAGAGTATTTAAAAAGTTTTTTTTTCACTCAAAAACAAGTTCAGAGATGTTCAATATGGCCCCCTTCAGACACTCGAGCAATATCAACCCGATACTCCAACTCGTTCCACACTCTCTGTAGCATATCAGGCGTAACAGTTTGGATAGCTGCTGTTATTTCTTGTTTCAAATCATCAATGGTGGCTGGGAGAGGTGGCCGAAACACCATATCCCTAACATACCCCCATAAGAAAAAATCGCACGGGGTAAGGTCAGGGCTTCTTGGAGGCCAGTGATGAAGTGCTCTGTCACGGGCTGCCTGGCGGCCGATCCATCGCCTCGGGTAGTTGACGTTCAGGTAGTTACGGACAGATAAGTGCCAATGTGGTGGCGCTCCATCCTGCTGAAATATGAATTGTTGTGCTTCTTGTTCGAGCTGAGGGAACAGCCAATTCTCTAACATCTCCAGATACTGTAGTCCAGTTACAGTAGCACCTTCGAAGAAAAAGGGACCAAAAACTTTATTGGCTGAAATGGCTCAGAAAACGTCCACCTTAGGCGAGTCACGTTCATGCTGAATTGTTTCCCGCGGATTCTCAGTGCCCCATATATAGACATTGTGACGGTTGACTTTCCCGTTAGTGTGGAAAGTTGCTTCATCACTAAACACAATCTTTGAAACGAAAGATTCATCTGTTTCCATTTGAGCAAGGATAAAATCACAGAAATCGATTCTTTTAATCTTATCAGCTGCAGACAGTGCTTGAACCAATTTCAGACGATAAGGTTTCATAACTAACCTTTTTCGTAGGACTCTCCATACAGTTGATTGTGGAATTTGCAGCTCTCTGCTAGCTCTGCGAGTCGATTTTCCTGGGCTGCGAACAAATGGTTGCTGGATGCGTGCTACATTTTCATCACTCGTTCTCGGCCGTCCAGAACTTTTCCCTTTGCACAAACACCCATTCTCTGTAAACTGTTTATACCAACGTTTAATACACCACCTATCAGGAGGTTGAACACCATACTTCGTTCGAAATGCACGCTGAACAACTGTCGTCGATTCACTTCTGCCGTACTCAATAACACAAAAAGCTTTCTGTTGAGCGGTCGCCATCTTAGCATCAACTGACGCTGACGCCTAGTCAACAGCGCCTCAAGCGAACAAATGTACAACTAAATGAAATTTATAGCTCCCTTAATTCGCCGACAGATAGTGCTTAGCTCTGCTTTTTTTCGTTGCAGAGTTTTAAATTCCTAAAGTTGTGGTATTCTTTTTGTATTTGTCGGCTTCGTACCGATAGTAGTAGCTACGCTCGCTAAAGCGCAGCGTTAGGAAATGGGGCCAAGCCCCCTGCTGACTCAGTAGACGCGTGGGTTCGAGCCCCACCGTCGGCCGTCCTTGAAATGGTTTTCTGTGGTTTCCAATTTTCAACACGAGGCAAATGCTGGGACGGTACCTTCTGACAGGCCACGGACGCTTCCTTCCACATCCTAGCCCAGTTCAATCTATTCATCTCATCTCTCATTAACTCCTCTCAATCGGCTTCGGTGGCGTAGTCGGTAGCATGCTGATCTTCTATGCCCAAGATCGCGGGTTCAAATCCGGCAGAATTCGTCGGATTTTTTAAGAAGGTTAAAAAATCCTCACTATGACTTCCTTCGGAGGGGAAGTAAAGCCGGCGGGCCCATGTCATAGATTTATGGTATGTAAAATAACCTTCCACTAATTACACCTGTGTGAAGAGTAGTGGAGTGAGGGGGGTTCTAAATAGTGTCATGGCCGCCGCGCGAAATTGAAACATTTAAATAGACTTTTCTCTCGAACCCATGGTCGGATGTTGACAAATGTGGTGTCCTAGGACTCGGGCTGACGTCCTCTTTCCTATGGACCATGTATTATATTTTTCAAAAATTTTTTAAACTTTTTCGTTTTTGAAAATAGGCGATAGTTTGAAAACCAACCATGATAGAACATTGTGCCATGGCTCAAACGAACAGTCTTTATGACCTTTATTTTTTGTAATAAAACGTTTTTACTTTTTATGTTTTTTTTGAAAACACTCGAATTTTGAAAATCCTATATTTTGGAAACTAGGAACTCTACAAAAAAAATTGTTTGACGTAAATCAATGGTCCCTACCCCCTCTACGCCCAAAATAAATTTCAAGTCTCTAGGATGAAAACCTGTAGTAGTGGGGTAAGGGGAAAGCTGCTCCACTTAGCAAGTTGTGAGACCCTGCGACCTTGGAATGGAAGGAGCCATGCTAGGAGGGCGTGCTTGGATTCGTTTTTTTCGTCTCGTTGTGCTCTTTACGGGAATGTCGGTGTCGAAAAGGTGAAAATCTGGAAACACGGTCTTTTTGGGGTAAAACCGTGATTTTGAACTTTTTGCTATATCTCGCGAACTAATCATGCTAGAGGCGTGTACGACGGGTCCAAGGACTCGGGGTGACGTCCTCTTTGCTATATATCACTCGTTGCAATTTTTAAAAAAAATTTGGAAACTCGATTTTGGGGTAAACACATGCTTTTTGTGATTTTGCCGATATCTAACGAACCAATAATGTTAGAGGCATGTACGACGGGTCCAAGGACTCGGGGTGACGTCCTCTTTGCTATGGACCACTCGTTGTAATTTTAAAAAAATTGGGAAACGCGATTTTGGGGTAAACACGTGTTTTTTATGATTTTTGCCGATATGTCACGAACCAATAACGCTAGAGACATGTACGAGGTGTCCTAGGACTCGGGCTAACGCCCCCTTTCAAATGTGGTAGCTATTTGTCCAAAAATAATAATTCACAAAGGGCCTAACGCCGTACATGTTGAAATAACGTTTTCTTTTTCTTTACCTCTTTATAATGTTTATAAAGCGTGGTGGTTGAGAGAGACGATACGGCTGTGTGTGTGTGTGTGTGTTTGAACGAACCTGTCGCTAACCACAAGGACCATGCGTAATAGAACAATCGCTATTTCGGCTGGTCGGTGTATGACAGAGCGAGGGTGCGTTTTTTTTACACTTTTTACCTTTAACGTGTAAACGGTGATGAGAACTTGATTCTATGTTGGTCGAAGCGAGTACAGAAAACAAACTTACAGGAGGTGAAGGTCATTTGAGCTTATTGGAAGGCGTTGATCTGACTTGACAACAGGTGCAATGGAAAAAATGACCATGACGCTTCAAGGTGAAATAATCTGACCAGTGTGGTGGCAGGGAAGTGCGAAAGGCGTGCACACATGTGTGAAACCACATGTACGCTAAACCAGTGACATCCTGTTTTGCTTCGTACGTGACAAAATGCAAGTCCATGTGAAATTTGATCTACCGCAGGTGTTCGCTTGGGAGGTTATCTGTCCACATGCGCGATAACTGTTAACAAGTGACATCCTGTCTTGCTTCGTACGTGACAAAATGCAAGTTCATGTGAAATTTGATCCGGCACAGGTGTTCAGGTTGGACGTTAGCTGTCCACGTGCCTGATAACAGAATGGTCAAAGCGTGGGAAAAAAAAGATTATACATGCAATGTGATATATAAAGACACGTCGCTGACATTTCCACTCGCACTTATGTGACTACTTTTGAACACGCTACAGCGTTGTGTGAAACACTTGGCCTTGTTTAACAGTTTTGGTGTTGGTGGAAAATACTTATTCTTGTTGTGAGGTAGGTATATATTTATTCATTTATACATTTATTGATTTATATATAAATACATGCAATTATTTATTGATTAGGTAATTAATGATTTTATTTATTTATTTGTTTGCAGATAACCGGTATAGCCTACTTGTCGTGTGTGTGTGTGTGTGTGTGAACGATATTAAAGAAAGAGAGAAAGACAGACAGCTAGAGAAGGAAACCATTTTCACACTAGTCCGTGAGACGGGAATATAGCAAAGCATTATACGTCAAGGTGAGATTTGTTTATATATATATAACTTGTTTGATTTTGTTTTGTTTATGAAAGGCATAAACTATATGGAATGGATATACTTATGGTGGTTTATTTTATTTCTTTTTAGAGTGTTGGAAAACGCTTGACCTCTGTGAATAACCAGGAACGTGTGTGTTTGGGATCATTGTCAGACAGTATACATTTCTAAACTCAGGTGAGTGTGTTCTTTCAAAATAATGTCTTTTGCCACTGCTACCGATACGTTAATTTGGGAACCCCTAAATAGTTGTTTTAAATCGCGTGTGTGCTCTGGCCGCGTGGTCAATGTTAGAAAAAGTTTGATTCCCAAAGAATTTTTACAATCTTGTTTTGAAATTTTTAAAATTGAAATTTGTACAGCGCAAAGGTTGCATATGGCTTTAAAGGTGAATACAGAACTGGTGTGCGATTTCGTATATAAAAAGAAGGACGTAGAGCATAAAGAGACATTTTATATTTGCAGTAAAATGCAAGAGCTATTCATAGCCCATAATTTGGAACAGTGGTATGAAACCCACGTGGTGAATGCCTTGCTATCAAAATTTGATAAACTGCAACAAGGACCGAGTGGTCTAGCCTTAGACAAAATTCATCATTTGCAAATCAACATGTGTCAATTCAACCTGTTGAATGCTGGGTCTAGCTATATTAAAACACCACCAGCAATAGCTTCGAAAAAGGCTGTAGTGAATATTAAGAATCGTGACAATGATTGCTTTCTGTGGTCTGTGGCTGCCTTTTTGCAGCCGGTGCAACATAATGGTTGTTGGCCGGGAAAGTACAAGGCCAAGTTTGATGAATTAAAACAAACTTTAAATTTAACTCGAGTATCGTTCCCTATGGACTTAACCGAGATCCATAGGTTTGAACAAGATAACCAGGACTTTTCGTTCATGGTGTATGGCCTTAATGGTGATGAGATTGTGGGTCCTCTTTATGCCACAAAAGAACCGAAACGACACCACATTCATCTTTTATATTTATCTGTAGGAGAGGTGAATCACTATTGCCTCATTAAAAGCTTGAGTAGATTGCTAAGCAGACAAATGTCTATGAAAAAGTGTGCAAAACATATTTGTGATCGATGCCTGCAATATTTTACCACTCTTACGCTTTTGGAACGTCATAAGGTAGATTGTGTTTCTCAGGAAGCGGTGAGATTGATATTGCCACAAGGGGACAAGGCTGTGTTAAAGTTTAAGGACATTCACAAGCGTGACACTGTCCCCTATGTGGTATACGCAGATTTTGAAGCTCTCACCACACCCATGGCGGGATGTGAACCAGATCCCTCCATGAGCTCAACCACACCCATTCAAAAACATGAACCCTTTGCCATAGGATTTAATGTGGTGTGTGCCTATGACCCCACGCAATCCGTTTACAAATACCGTGAGGGGGCAGATTGTGCCAAATGGTTTTTGGATGAACTTGTCAAGTTGGCCGACCATGTACAGGAATTACTGGACCACCCAATACCCATGAGCCTATCTCCAGAACAGCAGCAGCAGTATGAGCATGCCACGACATGCCATATTTGCAAAAAGCCTATTTTAAGTGGAGAGGAAAAAGTCAGAGACCACTCGCATTTTACAGGGGAGTTTCGTGGAGCTGCGCATAGTAAATGCAATTTGAACTTTCCAGCTCCTCGCTTCATCAGTGTCTTTTTCCACAATCTGGCAAATTATGACATTCAGTTTTTGATTCGTGAATTGGGCCATGTCAACAAGGGCTCGTTTACCATTATTCCCCAAAACCATGAGCGTTTTACGGCCCTGACATGGTGGTTGAGCGACATTAGCATTCGATTTTTGGATTCCTTTAAGTTTATGGCATCCTCGCTAGACAGCCTTGTGAATGGCTTGAATGAGGAGGAATTAAAAAATACTAGAATGCATTTTAATGATCCTGAGCAATTTCAATTGTGCATTCGGAAAGGTATATTCCCGTATGATTTCTGCAATAGCTGGGACGTGTTAAAGCAAAAAAAAACTCCCACCACAAGAGAAATTTTACTCGAAACTAACACGCAGTACCGTTTCCGATGAAGACTATGCACATGCATGTCAAGTTTGGCGAGTGTTTGGCATGAACACGCTAAGTGAATATGCTTTACATTACCTAAAACTGGATTTATTGCTGCTCACTGATGTGTTTGAAAAATTCCGTAACTTGTGTCAACACATTTACGGTCTTGACCCGGCTCACTATTATACGAGTCCTGGACTCTCGTTTGATGCCGCTTTGAAATACACTCAAGTGGAATTGGATTTACTCACTGATGTAGACATGGTTCTATTTTTTGAAAAGGGCATTCGTGGCGGATTTGTGTCACTTAACCAGCGCCATGCCAAAGCGAACAATGTCTACATGCCTGATTATTCACCAGACAAACCAGAATCGTACTTAATGTACTATGACGTGAATAATTTGTACGGTTACGCCATGAGTCAGCCTTTGCCCTATGGGAAGTTTGCTTGGCTGACAGACAAACAAGTGTCAGAATTTGATGTGATCAAGGCTAGCCAAGAAACAGGCCGTGGATATGTGCTAGAAGTGGATATTGAATATCCCTCATCCTTGTATGATGAACATGCCGATTTCCCATTCTGTCTTGAGCAAATGGTTCCCCCTGACAGTAAAGTGAAAATTGAAAAACTCATGGGCACACTTTACAACAAAAATCGGTATGTGCTACATATCCAAATGTTGGTGCAATGCCTCGCCCAAGGCTTGGTGTTGAAGAAAATCCACAGGGGTATTTCTTTTGCTCAAAAAGCATGGCTTGAGCCATACATGCGACTCAACACAGAGCACCGACAAATGGCAACACAGCAGTTTGAAATTAATTTTTTTAAATTAATGAACAACTGCATCTATGGCAAATCCATGGAGAATGTCCGCAAATACCGTGACATTAAATTGGTGAATGTCTGGGAGGGGCAGTGGGGTGCCCGGCGGTACATTGCCAAGCCAAATTTCAAATCGATCAAAATTATCGATGAGGATTTGGCTACTATTGAAATGAGTAAGACCAGCGTGACCATGGATAAGCCCATTTACTTGGGTCAAGTCATTTTAGACTTTTCTAAATCGGTCATGTATCGATTCCACTATGAGTTTGCCAAACGCCATTTTGAGGACGTCTCTCTTTTGTATATGGACACAGACTCATTCATTTACCACATTCGCTACTGCAACCCCTATGACGTCATGAGGCAACATAGTGACTGGTTCGACACTTCTTGCTATAGTGCTGACAACATGTTTCAGCTGCCCATAAAAACAAGAAGGAAATGGGCGTTTTAAAAGATGAATGCGGTGATTCCATTATGACGGAATTCGTAGGTTTGGCTTCGAAAATGTATGCTTATCGCACACTCGACTCTAAGGAAGCCAAAAGAGCAAAAGGTGTAGGTAGAGCAGTGGTAAAATCGCTACGTGTAGACGATTACTTAGCGGTTTTACGTACTGGCAAAGCTATGTCTCATACACAGTGCAGGATACAATCAAGCAACCATCATTTGTATCTTGTGGAACAGAGAAAACGCACCCTAGCTTCCATGGATAACAAGCGTGTGTGGGCTGATGACCTGCTCACCAGCCTACCCTGGGGTTATGATCTCAAGGAGGAGGAGGTGTGATTTCACTGTTTAATCGTTTATGGGACATAGCTTTATGTAACTTGTAGATTTAGTATTTTGTAAATATTGGTTTCTGTCATTGTAAATAGTAGATTTTGTAAATAGTGACAACCCACTTGGACCCTTTGCTCTTTAAAAAGTTCTATGCAACCTTATTTTTTTTAAATTTTTTGATTGGTAAATAGTCTGATTCTTTTAACGCTGTACAAAGTTGAGTTTTTTTGTAAATATGAAATAAGTAAGATTTTTAGTAACTTTAATAACTAGTATTTAATTATTTTTCGTAATGTAAATGATAAACTAAAAAGTTCTTTTGGGATGAGTGAGCATGTCGAGAATGTGCTTTTGGGAATAAATAAAGTGGTTGTGTTTGTTCCCAAAGACAGGTGTGAATGTATGAGTGGAGAGAAAAAGCTGATGTATATGGTTGACCAGAGCAAACACGGTGAGGTAGGGTGGGTGGGTGGGGAGGGGGTAAATGGTCACTTATATACTCATTTTGTTTTAAATAGTTTCGTTTTTTCATTGAAATGTGGCAGTCAAAAGACATTATTTTTGTAAAAACAGTCTTACCTGCAGTAGTCGTAGACCTCGACGTTTCTCAAAACACACATGAACACATTGCAGTATTATCAAGGTCAAGCACTCGCATCAACATCATTGTCAAATCTCAACTTTCGACATACACCAAATGGAAAAAATATGAAAACAGCAAAATGGAAATTCCATGTTTCCATATCACCAAAACAGCAAAACTTAAAACGGACATTTTTAAAAACTGGAAATGGCCATGTGTGAAATTTGAAAATTCAAAAACTTCAAACGGACATTGTTTAAAATGTGTCATCAGCAAAATGGAAAAATCCATATCATCAAAAACGTTAAACTTGAAACGAACGTTTTCAAAAACTGTAAATTGCAAAATGATAAATGACAGTGTGTGGAATTCATCATGTGTGAAATGTGTAAAATGAAAAAATCAGCCATCAACATCACGATTTCTTAAAATTAAAAATAACAAAACATCGTGCTCTGGAAAACTTTTGTTTTTATTTCATAGTCATAGTGAATTGACAAAAGAAAAATAGAATACAAACAAATCCCAATTCCTCACTCCTCAATGTTTATGTCCATGCATCATCAACTTTCCTTTCATAGCACTCATGACAATCAGGGCTGCCATTCTTTCACCCACTGAGGCATCATTGGATGTGAAACGTTGTTTAGCTTTCTTCAATAACAATTTATCTGCCACATGTCTTAAACCAGGATGACTATGGCGATAAGAAAGGTCATGTTCCTTGCATGCTTGATCCAAAAGATTAATGGGTACATCACCACGTTGTAAACGTTTTTCGAGACGAGTTCCAGGGCCACAAAAACGATAACCTGGAAGATGGATTTCGAAAGGTAAGTATTGAATCACTTTGTCAATGACGCCATTGCCAGTACAGGTCTGGCATATCCTTTTCCATCGATGGTAAAAAGGTTTGGTCTTCCTCCTCCTCTGTGGACGATGTTTGTGTTTGTTGTTGTTGTTGTTGCTTTTTCTCGCCATGACACCCGTGGAATGATTCAACAAAGTCTTTACATGGACTTTTATGACCGTGATACAGTTTCACTAGCTGGCAAGTCGCACACTGACGCATAGACGGTATTTTTGCCATGGCCACTTGCTTATGGTGATCGTAATCCGTACAGGGTTGCAATTCACTCAACACAGGGTCTTGAGTCCATGATTTTGGTACATGTTGCCAGATTTCTTTCACTGCGTTGGCGGCCACATAATAAATGAACGACTTGGGCAGCGCCAAGAGTTCCTCTTTGGTAAAACTGTCTAGTTTCTTTTTGCACACAAAGAACTTGCCGATGGCTTTGTCCGTAGCATTGCCTTTCTCCATGGTATCACGTGCTGTAGATGTTTACACGTCGCTTGTAGAAATCTCACTGACGTCATTCACAGGTAAATCTTGAGTTATAATTTTGTTCAACAACTCCCAGCAGGCATGGGTGGTTAACCAATGAAAGAGATGCCACGCATGTGATAGGGCTGTATGGGTAATGTTGCCACAGGAACAAGTATCCATGAGCGTTTGCAGGGAGGGGCAGCCCAACTCCATGAGGTCGATACATTGGCAGTAAGACGCCAAAAATGGTTGCAACCATTGACGTTTTTCATTACCTTTCACAAATACCACATTGGCCGAGGACAAGTGTGCTTTCATGACCTCGTCCAAATATTTATAGGAAATGGTTCCCTGATTCCAGTCTAGTTGCCTATGATTTTCAATCCACTGGGTTTGTTTACGGTCTTTTTCACACAACAAATCAAAAGCATGGGGTGGTTTAAATAGCAAATGCGTAGCTTGCGATATCCAAAACGTGGTACAATCGATCATGGCCACTTGTTTAAATATAAATTTGTTGTCACCAATTTTAAACCCTTGGCAATCCACAATGAGTGTGCGCAACATGTTGACGCTTGCCTGGACCAAGTTCAACTGACGACTGACTGACGATCAGGTGTGATCATGGCATGGACTTACCTTCCATGCTAGTTTCAAATTGAGGTTAGGGTAGGACAGGGGGACATGCAAAAATAAGAATTTAAGAATTACATGATTTTATTATCATAACACGTCTTACAGGCTTTTCTCATTTTAGGATAAGGACGATAGCAACTGATACAACAATATAGTCTCTTGTGTTTGTAACGTCCATAACACCGATGATGTTCCAATGTCTCTAAACTAGGTGTTTTTGATGGTGAGCTGCTCACCGAAGCACCATGGATACCATACGGCCCACATGTATCGTAACTTGTTTTATTTTCATCACCCAGAGACACAAGTGAGGGATAGCTTGAATGACAGGGTATATTTCCCACTTTCATTCTACACAGGTAGGGGCAGGTGGGTGACCAGCGCTGATGTTCCTGCATGGGTTCATCACCCTCCTGCCATTGGTCTATGATGATGGGACAAAAGGCACATTTCACTTCATCTCTTGTTTTTAAATAGTAGAATCCAGCAGCCGCCAAGGCTTGAGGGTTTATGAAAGGCACTGGCCACGTGGCAAAAGTCTTGAAACGTTGTTCCTCAGAGTTTAAATTCATGGATGCGACGTCTCTTGATGCTTTAAAGCAAGACATGACTGAGTGGCTTGACGTGGGATGACCTGTTATTTATACACTCGTCACTTGGTTGGATAGTGGATAATAGTTGACTTGTTTGTGATGAATAATCAAACAGTAGGCCGTGGTATTGGCTGGTACATTGTCATGCGTTTCAAAATCTAGTCGAATGTCGATATTGGATGGCTTGACAGACTCTTCCAGGTAAGAACAGTCAAAAACAATCAGTGGTGCTCTTGCCTTAAACGCTTGGGGTAGTAGCATGGGGCCGTTCTCTTTTTGATAATACGACCATCGAAATTTAGAAAACAAGTCGTACAGGGGGCCAAACTTATTTTTTGAAAAATCCAAATCCAGTCCTTCATAGGGAAACACAGCTCCGTTGAGGAAAAGACGTGCATTTCTCAATTGCAGATGATCAAATTGCGTGGCATCTTTGGTTTGTTGATACTTGCGATTCGTTTGAAAACCCACGATCAGGTAGAGAGGTCTCTCTGTATAGCGAGCTGTTTTTACAGACCAACTGTGTGTGTTGGTGGTGGGCAATAGCGGATACTCATGGAGTGCCCAGCTTCTAAATTCCATGGGTAGAGGCATATCTCTCTTTACCATTTTGAGTATGTCCAGTTTTTTGCTATCTTCAAGGGTCACATGGGGAACTTTCCATAGCAAGCGTTGTAGTTGAATTTTTGAATCGATGGTGGCATTGTCGGCTCCCTTGAGTGCATTATTATCACTCCTGTCTCTCACCAGATAAAGCACTTGCCTTGCGTTAACCACAATGCATTGGTGATCTTCAGCAAAGCCTAGAATCAGTTTAAGAGGTAAATATCCAGTAAAGGTCCCATCAGTGTGTACCATCCAGTCATTGGTCGAGTCAGGACACCAACCTACCATGCAAAGTGTTTTACCTTCTTCCTCACTATAAGAGGGGTATAGTTTCATGACACTGGAAATGCCCACATTTCGAGTGCTATCCACCACGATATCGTTAATGACATACCGCACTTCAGAAAACAGAAAGGCCAAACCATGGTTGGCCAACTTGGATGTGGTGGGTGTAGAGCCATCGGCTTTGGTGAGCCGACCTTCAATCTGAATGACACTTTCATGCGGTAGGGTGTAAATATCTTGGTTGTTGATAACAAATTGAATTTCATCATTGTTATTGAGTCCAGGTGTTTGAGCTTGATAGGAATGGAGATCAATTCTTACCACTCCTGGTTGCTCCTCGATGTGGTTCGCTATCTCTAGGATAGAATTCATTATGAGGGTTGACGTGGTAACCCAAATGCTGTAAAATCTGCTTGCCTTGAGATGTTAACGTGTATTCACGTGGCAAACAACTAACACCATTCCTAGACGGTGTTGTTGCTTTATACACAAACTTCATAGTGGCTTTAGCACCAACTTGTAAGTCACTGGTATGGTAGAATCTAGATCAATGAGTTGTTGATCTCTATTGATCAGTCTTAATGTTATATTACTAATACTATCAACAGCCACAGAATGAAAAAGCACCACTGGAGGGTTTTCACGAATAATATAGCCATTGGGCGATGTCACAATAAAGTCATAAAGTGAATGCGATGGTTCTTGATTGGTGTACACTTGGCTAATAATATTACACGTCACCGACACATGATGGTCCTCAATGAATTTCACTTCATGGTCTGATTCATGTTTTTTGTTGGACTCTAACACACGTGGTTTAAATCCTAGTAATGGGCCAATGGAATCGGGGTGTGTTTTAAAGTCAATGTTGAATGAGGAGAAAATACTGCAGCGATGAGTGTTGGTATTGCCTACAAGTTCAAACTTGTGCGTTCCGTCGAGAAATGACTTTAAACCATATTGATTGATCAACACCACATAAATGTGTTCATAAATATCATCGATCGTGTATCCACCAGAGTTCAGGGTGAGCACAGAATCATCATAGTAAAACTTGTTGTTCACATTTTCACGTATGTTGTATATTCGATTGTACGTTTCAAGAGAAACAAGTCCTAAACCATAGGGTTTTTCACTCAATTCGATAGGCGGGTAAAAGTCTAGGCTGACTTCAGGTCCACGTCCATGCACTGTAAACGTTTTACTTTCTGCCGACATACTGGTGGCGTTTTTGCTTATGCTGCGTCTTATATAAAAAAATTAAACACAAACGTCCACACTGTTGGCTGTTAAACGTTTGCTCTCGTTTCACATTATAATATATCTTGATCCTGTTTCCAAAATAGGTCACTAGTTCCATGGGCGGGGGCAAATTCCCAAAACTGTCAAAGTACCATACCGTGGATCCCTCTTTGACATAAGCTACATAATGCGTTCCTGGTCCTCGGTGATCATCCAAATTGACAACAGCACATTCCTGTTTCCAAGGTCGTGGGGGTAATTGGTTTCGCATAAACACACCTCGAAAATGAGAAAGCTTTAGTTGTTTAGCATAGCTTTCCACTTGTTGATGCGTCAGGGCATGTCTCGCTATGGCTGAGGTTAATTTTTTTTTTTTTAATATTTCGAAATGGTGAAATCCCAAATCCTTGTTGATAAAAGGCTGGCTTTAAATTGGCATTTCTAGCCCCCATGGCAATCGCTTCCATCGTTTCATTGTGTCGCTGACTTTCTTTGAGTTGTTGCTTGCCCTGCTGCGCGGCTTTAATGGTTTTCGCCACTGCACTGGCACCGCCCAAAAGTGAGCCCAGAGCAGCCAACCCGGCAAATAATGCAGGTAAAAATCCCGCTCGTTTGGGGACGGGAATCACTCGCCCTTGGTTTGAAACCTGTCGCCGACGTTTTGGAATAACCTGTCTCTGTGCTGCTCGAAGGGCTTTCCTTATGGTCAATACATTATTTTTTCTTTTTTTCTTTCGCAAGGGCTTGTCCTCGAATGTTGAAAACCCTGGCTTTGCCAAGGACAATGTCCTTTTTTTAGTCTTTCTCACCACATACCTTTGTTTCACCATGATGATAATGACCAACAACCTTTCACAAGAAAGTTTAAATCACAACTAACGTCAGATGGTTATTTCATGGCTGTATATTCCAATTCCACATAAAGTGGGAAGTCGTTTATGGTTTTTCCCGCTTGCTTTTCATCCCATGTCAACATGAGGTGAAAGGATAATTCGTCCCCTGCATTGACCATTTCATGGTTATGGATCAACATCCTATGACCATTTATCTTTATTTGTAAATGGTTCTCATCAGGTATGGCATATTTGATGTGAATGGTTCCATCATAGTGTAATCGATAGTGGCTTAAACCCGAAGCAAGCACATAGGTCAAGTGCTGATCATGGACTAGGGGTAAATGGTTTCTCTCATTCAAAGGTTTTTCATTTGTCAGATACACTAAAAACACAGATGGGATAAATTTATAAAGCCTTTTCATTTCATGGGTCACGTAACGCTTAGTACAAACATCGTCTTCGTCTTGTGGGTCTTTCACGTGAATAATCCTATGGTGATTAGCGCTATAGCCATTCACCATAAGCTGGGGCACTTTGTCATAAAACTCATACACTTTGTTATCCACATACTTTTTCGTAGTAACGTCTGTAGACACTTGAGGATGTTTTACATGGGTTAACCGCTTTCCCTTAAAGTCATAATCTCCCTGTTTTGTGCGTGGCACTACTGACCTATCCACATAGTGTTTATTAGCAGGATCTGTTTCCTGTTTAGGATCATGTATGGGGACAGGCCTAGCTTTGGCCATCAACGCACGTCCAAAGACATCCATCGTCAACCTGTAGTAGCAGTCTACTGTTTCTATGACAAGGTTCGGTGTCCTGTATATAGACAGCCGGCTAGCCTGTCTAAGCCTTAGTTGAAATGAAGATTATTAAGCAGCAAGAGTCATTCCCCGTGGGGGACATGGTTTCCCATCTCTGTCCCACATCACGTGAACAACGCCATGGTTCACTGTTTCCATCTTCCATTCGCTGCATCATTGTGGGGCCTTCCGGCTGTGGAAAGACTAATCCTTTGCTAACGCTCATCACAGCGCCCAATGGTCTGCGTTTTCAAAATATTTATATTTTTGCAAAATCTCTCTACCAACCCCTCTACGTGTTTCTGGATCAAGTCATGTCTGGATTACAAAAAGAGAATATGGGTTATTTTACATTTTCCATGCAAGAAAATGTGATTTCACCGGATGAGGTAAAGCCTGATTCACTCATGATTTTCGATGATGTATCCACTGAACGTCAAGGCATCATTCAAAGCTATTTCAGCATGGGTCGACACAAACATATCGATTGCTTCTATCTTGGGCAAACGTATTCTAAAATGTCCAAACAGTTGATTCGTGACAATGCCAATGTCATTGTTTTATTTCGTCAGGACGAGAGGAACAGTCGTCACATTTATAATGAACATGTGAATCCGGATATGACCTTTCAAATGTTTACAGAATTGTGTGCCAAGTGCTGGAACACTCAACGTCATGCCTGTTTAGTGATTGACAAACAAAGTGAACTCAACCAAGGACGGTATCGCTTAGGGTTTGATCATTTTATTGCTATTTAAGGCCCTGTCTCATTCCCCATCAAGTCATTTGTCAAGACACCATGGCGTTAGCAGAGAGTCAATTGAAAAAGCATATTATTAGAGCAAAAAATACTATTCGCCAAAAGTTTCGTCAATTGAAACAATCACGTGCCAATCATGCTTTGTTTATTCAGCAACATTTAGCACCTCCACTAAAAGCCATGTTGAAACCCTCTTTCAAGCCATCTGAAACGCTACCCACCGTTTCACAAGCCACGCAGACGCTGCACGAGGACCCTGAGGAAGAGGAAGTGTAAGATTTGACTAGTGTTAGTGAAGTTGAGGATGAGGAGGAACAAGTGTTTACGCCTCAAAAAAAGGCCGCACCCCTTGCAGAGTTTTTGAGAAAAAAGAAATCCTTGGCCATGGTCGAAACACCTTGCCCTTCCAGAGCGTCTCCGTTTTCACAACTCTTGGCCACCCCTCAACATAAAGCTCAACTGAAAACCATTTTAATAAAATATTATGGATCAACATTGGAACCCTATTTCACCGATCTATTTATTGGAAACACAGATACCACGTATGGTGTTCGCTATGAGGATGATAGTTTTAAAATTGGCGATTCATCCATTAAATTTGCTCGTACTAAAGCTGTCATTAAAAACATCAACTATAAATTAACGCCAGGACTGTTAAAGCTGCTCTTTTCTCGGACCCCCTCTTCCCATGATTATACGTCAGAGGACCTTGACAAATATAAATCCATTTTATTGGATACCCATGCCCACAAAAGACAGTATGATCCCACGCAACAAGTGAATGCCAATATATCTCAAAAATATAAAACCATCATTGCAAAAATGTTTCCCACTAGTCAAAGTATTCGTCGTAAAGTGTCCGCTTCGGGAGTGACATTTAAACCATTAAAACCCCTTGTGGATGTTACCTACTGGCACAATCCCAATAAGCTCGTCCAGCGGCTACAGTTGTTGCATGCCTCACGTCAAGCTGGCCATACTGGTCACGATTGGGAAATTCAAGAAATTGAACAAGAACTTCGAAATGCCAAAATTATTGTTTAAGCCCTCACCCATTAAAATGGGTATTGCTCACGAGTTGCATCGCCCAGCTAGGCGTCACTATCCGCGACTCAAGGTGATTTCACGAGGTGTGGATGAACTTTGGCAGGCTGACTTGGTTGAAATGATACCCTATGCTAGCGTTAACGACGGTGTACGCTATATGTTGACCGTCATTGATGTCTATTCCAAAATGGCCTTTGTTGAACCTGTGCGTCGCAAGTCTGGCCCACTAATTACCAAGGCCTTTCAACATATTATTCAACACTCCAAACGTCAACCTCAGTTGCTACAAACCGACCAGGGGAAAGAATTTTTCAACAAGGATTTCTCCAGTTTTCTCAAATCTAAGGATATTCACCATTACACCACGTACAGCAATCTGAAAGCCAGTGTGGTCGAGCGGTTCAACCGAACATTGAAAACCCATATGTGGAAAGCGTTTACCGCTCAGGGCAGTTATCGCTGGTTGGACATGTTACCTGAGCTAGTATCACGTTACAATGACACCAAACATAGAACGATTGGGACCAAGCCACGCCTCGTGACTAAAAATATTCAGCGATTGGATAAACTGTTTAACCCCATAAAAGCAGCCGATCCTAAACGTCACCGACTGAACATTGGGGATTTTGTTCGTGTGAGCAAATTTAAGTCTGCCTTCAATAAGGGCTACACGCCTCAGTGGGGGACCGAACTATTTCGAATTCGTCGAGTCAACTTGGACAGTCCAGTCACCTATTTACTCGAGGACCTCAACCATCAACCCATAAAAGGTAGATTTTATCTCCATGAACTTCAGAAAACAGCATTTCCTCAGCATTATCTTGTGGAAAAAGTGTTGAAACATAAAGGAAATAAACTCTACGTCAAATGGTTAGGGTTTAACTCTACGTTTAATTCTTGGATCAATAAATTACATGTTGTGTGAACCTGTGTACTTTTTATTTATTCACACATGTTGTAGACCACCTATAGCTCTATGTATACAGCGCTCCGCGCTTCATGCATGTTCATACATGTTTGTCTTTCCCTTTCCTCCTGTGTTCTCTCATACATCACCCCCTCCCCTCTCCCTCCCTTCACCTCCCACCACTGCTGTTTGCAGCTCTTGCCTCTCTATTGGTTGTGACATCATTCCCACAAGTTGCATCATACTTTTTTACTGATTCAGCGATTCCCACGCTTTGACCATTCTGTTATCAGGCACGTGGACAGCTAACGTCCAACCTGAACACCTGTGCCGGATCAAATTTCACATGAACTTGCATTTTGTCACGTACGAAGCAAGACAGGATGTCACTTGTTAACAGTTATCGCGCATGTGGATAGATAACCTCCCAAGCGAACACCTGCGGTAGATCAAATTTCACATGGACTTGCATTTTGTCACGTATGAAGCAAAACAGGATGTCACTGGTTTAGCGTACATGTGGTTTCACACATGTGTGCACGCCTTTCGCACTTCCCTGCCACCACAATGGTCAGATTATTTCACCTTGAAGCGTCATGGTCATTTTATCCATTGCACCTGTTGTCAAGTCAGATCAACGCCTTCCAATAAGCTCAAATGACCTTCACCTCCTGTAAGTTTGTTTTCTGTACTCGCTTCGACCAACATAGAATCAAGTTCTCATCACCGTTTACACGTTAAAGGTAAAAAGTGTAAAAAAAAACGCACCCTCGCTCTGTCATACACCGACCAGCCGAAATAGCGATTGTTCTATTACGCATGGTCCTTGTGGTTAGCGACAGGTTCGTTGAAACACACACACACACACACCCAGCCGTATCGTCTCTCTCAACCACCACGCTTTATAAACATTATAAACAGGTAAAGAAAAAGAAAACGTTATTTCAACATGTACGGCGTTAGGCCCTTTGTGAATTATTATTTTTGGACAAATAGCTACCACATTTGAAAGGGGGCGTTAGCCCGAGTCCTAGGACACCTCGTACATGTCTCTAGCGTTATTGGTTCGTGACATATCGGCAAAAATCATAAAAAACACGTTTTTACCCCAAAATCGCGTTTCCCAATTTTTTTAAAATTACAACGAGTGGTCCATAGCAAAAAGGACGTCACCCCGAGTCCTTGACCCGTCGTACATGCCTCTAACGTTATTGGTTCGTTAGATATCGGCAAAATCACAAAAAGCATGTGTTTACCCCAAAATCGAGTTTCCAAATTTTTTTTAAAATTGCAACGAGTGATATATAGCAAAGAGGACGTCACCCCGAGTCCTTGGACCCGTCGTACACGCCTCTAGCATGATTAGTTCGCGAGATATAGCAAAAAGTTCAAAATCACGGTTTTACCCCAAAAAGACCGTGTTTCCAGATTTTCACCTTTTCGACACCCACATTCCCGTAAAGAGCACAACGAGACGAAAAAAACGAATCCAAGCACGCCCTCCTAGCATGGCTCCTTCCATTCCAAGGTCGCAGGGTCTCACAACTTGCTAAGTGGAGCAGCTTTCCCCTTACCCCACTACTACAGGTTTTCATCCTAGAGACTTGAAATTTATTTTGGGCGTAGAGGGGGTAGGGACCATTGATTTACGTCAAACAATTTTTTTTGTAGAGTTCCTAGTTTCCAAAATATAGGATTTTCAAAATTCGAGTGTTTTCAAAAAAAACATAAAAAGTAAAAACGTTTTATTACAAAAAATAAAGGTCATAAAGACTGTTCGTTTGAGCCATGGCACAATGTTCTATCATGGTTGGTTTTCAAACTATCGCCTATTTTCAAAAACGAAAAAGTTTAAAAAATTTTTGAAAAATATAATACATGGTCCATAGGAAAGAGGACGTCAGCCCGAGTCCTAGGACACCACATTTGTCAACATCCGACCATGGGTTCGAGAGAAAAGTCTATTTAAATGTTTCAATTTCGCGCGGCGGCCATGACACTATTTAGAACCCCCCTCACTCCACTACTGTGAAGCTAAATTAATATAAGTTAAACATTTGACTAAAGTTCTTAGGTTCCTACGTTCGTCGTCAGGAGCCGACTGCGGTAGCATCTGGTGATTAATTTCTGAACTAGTTGGTCGTTGACAGTGGCGCTTGGCGGTAAAAGTAGGAACTACTTGAAAAAATTGATCGTCTGCGGTCCTTACCTGAATTACACACTAATACAGCCATCACAATTAACACCGGTTATCAGACAGATTCTACACACACCCAAAGTACACGGGGCTACATGGCCGCGTTGTCGCTGCCCCTAAACTGAGGAACCAACCAACCTATGAATACCCTTGAAAACTTAAAAGAAAGTAAAGTACTGTACACCGAAGATATAGCCTACTTCAAAGGCATATAAAAAGCAATAAACCCCGATAAGTATAAGAATTCAATTTAAAAAATGCCCTAATCCCACAAAATTAGAGAAAATGAAAAAGAATAAGCCCTAACAAATATGCTTAGTTCAGAACCTCTTACTCTGATACCAATTTTTTTATTTTTTATTTTTAAGTAACTCACCACTACCGCCTTTCCAGGCCGTGTCCTAGAACTGGGAACACTTGGCCGGATTGGATACAACTGGGGAGGTGTGATCGCCCAGGCGGCCTCACCTGCAAAGCGAACAGGGGCCTCGTGGGGGAGGGGAAGGGTAGGGAGGAGTGGGAGGGATAGGCAAGGAAGAGGGAAGGATACCTTGCAAGAGGTACCATCCCGGCATTTGCCCGAAGACGAGGTGGAAAACCACTTCGAGGATGGCTGAGGTGAGAATCGAACCCTCTCTACTCATTTGGACTACCCGAGGCTGAGTAGACCCCGTGGCAGAACATGGGAATCGAACCCAGGACCTCCGTGGCGGCAACTAACCATGCTGACTGCTACTCTACGGAGGCGACCACATTTATATAAAACTCATCAATAAATTGTGCTTACCAAAACGAAAAGCTGCGAAGTCATCGAAATATTAGCCCTGGTAATGACATCTTATTTCAGCGCGCCCATTTACTTACGTACACGAGCTGGTTCTCAATTACACCGCCAGGTGTCAGTCACATCAGATAGCTGGAATTATTTGCCCATACGCTCTGCAGCCAAGCAGTAGTATGTATGGTATGCGTCACTAGAGAGCATATGACGTGAACAGGAAACAAGTAATCCTTGGAGCTGCGGTGTCCGAGTGGTTAAGGAGTTGGACTCGAAATCCAATAGGCTATGCCCGCACAGGTTCGAATCCTGTCCGCAGCGGAAAATTTTTAACTTAAGGAAATATCTTAAAAGAAACGACAGTTATCGAAACCGTTATTAACCAAAAGTACCGTTACTCTCACATTGTATTGAAAGTAACTGTCTTTAGCTGCCACCCCGGAGGTCCCGGGTTCGATTCCCGGCTATGCCACGAGTACCTCAGCCATCCTCGAAGTGGTTTCCCACTGAGATGTCTGAGGGGGAATCGAACCCCCTCAACTCATTTGGGCCACCCGAAGCTGAGTAGACCCCGCTCCAGTCCTCGTACCACTTTTCAAATTTCGTGGCAGAGCCGGGAATCGAACCCAGGACCTCCGGGGCGGCAGCTAACTATGCTACTATGCTAACCGCTACGCTACGGAGGCGACTTCTAATAAAATGAGTTCCGTATTATGAACTACAATATCTGTAAAACACTCCCTTTTACAATAGATTAATATTTGTGCCAATAATACTATAAATACCGGTGTGTCAACAATTTCACGTGAGGTTTCTTCTATGTCAGATGTTACACATCATATGCGACTACTGTAAGGCACGGTGTTTTTTTTTGTTCAAATGAAGTACATTACACATCAGTTGTTACGTCCACCTTCTCAACATAATCTCCTTGTAACTTGATGCACTTTCGCCATCGATGGGTCAGTCCCTCCAGACCATCTTGAAACCAATCTTTCGAAGTATTGAGTACCTATGCCTTGACAGCTGTGTCCAGAGGTTTCTGCATGTTCCCGAACTGGTGATAATCACTTGGTACTGTCCCCGTTTACCTGGATAGTAGGCTGTCAGATATCCGCCCCCTCAATCGGATTGCCAATTATCAATCGCACCGGCACAGTTACATCAATGAAAATGGCACTGACAGATACTATCGAGATAAGAGCACAGAAGTACACAGGAAATCATTGTGGAACACACCAAAATAGACGGGGGTTCATACTTACCGTTACTTACCTCTTAATTATCTCGGGGTTTGAGTTGACAACAGGATCACTAAAAGTCTGTTCACACAATAACCTCCACCATGACATTTAAAAATGAACCAGAACGAAGACGAGAACTTTGAACTGTACAAAAGCTTTATTTCTAATAAAGGGTATGATTTTACTAACACAACAAAAACAACGTGGCTATCAGTAGCCCAAGTCAATCTGACTACGTCCTCCAGTAGGACTTGCAAAAATTATCATACAACATGATGTAAAACAATTTTAGCTCCCAAGAGCTCCAAATAACGTAATATTCATAACACTATTGGATTGGAGAAGGACGTCAGGGTGTGACATATATAGAGCATTTGGTTTCCTTTTAATAAACATGAGAATGGTATTTATAGTCGCAAGGCCAGAGTGTGTACGACCTCACTCTCTGAGAACCATATGTTGGCACAGCTGCGGGCTACCTTCCAGCCTGTTGCATACTGGTCAAATGCACTCCCTTCTCACACGCTATGTTACGTAAGAATACAGCCTGCACTCTCAAGCTTTTAAATGTCTATAAGACAACTCACATTATATTTACGCAAATCTTTCAAGTACTTTGCTCACGTCCTATTGGATCATTATGTTAATTCCTTAAACTTGTTAAGTTCAATCCAAATGTTTAATTAGCTCTTAAATGTTTATAACAAAATCACATAAATTATTTATAACAATTAGAAATTGTTTATAATATTTGTCAAAGACAATAAAAATATTATAAGCACGCCTTTAACATCACTCTCGTTCCACATTATTTTCAAAAATATTTACAGCAATTATTTACAATATTAACATTTAAATTGTTTAAATTATTAATTTAATGAATACATTAACCACATGTTCATTCGGTTGGTAATTTTATAATCCTGTTTAATATAATCGACCAATGAAGGTTAGTTATACATGTTAATGTCACAATCTGGTTTAATAAAGGTTTTAATAATGATTTGTGACGGCAACCTTCATTCAAAATCTTATCTCAAATTCTTTCAAAACTCGTGTTAATTATAACAGTAAATCACTTGATTAATTTTCAACGAACTATGACAATCTTACTCCAGCGGAAAATCCTTCGCTAACAAGTTAATGCACAATCTGCATTAAAAAATATGCCCAAAATCATCATATATTAATCTATATGGCATTTAAAACTTCCACATAACTTACAAAACTTCCACAAATAATTCTTTAACATTAATTCCTGTGGGAACCTCCTTCATATTCAAGGGCATTATATTTCAGCGACTTTCAACACGCGCTGCACTAGCGATTATACATTCATAGTTCCACTTAAAATTTTTTATAATCATTAATTGTTTCAAAACTGTTTTTCTATTTAACCTTCGTGGATTTCATTCATGAACTGAAATGAAGTCAAAACTTGCCAATCACAAACAAATTTAATAGTGAATACGCTTATATACGCCTGTCTGGTCTATCAAAATTCAAGATTAACATCTTAAAAGAAATTGTAGTATGAAAATACTATCTTCAAATAAAGTGCGACTAAAATGCAAAGTAGTCGAATAGAATCCAATTAGACTGGGGAATGCAAACATCGTTCTATAATTCTCTAATTGAGAAAAACTCCTAACAAAAGTACTTGACTTTAATGCATTCAAAAATTCATTATTAAAGTTACTCTTTCACAAAAGTGTCTATAATGCAATGTTCATTCATAACTGACGATAAATGTCTGTGTTGCAATCAATACAAATAACGACTAGTATTTCCAAGATCGTCGACAACGTAAGAGATTTTAACGCTCTAAAATCATTTAAATGTTCTTCCTTCTTGATGATGACAGAAAATTGGTCAAAGTAATTAAACTGGGGTAGAATTACTTTAATAAAATGACACGCTGTCTGAATTTAAATCTGCCATAAAAATCATTAACTTACAGTCAAATCGTGACTACAAAAATATTAATTACTGAATATTCTAAATATCAGTCTCAACTGATTCAAAATCGTTAACTATGCCCATGACATAACAATGTCTTAATAAATCGTCGAAAAAATGCAAAACTCATCAAGGTGTACTGAGAATAAGAATCTCAACAAGAAAATAGGGCAAAATACATGAGGATAAAAATATGGGAAAAATGGTTGCTCAAACATTATTAGTAAACTCAAATACAATAAACGTTCACGACTACCTTATCTGCCGATTGACGTTCCAGAGGAAAATTCCCCAAAGAAGACTGCTGATGGATCCATTTCACCACGTTAAAGTTGAGCTCCATCCTCGAAATAGGAAATAGCACCCTCGGAGAATCGAACTGCTTCCTTCTCCGGAAATCGCTCTGCTCCTCGAAGACGAATAGACATCCTTCCGGCAATAATCTTCTTTGTGAGTCGGGATATCCCTGACCTCTCTTGAAAAATTCCCTGAAGTTCCAGTAGACAATCGCCATGAAGTTTTGTAGAAATTTCCGAAGAAATTATTCATATTCAGAGTATGAAATTGTTTCTATGGCTGTTCGATGGTATTCAGCCTTTAATTACGAAACATGGATGTAGATGGTATTCACCGCATGTTCGCTTGTGTGGAATAGCAATTAGCGAAGTTCCATGTCGCTATCTTACTCCGTTGAAGTATGTCCCAATTGCAATAAGCCCTTTTAGCCTTCCATCTGCTCTTCGGTTGTAGTGTCAGAAGAACAAACTGCCGTATTCAAATGCTCCATTATACTGTATCGTTCTGTAACCAAGCAATCTGAAGTCTTTCTACTCCACTCACAGCGTCAGCCGTTGCGTTGATTCTGGCTATACAAAAGTGTTTCTCTAGTGGCGAGATAATCACTTTTGTCAGTCGTATAAAACTGCTAATATCTTTTAAACTAATCGGTCGAAATTGTTCAGCTTTTCTCTATAACTGCATGTAGCACTGCACAATACAATTAGCTTATCGGTGACCGCTAACTATTCGAAGCTAAACTTGTAGAAGCTTTCTAAGGTCCGTTTCAACTTCACCTAGTTTGACCTGGATCTCGTTAATATTGTGGCCTCGCCACGCGTTATAAAGACGATTCTTTTCACTGCTGTTCACTTCGACGTCTCACTATAATGAATGTATAAGAAAAGAACTTTCACAAATATACTTCGATGATCTGAGAATGAGATCTCAGAATGATCAGAGAACGAAAGAGGCTCCTCTCTTCTGCGCAAGCCCTTTTATTAACTTCCCGAGGGGCGTTACCATCCCTTCCAGAGCGTGATACTACGTCATCGCTAGAACTTCCAACTTCGTTAATACATGACGGATTTTCAAAATTCAAAAACTGAAAATAAATTTCACCAAAATTCCAAATCAATGCTTCTACTGCAGATGGATTTCCACAATTCTGCATTCCAAAAGTAATAAAAATACCATAGTTTCAGCAATCTCCGTCTTCCTTTAAACTATCGTTCATTGGTTCAAGCCTCTCCTCCAATAGCATAGTTTCTTCCTCAGCAGAATTCCTCGTTTCCTGCGACTGCGTCGTACATCTTGGAACATTCTCGACTAAATGCTGACGTCACTGAGAATCTCAGCTCAAGTAGCCTGCTGGCATAACATTTACGTCATCCGTGCTTACGTCATGACTACCCACGTCATAACTATGACAGCCATAACTTTCCTTATAATTTCAAATATAGCCACCGTGGTCTGTATATAATTCAATTACGGGGGCATTCTCCTCTCACCACGTTTTAAAAACAGTTGCAAATTGTTTTTAAACCCAATGTTACAAGTATCTCAACTCTCTTGAACACGAAATTGAATTATTACTGGCTTACTCTAGTATGATATTTCCTCTATGTTCCTTAATCATAAATTTCTTCTACTCTGGGTTGTGTGGTTAATGTATTCTTTCCTCTCTACTTTCTCTTCTGACCAGTATTTCTATTTTCTAAGTTCTGCTGGCTCGTAGAAGGCCCAGGATCGATTACAACATCCTGCCTTTTCTTTTGATTGTCAGCTTCTTTATCCCTTAATTCTTTTAAGTATTGCTGGCTTTCCTTCTCTCTTTGCTGATATTGATCAGGTGTCATAACCTGACCTTGAGTATTCTGGTTTCTATTTTGGTTTTGGTTATTCCTATTATAGTTACGGTTATACCCATTATTGTTGTAATACCTGCCTCTTCCATTATAGTTTCCTCGGTTGTAGTTCCAACCTCTTCTCTGTTGATACGGTCGGTAACCTTGTGATCTGTAATTTCTAAACTGATTATTCCTGTGAGGACCTACATTGTCAGTTTTCTCCTGCTCTGGCTTGTCAGTTTGTTGGACTTGGTCCATATATACCGTATTGATTTCTTTAAATTCCTGCCTTTGACCTTTCTGGACTACGTTAGGCATTGGACTTGTGTAGTCTAACCTTCTTAGTAATTCATCCATGCTGGATAAATCCCTGATGTTGGACGAAATTATAAGTCTCCTCACCTCAACTGGCAGCATACGAGAAATCGCATCTATTAGTTGCTCTGTGGACAATGGGGGTTGCAAAAATCTCAAGCGGGACAACTGACTCGTAAAGAAATCAGCGTACCTCGTTGGAAGAGTACCTGAGTATTTTCTTGAATACACCTCCGCTCTTAACGAATTCTGCGCTTCTATGGACCAAAATCGTTTGATTAATGCCTCTGCAAACTCGTCAAAGTTACTGAATGTGTATCTAAATGCGCGAAACCATTCAAGGGGTCCTCCAATCAGATATCTCTCTACTATCTTCATCTCTCTCTCTCTGGGAATGTGAGCTTCGATGAAATAATCTTTGAGATTCCTTACATACTCTATAGGTGTCAAACTATCAGTGTTACTGAATTTTTGTGGTTTGTCTTCGAAATTCCTAATGACCGTCACGTTCCTCGGATATGAATCCGGATAGTTTTTCCCACTATCTCGATAGTTCCACTCAGGTTCCATATTCCTCTCGTCATCCTCCTCTCTGAATCTGGATACACGTTCTTCAGGAGTCACGTCTCTTTCTTCTGGCTCTAGGTTATGTCTTCTAGCATAATTCCTATTCAATTCGCAAGCTAAGCCTTCTGTATCCTTGTCGGTGATTTCTGTTAAGACTTTCTTGACAATCTCTTCTTTGTAGTCCTGCATTAAACTAGCCTCTCCTAACTTCAAATTTTTCAGTTTACTCGTCGTTTCATTTACATCCGAGACAACTTTATGCATCTGTTCCTCTAATGTAGATTTTAAAGTTTGCATATCCTGATCTAGTTGTGTTCTATCGTCAACTTGTTTTTCGGATAACGAATTTATCCTGACGCTTAAATCTTTCCTAATCTGTACTACTTCATTGTTAATTTCTAACTGCGTACTGGCAAGTTTTCTTTCAATCCTTTCCTGAATTTGGGTTACATGTTCCCCACTTGACTTATTCCACTCGTCTTTCCATACCGCTACGTTTGCTGTTAACATTTCGGCTATGTCTACTTCGATATCCTCTTTTAATACTCTATTGTGGTCTAATACCTGGGTTCTCATGACCTCTACATCATACTTCAACTCTGCTAAAGACGTTGTTGTTCTAACTGATTCATCGACTAACCTAGTCGTTAATGCAGTTATATTACGCGTACAAAGAGTTTTTGAGTTTTCGATTTCTTCCCTGACTTTATTTACATCAGTTTGTACTTTAGTGATATCTACGAAAACTGTGTTGACCTCTACCTGAATCTTAGTTATGTCACTTTGCACCTCAGTTATATCCGCATGAATGTTATTAATGTCTACCTGAACATTGGATACATCAGTTCTAGCTTTTTGAATTTCTTTTTGGACTTCCTCGACCTTGTCTTGGACAGTCGCTACATCGTTTTTGACAACAACAACTTCGGCTCTAGCACAAGAAATATCCCCTCGGACATTAGCTACATCTAGATTTAACATTGTAAGGTCTTTCTGTACCTTAGACACATCATTTTTAACATCAGACACATTTGTGCGGATGTCACTTACAGTATTTTCAATTCCTAGGGTATTAATCTGTAAACGCGACATATTATCCTCCAAATTAGCAGCACTAGTTTGGATACCCTTCAAACTTTCACCCATGCCAGCTGTCAAATTAGCAGACAAAGTACTAGCATTCTCCTCCATTCGACTAGTATTCCTAGCTTCCATCTCCTTTATGCTTTCATTCAGCATCTGCTTCATACTATTATTCATGCTAGCTTTCAAGTTAGCAGACATCTCCTCTAGCATCAACCTCAAACTTTCATCTGCCATTACAATATTGTTCAAAAATGGATTGCTGTAGGGACATACATCAAAAGAGCAAAATAACAACATTTGAGCAACACTTTTCACCATATATAAATTTTGATCAATTTTCTGTCTTAAATCTAACTTATAACTACCTTATAATTAATATTCGAAGATACTTCATGTTGAAACAAACTCAAGCACATGTTCAAATTTCCCTGGCTCATTTTAAAATATCTTAACACAAATAATTTACATTTACAATCCAAATAATTAATTTTATCTTTAATATGACTAAAATGTCATAAGCCGGTCAAATAAAATAAGATTCCAGATTATAGGCGATTTTTCTAAGTTTCCAGCCTATTTAACCTTTCTCAAGTTGTATAAGATCTGATCTTTTCTGAGTGTAATTTTCCTAACACAATACAACATTTAATTCCTATATAATCACACTCTTAAATTCTACAATTGGCCTAGACATCTAACAAAGAATCAACCTCTTTATTTGAGTCTAATCGAACCTCACGTTTTAGGTTTGCCACTCTTTCTATTGTTCAACCTGGTGATCCAGTTTTTTCGAATTCGCCCCAACGTTTTAGGTGCGTCAATCTTTCTGTTGACTCAGCCCCACGTTCTTGGGTCGCCAATCTTTCTGTTGACTCGTTTACCTGGATAGTAGGCTGTCAGATATCCGCCCCCTCAATCGGATTGCCAATTATCAATCGCACCGGCACAGTTACATCAATGAAAATGGCACTGACAGATACTATCGAGATAAGAGCACAGAAGTACACAGGAAATCATTGTGGAACACACCAAAATAGACGGGGGTTCATACTTACCGTTACTTACCTCTTAATTATCTCGGGGTTTGAGTTGACAACAGGATCACTAAAAGTCTGTTCACACAATAACCTCCACCATGACATTTAAAAATGAACCAGAACGAAGACGAGAACTTTGAACTGTACAAAAGCTTTATTTCTAATAAAGGGTATGATTTTACTAACACAACAAAAACAACGTGGCTATCAGTAGCCCAAGTCAATCTGACTACGTCCTCCAGTAGGACTTGCAAAAATTATCATACAACATGATGTAAAACAATTTTAGCTCCCAAGAGCTCCAAATAACGTAATATTCATAACACTATTGGATTGGAGAAGGACGTCAGGGTGTGACATATATAGAGCATTTGGTTTCCTTTTAATAAACATGAGAATGGTATTTATAGTCGCAAGGCCAGAGTGTGTACGACCTCACTCTCTGAGAACCATATGTTGGCACAGCTGCGGGCTACCTTCCAGCCTGTTGCATACTGGTCAAATGCACTCCCTTCTCACACGCTATGTTACGTAAGAATACAGCCTGCACTCTCAAGCTTTTAAATGTCTATAAGACAACTCACATTATATTTACGCAAATCTTTCAAGTACTTTGCTCACGTCCTATTGGATCATTATGTTAATTCCTTAAACTTGTTAAGTTCAATCCAAATGTTTAATTAGCTCTTAAATGTTTATAACAAAATCACATAAATTATTTATAACAATTAGAAATTGTTTATAATATTTGTCAAAGACAATAAAAATATTATAAGCACGCCTTTAACATCACTCTCGTTCCACATTATTTTCAAAAATATTTACAGCAATTATTTACAATATTAACATTTAAATTGTTTAAATTATTAATTTAATGAATACATTAACCACATGTTCATTCGGTTGGTAATTTTATAATCCTGTTTAATATAATCGACCAATGAAGGTTAGTTATACATGTTAATGTCACAATCTGGTTTAATAAAGGTTTTAATAATGATTTGTGACGGCAACCTTCATTCAAAATCTTATCTCAAATTCTTTCAAAACTCGTGTTAATTATAACAGTAAATCACTTGATTAATTTTCAACGAACTATGACAATCTTACTCCAGCGGAAAATCCTTCGCTAACAAGTTAATGCACAATCTGCATTAAAAAATATGCCCAAAATCATCATATATTAATCTATATGGCATTTAAAACTTCCACATAACTTACAAAACTTCCACAAATAATTCTTTAACATTAATTCCTGTGGGAACCTCCTTCATATTCAAGGGCATTATATTTCAGCGACTTTCAACACGCGCTGCACTAGCGATTATACATTCATAGTTCCACTTAAAATTTTTTATAATCATTAATTGTTTCAAAACTGTTTTTCTATTTAACCTTCGTGGATTTCATTCATGAACTGAAATGAAGTCAAAACTTGCCAATCACAAACAAATTTAATAGTGAATACGCTTATATACGCCTGTCTGGTCTATCAAAATTCAAGATTAACATCTTAAAAGAAATTGTAGTATGAAAATACTATCTTCAAATAAAGTGCGACTAAAATGCAAAGTAGTCGAATAGAATCCAATTAGACTGGGGAATGCAAACATCGTTCTATAATTCTCTAATTGAGAAAAACTCCTAACAAAAGTACTTGACTTTAATGCATTCAAAAATTCATTATTAAAGTTACTCTTTCACAAAAGTGTCTATAATGCAATGTTCATTCATAACTGACGATAAATGTCTGTGTTGCAATCAATACAAATAACGACTAGTATTTCCAAGATCGTCGACAACGTAAGAGATTTTAACGCTCTAAAATCATTTAAATGTTCTTCCTTCTTGATGATGACAGAAAATTGGTCAAAGTAATTAAACTGGGGTAGAATTACTTTAATAAAATGACACGCTGTCTGAATTTAAATCTGCCATAAAAATCATTAACTTACAGTCAAATCGTGACTACAAAAATATTAATTACTGAATATTCTAAATATCAGTCTCAACTGATTCAAAATCGTTAACTATGCCCATGACATAACAATGTCTTAATAAATCGTCGAAAAAATGCAAAACTCATCAAGGTGTACTGAGAATAAGAATCTCAACAAGAAAATAGGGCAAAATACATGAGGATAAAAATATGGGAAAAATGGTTGCTCAAACATTATTAGTAAACTCAAATACAATAAACGTTCACGACTACCTTATCTGCCGATTGACGTTCCAGAGGAAAATTCCCCAAAGAAGACTGCTGATGGATCCATTTCACCACGTTAAAGTTGAGCTCCATCCTCGAAATAGGAAATAGCACCCTCGGAGAATCGAACTGCTTCCTTCTCCGGAAATCGCTCTGCTCCTCGAAGACGAATAGACATCCTTCCGGCAATAATCTTCTTTGTGAGTCGGGATATCCCTGACCTCTCTTGAAAAATTCCCTGAAGTTCCAGTAGACAATCGCCATGAAGTTTTGTAGAAATTTCCGAAGAAATTATTCATATTCAGAGTATGAAATTGTTTCTATGGCTGTTCGATGGTATTCAGCCTTTAATTACGAAACATGGATGTAGATGGTATTCACCGCATGTTCGCTTGTGTGGAATAGCAATTAGCGAAGTTCCATGTCGCTATCTTACTCCGTTGAAGTATGTCCCAATTGCAATAAGCCCTTTTAGCCTTCCATCTGCTCTTCGGTTGTAGTGTCAGAAGAACAAACTGCCGTATTCAAATGCTCCATTATACTGTATCGTTCTGTAACCAAGCAATCTGAAGTCTTTCTACTCCACTCACAGCGTCAGCCGTTGCGTTGATTCTGGCTATACAAAAGTGTTTCTCTAGTGGCGAGATAATCACTTTTGTCAGTCGTATAAAACTGCTAATATCTTTTAAACTAATCGGTCGAAATTGTTCAGCTTTTCTCTATAACTGCATGTAGCACTGCACAATACAATTAGCTTATCGGTGACCGCTAACTATTCGAAGCTAAACTTGTAGAAGCTTTCTAAGGTCCGTTTCAACTTCACCTAGTTTGACCTGGATCTCGTTAATATTGTGGCCTCGCCACGCGTTATAAAGACGATTCTTTTCACTGCTGTTCACTTCGACGTCTCACTATAATGAATGTATAAGAAAAGAACTTTCACAAATATACTTCGATGATCTGAGAATGAGATCTCAGAATGATCAGAGAACGAAAGAGGCTCCTCTCTTCTGCGCAAGCCCTTTTATTAACTTCCCGAGGGGCGTTACCATCCCTTCCAGAGCGTGATACTACGTCATCGCTAGAACTTCCAACTTCGTTAATACATGACGGATTTTCAAAATTCAAAAACTGAAAATAAATTTCACCAAAATTCCAAATCAATGCTTCTACTGCAGATGGATTTCCACAATTCTGCATTCCAAAAGTAATAAAAATACCATAGTTTCAGCAATCTCCGTCTTCCTTTAAACTATCGTTCATTGGTTCAAGCCTCTCCTCCAATAGCATAGTTTCTTCCTCAGCAGAATTCCTCGTTTCCTGCGACTGCGTCGTACATCTTGGAACATTCTCGACTAAATGCTGACGTCACTGAGAATCTCAGCTCAAGTAGCCTGCTGGCATAACATTTACGTCATCCGTGCTTACGTCATGACTACCCACGTCATAACTATGACAGCCATAACTTTCCTTATAATTTCAAATATAGCCACCGTGGTCTGTATATAATTCAATTACGGGGGCATTCTCCTCTCACCACGTTTTAAAAACAGTTGCAAATTGTTTTTAAACCCAATGTTACAAGTATCTCAACTCTCTTGAACACGAAATTGAATTATTACTGGCTTACTCTAGTATGATATTTCCTCTATGTTCCTTAATCATAAATTTCTTCTACTCTGGGTTGTGTGGTTAATGTATTCTTTCCTCTCTACTTTCTCTTCTGACCAGTATTTCTATTTTCTAAGTTCTGCTGGCTCGTAGAAGGCCCAGGATCGATTACAACATCCTGCCTTTTCTTTTGATTGTCAGCTTCTTTATCCCTTAATTCTTTTAAGTATTGCTGGCTTTCCTTCTCTCTTTGCTGATATTGATCAGGTGTCATAACCTGACCTTGAGTATTCTGGTTTCTATTTTGGTTTTGGTTATTCCTATTATAGTTACGGTTATACCCATTATTGTTGTAATACCTGCCTCTTCCATTATAGTTTCCTCGGTTGTAGTTCCAACCTCTTCTCTGTTGATACGGTCGGTAACCTTGTGATCTGTAATTTCTAAACTGATTATTCCTGTGAGGACCTACATTGTCAGTTTTCTCCTGCTCTGGCTTGTCAGTTTGTTGGACTTGGTCCATATATACCGTATTGATTTCTTTAAATTCCTGCCTTTGACCTTTCTGGACTACGTTAGGCATTGGACTTGTGTAGTCTAACCTTCTTAGTAATTCATCCATGCTGGATAAATCCCTGATGTTGGACGAAATTATAAGTCTCCTCACCTCAACTGGCAGCATACGAGAAATCGCATCTATTAGTTGCTCTGTGGACAATGGGGGTTGCAAAAATCTCAAGCGGGACAACTGACTCGTAAAGAAATCAGCGTACCTCGTTGGAAGAGTACCTGAGTATTTTCTTGAATACACCTCCGCTCTTAACGAATTCTGCGCTTCTATGGACCAAAATCGTTTGATTAATGCCTCTGCAAACTCGTCAAAGTTACTGAATGTGTATCTAAATGCGCGAAACCATTCAAGGGGTCCTCCAATCAGATATCTCTCTACTATCTTCATCTCTCTCTCTCTGGGAATGTGAGCTTCGATGAAATAATCTTTGAGATTCCTTACATACTCTATAGGTGTCAAACTATCAGTGTTACTGAATTTTTGTGGTTTGTCTTCGAAATTCCTAATGACCGTCACGTTCCTCGGATATGAATCCGGATAGTTTTTCCCACTATCTCGATAGTTCCACTCAGGTTCCATATTCCTCTCGTCATCCTCCTCTCTGAATCTGGATACACGTTCTTCAGGAGTCACGTCTCTTTCTTCTGGCTCTAGGTTATGTCTTCTAGCATAATTCCTATTCAATTCGCAAGCTAAGCCTTCTGTATCCTTGTCGGTGATTTCTGTTAAGACTTTCTTGACAATCTCTTCTTTGTAGTCCTGCATTAAACTAGCCTCTCCTAACTTCAAATTTTTCAGTTTACTCGTCGTTTCATTTACATCCGAGACAACTTTATGCATCTGTTCCTCTAATGTAGATTTTAAAGTTTGCATATCCTGATCTAGTTGTGTTCTATCGTCAACTTGTTTTTCGGATAACGAATTTATCCTGACGCTTAAATCTTTCCTAATCTGTACTACTTCATTGTTAATTTCTAACTGCGTACTGGCAAGTTTTCTTTCAATCCTTTCCTGAATTTGGGTTACATGTTCCCCACTTGACTTATTCCACTCGTCTTTCCATACCGCTACGTTTGCTGTTAACATTTCGGCTATGTCTACTTCGATATCCTCTTTTAATACTCTATTGTGGTCTAATACCTGGGTTCTCATGACCTCTACATCATACTTCAACTCTGCTAAAGACGTTGTTGTTCTAACTGATTCATCGACTAACCTAGTCGTTAATGCAGTTATATTACGCGTACAAAGAGTTTTTGAGTTTTCGATTTCTTCCCTGACTTTATTTACATCAGTTTGTACTTTAGTGATATCTACGAAAACTGTGTTGACCTCTACCTGAATCTTAGTTATGTCACTTTGCACCTCAGTTATATCCGCATGAATGTTATTAATGTCTACCTGAACATTGGATACATCAGTTCTAGCTTTTTGAATTTCTTTTTGGACTTCCTCGACCTTGTCTTGGACAGTCGCTACATCGTTTTTGACAACAACAACTTCGGCTCTAGCACAAGAAATATCCCCTCGGACATTAGCTACATCTAGATTTAACATTGTAAGGTCTTTCTGTACCTTAGACACATCATTTTTAACATCAGACACATTTGTGCGGATGTCACTTACAGTATTTTCAATTCCTAGGGTATTAATCTGTAAACGCGACATATTATCCTCCAAATTAGCAGCACTAGTTTGGATACCCTTCAAACTTTCACCCATGCCAGCTGTCAAATTAGCAGACAAAGTACTAGCATTCTCCTCCATTCGACTAGTATTCCTAGCTTCCATCTCCTTTATGCTTTCATTCAGCATCTGCTTCATACTATTATTCATGCTAGCTTTCAAGTTAGCAGACATCTCCTCTAGCATCAACCTCAAACTTTCATCTGCCATTACAATATTGTTCAAAAATGGATTGCTGTAGGGACATACATCAAAAGAGCAAAATAACAACATTTGAGCAACACTTTTCACCATATATAAATTTTGATCAATTTTCTGTCTTAAATCTAACTTATAACTACCTTATAATTAATATTCGAAGATACTTCATGTTGAAACAAACTCAAGCACATGTTCAAATTTCCCTGGCTCATTTTAAAATATCTTAACACAAATAATTTACATTTACAATCCAAATAATTAATTTTATCTTTAATATGACTAAAATGTCATAAGCCGGTCAAATAAAATAAGATTCCAGATTATAGGCGATTTTTCTAAGTTTCCAGCCTATTTAACCTTTCTCAAGTTGTATAAGATCTGATCTTTTCTGAGTGTAATTTTCCTAACACAATACAACATTTAATTCCTATATAATCACACTCTTAAATTCTACAATTGGCCTAGACATCTAACAAAGAATCAACCTCTTTATTTGAGTCTAATCGAACCTCACGTTTTAGGTTTGCCACTCTTTCTATTGTTCAACCTGGTGATCCAGTTTTTTCGAATTCGCCCCAACGTTTTAGGTGCGTCAATCTTTCTGTTGACTCAGCCCCACGTTCTTGGGTCGCCAATCTTTCTGTTGACTCGTTTACCTGGATAGTAGGCTGTCAGATATCCGCCCCCTCAATCGGATTGCCAATTATCAATCGCACCGGCACAGTTACATCAATGAAAATGGCACTGACAGATACTATCGAGATAAGAGCACAGAAGTACACAGGAAATCATTGTGGAACACACCAAAATAGACGGGGGTTCATACTTACCGTTACTTACCTCTTAATTATCTCGGGGTTTGAGTTGACAACAGGATCACTAAAAGTCTGTTCACACAATAACCTCCACCATGACATTTAAAAATGAACCAGAACGAAGACGAGAACTTTGAACTGTACAAAAGCTTTATTTCTAATAAAGGGTATGATTTTACTAACACAACAAAAACAACGTGGCTATCAGTAGCCCAAGTCAATCTGACTACGTCCTCCAGTAGGACTTGCAAAAATTATCATACAACATGATGTAAAACAATTTTAGCTCCCAAGAGCTCCAAATAACGTAATATTCATAACACTATTGGATTGGAGAAGGACGTCAGGGTGTGACATATATAGAGCATTTGGTTTCCTTTTAATAAACATGAGAATGGTATTTATAGTCGCAAGGCCAGAGTGTGTACGACCTCACTCTCTGAGAACCATATGTTGGCACAGCTGCGGGCTACCTTCCAGCCTGTTGCATACTGGTCAAATGCACTCCCTTCTCACACGCTATGTTACGTAAGAATACAGCCTGCACTCTCAAGCTTTTAAATGTCTATAAGACAACTCACATTATATTTACGCAAATCTTTCAAGTACTTTGCTCACGTCCTATTGGATCATTATGTTAATTCCTTAAACTTGTTAAGTTCAATCCAAATGTTTAATTAGCTCTTAAATGTTTATAACAAAATCACATAAATTATTTATAACAATTAGAAATTGTTTATAATATTTGTCAAAGACAATAAAAATATTATAAGCACGCCTTTAACATCACTCTCGTTCCACATTATTTTCAAAAATATTTACAGCAATTATTTACAATATTAACATTTAAATTGTTTAAATTATTAATTTAATGAATACATTAACCACATGTTCATTCGGTTGGTAATTTTATAATCCTGTTTAATATAATCGACCAATGAAGGTTAGTTATACATGTTAATGTCACAATCTGGTTTAATAAAGGTTTTAATAATGATTTGTGACGGCAACCTTCATTCAAAATCTTATCTCAAATTCTTTCAAAACTCGTGTTAATTATAACAGTAAATCACTTGATTAATTTTCAACGAACTATGACAATCTTACTCCAGCGGAAAATCCTTCGCTAACAAGTTAATGCACAATCTGCATTAAAAAATATGCCCAAAATCATCATATATTAATCTATATGGCATTTAAAACTTCCACATAACTTACAAAACTTCCACAAATAATTCTTTAACATTAATTCCTGTGGGAACCTCCTTCATATTCAAGGGCATTATATTTCAGCGACTTTCAACACGAGCTGCACTAGCGATTATACATTCATAGTTCCACTTAAAAATTTTTATAATCATTAATTGTTTCAAAACTGTTTTTCTATTTAACCTTCGTGGATTTCATTCATGAACTGAAATGAAGTCAAAACTTGCCAATCACAAACAAATTTAATAGTGAATACGCTTATATACGCCTGTCTGGTCTATCAAAATTCAAGATTAACATCTTAAAAGAAATTGTAGTATGAAAATACTATCTTCAAATAAAGTGCGACTAAAATGCAAAGTAGTCGAATAGAATCCAATTAGACTGGGGAATGCAAACATCGTTCTATAATTCTCTAATTGAGAAAAACTCCTAACAAAAGTACTTGACTTTAATGCATTCAAAAATTCATTATTAAAGTTACTCTTTCACAAAAGTGTCTATAATGCAATGTTCATTCATAACTGACGATAAATGTCTGTGTTGCAATCAATACAAATAACGACTAGTATTTCCAAGATCGTCGACAACGTAAGAGATTTTAACGCTCTAAAATCATTTAAATGTTCTTCCTTCTTGATGATGACAGAAAATTGGTCAAAGTAATTAAACTGGGGTAGAATTACTTTAATAAAATGACACGCTGTCTGAATTTAAATCTGCCATAAAAATCATTAACTTACAGTCAAATCGTGACTACAAAAATATTAATTACTGAATATTCTAAATATCAGTCTCAACTGATTCAAAATCGTTAACTATGCCCATGACATAACAATGTCTTAATAAATCGTCGAAAAAATGCAAAACTCATCAAGGTGTACTGAGAATAAGAATCTCAACAAGAAAATAGGGCAAAATACATGAGGATAAAAATATGGGAAAAATGGTTGCTCAAACATTATTAGTAAACTCAAATACAATAAACGTTCACGACTACCTTATCTGCCGATTGACGTTCCAGAGGAAAATTCACCAAAGAAGACTGCTGATGGATCCATTTCACCACGTTAAAGTTGAGCTCCATCCTCGAAATAGGAAATAGCACCCTCGGAGAATCGAACTGCTTCCTTCTCCGGAAATCGCTCTGCTCCTCGAAGACGAATAGACATCCTTCCGGCAATAATCTTCTTTGTGAGTCGGGATATCCCTGACCTCTCTTGAAAAATTCCCTGAAGTTCCAGTAGACAATCGCCATGAAGTTTTGTAGAAATTTCCGAAGAAATTATTCATATTCAGAGTATGAAATTGTTTCTATGGCTGTTCGATGGTATTCAGCCTTTAATTACGAAACATGGGTGTAGATGGTATTCACCGCATGTTCGCTTGTGTGGAATAGCAATTAGCGAAGTTCCATGTCGCTATCTTACTCCGTTGAAGTATGTCCCAATTGCAATAAGCCCTTTTAGCCTTCCATCTGCTCTTCGGTTGTAGTGTCAGAAGAACAAACTGCCGTATTCAAATGCTCCATTATACTGTATCGTTCTGTAACCAAGCAATCTGAAGTCTTTCTACTCCACTCACAGCGTCAGCCGTTGCGTTGATTCTGGCTATACAAAAGTGTTTCTCTAGTGGCGAGATAATCACTTTTGTCAGTCGTATAAAACTGCTAATATCTTTTAAACTAATCGGTCGAAATTGTTCAGCTTTTCTCTATAACTGCATGTAGCACTGCACAATACAATTAGCTTATCGGTGACCGCTAACTATTCGAAGCTAAACTTGTAGAAGCTTTCTAAGGTCCGTTTCAACTTCACCTAGTTTGACCTGGATCTCGTTAATATTGTGGCCTCGCCACGCGTTATAAAGACGATTCTTTTCACTGCTGTTCACTTCGACGTCTCACTATAATGAATGTATAAGAAAAGAACTTTCACAAATATACTTCGATGATCTGAGAATGAGATCTCAGAATGATCAGAGAACGAAAGAGGCTCCTCTCTTCTGCGCAAGCCCTTTTATTAACTTCCCGAGGGGCGTTACCATCCCTTCCAGAGCGTGATACTACGTCATCGCTAGAACTTCCAACTTCGTTAATACATGACGGATTTTCAAAATTCAAAAACTGAAAATAAATTTCACCAAAATTCCAAATCAATGCTTCTACTGCAGATGGATTTCCACAATTCTGCATTCCAAAAGTAATAAAAATACCATAGTTTCAGCAATCTCCGTCTTCCTTTAAACTATCGTTCATTGGTTCAAGCCTCTCCTCCAATAGCATAGTTTCTTCCTCAGCAGAATTCCTCGTTTCCTGCGACTGCGTCGTACATCTTGGAACATTCTCGACTAAATGCTGACGTCACTGAGAATCTCAGCTCAAGTAGCCTGCTGGCATAACATTTACGTCATCCGTGCTTACGTCATGACTACCCACGTCATAACTATGACAGCCATAACTTTCCTTATAATTTCAAATATAGCCACCGTGGTCTCTATATAATTCAATTACGGGGGCAGTACCAAGTCGGGAGAGTATGGTGGCTGTGGCAGCACCGTGAATCCCAGTTGATCAATGGCTTAACTTCACGTTTTACTACCCTACCAGGGAATTGTTACCGCTAGACGTGGACCGGTGCTGTAGTGTATACATTACGTCATCTCGCCTCGTTATGGCTGCATCGAGCGGTTGAGGGGCAAGAGGGGAGCGCATGTACAGTCATACAATGAGAACACAGCGCACGAATCATGCATACTCACGACATGCGATGAGGTTTCGCTGGCGACAACTGCCCGTCTATTGCAGGCGTGTGGTTGGGCGGAGCGCATTAGTTCCGATTTCCGACACCGGTAACAATTCGCTGGTAGAGTAGTTGGTAGCATGCTTAACTGCTGTTCCCAAGATAATGGGTTCAAACCCGGCGAATTCGTCGGACTTTTAAAAGCATTAAAATCCTTCAGTATGCCTTTCTTCGGAGGGGAAGTAAAGCCGGCGGTCCCATGTCTTAGATTTATGGCATGTGAAAGATCCTTCCACAGACTAAACTTGAGTGAAGCTAAATTTCTAAGTTAGATTTCGTTGGAACGCTCTATCAACGTTCACCACCAATAGGTATCATTGACATCTGAAAGAGAAAGTTGGAACTACTTGAAATTGAACCAAACTTTTAGCTCTCCCTAAGGGTGTCCGCTAGGAACAGCTACAGCCTCTGGCGAGCCGAACATGTCCTTGGACACTCCCGGCACTAAAAGCCATACGATAAATAAATAAATAAATAAATAAATAAATAAATAAATGGCAGCGGTGATCTCTCGGCTAGTGTGAGGGCGGGCATTGTCATGTTGCAGAAGCACACCTTTAGCCCATTTTTCTGTCCGCTTATTTTGAATGGCACGACGTAAGCGCTAACCCTTATAGTTCCAGGGGGCCGATCTATCGGCCCCGTTTTTCTAAACATTTTAGCGATGTTTCCAGTATCGCAGAGATTTTGCTGCTGTAACCAATACAACGCGGGAATCATTCTCATTCTCTATATATCGATATGTTTAAGTATATCGATATGTTTAAGTTCCGTGAACAATTGAATTAATAATAAGCACTCTTTGAACATGCTGTAGTCAGCTGGCTTGGCACGTATTTTATCTTTTGAAGTCGTGATTGTTTATGTTCTTGCTTGGAGCTAATTAAGTTACTTGGTGATAAATACGGATAGCTCTTTGAACGATGAGGAAATAAGTAATGTTTTAATGCAGATTGAAGTGTGAGAATGTGAATTTTTGACTGATGACTATATTTATTCTGACGACGACAATGCCAATTTTATTCTGCCGAGTCAACAAACCGCGCGAGAGCAACGCCAAGGCCGAGACACAGGAATACCTCTGCCACAGGAAGGATTTACGCCTGATAATATCGACAGTGATTCACCAGGTACAGAATCCGATAATAAATCAAGTGACACCTCAACCAGTGATTGGGAAGAGGTTACATGTGACACTGACAATCCACCTAATGCCACATTCTCTTATCAAGAAACTTGTAGAAACTGATCGTACTCGAAAACTATTTGATAGAACTACTCCAAATTTGTAACATTTATGTAGCATTCCATGAGTAATAACATGTATATAACAACTGTCAACATTTTATTAAAATTTCGAAATTAATTAATTTTTAAACATATTTTTAAAGTATTTTTTTAATGAACAAAATTAAGTGAAACATCAATTTATTAGCATCCATTACGTTACAAATATGTTTACCTGCTAAAGAAAAACGTTTCAACATTCTATCTTGGTAATTATTGGTAGGAGATAACTTTTATCAAACCCTTGTAATTTCACTTAACTTGGCTTGGCATTCTTAGCATATCCACCCATCAATAGCGTGGCATCAAATATATGCCATATATGCTGCACTGTTAATCGTGGCCCCCAATTCCAGCCAGTCAATGAGGATGATACCCTTTGTGTCCCAGAACACTGTCGCCATTCGCTTGCAAACTGATGGCACTGTTTGCCATATCTTTGGCAGTGGACTGTCCCTGTGCATCCATTGCATTGGTTGTTGTTTCGTTTGTGTCTCATGGTAATGGAGCCAAGTCTCATCACAAGCCTAGCCATGAAGTCGGCTGGATCTTGTCTGGAGAGACTGACACTTCGATGGCAAAAGTGCATCAAGTTACAAGGAGATTATGTCGAGAAGGTGGACGTAACAACTGATGTGTAATGTACTTCATTTGGGAAGAAAAGAATAAAGTGTAAAGCAATAAGTACAACCTTCGTACATTGTCTTGAAAGTAACTGTCTTTCGGCTATAATTGATCAAGTCAAGCATTTATGAAATACGAGGCGCATCACGAAAGTAAGTTTCCCTATTTCAAAACAAAAAGAACATACCCCCCCCCCCCAAAATAAAACACAAAAACAGGAAACATATAGCCTAAACACATAAAACAGAAACAAAAACATCGAACACAAAAAGTAAAACGGAATAAAAACACAAAAATCAGAAACAAAAACACAAAAAAACAAAAACATCCAAATACGAAAATCAAAAACCAAAGCATAAAAACACAAAAAAACACATTAAAACACAAAAAGAACAAAAACACAAACAAGATGTTCAGTAAAGAACATATAGCCTACTTTCTCCTAAATGCATGGGTATTATTCATAATGTTGAATTTTGGGCTTATGCCGTGTTTTATTATATTGCAATTCGACGCGTTTCGAAAGAAACCATGTCTTTCATCGTCAGGAATAATCTGGAATACGACAATGTTGCTAAGAGAAAGCAACGAAGAACATATAGAAGGTGCCCAAAGATGGACGCCATTATAGCCCCATGTTAGGGACAACGGAAAGCAGCAGTGAATTACTTTCTCAGGGTTCTGATAATAGGTAGCCAGGATTCACTGAGATTGTAGCCGGTGTCGCGGTTGAAATTATCAGGGTGTTTACGTATTTCAACCGCCTCCCTGATGATTCTGGGACGATATTGCTTTATACGGGCAAGAACATCCACCCCTTGGAACATGACATCATGGCCAGGTGTTAAAGCATGATCGGCAACAGCTGATTTATCAGGTTGAATGAGTCTGATACATCTATTATGTTCCTTAATGCGAGTGCATATTGTTCTCGAAGTCTGCCCGATGTAAACCTTGCCACAAGTACAGGGAACTCTGTAGATACCCGGTTGTTGCAATTTAGGCAAACTGTCCTTAGTTGGTCGCAGGAGTTGCCTAATCTTAACAGAAGTTCCAAATACAGTCCGTATGTTGTATCGACGTAGGATTTTAGCAATACGATCCGTTGTGTTATGTATGTACGGAAGGTAAGCAGTTCCTCTTACATCTCTTTTCTCAACTGACGTCCTATTATTATTTGTTGGTTTCAGAACCGTAGAAATCAAAGCCTTGCTATAACCGTTGCTCTCAAAGGTGGTTCGCAGGGTGTTAATTTCTTCTTGTAAAGAAGACACTTCACAAATCCTCCTAGCCCTGGTAGTTAGAGTTGTAAGGATACCATGTTTCTGGGCAGGGTGATGGTGAGAACTTGCGTGGAGATATCTATTGGTGTGTGTTGGCTTACGAAAAACGCTGTGTCCTAAAGATCCATCCTCTTTCTTGGTGACGAGAACATCTAAAAAAGGTATTTTGCCGTCAGATTCCTTTTCCATGGTGAAACAAATAGAAGGGTGCTGGAGATTAAGGTGATCCAGGAAATGGCTAAGATTTTCCTCACCTTCCGTCCAAACAACGAACGTGTCATCCACATAACGCCACCAGATCTTCGGTTTGAAAGGAGCCGACGACAAAGCTTTCTCTTCAAAGTTCTCCATGAAGAAATTAGCCACAACAGGAGAGAGAGGACTACCCATGGCCACACCATCAGTCTGCTCATAAAAATTCCCATTCCATAGAAAGTAGGAGGAGGTCATGCAGTGATAAAAAAGTCTTGTGATGTCTTCAGGAAAAAGGCCATTAATGAGAGACATAACACCATCAATAGGTACTCTCGTAAACAGAGACACCACGTCGAGACTCACTAGAATATCACCCGGCTGAAGTGTTATAGCTTTTAACTTTTCCACGAAGTGTGTGGAATCCTTAATGTACGAAGGCGTGTTACCCAGAAGCGGCTGAAGTAGTCTACCTAAGTATTTGGAAAGGGCATATGTAGGAGAACCAATCGTACTAACAATGGGTCTAAGAGGAACATCGTCCTTATGTATTTTAGGAAGACCATAGAGTCTCGGAGGAATAGCATCCCCTGGAAGGAGAGTCTTCGCTGCATCCGCTGGAATAGATGATTGCTTGATCAATTTGACGGTGACATTTGAGTAGCGAGTAGTAGGATCACGACTATTAATCCTATATACAGGATCTGATAACAAAGACGAGATCTTAGAATCATAATCAACCTTATCCAATACCACTGTCGCATTACCCTTGTCAGCGGGGAGAACGATAATATCAGAATTGTCCCTTAGATCTTTAAGTGCCCGGCTTTCACCTTGTTTTAAGTTGGTGTTAGGTGGCTTAGCTGTCTTGAGAACTCGGGAACATTCTTGCCTGGCTTCCTCGGCCTCTTCAGGTGTGAGGTGATGTACTGAGGATTCTACGGATGTAATAAGTTCTTCAATAGGAATTCTTCTAGGCGCTACAGCAAAATTGAGACCTTTAGCGAGAACTGCCTGTTGGGTATCACTTAGGGGGTTGCTGGACAAATTTACGACAACCTTGTTAGCATCAAGTCTAATGGCTTGAGATTTCTGCAACTGACATAACCTATCATATTTGGAAATATGTCTGTCCCTCACCTGATCTAGAACGCTGTTAGCTTGCACTGAAGAAATACGATCGAAGATATTCCATAATTCCTCACTTACGAAGTTTGAGAGGCGTAGATGTAGCTGTAGTAACTCCCTCGAAATAAAATCTAACTGCTTACGAGTATGCTGTAACGAGAATCTATCGTCGTGCAAGCAAGGCGTTATTGATAGAGAGGTTACAGCATACTCGTAAGCAGTTAGATTTTATTTCGAGGGAGTTACTACAGCTACATCTACGCCTCTCAAACTTCGTAAGTGAGGAATTATGGAATATCTTCGATCGTATTTCTTCAGTGCAAGCTAACAGCGTTCTAGATCAGGTGAGGGACAGACATATTTCCAAATATGATAGGTTATGTCAGTTGCAGAAATCTCAAGCCATTAGACTTGATGCTAACAAGGTTGTCGTAAATTTGTCCAGCAACCCCCTAAGTGATACCCAACAGGCAGTTCTCGCTAAAGGTCTCAATTTTGCTGTAGCGCCTAGAAGAATTCCTATTGAAGAACTTATTACATCCGTAGAATCCTCAGTACATCACCTCACACCTGAAGAGGCCGAGGAAGCCAGGCAAGAATGTTCCCGAGTTCTCAAGACAGCTAAGCCACCTAACACCAACTTAAAACAAGGTGAAAGCCGGGCACTTAAAGATCTAAGGGACAATTCTGATATTATCGTTCTCCCCGCTGACAAGGGTAATGCGACAGTGGTATTGGATAAGGTTGATTATGATTCTAAGATCTCGTCTTTGTTATCAGATCCTGTATATAGGATTAATAGTCGTGATCCTACTACTCGCTACTCAAATGTCACCGTCAAATTGATCAAGCAATCATCTATTCCAGCGGATGCAGCGAAGACTCTCCTTCCAGGGGATGCTATTCCTCCGAGACTCTATGGTCTTCCTAAAATACATAAGGACGATGTTCCTCTTAGACCCATTGTTAGTACGATTGGTTCTCCTACATATGCCCTTTCCAAATACTTAGGTAGACTACTTCAGCCGCTTCTGGGTAACACGCCTTCGTACATTAAGGATTCCACACACTTCGTGGAAAAGTTAAAAGCTATAACACTTCAGCCGGGTGATATTCTAGTGAGTCTCGACGTGGTGTCTCTGTTTACGAGAGTACCTATTGATGGTGTTATGTCTCTCATTAATGGCCTTTTTCCTGAAGACATCACAAGACTTTTTTTATCACTGCATGACCTCCTCCTACTTTCTATGGAATGGGAATTTTTATGAGCAGACTGATGGTGTGGCCATGGGTAGTCCTCTCTCTCCTGTTGTGGCTAATTTCTTCATGGAGAACTTTGAAGAGAAAGCTTTGTCGTCGGCTCCTTTCAAACCGAAGATCTGGTGGCGTTATGTGGATGACACGTTCGTTGTTTGGACGGAAGGTGAGGAAAATCTTAGCCATTTCCTGGATCACCTTAATCTCCAGCACCCTTCTATTTGTTTCACCATGGAAAAGGAATCTGACGGCAAAATACCTTTTTTAGATGTTCTCGTCACCAAGAAAGAGGATGGATCTTTAGGACACAGCGTTTTTCGTAAGCCAACACACACCAATAGATATCTCCACGCAAGTTCTCACCATCACCCTGCCCAGAAACATGGTATCCTTACAACTCTAACTACCAGGGCTAGGAGGATTTGTGAAGTGTCTTCTTTACAAGAAGAAATTAACACCCTGCGAACCACCTTTGAGAGCAACGGTTATAGCAAGGCTTTGATTTCTACGGTTCTGAAACCAACAAATAATAATAGGACGTCAGTTGAGAAAAGAGATGTAAGAGGAACTGCTTACCTTCCGTACATACATAACACAACGGATCGTATTGCTAAAATCCTACGTCGATACAACATACGGACTGTATTTGGAACTTCTGTTAAGATTAGGCAACTCCTGCGACCAACTAAGGACAGTTTGCCTAAATTGCAACAACCGGGTATCTACAGAGTTCCCTGTACTTGTGGCAAGGTTTACATCGGGCAGACTTCGAGAACAATATGCACTCGCATTAAGGAACATAATAGATGTATCAGACTCATTCAACCTGATAAATCAGCTGTTGCCGATCATGCTTTAACACCTGGCCATGATGTCATGTTCCAAGGGGTGGATGTTCTTGCCCGTATAAAGCAATATCGTCCCAGAATCATCAGGGAGGCGGTTGAAATACGTAAACACCCTGATAATTTCAACCGCGACACCGGCTACAATCTCAGTGAATCCTGGCTACCTATTATCAGAACCCTGAGAAAGTAATTCACTGCTGCTTTCCGTTGTCCCTAACATGGGGCTATAATGGCGTCCATCTTTGGGCACCTTCTATATGTTCTTCGTTGCTTTCTCTTAGCAACATTGTCGTATTCCAGATTATTCCTGACGATGAAAGACATGGTTTCTTTCGAAACGCGTCGAATTGCAATATAATAAAACACGGCATAAGCCCAAAATTCAACATTATGAATAATAACACGGGCCGTGAAAGTCTAAATGACTGCATGGGTATTGTTATAACTCTTTGTCCTTTTCAAGTAGTATGATTGAATGTTGGTTGTAGTAGTTTGTTGAAATACAACGTCCTATAGGGATATTAAACATGAATATGAGGTGCCCTTTGCTAGTGCTACCTCTGTACCAAATTTCGTTCAATTCGGTTTCACCGTGTTTGAATTGATAGGGGGAATCGATTTGCACACATACTTGGCCACCATCTGCAAACTATTGGACTGATGTTCTTGCAGTTTGGTCAGAATATGTTTCCCACATAAAGATATGGTGTTGCAAAATTTGGTAGAGACTAGATTATTAGGTTGGTCGTAATTACATTTTAGCTTTTAACATTTGGGTGGCCGCGATTATGTTTCCGTCAAGATAGCGGTGATATAAAACATGACACTGAGGTGCCCTTTGCTAGTGCTACCTCTGTACCAAATTTCGTTCCATTCGGTTGCACCGTGTTCGAATTAATAGGGGGAATCGATTTTCACACAAAGATGGCCGCCATCCGCAAACTATTACGCTGATGACCTATTAGATTGGTCAAACGATGCTCCCTCCATAAAGGTATGTAGTTGCAAAATTTGGTAGAGATTGGTTGATTAGGTTAATCGTAATTTGATTTAAGCTTTGAACATTCGTGTGGTCGCCATTACGTTTCAGTCAAGATGGCGGCGATATAAAACATGACACTGAGGTGCCCTTTGCTAGTGCTACCTCTGTACCAAATTTCGTTCCGTTCGGTTCCACCGTGTTCGAATTAATAGGGGGAATCAATTTTGACATAAAGATGGCCGCCATCCGCAAACTATTAGGCTAATAACCTATTAGATTGGTCAAAGGATGATCCCTCCATAAAGTTATGTTGTTGCAAAATTTGGTAGAGATCGGATGATTAGGTTAGTCGTAATTTGATTTAAGCTTTGAACATTTGTGTGGCCGCCATTACGTTTCCGTCAAGATGGCGGCGATATAAAACATGACACTGAGGTGTCCTTTGCTAGTGCTACCTTTGTACCAAATTTCGTTCAATTCGCATTCACCGTGTTCGAATTGATAGGGGGGGGGGGACAGACATTCAGAGTACACTCACACACACACAGACACACACACACACACACAGACACACACACAGACTCACACACACACACACACAGACTCACACACACACATACACACACACACACAGACAGACACACTTTTTTCGCCCTGTGTTGATCTCATAAGTCTACTTTCATTTTTTGCAAAAATCGAAAGTAGGCTAAAAACAAGATGTTCAGTAAAGAACATATAGCCTACTTTCTCCTAAATGTATGAGTATAGTTATAACTCGTTGTTATTATCAAAGAGTATAATAGAACTATTCTTTGTTGAAGACCTTAGAAACGATTTACCTCTACCAAACGCCACAACCTAGATAAAAACTGCTACCATCATTGAAGAAAGAAAGATAAGAAGTATATCAAGAATGTTATGGATCTGGAGACATAATCGACCGGACTGGCTGCGTGGCTCAGCGGTAACGTTCTCGCTTGCTGGGCCCTAGGTTGCAGGTTCGTATCCTGGCGCAGTCAGCTGGCATTTGAGGGTGCACAAATGCGAGGGAGCCGTGTCAGTACATTTACTGGCACGTTAAAGATCCCCTTCGGGCCAAAATTCCGGCACCCCGGTGTCTCTAAAAGCAGCAGTAGTTAAAAGGGATGTAAAACCAATAACATTATTATTATTATTATTATTACATATACGACCTGCCGTGGGCAACATCCAACTTTGAGTTGAGGCATGTCTTTACACGTCTGGTTGTGCATGGCTTTCACAACCCTAATTGAATTAACAAATCTTTCCATGACCCTACAGAGACGTGTGTATACAAACTATGTGGATATTTTCGAATGCTATTTGCCTGAAATAAAAGTAGTAATTAATAACCTGAACTAACACCAACTATGTGAAATCGTTTTGTTCTTTACTTCAAATAACATTTTCAAGTAACGCAAAATAGGCTGTTACAAACCCTTTAAAATAAAAAGTAAAAATGTATCGTAGTATCATCTTGTCATTCTTCAAATTCGATGCGCATAGAATGCCAATGGTGTAGTAATCAATGGAGCCCCACGTAGACTAGTCGTGACATCTAGTGGTGAAATATCGAACAATATAATCCTAACAGAGCGAGTGCATTCTAGCGGCCAGAAGAAGGAACTTTTCAATAAAATCTGGAAGTTAATCTAGTTACCTTTTTGGCAGCTAGATGTCTCGAGTAAATCTGCTGGCGAATTATGTTTTAATTAAATATATATTTTACACCATAATATGCACAATATAACGCTTAATTTTAAAACAACTGAGTCATTACAAAACAATAAACATATAACATTTCAAGCAAAAAACCTATCTCTGATGGGGTTTGAACCATAGGCATTTGAGCGATAGGCTAACGCTCAACCACTGAGCTAATTGTGTCAACGAATATCGTTCTATATAAAATGACTTACATAGAACTTGTTAGCAAATAATGATTTATACTAAACGATTTCATCACTGGAGTATATTATTTATATATAAAGCATTTCATACAAAGTTTATTTATTTTGTATCAGTACGCTACATTGCATGCAATACTCAAATTAGTGAAATATAAGTCAGGCACAAGATATCCGCTGCCATCTTGTCTTATTACTGAATCGGCTCAGCTTTTTAAAATCACGTCTGCACTATAGTATTACAAAATAAACTTTTAATTTCGAACGTGCCTCTTCCTTTAGAGCAGTTAAAACGATTCTCGGCTCGATAATCGGAACTGGTGGGTCCCATGATATGGATTATAAAGTTTGCATAATTCGCACGGCCGCCATCCTGAAATGGTATGGCGGACGACCTTGTAGTTTGGTCACAAGACGCATCCTATACGAAGGTATGTTGTTACCAAATTTGGTAGAGATAGGATGATTTGGTTAGTCGTTATTTGATTTTACGTTTTGAACGTTTGAGTGGCCGCCATTCAGTTTTAGTAAAGATGGCGGCGATATAAAACATGACACTGAGGTGTCCTTTGCTAGTGCTACCTTTGTACCAAATTTCGTTCAATTCGCATTCACCGTGTTCGAATTGATAGGGGGGGACAGACATTCAGAGTACACACACTCACACACACACAGACACACACACACACACACACACAGACTCACACACACACATACACACACACAGACTCACACACACACACACACACACACACATACACACACACAGTCAGACACACTTTTTTCGCCCTGTGTTGATCTCATAAGTCTACTTTCATTTTTTGCAAAAATCGAAAGTAGGCTAATATATATTGATTTCCAGCATGAAGGTTTTCCTCCAGACCTTTATGAAACTCGTTTAAATTCTCTGGTGAATCGGCGAAGACAACAATGCCATAAATAAGTTCGGATGTTTAGGATCTAAAGAAACGAGAAATATGCAGGCAAGTAAATAACCCCTGGCACTACAGCCCTTGACGGGCCTAGGCCCTTCAAGCGACCGCTGCCAAGCCATTTGGCCTGCAGATATTGGGGTGACGCGTTGTCAGCGCGTCGGGTCCCCCCGGCCGTTAATCTTGGTTTTCGACATCAGGCCACTGCCCCACTGTCAGACAGCTACTCAATTGTCCTCACGGGGCTGAGTGCACCCCGTTCCAGCCCTCACGTCAGCTTCAAAAATCCTTGACGGAGCCTCCGGGTGAGAGGCAGACGCGCTACCCCAACACCACGGGGCAGGCTAATATATTTACATGCATTCTAGAAACATGTGTAAATAATGTAGATAAATGTTATTGTTTTATTCTTATTATTTCTGCATTCAAACGTAAACAATTGTTAAAATCTACACTGATTTCACGAATAGGCCTACGATAAAAATGTTTTCCTCAAATTTTCATCGCAGAATGTTTGAAGAGACTCGTGGAAAGCAGCATATTCTTCACCTTTTCTCGCGTTAAAAACTGTGATACAAATCACATTTCCTGTAAAACAGAAAGAAAATGTCCTATGTTAAAAATACTATCAATACTACTATCCCACTTAATTCCATAAAGGATCGGCAACAATTCCGGCAAGCCATCCGACAGGGAGTTTTTCCTGTATCACTGACAGCTAGGAAGAACACCGGTGTCAGCAGACAACCATGGACGGAGGAAAGAAAGCTGGCTCATAGTCAGATGATGAAAAAGTACTGGAAGAAGAGAAAAGACAAAGCGACGAGGAGATACGAGCCCCGAGAAGAAGAAGACTACCATGTTTAGTTATAGTTAAATATTATCTGATAGTCTGCAACAATTGGCAAATTTATAAATTTTCATCGCCACTAACAGAAACCTTGCAGCGGCCAGCGGATACCATATTATAAGTCCACAACCTACCCTAAAATATTACCAAAAATATGACATTAAAACATTAATATGTATGAAATATGACATCATCAGCTTCTAAAGGCTAAATAAAAAGCCTTGTCGTTGCAGCCATTTCTTACGGTCTTCAGCAGTTCTCTTTATATTAGCATACGAGTCAAATTCCATCTCCTTGACAATGTTCTTGAGATACGATTGTCAAGGCCGTCCCCTTGGTTTTTCCCCCAAAATTTTTCCTTCAAAAATTACCTGGAGGAGAGTGTCATGTCTGAGTAGTATGTCTCCCATGAATTTTGCTTCCCTTTTCTTGATGGTGTTCAACAGGCATCGATTCTCCTGAATTTGGTTCAGAACAAGCTCATTTGTCTTTCTTTCCATCCAGCTTGTTCGGGTCATTCGTCTCCAAAACCACATTTCAGCTGCCTCAAGTTTTGTTGATTCTTCTCTTTTCCCCAGTGTCCATGTTTCACAACCATAGGTCAACACACTCCAAACAAAGGTCTTGAGAAATGACTTCCTTATCTTCAAGTTGAGGTGCTCATTGAGCAGCAAATTCTTCTTATTTTGAAAGGCTTTCTTCGCCAACACTATTCTTTTCTCAAATTCTGAGATGCATCTCTTGTCATAATTAATCACACTCCCCAAATAGCAAAATTAAGTTACTTGTTCAAAGGAACTATTATTTAACATTATATTAGCCCAAACATGCATTTATATGATCTATAAATTCACCTAAAAAGAATCAGGAACATTGAACTCCTGCTTAATTACAGTTTTTAATGAAAATGTAGTCAAGGAACCAAATATGACATTTCCTAAATATCCAAACCTTAGCCATAAGCAGTGCTTTTCTTATAAAACAACTTAAGGGGGTACTCTCAGTTGTCGGCGACAAAACATCACGATCTTGCAATTTTCGGCAATTTGCAGAGTCCGATTATTACTATTTGGGCTGACATGTTAAATGAAAGGTTACACTGGGTTAATTTATCTGTGTCAACATGTCGAGGTGGTAACTGCACTCAGTATTTCTAATAATTTTACATTTTAAAATTAAGTGAAATAAATAGAAGCACTGTGGTAGTCTCTCATTGAGAAGCTGGTATTCAGAAAGGTGTGAGGCAAGGCTGCAACTTATCACCCATACTTTTCAATCTCTACATTGAACAAGCAATTAAGGAAATTAGAGAGAAATTTAAAGTGGGAGTGAAGATTCAAGGAGAAATCATTTCAACTCTGAGATTTGCTGATGACATCGTCATCTTGGTCGATACACCTCAGGATTTGAATCAGTTTTTGAATGGTATGGACTCCGTCTTGAGGAAAGAATTCATGATCAAAATTAATAAATGTAAAACAAAAATATTGGCATGCAGCCGCAATAAATCAGAAACATCTACGGACATCAAATTGGTAAGGGAGAAACTAAAGGAAGTAAGAGACTTCTGTTACTTAGGAAGCAAAATAAACAGTGATGGACGAAGCAAAGAGGATAAAAAAACAAGATGTTCAGGAAAGAACATATAGCCTACTTTCTCCTAAATGCATGGGTATTGTTATAACTCTTTGTCCTTTTCAAGGAGTATGATTGAATGTTGGTTGTAGTAGCTTGTTGAAATACAACGTGCTATAGGGATATTAAACATGAATATGAGGTGCCCTTTGCTAGTGCTACCTCTGTACCAAATTTCGTTCAAATCGGTTTCACCGTGTTTGAATTGATAGGGGGAATCGATTTGCACACATACTTGGCCACCATCTGCAAACTATTGGGGTTCTTGCAGTTTGGTCAGAATATGTTTCCCACATAAAGATATGGTGTTGCAAAATTTGGTAGAGACTAGATTATTAGGTTGATAGTAATTACATTTTAGCTTTTAACATTTGGGTGGCCACGATTACGTTTCTGTCAATATAGCGGTGATATAAAACATGACACTGAGGTGCCCTTTGCTAGTGCTACCTCTCTACCAAATTTCGTACCATTCGGTTTCACCGTGTTCGAATTGATAAGGGGAATCGATTTTCACACAAAGATGGCCGCCATCCGCAAAATATTAGGCTAATGACCTATTAGTTTGGTCAAAGGATGATCCCTCCATAAAGGTATGTTGTTGCTAAATTTGCTAGAGATCGGATGATTAGGCTAATCGTAATTTGATTTAAGCTTTGAACATTTGTGTGGCCGCCATTACGTTTCCGTCAAGATGGCGGCGATATAAAACATGACACTGAGGTGCCCTTTGCTAGTGCTACCTCTGAACCAAATTTCGTTCATTCGGTTCTACCGTGTTCGAATTAATAGGGGGAATCGATTTTGACATAAAGATGGCCGCCATCCGCAAACTATTAGGCTAATGACCTATTAGATTGGTCAAAGGATGCTCCCTCCATAAAGGTATGTTGTTGCAAAGTTTGGTAGAGATCGGATGGTTATGTAAGTCGTAATTTGATTCCAGCTTTAAACATTAGTGTGGCCGCCATTACGTTTCTGTCAATATAGCGGCGATATAAATCATGACACTGAGATGCCCTTTGCTAGTGCTATCTCTGTACCAAATTTCGTTCCATTTCGTTCCACCGTGTTCGAATTAATAGGGGGAATCCGCAAACTATTAGGCTAATGACCTATTAGATTGGTCAAAGGATGCTCCCACCATAAAGGTATGTAGTTGAAAAATTTGGTAGAGATCGGATGATTAGGTTAATCGAAATTTGATTTAAGCTTTAAACATTCGTGTGGCCGCCATTACGTTTCAGTCAAGATGGCGGCGATGTAAAACATGACATTGAGGTGCCCTTTGCTAGTGCTACCTCTGTACTAAATTTCGTTCCATTCGGTTCCACAGTGTTCGAATTAATAGGGGGAATCAATTTTAACATAAAGATGGCCGCCATCCGCAAACTATTAGGCTAATAACCTATTAGATTGGTAAAAGGATGCTCCCTCCATTAAGGTAAGTTGTTGCAATGTTTGGTAGAGATCGGATGGTTATGTTAGTCGTAATTTAACTTAAGCTTTGAACATTTGTGAGGCCGCCATTACGTTTCAGTCAAGATGGCGGCGATATAAAACATGACACTGAGGTGCCCTTTGCTAGTGCTACCTCTGTACTAAATTTCGTTCCATTCGGTTCCACCGTGTTCGAATTAATTGGGGGAATCAATTTTGACATAAAGATGGCCGCCATCCGCAAACTATTAGGCTAATAACCTATTAGATTGGTAAAAGGATGCTCTATCTATTAAGGAATGTTGTTGCAAAGTTTGGTAGAGATAGGATGGTTATGTTAGTCGTAATTTAACTTAAGCTTTGAACATTTGTGAGGCCGCCATTACGTTTCTGTCAATATGGCGGCGATATAAAACATGACACTGAGATGCCCTTTGCTAGTGCTACCTCTGTACCAAATTTCGTTCCATTCGGGTTCACCGTGTTTGAATTAATAGGGGGAATTGATTTTCGCACAAAGATGGCCGCCATCCGCAAACTATTAGGCTAATGACCTATTCATTTGGTCAAAGGATGCTTCCTCTATAAAGGTATGTTGTTGCAAAATTTGGCAGAGATCGGATGATTAGGTTAATCGTAATTTGATTTAAGCTTTGAACATTTGTGTGGCCGCCATTACGTTTCCGTCAAGATGGCGGCGATATAAAACATGACCCTTTTGTTAGTTCTACCTCTGTACTGCACCCGTTCGTCCTGGGGATGCGATGACCCATCTGCTATTACATCGCATTCCTGGAGTTCCAGGACAGAGCGGAGTTAAATGAACCTCTAGTCAAATAAGGATTGTGTCGGAAATTCAGCTGAGTTATCGAAAAAGCAGTTGGGTAACACGAGACAAAGTATCTCTAGGGTCGTTACGGGCTGAAGTTTAATAAAAGAAAATGCAAATATAAATGGGCGCCATCAACTGAATTCCTAGCAAACCACCTCCTTTCCTGGTTAAGCCTTACTCAAGACAAGGAAAGAAAAAGGAAAATCACACCATCATCAGATCACAACTAAGATAAAAACAAATTTATTTCACTTTGATAGTCAGACAGACATTTTAAATATACCTCCTACCTGAGAGTATGGTCGAATGCCAACGTTAAATTGTCATTGTCCAAAAATCGAACCATCTCTTTTCTAATCAAAAATATTTCACCCACATAAAACAGAAAAATCTCTAAAGTTCTCTTGGGTTCTGAGGATCACTGTAGCACTATGTCTTTCGTCACTGACATTTGTGATACCTGAAACCTAATTTCTCTTTAATTTAACATCATGAATGTGGATTTGAAAAAGTTATTAATCTGTCTAAACATGCACATTATAATCACATATTTTAAATATCACGCAATTTATGGCTTGCATGGCATAATTTAAATGTTGAACATGTTAGTCAAATGCACCTAAACATCGAATAATTAATTTACATTATTTACATTGTCATTACAAATTACTTGTTTGTGAATTACAGAAAATTCACGGCTCATTGGTCATCATTATCATCATCATCAAAATTAAATATTTCTCACATTAATTCTCATCTCAAAATTCAACATATTCCTGTCAGAATCATCAACTCATCACCATTAAATCATTTAAATGAAAATTATTATCATCACTTCATTATGCTTTCTAATTATTCACACACTCTTATTTTATCATCTACTTCAGATTAAATCCTCTTAAATCATCAATACAAATTGTTTAATTCCTCAACTCAAGTTGCAATTCCTCAAATTATATCTTAATTAAATTTATTTTAATTCCATATAAATTCATTAATCATCAGCTTCTTTAATTAATTATCACCTTCTAATTCAGTTATTCATCATCTATCCAATCATCTATTAATTTATTTAAATCAGTTTATTCATCCAATCTTTAATTCATCCATTTATTTAATTCATTGATTTATTCCAAAATTTAATTTATCAACTTATTTAAATTTTACTCTTCCGGTTATTTAGATTTTCATTATTTCTTCTAGTCATACCGATTTTTATTTCATTAGGTCAGATCATTAATATGCTTAATTTTCAGATTATTATTTCATTAATTATTATTCTCAGAAAATCTTGTATTATCAACTTCATTTATTTGTTTAATTTCCTTACAAATTGTTTAATATGGGTTATAGAACGTTGTCTTACAGTTTTGTTAATTCCAAGTTATATCTTGTATTTAATTTTCATGCCAAAAAATATAATTGCCTTCACGACATCACGTTGGATCTGACTATCCACAACTACATTATATATCCTCAATTCTTCAAATATCACATTTGAATACAACAATTATTCCACAAAACTCCATAAATATTCAGCACATACAGCATGAATCTCAACAATTACGCTAGACTGGCTGGGTTCGACAACCTCATGTCTGCTTCAAAATGCATTAGCAACATTGCAACTATCACTTGGCAACTTCCACAAAATGCCTATCACAAACTTCACTTAACCATGTTGCATGATCTACAAAAAATATATAACTGGCTTCAAATTATCAACGCACACAATCTCCAATAACTGTAATTAATCTGATCACATCTAGACAACAATTGGAAAAATATTACCTTAGTAATTCAAGATTTGCTTTCAAATAGCATAAATTCTCTTACAATTCTCATAATACACATCACAGAAATACACGAATGTGCTATAATCTCTCATATCAAAATCTGCAATACTGATCTGCCTTAAAATAAATCTGACCATTAATGATTCATCTTACAAGATTCAATTACTTTAAATCCATCTCAAAGGTATCAAACACAATTATAAAAAATCATCAAAAGCATCAGCTGTAACAGCTGTTAAACTGAAATTACTCTCAAAAGAGTATAGCAACAAAATATTGGATTGGCAAACAAGAATTACAAATGTAACCCTGATGACATTTATCTTTACTTTATTTAACAAAAGTTCGACTGATATGTGACTAGTAGTTCCTTGTTTGATTCACTTACAATCTCATGTACACTCGGATGATAAAAATGAGTCCCTCAATGGCAAGTAAGATGAGTAACCACCGTACAATCGTATAAATACGAAAGACCTCGCCCCGTCGGCTAACATGATAGTGCCCTGAGCGATGGGTAAGATGAGTAACCACCATACAATCGTATAAATACGAAAGACCCCATCTCGAAGACTATATGAGTGAATGTACCAGATAGGATTCAACAAGTCTCTAGTTGTCATATAAAAGCGATATTCATTCACTAAAGTGAATAACATCTTAATATCTCCAAACAATCCATTGGAAAAAATCCCTACTGATGAATAATACACACTCGCTAGTATGCAATGAACTGACGAAGTAATTTTAGATAATCAATTGCAGATCAGGAGTTCGAAATACTCGTCACACAAAAAAAAAACTATTCATGAAAAATATCCTTGTTGGAAAATTGTCTAAAAGACCAAATATCTGCTTAATAAAGTCAACCAATGGTGAGAATTTCGTATAATGATGCCTGCCATATCATATGGTCACGCCATATTCTAGCAAAATTTCGAAACATATAAAGTCAAAGCCATGTCTAAACAAGAAGTTCCGTTAAGAACTATACAGCCTACTTTTCATGCCAATGATTATTCTACAGAATATGAACCTATCTAGAATAATGACGAAATTAAGTTGGTAATATCGAAATATCTAATTAGTTCAAAATATACCTGGTATAATGTAGCCTAATAGAGCACTACAGTTGGCAGCCCTGGTGACTGAATATATTCTTAGTTCCATCTCTTAAGGTACAGAATACAAAATTTGGTTGAAGTCCAATGGACGTTACTTGCAGTTAGACACTGGATCTATCAGCACGCGTAAAAGCATGTTGCCAACAATACCATGCGTGTGCTGGTCAGAAATAATCTGAAATATTATGATATCTTGTTGTGCCAATTTTGGATGAAATCCATTTGTTAGTATAGAAGTTACATGTATTTTAAAATTGGACATATCAGCAGGCATAGAATCATGTTGTCAGCACTGCCTTGTATTAATTACTCCAAATTAATCTAGAATGTCAGGTGCTATACGTGTGCAAAGTATAGAGCTGTTGGCTTGCATACTTTCTGATATATTGATATTAGGGTAAAAAAATATAGACAGCATTTATTAACAGTTGGCAGCCCTGATTGCACTGAAGAATACTTATAGTCATATCTGATATGTTACACATAGCACATGCGAAATTTGGATGAAATCCTACTGATAGTATAGAAGTTACATGTATTTAAAAATTGGCCCTATCAGCAGGCTTAGAATCATGTTGGTAGAACTGACGTATATAAGTTACTCCAAAATTAATCAAACATGTCAGGTACTATACGTGTGCATAGTTTAAAGCTGTCGGCTTGCACACATTCTGATATATTGGTATTTGGATAAAAAATAGAGAGAGCAATTATTAACAGTTGGCAGCCCTGGTGGCTCTTAAGAATACGCTCAGTCATATCTGTTTATGTACAGATATTACATATAAAATTTGGTTGAAATCCAGTTGATAGTGTAGAAGTTATATGCATTTAAACATTGGACCTATCAGAAGGCTTAAAATTATTTTGGCAACACTGTCATGGTTGGCCTCCTGGAAATTAAACTGAAATAGTATTATCTACATGTGTGCCAATTTTTGAATAGCTCCTATGCATACCTTGCTTGATATCCAACATGGAGTTCAAATTTCTAGTGCGTTTTTTCAGCAGTTGGTAGCACTGACATCATTTTCAAATATGGACGTGAGCTATTCCGGTGCACATCTTTACTCATACTAAATTTGGTTTTGATTGCTGCAGCCGTTTAGGAGTTAATATGGGGGACACACACACAGCCAGACAGACAGACAGACAGACAGAAGGACAGACAGACAGACACACATTTGCCCGATCTCATAAGACTACTTTTTCCTCATTTTTGCAAAATGTGAAAATTAGGCTAAAAATCGTATCACTCCTATTAGAAAAATATACATGTGTGCCCAGTATTCATGAAAATAATCGTATCAGGAAGTTATAACTCTTACAGTACCTTCTCATAATCAGCTGTTATCAAATTTCAAAGATCGTCGATTTTCCCTAGGTAATGAAATTCTCGAAAGATCGGCGTGAATATCATTCCATCCATGCAATGACGATTGCCTTCGAATCCCAAGTGAATCAGCTGGTGGACCTCCTTCTCGTCAGGAATCGAATCCATCGCTCTGTGGTGCCATCACGTCCCTGTCTGCGTTTACTCCGACATGATGAACTTCTGGTTATCCATAGCGGATATTGTCCAAATCCTCACGAAAAAGTTCATAGAAACAGCGGACCCCATATTCCTCTTCTACGTTACGCCACTGTTCTATACAATGTTCAGTTTGAGTGTTGAAAGTTCAATTTCCACAGCGGTTTAGTTTTACTTGTAGAAAATAAAATTGTTTTATCAGAGTGTCTAAGTTTATGAAACACCCTGTAGCTGTGTTCATACTCGGTAATTCATAACACTTCTTAAGACTGACTTGCATTAATGCACGAGCTAATGTTCCTAAATGCATCTGCTTACAACATTCCGTTTCCTTAAAATTGTTAATGTTACTTGGAATGCGCTATGAAATGCATAGTCGTAATGTCATTGAGAAAACTATGTTCATTCGCAGTTCACAGTTGCAGTATCACGTAACTATTTGTCTTTATAATTCAAATGCTGAATAAACGTTCCAACTCAATGTAGTAATGAAGTTCAGCTTCTGTTATAATGCTTGCGTATAATAATGGGAATTAACCCGCACGGCTCTACTGCAATGCTATAATCATCTCCGCCTAAAGCTAGCCTCGCCATGTCGTTCTACTATGCCGTTCTGCGTTGAAATGCAGCTTGGAATAAAGTTCTCCAACTACTCGCAATGCTGTTTTAAAAACCCCGGCCTCCTATGCTTGTTTGCTGCGGCTGTTCGCCCGGCCCACTGACCTACTTGTCGCTCGCCGCTCGGAGAAGCCCAAACTGTCGCCTTCACTTTCCGTGACAGTTTCTGTTCACTGCGCGATCTGTACCATGCACTTGGCGTGTGCTACTCAGCTTGACTCTCTTGCTTGGCTCACAGAGCTAGACTGACAGTCTCTGCACTGTCTTGACCCTTACCTGCTTGGTGCGGTCACGTGACGTCCTCCCCACCACCGTGGTCGTAAGTCACAAATATAATCTCGAACCCCCATCATCTCGGCTATTAAGTTATAAAATAACTTAAGGGTTATCTGACTTCCTTCAAATTATACCATATATAATGCATGTTATATCTCCTCTTCTAAGATGTTTAAATACCATGTTCCATATAGATCTTAATAAAGCTTCATAATTCCATCCATAATTCCATCTGCTTAACTGCGGTCAGCGCCTTCTTGATCCTAGACCTACTACGTCATCCTGACATTCCTCTTGACTCGATCTGAGCGCTATCTTTTCTTAACTCTTCCCAAAACCTCAACTACGGCTTAATGTCTGCTGGCGTAGCCGATAGCCTCAACTAGGTATCGGGTACATCTCTCCCGTACATCTCCTTTTTTTAATCAGGATTGAGAAAAACAAATACACTCTCAGGCATTCTATATATAACACATGCACACGATAGCTCTACAATTCTCTTAATCAGCATGATGGTACTTTCTGACTCTCAACAATGATGATTGACTTCCAATGATTAGCATCTTGATTCTGTATTACTTTGATGTCTTTTTCTTCCTTCGCCACTCGTGCTTGCTCGATTGACATCTCTGGCTGTCTCCTCGGGTGGTGTACTGGGCTGTCTATTTTCTTGCCTCGATCTCTCGTATTCACGATTATCTCGTCCTTCATTAGGATCGTTTCTTCGGCCATCCTGCCTGTCGTTCCGATTATACTGGTGACCATGGCTCCAGTTATTTCTACCACGATATCTATTGTTGTATCGATTCCTATCTTGATATCTGGAATTCTGGTTATAATTTCTGTATCGGCTGTCTCTTGCTTCCTGATCGTATGGCCTCTCATATGGTCCTCTATACCGATCATTTCCTCGAACGTTACGGATGTTTCCTCGATTTCCTTCGTTCCTTCTGTTTTCCCAGGAATCTCTTCTGTCCGTTTGAGCTGCGTTATCAACGACTACCGCATTCACCTCTTGCGTGTTTCTATTGTCGTTTCTTGTATTTCTAGGCGTAACTTGAGCGCTTGTATAGTCTAATCGCCGTAAAATGTCGTCATAGTGCTCAAGTGTGTTTGCTCCCGACGCTATGAGTGATCGCTGTACCTCAATCGGTAACTGTCTCGCTATAGCTTGCAAAAGCTCTTCTTCAGGCAATGGAGGAATCAGAAACTGCAATTTAGCCAACTGTGACTTAAAATAATTGGCATAATGCGTCGGATGTGACGTGGAATAACGCTTCGAGTACATTTCTGCTCTCACGTTCAGTTGATCCTCGGCACTCCAAAATCTCCTTAGGAATGCTATTGCAAATTGCTCCATATTCGCAAAATTGCTTCTGAATGCTCTAAACCAAGTAACCGCAGACCCGTCTAAGGCGCGTTCGACTATCCTTAGCTCTCTTTCCTTGGCTACTCTATGTTCCGCAATGTAGTCTCGAATATCTCGCAGAAATTCGACTGGTGTGACCCCTGTATTTCCAGAAAACTTCCTCGGCTTGTCATCCAGATTTCTGATAATGGTAACTGGACCTGAGTATCGTTCACTTGTACCCAACGTACTCCTATTCGAACTCGGATTATCCTGAGGGGTTGAACTTGCCCTTTCGAATGTCACATTCGGTTGCGTTTGACGGTCTTCTCCCATGCTAACTTCTTGATTACCCATACTGCGGTCTATCGCTGTCTGATTCATCGATATTTCCCCTGATGTAATATTTTGTCTGGTGAAACTGTTAATCATAGATTCTAGTTTAGTTATCCTATCTTCTGCCAGTTTCTCTACGGTCTTGACCTGGGTCTTCAACTCATCTAACGACGTATCATTCTGCGTTTTATTACTCTCCTCTAAATCGTTTTTCAACTTGTCAATCTTGTCTTGGCATGTATTCTTTACTGACGCGACTTGTTCCTTTAACAGATCAACATCTGTCCTAAATAGAGTTGAATCTATCTTCATCGCTTCCTTGTTCTCCGTAAATCTCGCTTCTAAGTTCGCCATACCTGCGATTAATTTCTCATCTAATCCTGCACGTTTTTCTTTTGCTTCGGCATCGACCTCACTATACCGTTCTTCCACGATTGCACCGACTCTATTTTTGAATAAAGCTAAGTTTTCATTAACCTTTTGCTCTATATCATCGTCCATCTTCCTAATCTCTTTCTGCAATTGATTCTCTAATGATTTTAAATTAGAATTAACCTCCCCTAAGACATCCTCTTTAATGGTCCCAATTACTGATTTTAAATCCTTAATCTCATTACCTAGATTCATCTCTAGACCTTTGATTTTAGTCTCGAAAGATACTTCGGTAGACCACTCTTGAAATTTGCCTACATCTGCCACTAAACCATCGATGTCGAATCTCAACTTCGATACATCCGATTTAATGTCTTTCTGTATAGACATAACGTCTTCTTAAAGTAAGAATGTTTTCTTCTCCTCTACTTTCTAATTCAATAATATTCTTTCTTAATATTTGAACATTTTCCTCTCCTTTCATATTTACTGCAATTATATCTAATTGTAAAGTCTTAAGCATTTCATTATTCTTCAAAGTTAATCTATTCTCTAATCTAGTTAACTTGTTTTCTAACTCTGTGTTAGTTTCTTCACTACGAGACTGTAATTTCTCTTCCAATGTTTTAAAATTATCCTCACTCTTTGAGTGTAATCTTGTCTCCAATAACATCAACTCATCTTTACTATTTGACTGTAATCTTTCTTCTAATGATTTGAAACTATCCTTCAAGTTAGCTTCACTATTTGACTGTAATCTGGTCTCTAATGACTTTAAATTATCTTCACTAGTTGACTGTAATCTGGTCTCTAATGTTTTTAAACTTTCGTTCAGATTGCCTTCGTTACTAGCCTGTAATGATTTTAAATTTTCTTCAGTACTAGTCTGTAATGCTTGCACATTTTCTTTACATCTAGCTTCTAACCTAGCTTCTGAACTATTTATCTGTTCTTTAACTTCCGTATCCATTTTAGAAAGAGTTTCTGCAATACCAGACATACCACTCTGCAACTCTCCTAACACCTTAGCTAAATCTTCCGGCAACATAATTATATTTTCAATAGACGTTTTATTCAGAGACGTTAGACATCAACACATCACAATGTCTCAATTCCTGCATTCACTTGGGTATAGGAAAAATGACTTATAACTAACATGATATAATACTAATACGATTAACATGAACACTGGAATGGGCACACAAGTATATTGTCTGACTAAGTTTAATAAATTTTGTAACACAATTAAATGAACTTGAGATCAATCTCTCAGTAATGTAAATCTGATGTGATTTCTTAGAATAAGCAAAAATCGAAGCCTCTCTCTCTGCACCCGTTCGTCCTGGGGATGACCCATCTGCTATTACATCGCATTCCTGGAGTTCCAGGACAGAGCGGAGTTAAATGAACCTCTAGTCAAATAAGGAATGTGTCGGAAATTCAGCTGAGTCATCGAAAAAGCAGTTGGGTAACACGAGACAAAGTATCTCTAGGGTCGTTACGGGCTTAAGTTTAATAAAAGAAAATGCAAATATAAATGGGCGCCATCAACTGAATTCCTAGCAAACCACCTCCTTTCCTGGTTAAGCCTTACTCAAGACAAGGAAAGAAAAAGGAAAATCACACCATCATCAGATCACAACTAAGATAAAAACAAATTTATTTCACTTTGATAGACAGACATTTTAAATATACCTCCTACCTGAGAGTATGGTCGAATGCCAACGTTAAATTGTCATTGTCCAAAAATCGAACCATCTCTTTTCTAATCAAAAATATTTCAGCCACATAAAACAGAAAAATCTCTAAAGTTCTCTTGGGTTCTGAGGATCACTGTAGCACTATGTCTTTCGTCACTGACATTTGTGATACCTGAGACCTAATTTCTCTTTAATTTAACATCATGAATGTGGATTTGAAAAAGTTATTAATCTGTCTAAACATACACATATTATAATCACATATTTTAAATATCACGTATTTTATGGCTTGCATGGCATAATTTAAATGTTGAACATGTTAGTCAAATGCTCCTAAACATCGAATAATTAATTTACACTATTTACATTGTCATTATAAATTACTTGTTTGTGAATTACAGAAAATTCACGGCTCATTGGTCATCATTATCATCATCATCAAAATTAAATATTTCTCACATTAATTCTCATCTCAAAATTCAACATATTCCTGTCAGAATCATCAACTCATCACCATTAAATCATTTAAATGAAAATTATTATCATCACTTCATTATGCTTTCTAATTATTCACACACTCTTATTTTATCATCTACTTCAGATTAAATCATCTTAAATCATCAATACAGATTGTTTAATTCCTCAACTCAAGTTGCAATTCCTCAAATTATATCTTAATTAAATTTATTTTAATTCCATATAAATTCATTAATCATCAGCTTCTTTAATTAATTATCACCTTCTAATTCAGTTATTCATCATCTATCCAATCATCTATTAATTTATTTAAATCAGTTTATTCATCCAATCTTTAATTCATCCATTTATTTAATTCATTGATTTATTCCAAAATTTAATTTATCAACTTATTTAAATTTTACTCTTCCGGTTATTTAGATTTTCATTATTTCTTCTAGTCATTCTGATTTTTATTTCATTAGGTCAGATCATTAATATGCTTAATTTTCAGATTATTATTTCATTAATTATTATTCTCAGAAAATCCTGTATTATCAACTTTATTTATTTGTTTAATTTCCTAACAAATTGTTTAATATGGGTTATAGAACGTTGTCTTACAGTTTTGTTACTTCCAAGTTATATCTCGTATTTAATTTTCATGCCAAAAAATATTATTGCCTTCACGACATCACGTTGGATCTGACTATCCACAACTACATTATATATCCTCAATTCTTCAAATATCACATTTGAATACAACAATTATTCCACAAAACTCCATAAATATTCAGCACATACAGCATGAATCTCAACAATTACGCTAGACTGGCTGGGTTCGACAACCTCATGTCTGCTTCAAAATGCATTAGCAACATTGCAACTATCACTTGGCAACTTCCACAAAATGCCTATCACAAACTTCACTTAACCATGTTGCATGATCTACAAAAAATATATAACTGGCTTCAAATTATCAACGCACACAATCTCCAATAACTGTAATTAATCTGATCACATCTAGACAACAATTGGAAAAATATTACCTTAGTAATTCAAGATTTGCTTTCAAATAGCATAAATTCTCTTACAATTCTCATAATACACATCACAGAAATACACGAATGTGCTATAATCTCTCATATCAAAATCTGCAATACTGATCTGCCTTAAAATAAATCTGACCATTAATGATTCATCTTACAAGATTCAATTACTTTAAATCCATCACAAAGGTATCAAACACAATTATACAAAATCATCAAAAGCATCAGCTGTAACAGCTGTTAAACTGAAATTACTCTCAAAAGAGTATAGCAACAAAATATTGGATTGGCAAACAAGAATTACAAATGTAACCCTGATGACATTTATCTTTACTTTATTTAACAAAAGTTCGACTGATATGTGACTAGTAGTTCCTTGTTTGATTCACTTACAATCTCATGTACACTCGGATGATGAAAATGAGTCCCTCAATGGCAAGTAAGATGAGTAACCACCGTACAATCGTATAAATACGAAAGACCTTGCCCCGTCGACTAACATGATAGTGCCCTGAGCGATGGGTAAGATGAGTAACCACCATACAATCGTATAAATACGAAAGACCCCATCTCGAAGACTATATGAGTGAATGTACCAGATAGGAATTAACAAGTCTCTAGTTGTCATATAAAAGCGATATTCATTCACTAAAGTGAATAACATCTTAATATCTCCAAACAATCCAATGGAAAAAATCCCTACTGATGAATAATACACACTCGCTAGTATGCAATGAACTGACGAAGTAATTTTAGATAATCAATTGCAGATCACGAGTTCGAAATACTCGTCACAGAAAAAAAACTATTCATGAAAAATATCCTTGTTGGAAAAATGTCTAAAAGACCAAATATCTGCTTAATAAAGCCAACCAATGGTGAGAATTTCGTATAATGATGCCTGCCATATCATATGGTCACGCCATATTCTAGCAAAATTTCGAAGCATATAAAGTCAAAGCCATGTCTAAAAAATCGTATCACTCCTATTAGAAAAATATACATGTGTGCCCAGTATTCATGAAAATAATCGTATCAGGAAGTTATAACTCTTACAGTACCTTCTCATAATCAGCTGTTATCAAATTTCAAAGATCGTCGATTTTCCCTAGGTAATGAATTTCTCGAAAGATCGGCGTGAATATCATTCCATCCATGCAATGACAATTGCCTTCGAATCCCAAGTGAATCAGCTAGTGGACCTCCTTCTCGTCAGGAATCGAATCCATCGCTCTGTGGTGCCATCACGTCCCTGTCTGCGTTTACTCCGGCATGATGAACTTCTGGTTATCCATAGCGGATATTGTCCAAATCCTCACGAAAAAGTTCATAGAAACAGCGGACCCCCTATTCCTCTTCTACGTTACGCCACTGTTCTATACAATGTTCAGTTTGAGTGTTGAAAGTTCAATTTCCACAGCGGTTTAGTTTTACTTGTAGAAAATAAAATTGTTTTATCAGAGTGTCTAAGTTTTTGAAACACCCTGTAGCTGTGTTCATACTCGGTAATTCATAACACTTCTTAAGACTGACTTGCATTAATGCACGAGCTAATGTTCCTAAATGCATCTGCTTACAACATTCCGTTTGCTTAAAATTGTTAATGTTACTTGGAATGCGCTATGAAATGCATAGTCGTAATGTCATTGAGAAAACTATGTTCATTCGCAGTTCACAGTTGCAGTATCACGTAACTATTTGTCTTTATAATTCAAATGCTGAATAAACGTTCCAACTCAATGTAGTAATGAAGTTCAGCTTCTGTTATAATGCTTGCGTATAATAATGGGAATTAACCCGCACGGCTCTACTGCAATGCTATAATCATCTCCGCCTAAAGCTAGCCTCGCCATGTCGTTCTACTATGCCGTTCTGCGTTGAAATGCAGCTTGGAATAAAGTTCTCCAACTACTCGCAATGCTGTTTTAAAAACCCCGGCCTCCTATGCTTGTTTGCTGCGGCTGTTCGCCCGGCCCACGGACCTACTTGTCGCTCGCCGCTCGGAGAACCGAAACTGTCGCCTTCACTTTCCGTGACAGTTTCTGTTCGCTGCGCGATCTGTACCATGCACTTGGCGTGTGCTACTCAGCTTGACTCTCTTGCTTGGCTCACAGAGCTAGACTGACAGTCTCTGCACTGTCTTGACCCTTACCTGCTTGGTGCGGTCACGTGACTTCCTCCCCACCACCGTGGTCTTGCGTCACAAATATAATCTCAAACCCCCATCATCTCGGCTATTAAGTTATAAAATAACTTAAGGGTTATCTGACTTCCTTCAAATTATACCATATATAATGCATGTTATATCTCCTCTTCTAAGATGTTTAAATACCATGTTCCATATAGATCTTAATAAAGCTTCATAATTCCATCCATAATTCCATCTGCTTAACTGCGGTCAGCGCCTTCTTGATCCTAGACCTACTACGTCATCCTGACATTCCTCTTGACTCGATCTGAGTGCTATCTTTTCTTAACTCTTCCCAAAACCTCAACTACGGCTTAATGTCTGCTGGCGTAGCCGATAGCCTCAACTAGGTATCGGGTACCGTACCAAATTTCGTTCCATCCGGTTGCACCGTGTTCGAATTAATAGGGGGAATCGATTTTCACGCAAAGATGGCCGCCTTCTGCAAACTATTACGGTGATGACCAATTAGTTTGGTCAAAGGATGCTCCCCCCATAAAGGTATGTTGTTGCAAAATTTGGTAGAGATCGGATGATTAGGTTAGGCGTAATTTGATTTAATCTTTGAACATTTGTGTGGCCGCCATTACGTTTCTTTCCATATGACGGCGATATAAATCATGACTCTGAGATGCCCTTTGCTGGTGCTATCTCTGTACCAAATTTCGTTCCATTCGGTTCCACCGTGTTAGAATTAATAGGGGGAATCAATTTTGACATAAAGATGGCCGCCATTCGCAAACTATTAGGCTAATGACCTACTAGATTGGTCAAAGGATGCTCCCTCCATAAAGGTATGTAGATGAAAAATTTGGTAGAGATCGGATGATTAGGTTAATCGTAATTTGATTTAAGCTTTGAACATTCCTGTGGCCGCCATTACGTTTCAGTGAAGATGGCGGCGATATAAAACATGACACTGAGGTGCCCTGTGATAGTGCAACCTCTGTACTAAATTTCGTTCCATTCGGTTCCACCGTGTTCGAATTAATAGGGGGAATCAATTTTGACATAAGGATGGCCGCCATCCGCAAACTATTAGGCTATTAACCTATTTTATTGATAGAAGGATGCTCCCTCCATAAAGGTATGTTGTTGCAAAGTTTGGTAGAGATCGGATGGTTATGTTAGTCGTAATTTAACTTAAGCTTTGAACATTTGTGAGGCCGCCATTACGTTTCTGTCAATATGGTGGCGATATAAAACATGACACTGAGATGCCCTTTGCTAGTGCTACCTCTGTACCAAATTTCGTTCCATTCGGTTTCACCGTGTTTGAATTAATAGGGGGAATTTATTTTCGCACAAAGATGGCCGCCATCCGCAAACCATTAGGCTAATGACCTATTCATTTGGTCAAAGGATGCATCCTCTATAAATGTATGATGTTGCAAAATTTGGTAGAGATCGGATGATTAGGTTAATCGTAATTTGATTTAAGCTTTTATCATTTTTGAGGCCGCCATTACGTTTCTGTCAATATGGTGGCGATATAAACCATGACACTGAGATGCCCTTTGCTAGTGCTACCTCTGTACCAAATTTCGTTCCATCCGGTTGCACCGTGTTCGAATTAATAGGGGGAATCGATTTTCACACAAAGATGGCCGCCATCCGCAAACTATTACGCTGATGACCTATTGGTTTGGTCAAAGGATGCTCCCCCATGAAGGTATGTTGTTGCCAAATTTAGTAGAGATCGGATGATTAGGTTAGGCGTAATTTGATTTAAGCTTTGAACATTTGTGTGGCCGCCATTACGTTTCCGTCAAGATGGCGGCGATATAAAACATGACACTGAGGTGTCCTTTGCTAGTGCTACCTTTGTACCAAATTTCGTTCAATTCGCATTCACCGTGTTCGAATTGATAGGGGAGGGGGGGGGGGGGACAGACATTCAGAGTACTCACACTCACACACACACTCACACAGACTCACACACACACATACACACACACAGACAGACACACTCATTTCGCCCTGTGTTGATCTCATAAGTCTACTTTCGTTTTTTGCAAAAATCGAAAGTAGGCTAATAGGTTAGCCAAGGCAAGGAAAGCATTTCTACAGAAAAGGAATCTGTTGACATCGAATATAGATTTAGGTATTAGGAAGACATTTTTGGAAACCTTTGTCTGGAGCGTGGCGCTCTATGGAAGTGAAACTTGGACTATTGGTGCAGCAGAAAAGAGGAGAATTGAAGCGTTTGAAATGTGGTGTTACAGGAGAATGATGAAGATCAGATGGGTAGATAGGGTTACAAACGAAGAGGTATTAAGACGAGTGGGAGAGGAGAGATGTTTCTGGCGAATGTTAATGAAGAGAAGAGATAGGTTGGTAGGACACATACTAAGACATCCAGGAATAGCTAGCTTAGTTATGGAAGGAAGGGTCGAGGACAAAAACTGTAGGGGTAGACCAAGGTTAGAATATGTTAAACAGATTGCCTCGGATGTAGGGTGGGGTAGCTATGTAGAGATGAAACGATTAGCTCAGGACAGGGAGCAATGGAGGGCTGCATCAAACCAATCAAAAGACTGAAGACTGAAACAAGTGTCTCTTTTTGCTGTTCTGCTTACAGTAAATTCCTCACTGGTAAAAGAGGCTGATAACTGCCATCTTCACGCTTCCTCTGCTTGATTTTCGTCATGGTCGCCAGATGTCTAACCACACGCACAAAATAACAACCTATCCCGCCTCCAAACACTAGCCTGCGTGCTTATAAGAACGGAGTGCCGAGTTGCCGACCAAAATAAACTGATTCGACAGATCGATTTACATCGCGAATTACTCGATATCTCCTCCAGCTGTTAAGAACAGTGCGTTGACACCAGCTGATCGGTGAACTTTCGGGTCGGAAGTTATATTTTCCGGACTAGATACAAATGTACCAATATTGTTTTCTTAAACCGTTTCAATTGTTTAAGGGGTACGTACCCCCGCGTTCCCCTTGAAAACAAGAAAAGGCACTGACTGGTCATAAGTACAGTAAACGTGAGCATTACCACGGGAGTTATTAATTGAGTTGAAAAATAGCAATTTTTTTAAACCTAACAAAGCTTATTGTTCCATTTCAATGGAGTTTCATGTTTGATTTAAACCTGGGAATACAATCCAATAATTAATTTCAAATATATTTATTACTGGCGATAAAGTATTAAAAAGCTAACAATTGAATTCCATATGTAAAAATAAAACACGGAATAAATGTTTCCCGTTCCTATCTCATTATGAAGCACACAATGAGGGCGCAGTGGAAACGGTGGAACTTTTTAAATGAGGGTTGATTAAAATTAAACATTATATTGGTGATTCATTTTACATTGATTTTCCCGTTTTTTTTTGCGCCTAGCCAAATGATTGGAATACATTTATATATCACTAATTCTAAAAGTGATATTCTGTGGTTTTTAACTGCAACTCCGGTATATGTCAGGACTGGTTGACGTAATGCCGTGGGCGCCTCCTTCCCAATGTTAGTCCAATTTAATGTGGGCCTACACAACTAGTACAGCTGTTTTAGTCTAATGAGTGAGGTTCGGACGTTTAAGACCTGAAAAGGTACAAAACATGCAAGCAAATATGCCGTTAAAATAGCTGATTATGCCATAAATCTAGCAGATTATGCCATAAATCTAGCTGAATATGCTCAAAATCTAGCACAATATAACCTGAGATTAGCAGAATATGCCCTAAAACTAGCTGAATATCCCCTTAGACTAGCGAAATATGCCCTGAAACTAACTGATTATAACCTGAAACTAGGTGATATGTCCTGAAACTAGCTGAATATATCATAAAACTAGCTTAATATAACCTTAACCCAGCAGAATATAATCTAAGATCATCTGAATATGCCCTAAAACTATCTGAATATGCCTTAAAACTAGCTGAATGTCCCCTTAAACTGACTGAATGTATGCCCTAAAACTAGCTGAAATATAACTTAGAACTAGTTGAATATAACCTTATCCCAGCTGAATATGCCCTAAGCCTAGTCGAATATGCCCTAAAACTACGCGAATATAACCTTAACGCAACTGAATATAACCAAACGCTAGCTGAATATAATTTAACCATAACCCAGCTGAGTATAACCTAAACCTAGCAGAATATAACATAAAAGAAAACTACCTGAATTTAACCTCAATCCATCTGAATATAACCTATAACTAGCAGAATATGCCCTGAAACTATCTGAATACGCCCTTAAGCTACCTGTGTATGCGCTAAATCCATCTGAATGTAACCTAAAACAAGAAGAATATACCCTAAATCTAGCTGAATATGCTCTAAAACTAGCTGAATATCCCCTAAAACCAGGCGAATATGCCCTAAAATGACCTGAATATGCCCTAAAACTAGGCGAATATGCCCTAAAACTAGCTTAATATAACCTTAACCCAGCTGAATATGCCCTAAAACTAGGTGAATATACCCTACAACTAGGCGAATATGCCCTAAAATGACCTGAATATGCCCTAAACTAGCTGAACATAACCTAAAACTGCCTGAATATAACCTTAACCATAATCCAGCTGAATATAACCTGAACCTAGCAGAATATGCCCTGAAACTAGTTGAATATGCCCTGAAACTAGTTGAATATGCCCTGAAACTAGCTGAATATGCCCTAAAACGGGAAAATAACACCCATGCATTGTAGCAACTACTGTATTGCAGCATTACTAACATAAAACGCGATAATACTGTGGACACAAACTGATAGAGCTATATTACCTACATTTAGCTTTCAATATTCATTCAGTACGCTAGAAATACATGAACAAATGTAAAACAAAAATATTGGAATGTAGCCGGAAGAAATCAGAAACCTCTAATGACGTCAAATTGGCAGGTGAAAAGTTGAAGGAAGTAGGAGACTGCCTCCATTAGGGCCTTGAGCAGAACGCAGGATATAACTTATTATGAAAAGAACAAGTAGTTTCGTATAGAACTATATAGCCTATTTTCATATAGGCCTATCCTACTTATGTTAATTGCCTATCTCAACATACACAATTTCAGTTTGATTGCTGTAATAGATTTGTAGATATTGAGAACCATCTGAATATTTCGGATGGTCGCCATGTTGGATTTTTATATATGTAGGCCATAGAGTTATGTACTATTTATATGGAGGTTATTGCGTAGGTTTATTATTCAAACTTCAATCACATGATTAGGACACAAGAATAATTAAAAACAAGATGTTAAAATTTCACACAACCACCATCTTGTGGTTATGAACACAATTGAAATAAATTAGATGCCAGGGGATTAAAATTTGCATGAGCATTTACCGTACCAAGCTTCACTGCGTTCGGATGGTTAAATCACGAGAAACGTCCATTTAAATATTAAAATTTCCCGTCGCCGCCATGTTGGATTTGTGCCCGCCAGGTTATTGAAAACCTCATAGGTGAACTTATGATAGTAGCTTTTATCAACGTACAAAATTTCAGTTTGATTGCTGTCATAGATTAGTACTGTAGATATTGTGAACCGTCTAAATGATTCAGATGGCCGCATTGTTGGATTTTTATATATAAAGGCCACAGAGTTATGTATTATTAGATGAAAATGATAGCGTAGGTTCATTATTCAAACGTTGACTTCATTCGCATGATTAGAACACAATAAATAAAAACTAAATTATAACATTTCTCTCATCCACCATCTTGAGGTTGTGTAAACAATAAAACTAAAGTAGATGTCAGTTATTACCATTTGTACAAACATTTGCTGTACCATGTTTCACTGCGCTCGGATGGTTAAATCGTGGGAAAAGTCTATTTAAATGTTTCAACTTTGCTTGGCTGTATGTTGGTTTAGTATTTAACAGGTTGATTGGATGGTTCCTCAGTTTAGGGGCTGCGACAACGCGGTCATGTAGCCCCGTGTACTTTGGGCGTGTGTAGAATCTGTCTGATAACCGGTGTTAATTGTTATGTCTGTATGAGTGTGTGTATCTGTTTTTAATTCAAGTAAGGACTGCAACTTAGATTTTTTTTAAATAGTTCCTCCTTTTGCCGCCAAACGCCACCGTCAACGACTACTAGGCCTAGTTCAGAACTTAGCTACTGGACGCCACCGCAGTCGGCTTTTGGCAACGAACGTAGAAACTTTAGGTACTTGGATTAGGTACTTTAATAATAATAAATTATATTTGATGCTGGCGACTAGGAAAACTTTTATTCTCTCTTTTTATGGCAACTGAAAGAAAGGTACACAAAACTAGCACAGAGTAAAGAATCCATCAAATAACTCTAAGTTCTCCAAAGAGCTCTTCGCTCATGGCCTCCACACACTCCCTCCCCAGTGGTAACGCTAAGGAAGCGACGAGGGAATGTCACTCGTCTGCCAACTCTTGTGGTGACACTGGGACGAGGCTCAGGATGTTTCAGAGGAGTAGCTGGATCCAGAGGTGGATATGTTGCGGCAGTGTCCGTTGACGTGGATTGGGGTTCCATGAGAAGGAATGCTGGCTTAAGTCGATCTATGGAAATTGTTTGTGAGCCTGATGGAGTCTCGATATTGAAATGTTTGTTATTCCTTGACTGAACACGATATGGTCCGTTGTACACTGGTTGCAGAGGGCGTCGGTATCCATCCTGTCGAATAAACACGTATTGACACTTCATTAGTTCCGGATGAACAAATATCTTGTTGCCAGAGTGGTGCTATGATTGCACAGGTTGAAGTGTCCTGGTTTGTTCTTTCAGCTTGTATAAGGAAGTTGGAATATCTTCTGTATTTGAAGGTCCATTGAAGAAGTCTGAAGGTAGTTTAATTGGTGTTCCATAGGTCATCTCTGATGGAGTTGTGTTGTGATTGGAGATGATGTAGGATCTCTGCCCTAGCAGAACTATTGGAAGTTTGGGGACCCAGTCGCTTGTTAGGTGAGCTTTCAGAGATGATTTCAATTGCCGATGCCAGCGTTCAATCATCCCGTTTGCTGCTGGGTGGTATGCTGTAGTTTTGATATGTTGGACGCCAAGTGATTGCGTGAGACATCTGAAGAGTTCACAGTCGAATTGTCGTCCACGATCAGTAGTGATTGTATTGGGAACTCCGAAACGGGCAATCCAGTTTAAGAGCACGGTGGATGCAATTGTTTCTGCGGTAATGTCTTTTATTGGAACTGCTTCAGGTCACCGCGTGAACCGGTCGATCATGGTGAGCACATACGAGTAACCTTGGGATGATGGAAGAGGTCCAACAATGTCAATGTTGACATGGCTGAATCGTTCTGTGACTTGCTCATATAGGCCGATAGCGCTGTGTGTATGACGCCAGACTTTTGCTCGCTGGCAAGGGACGCATGATGATGCCAATAACTTGATATCCTTTTTCATCGACGGCCATACGTATCGTTGTTGAATGAGTTTGATCGATCCTTTTACTCCAGGATGTGACAGGTTGTGGATGGACTCAATTATGCGATGACGAAATGCAGTAGGGATGATTGGTCTGAGCTTGCCGATGGAATTGTCACAGATAAGTTCATGGTTATTGGGTAAAGGAAACACCTGGAATTTCAGAGAACATGCACTTGATTGCTGCAGATGTTTCAATTCCTCATCTGTAGCTTGCGCTTTGGCAATCTCCTCCGTAGTAAAGCGTAAAGGAATACAGATGGAAGAAATTCAGCAGCCGAGTTATTTGTTCCTTCCACTGCCCTATAAAGCTCATGTGGCGTAGTTGCCGAGGGGTAACTTTGTCGGGTCATTGATTAAACATAAACGTCAAAGGTTTATGATCCGTGTAGATTGGGAATTCTCAACCTTCTAGCATATGTTTGAAATGTTTGACAGCTGAATACACAGCAAGAAGTTCTCTGTCATAAGTCGAGTAGTTCTTCTGTGTGTCGCTGAGTTTCTTTGAAAAGAACGATAAGGCTTGGATAATATCTCCTCTAACTTGGTGAAGTGAAGCACCCATGGCAAAGTCAGAAGCGTCGACCATCAAAACCAACGGTAGTTCATAGGAAGGATGTGCGAGAAGAGCTGCATTAACAAGACTGGTCTTCAAATCTGAGTATATCGTTCGAAGTTCATTTGTCCAAGTAATTTTTCTTTTGTCGTTCTTCTTTGCTCTGTGAGTGATGTCAAAGAGTTTAGCCTGCATATTGGCTGCATGAGGAAGTGCTCGACGATAGAAGTTGATTAATCCTAAGAAACGACGTAAGTCTTGGATTGTTTCCGGTAGTGGATAGTCTTTGATTGTTTGTACGCGATCTGGCAATGGAAAGATACCATTGGCAGAGATCAGGTAACCAAGAAATGGCACTTCTGTCACTCCAAAGATGCATTTGCTAATATTGATGTTAATATTGAACTGACTGAGGCGCTCAAAAATAAATACAGGTGCCGTTTATGTTCATCTTCACTAGAGGAAGCTATGAGTATATCATCGATATAGCAGTAGGTGAAATCAAAATCTCGTAGAATGTTATCCATATATCTCTGAAAGGTCTGTGCTGCATTGCGTAATCCAAACGGTAGGGAAATAAATTCAAACAGTCCGAAGGGGGTTATCACTGCAGTCTTCGGAATATCGTCAGGATGAACTGGTATGTGATGATATGCGCGTAGGAGATCGATCTTGGAAAATAATTTTCTTCCATACAGCTGACTATTGAAATCTTGTATATTGGGTATTGTGTAGCGATCAGGTTGAGTGATGTTCAATGCCCAATAATCACCACAAGGACGCCAAGATCCATCTCTTTTGGGTACAAGGTGGAGAGGACTAGCCCAACAGCTGTTTGAAGGTCGACTGTTTCCCATATCGATCATCTGCTGAAATTCTGCCTTGGCAGCTGCAAGTTTCTTTGGTGGTAATCACCGCGCCTTAGCTGAGACTGGATGTCCAGTTGTTATGATGGGGTGCATCACACTGGAATGAGGACTTAATTGATTCGTTCTTTCAGGAGATCAGGGAACTCTTTGATAATTTCAGCGTACTTTTGATCTGGAGGGATGGTATGGAGTGATTCGATCACTTCTGTTTTGATGAAGGTAGCTGTTGACGAGTGGTTAGTCGTACTGTCTATGACACATCTGTTTTTCAGGTCGATTAGCAGGTTGAAATTGTGGATAAAATCAGCACCAATTATAGGTGTTTGTACTTCTGCTATCAGAAAATTCCAACAGAAATGTCTGCGTAAACCTAAATCTAGTTGTTTAAGAAGTCGCTCACCATATGTTTTGATTGGACTGCCATTGGCTGCATACAGTTGCCTTTTTGACACTTGCCGTTGTTCCTTGAAAGAAGTACGGAGATATTAGCTCCTGAATCTATGAGGAATTTGTAGCCAGTTAATTTATCAATAATAAACAAGCGGCGCGATACCAAGCTCCGATCACATGCCGTGTCCAGCGGGGAGCGAGCTAGTTTTCCGGCACACTGACGTTACAACGATAGGAGCAAGGGTTAGTGCATTTCTTAGCTCTATTTCCAAACTTAAAATGATACCTGCAAAATGACTTGTTTGGGTTATATCTACTTGTTGGTGTTTTGGAACGTGACCTAGATCTAGATTGAGATCTGGTTCTGAGTTCGTTGACACTTAAAGTTAACTGAGAAATCTGCGCTTCAAGGTGTGAAAGTCTGTCTGTTTTTAAGTTGAGGTTAGGTTGATCTCTAAAACTTTGCTGCGTGGCTTGGGTACTGTATATGTTGTGTGTGGGAGCTGAAAATTCCATTATCCTGTCGGCCATTATTGCCAAATTGTCTAACATATCACTACTTGACGCTAATATAGAACGAACATTGACGGGTAGCCGCTGGATAAATATCGTGCGTAAGAAATCGTCCTTAACTTGTGTTCCAGTCAAATTTCTCATTTCCCTAAGCAATTGGGACGGTTTCTTGTCTCCTAAGTCTAATTCCGTCAGAAGCTTGTTAACTTTACGGCCGTCCGATTCTCCGAACTCTTGGACAAGCCGTTTTTACAAGTCGGAGAAAGGCGTATTGGACAGGGGCTTGCACAAAAAATCAGATATTAATTCAGTTACCTCGGCATCTAACGCACCTAGCACACGATTGAACTTGGTAAGTTCAGCCGTTATCGCAGCTATAGCAAACTTTGCTTCTATTTGCATGGCCCATACCTTGACGTTCTTGCGCCAGATAGGAGGAATTTTTACTGCGACATGGGCTATCTCCGCGTCGTTTTGAGACACTGGACGTATCTGTAATGACTGACCTGGTATTTCTTCTTTGTTGCATATCACGTCGGGGTCACCAATTTAGGTACTTGGATTAGGTACTTTAATAATAATAAATTATATTTTATTCTGGCGACTAGGAAAACTTTTATTCTCTCTTTTTATGCCAACAGAAAGAAAAGTACACAAAACTAGCACAGAGTAAAGAATCCATCAAGGAACTCTAAGTTCTCCAAAGAGCTCTTCGCTCATGGCCTCCACAAAACCTAAGAGCGTTGTTTATATTCCTAACCTATGCAATTTAGCTTCACACAGGTGTAATTAGTGGAAGGTTCTTTAACATGCCATAAATCTATGACTTGGGACCGCCGGGTTTACTTCCCCTCCGAAGGAAGGCATACTGATGAGGGATTTTTAACGCTCTTAAAAAATCCGACGGCTTCGGCCGGGTTTGAACCCGCAATCTTGGGTATAGAAGCTCAGTATGCTACCAACTACGCCACCGAAGCCGCCGTATTTAACAGGTTTTTGAAAAAAACACATAAGTGAACGTCTAGCAGTGCCCATTATCACCGTACAAAATTTAAGGGTGATATCAGGAGCAGTTTCGGAGATACAGAATGCTGGTCAAATATTTCGCACGACAGCCATGTTAGAATGAAGAGACCTAATACAATTTGAAGGGCACGTGGGGGTCGGACGAAATTGGGATTTCAGTTAAGTCCGGCATTGCTTCCACTTACTTGTGCCGGGCTCCTGAGTAGTCCGTTGCAAAGGCCGCTAAGTGCATTATAAACGAAACCGAGTAAATGACGAAAAACTGCTACGACCAAACTATTTAAGCTAATACCATATTTCTTACACCTGAAAATCAACATAAAAGCACTTATTATTCAGTTAAAATCTGTGAAATGTACGGTTGGATCTTCTGTCCTAAAACATAAATTAAAATATTGACTTAGTGGTTTTTGCACACGTATTGTGCAGTTAACGACATTTGCACCCGTGACGACGAGAGTCGTTAATGAAACTTAGGCTGCAAAACCCGCTATTTCATTTTTTTGCAAATGCCATTTGGATGAGATTTTTAATAAAGAACTATTTTAGTTTCAATTTGGTTTATTAGGGAAAATATATTTTGAAAAAATTGACCACGTCGGGTGCGAGAAAAAAAAAATACATCTTAAACACCGTGAAACGTCATTATACAGCATGAAAATTTACAAATTAAGAAAGTGCATAAAACAAGAAAATATGGCACTTAAGTTAGGTCAGGTCATCCTCGATGTCCATGAGCTCAAAATCTGCTGGTTCTTCGTCTTCTTCCTCTTGAGGTCGGACGATATTGTTGCGAATGGCTTCTTGTTCCTGGAAGACCTCACTGAAGAATTTTAGGTTGCCATTCGCTGGCCAGTTTCACAGAAATACAGCTCTAAAACCCGTCAGACGTCTTGTAGTTAAGTTTCTTTGAGTGCAACACCTACTTGAATTGGTGAGGTACCCGGATGTTTAATATTCACACCACTTTTCATGATACTCTTTTCCTCACCAGCCTCAAAATAGTAGAACGGCTCCCCTCGGACCAGACATGTTATTTTTTTTGTTTTGCCAATTCTGAACACGATTTTCTTCCCTTTTTGGAATTGGAAATGCTTACTACCTGGATTTTCTTTATCATGCTATCCATATACGCTTTCTAATCCCTAACAAGACATTCATCTTGTTTCAGGCGAACAACTGTCGCAAATTTCTCAATGTGCTTGGTGTATCCGGAAGGAATTTCAAAGACACTAACTTGACGAAGTTGCCGTTCAATATTTCCAAAAACTCTGTCAAATGAGATAAATGAGCGGCCCACAATTGGGAACCATAGCTGCATTTCCTTTAGACATGCGGGAGCTTCTAGCAGTAACCAGTGAGATAGTATGCTGATCATAGCCATCAGAGAATAACCGAAATATTTTGCACCTTAAAAATGTATGCCAGTTTGTGAAGAAGTGTCGATGCTATTTTGTTTGATCCCTTGGCATGTTGATGTTCTAACCAAACGTAAGAAGTTATTCTCAACTCCAATATCAACGGGTTCAAATACTTCAACTTGGACTTTTTCTCCCACTACTTCTGACGTTTCTGTCCTTCCCACCGTAATAGGAACCAAGAAACCACAATAGTATTACAGTCCACAAATGCAATAACTGCTTCACTTAAATCAACAAGGTCACTCATTTTTATGGCTTGAAATGCCCACAACCAAGAAACAACCTGTCGATCAAATGAGCTTTAACCGGTGTATTTCGACAAGGCAGCATGCCATTGTTGCGTACGCTTCCTCGATAGTGCAGCCAACTCAAATCTGAAACACAAAACTATCCTTCCCGATGGAAATAAATAATTATTTATTGTAAAGTAATTCTGTGGAAGGAATATTGGCAGTTCTTGTACCAGTTAGCGTGTTTTGCAGCCGTATGTGGAGCTTCATTCATTCCATTCCTAGCTTGCCACGGTGGGTGAGTGGATAGCGTGTCGGTCTACTAACCCCAAGATTGCAGGTTCGCCCCTGACCGTGGTAAGTGATTTTTGAAAGGCGGCAAAAATACGATACGCATGTCATACGATGTTGGCATGTCAAAGAACCCATTTGAATTCAGTAGGCCGAGTTCATAATGGCAAAATTAATCTCGGGAGTTTCCGCCAGCACAAAGTTCCTCATTTCTCTACTAGAGAGCGCTATTGTGTTCAAGGAGATTAGATATCTAACATCTAACCTCCTTGACTTTCATAGTCAAGGAACTACGAAATTCGACATGCAAGCTACCCTCTGGGTGTCAAATAGCAAAGCTTGCACCAGGCACCCGAGGCCATACGATATTATTATTATTCCATTCCTGACCCGGTCGGAGACTGGAAGCAGGCTGTGGATTTTCATTTTCATGTGGCAAGGCAGACGCCATACTTACGGAACTTAACGGTCTTCGGACACGGGGAACATTAAACTGGCTTTGCAACCGTAGCCAACGTGCATTTAGCGGTTTATGCAAACGAATGCAATTTTTGTTGGCCATTTTCAACGGTTTAGAGCGGGATATGCACCCTGAAACTTATTCCATCGTGTAGCCAGTTAAAAGACGAACGTGACGGTATGCCCAACTCAAAATCGACAAAAAGTGCACTTAGCGGCCTTTGCATCTGGGCTACTCCTATCATCTTTCCTGTCGACATCCCTTTTTCAACGCTTGTTCTCTTCTAACTCTGACGGTATTACGGCATTCCAGGCCTAGAGTGTCTTTCATTATGCTGCCTTTATAGGTATTTCTGTTCTCTTTTTCGACCACCTCGTGGTGTAGTGGCTAGCGTCCTTGGGGAACGATTCCCGGCTCTGCTAAGATTAATTCGTGTCTGAGGTATGGAGTGTGGTACACTCAGCCTCGTGAAGGGAATCTGAGAAGAGGCAGGTTTGATTCCCACCTCAGTCATCCTAGAAGTGGTTCTCCGTGGTTTCCCACTTCTACTCCTAGCAAATGTCAGAATTTTCTAACTTAAGGCCACGGCCGTCACTTTCCTAACCCTTCCTGAATAACAACTACATACTGTACATTTTTACAGATATCACAATAGCACACACAAATTCTACACATAACCAAGCACAAAGAGTTAAATGATCGCGATGTCCAAGCCTTTCATATGAATGGCCATGGTAAGTGGAATTTTGAAAGGCGACAAAAATCACGACACGCATGTCATACGTTGTTGGCATGTTAAAGAACCCATTTGAATTCAGTAGGCCGTGTTCATAATGGCAACATTAATCTGGGGATTTTCCGCCAACACAAAAGTTCCTCATTTCTCTACTAGAAAGCGCTATAATGTCAAGGAGCTTAGATATCTAAACTCCTTGTCTTTCATAGCGCTCAAAGGAACAACAAAATTCGACATGCAGGCTGCCCCTTAGCGTCAAATAATAAAGCTTTCACCCGCACCCGAGGCCATACGATATTAGTATTATTATTGTTGTATGAATCAACAACAGCTCGTAGCTTGTCATAATGTTGGTATTGTCAGCGCGCCAAGAGGGGGCAGCTGGGTTTGAACTACAAAAGCCTTCCCACGTACTGCACCACACATTCAAATATCATCAAGTGGGTTACTGCTAACTTCTATTTTTCACGCCTTCTGTTGTTTTATTTATACTCTCTACATTGCAAATGGGAAAATTGGAAAGGGGCCTCCAATAAAAGATTACATTATACAGCCGGTTGAACAAAAAGCACAAGGCGGGATGTAGCAGTAACTGACAGTCGATATATTTAGGTCAGGAATAGACAGACCGCGCATGCGTTAAGCAGAGGCGTATATTGCGGGTGTTCAAGGTGTCCACTGGACACCCTATAAATTTGTGTTTTGTCTTTTTATTTCACTTTCCCTCATTAGAAGTTAACTGTATATGATTCAAGAATATATTTAATTTATTACCATTTAAATCTCACATGCCTGCTGGCTGGATGAGTGCATAATCGCCAGAATGACGAGGAAGCTAGTGCAGCCATCTGCTCAGCCTATGTTCTGCATGGCTTTGGTGGGCTGTGCTGTTCCTGCCTCCGGACATCTTAGCTCCAAAGTACCGCTGTTCTTGCCTGCGCGCGCAACTGGTGGGGAGGGGGAACTCGAGCTTCACAAGCGGCCAGGTCGTGCGGCAAGCCAGCAGCTCAGCTCATGCTCGTATAACATAAGTACGGTGCTGTGTTCAGGTTTGATTGGAGTTTTTAGTTGTGTTTCAGTGCAAGACAGGCCCAGTGTGCATCATCCGTGTTGACACCTGTGCTTGGAAATGTATACTGTTGTTGATCTCGTGCAAAAAACATTTTCTCTTCGTACATTAGAAGATAAATTAGATATTGTGAGTAAGGGTAGGCCTACCCCGCCACTTCCGAATTTAGTGCAACAATATAAAACAACAAGTGAACAATACATTAGACATTTTTCTATTTCACAGTATGAAAATGTGGACTGGTTAGCGGATTGTGAAACTTCTAACAGATTATTTTGTTGGCCAAGCTTATTGTTTTCTAACAAAAATGATGTTTGGAGTAAGCATTGGTTTGCTGACTTAAATCACTTGTCTAGTGCACAACAGAAACATTCAAAATCTCAAACCCATGTCCAATGTTTTCTGAAATCAAGACTTTTCGGCAGAGAGCGAATTGATACTTTACTTGATGATCAGCGTAGAATTGATACCAGTAAACATAACGCAGAGGTAAAGAAAAATAGAGCCATATTAATACGAATTATTGATGCTATTTGCCTCCTAGCTAACCAGGATCTACCTCTACGGGGACATGACGAATCAGATGGCTCTTTCAACAAAGGCAATTTTTTAGAATTTTTGAATCTTAAAAAAAAATATGATTCACTTTTAGAAAGTCATCTAAATTCTTCCACAGTACTTCGAGGAACTTCTCACGCGATTCAAATGGCTTACAATCTAAAGTCTTATCGGCCTATCCAAACGCAATATTCACCCACTGTTATGCCCATGTTCTAAATCTTGTTCTCCAGCAGAGTGTATCGGTGATTAAAGAATGCAGAATATTTTTCCAAACATTGACTGGACTCTCTGCTTTCTTTTCTAAATCATCTAAAAGGACACATGCGTTTCAAGAATTTGTGCAAAAGAAATTACCCAAAGTAGCACCAACCAAGTGGAATTTTACATCACGACTTTGCCACACTGCAAAAGAATACAGATCCGAACTTTGTGAGTTCTTCGAAAATATCATAGAACATTCTGGTGACTGGGATAGTGAGACAGTCATAAAATCACGAGGTTTTTTTTGGCTTTTCTTCAAGATGTTGAAACTATATTTCTATTGGAAGTATTTTCTATATTGCTTGCTTACACAGACATATTGTACAATCTTCTACAAATGATTTCTATATTCTTTACTGTAGCAAGAAGGTAAATGACATCAAAGATCAACTTCAGTATGATAGAGAACATTCTTATTCATTAGTTTGGAACAATTCAATTTCAAAGAATGATGAACAAACTCAGATCAAACCAAAGCGGCACTGTCTAGATAACAATGAACAACAACATCGTTATCGCCGCCTATACGTGGAAATTGTCGATTGTTTAATTTGTCAGATTGAATGTAGGTTCTCTCAACTTGAGAAATTGGAATATTTTAATTTGCTGCATCACCATAGGTATATTGAATATGAGAAAACATTTCCCGAATCACTGCTACAAAAACTTTTGGCTCAATACGGAAATTTATTTGACCGCATTGGATTGAAGAATGAATTAAGTGTTCTCTACACATCAGCTGAATTTCATGGGAAAGATGTTCACGAACTTGTTAGTTTTATGCATGAAAATAACCTCGCTTCTGGATTTGGTGAAGTTTATAAACTTGCTAAATTAATACTGACAATTCCTTGTACTACAAGCTCTGTGGAACGTTCGTTTTCTGCATTAAGAAGAATCAAGACTTACCTACGAAGTACTCAAACACAAGAAAGACTGAGTAACTTAAGTTTGTTATCAATCGAAAAGGAGTTAGTACACAAAATGAAGGACAAAGATTCATTTTATAATGCTGTGATTGAGAAGTTCTCTTCTCAAGAATGAAGAATACAGTTGATGTTTAAATGAAAGAGGTAGGCCTACGTGGTTTTAATTACTGAATTTATGAAATATAACCTATATGTCACTTGTAAGAGTTCTGTGAGGCCATAGATCAACTGTATATATGTTTTAACAGCACACCCATACTTTTGGTCCAGCATACGCCACTGGCGTTAAGCCGAACCCTTACTCCCCCCGTCCCAGCGTGTCGAACTGGCTTCTCCTGGCGTGCAGCCAATAGATGGATGAATGGTGTACGGCTTTGGAAGGATAGTTGGATGATTGCAAGTTTTGTGGGTAGAATGTGTAGAATATCCTTGATCCTAGTGGAACGGGAGTGAATTCGTAGTATCAACAGTCACAGCAGGTGGTGGAATGACAAGTCGTCTCGTGCTTTCCGGAGTGATGTTTATGGCTGAAAACTCCTAGGTGTCTCAACCTTGATATTCTGTTCCTTTCAATATTAGCAAATAAGGATTGAGTTCTGCTTAATTGGTCTAAATTTGCCATTCACCCGTTCTATACTAAAAGGGCATAACTGTTCAAATTACGAGCTTCTTCCCGTTCTATCAGATTCAAGGATGTTCTCCACATTTCACGGACAAAAGTTCATTTATCTAATGATCTTTCCAAAACCGTATACAACTCATGTAAAGAAATACTTATATTCTCAAACACGTCAACAAAAATTTAACCTGCACATAGATCACATAGATATATTAGACTGCCACCTTGGTAATTGATGACACAGCCATTCTACCAGCTCTTGATTAGGATAATGCTTCATAAACCAGACTTGTTTCCTTTAAATAATTTACTTTATCTAATTTTCTATGTGCCTGATATTACCTAGGTGAAGGGATACCATAGTTGTTACGTAGTTTGTCCTTTGATCAATAAATAAATAAATAAATAAATACATAAATAAATAAATACATAAATAAATAAATAAATATATAGCCTAAATAACCTAATAAAAATAAACGAATAAACGAACGTACAAATAAATCTCTCTCTACATAAATGAATATTACGTGATAGTTTGTGTATGTGTATGTCTCCTATTCGTTCATATACCATTCATCCGATTGCGATGAAATTTTGGTGAGTTGTTGCATACACTCCAGGGAAGGTTTCTGACTTAGTAAATCTATTTTACAATAGGTAGCGCACGAGTCGATTCAACAAACAAGCGACGGCGCACGAATCGTTACAACAAAGTCCCGTATGCGTTCATATACCATTTACCCGATTGCGATGAAACTTGGGTGAGTTGTTGTGTAAACTCCCACAAATGTTTTTGAATTAGTAAATTCATTTTACGATAGTTTAGAGGAAGTTAACGGAAATGCGGAAATGGGCAAAAACATGTTGTGTATCCAAGAGCACTTCAACAAAATAAATTAGAACGCCAACGCTTTCTTTGATTGGAATTGCAACTCATGCCGGGTACAGCTTGTAAATAAATACATAATTATTGAATTAATTAATTAATTAATTAAATAAATGAATAAATAAATAATAAATAAATAAATAAATAAATAAATTGGTATCAGGAAATGGAGGAAGACTTAAGGAAGGTGGGGATCGATAGGCAAATTATAGGAGACAGAAGAGAATTCAGAAACAAAATTAAGAATACAAAATTTAAAGCAAATGAAGAGATGAAGACAATAACATTGTGGACAGAACAAAGGAAACGGGATGAAGAGATTTTGAGGAGACAAGTGAAAATTGTGTCATCATGAGATATTTTAGTTCAAACACTGTTCATAAGGGCAACAAGTAGTTCCGTGAAGAACTATACAGCCTATTTTCATATATCTTACTTATGTTAATTGCCTCTATCAACATACAAAATTTCAGTTTGATTGCTGTAATAGATTCGTAGATATTGAGAACTGACGAAATATTTCGGATGGTCACCACGTTGGATTTTATATATGTAGGTCCTAGAGTTATGTACTGTTACATGAAGATTATTGTGTACGTGTAGCATTCAAACTTCAATCGCATGATTAGGACACAAGAAGTAAAAACGAGATTTTAAAATTTCGCACAGCTGCCATCTTGTGGTTATGGAAACAATTGAAATAAATTAGATTCCAGTGGATTAACATTTGTTTAAGGATTTACTGCACCAAATTTCACTGCACTCGGATGGTTAAATTGCCAGAAACGTCCATGTGAATATTTATACTTCGCGTCGCCGCCATGTTGGATTTGTGATCACCAGGTTATTGAAAGTCCTATAGGGGAACTTAAGTTCATAGCCCCTATGAACATTAAAAAATTCAGTTTGATTGTTATAATAGATTCGTAGATATTCAGAGCCGTCTAAATATTTCGGATGGTCCCCATGTTGGATTGTTAAATGTATAGGCCATTGAGTCATGTACCATTAAAGAAAAATTATTGTGTAGGTTCATTATTCAAACTTTCACTTCGATCGCATGATTACGACACAAGAAATAAAAACTTAATTTTAAAATTCGCACAGCCACCATCTTGAGGTTATGCAAACAATTCAAAAAATTAGATTCCAGTGCATTACAATGTGTATAAACATTTCCTGTACCAAGTTTCATTGCGTTTGGAACATTACATCGCGAGAAAAGTCTATTTAAAATTTTCAAATTCGCTTGGCCGCCATGTTCGTTTTGTAGTTAACCGGTTTTTGAAAGTCTTATAGGTGGACTTCCAGTAGTGCCCTTTATCTCCGTACAAAAGTTTAGTGAGATACCGCTAATAGTTTCAGAGATATAGAATGCCGGTGAAATATTTCGCACATCCACCATCTTGTGATTATGCAAACAATTGAACGAAGTTAGATGTCGGTGCATTACAATGTATATAAACATATACTGTACCAAGTTTCATTGCGTTTGGTTGGTCAAATAACGAGAAACGTCTATTTAAATGTCGCAAATTCGCTTGCCCTCCATGTTGGTTTTGTAGTTACCAGGTTTTCAAAAGTCACATAAGTGAACTTATAGTAGTTCTCTCAATCACCATAGAAAATGTCAGGGTAATATCGGTAATAGTTTCGGAGATATTGAATGCTGGTGAAATATTTGGCACAGCCGCCATGTTGGATTGGTGAGTCGTAACAAAATTTGAAGGGCACGGTCGAGGTCGCCGGGAATAGTGCTATGAACTTTCCGAGTTTCATTGAAATCGCTCCTGCCGTTTACATTTTATTAGGGGGGGGACACACACACGAATCACACACACACACACGCACACACACACGGACAAAAGGTGATCTCATAAGCCTATTTTTTCAAAATTGAAAATAGGCTAAAAATGATGTATTAATAGCAGTAAATAAATACAAACAAATAAAGAAACAAACGAAAACAAACTAACTAACAAACAGATAACTTAATAAATAAATGAACGAATGAATGAACAAACAAATAATCAAAAAACCTTCAAAAACAAACTAACTACAAACAAACTAACAAACAAAAACAAACAAAAACAAACAAAACAAACAAAACAAACAAAAATAAACAAACTAACAAAGACAAAAAAACAGATAAATAAATAAATGAATAAACAAACATATAAATTAATAAACAAATAATATAATCAAATAAATAAATAAATCAATGAATGAATAAATCAATAAACCATTAAATCAATAAACCAATTGTATGTTGTTCCAACGGGGTCGGGGATGAGATGCGATGGAAGTCTTTGTGGTGATGGTTTTTACGGCCGGATGCCCTTCCTGACGCCAACCTCACGAGAGGAGTTAATGAAAGATGAAACGAATGATGGTGAATGAAACTGGGCAAGGATGTGGAAGGAAGCGGCCGTGGCCTGTCAGAAGGTACCATCCCAGCATTTGCCTGGTGTTGAAAATGGGGAAACCACGGAAAACCATTTCAAGGGGCTCGAATACACGCGTCTACCGAGTCAGCAGAGAGCTAGGCCCCATGACCTAATGCTGCGCTTTAGCCAGCGTAGCCACTACTGTCGGTAAATCAATAAACCAATACATCAATGAATCAATAAATCAATAAATCGAGTAATAAATAATTAAATAATGAATTCCTTCTGATTGAAAATGAAAACAATGTTTTTAATTTTTGGGAATCTATGGTATATGTGACACGCGTACAGCATAATTACCTTCAAACTGCATGCCATATAAAAGGTTTGTTGTTGTACTAAAAATGCCCCAAAAGTTCTTACTTCATCATTGTACAGGGACGCCGAAGCGACCTGTTCACGTCAGTACCAGTAGCACTGGCAATCTAACAATCGTGATAGTGGTTGAAGACAAAAATTAATTATATATATTATTTGCAAAAAAATGTCTGTACGATGTTATAATCCATGTACCGTACCGAACAGTTCTTGTAAATTTCCTGTTGTATAGTAGTAATAACTCACAAGAAGAGAATGCTCGACACAAGGAGGTATGAGCGTGCAAGTGTGAGATAAAGTGCTGCGCCGTACATCATATCTCCATACAGAGAAATGCTGATTTACGACCGCAACCTACGCTATGGGCCTTTTCATAGCCTGGTATATAATATAATACAGTCATGGAGAGTAGTGTCTTCTTACACTCAATACATTGGGTCATCTTAACAGACTTACAGACAGACGGGTGGACCAGAAGGCCATCGAAATTTCAACGCACCTAAACAAATTCAATCGTTTTAAGGCGTACGCGTTAAGAAGGCTACAAGAAACTCACAAACAGTCCCAATTAGCCATAGACAGAAACAAATTCACTTTGCGGTCGACACTATGCCCAACAAACGCTTTAAATACGGTGGACACAACTAGAAACCAGAAACCTACCTAAACACCACCAAACTAACATACATAGGCATAAACGAGGTCTACAAACATCAACCTATCACAGCCCAACACATACACAGCTAGTAGCGGAATAGTACATTATACAACGAGCCTATAATGGCAATAATTAAGACATGAGTATGTTTATAAAACGAGCGTATGCGAGTTTTATAATTTCCATACGAGTGTCTTAATTACCATTATAGGCGAGTTGCATACGACTGTTTAAGTTCGACGATAATTATTATAATTATTTTATGTTCGAACATAAATATTCATAAATATCTGTCGAGATTTTGCCAGTTTTATGTATTGAACAGAGCGCATGAGGCGCAGAGAATGCCTTGTATTTGACCATGGCCTCCTCGATTACCCTACTATGACACTAGGCAAGGCAGTGAAATTTAAATTAGAAGGCCGTGGAACTCAGCGCATCTAATTATTTAATTGGTCAAACAACTGTTTCTTGAGCACTGATATTGGGAGGAACTGTTACATAGTGAAAAATAGTGTTATAATGACCATCATTATGATACAGTTTTCTGATATATAATAGTCAGGGTCGAACATAAACAGAGTTATAATCTCTTATGACTTACTACTAGCAAAACCACAAAAACACCAACATGGACCAGCCATGGTAAAATAACTGCTTGTTATTTATTTATTTATTTATTTATTTAGCGTATGGCTTTTAGTATCGGGAGTGGCCGATGACACGTTCGGCTCGCCAGAGGCTGTAGCTGTTTCAAGCGGACACCCATAGGTGAGCTACACGTTCCGTTCAATTTCAAGTAGTTCGAACTTTCGCTACCAGATGTACCTGACACCTAGTAGTGAACGTTGGAACTTTGATAGAGCGTTACAACGAAATATAACCTAGAAATATAGCTTCACACAAGTTTAGTTAGTGGAAGGATCTTTTACATGCTTTAAATCTATGACATGGGACCGCCGGATTAATTTCCCCTCCGAAGGAAGGCATACTGAATGATTTTAACGCTCTTAAAAGATCCGACGACTTCGGCCGGGTTTGAACCCGCCATCTTGGGCACAGCAATTCAGCGTGTTACCAACTACGCCACGGAAGCTGTTTTTTAACTGCTTGTAATCTCATATCACCTTAGGCAATAACAAACATTTACCTCACCTACAAACTAACACCCCCCGTCAAAATATTTAAATGAAGCAGTAGGGACAAAATCAATCGCAACGATATAAAATTATTTATATTGAAACATAAATATCGTCACTAACGGGGCAAAAGGAGCCCCAGGTCCCCACTTTTCAAGGCATTATTTATAATGTCTACTGCCTGAGATTACAACCCAATCATCTAACAACAATACTCATGCGATTTCAAATACAAGTCATACATGAGTATTTAAAAAAAGTCCTCTCGGCACGCCGGAAGGCGGAGGTAGATTTCACCGGGCAAACTTGGGGATAGGCGAAAATAGGCAGAATATACAGGTTTTCGTAGAAGGACTTATTAAGAGAAAGTATTTTATAATTGGAGCTTAATTAACTTTGTTTTTCGTCATTTTATGCATAATTTAAACATTTTATTGTCTTATGGGGACGGTAACTTTCTTGTCATTTGGGGTCCATTGTTATACTTGTGGTCACACTGTCCTTATGCAAGGTTTCGACACTGATGTGTAACTATCTAACGGTCTGTTACTTCTTCACGCAAAATTATATATCCCGCAGAGATTTTGGTTGGTTCCTCAGTTTAGGGGCTGCGACAACGCGATCATGTGACCCCGTGTACTTTGGGTGAGTGTAGAATCTGTCTGATAAACGGTGTGAATTGTGATATCTGTATTAGTCTGTAATTCAGGTAAGAACTGCAGACGGTCAATTTCAATCAGTAGTTTCTAATGTTGCTACCAGATACTACCGTCAACGACACCTAGATGTGAAGTTGGCTACTAGATGCCACCGCAACCAGCAACTCGCAACGAACGTTGGAACTTCCCCTCCAAAGGAAAGCATACTAAGGGATTTTTGGCGCTCTTAGGAAATCCGACGACTTCGGTGGGCTTTGAACCCGCGACCTTGGGCATAGAAGTTCAGCATGCTACCAGTTACGTCACCGAAGCCGCTTCACACTTAGTCAGATTGAAATCTGAATCTGATCTCGTGCAAGTGCGTTGTAATGGCAACGTCTGATAGCTCATCCCTCATCAATTTAGTAGTGTTGCCATGGCAACCTCTGATAGCTCTTGGCATTTTCTTATAATTCCGAAATCATTTTTTTTCATCCCTTGGCGTAATGGTGGGTCATATCAAAAATTCTTTCAGTCAAAAGTTTCAGATAATTATTAGGGGAATATTGTCCATTTTGTACGGTTTTGATATTGTGCCTATTAAGAGAGATATGATTAATGTTTTCCGAAAAACCCACTTTTTCCCACCCCATTGGTCAATGGTTGGTGCTATAAAAACTCTTCAAACATAAATTTTTAGGCTTTATCCGACACATAGTATGAACTTCGAACGGATTCGATATTTCACATATTAAGAGAGTTATAGCAATATTTCCCGTTTTCGAAAAAAGCCCCCCATTTTCTCCCCCTTCGACCGATTTAGCCCAGTAACGAACTCGACCGAGATTGTATTGGTATACATACGCGGTAAAAAATTCAAAGTGATTGGTGCTAAATTACGGCAGTTATCGTGTCCACAAGAAACTGATATACATATATATACATATATATATATACATACATACATAAATTATATATAAACTTTTGAACTGACGGTGGTTTTGGGGTCTGGGGGATGTGAAACGCGAAGATATGTCGAAATTTTCCGGAAGTCGAAACATGGTACCCATTGCAATAGTTAGCTTTCTAATGAAATCTACCTAATACCATTACATAAGACATTCAAATATACATAAAAGGATGTTATATTGGTTTTTACGGCCAGTGAATTAATACTCAGCAATTCTCCTAAGTTTGTGCCGTGTCTTGTATGGGGTTTCGCCTAAGACACCAAGCTGGCTCATCAGCGGGCTCTAGGTATCCCAGCCTGGACCCCCACATTAGTAGCGAACTGCGCGCTACCTCCCTCTTTATAAAGTGCACCTGCGCCACTTGACTGCGAGAACTAAAGGCTCAATCAGCCATAACCTCCCTATGAAGAGTTCCAAAATTATGGTATATTGGCTTTCATGGCCAGTGAATTAGAACTCAGCAAATTTTCTAGGAAATATGGAAATTTTTCACGGCACAAACCTAGAAAAATTGCTGAGTATTAAAATATAAATTTCTCGATATTAAAGGATAAAAGAACCACCAGTCCCTTCTACTAGACGTCATCATTCGGACAGCGTCTTCCCGTTTTGAGACTAGGGAGGACAGTTCAAGTGTTACTAATGATGACGAAACTTCGGTTCTCAAAGAAACCAAGAATCCATGAACGTGGCATAACAACAGTCCGAGACTTTCCTACAACACGAGCATCAACTCTGAAAGTCTACACAACTCAATCAGATTTTAAAACCTCAGTAAAGTCAAGAATCGAATCGAGAACCTGTGAGAGCAGAGTGACATTGGTACCAATAGCATACAAAGCGATAACCCAATAGGTCTTGGCCACACTACTTTATAATGTAGGTACGATCGCCATTTGCATTGTTCAGCTGTAGATGTTTGCTGGGTTTTCTCTCTGTACGGCTCGAAAAATAGAAAAATAACCTTTAATTTGCATGTGTGACTAGCATATTCTTCTTATGGGGGCATGTTCGCACAGTGGTGAGACAGATTGTCACCCACCATGGTGGACTGAAGTTCGATTCCCAGTTAACATATGTGGGATTTTTGAGTTGAAACGTCACTTTCGGTGGTTCGGATTCTACGTAAAGAAATCTCCCTTGGCGTATGATCGCATAAAACTACAAGCTTCCATCCTCATTGAAGCACTGATCACGCCCTAATACTAGATGGCGTCACAGTGAATGTGTTGTGAAATAGCAGCTAGTGTAAATATTTGATAAAAGAGGTAAAATATTATAACAGAGGTATAAAATCTATAAAGTTACTTTCCTTAGGTCAAGTGAAATATGGAATATTGATAGTATTTAGGAATTCTAATTGAATCTTATTGATAATTTAATAAACTTAAACTAAGATGTGGGAACGTGTATCCAAAGATTCGGTGACTTCTTCAATCACAGTTTGAACCAAGTAGAGCAATGGTGCTTTTACGAGATTTCACCCGATTGGAAGATATAGGCCTACGTATTTCACATTCTTCTTTATTGGTAGGTAATTAGATTAATTCATTTAGGTAGTAATAATTAAAATAAATTTAGTGTAATTTGGTATAAAACATCTAGCCTAACTTAGATCTCTAGTATGTCGTCAGTTAACAGTGTTAGTGTCTCGTCAGGTAGTGTAATCGTTACGGATTTATGCTCGTCATGCAAAATAAAAGTAAAAAATGCAAATAAAATAATCACAAGATCTCAGGTAAAATTGAGTGAGGAGAAAAGTGAAACCGATTGTCGTAATGTAGGCCTACCGGTACCGTCATGCGAATGTCATAACCTGAGAAACGAACTGTCCTCAAAAGATGGAATTATAAAGCTGCTAAGGGAAGATATTGCTAAGTTAATGGAAGAGTTGAATAAATTAAAATGAAACAGAGAGGAAAGCAAGGAAACTTGGTCGACAGTGGTTGCTGGTAATGTAAGGTTGAATAAGCTTAGGCCAGTACATGTAACTGAAATTCCCGTCTCAAATTCATTTGGAGCGTTCGTCGAAGAAAACGATGACTTTTGTCAAGAAGAAAAGAAGAAAGTGATAAAGAGAAAATCCAGGAAGATGCGGATATTTGCGGATAGTCACGGGCGAGATATAGCAGCAGACGTATTGGAGAGAAGCGGAGAAATGGAGGTCACTTCGACAGTAAAACCAGGAGCTACAATTGAAGCGGTCACGAACGGGATGGTAGGAGAATGTGCGACCCGCACTTCAAAGGACTATGCAGTAATCATCGCTGGAGCAAACGACGTCTATAGAAACGAGAGTAAAAAGGTAATCAAAGATTTAAAGGGTACATTGCCATCCATGCATAACACAAATGTCATTATTGTAAACATTCCGCAGAGATACGATTTAATTCCCAAATCATGTGTAAATGTAGAAATAGAGGCTACAAATGGAAAAATTCGTAAAATTTGTAAGAGTTTTCCAAATGTCCCAATTATAGATGTAAGTAAATTAGACAGGAAGTTCCACACTCGACATGGCCTACACTTAAATAGGTTAGGAAAAGAGTATCTTAGTGATGAAATCTGCAAAATTGTAAATTCAAATGGTATGAATAGTTCAACAGTAATATCTTTAGAGTGGAAGCAGGGAAACTTGTAAAAGAAGCCAAACGTGAGGTTTGGCATTCAGATCTTTCGATGTCAAATTTAACTGAGTGCAACAATGGTATTTCGGATTTGTCTAGCAACAATAATAATAACAATTATGATAATAATAATGTAAATAAATCACCAACACAAGCTTGCAAAAGTAACAAATTTAAAATTTACCACCAGAATGTTCAGTCTCTCTATAATAAAATTGATTACATAAATCTAATGCTTAAAAATGAACTTAAAGACATCTCAGCACTATGTATTTCAGAACATTGGCTGAAAGAGGAACAACTCGAATTAATTCAATTCCCAGGGTTTATACAAGCTAGTAAATACTCTAGATCTAATATTAGCCATGGTGGTACTTGTATCTTCTTAAGAAATAATTTACATCATGAACAGTTAACAGCTTATGATTATCTAATTATGGTACAGGATTTTGAATTCTCTGCTGTAAAAATACAGCAGTTTAAGTTAAAAAATGTATGCGTATATCGTTCTCCGTCAGGAAAATTTCCTTTATTTATAGATAAATTAGAATTGTTACTCAATAACATGAGCAAAGTAAATTTCGATATAATAATTTGTGGGGATGTAAATGCGGATTTCTTAAAATTTGAGAGAAATTGTGAATTAATAACACAGTTACTAATTTTCTACGGACTGAAACCTACAGTAAATACCCCAACAAGAATAACAAAATATAGCAAAACCACTCCTGAATATTTTTTTTTTAAATACAGATAAATATCACCATTCAATAGAAGTCTATGTCCGGGTTTTAGTGACCACCATGGACAAATACTGAGTTTTGAAGTACCCGAAACAATCAATAATAATGATAATGGAGTAAAATCAAAGTGCAGGTCATTCACTGAAACAAATGTACATATTTCTATGACTTATTAAATAAGGAAACATGGTCAGAAAAGTATAAACTAGAAAATGTAAATGATAAATTTAATGCATTTAACAGTACCCTAAAACACTATTTTGAAACAGCAGTCCCCTTTAGACAAAGAACTGTTCAAAATAACAAAACTAGCAATTGGATAACAACAGGGATTATAAATTCGTGTCAAAGAAAGAAATTTCTACACAAATTATATAAACAATACCACACAACACCTGAATTCAATTTATACTACAAAAAATACACTAGCATACTAAATAAGGTAATAAGACTAGCAAAGAAAATGCATAATGATAATTTTATTTCCCAATCATCTAATAAAAACAGGGCTATGTGGTCCGTGATAAAGAAAGAAACTGGAAAATCTGCTAAAATACAAAGGAACATTACACTGACCAGAAATAATAAAGTGATTAATAATCCAGAGGAAATAGCAAACATTTTTAATGACTATTTTCTGGAAATTCCACAAATATTACTAAATAAATCACAAGTAAATACACTAAATTCTAATAATAAAATAAATATATGTAGTGATTCTTTATTTATAAATCATGTCACAAGTGAAGAGGTAAGAATAGTTATAAAAGAGCTAAAAAATAAATTCTCTGCTGGCATTGATGGCATCCCTGATGCAATTTTAAAGAAATGTGCAGAAAATATAATAAATCCACTTACACACTTAATAAACAGTTCAATTCTCTCAGGAACTTACCCGGATATTTTGAAGTTATCAAAAGTAATTCCAGTGCACAAAAACGGTTCAAAAGATGAATTAGATAACTATCGTCCTATTACCTTACCAACTCGTATTGCAAAAATTGTGGAACAAATCATGGATAAGAGACTGATAAGTTTTATAGAAAAAAATAAAATATTATCAAACTCACAACATGGATTCAGAACGGAAAAATCTACACAGATAGTAATTTATGAATGTATTAACAGTATACTGAAATTAATTGACAATAAGGAACGTGTAACTGGCCTATTATTGGATTTATCAAATGCATTTGATGTTGTTGACCATAAAATCCTCCTTACAAAACTAAATCAATATGGTATTAGAGGTCTAGCTAATAAATGGATACAGTCTTACTTAACAAGGCGTAAACAAATAGTAAGCTTGAGACACAAGGATGATGGAACCAAATTACTTAATGAAACATTGTCCAATGAGGGAATTATTACATTTGGAGTACCCCAGGGATCGGTTATGGGCCCACTACTCTTTCTTCTATATATCAACGATATAACACAGAACGTTCATTCACATAAGGAAATTTTGTTTGCGGACGATACAACACTCGTAATAAAAGGTGAAACTAAACAGGTCATACAGCAGTCTGCTGACTCCATTACAGGAGAGTTAACCAACTGGTCACAAGATAATCGCCTCATAATAAACTAAAAAAACAACAACAGTATGTCTAAATTTCCACACTATACAGAATAGGAATCCTGCGAAGCCCAATATAACATTAAATGGTCATCAAATAGAAAATAAATCAGAAACAAAGTTTTTCGGACTATGGATACAACATGACTTGAAATGGAATAAACATATACAATATCTGAATACTAAACTGAACTCGATGTGCCTTGCGTTACGTATTTTGAAAACCTGCACTAGCATGCACACATTAAGAAATACTTATTTGGCTTAATTCCATTCATACTTAAAATATGGGGTCATATTTTGGGGTATGTCGCCAGATGTACTAAGCACGTTTAGGATACAAAAGAGGGCGATTAGAATTATGGCAAATGTAAACACTTGAGAATCACGTAGACCGCTGTTTAAAGATTTAAATATTCTCCCACTGCCCTGCATATATATCTTTGAAAGTATTATGTTTTTTAAAAAGAATTTAATGAATAGGGATGTTTTTCTTAAAGCAAACAATGATGTTCATACGCATAACACAAGACAAACTCAAAACATTCATATTTCACACACACAAGCATATATCAAAAAAGGAACTTTTCACACAGGAGTTAAATTATACAATAAACTACCCCAGTATATAAAACTTGCCCCAAAAATAAATCCTTTGATAGAATGTTGAAAGTTTATCTCAAGTGCCATTGTTTTTACTCTGTAGTTGAATATCTTAGTGTATAGGAGCGATGAAATCTATAATTATATTTTACTTTTTCTATTTTAATTGTAATACCTAGCTTTAAGTTGTTGTATTTATAGAATTAAGTTTTCATATTATGATAATAGAGTAAGGTGTAAATCGTTGTCCAATAAGATTGTATCTCTTAAGATCTGTTATTATAATAAGTTATAAATAGTTATAGCATTAGTATTATATACCTATTAGTACTTTTATTTTATAGATGTAAATTCGGACGTGTCCTATATCAAAAATGTATTGCATACATGTAGCCTATTTGATCAAATTGAATTAATAAAATCTATCTATCTATTCTCCAGGAACAACTCGAAAAGTAGCTTTACAAAGAATATCAACTTGGAAAGTAGCTCTCCAAAGAATTTCAACTTGGAAAGTAGCTGTCAAAAGAATATTAACTTAGAAAGCGGCTCTGTAAAGAATATAATTTGGAAAGTAGCTCTCCAAAGATTATCAACTTGGAAAGCAGCTCTCCAAAGAATATCAACTTGGAAAGCAGATCCCCAAAGAATATTAAGTTGGAAAGTAGATCTCGAAAGAATATCAACTTGGAAAATATCTTTCCAAAGAATTTCAATTTGGAAAGTAACTCTTCAAAGAATTTCAAACAAGTTCCTCATAAAATCACGATTTCAAAACGTTTCAAAAATTATCTAAATATGGAAAGTAACTCCCGTTGTCACGGACTTAGCATTAGACTAAGTGAATCACCCACTCACCTGTGCTTACGTTATTTATCTTTCCTACCTTCGTTATCGTATATAATATTAACGGCAGAACATAAAACGCCATGTCCCGTTTGGTAACTAAATTTCCATTTCCTCTCTTTATAGCGTAAAGTACACTTGCATTCAATTAACTTTAACGGGAGGGTTTCTCTTTGACATGAAAATGCTGCCATCTCCATACAAACGAGCTGTTCTATCCCAACCACTCCCAATCTTCTTTACAAGGCTTACCGCAGCGCGTCCACTTTGAAAGCAAAGCAAGAACATGTATGGAGGAGTTTTCGGTACCTGAGGTAACATGCACATCGAACGGTTTTAAAGGAAACTAATTATGAAAGTTGTGCAGATACAAAGCGTTCGTTCTCAGCTTCTAATCACCACTATCAGAATGGTGGTTTCTATGTAATTACAGTAATGCAGTCAGCAAATTCCTCTTTGGCAGTTCTAGAAGAGGTGGTTCTTCTTTTCTTATCCTCTTTACTCTTACGTTTCATGTTTCATACAGATCACCTTGTGATATAGTGACTAGCATTCATAGCTGTCAACTTCAAGCCCAGGTTCAATATCCCTCTCAGGCATCGTGAAAGTTGTTTTCCATTGCTTTCAAGTTCTACTCTAGCAAAAGCCAGAAGGATTCCACGGACACCTATTATTGACATGCTGTGCTCACCCCTGCTTCCTTCACAATTCGACACCACAGTTAGAAGAATGCAGCTTATAATCGTATCTCTTGAGCGGTAAATTTTAGTCTTATACATTTCTCTCAAAACAGACGTTCGATCGCAGTTTTGTAGGGTATCACATCGATCCGGAAAATAATAAATAAAATGAAAGCAAATATAAGGTGCGTTCAAAAAGTAACGAGCCGGAGGCTGTAATGCGCAAACCGGTGACGACATCAGCCTTGACCCTTGCAAGGGACATGCAGTGTTCGCCGTACAGTTGTGACAGTCGGCGATGAATGTCCGTTCACTCTACTCCTTTCGCTGTTAGAAACCGAACAACACCTCTTTCCTCTTCGTTTGACGCCTCCATGTCACTGTTTGCAATGCGATTAGCAGCGTTCGATGTTTGATGCATGCTGCTGCTCACTTTGTATCGTCACGTGACGTCTACGCGTGCCCTCTAGCGACGGGATGTGACCTTCCACACTCTGGTCGGAACCACACCTCGTTACACACGCCACGATTAGCCGATGTTGTCACCCGTTTGCGCATTACAGCCTCCGGCTCGTTACTTTTTGAACGCACCTTATACTTCCTATAAAGAAGGTAAATCTGGGACAGATGCCGCTGCGGTACAGACGCCGCATACACTGTAGCCATAAGTTCCCATCGTTGCAACTAGATGGCAGGGTGTAAAGCCATTTTGGTATCTGCTGATATGGTGCAAGTTTCTCACAAATTACGCAAATTGTAGTTGATTACGTGAGCCGAGTGCATGTTTCCTCCTGACAAAGGTTGTGTTCACTTATTGTATATTAATTTGGTTTGAAACGCCTAAATCAGCCGCTAGTTGTATATAATAAGCCTTAACCGGCACTGTAGTAGATGTTAAGCTTATTTGCAGCCATGTTAGCCTTGAGGCGCAACAACAGGAGGGTGCGGCGTCTCTACCTGACATTTGGGAGAGTTGCTTCATTGATATCATATTTTAAAAGCGATCAGGAAACATTTAAACTATTCAGAGGGTACCGGTATACTATTCGAGTATTTTATGATCTTATGATTCAAAAAGTACCTCATTTATTTCATTGGTTTCATTGTTAACATCATTGTTCCTATATACAATTATATTATTTTCAGAGATAAAACAAGTAGTTCCGTGAAGAACTATACAGCCTATTTTCATATATCCGACATATGTTAATTGCCTCTATCAACATACAAAATTTCAGTTTGATTGCTGTAAGAGATTCGTAAATATTGAGAACCGTCTAAATATTTTGGATGGTCGTCATGTTGGATTTTTATAAGGTGCGTTCAAAAAGTAACGAGCCGGAGGCTGTAATGCGCAAACCGGTGACGACATCGGCTAATGGTGGCGTGTGTAACGACGTGTGGTTCCGACCAGAGCGAGGAAGGTCACAGTCCGTCGCTAGAGGGCACGCGTGCACGTCATGTGACGATACAAAGCGAGCAGCAGCATGCAACAATCGTCCAACTAGGACCAATACAGTAGGCCATTCGACATGCTTTCTGGTGTGGTTGAAGACTGTGGGGCACCCATTGGGCACACACTTTGCGCAAGTGCAGTCGTTCCTTCATGATGGTGTGCACTCTTCCGACGCTCAATCGGACCACGGCGGCTATGACGTTCACTGTCGCTCGGCGGTCCTGGGTAATGAGTGCATCAACCAGCTGGACGTTGTCATCGGTAATGCAGTGTGGTGCCCCAGACCGGGCATCATCGACTAACGACACCCGTCCTTCCCTGAAGCGCTTGTGCCATGCCTTGACCATTGCAAGGGACATTCAGTGATCGCCGTACACTTGTGACATTCGGCGATGAATGTCCGTTCCCCCTACTCCTTTCCCTGTCAGAAACAAAACAACACCTCTTTGCTCTTCGTTTGACGCCTCCATGTCACTGATTTCAATGCGACTGGCAGCGTTGGACGATTGATGCATGTTGCTGCTCGCTTTGTATCGTCACGTGACGTGCACGCGTGCCCTCTAGCGACGGGCTGTGACCTTCCACGCTCTGGTCGGAACCACACCTCGTTACACACGCCACGATTAGCCGATGTCGTCACCGGTTTGCGCATTCCAGCCTCCGGCTCGTTACTTTTTGAACGCACCTTATATATATGTAGGCTAATGAGTTACGAACTATTAGATGACGATTTCTGCGTAGGTTCATTATTCAAACATTCACTTCGTCGCATGATTAATACACAAGAAATAAAAACTTAATTTTAAAATTGCACACAGCGGCCATCTTGAGCGTATGTAAACAATTGAACTAAATTAGAATGCAGAGCATTACACTGTGTATAAACATTTACTGTACCATATTTCACTGCGCTCAGGCGGTTAAATCGTGAGAAGAGGCTATTTAAATATTTTACCTTCGCTTGGCCGCCATGTTCGTTTTATATTTAATAAGATTTTGCAAGTCTCATAGGTGAACTTCTAGTAGTACTTTTTTTATCACCGTACAAAATTTCAGGGTGATATCGGTAATAGTTTCGGAGATATAGAATGCCGGTGAAATAATTCGCACAGTCGCCATATTGAGATTATATAAAATATTGAACTAAATTAGATGCCAATGCATTGAAACGTATATAGACATTTTCTGTACCAAGTTTCATTGCATTTGGATGGTTAAATCGCGAGAAAAGCCTATTTAAAATTTTCAACTTTGCTTGACCGCAATGTTCGTTTTGTAGTTAACAGGTTTTTGAAAGTCTCACCATACACAATTTCATGGTGATATCAGTAACAGTTTCGGAGATATGGAAGGCGGTGAAATATTTTGCACAGCTGCCCTATTGCACTGATGAGACGTAATAAAATTTGAAGGACACGGTCGGGGTCGACCAAAATAGTACTATGACCTTACCGACTTCATTGAAATCGCTCCATCCGTTTAGAAGTTATTAAGGGGGCGGGTTCACACCCACACATGGACACACTCACACACACACCCCTATACATACACACACCTATACACACACACACACATACGGACAAGATATGATCTCATAAGCCTATTTTTTCAAATGTAAATAGGCTAAATATGTGGTAGGGCACAGTCAAAATAGATCAGTGGGAGAGGAAAATTTAGGAGATGTAAAAAGGCTGAAAGCAAAGGAAGTACTATTCAAGAATGCTGAAAGGTGCAATGAAATTCAGGCACGAACATTAAAACGAAGAATAGATTCCGGAAAACTGGATAATGAACAATGGGTCCATTAAGTGTTTGTTCAATGAGGCCTTTATAAACACTTATATCATTTATAATGTGAATAAATATAAAACGTAGTGTGCCCGTTCGCGGCCCTGGAACACACACAGATCGACCCCAGTCTCAATGATCCGTCCCAGGCCCACTAACTGACCCCAGGAGAGATGCACCCCGGAACCAGTCATCTCGCACGAGACGCCAATAAAATCTCAGGGTGGATGAATTTGGTTAGAGACAACCGGCTCCTGAGCACAATCGGGAATGTGGATAAAGATCCAAGGCCAAAATTTAAACATTTATCTCAAATGTTTAGTATCCAAAAAAATGTAACACCAATAACATAAATATCCAATTGAAATATGTACAAGAGTAACCAATGCATAACTTCTATAGTGCCGCAACACACTACAAATCCTTTGTAAATATTGCACTGATATGTGGCAGAATTGTTTATAATAATTATCAGCTTGGCTAAATGTTGTTAAGCATAATATCAAATGCTTTGTAAATATTGTACTGATATGTGGCAGAATTGTTTATAATAATCATTAGCATGGCTAAATGTTGTTAAGCATATAAAAATGCTTTGTAAATATTGCACTGATATATGGAAGAATTGTTTATAATAATCATCAGCTTGGCTAAATGTTGTTAAGCATAATATCAAATGCTTTGTAAATATTGCACTGATATGTGGCAGAATTGTTTATAATAATCATTAGCATGGCTAAATGTTGTTAAGCATAATATCAAATGCTTTGTAAATATTGCACTGATATGTGGCAGAATTGTTTATAATAATTATCAGCTTGGCTAAATGTTGTTAAGCATATAACAAATGCTTTGTAAATATTGCACTGATATGTGGCAGAATTGTTTATAATAATTATCAGCTTGGCTAAATGTTGTTAAGCATATATCAAATGCTTTGTAAATATTGCACTGATATGTGGCAGAATTGTTTATAATAATCATCAGCTTGGCTAAATGTTGTTAAGCATATATCAAATGCTTTGTAAATATTGCACTGATATGTGGCAGAATTGTTTATAATAATTATCAGCTTGGCTAAATGTTGTTAAGCATATAAAAATGCTTTGTAAATATTGCACTGATATGTGGCAGAATTGTTTATAATAATTATCAGCTTGGCTAAATGTTGTTAAGCATATATCAAATGCTTTGTAAATATTGTACTGATATGTGGCAGAATTGTTTATAATAATCATTAGCTTGGCTAAATGTTGTTAAGCATATATCAAATGCTTTGTAAATATTGTACTGATATGTGGCAGAATTGTTTATAATAATTATCAGCTTGGCTAAATGTTGTTAAGCATATAACAAATGCTTTGTAAATATTGCACTGATATGTGGAAGAATTGTTTATAATAATTCTGGTCATAGATTTCATTACAATTACCAAAACAAATTTTCATATGATGGGACAGCTTTTATGTTAGGCAGCATGACGTCCAATGGACATGTATTTGATACCATAAAAAAGCGCTTACATGGGGAAAGCTACTATACACCGTACGTGCATAATTAACAATTTATATATAGCCATACTCTTTGTGGCAATCATATGCTCACAAACAAAAATGCAAATGACATCTCCTAATATATATATCTTCTGACAATGACGGGTCACGAAAATATTAACAATTACATTTATGGCAACTACGGCTCATAAATATAATAATAGCCCCTCATCTGTCGAGGTAATCTTGGCTCACCAAATGTAAACAACAACATTGATATATCGAGGCACTTGCTCCTGAAGTGCTACTTTCCCCAAACGTCATGCTCACCTTATCATTTAGAAAAACAAATCATATGCTGCCATCGTGTAAATATTATGACTAACGGTTTCAATGGATTATACGAAAGATGGTGACGTCGTATACTTACCATAAAACAAACGTTAACTTGAACGGATATCTAGATACAACTGTCTCTTTTAACATCAGGCCGAAATTTGGAGCCGTTGAATGTAAATAAATGATAACCTGCGAAAACCAGAGCGACGAACTTAACTAACAATCCGATAACCACAAACACCCATATGAAGAATTGGTGGACAATACCTTACTCGTAGACCACCATAAGGTACCTTCTGATATGGGTCCATGGCCATGGGCGCGCCACTGGCAGATCTCCCCATTCTCTCAGTCACCAGCGTCCCTGCCGTCGAAATCCCATGGAGTCGTTTAGCACGCCATGTTGACAAGATCAAATCCAAGTAAGAAGAGCGTCTCTCTATTCCCGTCGACGTCACGACGCGCACCAGCGAAAGATTTTCTCCACACATGCTTTACGCCGAATATTCCAGTTGTGGATTCTATTTATGAAGAGAGTAACGCCGTGGGATTACATTTAAATGTACAAAAAACTAAGTAGATGGTTGTTAGTAGAAACAAGGATGAAATTCAGGGCATTCTTACACTTGGTAATGAAAGAAGTGGAAGGGTTTCATCATGTAAATATTTAGGATGTCAAATCAATGATAACTGGGACTTAAATCAAGAAATTCGCTGTAGAATTGAGCAGGCCAGAAGTTCTTTCATGAAAATCAGAAAAGTTTTGATCAGCCGCGATTTAAGTCTGTAATTACGTGCCCGACTGCTTCGATGCTACGTTTTTAGTGTCCTGCTCTATGGAGTTGAATCATGGACACTTACCGAGGTTTTAAGTAAGAAACTGACAGCATTTGAAATGTGGACTTATCGCAGGATTTTAAGGATATCATGGACACACAAATGTGGAAGTACTGCGGCGTATGAACAAAGACTTGGAAATTCTCAGTATCATCAAAAGGAGAAAACTAGAATACTTTGGTCATTTTATGCGCAACAACAAATACCACCTCTTGCAATTAATTATCCAAGGGAAGATTGATGGCATTAGCGGTCCAGGACGCAGACGAATATCCTGGCTAAAGAACTTAAGCCAGTGGTTTGGACTTAATACAGTGTCACTGTTTAGAACAGCAATGGGCAAACAGCAGATCATGCTACGGATCGCCAATGTTCTTGGAGGACGAGGCACTTGAAGAAGAAGATCCGACCAGTATTAACGGGTCCGTCCACATTTGACGTCACGTCTCGACAATGATTTTCTGACAAGCACTTTACAGAATGAGCCCCGATTTATTCCTTCGATAAAATGGGATATCCCAACTATCGTTCTCACAGTGAGTCTCTCTCACGACTCGTCCGGCCGGCACGCCCAGCTTATCTACCTCCCGTTGACTCATCACTTCCCGCCTGGCATAGTATAGCAGTAAGAACAGAACAGCACATGGCTCACTTTATCCATGCATGACATGGGATACCAATAAAAATTTAGAAATTAAGAATTAATAAACTAAGGTCGTACCTTATGACAGGAGATTTTGGAAATGTTCTCCTCCTACATTCACACATTTCTGGCATCGTCTTAGGAAACTCCGATTCACACGCATAAGTTCGTCTTCCGTAATTGAGGCTATTTCTCTCCGGATGTGTTCTGCGATTTCATTTGCTGTTTCCTCGTTAAGTACACGTTTTTTAACACTTCGCTTCTTAACGAGTAGAGAACCAGTTCCCCTCAACTTGTTTACGAGCTTCTGGACGGTCTCTCTATGTGGAGGGCGCACACCTGAAAAATGTGTTATGAAACGTTTAACGACTTCCCTGCAAGATTCTGTTTTCTCAAATACCCTTTCCTCTACCGTGTAAACACGGGAGGCATTATGAGAATTATACCCAAAAGTAACACTTTACAACTCGAGAATAGTTGGAGCGACAGATGAACACTAAATACACGTTATAAGCATGGACGAGAACTGCGAAGTGCGCGCTGTGTAACAGGAAGTGATCAGTCAACGGGAGGCAGATAAGCTTGGTGTGCTGGTCGGACGAGTCGTGAGATAAATTCTATCCTTCAAAATATAATTGTCTTGTAGTGTGTTCTAAAACAGTAAAACCTGTCTAACGCGGAACGCAAGAGTTCCGGATTTATTTTTCCGTTTTCGCAGGTTTTCGTTTTACAAAGGGTTGAGTTTCAATAAGACAAAATACACTACAAAGAAATACTGTATTATTGCATAAGATTAGTATGAAATAATTTGGAATTTTCCCACTTTAAACAACACAATTCTTTAACCGGACGTTTGTTTTTCTCGTGTTTTTCAATAACTTTAATTTTCTCCTCCAGTGTAAGTCATCATCATCATCATCATTTCCCCTTTTCCAGTTGACACTGGGTGGGGGCGAGTATGGTTCCTCTCCACTTTGTTCTGTCGTTCCACGATTCCTCTTCCGACACAGTGTTCCAATCCAGGTTCCGTTTTCTAATACTATTCTCCTCCGAGTCCATCCAACGCATTCTTGGTCTTCCTTGTCCTCTCTTCCCTGTCATCCGTCGTTCCAGTGCTCGTCTTGGTAGCCTTTCTTCATTCATCCGTTTGACATGTCCAAACCATCTCAATCTGTTTTGCTCCAGTTTGTCATTAAGTTTCTGTACTCCCAGTTCTTTCCGTATATCTTCATTTCTCACTCTGTCCCTCCTCGTTTTCTGGACCATACTTCTCAGGAATCTCATCTCAGCTGCTTGTACTCTGCTCTCACTGCTACATATGTCATAATAGGAACATAATATGCTTTGTACATAACTTCGTTAGTTAATTGGTATATCCTTGTTCCATACTATTCCCCGTACCTGTTGGTAGAAAGCACTCCCGAGTTGTATTCTTCTGCTAATTTCCAAATCTAGTCTTCCATCTTCAGTCAGTTCACTTCGCAAGTATTTGAAGTGTTTCACTACTTGCAATTCCTTATCTCCTACTTTGATTACTACTTTTCCTTCTTTCTTATCTCTACTCATCATCACTGTTTTACTCTTCTCCACATTTATCTTCAATCCCCATTGCTCAATCTTTTTATTTATTACGTCTAACTGTTCTTGTACCTCAATCTCATCCTCGCCCCACATCACAAGTAACTTACTGAATTACAGTACGTAGATAAATGCAGTGCACAGTGAAAAGAACACCTTTAAAGATTACTCCAGTTCACTGTTTTCCTCTACTCGTATTTCTACTCTCATTTGTCAGAAAGAAACTGTGTGCATTACAAGAGGGTAGGAGGAAGTAATGGCACAGATGTTGTGTAATGTAGCATACCTGCTGCATCCTTGAGGAAATATTAGAGTTAATGTTTCCTAGCACGTTGGTGCAAGTACAGCCGCGCTCAAAATTTAGTACTGTACCCGTGGTCCAGAGGCCTCATGTCGTCATCGTAGTTTGACAGAAGCACCGAGCGAAGGTTTGAAATAGCGCTCATGGAAGGAGAGCCAATGCGAGGAGCGAGCGCGCTGGCGTGGCGAATGAGAAGGCGCTGGAAGGTTGTGAGCTACCTCTTTCTTTAAGCAAGAAAAAAAATGTTATATCACGAAGTACCCTCTGAATTTACACTGATATTATTGAAATTATTAGGATGATAGCATTTCGCATTCAGGAGATATGAACGAAGGAAGTTTATAGCATGACATCACTGCAGGTTCACGTGACGTGCCTGAGCAGTATATAATGATGCACGGAGCAGACCACAGGCAGAGAGTTCTACAGTACAGCGAGAGGAAGTGCACAACAGTGATTATAGATAAAGCCCTGCGCGGATGCGGATATCCGCGGACAAACCCGCGGATATCCGCAATAATTTTCGCCATGCGGATATACTTTGCATGTCTTTGCGGATAGCGGATAAGCTGCGGATAATGTTTGAAGTAAATTTGCGGATAGTTTTCAGAATACAATCCGAACTTGTTGAATATCATAGGGAAAGTAGGGTTATTGTGCGCAGCGAGTAATCGTGCGCAGCCATGTTTTTCGAGTTGGTAGTACAACGAGCAACACAGTTCACTGCTACCCTAAAGCTGTCATCGTACCTATCAGATAGGGACAGTCAGCATGATGCCGTTCGCTATGTGATAACCGGAGGCTTGGATGAAGAAACTTAACACGTTGCATGTTATTTTCTGTAGCCAGCAAATAAGAAGATATGCCTACAGTTGTCATTCAATTATTTAAAATTAAGTAGTTTTAAATGCCAGTGTGTACAGTGGTTTTGCATGTATGGTAAAAGTCACGTGGATGCTGGGCGGATGCGGATAACGTTTCGTCTATCCGCGCAGGGCTCTAATTATAGACAGCAGTCTGTATGCGAGTGAAACGTCATCGCCGCGAACATTGCGGGTTGCCGAGGTGCACGGATCAGGAAAGTTCTGGTAGGCAGGGACAATTTTTATAAGAGTGTTTAACTACAACCGTATTGCTGGTGGAGTGATGGACTTAGAAATACTTCAAACTAAAGTGAGTTTAACAAACTTTATTATTTTTGGTGAACTATTATGTCAGAAGTGACTAGAAAGCCACTAGAAATGTGCCAGGGACTTTGTTTTGGAACAATGCATCACGTTTGTATGTGGAGATAGCGAGAGGAATGTGCGGGCAGCTATTCAGTGAATAAATAAATCCAAAGTATTGCCGCATTGTTGTATATGAATTGTGAGGTCAGGGATATCAGCACCCAACACTTTAAATTTAGCCACCCGGTAATCAAGCAGATAAAAGTCGAAACGCTCTTCAGTAAACTTTGGTCATATGTGAGAGGACTTTGCACAAGTGTTAACTGGTCATGCAACCATTAGCCGTGAGTGAAGGACTTGGAAATTGTGTGTGCAACTATAAGCATAGCGTGCTTAATGAAGTGTGGGAAATGCAAGTATCAAATGGAACGAGTAACCAAATGTTGTTAAGATAGCGAAGGACACTCTCAAAATATGTGTGTGGAACATCGTGGTCATTTTCCGAGTTGCATATTGGGACTTTGTGAAACAATGACCATGCACTAAAAAAATACTAAGGATGGGTTAGATCCAAGGAAATGTGGAAAGGACGTCACCAATACCAGCCCATGTGGAAAGCCGGAGGAAGGTTCCCGAACATCACGATGGGGCATCAGGAAGATGGAGCTCTACCCGAGGTCGCCGACGTGCAGTCCAGGGCGTGGTGTGACCTGTGTGGACATATTACCGCCGCATGGAGGGGCTATTTTACTGCGATTTTCACCATCTGGCAGCCAATACAAATTCATATCGTGGAAGATATGAAGTAAGATCTCTACATAATTTTGTAGTCATGCTGTAGTCTAGTCATGTGTATTCTCCCAAATTATTAGGTCAGCGTATGCTAGTATTATTTTTTCTTCCTAGTTTGCATAAGTTATTTCACTTTTGAAACTTTGTGCGGATATTATCGCATTATGTGGAGCTACCATGATTCGTTATAGTGATAGGAACATTTTGGTTATTCCTGAGTGGATATTCCAAATGTGATGTTTTGTGAGTGAATAACTATCAGGCAGTTGGATGCAAAGATTGATAATAATGATAATAATAACAAGTAGTTCCGTGAAGAACTACACAGCCTATTTTCATATATCCTACTCATGTTAATTGCCTCTATCTACATTAAAAAATTCAGTTTGATTGCTGTAATAGATATGTAGATATTGAGAACCGACTAAATATTTCGGATGGTCGCCATGTTGGATTTTATATATGTAGGTCCTAGAGTTATGTACTGTTACATGAAGATTATTGTGTACGTGTAGCATTCAAACTTGAATCGCATGATTAGGACTCAAGAAGTAACAAGGAGATTTTAAAATTTCGCTCAGCTGCCATCTTGTAGTTTTGGAAACAATTGAAATAAATTAGATTCCAGTGGATTAACATTCGTATAAGGATTTACTGTACCAAGTTTCACTGCACTCGGATGGTTAAATTGCGAGAAATGTCCATGTGAAAATTTAAACTTCGCGTCGCCGCCATGTTGGATTTGTGATCACCAGGTTATTTAAAGTTCTTTAGGTGAACTAAAGTTCATAGCCCCTATGAACATTAAAACATTCAGTTCGATTGCTATAATAGATTCGTAGATATTAGAGCCGTCTAAATATTTCGGATGGTCGACATGTTGGATTGTTAAATGTATAGGCCATAGAGTCATGTACCATTAAAGGAGAATTATTGCGTAGGTTCACTATTCAAACTTTCACTTCGATCGCATGTTTACGACACAAGAAATAAAAACTTAATTTTAAAATTCGCACAGCCGCCATCTTGAGGTTATGTAAACAATTGAACTGAATTAGATACCAGGGCGTTACAATGTGTATACACATTTCGTGTACCAGATTTCATTCCGTTTGGAACATTAAATCGCGAGAAAGGTCAATTTAAAATGTTCAAATTCGCTTGACCGCCATGTTCGTTCTGTAGTTAACCGGTTTTTGAAAATCTTATAGATGAACTTCCAATGGTGCCCCTTATCTCCGTACAAAATTTCAGGGTGATGCCGCCAATAGTTTCAGAGATATAGAATGCCGGTGAAATATTTCGCAAATCCGCCATCTTGTGGTTATGTAAACAATTGAACGAAGTTAGATGTCGGTGCATTACAATGTGTATAAACATATACTGTACCAAGTTTCATTGCGTTTGGTTGGTTAAATCGCGAGAAACGTCTATTTAAAAGTCGCAAATTCGCGTGGCCGCCATGTTGGTTTTGTAGTTACAAGTTTTTCAAAAGTCACATAAGTGAACTTCTAGTAGTTTCCTTTATCACCGTAAAAAATTCCAGGATGATATCGGTAATAGTTTCGGAGATATTGAATGCTGGTGAAATATTTCGCACAGCCGCCATGTTGGATTGGTGAGACGTAACAAAACTTGAAGGACACGTTCGGGGTCGTCCGGAATAGTGCTATGAACTTACCGAGTTTGATTGAAATCGCTCTAGTCGTTTAGAAGTTATTAGGGGGGGGGGGGGAGCACACACACACACACACGGACTAAAGGTGATCTCATAATCCTATTTTTTCAAAATTGAAAATAGGCTAAAAATGGTAAATGACTCTCAGTTATAATAGAGTTATTGATAATAATAAATTAGGAGAAATCATTAAGTGTGATCACGATAATTGTTAATTGAATCAGTTGTATAATTTATTTATTTACTGATTAATAGCTCAGACCAGATAATAATTACAATTCCGAATTGAATAGGAGATAATCATTTTTGCAACACCTAAATTATTTGAGGTCTGAATTGATTATAGATGCTTTTCTTTTTACAAATGAAAGTTAAGACCTCTGTTGTTGTCGGAATGGAATGACAAATCAGATCGTGACAAATGTGTAATTTTTGAATTTAGCATTCAGTTTTATAAAGGGCATGTCGTGGACATTGCACCGATTAATAATGTGATATTTGGGCATCAGGCAGTGGAGTTTGAATGCACCATGATTTGTGGAGTAGTGGGTTTTGTAATAATGTGTATGTGAGACACACAGTGAAGATTTTTTTTTTCTGAATGCATAAGTATGTGGAGGTCACAATTGGTCTGAAATACAAAGGGATTAATTTCTTTGATGTATAATCAAATGGTATCTGACGTAGTCAGAATCAGAATAATAAGTCTCGCTATTAATCTGAAAATTACGAGGAAAAATTATTACATTAGGATCTGCTCGAATCCTTAATTTTTAACATGCTGGTGATTTTTGTAGAAATAATTTTTGCAACAAGACTTTTGATAAATAGCTAATCATTTATAAATAGATAAACCATGATATTTTTGTGGATAATGAGCCTTTATTCAAGTGTTTTCTGAATAATGAAATAGTGAAATGAAATTGTGCCTCGTGTGGAAAATAAAATGTGGTAACAAGAGTAGATATTTTCATAAATGTGGACATGATGGACATGCCTAAATAGTAAGACTTTTGATAGGAAGCGCCTTTGGATTAACTTTATTTCCCTTTCCTCAGGGATCTCAGGGCGTGCGACTGATATTACACACTGTAGATTTAGGTAGGAAGTGTTTTCTACTGCTGACATGATTTCTTTGCTTTTATAATTTTAAATGATCTTGTCGACTTCGTCGTTACGCTGAGGCCTGGCGTTACGTTACGGTGACGGGACGAAATGTACCCAGATGCACTGAGGTGTGTGATGTCATAGTACTGTGCCCAACTCTAGGAATGGGTATTCCAAGATTCAGACACCTAGATATCAAGGGAAAGGCTGTAGCCGCTTTTGAAAGTTGAGATATTTGAATATCGCGCTACATTGCTTCTCGAAGCAATTGGAAAGAATTTACCGATACTTGGATGTCAAGTGACGTAGCGAGTAATAGCAGAGGTGGAGGCTATTTATTGATTAAATAGTTAACTATGGAGTAGAGACTTGAGACTGGGATCAGATTACTGGCACGGCCAAATGAAAGAGAATGCAATTAGTATCAAGTAAATCGGACCAGGGATTCAAGAGATATGAGGATTTCCAGATATCAGCTGATGCGGCGTGACCCTGACAGTTTTGAATAAAAGCCAGCTGGCCGAAGCATCGATAGCTCATTTCAACACAAGAACTTGCCGAGCAAGTTGCCGCGACGCTGAGCCAAGGCACATGGTTGCCGGATCTACGCAGAAGTTCTTTTGAAAGTCGTGATAGTCACGAAAGTGCTGCGCTACGAGGTGGAACTTAGTAAGTTTACGGCGAGGAGAATCACTGAGGTGATTGATTTTTCTACAGACATTGGTGGAAATATTTATATTTCTACATGGACATATGCTAGACTTTGTCTAGAATTAGTATTTTGTCACAGTCCAGTAATAACATAATACTTGGATATTTAAATCCATTTCAGTCAGTTTTCATATTTGTAACTAGTTAACCACTTCGATCTGTCAGTACACTGAAGACTAGTCTATAACGGTGGCGTTCATTAGTCTACGCAAGGGAAACTACAAGTTGCTTAGCGCATGGTAGATGGTGATATAATAAACCATGCCCAGGGAACGATCTTCAGAACAGCCGTTGATTGGTTAGACTGTCAGTGTTTTTCTTGTACTGATAAGATTACCGTGAGTTATGTTACAACTGACATATCTAAGAAGAGATCACTTAGATCTGACCCCATTTAAACAAACTGTTATTGCTTTGATAGAAGCCCATATTAAAATGGAACAACAGTTAATTCAAACGTCAAAAGATACTACCACTATGTCTGACTAGACGGATTGTGGGTATATAATGGCGGCCGATACAAGGATTATACGTGCTTGTCCAATAGGGCATGTCGATGGATAAATCTGGTACAGACCAGGTTTACTACGCTTCAAGACCATCAAGAAATGTAAGCCACATTTGAATTACATTATGCCTAGCTAATTGGAACAAACTATTTTTTCTGCAGATGACCAACACATTTTTTTTCTTCGTATTTAAAGCTTGCAATGATTTACGCAAGACTTATTAGAGTTATTCTGAGTATTTTCAGCACTCAGAACAGTTTAGGATCGATGACCGAGCATTTCGAGCATTTATTTGAATATTTCATATTTTAGGGAAACCACGGAGAACCGTCGATGTAAAGGTTGAGTTAAATTATTTTTGTTGAGGAATGGATATTTTTTTTTCCATATTCGAAGATTCGAACATGTGGATTCTCACATAATGAGATGATAATTAAATATATTTAAAATAATAACTAATAATAATAATAATAATCCACTAATAATAATAATAATAATTTTCATAATTTTTCTAAATAATTCTTGGATATTATATTTTATAATAATCATATGTATTGAGAAAGAGCCTATGAAGTAGTTTAATCATTTCTAGTTTGGAACAGGAGATTTTCCGAAGGAGAGTGGTTAGCGCAAGCCCGCATTCAACCAACATTTCAGTTCTGGTTGAACAGTTGATATTTGCATTGAGCAAAGTATATTTTTCAGATAACACGGAGAGGCATGAAACGGGAAGCAAATGATATTTGTATCAAATAGGATATTTTTGTATTTATATAAAATCATGACGTAAATACACTCGAAAGTGAAATAAAGATTGTCATAAGTATGGTAAATTCACGGGTTGAACTGAATGGTAAAATAAAATAAACTTGTAAGTTTATTAATCTTCCAGTGTTGATAACAAGCAGAGGCTTGATTTATTGTATAAATTTTGGGAAGAAAATTTATATGTGTGGAGTAGTTGAAATGCCATTCCCAGGTGCGCATGTTTAAGTCGCAGGAATGAAGAGGTTTTTTCGAGCATCAATCAAATAGCTGGTTCAATGGCTCAGGTTTATAGTAGGAGTATTGGAACTACACATTTCGTCGGATGAATGACCCGAAGGTTATTTCTTGAAACCATCAGTTCTTATTTCAACCTTGTTTACGAACTCCATTTAGACTTTGATTTTGCTAGAACCCGGATTTGTCATGATAGTAGTTTATTCTTCTTCAGAGGAAGACCTTTGCCGTTGTTGTTGTAATATTGTGTTCTTACACAAATAATAGAATGGGCCACTGCCAATTAAAAATAATTCTTTAACCACGAATAATTTGAAGGATATTTGCAATCCTAGTGCCATGAACTAAATGAATTTATTATAAAGCTACAATTCTTATTTACGCATTCTGTCGAAGAATTGCAAGTTGTGAAAATTACAAAAATGGCCATAAATATAAATATTTTTATAATAATGATTCCAAGTGGAAAATCGAATAGTTGAATGGTTCAACAATTTAGTGATCAAGTTGATGATTCAGAAATCATGTATTTTGTTAGGAACTTGAAGTTCATAATCGAGTCACTTCTCGAATGTTTAATGTCAGAATAACAATTAATTGTTGTTGTGCTTCGCACAGTTCTTCGATGCTATGCTCAAGGTCAAATACTTTTCAGATGTTATTAATATGTGTAAATAATGTGTGTTGATTCAATGATAATAATATTTTCGACAATATATTTTTAAAACTGGAAAAATAAGTGAAAGTTTAAAATTCTATGAACATTTATTCTACGAGTGTTAATATCATGTAAATATTCAAACAGTGATCTACGATATTTCCAGTAGAGACAATTAACTTTGAACTGGAATTAATCATTAATAATTTTGGAACACGGTCTACAGGACTATTAATCGGACTTTTGTTTCAAAAAAAAAGATTGTCAAATGTGTTTGGAAAATTTCTGTATATTGTGTGTAAATAAGAGTGTGGATCGCCGCACGTGGATGATGCTGCTTTGAGCATCTTTGCAGTCAATTTTAACTTCAAAATAAACGGAGATAATTTTACCAGATGTGTTATACCCAATTGAATCTCCTTCTATCCTTATTGTTGCATTGAGCCAAAATCAGTAAAGCATTTTTTTATTTGATGTCATTTTTGCGATTTGCTTTAACCCATCTGGCGCCCCGGGATATTTTGATTCTCGTGCTGACTGATTATTGGTAAAATGCATATGTGGTCGTGCGGACTTCGGTCTAAACGGGCACAGTACTGGTTGGTGCATGTGTTCCCCAACAACCTCCACTTCGTTAGTATAAGACAAAAATCCCCGATTCTTGGATGTCACGGGTAATCTCGAGAACCACTGGATGGATTTTGATGCGGTTTTCACAATTCTGTAAAGGATATCTCGAGGAAAGATTCTGTAGAAAATAATTTATGTATGATCAAAGGAAGCCAAGCAGTAACGATTTCAGTGAAAAAAGTCGAAAACAAACTTGGTGCCCGTGCACTTCTTAAGCTTACGCTGGGCAAACCGTTAAAAATATCAATATACTATGAGCGTAAGAATTGGTCAGCATGAAACGTTCTACAAAAACGTCCGCGAGAGCATATCTCTATCTTCAATACATCGCCCACTATAAGTGCTTTTAGACTGGATGGAAGGGGCACGTCCCAGCGCGCTCTGGTGAGCATGACGGCATCCCGCGCGCTTGACCTTGCTTTGCCCTTGGTTTGCACTTGCCGTTCGCGAGTAATTTGAAACAAGATAAGCAAGATAAGTTATGCAGATACTTTTCTAACATGTCAAGAGCCTTTCTAACATTTTTCAGCATTTGTAGCATTTAAAATGATACAAAGTCTAGTCTTTCAGACTGACTGTCACTTTTTATTCTATAAAAGTGGTGTGTGTTTTACGAACATTTTGTGTGTATTCCATCCTTGCTATATTCAGGCTCGAGTCTTGGACACCTCCTAGCACCTCCTAGCCCTTACGCGCTAACCCCTGAGATTTTCCGAGTCTTGTGTTCAACTATGATCAAGGCTCCCGCATATGTGGGCGTTTATCTTCGGGTAAACTGGCCCAGTACAGAGCTTTGTATTATGGATAAGATAATCCGTCTTAGTCAGGATATTTACGCCTACAGTTCCGGAGTTATTTCAGTTTCAGCGTTAGGCAGTTTTCCGGTTTACAGTTTACCTCCGTTCCGAATTTTATTTTCCGTTTGTCCAGGTTTCCGGTATATAAAGAGACCGGTTTAGGCAGGGTTTACTGTACTAATTTTTATTAGAGTTGAAGAAATTAGCATACATTTGATTTAGTTATTACTGTACTGTAATCATTAGCCAACTTTTCATTTTTTGCAAAAAAATGAGGAAAAAGTAGACTTATGAGATCGATCCGGGAAAATGTGTGTCTGTCTGTCTGTCTGTTTGTGTGCATGTGTCCCCCCAATCAACTTCTAAACGCCTGCAACAATCGAAACCAAATTAGGTATGTGTAAAGATCTATACCTGAATATCTCAATCCCATATTTGAAAATGATGTCAGTGCTACCAACTGCTGAAAAACCTCAATTGAAATATGAGCATCATGTTGGATATCTTGGAATGTATGTGCGGGAGCTATCCCAAAATTGGCACACATATAGACAATAATATTTCAGTTTAATTTTCACGGTGCCATACATGGCAGTGTTGCCAAAATGACTCTAAGCCTGCTGATAAGTCCAATTTTTAAATAAATACTAATTCTACACTATCAATTGGATTCCAACCAAATTTCGTAGGTACTATGTGTACTTAAACAGATATGACTGAGTATATTCTTAGGAGCCACCAGGTCTGCCAACAACTGTTAATAAATGTTTTCTCTATTTTTTTAAATCCAAATACTAATATATCAGAAAGTATGCAAGCCGACAGCTTTAAACTATGCACACGTATTGTGCCCGTTTGGACCGAAGGTCGGACGACCACATATGCATTTCACCAAAAATCAGTCAGCACGAGAATCAAGATATCCCGGGGCGCCAGATGGGTTAAAGTCGAATGCAAAGACCCAACAAAAAATGCTTAACTGATTTTCGGCTCGACGCAACACTAAGGATAGAAGGAGATTCATGAAAACGGTGATTGCGTACCATAAAATTATCTCATTTTATTAAAACTTTAAAATGACATGAAGAAAATATGCCCAAAATGGCATAAGAGATGACTGGAAAAGAATACATTATTTACACAATATACAATATCGCCAACATATGAACACCAACAAAGTTGAAACGAGAGGTCAGAATATCAGTCCTGCTGACTTCGTTCAACATAATTATGTACAGGGGTAGGGTTTTATCAGCGCAAAGTCAATCGTCCATACTGATCCCTAAATTATTTAGCATTCACACGTTGAAGATCAATAAGAAAATTTATCACTGGTTGGAAAATCACTTTCACTGTTCATTTCTCAAAACTATTATCGTAGCATTTCGACTAACACTTCTTAGGCAATAGTAATATTAGAATTTGTCAAGTACAAAGTTGTTCATTATAAGTGAAATACACTATGATTGAGCATTTTTGTGGATTCAAAAAAAAAATCAGAAAATATCTATTGAAACATAGATCTCAATCCAAAGTCTGTCAAAAATAATTTTGACTTAATCAAAAATATAATTATCCCAAATATAACTTCCATTCCACATGGATTCAGTCAACAAATTAATTAATTATTCCTTGAAAACATTAATGAGGAAATTTGAAATATCATTTAACATGTTTTATAATGAAACAAATTATTATTATTATTATCAAAGTGATTTTGAAAAATGTCAAATATGTTCAGCATCAACTTATTAAAGAAAATGTATATTTATTTTTATAGGATCTGAAAATCCTTTCAGCTTATAGTGGTTGTTAATAAGTAACAATTTCAAACAACAGCATTGGCCCATATGATTGACACGTGATAAAAATCACAGAATCATAAATCAGCATTTAGACAACGGTAAAGCTTTCCTGAATGAAAGGAACTAGTAGAATAATAATTTTCCGGGTAAGCAATTACTAGAAATATTTTCAAACACGTGGACCAACAGTAATTAAATAATGATGGTTCACAAAATAACCTGTGGTTATATTACGACGAAAGTTTGGCGAAAAACGACTCTCCTACTACATCAAAAACATCCAACCTACAATTTGATTGGTGCTCCATTTTACACAACCTCATTCCTGCGACTTAAATTGCGCACTCAGAATGGCATATAATTATCTGCACACACACAATGACATCTTCCCAAATTATACAAAATAATCAAGCCTTTGCTTGTTATGACAAATGGAAGATTCAAAAATCAATAAACCTCACCAATGAGTTTACGACAATATCCAATATAATTTCACCATCAGATATTCCACACAGTATTAATATTAGCAAACTTTGTGAAAGACGCAGCGTCATAATGATTTTATTTTATATAAACTCTAGCAAAAACCCTGCTTTATACATGCTTAGCTTACCATTTCACTTCTCTCTGTGTCTTTATCAAAGCTTTAAATATGAAATGCAAACGTGAAACAATTTCACTGAATTTAACTGTTCATTATAAGTGGGCATGTGTTAACCACTAACATTCGGAATTAACAAATATCCGATTTAGAGTATGACTTAAAATGTCAACTGTATTAATCATACAACCAGAAAATGATTATTATAAACCACAAATGTTTATTAGTATTATTCCAGAAAAATAAAAAAATAATAATTATTATTAAATCCCATTATTATTATTATTATTATTATTATGTTCAAAACTAGGTTTAAAGTTATCAAACTGTTCGGGGGAATATCACCCTCGACTTCATAATGATGGATAACTATCCATTCCTCAACTTAGATTAATTCTTAAATCTCAAATTATGTCGGCTAATGACAGCAATAAGAAAAAAATATCGAACTAAAATAAATGCTCGTTCTGCTCGTCCATAAATATCGAATCGTATAAATCTGAATACAAATCAACTCACGTCCTAGCTCAGGTTTCGAAAGAAAATATTTGCAAAAGCAAATAAACATATCGATGACTATAGAGAAAAAAGTATGTGTTGGCAAGACTGTAGAAAATTCGAGAAAATCCAACTAACTACGCATAGAAATAATGTAAATTTCAGCTTACATTCTTGTAGGTCTTGATCGTAGAAATCTGGACTGAACCAGAGTACTCAGTCTTCCTGTTGTCTGTCCCATTAGGACGCGTACTTATATTCTCATATCAGCTTCCATGTTATACCCACAAGCTGTTTACGCAGACGTAGTGGCGATTGTAATGTCTTGCAGAAAAATGTTGGCAACTACAAGAGCTGAAGTGTAGTTGACAGGGGTCTGATCTAAGCGATCCATGATGAAATAATTACCAAGACCCACTGTGATACAATCAGTATTCCAATATTCTTACAATCTTTTCAGCACAATTAAAAATTCTGTCGAGTTGGCGGGGCAAAGCCTCTCACTTTTCAGATCGCACAAGGCTAAACCTGTATTCCCATTCGGCTTTCGAATTGTAATATGCAAGACTGGTTTTGAAGTTACTGACTTATCTTGGCTGGTCCAACTATTGTATATAAATAATCCAGCTCTAAATGAATGTGGACTGAAGAAAAAGTTGTGGACATAGTCTACCATATATCCAAGTTGTAGCGGTAAGAATTACCAAGTGCCACAGACTTATTTCACTTCTGTGAAATCGAAGAATAGTTCTAAACTCACTCGAAATAGTTTAACACTTTCAGTAACCATGTACTGTAGAAAATTCTAAGTCCACAGCTTGTGCTGTAAGTTGAAGTTTAATTGCAACCATGTGCTCGGCGATAATAACGATGTTCGAAGTTCGGTGATAGTCAAGCGGCTAGAGCGCTTACGTAGCGTAGCACGACCAAGTCAACGGAGTGCTTGTGATGAAGTGAACCTACCTCTGCCTGCGAGGCTCGCCTTATATACCCATCCGCTTGCTGGCTCGAGGTCACTGCGGCGAAAACGCTGGAACTAAAACAGCTCATAACTCGGCTTCTGTTCGATCAATTTCTTTGAAACAAAGCTCATTCTTCTTCTCTTGTTCTTGTCAGTAATCTGATATAGGTTTCATGTTTCCATCTCAACGGGAAATATTTAGTGACATATAGCCTCGACTCTGACGCTCTCCTCCTACGTCACTTACCCACTTCTTGGATGTAAATTCCTTCGAAAAGCTTCTAAGAAGGTTTGGAGCGCGCTATTCAAACATCCATATCGGAACTTAGAATCGTGGCCTGTTCCATCAAGTCTTGGCTCACGGCTTGTACCCTTCAATCTAGGCAACTGGATTTGGGCACATCCACCTCACACATAGCCAAAAAAAAAATTTGGAAAGTTTTTTTTTTCAAACATCAAGCTATCTTTTTTCTTGAATGATAGATCTTCAAACTTGCAGAATTAAAAGTTCCCACGATGATACCAGTTCGTGTATTGGCTATCTTGTAACTACCGTTGTTGTTACACTCTTGAATTCGGTAGGGTCCGGAGTATAAACTCACAAATTTGGAAAAGATGCGGTTTTGAAAATCAGAGGGTACTGGTCGTCTCACCGAAACAAGGGTTCCTGCACGCAAGGGTCTGCGGAATCGTCTCCCTCTGATTCTGCGCTCTCTCTTTAAAGCTCTGCTTCTCAAACTGTCTAAAGCTAGAATTTCCCTCCTTTGACGACTGGGTTCGATCTCGGGTGGAATTGAGATTATCTGATCCCAAAGTCTCGTTGGCTTGATTCCATGGTGAAGCAATATGGGTATCTGCCCAGTACTCTCATGGACTGTAGAATTTAGGGATTCGGCTGCCTAAGGAATCACATCCATCCATTTCCAATGCTCGTTTGGACAATAAAATCGGCAAAAATTTGGATATTTCTGCCATAACGACTTCAGCAGGATTGCTCTCTGGATGTCTAATTGAACATAGAAGTTGTTTGATGCCTAAATTATCCATGGCGTTCCTGAATTCCAAAGATGTAAATTGGGATCCATGGTCTGACAAAAGGAATTCCGGTTTGCCAGCTTCCGGGATTACGTTATTCCTGATCCTGTTTGCACAATGTTTTGCTTTCGCCTTCTGCATAGGATGCGTGTTGGTGAAAACATCAATTGTCACAAGAATGTACCGATTTCCTCTCTTCGAATTGGGAATTGGACCATAAATATCGGTAGCAAAAATTTCACATGGCTTTGTTGGAATAATAGGCCTCGGGGCTTCCCTTAACAATTTTGAATTATGCTTACTTCTCTGGCATAAGTCACATTCACGTATGGTGTTTGTAACAGACTTTCTCATCAGTTCCCACGAAAATCTTTCTTGAATCACTTTAATGGTTTTTGTCTACTCCAGCGTGACCTGAAATGCCATGTGCCATCCAGATGATAAGGACTTGCATGCGTGGAGGTACAACAACTCTCAACTTGGTATGGTCTGGATCCACAAACTTATAAATCAGGCCATCCAATACCAAAAAAAAACCTGGAAATTCTTTCCGTTGTAACAAATTCAGCATCTGCTGGATCCATGTCACCATGAAGAAAACGATAAATGTTCCTAAGTGGTCTATTTCTCCTCTGAGATAAAGGCAAAATTCTGAGCTTCCTCAAAGTTTCTTCATCTTCCAAAGTTAAAGTCACTTGCAAAACTTTCGGTGTAGATTCCACTGCTCTGCTCAGTAAATCTGCACCTATAATCAACTTCCCTGGAGTGTGTTCAATGACTAAGTTGAATTGCTGTATGAAGAGCGACCATCTCGTTATCCTTTCACTTGCAAAGTTCGTTCTCAGAATAAACTCTAGAGCATGGTGATCGGTTCTAACAATAACCGAATGTCCTATCAAAATCTTCTTCCATGTTTCCAAAGCAAATATGACTGCGAGTGCTTCTAGCTCGGTAGTATAATAGTTCCTCTCTGATGGACGGAGTTTCCTACTTATAAAAGCCAGATAATGTCTTCTATGATCGTCGTCTTCTTGAAAAAGAATCGCTCCAATCCCTACGGCGGACGCATCAGATTCTATAATAAAATTCTTCGTGAAATCAGGATACTCTAACTTGATGCTATTTACCAATAGACTCTTGGCATCTTGAAACGACTGCTCACAATCTTCATTCCATTTCCATTTATTATCCTTTTGCAATAATTCCTGGAGAGGTGCGACTGTCTCAGTGTACTTAGGACAATGCCCTGCGAAGAATTGGCATGTGCCTAGAAAACTGCGAACATGCTTCACTCTAGTAGGTCTGGGAAAATTCGCAATAGCTTGGATTTTCGTCTCATTTGGGCGGTAGCCCTCACCATCCAATATATGTCCCAGAAATTTGATCTCTTTCTGAAAGAACTGACACTTTCGAAGGTTGACCTTAAAATTTGCCTTCCTCAAATCTTCGAACAACATTCGGAGATGTAATAAATGTTTTTATTTGCTCTCAGATGCAATGAAAATATCATTTATATATCGGACTGCTATTTCCTTTACTGCTGGACTCAAATTCTGTTCAAGAGCTCTAATCAAAACAGATCCTGACGTTTTGATTCCAAATGGTAGACGTCGAAAAACAAAGGTTTGTTGGTCAAACATAAACCCTGTAATTTTTTTTGAGTCTTCACTAAGCCTAATATGATGGTAGGACGAAGTGAGTTCAATATTTGAGAACCAACTCTTGCCTTGGAATTTCCGGAGTAATTCCCTAATAATAGGTGGTTTGTCGTATTAAGGTAATAATCTCAAATTCAAATTCCCCGCGTCTAAACATAGCCGCAAACTGCCATCTGGTTTGGACACTACTGTCAAAGGATTCACATAAGAAGTTGTGAATTTTTCAATAACATTGTTATTTTCCATGTCTTTGAACAGAACCTTCACCTTGTCTCTATGCTTCTCGGCTACTGGATACAATTTTGTGTGGTAAGGTGCGTCATCAGTGACTCGTATCTGGTATTCGAAATCCTTAATTTCCCCAGGTCGAATATCAAATATATCCTTGAACTCGTCAAGAACATTTTCTAACTCTGACAATCTCTCTGACTTGCTATCTTCTGAGGACTCGCGAAATATCAAGGACCATTGGGCATCTCCCTCGATGTCTTGTTCTTCGTTTCCCTCGAAGTTTAATTCCTCGGTATTTTGAAATCTTACCGTTTCGGCACTCATATCAATCACGGCTTTATATTTCTGGATGAAATCTGCCCCTAAGATCATGTCGAAAGCCATGTCCTTCATAATCACAATTACATGTCGAAAATCATGTCCTCCTATCCTGATGCATAAGTATATCTGAGTTTCATACAGGGATGTCTTATTGGGAATGATTCCTTGGATCTTGATTCCGGACACAGGAATTTCTTCAGGATTCTCAGTGAGTTTCCATAAGGCATAAAATTTCTCACTTATCAAGCATAACATCGCCCCAGTGTCAATCAGTGTATCGACAGGCTTGTCGAATACTTCACATACAATAATTGGCAATTTGATCCTTGTTCCCATCTCCTTGCGTTCATCATTATTTTGTATTAAATCCTCGTCCTCTACCTGCCATTTGGTAATTCTATAAGTGAAAGTCTTAGTGAAGCCATTTGCTACTGCACATTTGGAGTTTTTTTTTCATCTTTACCCTTATTTTGTGAAGTCCCTGAAGTACCGGGTTCACTCTGCCTCAATTGTTCCAGATATTGTTTGTTTTCCTGGTGTCGTTCTTCCAAGTTCTTCCTCGCCTCCTGCTTGAACTCTTCGTTGGATTCTCTTGGATTTTCATTCCTTGGGTCATATCCATTACTTCTCCCAAAGTACCTTTTCTCTTGATATCGCCCTTGATTACCTCTTTGTCTTCCCCAATGATGTTGGTACTTGTTTCCGGGTCTTGCATAAGGTCTATTTTCGTATGACCTAGAATTGCTCTCGTTCCATCTTTCTTGTCTTGGATCATCCCTTGGCGTTTTCTCTTCTCTTCCGTCGCGAGGTGTCTGAGAATATCGGTCGGCCATCACCGTAAATACCGTGTTGTCGTTCTTTCCAGCCTTCTGATGAAAGAATTGTGCGTTCGTGTGATCCAGTCTCTGTAAAACTTCGTCGAATTGCTCCATGCTGTATATGTCCGCTGCTATCAGTGTTCTCTGGACATCTGCAGGAAATTGCCTGATCAAAGCAGTAATCAGTTCATTGTCGGGCATCGGCGGATCTAAATGTTGGAGTTTGGACAACTGTCCTGAGAAATAATTTGAGTAACGAGTAGGTTGTGAAGTGGAATATCTTTTCGAGTACAACTCTGCTCTCACTTGCTGTTGGGTTTCCGGGGACCAGAATTTATTTAATAACCCTCTAGAAAATTCTTCGAAATTGGTTAGAGTAGATCTAAAAGCTCTAAACCACGTCAAGGCGGATCCTTCCAGAAATTTTCCTATCACTCTAATCTCTCTTTCCTTCCCAATTTTGGAATCTTTAAGGTAGTCTCCTACTTCTCTCAGAAATTCTACAGGCGTCATACTTCCGGTTCCAGAGAATTTTGAAGGTTTATCTTCTACATTTTTATTGAAGGTTATCGGTGTGGATTTTATCATCGTCCTAAACTCCTCTGGTCTATGGGGATTTCCAATTCTATTTATTTCCTCAATGCCTTTACCTCTACTTGTAGCTGTAGTTTTACTCTGAGGTTCTACAATGCTCTTCGCTTGTTTTTGACAATTCAAAAATGTGTCATTAAGGGCTTTTATGGTTTCCTTAAGTTCGGCATTCTCCTCACCAACTAATCTCTTTATCTCCTCGCTATCATCCTTGCTATGAAAATAATCACCCTGACTTTTCTCTTTAACTTGATCCTTGATGTCATCGATCTCCTTCTGAATTTCTTCAGACTTCGTTCTGATCTCATCGGTATCTCTTTTGATTCATTGTGTTTCCTTACAATTCTCCTTCAAGTTATTGGACATTTGGTTCATCATCTTTTCATGATTTTTCAGTGAACTTGTCATATCCACGATGTCTTTTTGAGCTATCTGGATATCTTTCGTAATGACCTGGACATGTGACGTCAAAGTTTCCCTAATCTCTTTGATTCCGTCTTGAGTTTCCGTCTTAAGTGCGTCTTTGACCTCCTGGATAACTGTTGTCTTGATCTCAGTTGTCAACTCCTTGACTACACTCTGCTGAATCTCTCCTACTACCAGTTCTTGAAATTGTTCAGTTAAACGTTGTATGACGTCATTTACCATATCAGTATTTTCTTTCTGAACGCGAATTTCCATGTTTACCATGTCTTCTCCTACTTTCCTGATACCTCGCTCGATCCTATCAGCTAATGACTGAGATTTTTGGTCGGCATCGCGAAATTTATCATCCATTTTACTAGTGTTTAAAGCTAAAGAAGTTTCGAGTTCATGAGTTTTCTCGAACAGTTTAGACATTTTGGTTTCTAAAGAAGCTCCTAATGCATCGGAATTTTCCCTCATTTTAGCTTTCAAATTTACTGAGTTTTCCTCTAATGACTTTTCAAGATTTACTTTTAATATGTTTTCTAAAACATCAGAGTTTTCTTTAAGTTTATTTTCTAAAGAAATAGCGTTTTCCCTAAAGTTACTTGCCATTGAATTCTCTAGATTAACTTTTAAAGAAGCGGTTAACCTATCTTCTAGGGTATCGGAATTTTCCATTAATTTTTCCTTTAAAGTATCAGAGTTTTCTTTAAGCTTAACCTCCATTTGATCAGTTTTGTCAATAATTTCTACCATTTGCAGTGCAGCGCTCTTGGAGCTTTCCTCCATACGTTTCAATATCCTCATGATCTCATCCATGATTTATCAGAATACAATTCAAAAAAATTAGGGGTATAAATGTAAGCAGACACAGAGACTTAAATCTAAAACAAGAATTATGCGTAGCTACTTGGATTTCTCAGAATGAAAAAAAATCTCTATTATTAACAGTTAGATTTAAACAACATTATAAAAAAAATACAAAGTCAATATCCTCCACCTGGATTCTAATGTAATGCAATCTTTCTCACGATCGAACGTATATAAAATTTTATTTGACACTCTAATGGATAAGCCATTATACAACAAAACAAGTCCCACTCTAACTATTTGAATATTTGATTTAAATTAAGTTTCCCCACTAATTGGGTTTCCTATGAATTTATTTGTCCGAACCAGACATTTTCCTATTCCCAAAATATCTATTGCAAAATCAAATCGGCGTACCACCAACCGTATAAAAATCGCGGCCCACGTTCGAAGCCATATCTCTCTTCTATCTTATTTTATGTGCCCGTTTGGATCGAAGTCCGGACGACCACATATGCATTACTCCAAAAATCAGTCAGCACGAGAATCAAGATATCCCGGGGCGCCAGATGGGTTAAAGTCGAATGCAAAGACCCAACAAAAAATGCTTAACTGATTTTCGGCTCGACGCAACACTAAGGATAGAAGGAGATTCATGAAAACGGTGATTGCGTACCATAAAATTATCTCATTTTATTAAATCTTTAAAATGACATGAAGAAAATATGCCAAAAATGGCATAAGAGATGACTGGAAAAGAATAAATTATTTACACAATATACAATATCGCCAACACATGAACACTAACAAAGTTGAAACGAGAGGTCAGAATATCAGTCCTGCTGACTTCGTTCAACATAATTATGTACAGGGGTAGGGTTTTATCAGCGCAAAGTCAATCGTCCATACTGATCCCTAAATTATTTAGCATTCACACGTTGAAGATCAATAAGAAAATTTATCACTGGTTGGAAAATCACTTTCACTGTTCATTTCTCAAAACTATTATCGTAGCATTTCGACTAACACTTCTTAGGCAATAGTAATATTAGGATTTCTCAAGTACAAAGTTGTTCATAATAAGTGAAATACACTATGATTTACATGGACCTTGAGCATTTTTGTGGATTAAAAAAAAACAGAAAATATCTATTGAAACATAGATCTCAATCCAAAGTCTGTCAAAAATTATTTTGACTTAATCAAAAATATAATTATCCCAAATATAACTTCCATTCCACATGGATTCAGTCAACAAACAAATTAATTATTCCTTGAAAACATTAATGAGGAAATTTGAAATATCATTTAAAATGTTTTATAATAAAACAAATTATTATTATTATTATTATCAAAGTGATTTTGAAAAATGTCAAATATGTTCAGCATCAACTTATTAAAGAAAATGTATATTTATTTTTATAGGATCTGAAAATCCTTTCAGCTTAAAGTGGTTGTTAATAAGTAACAATTCCAAACAACAGCATTGGCCCATATGATTGACACGTGATAAAAATAACAGAATTATAAAACAGCATTTAGACAACGGTAAAGCTTTCCTGAATGAAAGGAACTAGTAGAATAATAATTTTCCGGGTAAGCAATTACTAGAAATATTTTCAAACACGTGGATCAACATTAATTAAATAATGACGGTTCACAAAATAACCTGTGGTTATATTGCGACGAAAGTTTGGCGAAAAACGACTCTCCTACTACATCAAAAACATCCAACCTACAATTTAATTGGTGCTCCATTTTACACAACCTCATTGCTGCGACTTAAATTGCGCACTCAGAATGGCATATAATTATCTGCACACACACAATGACATCTTCCCAAATTATACAAAATAATCAAGCCTTTGCTTGTTATGACAAATGGAAGATTCAAAAATCAATAAACCTCACCAATGGGTTTACGACAATATCCAATAAAATTTCACCATCAGAAATTCCACACAGTGTTAATATTAGCAAATGTTGTGAAAGACGCTGCGTCATAATGATTTTATTTTATATAAACTCTAGCAAAAACCCTGCTTTATACATGCTTAGCTTCCCATTTCACTTCTTTCCGTGTCTTTATCAAAGCTTTAAATATGAAATGCAAACGTGAAACAATTTCACTGAATTTAACTGTTCATTATAAGTGGGCATGTGTTAACCACTAACATTCGGAATTAACAAATATCCGATTTAGAGTATGACTTCAAATGTCAACTGTATTAATCATACAACCAGAAAATGATTATTATAAACCACAAATGTTTATTATTATTATTCCAGAAAAATAGAAAAATAATAATTAATATTAAATCTTATTATTATTATTATTATTATTATTATGTTCAAAACTAGGTTTAAATTTATCCAACTGTTCGGGGAATATCACCCCCGACTTCATAATTATGGATAACTATCCATTCCTCAACTTAGATTAATTCTTAAATCTCAAATTATGACGGCTAATGATAGCAATAAGAAAAAAATATCGAACTAAAATTAATGCTCGTTCTGCTCGTCCATAAATATCGAATCGTATAAATCTGATTACAAATCAACTCTGGTCCTAGCTCATGTTTCGAAAGAAAATATTTGCAAAAGCAAATAAACATATCGATGACTATAGAGAAAAAAAAAGTATTTGTTTGCAAGACTGTAGAAAATACGAGAAAATCCAACTAACTACGCATAGAAATAATGTAAATTGCAGCTTACATTCTTTTAGGTCTTTATGGTAGAAATCTGGACTGAACCAGACTACTCAGTCTTCCAGTTGTCTGTCCCATTAGGACGCGTACTTATATTCTCGTATCAGCTTCCATGTTATACCCACAAGCTGTTTACGCAGACATAGTGGCGATTATAATGTCTTGCAGAAAAATGTTGGAAACTTCAAGAGCTGAAGTGTAGTTGACAGGGGTCTGATCTAAGCGATCCATGATGAAATAATTACCAAGACCCACTGTGATACAATCAGTATTCCAATACTCTCACAATCTTTTCAGCACAATTTCAAATTCTGTCGAGTTGGCTGGGCAAAGCTTCTCACTTTTCAGATCGCTCAAGTCTAAACTTTTATTCCCATTCGGCTTTCGAATTGTAATATGCAAGACTGGTTTTGAAGTTACTGACTTATCTTGGCTGGTCCAACTATTGGATATAAATAATCCAGCTCTAAATGAATGTGGACTGAAGAAAAAGTTGTAGACATAGTCTACCATATGTCCAAGTTGTAGCGGTAAGAATTACCAAGTGCCACAGATTTATTTCACTTCTGTGAAATCGAAGAAAAGTTCTAAACTCACTCGAAATAGTTTAACACTTTCGGTAACCATGTACTGTCGAAAATTCTAAGTCCACAGCTTGTGCTGTAAGTTGAAGTTTAAATGCAACCATGTGCTCGGCGATAATAACGATGTTCGAAGTTCGGTGATAGTCAAGCGGCTAGAGCGCTTACGTAGCGTAGCACGACCAAGTCAACGGAGTGCGTGTGATGAAGTGAACCTACCTCTGCCTGCGAGGCTCGCCTTATATACCCATCCGCTTGCTGGCTCGAGGTCACTGCGGCGAAAACGCTGCTCATAACTCGGCTTCTGTTCGATCAATTTGAAACAAAGCTCATTCTTCTTCTCTTGTTCTTGCCAGTAATCTGATATAGGTTTCATGTTTCCATCTCAACGGGAAATATTTAGTGACATATAGCCTCGACTATGACGCTCTCCTCCTACGTCACTTACCCACTTCTTGGATGTAAATTCCTTCGAAAAGCTTCTATGAAGGTTTGGAGCGCGCTATTCAAACATCCATATCCGAACTTAGTATCGTGGCCTGTTCCCTTAAATCTAGGCTCACGGCTTGTACCCTTCAATCTAGGCAACTGGATTTGGGCGCAGTATCGTACCTGACATTCTAGATTAATATGGAATAAGTATTATACGTCAGTGCTACCAACATGATTCTAAGCCTGCTGATAGGACCAATTTTATCATTTCAAATGATCTTGTCGACTTCGTCGTTATGCTTGAGTCTAAAGTTATGCGTTACGGAGACGGAAGTGACGTCATGCAGCCACGCGGGAAGCGAGTGCGTGACGTCATGCAGCCACGCGGGAAGCAGAAGCTAATGGTTAATGGAGTCTGTTGAAAGAGTCCTGGGGCGTCGAGTGACCTGGGACCTTTAGCGAAGCGAAAATAATACAGGCGGACTCCTAAAGAGGTGTACAAGATGCCAGATAAGAATACAGGGTGACTCTTAAAGAGGTGTACAAAATGGCAGAGAAGAATACAGGGTGACTCCTAAAGGGGTGCTCAAGATGTCAGACAAAATACAGGGTGACTCCTAAAGAGGTGTACAAGATGTCACACAAGAATACAGCGTGACTTCTAAAGAGATATACAAGATGCCATATAAGAATACAAGGTGCCTGCTAAAAAGGTGTGCAGGATGTCAGAGCAAAATACAGTACAAGATGTCAGATAACAATACAGGGTGACTCCAAATTGATATACAAGATGCCAGATAAGAATACAAGGTTTCCGTCCTTCGTAAATGTTTATCTTATACATTAAAATAAAGCCTGTATAATGATAAAGGAATTGTAATCGGTAAATGGGATCTGTTCGCGTTTTGATCGATCGATTCCCAGCGTGTTAGCTTATCCATGCTTTTATTTCATGTAAATATCAGCCGGTTTTAGGCATGTTATTCTTGTTTTGTTTACTGTCATGTGCATTGAACTCTGATGGTCTTGATGTTCGGTCACGTTGTTGTCATGTTTGTGTTGAGCTATTTGCGCCCTCGGGCAAGCTTCTGCTTTGCTGGGAGTTTCCTGACTCATTGCGATCTCGCTGGAGAACAATTAGTTTATAAATTTTAAATGGTTGCGTGTGTCAGTAAAATTATAATTTTTGGTATGTTATTCTACGAGTGTGTCCCATAAAGCCGTAATAATGGTTTGCAGTATGGGGGTTTGCAAGCATATCGACTGTTCCATCTGTGAGCAAATCTCCATCAAAAGTACTTATTTCCTTTCTAGCGTAGTTATACGCGTGCATATATATTAACCAGACAAGTGGAATTTGATCCACAAATTTATTTCTTTGGAGTGGACCTTCCTAGGCCACTCAGATCTGTGTAAATTCTTGTACTGTGGGAGTAAAGTTCAGGGTGGACTTTGTTTATGTTGTATTTTTATGTTTTGTTGTTTATATTCAGTTATTAAATGGTGGTAATTTTATTTGTTTTTCACTCATTCCTTAGTTTTTTGTTTTGCATATGGTCCTTGTATTTGTAAAGCAGTCGTCTGGTATTTGAGCTCTAGTGAAAGCATACCAGGACTGAACGCACCCCGAAGACTGATTCTCGTATAATGACGCTGTTATACGCAAGGGCACACTATTGCAAAGGTGTTCAAATTATTTTTATTATTTTTCAACAATTTGTAAAGTAATTCTAGTGAGATATAACTAAAATTATAAATAACTAGTTGATACCCGTCAAAACATGACGGTCATTGGGGAAATATTTACTGAAGGATTCTCTTACACAGTATGCATTTTTTGAACGATTATTTTTCGACACTGTTGCACTTTTAAGGGCGTCGAAAGATCGACTTCGCAACGTATAACTGGCCATGACTGAAATCTTGACGAGGCAAGTAGTGACCAACACGTTCCAGAGTTTCCCCTTGATCTTTATTGATTGTGATAAAGTACGCCAAGCGAATTGAAAATTGTAAACTTGGAGTGTTTTATCGGAAGATGGTAAGTCAAGTCGAAGGATTATAGCTGTCTGCACATTAAGTGATTCGCTTCCACGTATACTTACTCTAATAGTTTAAGCCATAGAGCCACAACAATATTTCCCCCCTTTTTAATTGTCATAAACAAAGATCTCAATAAGACGCGGCGGGATCCGTCATTTCTCAGGTGGAATAAAGCCACTGTGCGCAAGCGCGGGAGTGACAAATATTACATTTTTCTTTATTAATTTAAAAGTGGAAAAGGGAATGCTGCACCCTTTTAGGGATTTCGAAAAGATGTAAGGTTTCGGACACAAGGATTGAATCTTCGGTGAAGGAAGAGACCAAAGATTAGAATTTGCCTTTGCGTTTATTAAAGCTTTTAAACAGCATATAAAGTTACTTCTAATAAATATAGTTTTAAGAATAACAAGAAGAAGAATAAAAATGCAAATTTGCAAGTTTCTCCAGGAAACGAAAAAGGTTAACAAAATTCCCTTATGAGGGATTAAAAATGTATATTGTTCATAAAAAGAGAGACATAATTAAAAATACCTAAACGAGGAACTCTTAATGATTAACCATGATGAATATGATACCACCTTTCAATGAGGTGAAAATACATAACCCTTTCTTTAGGCCAGCAAACCCTTGGCTGGAAACAGTTGGTTGGTTCGCAAGGGGCTGATGCTTTGAAGTAGCAGTTCTATTTGCCCGCACAGGGCTGATGATCGTGGTTAATGCGCCCACACTCCGGAGGCGCTGGTTCAGAGCCAAGGTTTTGGTGATGTTCAGTCGTGATGACGAGAGTTGACCAGCAGTGAGATGTTTCTTGGTATTAACATCTCCGCTGGTTCGAGAAGTTGTCTTTTCATTAGGCAGACTTTGAACTGAGTACAGCGTTTGTAGAAAATGCCCAGCCGCCAGCTGGAGCAAAGGTTGGCCTGGAGCCTAACTCCGTGTTGACGTGAAGCAGGGCCTCTGGGAAGGCCGTGACTCCAGAGGGTAATGACCCCCGGCAAGCTTGTAGCAGCAAGTGACTGAAGATGGAGAGTCGACCCATAGGCCGATAGACCTATGGTTATATAGTGGTAGTGACGTTAGCGCGCCGAACCTTCCAGAATGAAGGAGGGGTGAAAAAGCAGCCAATCAAAGCACAGCCCCATGCACATTGCGAGCGTTGCCGCTGGGGTGAGCACAGTACCTCATGAGAAAGTGTGCCGGAATGGTGCGTCTAGAAAGACACTTCAGAAAGAAAGGTGAGTTGACATGAATAATACAGAAAAACAATTAAACTGAAAAACCAATAAAATAAATAATCAGAACACCGCGTTCAGACTGCAATTAACGAAAATAAAAATAATGGGGCAGAAAAATTGAACGTGTGTTTCAAACCGTAAGGGAAACATAGCCTACTAAAAACATTTGCAAGAGCGAACATGCTGGGAGGTTCGAGAAAAAATTGCAGTAAGAAAGCGCAGAAGTTAGGCCTCGCGTGGCAAAGGAGCAATCATGGTGATTGGCCTATGAAAATGACCAGCAGAAGTCTGCAGTTTTACCACGCGAACCCTACCATCTCTGCCAGGAAAGCACTCAACAACCCTACCCAAATTCCAGACAAGAGGAGGACTAGGGTCTTTCAAAAGGACCAAGTCCCCCACCTGAAGGTTAGAGCAGGAAACACGCCATTTACCACGCTGCTGAAGCAAACCGAGGTATTCCAACCTCCAGCGGCGCCAAAAATTGTTGCGCAAACTTTCAATTTTGCACCAAGAAATGGCTAAAGAAGATTCAGAATTAGAATATAACAAAGGGGGAGAGGCAGTCAACGGACCACCGATAAGAAAATGGCCTGGCGATAATGGCAGAAGATCTGAAGGATCATTAGATAAGGATGATAAAGGACGAGAATTAATTATGCCCTCAATAAAAATGATTAAGGAATTAAACTCTTCATGAGAAAGGGGGGTGTGGCCACAAACACGTCTAAGGTGCTTCTTGGTGAGTTTCACACAAGACTCCCACCGCCCACCTTGATGAGGTGCATAAGGGGGGATGAAGTGCCACTTGAAATTTCTCTGGTGAGCATAATCAGTAATCCTTTCCAGCGCTGAATTTTGAGTAAGAGCTCTCTTAATTTGTTCAGAAGCCCCGATATAATTTTTAGCATTGTCTGAGAATACTTCTGAAGGAAGACCTCGGGGAGCAGAAAATCTGGCAAAAGCTGCCAAAAATTAAGCAGTAGAGGCGTTGGTAACTAGTTCTAAGTGAACTGCTCCGGTGACCATACATACAAACAGCAAAATATAGAGTTTTCCAGAAATACATTTTTTGGCCTCAGGAGAATTTCTTCTGTAAACAAAAGGCCCGGAATAATCCACCCCCGTAAAGGCAAAGGGTCTAGCAGGCGCAGATCTAAAGTTGGGAAGATCACCCATGAGCTGAGTGGTAATTTTAGGGTTGGATTTAAAACATGGAATGCACTTCCGGATGACAGAGGTAACTTCATGGACTCCGTTTTTGGGCCAATACCTTTCACGAATAACAGAAAGTAATGTACGAGTTCCAGCATGAAGATGCTGGTAATGATACTGACGAATGGTTAAGGAAGTGACATGATGGTTTGAGGGAAGAATAATTGGATGTTTTTTAATCCTCAGAAAGATCAGCCAAAGATAAACGTCCCCCTACTCTTAGTAACCCATCAGTATCCAAAAAAGGGACGAGTGAGGAAAGCCTACTCGATTTCTTAAGGGATTGACCTTGGGACAACACCTGGCATTCTTCAGAGAATATTTCTTGTTGAGTAAGCCATAAGATGTTTGTAGTGGCTAAACCTAATTCAGAAAGGGTTAAATATGGCTTAGGAAAAAGGGGTTGTTCCACTACAAAATATATCAATAGAAGGAGATAAGCCATAAACATTACCAATTGGAAAGAGGAATGATATCGCTGTAAGAGAAGGGGAGAGTCGGAAACGATTAGAGAGGATCCTGTAATCTTCCCAGCATCCGGCAATTCTGATAATTCCGGAAGAGGAAAATTTGTTAAAGCAGAAGAGTTGCTAGATTGAATAGGAGGGCCAGATAATAATGTGTCATTCAGAGAAGTTCCATTGGCATCCAATGCAGAGCCATTAAAGACCACTCTTATGTTTTCCTTTAAAATTTCATTCTTCCAAACAGGATGATGATTGAGGTAAATGACTTCAGATGGGGTATAAGAAGCATCATCTTTCTTGGTAACAACCTCCATGTGATCGAGTGCCTCATATTCCTCCATAAATGTGGAGTATTGAGTTTTAACAACAGGGTCACGTTTTAAATTTGCATTCCAGAGCCCTAGGGTGTGTTTCAAATAAAAAAGGTGGATTATCCACTCGGGGCATTGTTACGACAAATTTACCCTCTGAATTGCGTTTGGTTGTTTCGTGAAACAGTTTTTCACACATTTCATTTTCAACTGAGGAAGGTGAAACTGAATCTATAGTTTCGATTTTCCAAAATCTTTCTAAGTTGTAATCGAGACTTGCATTGACAAAATGACATTGTGAGAAATTTTGAAATGACTTACGAGGGACTTGTCCCGTTTCTAACCAACCTAGCTTGGTATGATGAACAAACACTCCTGGTGATATTTTAACCTTAGAGCTAAGGAGAGATTGCCAAAATACTTGGGCACTGAGAAGTATATCTACTGGAGCGCTTGTATTAAATGTTGGATCTGCCAACTGAATGTTATGAGGAAATTGCCAATTTCTAATTTCAAAATAATTACTAGGGGTATTACTGCCAATAGTATCAATGGCAAGACAATTCAACTGAAATGTTGTGTTACAATTAACAGCATCTTTGATGTGAACACGAACAAAATGCAAAGATTTAACATTGCTATTGTTAATACCGGTAACCTGAATTAATGTAGATTGCTTGGGAAGACCAAGTTTCTTAATGAGACGCTCACTTATGAAGTCATGGGTGGCGGCATTATCCAATAAGGCACGTGCTTCAAGCCATCTACCAGAGGAATCTTGAACTTTTAATAACACGGTTGATAGTAGCACCTGGGAACTACGAATAGAGCTAGAGCTCTGAGTATAAGATTGCGCATTGGCTCCTGGGGATGTATCTTTGGAACTTCCAGGGGAAGGAGCCTGACGTGGCTTTTCAAACCTATGAAGCAAGGTGTGATGTTGAGCCTTGCAATGGGAACAAGTATTTTTAGATAAGCAATCAGGCCTTGCTGACAGGCAGTTGTAGCAATATCTTTTTTGAGCTATTAATTTGCGTCTTTCGTCGGTAGGAAGGGCTTTAAAGGCAACGCAGGAATATAACCTGTGAGGCGCTTTACAGAGAATACAATCTGTTGAATTATGTTGAACAGTAAAGACAGCAGATTTGTTTATTTTAGTACCGACTGGCTTCACAACATTAGATTTGTTATCTGCACTTCCTGACATATGACAGGCTACGGCTGACAAAACCTGACATCTATTATTTATAAACGTAAGCAATGAATCATAGGTATATGAAGTGTCATTTGTTAGTTCCCTATCCCATGCCTTTAAGGTTGATGAATCAAATTTAGAAGTAACCAAGTGAACTAAGAATAGATCCCAATGCTCGACCGGTTGATTCAACCGTGCCAATGCTCTGACGTGTAGTTGGACCGTGTCACTTAAGGCTCGCAGTGTTGACAAATTGTCAGCTCACAAGGCGGGCAGGTTAAATAAGGCTTGAATATGCCTTTGTAGACATAATTTTTCGTTGCCATAACGGCCTTTAAGAAGCTCTATAGCAATGTTATAGTTTTCTCCTGTTAAGGGGAGTTCTCTTATAAGTTGAAGGGGTGGTCCCTGCAAAGAGGATTTTAAGTAATGAAATTTCTGAATTTCTGGAAGTGTGGCATTATCATGTACTAATGAACTGAACAATTCAAAGAATGATTGCCACATCTCTTCCTTTCCTGAAAAATGCGGAATTTCAATTTTAGGTAGCAATGGTTTGACACCATTCCCATGGTCGCTAATTCTTCCTTGAGTTTCCTCTACCTTCAACGCCAGGGTCAAAGTTCTAACTAATGCCACAGCCTGGGCGAGGGTATCAAAGTAATTACTCTCTACTTCTTCCCTATCTGATTGATGTTCTGGACTTTTGCTTTCAATTTCAAGTTGCACGAGATCATATTTCTCGTACGCCTGTTCAAAAGCTTTTAAACGCTGAGATATAATATCAAGCTTTTGTTCCTCTTTCGGTAGAGTAGCTAAATATTTTTGAAAACGGGTGAGTTGACCTTTGTAGGCCGCCCGAGAGTTTAACAGTTTATCATCTATTATTACTGGCATGCCTGGAAAGTTGGAATAACTCACTTACCAAAGCTGCTTGCGGCACCAGACAGACCTGCTTTCCGGAAAGAAACCAGTTGTGTAATATGCTGGGATTGTTTCCGCTTTCCCGCAGATCTCCTGCGCTAGCCACGATATACTGAAATGTATAAGACAAATATTAGATTGCACACGTTTTTTTATTTTTAGAATAGAATTTGTGGTCTCAGAATGAAGGTTCTGGGTTCGATCCGGGGTTGAGGTACCATGGAAAAGGGAATGCTGCACCCTTTTAGGGATTTCGAAAAGATGTAAGGTTTCGGACACAAGGATTGAATCTTCGGTGAAGGAAGAGACCAAAGATTAGAATTTGCCTTTGCGTTTATTAAAGCTTTTAAACAGCATATAAAGTTACTTCTAATAAATATAGTTCTAAGAATAACAAGAAGAATAATAAAAATGCAAATTTGCAAGTTTCTCCAGGAAACGAAAAAGGTTAACAAAATTCCCTTATGAGGGATTAAAAATTTATATTGTTCATAAAAAGAGAGACATAATTAAAAATACCTAAACGAGGAACTCTTAATGATTAACCATGATGAATATGATACCACCTTTCAATGAGGTGAAAATACATAACCCTTTCTTTAGGCCAGCAAACCCTTGGCTGGAAACAGTTGGTTGGTCCGCAAGGGGCTGATGCTTTGAAGTAGCAGTTCTATTTGCCCGCACAGGGCTGATGATCGTGGTTAATGCGCCCACACTCCGGAGGCGCTGGTTCAGAGCCAAGGTTTTGGCGATGTTCAGTCGTGATGACGAGAGTTGACCAGCAGTGAGATGTTTCTTGGTATTAACATCTCCGCTGGTTCGAGAAGTTGTCTTTTCATTAGGCAGACTTTGAACTGAGTACAGCGTTTGTAGAAAATGCCCAGCTGCCAGCTGGAGCAAAGGTTGGCCTGGAGCCTAACTCCGTGTTGACGTGAAGCAGGGCCTCTGGGAAGGTCGTGACTCCAGAGGGTAATGACCCCCGGCAAGCTTGTAGCAGCAAGTGACTGAAGATGGAGAGTCGACCCATAGGCCGATAGACCTAAGGTTATATAGTGGTAGTGACGTCAGCGCGCCGAACCTTCCAGAATGAAGGAGGGGTGAAAAAGCAGCCAATCAACGCACAGCCCCATGCACATTGCGAGCGTTGCCGCTGGGGTGAGCACAGTACCTCATGAGAAAGTGTGACGGATGGTGCGTCTAGAAAGACACTTCAGAAAAAAGGTGAGTTGACATGAATAATACAGAAAAACAATTAAACTGAAACACCAATAAAATAAATAATCTGAACACCGCGTTCAGACTGCAATTAACGAAAATAAAAATAATGGGGCAGAAAAATTGAAGTGTGTTTCAAACCGTAAGGGAAACATAGCCTACTAAATACATTCGCAAGAGCGAACAAAAAGTATACCCTAACGTATATTTTCCTTTTAAAGACAATCTGCAAATCTACATGCCAAGAGCTCTCGTTCGAATGCATTACGAAGTCAATCGGTTAAGACGTTATCTCAATCTCGCGGTAACAAAAATCAGTTTAGTGTTTTAAATATAAGGATGTGGCAACACTACCGAACTTACCCTATATCATAAGATAATGAGAATAGTAACTTCAGACGGATACCTGAAGGATGATTCCAATGAGCTTTTCAATCACTGCCGTATATTCTGACTTGCCTTTAACTGCTGTTGTTTTCTGGGTGAATGAATCCCATTTCTATCTTTATCGTTTAGGCCTACTTAGGACCACGGAGCTCGTATCTACTCTTCGGTAAAGTTTCTTCTTCTTCTTCTCCTACTTCTTCTTCCAATTGTCCCTCATTTTCTGACTATAAGTCAGTATTCTTTCTTCTGTCCACCTAGGTCCTGTAGTCTTCTTACATATCTGACTTAACTGACGCAATCCATATGTTCTTAGAAGCCTCGCCTCTTACTGTTACTGTGAATATCCTGATGGCGAGTCGTTCAGAATCCAAACGTGTCAAGTGTCCATAAAAGGTCAGGCGTCTTTTCCTTATAGACGTGATGATGTCCTCCTGGTGTTCATACAGTTCATCATTATGTCGGATTCTGTAAATGCCTCCTTCCTCTCTAATTAGACCTAATACCCTCCTAAGGATCTGAGGGTCCTGGCAGGTTTCTGAGAGGGCCGTTTCTGGTCATTACAAGACACTCAGAAGCAATTAGAACAGATGGCTTGACGCCCATATAAAACGAGTTATTTTGTTCAAGTAAAATAAGATACGGTATTCTTCAACAGATAAGAGAGGCAGATGGCCATTGATGTTCCACTCCATTACGACAATGTTCCTCACCACTTAAAAGACATCTACAGCCACAAAGCATTTTTGTAGCCCATTTCTTGAACATTTTTATGAGACGAAAACAAGTTCAGTAGTTGCGTGTACTATACAGTCTATTTTCTTATATCCTACTTATGTTAATTGCCTCTATCAACATACAAAATTTAACATTGATTGATTCGTAGATATTGAGAACCGTTTAAATATTTCGGATGGTCGCCATGTTGGATTGTCATTGTATAGGCCATACCGGTAGTGTTATGTACCATTAAATAAAAATTATTGCGTAGGTTCATTATTCAAAACTTTCACTTTGATCGCATGATTACGACACAAGAAATAAACACTTAATTTTAAAATTTCGCACAGCCGCCATCTTGAGGTTAGGTAAACAATTGAAATGAATTTGATACCAGTGCATTATAAAGTGTAAAAGGTTTTCTGTACCAAGTTTCATTGCGTTTGGATGGTTAAATCGCGAGAAAAATCTATTTAAAAGTTTCAAATTTGCTTGGCCGACATGTTCGTTTTGTAGTTAACAGGTTCTTAAAAATCTCATAAGGGAACGTCTACGAGTGCCCTTTATCACCACACAAAATTTCAGGGTGATATCGGTAATAGTTTCGAAGATATAGGATGTCGGTGAAATATTTCTCACAGCCGCCATGTTGGATTAGTGAAACGTAATAACATTTAAAGGGCACGGTCGGGGTCGGTCAGAATGGTGCTATGATCTTACCGAGTTGCATTGAAATCGCTCCATCTGTCTATAAGTTATTAGAGGGAAGGTGTGGGGAGGTACACACACATACACACTCATACACGGACAAAAGGTGATCTCATAAGCCTATTGTTTCATAAATGAAAATAAGCTAAAAACAAGATGTTCAGTAAAGAACATATAGCCTACTTTCTCCTAAATGCATGGGCATTGTTATAACTCTTTGTCCTTTTCAAGGAGTATAATTGAATATTGGTTGTAGTAGCTTGTTGAAATACAACGTGCTATAGGGATATTAAACATGAATATGAGGTGCCCTTTGCTAGTGCTACCTCTGTAAAAAATTTCATTCAATTCGGTTTCACCGTGTTTGAATTGATATGGGGAATGGATTTGCACACATACATGGCCGCTATTTGCAAACTATTGGGCTGATGACCTTGTAGTCAGTCATAAGATGCTTTCCACAAAAAGGCATGTTTTTGCAAAATCTGGTAGAGATCAAATTATTAGGATGGTCGTAATTTGATTTAAGCTTTTAACATTTGGGTGGCCGTCATTCCGTTTCCGTCAAGATGACGGCGATATAAAACATGACACTGAGGTGCCCTTTGCTAGTACTACCTCTGTACCAAATTTCGTTCCATACGGTTTCACCGTGTTCGAATTAATAGGGGGAATCGATTTTCACACAAAGATGGCCGCCATCCGCAAACTATTAGGCTGATGACATATTAGTTTGGTCAAAGGATGCTCCCCCTATAAAGGTATGTTGTTGCAAAATTTGGTAGAGATCGGATGATTAGGTTAATCGTAATTTTATTTAAGCTTTGAACATTTGTGTGGCTGCCATTACGTTTCCGTCAAGATGGCGGCGATATAAAACATGACACTGAGGTGCCCTTTGCACTTGCTACCTCTGTACCATATTTTGTTTAATTCGGTTTCACCGTGTTCGAATTAATAGGGGGAATCGATTTTGACACAAAGATGGCCGCCATCCACAAACTATTAGGCTAATGACCTATTAGATTGGTGAAAGGATGCTCCCTCCATAAAGGTATGTTGTTGCAAAATTTGGTAGAGATAGGATGGTTAGGTTAATCGTAATTTGATTTAAGGTTTGAACATTTGTGTGGCCGCCATTACGTTTCAGTCAAGATGGCGGAGATATAAAACATGACACCGAGGTGCCCTTAGCTAGTGCTACCTCAGTACCAAATTTCTTTCCATTCGGTTTAACCGTGTTTGAATTAATAGGGGGAATCCATTTTGACACAAAGATGGCCGCCATCCGCAAACTATTAGGCTGATGACCAATTCATTTGGTCAAAGGATGTTTCCTCCATAAAGGTATGTTGTTGCAAAATTTGGTAGAGATCCGATGGTTAGATTAGTCGTAATTTGATTTAAGCTTTGAACATTTGTGTGGCCACCATTACGTTTCCGTCAAGATGGCGGCGATATAAAACATGACACTGAGGTGCCCTTTGCTAGTACTACCTCTGTACCAAATTTCGTTCCATTCGGTTTCACCGTGTTCGAATTAATAGGGGGAATCGATTTTCACACAAGGATGGCCGCCATCCGCAAACTATTAAGCTGATGACATATTATTTAGGTCAAAGGATGCTCCCCCTATAATGGTATGTTGTTGCAAAATTTGGTACAGATCGGATGATTAGGTTAGTCGTAATTTGATTTAAGCTTTGAACATTTGTGTGGCCGCCATTACGTTTCCGTCAAGATGGCGGCGATATAAAACATGGCACTGAGGTATCCTTTGCAAGTGCTACCTTTGTACCAAAATTCGTTCAATTCGCGTTCACCGTGTTCGAATTGATAGGGGGGGGGGACAGACATTCAGAGTACACACACTCACACACACACACACACACACACACAGACTCACACACACACATACACACACACAGACAGACACACTTTTTCTGCCCTGTGTTGATCTCATAAGTCTACTTTCATTTTTTGCAAAAATCGAAAGTAGGCTAATATGGCTACTGAATATTGCAAACCGCTACATTTCAGGCCACCAGCTGCCACTCGTAGTGACTGGGATGTCATGACGTTATGAGGTAAGACAGGAAATTACATTATCTTTAATACGCTAAGCTTTTATGAAGGAACCTGTTCTCTGTTCCAATCAGTGTGTAGCAGCAGTGAGAAAAGAATATTGATGGTGGCGTTTCTTCTCCTTAAGGAAAAGATGTGCTGCTCACAGTACTAACCAGGTTTCTTAGAAAAAATAATAATCAGAGTTATATTTTCACTACAGTAACTGTCCAAATATTAATAGTTTAGAAATAATATTTATGTTCGACCCTAACTATTATGTGTCAGAAAACTGTATCATAATGAGGCTCATTATAACACTATTTTCCATTATGAAACAGTTTCTCCCACCAATCAGAGCTCAAGAAACAGTTGTGTGACCAATTAGAAAAGGATACCTTCGCGCATGCGCTCAAAATCCAACATGTCTATATAAATTACCGAAAGTGCACCGTCCATATGTTCGCGTAAATAAACTGATGAATATGAGACAAGTAATAGCACTGTACCTTAATATCCCCAAAACCAATTTCTACACAGTACGTGGTTTTGAACGACTTCGGTGGCAGTTTTACTGAATAACGGTGCACAATCTGAACATATGGCATTGAAGCACACAGAGCGCATGCGTCGGTTGTCCAGAGAGCTCTCTACTACCCACCGCAGCACCCGATCACAACATTCTAGTGACTGAACAGATATTTATGAATATTTATGTTAAAACATATAATAAAGTTATAATTATCGTCGAACATAAACAGTCGTATGCAACTCGCCTATAATGGTAATTAGGACACTCGTATGGAAATTATAAAACTCGCATACGCTCGTTTTATAAAAATACTCGTGTCTTAATTATAGCCATTATAGGATCGTTGTATAATATGTACTATTATGTTCGATCCTGACTATTATATGTCAGAAAACTGAACTATAATGAGGCTAATTATAACACTATTTTTCATTATGAAACAGTTTCTTCCACCAATCAGAGCTCAAGAAACAGTTGTTTGACCAATTATATAATTAGATGTGCTGAGTTCCACGGCCTTCTAATTTAAATTTCACTGTCTGGCCTAGTGTCATAGTAGGTTAATCGAGGAGTCCATGGTCAAATACAAGGCATTCCCTGCGTCTCATGCGCTCTGTTCAGTACATAAAACTGGCGAAATATCGACAGATATTTATGAATGTTTATGTTCGAACATAAAATAGTTATAATAATTATCGTCGAACATAAACAGTCGTATGCAACTCGCCTATAATGGTAATTAAAACACTCGTATGGAAATTATAAACATACTCATGTCTTAATTATTGCCATTATATGGTCAATGCATAATGTACTATAAGTTACGACTATACTGTTGCGTTCCCACCTGATCGTACGGACTTACGACATAGGCCGATCAGGTGTTCTGCTTATTATTTACTAGGATCGTTATTGTGTCCTTACCAGGCGGCTTCGGTGGCGTAGTTGGTAGCATGCAGAGTTTCTATGCCCAAGGTCGCGGGTTCAAACCCGGCCGAAGTCGTCGGATTTTTTAAGAGCGTTAAAAATCCCTCAGTAAATCTTCCTTTGGAGGGGAAGAAAAGCCGGCGGTCCCATGTCATAGATTTATGGCATGAAAAAGGAAGAACCTTCCACTAACTACACTTGTGTGAAGCCATAATTTGTAGGTTAGAATTAGTTCCAACGTTCGCCGCCAGGCGCTGACTGCGATGCCATCTCGTAGCCAAGTCCGCAAGCTAGGTGTCGTGGACGGTAGCATTTGGTAGCAAAAGTTGTAACTACTTGAAATTACTGTCTGCAGTCCTTACTTGAATTAAAAAATAACCGATAACACACAGTAATACAGTCATCACAATTAACACCGATTATCAGACGGATTCTACTCACACCCAAAGTACACGGGGCTACATGACCGTATATTCGCAGCCCCTAAACTAAGACACCAACCAACCAACCAACCAACCTACCTGTGTCCGTGCTGGTAGCTTCTGATAGGGATCACAGTACAGTCCCTACTACACAAGAAAATGGGAATGGAACGTGATTCCAGGATTCAGGGATTACTCCCCAATTAAAGAGTTGGAGAGTTTAACACCCAGTTTATTCAGTGTGGGAGTAAAGGAATCTACCACGAGGATTGAATGGAGAGATTTAGTATGGAACCAGGAAGTCCTAGAGTAATGCAAGAAAGTTCTATTCTCAATGTATTACACACCAATTTTGGCATATGCAGCAGGTACTTGGTCCCCAACAAAACGCGATGAAAGCCGAATCCAAGCAGCCGAGATGAAGTTCCTTAGAGGAATAATTGGGAAGACACGGAGGGATAAAATCAGAAATGTGGACATTGGGGAGAGAACTGGGTTCTCAAAACTGCAAGACAAGACCAGTAAGCTGAAGTGGTATGAGCATATGATGAGATTGGAAGAATATAGAGCACCACAAATAATATTTAAAGAGAAAATACCAGGAAGGAAACCACGAGGAAGGCCCAGAAAGAGGTGGATAGATACGGTGAAGGAAAGCATAGAGAAGAGAGGAGTGAAAGGAAAAGAAGCATTGAAAGAAGGAAATGAATGGTGGAGGGATAGACAAATGTGGAGGTCCTTGATTCGCAACCCGACCCAGGGAACTGGAAACGGGAAATGAAGAAGAATAAAATCGTAAAACTGGTTCTCGCCTGTTCCCTCAGCTTTGATAGCTGTAGACGTCTTGCAGAAGCAGTCCGCCTTGGGCTAATGAAATGTCTCATTCTGACAGATCCTTCCATGGATCTCAAGTACCACCTCAGCTCCGTGCACCTTGGTCAACGAGTGTCCGACAACCAAACTTACCCGATCAACAGGCAATTGACCTCTGTGATTGTCTGGCTTCCGCCAATGCAGTGCCTGACTGACTGAGGAAATGAGATTCTTACTGACCGGGCTGAACTGGGGTCGAATTTCCAATACGGTTTCATCTTGAACCGACATCGGGGCATGACAATATTGTCTACTGTAATTATTATATATATGATTTTATTAAACAAAATTTGTACAATCAAGTTTTTCACCACTCTGTCATTTCTGCGATTAGAGATTGAGACCTGCTTACACATTCCACTAAGTGGTATTTGGGGCATGGATTATTGCAATTCTCGCAGACGCAGTCCTCCTTGGGCTAATGAAATGTCTCATTCTGACAGATCCTTCCATAGAACCCATGGACACCGAATCGCGTATATAGATGTCGAAGTTTGAAATTTGGTCCCTTCCAATTATCGTTTTCATTGCTTCAGTCTCCATTATTTCTTGGGATATCCCGTCGGCTTCTTTCCGTCTCTCCTCGATGATGGTTTTAAACGTTTGCATTTCCGGTAGATCGAAGGAGTGCTTTACGTCTTCTATAAAGAAGGTTTCCTGTGCTATTTTATAGGCGTAGCTGTTCCTTGAGAATTTTGAGATAGAGAGAGAGAGCTCTCTTAATAAATCTCGCTTTGACGCTCTCTAGCTTCCTGAGGTTATTCACCGCCAAGTAGGGCCAAATTAATTGTATGCCATATGTGGCAGTGGGCATAACTTTAATTTTGAATTGCTTTATCGCTGTTGACAGGGATTGGCTTTGGAAGTTTGGAATGTCCTATGAGACGTTCGTTGCTGCCGTAGCTCGCTCCTCCTGTACATGCAGGGAGATAGCAGTTCCAGTTGTTTGTAGCACTGTAATTATACGAAGCCCATCCAGAAATTAGGTTTCTCTAATTTTTAAATGAAAAGAGAACATATTTACATGAAAACCTTAAATGGCTCCACATACAATAATGTTTGAACTATTTTTCGATTTATCCTCCACCAGAATTGAGACACTTGTCATATCGTGGAATCAACTTTTGTATTCCTGTGTGGTAGAAATCTGCCGCCTGGGAATGGAACCAGCGCGTTAAATTCGTCTTCAGCTGATCGTCAGGAGTTCTTGAGGTGCAGGAAAAGATGACAATCGCTTGGAGCAAGATCAAGACTGTACGGTTCTGTTCTGAGGGAGTTTGGCAGAGTCGCCACCATACAGCTCTGATCTTGCTCCCAACGATTTCCATCTTTCCTTCCAACTCGAGAAATTGGTGGATTAAAAATATGAAAATATAAAATGGGAAGTAAAGTAATAATTTAAACAATTCTTTTCAATCAAATATTAGAGTGAATTCATCATTTTGAATCTATAAATGATTCAAAATTAGAGAATATAATTTGATATTAATATATTGAACTTAGCTCATGTGTTCTCACAGCCCTCTTTTTCTATTATTTTTATTTAAATATTTAAGTATGGCGAAACAATGAAATATGTTCTTTATTATACATCGCATAAAAACCAATGTTCAATAGGGACTGATTATACCAGTGGCGTAACTACGGAGGGTGATCAAAATGGTTAATTTTTCAAACATTTGCACATTGATCAGTGCAAATAAACGCATAAAATCCAAACGAATCTAACATAAAACAAGTAGTTCCGTGACGAACTAAAGATCCTACTTTTCTTAAAATTTAAGATTCATGCCAATCTATATAGACCTATCTAGAATAATGACGAAATTAAGTTGGTAATACTAACATTTCTAAGTACTGCAGTTTGAAATACGCCTGAAATAGTGTAGCCTAATAGTGTAACTTACAACAGTTGCAGCCCTGGTGTCTCTAAATATATCTTAGTTCCATCTCTTAAGGTATAGAATGCACATACAAAATTTGGTTTAAGTATAGTATAGACGTTACATGATGTTTCATATTGGATTTATCAGTGCGCGTAAAATCATGTTGGGAACAATGTCATGTATGTGATGCTCAGAATTAATCTGAAATATTACGATCTATTATAGTGCCAATTTTGGATAAAATACATTTGTTAGCAAGAGTTGAGTGCTTTTCAGTCGGTCAACACGAATGTACCCAAAAGAGATGGGTTATGCCCTAATCCTAAAATAAATTACATGAGATTAATAAATACACTAGGATGACCAATTTCGATCGTCAAGCGATCATCATCAGATCCATTACACTTAGGATATAAAATCTATGTTTGAAATACAGGTGAAAATATTTACAATATGTGCAATTATTTAGTTGCAGTATTGGTACTGCAACTGTCGGTGTATGCTAAATGCATTATATATGATATTAGGTGAAATGCTAAATGGTGATAGATATCCGGAGTTTGTAAATTGGAGTGATTATATGGTTGTAAAAATCAACTATGGTTAAACTATAATATTATAGGCTAACTACTTATCTGATTGCCTTCTTTACTAGAGCAACGCGCAGATTTCGTGTTCATTGTAACTCACGGTGAGGTCGACTGCGTTAGGTTGTTATCTTAACGACTGTTTTTTCCCTGCTTTCTCTCCGCTGTCCATATGTGATGTGCGGAGTCATTGCGATGTGTTTATGTGAGGTGTTACCAACCTAGATAAGATGTATGTTATTGAATGAGGTAGGTCTACAACTATTAAAGACCGTGGATTAGTCCTCGCCACGCGTGGACCATAAGCCATTCAACTAAGCGCTGCCCGGTCTTATGAGGACGTCCTGGCACCTTTAATACTGCCGCGAATATGGGCCTTGGTTTATTGCAGAAGAAAAGTACATCGTACTCCTGATCCAGATAACATTTACCTATTAAAACCCCATAATTTCCCCCCCCCCTTTTTATCTAGCTTGGCTGTGTCGCTAAATTGTCTTGTTTCCGACAGGGTGTTTTTTTAGTAGCGTGAAGAGGGGTGAGCTCTCCATGAACGTGTGTTCATTTAAATTGTTGGGATTGTTTCGTTTGGCTAGGTGTATCTCTATTGCTTCCTTTATGTCAAGAGCTCTGCCTTTCGATTCGTGATGGATTATTTTAAGGTCCGACTCTATGTTGGTAAAGCTGTGCCCCGCGTCACACATATGTTCGCATACGGCTGAATGCGTTACGTATCTTATCGCGTTCCTATGTTCATTATAACGTGTGTCTACTCGTCTTCCATTCTGTCCGATGTAATTAACTTAACAACCGGTGTCTTGGCACGTTATAGAATATAACCTGACCTTGAATAGGGTCATGTTTATTTAGATTATTATTTAGGAGGTGCCTACCAGTTGTGTTTTTCGTTGTGAAAGCTATCTTTATGCCTTGTTTTTGAATAGGTTAGTGATTTTATATGTATTCGCATTCACATAGTTGAAATGCGCAAATTTTTTCTCATTACTGTCCGGTTTGGGAATCGTTTTATCTTTATTTTTATGTTTGGCTATAATTTGGTTTATTTTGCTTGGCGGGAAATTGTTTTCCTTTGCTATTTGCGTAATGGTTCTTATTTCCTTATTATAGTTGTCTTTTGACATGGGGATGTTTAAAGCCCTGTGCACCTTTGAATTGAAACCCACTAGTTTGTGCGTACTGGGGTGATTAGACTGATTGTCGATTGCATGCGAGGTTTGTGTTGCTTTCCGGAATATGGAATACTAGCAGTAGACTAGTACCCGGCTTCGCCCGGTGGAATGATGATAATGTTTTAAGGTCTCCTTAGAAATATAATGGACTTTAAATCTAAGTCATTTGCCCCCAAAGACAATGAGGGAGTAATATCTAGGTCATTTGCCCTTTTGATAAGGATGATAATAAAAACTACTGTTGAATTGACACGTCAAACTTACAAACTACCGTAATAGAAATACATATTTCAAAATTCACAGGCGAGGAAGACGTATTGTGTGTGGTGATTTAATGGTGTAATGGGCGTAACATCTACTGTAGGTCATTTGCTCTTATGATGAGGATGATAAGGGAAACTACTACCGGTATTGAATTGACACTTCAACGTATAATGTACACAATGTACTGTAATAAAAATAACTATATGGCGGCTTCGGTGGCGTATTTGGTAGCATGCTGAGCTTCTATGCCCAAGATAGCGGGTTCAAACCCGGCCGAAGCCGTCGGATATTTTAAGAGCGTTAAAAATCCGTCAGTATGCCTTTCTTCGGAGGGGAAGTAAAGCCGGCGGTCCCATGTCAGATTTATGGCATGTTAAAGAACCTTCCACTAATTACACCTGTGTGAAGCTAAATTGGATAGGTAAACAACGCTCATAGATGTCTACGTCCGTTGCCAAGAGCCGACTGCAGTGGCGTCTAGTAGCTAAGTTCCGAACTTGGCCCAGTAGTCGTTGACGGTGGCGCTTGGAGGCAAAAGTACGAACTATTTGAAGAATTCTAAGTTGCAGTTTGAACTTAAATTACAAAACAGATAACACACACTAATACAGTCATCACAATTAACACCGGTTATCAGACAGATTCTACACACACCCAAAGTACACGGGGCTACATGACCGCGTTGTCGCAGCCCCTAAACTTAAGAACCAACCAACCAAAAATAAATATTTTAAAAATCGCAGTCGAGAAAGACTTTATGCGGCGGTGATTATTGGTATGATGCGCGTAACATCTAGGTCATTTGCACTTATGATGATAATAATAAGGTAATGAAAAAATGACTACTAAACGAACATGGTGTTATTTTAAAACTGATATAGGTAATTCAGGTGTCTAGCTTCGATGTCTTCCAAAGTCTCAACCTTATTTTCTGGCTTAGGCCTGTACTGGATGCGTCCAGTGAAAGGGCGTACTGTTCGGCAAAGACAAAGAATATAGGTCCAAGCTGCACGAACCTGAGATGATCGCAGATGATGACGAAATATGATGACACACGTTCGGGGTTCCCCGTCCTATACAGATTGACCGGGAATCACTCACTGTTTCGCAACGGCCCTGTGCTGGCATCAGCATAGACAGCAGGAGATAACACGGCGGGCTCTGGAAAGTACTCTCAAGTCACCTCGCGATGAAACAGCAAGCTATTCTCACAACTGACCCCCCCCAGGGTCTCACAACTTGTGGGACGTGGGTTGGCGACCACGGAACCCCAGCTGAGTCTGGCATCGCTTCTACTTCCTTGTACCGGGCTCATTTCAGTTCTCTTTCCTATCGGCCTCCCTTGTTCAACTCTTGTTCTCTTCCGACCCAGACTGTATTAGGGTATCCGAGGGCTAGGGAGTCTTTCAATTTCCCGCCTTAATTGGCTTTGTCTCATCTTTCCTGATACCCTCATTCTTCGAGGGGTCTGCCTTCTTTTCCTTTTCATAATATCTCCTGTTTTCTGCTCAAGGCCCTCAAAGAGGCAGGGTGTGTGTAGACCCACCACTTCTGGTACACCCTCAAGGGCTCATGACTGGTGAGTTAGGAGGCTGGCAACCCCGAGGAATTCCTTGCTACATGCAGGGAATGGAGTGGTATGTCAAAAATTTCAAGTGGACAGTGTTACGCATCGGGTTCCAAAGGGTAAGTATACACACTTTGTTTTCGATCGGTGAACGATGTAGATTTGTACCAAAGGGCCTTAATGCGGGAAATGGAGTGGTCTGTCCGAAATTTCGAGTGGACTGTGTTACTCGTCGAGTTCCAAACGGTAATTATGTAAAATCTGGTTGAGATCGGTGAAACGGTGTAGTTTTGTGCCAAGGGCCAAAATGCAGGGAATGGAGTGGCCTGTCCAAATTTTAAAGTAGACAGTGTTACTCATCGGGTTCCAAAGGGTAAGTATACACATTTTGTTTTCGATCAGTGAACGATGTAGAATTGTGCCAAAGGGCCTAAATGCAAGGGATGGAGTGGCCTCGCCGCAATTTCAAGCAGACAGTGTTACTCGCAGTGTTCCAAAGGATAAATATACAAATTTTGGTTGAGATCGGTGGAACGGTGTAGATTTGGGCCAAAGGGCCTAAATGCAGGGAATGGAGTGGCCTGTCCGCAATTTCAAGCAGACAGTGTTACTCGCAGTGTTCCAAAGGGTAAATATACAAATTTTGTTTGAGATCGGTGGAACGGTGTAGATTTGTGCCAAAGTGCCTAAATGCAGGGAATGGGGTGGTCTGTCCGAAATTTTAAGTGGACAGTGTTACTCGCTGGGTTCCAAAGGGTAAGTATACAAAGTTTGGTTCAGATCGGTGAAACGGTGTAGATTTGTGCCAAAGGGCCTAAATGCAGGGAATGGGGTGGTCTGTCCGAAATTTCAAGTGGACAGTGTTACTCGGAGGGTTCCAAAGGTTAAATATACAACTTTTGGTTCAGGTCGGTGAAACGGTGTAGATTTGTGCAAAAGGGCCTAAATGCAGGGCATGGGGTGGTCTGTCCGAAATTTAATGTTGACTGGGTTACCCGCAGGGTTCCAAAGGGTAAGTATACAAATTTTGCTTCAGATCGGTGAAACGGTGTAGATTTGTATACATAACAGACAAAGAGACAGACAGACAGACAGACAGACAGACAGACAAACTTTGTGCTTTATTTATATAGATAGATGAAAGCTCGTTGTCTTTACGTTCAATAGTTATATCGAGATAATTTATTTTTCGGTCTATTTCGGATTCCTTAGTGAATTTGATTGAGTGGTGTAGGCTATTAATGGATTGGAGAATTGTTTCTTCGCTTGTTAGTTCAGTATCGTAGATGCAAATTACATCATCTACGTATCTTTTCCATATTACTATTCCCTTTGTAGAAGTCTTTTCTAAGAACGCATTTTCTAGTGCATTGATGAAGATGTCAGCGATTAACCCGCTTAGTGGCGATCCCATCGCTAGGCCTTCTCTCTGTGTGTACATTTTATTGTCGAATTGAAACACGTTTTGGCTGAGAACGACCCTCAGTAATCTCACAATCTCTTCTGTTTCTTTTACCGAATTGTTGGATTTTAAGTTGTTTTCGATAGTGTTGATTGCTTCAATAATCGGAATATTGGTGTACATGTTAGTTACGTCGAAGGATACTAGCCTGAAGCTAGGTTTCATTTGTAGGGTGTTCAATGCTGTTACTAGTTCTGTTGTGTTCTTTACATAGTTGTTTTTGTCGTTGGAAAGACGGCATTTTAAGATTTTAGTAACTCTTTGCTGATTTTGTAATTAGGGGCATTCCAATAATTGACTATTGGTCTCATTGGGCACTCCTTTTTGTGTATTTTTGGTTGTCCCCTCAATGACGGTATTTTCGGGTTCATGTTTATAAGTTTGGATTTTTCGGCTTTGGTCGGTATGTATTCTGTTTCTTTTAGCTCACTTTTTATTTGTTTTTGGAATTTGTTGGTGGGGTCTTTTGTTAATTCCTTGATTTCGTTGTTGTTTAGGAATTCGACTGTTTATTCAATGTATTCTGTTATGTTCAAAATTACTGTAGTTTCCTTTATCTGCTTTTGTGATGATTAAGTCATGTTCTTTTATATTTTGTTTCAATGACTTCATTTCTTTGAGTTGTTTGTTGTTTTGAATGTTATTGCTTTCGCCCTCTCGTTTGAGGATTTTTTTGTCTTCGTTGGAGGCAAGATTTTTGGTTAATTCCCTGTCTTCTGCTGGGAGCTTGTGACTGGCTATCTCAATATCTGTGATTAATTGTTTTATATTGTGGTTCGTGTGTGCGTCTGAGCAGTTGTATTTCCAACCTTTGTCTAACATATTAATTTCACCTTGAGAAAAAGTTACGTTCGTTCTGTTGTTTACTCTGCTGTGGAAATTGAATTCATTGTTATTCGTGTGTTGTTCATTAGATTGATTGTTCTGTGTTTCTCCTAGTTTTCTTAATTTATTTTCTAGCGTTTCATGCTTCCTCGTTGCTCTGATTTTGATGGTGTCATGTAGGTGCTCGCTGAAGCTGTCCCATTGGGCTGCGTGCCAGAAGTTACTTAGTTGCAATTGAATGTCGTATAAATGTTGGTTAATTTTTTGCTTTCTTATGTATGCAAATCTTAATTCGTTTTTATCCAAAGCGCTTTGGCTTGTTTAGTTGAAATGATCGAGGCTGGACAGGGGGGAGAAAGCAGGGGAAAATCAGTCGTTAATATAACAACCTACCGCAGTCGACCGCACTGTGAGTTACAGTGAACACGAAATCTGCGCGTAGCTTTAGTAAGGAAGACAATCAGAAAAGTGGTTAGCCTATAATATTATAGTTTAACCATAGTTGATATTTACAACCATATAATCACTCCAAATTACAAACTCCGGATATCTATCACCATTTACCATTTCACCTAACATCATATATACTGCATTTAGCATACACCGACAGTTGCAGTACCAATACTGCAACTAAATAATTGTACATATTGTAAATATTTTCACCTGTATTTCAAACATAGATTTTATAGCCTAAGTGTAATGGATCTGATGATGATCGCTTGACGATCGAAACTGGTCATCCTAGTGTATTTATTAATCTCATGTAATTTATTTCAGGATTAGGGCATAACCCAGCTCTTTTTGGTACATTCGTGTTGACCGACTGAAAAGCACTAAACTTTTGTTTACTAAGGCAACACTGAAAATATGGCTTCAAACACCACAATGTATTTGTTAGTATAGAAGTTACATGTAATTAAAAATTGAAGCTTTCAGAAAGCATAGAATCATGTTGTTAGCCCTGAGGTATATTAGTTACTCCAAATTAATCTAGAATTTCAGGTATTATCCGTGTGTTAAGTTCAGAGCCTCCGTGGCTTAGGCGGCAGCACGCCGGCCTCTCACCGCTGCGTCCGTGGTTCACATCCCGGTCACTCCAAGTGAGATCTGTGCTGGACAAATCGGAGGCAGACAGGTTTTTCTCCGGGTACTCCGGTTTTCCCTGTCAAAATTTCATTCCAGCAACACTCTCCACTATCATTTCATTTCATCTGTCATTCATTTAATCATTGCCCCAGAGGAGTGCGTCAGGCCTCGGCAGCCGGCACAGTCCATATCCTCGCCGCTAGATGGGGGCTTCATTCATTCCATTCCTGACCCGGTCGGAGACTGGAAGCAGGCTGTGGATTTCATTTCATCCGTGTGTTAAGTTTAGAGCCGATGGCTTGAATACTTTCTGATATACTCGTATTGATATTAGGATTAAACATATATAGAGAGAGCATTTATTAACAGTTGGTAGCCCTGCTGGTTCATTAAAATACGCACAGTCATATCTGTTGTAGTACACATAGTACATACGAAATTTGGTTGACATCCAATCGATAGTATAAATGTTACATGCATTTAGAAATTGGACCTATCGGCAGGCTTAGAATCATGTTGGCACCACTGGCATGTATGGACTTCTGAAAATTAATCTGTAATTTTATAATGTATATTTGTGCCAATTTTGGAATAGTTCGCGTGAATAATTTCTGAGATATCCAACATAGAGTTCAAATTTCAATTGCGATTTTTCAGCAGTCGGTAGCACTGACGTCAATTTCAAATCTGGCCGTGAGATATTCAAGTATAGATATTTACTCATAACTAATTTGGTTTCGATGGCTGCAGCCGTTTAGGAGTTGATAGGGGGTACACACAGACAGACGGATCGACAGACAGACAGACACATATTTTCCCGGATCGATCTCATAAGTCTACTTTTTCCTCATTTTTGAAAAATGAGAATAGTAGGCTAAGAACACAGATAGGTCGTTATGGTACTTCGGGGCCGTATATTTGATTTTATGATCGTGTCTCATTATTTTCGAGCCTTCCCCCCCATCCTCCCTCTCCCCCGCAATCCTATTTTGAGATAGCTCATCCTCTTGCAGAAGCAAATCCTAGTTACGCCACTCGATTACACGGAAACTGCTGAGGTATGGGTGGTGTTGAGTAATGACACCGGGATATAACCGGTGCTTGTGGGATACGCCTTTATACCTTTTAAACTTCAAGGTGACTCTTAATGGAGGCTAACCGTTTTCTGAACTGTATTATACATTGCTTCAGAACCACACCGCAAAACACATTAGTGACTCCATATGTTACAATTTATATTACTGTATTTCCCTGAGGGAGTACCAGGGGTTTATGTCAGTAACAAATGGGGATTAGCGATAATCCAGCAAGTACAAGCAGTTAACATGAGGAATTAGAACACTGTACAGTCTGACAAAATCCATTAAAATACGATTTCTTCCCCCAATAATAAACATTTAAGGCTGCCACACATTTCTCTGTGTAATGGCCCATGCCGCGCAGGTGCTGCCGTCTGGTTTATACTCACGGGAGTAATTAAAATGTTCCGCTAAATTAAGCTCGAATATATATTTAATCCCACTATGTCACGATCAAAGTAAAACATGAGGCCCACTGCGAAGTAATATGTTGTATTGTGTATCCATTAACATTATATAGCCTAACTCTGCACAGGGAATTTATTTGGAATTAAAAGTGTGCTGGTTGTGATGGGAAGATCTAGGATTTGATTTCGACCGATTTAGTCCGATTAAATGACAACTATATGATACATTTTCATATTTTTCTGAAGTATAATTAACTTTAACTTTTTAACTGCTTCATTATTTCAAATTAACTGACTATATAACTAACTAACTCCCAAGGCTGTAGGATCGAATCCTGGCGCAGTCACGTGGCATTTGAGGGAGGGCAAATGCAAGGGAGCCGTGTCAGTAGATTTACTGGCACGTTGAAGATCCCCTTCGAGACAAAATTCCGCTACTCCGGAGTCTATAAAAGCCACAGTAGTTAATGGAGACGTAAGACCAATATCATAATAATTATTACTAACTACCTAACTAGCTAACTAACTGACTGACTAACCAACTGACTAACCAACTGACTAACTAACTGACTAACTAACTGACTAACTGACTAACTAACTAACTAACTGACTAACTAACTGATTAACTAACGAACTGACTAACCAACTCACTAACTAACTGACTAACTAACTAACTGACTAACTAACTGACTAACTAACTAACTGACTAACTAACTAACTAACTAACTGAAAAACTGACTAACTAACTAACTGACTAACTAACTGAATAACTGACTAACTAACTGAATAACTAACTGAATAACTAATTAACTGACTAACTAACTGACGAACTAACTGACTGACTAACTAACTAACTGACTAACTAACTGACTAACTAACTGACTAACTAACTGACTAACTGACTAACTGACGAACTAACTGGCTAACTAACTAACTAACTGACTAACTAACTGACTGACTGACTAACTAACTGACTAACTGACTGACTGACTGACTGACTAACTAACTGACTAACTAACTGACTAACTAACTGACGAACTAACTGACTAACTAACTGACTAACTAACTGACTGATTAACTAACTGACTGACTGACAGACTAACTAACTGACGAACTAACTTACTGACTAATTAACTAACTTACTGACTAATTAACTAACTAACTGACTAACTAACTAACTAACTAACTAACTAACTAACTAACTGACTAACTAACTAACTGACTAACTAACTAACTGACTAACTAACTGACTAACTAACTGACTGACTGACTAACTAACTGACTGACTAACCAACGGACTAACTAACTGACTGACTAACTAACTGACTGACTAACTAACGAACTGACAAGCTAACTGACTGACAAACTAACTAACTGACGAACTAACTAACTGACGAACTAACTGACTGACTAACTAACGAACTGACTAACTGACGAACTAACTAACTGACTGACTAACTGACTGACTAACTGACTAACTAACTAACTGACTGACTGACTAACAAACTGACTAACTAACTGACGAACTAACTGAATAACTGAATAACTGACTAACTAACTAACTAACTAACTAACAAAATAAATAAATAAATAAACTATGGAAGATTTACAACAATTACATATCACCATAGAAGACATTCACGACCGCAGCATTTGTAGAGAAAACATCAGAAACCAGAAATTTGAATTTAGATCTTAACCCAAAAGAAATAGGCGTAAATGGACAGATGAAGAGAAGAAGGCACACAGTGAACGGGTGAAAGGTTTTTGGGACGATAAAAAGAAGAAAAGAGCCACCACCAAAAGCTAGATTTTTGTGTTTTTAACGCTCTTTTTACAGGGAATGTACGAAAATAATAATAAATAAATAAATTCCGCTAGGCTATAAGTACTCTTCCGTCTGGAGGTGGGCTCTGTCGGGTTGGTCTTAGCGTATTTTGTAACTACGGTAGGTGGATCATGACCACAAGAGCATTTGGTCTAATCTTCAGTAACAGGTCTAGCTTCGTTGCTATATTTGACTTCTATCTGCAATAATAATAATAATAATAATAATAATAATAATAATAGTAATAATAATAATAATAGTAATAATAATATAGTACATTATGCAACAAGTCTATAATGGCAATAATTAAGACACGAGTATGTTTATAAAACGAGCGAAGCAAGTTTTATTATTTCCATACGAGTGTCTTAATTACCATTATAGACGAGTTGCATACCACTGTTTATGTTCGACGATAATTATAGGCTAAATATCAGGGCGGGGATACCAAGAGCCCGCCAATGAGCCAGCTTGGTGTCCTAGGCGAAACCCCACACAAGACACGGCACAAACTTAGAAGAATTGCTGAGTTTTAACTATTTTATGTTCGAACATAAATATTCATAAATGACTGTCGAGATTTCGCCAGTTTTATGTACAGAACAGAGTGCATGGAACGCAGAGACCATGGCCTCTTCGAATACTCCGCTTTGACACGAGCTACGCAGTGAAATTTAAAATAGGAGGCCGTGGAAGTTAGCGAAGGTGCGATGCTATCCTTACCTAATTGGTCACACAACTGTTTCTTGAGCTCTGATTGGTGGGAGAAACTGTATCATAATGAAATATTGTACTATAATGAGCCTCTTTTTAATACAGTTTTCTGACATATAATATTTACATTTCGCCATGGTCGAACATAAATAATAATAATAATGCTATTGGTTTGACGTCCCTTTTAACAACTGCGGCTTTTAGAGACGCCGGGGGCCCAAAATTTTGCCAAGAAGGGGATCTTTAACATGCCAGTAATCCACTGACACGCTCTCTCAAATGCCAACTGGCTGCACCAGGATTCAATCCTGAAATCTTGGGAACAGCAGGCGAGAACGTTACGGCTGAGCCACGCAGCCACTCAGACTTCTATCTGGAAATAAGGAGTGTGAAGGAAGGAAATATGCACTCGGCACGCAGGAATGCTCTTTAATATTGCAACACATTGTATGCACGCAAATGTCGTGAATAATGCAACACTTAAGCGGCTTACGTGGGCTGAATTGAAAGTACTTGGAGCAGTGGGTGCAGAATTATGGAATATATACTGTAAATTTGGAGAACTGGATTATCTTTCTTCATCGTGTATAACTATTCCCCCAAGGGCGGCTCACGACTAGTGGGGCGTAAGTTGCCGACCACAAGACCTCAGCTGAGTCTGGCTTTGCTTCCACTTGGGCTGAGGTCCTCCCTGTCACCGTTCCTGTCAACTTTCCTTGGTTAACTCTTGCTCTCTTCCGACTTCGAAGGTCTAGGGCAGGCAGTTCCAAATCCATGAGTTTGAGTATGCGTACACGCGAGTACTCAGCAGTAATGCTCGGAGCACGGTTGGAGAGGGATTGGGGGTGAGAGCCAATACGTCACTGGGCGAAGGTCATAACACAAGTTCATGCACTTCATGCCAGTCATGATGTATCCACCGCGAAGTGACGGCAGCCCCCCACAGCAGAGTTGTATTGCATGTTGCAGGTTTACTCACGGAAGGCGGCGAGTACTCTGCAGCTCACGAGCGAGTTGCTCGGCTGGAAGATCCTGGTTTAGGGAGTCTTTCAATATACTGTTAATTGGACCTTGTCTCATCCTTTCTGATACACTCATTCTTGAAGGGGTCATACGTCTTCCTTTCTCTTCATGGCATCTCCTGCCTTCTGCTCGAGGCCCAAAAGGAAGCAGGGTGTGTGTAGCCCCACCACATATAATGCACACTGGATAGTGCTACACCTTCAAGGACTCACGGCTGGCAAGTTTGGGAGTTGGCGACCCCGAGGAATTCCCTTCTTCCATTAACTTTGGGACGGGCTCTCTACTGTTTCCCTGTCATATCTGCCTTTGATGTATAGAAAAGTTCTCCCAATCCACCAAGACATCAATTAACCTTATACATCCAGGTTGAAATCACGGAAACCAGCCTACAAGACGGCTATGGAACTTACTTCAGCTCCATTCAACCCCCGAAATACATACAAAGTTGAATGGTCTACCTCCCCACCTCGTGGCCTAATTGAAGTGCCTGATTCTCCCATCAAACTATCTGGATTCCATCTCCCTCGAGCTGCCTGGTCCCGTCTGAATATAATTCGATGTGGCACTGCTCGAACTAGAGCAGCCTTTACATCAGTGGGGTTGGATAGACTCGCATCGTTGTGAATGTGGATACGAAGTGCAAACCATCAAGCACATCGTGCAGGATTGCCCTCTATTATGTACTCTGGGACCTTAGAAGAACTCCATGCAGCCACTCCACAAGCTCTTGAATGGATTCAAGACCAGGCAGCCCATATATGAAGGGTTCTAATCCTGTAAATTGTTTGTTTATTTGTACATTTATATATATTAATTACTGTATTGTATGCATCATACGCTAAATAAAATAAAATAATGTATAGAAAGCTGAACACATTCGAAAAGGTGCATCAAATCATTTTCAAACTAATAAATTTGATAATTTCAGATCGTTCATTCCCTAATTAGCCTACTTTCGATTTTTGCGAAAAATGAAAGGAGACTTATGAGATCTACACAGGGCCAAAAATTGTGTGTCTGTCTGTGTGTGTGTGTGTATGTGTGAGTGTGTGTGTGTACTCTAAATGTCTGTCCGCCCATATCAATTCAAACACGGTGAAACAGAATTGAATGTTTTTTTTACAGAGGTAGCACTAGCAAAGGGCACCTTATATTCATGTTTAATATCCGTATGGCACGTTGTATTTCAACAAGCTACAACAACCAACATTCAATTATACTCCTTGAAAAGGACAAAGAGTTTTAACAATACCCATGCATTTAGGAGAAAGTAGGCTATATGTTCTTAACTTAACATCTTGTTTTCTAAAAACATCAGTAGTCAGGTCAGTTTTAAACGGAGGGATAGGCACAGATGCAAATAATTACCGCCCTATTTCCATTGCAGTGTGCAAGATAATAGAAACATTTTTAACAGGTACAATTATGTTTTTGGAGCAAAATAAGTTATTAACAGATGAACAATTTGCATACAGGAAAATTATGGTAACCGGGACCTTACTTGAAAGATTTGCTGAACTAGTAAATAAGAAACATGATGAAGGGAAACAAGTTTTGGTAGTCTTCATTGACTTCAGTAAAGCTTTAGGCACCCTTCGCTATGAGATTCTTATAGAAAAACTAAGAAAAATTGGTATATGAGGCCCACTACTTGAACTAATGGAAAATTATCTAGAGGGAAGGAACTTGTGATGCATATAGTGAAGAGAAAAGAATTGATTGGTTTCTCTGTTTAGGAGCTAAGAATGGGTATTCACAAGGGACCTTTGCTGAACTTGATATATGTAAATACTCTTGCTCAGAATATGAAGAACACACACATACTACAATATGCTGATGATACAATATTGGTATCAGTTCATAAGGATTGTAACAAGGCAGAAAATTCCTTGCTAGCAGACTTCAATTTGCTACAGGAATGGGCACATGAACCTGGCTTAATAATTAACAGTACAAAATCCACAACAATGCACATTCGGTCTCCAAAGATTTTATTGCAAAATGTACATTTAAAATACATGACTGCGATTGAATGGCAAGTAGCAACAATAACCGTGGGGTCTGTACATCAGTAAGGAATGTAACAGTTCAGAAATACTGAGGTGTGTATATCGATTGTAATTTCAGATGGGACAAGCATATTAATCAAGTTGCTTCCAACCTAAAAATAGTTTTAAGTAAATTTTTCCATCTGAGGCAAACTATGCCTACCTCAGTGCTAACAAGAAGTTCCATGACGAACTAAAGAGCCTACTTTTCTTAAAATTAAGATTCATGCCAATGGTTACTTTACAGTATATGAACCTATCTAGAATATTGGGATAAAAAATATAGACAGCATTTATTAACAGTTCTCAGCCCTGATTGCTCTTAAGAATACTTATAGTCATATCTGTTATATTACACATAGCACATACGAAATTTGGATGGAATCCAACCGATAGTATAGAAGTTACATGAATTTAGAAATTGGTCCTATCAGCAGGCTTAGAATCATGTTGGTAGAACTGACGTGTATAAGTTACTCCAAATTAATCTAAAATGTCAGGTACTTTACGTGTGCATAGTTTAAAGCTGTCGACTTGCATACTTTCTGATATATTGGCATTTGGATAAAAAGAGAGAGAGAGCAATTATCTACAGTTGGCAGCCTTGGTGGCTCTTAAGAATACGCTCAGTCATATCTGTTTATGTACACATATTACATACAAAATTTGGTTGAAATCCAATTGTTAGTGTCGAAGTTATATGCATTTAAACATGTGACTTCTCAGAAGTCTTAAAATTATTTTGGCAACACTGTCATGTATGTCCTCCTGGAAATTAAACTAAAATAGTATTATCTACTTGTGTACCAATTTTGGAATAGCTCCCATGCATACCGTCCAAGATATCCAACATAGAGCTCAAATTTCTAGTGCGTTTTTTCAGCAGTTGGTAGCACTGACATCATTTTCAAATATGGGTTTGAGATATTCCGGTATACATCTTTACTCATACTGAATTTGGTTTCGATTGCTGCAGCCGTTTAGGAGTTGATAGGGGGAGACACGCACACAGCCAGACAGACAGAAGGACAGACGGACAGACAGAAGGACAGACAGACACACATTTTCTCGGACCGATCTCATAAATCTCCTTTTTCCTCATTTTTGCAAAACGTGAAATGTAGGCTAAAATGACATACTATGGATTGCTGGAAAGTATAATTCGACATACAATAAAGGCTTGGGGACTTTCTTCAAATACATACATTAATAGTGTTTTATCCATTTGTTGGGGGTGGGATAAACAGAGTAGTTTAGGTGTGTTAATTTTAAGGGCTGTTTCCGAATGAGGGCAGTTTCCCGTGATTGGGGAAGACTACCAGTGTAGTGTGTTGGTGTGAGTGCTTAATCTATTGGGGGTGTCCCTGCAGGATGCGTTTACCTGCTAGGGGATGAATGTCTAAGTGCAGGCTGCTAATCTAGCGTGCCAATTAAGTAGAGTGAGCAATTCAGCGAGCGTGCAGAGTCGGTGACTTGCCACTCTGCAGTCGGGCCGCTTGCTCGAGTACAATAGAACCTGACGATGCAGTTCCTGGTCGCCACGGTCAGGGGCAATTTTGACTAAGGTCAGGTTGGTTATAAGGATGTAAAATGGAGTGTGATAATAAAATATAACCATGTTTCGGGATTCAAAATATGCTTGTCCCTTGGCGTTCTTCATTTGCCATACCTTTCTCTGTTTATCTATATTCTATTTAGTTTACATATGATTACATATATTGTCTTATGCGGCCGCTATGATCTATAATCTACTTATGTACTATTTCGGCCGTTGTTCCACTGCAGTTTATTGGTTATTCTGTTGGTCTATACTCTAATGGCCTTCCTGCCGTGAGTAGGAATTCCATCCTGATGATGAGGCACGGCACTTACAAAATATGTGCCGCCCCTGGTCATCGTATCATTGCTCCTTTGCTCGAGCGTTTTTATGTTAGCGTCAACGGCTTTCAGCATCTCACGGCTGCTGACTGCCCTTGGCCGCTGGCGTCATCACTTTACTAGTGTGACTAAGCTGATGAGTGTCGTGTATTTCTGTGCTAGAAGGAGAAAGTGTGTTACATTTGTGTTGGAAAATATATATACAAAAGACATGTGTACAATATGTTTGCATCTGTGGAACAAAATTCGTTAGTGGGTATGCTGATGTCCCCGTTGAATTTTCGTAATCTGAAAGAGAACGCATTGTCATTATTACATCGATGGTACACTGTTGCCATCGTACATTCATATGCCTTTTGATTGCCATTGGTGCATGTAAATACTAATCTCCCTTTGTGCGCCTTATTCTATTCTTAGCCCTTGCCGGCTATAACCTTAGCTTACTTATGCCTATTGTATTCTTTTGTTTATTTGTGTGTCTCCTCAGTGTATGCAGGTGTATGAGTGTGTGTGTGTGTATGTGTGACGTCACCTTTACCTGGTAAATCATGATTATTTGGATTCCATTCCTTGGTGCAGCGTTGGAGCTCTTTACTGAAAAACAAAGACATGTGGTATATATGCCCTTGGCCAAATATTACGAATACGCGCCTATGTCGCACAGCGCTGTTTTAAGGGTCGGCTTGGATGGTGTCACCGCCCTTGAGACCTCTTCGGACGTCTCGTGTATTATCGAGGTCAGTCAGCTCCAGTGGCTGTACCGTATACCTCGCTGATGGGTCGGACGGCTTCAGTGCCTCCACCCTGTTATGGTTTCTTATCGTTACTTTATCGATTTATCGGACTCATCCTGGCAACGTCTAGACGCCAGGTGCCGAACGCTCTGTGTCGCGTTCACGTTACATGTGCCGTTGAATGTTGTTCGGACTTACCCTATAAGGTGCCGAACGCCATATGTCGCATTCGCGTCGCATACGCGTGTTTTCGCAATGTGTTTTCGGCCTTACCCTGGTAACGGTTTTAGTTGCCAGGTGACGAACGCTCTATCTTAATTAAAAAGTGCTTAACCTAAATTATATCAATTAATTCTTTAAAAAAATATTTTGTATGTACAAGCCGAAATGGTCCTTAGTCTAGTGCCGAAATGTGCTGTAGCTACTGTTTTACAACAGTGCTTATTAAATTTGCTTAAGTCTAAGTTGCGTTCCAAATGCAACTGCCTTACATACTAGAATTTTGATCGGAACGATCGCCTGAGGCAGTTTTACCTCCTCAGGGCACCACCCGTGTGTATTTTAGAAACACCGGTTGTTTCTAAAACCACCAGGCCCGAAGGCCCTTCTAGATTCCCTTCCCTTAATACTAACTGTCGACTTCCCTCTCTTAATAACTAATATAGGCCTGTGCGACTGCATTGCTAAGGGGCAAACGCCTCGAGCGGATATCCTTTCCGTTGGTCTTATGCATGCTTACATTGGCATTATTCGCCCTTTGGTGTTTATTAATGTTTATTACTGGGTAGCCCACAAGACCCCTTTTGGCAGCCCGTTGCATACCCATTTAATATCTCTGGCCGCCCGGTGCATTACCATTTAAGCTCTGGAGACTCGGTGTCATCCATTTATATGGGCACGGAACGGAATGACCGCATTCATTCTATACGCATTGTTTATTATTCATTGGTTATCATTTGTTAAATCGTCTTCACCTCATCGTCCGGGATAAGGACTTGGCGTGCCTAGGATTGGTGCCGCTGAATCCTGAGGCACTGCTTCACTTCCTCGAATGGAAGACTTGTTCCCCGCCTTAGGAACGCTACTTATGTTACAAGCTAACTACAAGTCTAGTCCTAGTTTGTCGTCTCTGGGTTCATCTCCTGAGTCTAGTGCGGAGCTGGCTAATTCTCCTACTAGCCGTCAAAAAGTCTCCCCTGCAGGTCTGGCTTCGATGACCGCAGTGTCTAACGAGTGTAAGTTTCTTCGTCCCAGGGAACAGGGTAGGTTTCCCAGGATTCTGAAGCTTGCCCGCACTGAGTCATCGGCGCTTCGACCCTACGTCTATCAGTCATTAAACTGGGTCAGGATCTGTTGGCGTTTTGCCCCGTCTCTGCCCTTCCGTGGAGCTTCTGCTCCCTCCGTTTACCTTCTCATCACCATCAAGTGGGATGGCAGATTCCTTTAAAAATAAGTGTGCTACTGCATAATTATGTAATTATGTAAAATTTCTAGTGTTCTGGGGTTGTAGAATCTTCGAAATGCAGTGACTACTTTAGGCCTGTCATTGCCGTGTCGGATTTCCAGCGGTGATGCCTTGGTACTTTTCTGGAGGTATTAGTAGGTTTGTAGGGCGTTTGGTCCCTTGTTATTAGGATCCGGGGATGTTATTCGCGGAATGGGGTTAAAGCGTGGTGGGAGGGGGTCGTGCATCGTTGGACTCCATGTTTATGGTGGTCGGGAGCCGATGATGCTGCTAGGAGGTATTTACTGTGAGTGGATGGGGTGGGTTTTTCCCAGGTGTGCAAAATTTGAAAATATCATGCGGGTGTAATAATAATACAATCCCTGGTGTGTGGATAGGATACATCATGCATTCGGATGGATATGAGGCCTGTCTGCTCTCATTTGAAGATAAGGCGTGTGCTGGGATACTATAAGTTTATGTCCCTTGCATGCGGGATTATTTAATAAAATACTTGTTAGTATCAGTATGGCCTCACCTCTCTACACAGAGATGTGCATTGCCGCTTGATATTAGTTTCCGAATCACCTCTAATACTCAGGTGTAGGCGTTCGGGGCCAAGGTGTAGCAAACCTTAATTTATTAGAAGCATGTAGTCTATCAACCCCGATGTATACTTTGCAATGTAGTGTATGTGTTTTTATGTATCTGTATGTCTGTGTTGGATAGTGTTGTAGGTGATAGGGTATGTTGGAAGAAGGGTGTGGGGATGGTAGCCCGGAGTTGGTACCATGGCCATCCTGATGGCATTATCCACCTCTACTCCTATTGTAGTGTGTCATCCTCTCTTGGTCGCTATGTGTTTTCTACCCGCTCTTTGGGATGTACGCTGGCTAAGTTGAGATGCCATAAAGCACCAATTGTCTCCTAAAATACTAGTCTGTGGAGTGCCCCTGGGTCTGTGATACCTACGTTGTGTGAAAATGTTTGTGTCTGTGGGCACCGCCCTCGGGCTGCCCTTAGGATGTTTAAGTGTGATGACGCTGTGTCGTCACGGCCTAATCTGGTCTCCTGTTCATAACGTGGGGTAGGGTAGCATGTGATTGTGAGTATAAATTGGCATAGCGTGATTGACTGTAATGAATTTTAGAGAGAGAGAAAAAAAACAAGAAAAGAAATTATTAGGGGGGGAGGTTGTTCCCTCATGGAATCTGTCTGTATCCGCCCCTGATTGTTGGGCGCGTGCGGGAAGGAAGTGGCCTTGGCTGTAATTAGCGCGCTTGTGTGTGTGAGGTCGCCCACCGCTGACGTCTGCTGGCGCATGTGATGTTATCGGAGAAGGCTTATCTCGTGTCGCGTGGCTAATTGTCAGGTGCCGTGTACTGCGTGTTATCACCCTTGTAGACATGTTCCTAGTGTCAGTAGTGATAGGCGTATAGTAGCCTGTCTTCCTAGATCAATCCGGCCCACAGTATTTGTGTAATATTGGATGCGGAGCCTATTGTAATGCCGTTCTCACTTCCTGTATCAACATCCGTGTCACTGTATATCGTTATTGTTATTGTTTTTATGTCAGTGTCATCATGTCTGCATGTCATTGTCACGTCTTGCTATTACAAGAATTCCTTCCGGCAACAGTGTGTGGCAACGCGCTGGAATTCGCTTATTTGCAGCGCAGTGTTTTTTGTGTGTATTTGTTTGGTGTCCTTGTGTACGGAAAGTCTTCAATGATTTGTAGGAAGGCTAACAAAACGTGACTTCCGCCACTGTCTGTATGTTGACATGTGTTTGCATTCTAGAAAGGCCATCATCTTTCTTCGCTCACAAGCTTGTTTGGAAATTTGTTTCCGCGATTCGTTCCCCATTGTGTCTTGTTCTACTATTTTATGTCCGGGGTAATCTACATTGCCATGATTTTTTGGCCGTAGAGATGTGGTGTTACCTACTTTGTGTGAGCGTTTGTCTGTGCCCGTGGCGTCGCCCGTATTTAGATGTCGGGCGCTATGGTCCAAAAAAGTATTTTGTGGTCTCCGTAGAGGCCTGGCGTTCCCGGTACGTCCCCTATTGGCAGTCCCGTGGTCGCTAATGCCCTAAGTAGGCTATTATAGCGAGTACTTTAGAACGGGCCTACGTCCCTGTATGTATGTCCCATGTTTGTTGTCTGTACGAATTTTGGTTGACCCTGGATTTTATTTGTGGGCGTAATGTGGTTTTGAACCCTCTAGTGAATGATATTCTCTCGATTGTAATGCCGGGCTGTCTGTGAGTGCCTTCAGCCGACGAGTGTGTCACGTACTCGCGCTGAGCATGCAAAAAGCGTCGGGTTACTTCATGTGATAACGCGCTGCCGAGGTCGTATTTCCTGTCCGGCAGTGAACATTTGAAGTATACAGCATTTAAGCCGCGCCCCTGTCACGAATGATGTGAGTGTTTCTGACATACGTTTTCATGAGGCCCTCTTTTATTCATGATGACCGCGCCTTATATTTCTGCCCTACCATCGTGGTAATGCTATCTGTGCCAGACCTGTGTGGTTTATGTGCTTATACATGTATTCCCCGTATGTAATAGAGCCTTCCTTTGTTCATGATTGTGTGGCTCAATGTTTTTTGTGCTTGTGTGTCCTAGCCTCTGGTTACATGTGTGGCAGCTAGATGTCTGTGTCAGGATCGTATCCTGGTGAGGTCCTCGGGGTTCGAAGGCTATCTCTTGGCTTTCTTTTCTCGTCTGCCAGCGGAATCATTTCCTTTCCTTTTTGCAGTGTTCCCGCCCTTGCGTGTGGGTGTTGTTTTCCGAGTGTAGTACGCCTTCATACGGCGGGAGTGTATTGTATGATTGAAATACGCGTGCCAAAATGTACATTAGTGTGAGTGTTTTGTGTAATTCGGAACGCCCCTCGTACTTTAATTTCGGGAGTTATCCGGCTTTGAAAATGGCGTGAATGATTGTGTATATTACTTCCAGATTGAGAGAGTCCCTAGCCTGTCTGGTACTTGCGAATGCCGCATGTTCATTTACGTCTTATCGCTGACTGGTAATAGTGTCGAGTTTCAATGGTGTGTGAAGTACCTGCTGCTAGCCTAGCCGTCTGTTTATCGCATGTGTTGAGCAAGTGTGCGTGGGTTTGCTGACACGCTTTTCTATTGTCTGCATACATGGTGTGCCTTTGGTTCCTCGTCATGTAAAAAACCCTACCTCTGTTCATATATATTGTCCCCAATTTTTGTGTTACTGTAGGTCTGATGCGAATATATTCCTGTTCGTGATATGTCTCTCTGAGTAGCTCATGTATTTATGTACGTGTCTCTCCGGGCTTCTAGTCGCGCTTCTGGTCACTAGATGTCGGTGGCAGTTTTGTTATTTTGTGCATATTAATCTCTGTTAGCGTGACTGTCCCTTATTGCTGTGTCCTCCAATTGGATGGCTACCTGACCTTGCGTTCCTGGTATTCAGAAGGTCGCGGGTTTGAGACCGTCTTTGTTCAAGATGATCATTCCTGTTGCCTTTTGGGCCTGTGTCTCTGTGACAGTTTTGTCAGTCTTATTGACCCTTTTTATGGTAACTGTGTTTACTGTGTGACCTCAAAAATATATTACAGTATTTTCCCCTGTAAATGTGTCTATCTCATGGTATTTACGCTTAGTTTGAGCGCTGTCATAGGGGACAAGAAAAATTCCTGCCATGGGCAGTGTAAGAAATAACATACACATGTGGATCAAATATGTATATACGCATGCAAATTGTACAGTTTTGGGCATGTGTTTTTGTGTGTTTACCCTTTCTAATTTAACTATTGCCTGCCAGTATATCTCAAGTGTTATCATGCTGTATGGAAGTGTAAGTCTGTGATGTATTTCCAGAACGCGCGATTTGCTTGCCCTTGGAGTGTCGTGTTTGTGTGGATGCATCCCGTTTGTGTGTCTAGCCTCTACAGGGGTAAAACCTGTCTTTGGTGTTAATTGTAGTGTACACGCCCCCGTGAGGATTTTGAGAATGTTTCAGTATTTTATGTGGAAAATTCTGTGTGTTTTGTCCTGGGAACATTTATCCATGGGCTTGTGCGGTCAGTGAATTTCACTATTGTGCGAGCGCCCTTGCAATGTATTGGAGGGTAGTCTGGCCTTTTCCTGGGCTGTGGCCACTGCAGACTCCTTCCCTTGTGTGGCGGTACGGGTATAGTTATGGACCTGTTCGCAAATTGCTGCGTTGACGTGTTTACGTCCTATACAGTTCTGTGGCCGGCAACTGGAGGAACGCCTGTTCGCGAATAAGCTCCCTGTATTGGGCATATAAAATTGTGTAGTGCACCCTTATCCTCTCTAAGGTTGTGTTATCCATTATTGGGCCATGTGTAGTGATTAATCGGTCATATATCCTGTTCCTTCGAACATGGCTCCTGTTGAGGTGTTCGTGTATGTTACTTAAATGATTATGTGCGCGTCTCAATTGCGCTATTCTGCCCTCCGACGGGGTGCATGGTTGTTTGCCCTGTATTGCTCCAACCCTTGTCTGGAGTGTCCGTACTTGTGCCTGCCGCCATTGTATATGCCTCTGGTACCTTAGTAATAAGGTGAATAGTATAGTTTTTTTTTGTCGTGTAGCCTCCTGAGAGGCCAAGTGCAGGTATTTCTAGGCGACGCCCGTAGGCGACCTGCGCGTCGGGATGAGAGATGGAATGGATGAAGATGAATGAAACTGGGCAAGGATGTGGAAGGAAGCGGCCGTGGCCTGTCAGAAGGTACTGTCCCAGCATTTGCCTGGTGTTGAAAATGGGAAACCACGGAAAACCATTCCAAGGACAACCGGCGGTGGGGCTCGAACCCACACGTCTACCGAGTCAGCAGAGCTTGGCCCCTTGACCTAATGCAGCGCTTTAGCCCGCGTAGCCACCACTGTCGGTAATAGTAATGGTGCACCCCTATCGCCTCTATGGCTTACAACCCCTGTTGCTTCTGCATGTGATGCCATTCTGTATAGCGTAATCTGAATGTAATGCTGTTTTAAGTGTAGTGTGTCCTGTCAGGATTAATGTATTTTTAACAGTGTTGGCTATGAAGAAACCAAAAAAAAAACTGCCTCCCTAGTGGTGGGGTGGGTGGCTGGGTTAAAATTTCCATTACATTCCCAGAAAGGAGGGGAAAAACAATGCCTTTTCTCGGAGAAAAAAATTAAATCTCGCTTGGCTGCTTGCTCCGCACTCACTCACTCACTCGTTAACACTTCAATATACACTAGCACTGACCAATACTGTCCAATGCACTGCCTCCCTCGTCGCGGCTCGCTGGTATATATGGAACCAGTCCCTGGCCTGGAAAGTTCTAAATGTCACAACCTACTGTCGCATTGAGTCTGTTCTGGTTGGATCCACATCCAGACCATTCGCGCATTATCCGGCCGGCCCGCGATGACTCACAGGTGCTTGGTCATTGTGACTACCGGTGGGAGGGGCTGAGGGGGTGTGGGAACTCTCGCCCGCTGCTGGGTCTGTCCAAGGTCTTGGTCTGTCACACTGCTCCTCCCTGCGAGAGCCTCCAGCTGGCCTATGGCGACACGCAACACTGCTTCCCTCTTTAAAACAACTCGCCTCGAGTTGTTCATCGTAAAGGCTGTCCAAGGTCTGAGGGGGTGGCATTGACGGCGCTGACAAGCCCCTGTTTAGGCTGGCCCTCACTCGCTTTTCTAACCGTGAGGCTGTTCCTCGCCGACAGCTGCTCATTAGATGGCCTCTTTCACACCGTAGCCAGCAGGTGACTTTCCTGCTGCAACGGCGTCCCGGTGGTGGTTTACGCCGTTTTGTTGGAGGGTAGCCAACCTCCACCGCCTCTTCGTCTCCGGCGGCGTTACTCCTCCTCGGTGGCGTCACATATGCTGTCCTCTTCGCCGCCGCCATTCCCAACACGAAGGTCTTCACCTGCCGTGGGTATCCCCATGGAGAGAGTTGCCATCGATGTTGCTGGGCCATTCCCATTGAGCGAGGCAGGGAACCGCTACATATTGGTCGTCAGCGACTACTTCACCAAATGGCCTGAGGCGTATGCGCTCCCTAACCTAGAAGCCCCGATGATCGCAGAGACCCTGGTGAAGGAATTCGTCAGCCGGTATGGAGTACCCCTGGAGCTGCACTCCGACGAAGGGAGGAACTTCGAGTCGCAGGTATTCCAGAACCTATGCCAGCTGCTGGGAATCCATAAGACAAGGACGACGCCGCTACACCCTCAGTCCTACGGGATGGTAGAGCGATTCAATCGCCCCATCGAGAACCATCTCCAAATAGTCGTCAGCGAGCACCAGAGGGATAGAGATAAACATCTAAAATGGAAGCGCAATTGGCAGCATTGCTAGAAAAGTTAAGTGGCATGGTAACCAAGATTGAGGCCGGCCAGTAGAAGATGGAAGACGGCCAGAAGAATTTAGCCGAGGACTTAACTTCCAAATTAGAGGACAGCCAGAAGAAGTTAGCAGAGGACCTGAAGAAGATAGAAGACGGTCAGAATAAGCTACCAGAGGACCTAACCGCCAAATTTATGGATGGCCAGAAAAATCTGGAAGAGTGTCTGCTGACGAAATTACAGGAAAGTCAAACGAAATTAGAACAGGGCCTACGTGAGGAAGTCACGGAAGTGGAAAAGAAGTTCGACGCCTTACAAGTGGAAGTTGCCGAGCTGCGCTGACGCCCGCTGATGGGGGTGGAGGAGAAATTCAACGCCTTACAAGAGGAAGTTGCCGAACTGCACCAACGCCCACTGAGGGGGTGGAAGAGGAATTCAACGCTTTACAAAAGGAAATTGCTGAGCTGAACCAACGTCCGCCGACGGGGTCGGAAGTGAGATTCAACGCTCTTCAAGAGGAAGTTGCCGAGCTGCGCCGACGCCCGCCCACAGGTACACCGGGAATATCAGGAACGGAACAGAGCAGAGTGACGCCCCCAACCTTCGACGGAAAGGTCCCGTGGAGCACCTATTTACGACAGTTCGAGGCAGCCTGTTCCATAAACAACTGGAACAGCACGGAAAAGGCTACAGCTCTCATTGTAGCGCTGAGAGGGGACGCCCTTAACGTCCTTCAGGCCATCCCTACTGGATCCCAGGTCTACGCTTCACTAATCGCCCATATGGAGTCCCGATATGGAGATAGCCATCTTCAGCATGCCTACCAGATGTAACTCCGGACCCGGGTACAAAAGAACGCTGAAACCCTGCAGGAGTTCGAGATGGACATCGCACGCCTCATAAGGCTCGCCTATCCAACAGCGCCGGCCGACGTTCTGGAACAGATTGCGACGCAGGCCTTCACCGACGGGCTGCGAGACTCGGACACTCAACAGGCGCTGCGACTCGCGCGCAATAAGACCCTGGCAGATGCGCTGAGCCACGCACTTGAGTTCGAGACGGCAAAACAGGCATCTAGAATGCACGCGCGGGTGCGTCAAGTGGACGTCAACGAACCAGCAAAAACCAACGAGACCAAGCCCCTGGTCGACGAATTGATGGAGGCGCTAAGCCGTTTCTTCGATAGTCGCGGCACCACCAGCAACGACACAGCCGGAAGACAACCGGAGAGGCGGCCCAGAAGAGGACTACCGACCTGCTGGACCTGCGGTACGAAAGGTCACCTGAGCAAGGACTGCGGTGATCGCCGCCGCCGAGGGTATCCGACGGGAAATCAGTCGTCTGAAAACCGCGCGGCCCAGGGAAACGAGTATTAGCCAGCCTTGGGGGGCAAAGGTTGGTTTGTGACAGTCGTCAAGCCCCGGCAGTCCAAGTTCGTGTGACGAAGTTACGGAGGGACAATAGCAGCCTGATGGTCGATGGAGTCGTCAACGGAGCGAGCTGGCCCATGCTTATCGACACGGGAGCGTCGTGGACCATCGTCAATCCCACCGTGATCCCGAAGTGGAGAGTGCAGCCCACACAAAGGAACCTCCAACTAATAACCACGACTGGAGAGACTGCACCGGTACATGGCGAAGCATCACTGGAGTTCGTCATTGGTCGACGGGCGGTGAAGCATCCAGTGCTTGTAGCCATGTGTAAATTGGAAGTGTGTAGAATTTGTCTCATAACCGGTGTTAATTGTGATGGCTGTATTAGTGTGTGTTATCTGTTTTAATTCAAGTAAGGTCCGGCTCCGTGGCTAAATGGTTACCGCGCTAGACTTTGGCCAAAAGTGCCACGGGTTCGATTCCCGGCCGAGACATCAGGGATTTTAATCTCCTGGGGTCAATTCCCGTGGCTCGGGGACTGGTTGTATGTGCCGTCTTCATCATCACTTCATCCTCATTACGACGCGCAAGTCGCCCACGGGCGTCAACTAGAAAGACCTGCACTTGGTCTCTCCGGAGGCCACACGATCATCATCATCATCATTCAAGTAAGGACTGCAGACAATAATTTCAAGTAGTTCCTACGTTTGCTACAAAATGCTACGGTCCAAGACACCTAGCTTGCGGACTTGGCTACTAAATTACATCGCAGTCAGAACCTAGTGGCGAACTTTGGAACTAATAGAGCGTTATCAATTCCAACCTACACATTTTGGATTCACACAAGTGTAGTTAGTGAAAGGTTCTTTTTCATGCTATAAATCTATGACATGGGACCGCCGGCTTTACTTCCCCTCCGAAGGGAGGCATACTGAGGGATTTTTAACGCTCTTAAAAAATCCGACGACTTAGGCCGGGTTTGAACCCGTGACCTTGGGAATAGAAGCTCAGCATGCTACCAACTACGCCACCGAAGCCACCAGGGGCAACTGATCCACCTGGTGTATACACACCCATGTTCACAAGGCTAATTGTCCACGATTATGCAAAGCTCCTAAAGTTATTGTTGTATGATTTAAGGGCTTTGCGACATAATGGTCGTGTGGCCCCGTGCATTTGGGTGTGCGTGTAATTTGTCTGATAACCTGTGCTATTGTGATGGCTGAATTAATGTGTTTATTTTTAATTCAGAAAATATCATTGGGAAGGATGCGACCGTGGCTTTAAGTTAGGAACCGTCCCGTGTTTTACGTTGAACTTAAGTGAGAATCTGTGGAAAACCACTTCCAAGATGGCTAAGATGGTATTCGAAGCCACCTCTTCTTAGTTTTGCCTAACAAGGCTGAGTGTACCCAATTTCAGCCCTCAGGCAAGAAATAATATTCTTGGCAGAGCCGGGAATCAGACCCGGACCTTCAGGGTGACAGCCAAGAATGATAGTCACTACGCCAAGTGGTAATAATAATAATAATAATAATAATAATAATAATATCGTATGGCCTTGGTTACCGGGTGCCAGTTTTGTTAATTGACGCCCAGAGGGCAGCTTGCACGTCAATTTTTTTTATCGCTCATTGAAGCGCTATGAGAGTCAAGGAGGTTAGATATCTAAGCTCCTTGATACTAGAGCGCTTTCTAGTAGAGAAAGGAGGAACTTTGTGTTGGCGGAAAATCAGATACATTTTGCCATTATGAACACGGCCTACTGAATACAAATGGGTTATTTAAAATGCCAGAGTAAAGGGTGGCTTTACACCGATGTCTCAGTCTCACTCATGGCTGTGATTATATGGAAGCTACTGAGGTATGGGTGGTGCTTAGTAATGGCATTCAGAGCACAGTCAGAGCCTGTGACTGCTGTGAAAGGTTCTACTCATAGGGTTAGGACTACTGTTCTGACTCAGTGAGGAAAGCAATGGCAAACTACCTCACTCCTCTTCTTGCCTAGAACGCCTCAATATAGCACTGCCTTGGGTTTTTGTGGGTATCTACTCACATAACGTAACGGCGGTGCTTTTGAGGATCCAACCAGCCTTCGGGCTGACGACTTAACACACACATCGTATGTCATGTGAATCGTGATTTTTGTTGCCTTTCAAAAATCACTTACCACGGCCAGGAGTGAACCTGCAAGCTGGGGGTTAGTAGTCCGTCACGATAACCACTCACCCTCCGTCCAAAGTGTTGAACCGACTAAGGAGGAGAAGCTAGGTAAATGCACTAATTAATGCCTTACTTTGTATAATCAGGAGCCTCTACCGGGAATACATTCCAAAGAAGATCTGAAAGGTATTTCTCTCCCTACTAGGAGATTACTCTAATGAGCCAAGATAAGCCGCAATATGAGATACCTTGACTTTTATGATGAACTTCACCCCGGCACGGCGTCTTTACGTTTCGTTTCATTTCCTAGCAACCTCTTCTTAATTGCCGTACCTGGGAATACGAGCAAAGCAGAGCGGAGCGGTTCTCATTACAGGAAGTTACTTTCCCAACTCCTCGCGTAAGAGCAACATTCGCGAAGAGACGGACAGACGTTAGTATACAAATATTATACAAGAAACTCTGAGGGGATGCCATATTTACCCTGTGCTTAGAATAGGAAATATATACAGTATATTACAATAAGTTGTTGAACATAACAGGACTAGTTTCGACCACAGTGTGATCATTAGCAATCTTAAGTTGTCAGAAGAAACTATTAAACAACTAAAAGGGGCGTTTTTTAAGTAACACCCGTTATGATATTACGCCATTGCAGCGCTGCGGTTGGCAATCCGTGCAGGTGCACTGTGTACCTGCATCTGTTGGCAACACTTAGACGCCGTTACAGCAACAGGTGCCTCTGTGTGGGTGTGTTGACAACCTTTTGAATTGGCATCGTCGATTGCGAGGTCCGCCGACTCGTAGACAAGAAAGCAAATTCCCCTGTAAGATATGCTGCCATTTGGCCTCCACTGTCAGGCAAATTGCGTATGTGCTCAGGAGTACTCCTAAACATACGGATTTCTCCTGAGTAAGCACGCAATTTGAATGGCGGTGGTGGCCAAATGGCAGCATATCTTACAGGGGAATTCGCTCTCTTGTCTACGAGTCAGCGGACCTCGCGATCGACGATGCCATTTCAAAAGGTTGTCAACACACCCACACACGGGCGACTGTTGCCTTAATGGCGTTTAAGCCTTGCCAACAGATGCAGGTACACAGCGCACCTGCATGGAATGCCAACCGCAGCGCTGCAATGGCGTAATATCAAAACGGGTATTACTTAAAAAACGCCCCTCGTAGTTCCGTGAAGAACTAAATAGCCTATTTTCATATATCCTACTGGTCTTATTTAGGGCACGAGAAATGGAAACAAGATTTTAAAAATTTGCACAGCCACCAGGTTATTAAATGTCCCATAGGTGAACTTACGTTAAATATTTCGGGTGGTCGCCATGTTGGATTGTCATATATGTAGGCCATAGAGGTATATACCATTATATGAAGATTATTGCGTAGGTTCATTATTCAAACTTTCACTTTAATCCCAAGATTACTACACTAGAAATGAAAAGTTAATTTTAAAATTTGCACAGCCACCATCTCGAGGTTATATATACAATTGACCTAAATTAGATGTCAGTGCTTTGCAATGTGTATAAACATTTGCTTTACCAAGTTTCACTGCGCTCGGATCGGGGGGTAAATTCGGGAGGAAAGTCTATTTAAATACTGTACAGTATATCAATTTTGCTTGGCCACCATGTTCGTTTTGTACTTACCAGGTTTATAAAAGTCACGTAGGTCAAATTCTAGTAGTACCCTTTATCAGCGTACAAAATTTCAGGCTGTTACTGTTGCGGAGATATATAATGCCAGTGAAATATTTCGCGCGGCCGCCATGTTGGATTGGTGAAACGTATTAAAATTTGAAAGGCAAGGTCGAGGTCGGATAAGGTAGTAGTGTGCACTTAACGTGTTTTATTGAAATCGCTTCTGCTGTTTAGATTTTATTAGGGGTACACCCACACGCACATACGCACGCACACACGCACACGCACACGGACAGAAGGTGATCTCATAAATGAAAACAGGTTAAAAATATAAAGTTGCGAGGAATTGAAACTATATGGCGTTTGAGAGGTTCTCATGAGATATTCCAAATCTATCAAAATCAGATCTGTTACTAAGTAATTTAATAAAAGAGATACCAAAAAAAGAAAAAATGCCCTGAAGGCGATCTTTAACGTACTAGTTGGTTGGTTGGTTAGTTCTTAAGTTTAGGGGCTGCGACAACGCGGTCATTTAGCCCCGTGTACTTTGAGTGTGGGTAGAGTCTGTCTAATAACCGGTGTTAATTGAGATGACTGTATTAGTGTGTGTTATCTGTTTTTTTTAAATTCAAGTAAGAACTGCAGACTTATGAATTTTTCAAATGGTTCCTACTTTTTCCACGACTACTAGTTCAGAACTTAGCTACCAGACGCCACCGCAGTTGCCTCATGGCAGCGAACGTAGGAACCTAAGAGCGTTGTTTACATTGTTAACCGATACAATTTAGCTTCACACAGGAGTAGGGCCTAATTAGTGGAACGTTCTTTAACATGCCATAAATCTATGACATGGGACCGCCGGCTTTACCTCTCCTGCGAAGGAAGCCGTACTGAGGGATTTTTAACGCTCTTAAAAATCCGACGACTTCAGCCGGATTTGAACCCGCGATCTTGGGCATAGAAACTCAGCATGCTACTGACTACGCCACCAAAGCCTAGAAAGTATTAGTAAATCTAATGACAAGGCTCCCTCACATTTAAGCACTCTGACTAAGCCAGGATTCAATCCTACTATCTTGGGCTCAGACACACAGCCAGTTAACGGCAGTTAGGTAATAATTAGAAATGAAATGTCAAAGAAACCATATTCAGTTTGATCATTCGCCTTATTGTGCACTGTTTTAGAGAGAGCACCTAAAGGCATTCCAGCCCCAGTGCATCTGCCTCTCACCTGGAGGCCCCGGGTCCCGTTTACCGGATCCGACAGGGATTTTAGAAACTGACGTGAGGGCTGGAACGCGGTGCACTCAGCCTCTTGAGGACAGGGCTGTGATGTCACTGGTTGTACCTAAACTTTCATGATGAAAAGTATAGAAAAGCCTTTTTATCTAAAACCAATAAAGTGACTCTGTTTGCCTTTGGAAACTCTGACACAGGACGTCAATGACCTGTTGGTCTTCGAGAAGTTATGGTGCTCCACCCCATATTTGGGTCGCAACCAGTGCACAGTGGGTCAAAAACGAAATCTAGGGGGCCAAAATTATTTTTACGTTTTATTCATGAATTTAGAGTGAAAGCAACGTATATAATTTGTTTACTTCATAATAAATATCAGTTAAGAACTTTTTAAGCTACGTCTACACATGCAAGAAATTGCCTATGACTAGGAGTTGGATAGAGCCTTCAGTTATCTCTTCAGAACAATTTTCTACCCCTAATGTACTTTTAACAATGTCACAAAGTCCACTTTTGACATAATCGTCGAACCCAGTGCTTCAAACAGTTGTAAACGTGTGAGAAATGGTTGCACGGCATCTTATAAAACGTAAAATGACGAAGTTAGTTGCAAAAAGTTGCAAAAAATCTTATAACAGGCGTAAACTACAAGACTTTATCTACAGTTTAACATTAAGTAGAAAATGACGCAGAGTGACGCGACATACTAACATGAAGTTCCGTGACGAACTAAAGAGCCTACTTTTCTTAAAATTTAAGATTCATGCCAAAGATTAATCTATAGGATCTCTAGAATAATGACGAAATTAAGTTGGTAATATCGAAATTTCTAATTATTTCGAAATACTGTATACCTGGCATAATGTAGCCCAATAGAGAACAACAGTTGGCAGCCCTGGTGACTGAATATATTCTTAGTTCCATCTCTTAAGGTACAGAATACAAAATTTGGTTGAAGTCCAAAGGTTAGCATGGACCTTACATGCAGTTAAACATAGGATCTAACTGCGCGCGTAAAATAATGTTGGCAACAATGGCACACTGTACATGTATTGGTCAGAAATAATCTGAAATAATATGATCTATTGTTGTGTCAATTTTGAATGAAATCCATTAGTTAGTATAGAAGTTACATGCATTTTAAAATTGGACCTATCAGCAGGCTTAGAATCATGTTGGCAGCACTGGCGTAGGCTTATATAAGTTACTCCAAATTAATCTAGAATACCAGGTACTATACGTGTGCAAAGTTTAGAGCTATTGGCTTGCATACTTTCTGATATATTGATATTAGGGTAACAAATAAAGAGACAGTATTTATTAACAGTTGGCAGCCCTGGTTACTCCTAAGAATCGACATAGTCATACCTGTTATGGTACACATAGAACACACGAAATTTGGTTGAAATCCAAATGATAGTATGGAAGTTACGTGTATTTAAAGTTGGACCTCTCAGCAGGCTTAGAATCATGTTGGTAGCACTGACGTATATAAGTTACTCCAAATTAATATAGAATGTCAGGTACTATACGTGTGCATAGTTTAAAGCTGTAGGCTTGTATACTTTCGGATATATGGGTATTTGGATTTTAAAAATGAGAGCATTTATTAACAGTTGGCAGCCCTGGTGGCTCTTAAGAATACGCTCAGTCCTATCTGCTTATGTACACATAGCACATACGAAATTTGGTTGAAATCCAATTGATAGTGTAGAAGTTATATGCATTTAAAATTTGGACCTATCAGCAGGCTTGTAATCATTTTGGCAACACTGCCATGTATGGCCTCCTGCAAATTAAACTGCAATATTATTATCTATATGTGTGCCAATTTTGAAATAACTCCCATTCATACCTTCCAAGATATCCAACATGGAGCTCAAATTTCAATTGCGATTTTTCAGCAGTTGGTAGCACTGACATCATTTTCAAATATGGCCGTGAGATATTCAGGTATAGATCTTTACTGCTACCAAATTTTGTCTCAATTGCTGCAGCCGTTTGGAGTTAATCGGGGGTGGGCAACACACAGCTAGACAGACAGACAGAAAGATAGACAGACACACATTTGCCCGATCTCATAAGTCATGATTATAAGCCTGCTGATAGGTCCAAATTTTAAATGCATATAACTTTTACACTATCAATTGGATTTCAACCAAATTTCGTATGTGCTATGTGTACCTAAACAGATATGACTGAGCCTATTCTTAAGAGCTACCAGGGCTCACATTTTTTTTTATCCAAATACCCATATATCAGAAAGTATGCAAGCCAATAGCTCTAAACTTTGCACACTTATAGTACCTGGCATTCTAGATTAATTTGGAGTAACTAATATAGGCCTACGCCAATGTTGGCAACATGATTCTAAGCCTGCTGATAGGTCCAATTTTAAAATGCATGTAACTTCTATACTAACAAAAGAATTTCATTCAAAATTGACACAACAATAGATCATATTACTTCAGATTATTTCTGACAAATACATGTATGTCATTGTTGCCAACATGATTTTACGCGCTGTTAGATCCAATGTTTAACTACACATGTAACGTGCTATCCATTGGACTTGAACCAAATTTTGTATTCTGTACCTTAAGAGATGGAACTAAGAATATATTCAGTCACCAAGGCTGCCAACTGTAGTTCTCTATTAGGCTACATTCTGCCTGGTATACAGTATTTCGAACTAATTAGAAATTTCGATACTACCAACTTAATACCGTCATTATTCTAGATAGATCCATATAGATTAATCATTGGCATGAATCTTAAATTTCAAGAAAAATAGGCTCTTTAGTTCGTCACGGAACTTCTTGTTTAATTATGAAAATAAATAATGTTGTCCTCCTAGATTTTGAATTTGACCCACTGTACAGTGGCGGCGCCAGGTATGTGCAAAGTGTGGGGCTCCACACGGGCCCGCGCCCCGCAGGGAGGCACGGTAAGATGAAGGCATGAGAGCCGTGATAGAGTACCAAAGCTGCAAAGATCTTGAAGTGATCTTTCCGTAGGAGACCAACATGGCGTAGAAGGAATGGATCTGTTTGAATAATTAACAAGTAGTTCCGTGACGAACTAAAGAGCCTACTTTTCTTAAAATTATATAGACCATATATACTGCTCAAAAAAATTAAAGCACCACTTTTTTCAAAGGCCACCAAATTTTGAAAAGTTGACCTACAAGCTCGAAATCTCAGTATGACGTTTGTCCTGACGCCTACCAAGCATATGCTTCAGCACAACTCCCCAACTTGAGAAGTTTCGGGGTAGCACCCCAAAAACCAGCCCATTTTCGAAAACCGCAAATTGAAGTTTGCGAAAAACGCTGCTGGACTTGTCGCAGGTTGCCAAAGCAGTCGAAAATGAATGAGTCTAGCTCTTAAAGGTTCCACAAACACGTAGAAATCGTTACATTTGACGTTTGGGCATTTTCAACCCCCTTTCATCATCCCCTAAACATGGACTACCATTGGGGGCGTCTGAGAAGGTACCGGGTGTGTTTAACCATCTGAAAACCTGCACACCGTCCTCAGTTGCTGATTGCAGTAAGTTCTTAAGGCCTCCGAAAATGTCCACACCCCCTAACACCCTCAACTGGCATGGGACCAAACCACCCCCTCTCGATTCACCCCTAAGGAAGGTTTTAATCGAGATGTTTATCAGTGCTGTGAATGCGGGAGTCTTCCCCTACCGTTTCAAAAAACGAGCTGTGCCTTTGTCACCACCCCTTCCCCTGCAACCCCCGTTTTTATGATTTTTCGAATCAGGCCATTTTTAAGGGCTGAAACGAGGTCTTAATCGCTGAAAGGGCTGTAAAGGTCCTTAGAAGTAGTGGTGACAGGAAATCAACCCCTTCCGATCGATGATTGACATTCCGTCCCCGAAATTCGAAATTGTTGCACCCCCAACCCTCCCTGTCTGGACGCGTAACGCGTCATGGCAGAGTTTTCAGAGTTGGATGGAAATGAAGCTTATGGCTTGAAATGGAGCCCAAAACAGCAGGTTGGATGGAAATTCATCGGTAGGGTGGGAAACGGGACCAAAAATTTTCAAAAAAGTTAACAGCCTCTAGTAAGTACACCAATGCATAGGCAACCCACATCACGTCATTTTTCTCTCATTGCCAAACTTTGTAACCTATTGCCGATCATAGGCAACCCACACGCACGGGCGTGATGTGGGTTGCCTATGCATGGGCGTACTTACTGTAGGCTGTACACTTATTTTGAAAAATTTTGGTCCCGTTTCCCAACCTACCGATGAATTTCTATCCAACCTGCTGTTTTGGGCTCCATTTCAGGCCATAAGCTTCATTTCCATCCAACTCTGAAAACTCTGCCATGACGCGTTACGCGTCCAGACAGGGAAGGTTGGGGGTGCAAAAATTTCGAATTTGGGGGACGGAATGTCAATCATCAATCGGAAGGGGTTGATTTCGTGTCACCACTACTTCTAAGGACCTTTACAGCCCTTTCAGCGATTAAGACCTCGTTTCAGCCCTTAAAAAGGGCCTGATTCGGAAAATCACACAAACGGGGGTTGCAGGGGAAGGGGTGGTGACAAAGGCACAGCTCCTTTTTTGAAACGGTAGGGGAAGACCCCCGCATTCACAGCACTGATAAACATCTCGATTAAAACCTTCCTTAGGGGTGGTCCCATGCCAGTTGAGGGTGTTAGGGGGTGTGAACATTGCCGGAGGCCTTAAGAACTTACTGCAATCAGCAACTGAGGACGGTGTGCAGGTTTTCAGATGGTTAAACACACCCGGTACCTTCTCAGACGCCCCCAATGGTAGTCCATGTTTAGGGGATGATGAAGGGGGTTGAAAATGCCCAAACGTCAAATGTAACGATTTCTAGACTCATTCATTTTCGACTGCTTTGGCAACCTGCGACAAGTTCTGCAGCGTTTTTCGCAAACTTCAATTTGCGGTTTTCGAAAATGGGCTGGTTTTCGTGGTGCTACCCCGAAACTATTCAAGTTAGGGAGTTGTGCTGAAGCATATGCTTGGTAGGCGTCAGGACAAACGTCATACTGAGATTTCGAGCTTGTAGGTCAACTTTTCAAAATTTGGTGGCCTTTGAAAAAAGTGGTGCTTTAATTTTTTTGAGCAGTATATAAACAGTTGGCAGACCTGGTGACTCTAAATTATTATTTTATTATTATTATTATTATTATTATTATGAATAATCAATATTACATCCAGCAATACAAGAAAATATATACACACATAGCTTTTTAAGTATTAGGACATACGTCCGTACATTGTTCAAGAAATCGCGTGTGCTATATACACATTGTCCTTTGCACTACATCAGTGTATAATTCACTTGTTCTCTTGATCACTGGAGTCCCGTTATATTAAACATGTACAATCTTCATCATATCATAACTTTAGTCTATTTTTGATTATTATCTAAGTAAACGTATTAGTCTAAAAATGTACATTCTGAGATATATGTGATGAATATCAAATTCAGCCGAGTTAGGGAAGAATACATGTAAGCTATACCACGTAAGGCAAGGCCTTGTGGGTGGCATATTAGTTCTACTTACCTAATTATAACGTTAAGTGTTCATGTTAGAAAATATATTACATATACTGTATTTATTAAAATAAGCGTTGTGAAATAGCTAGGTAGCAATGGTAATGCTAATTTATAGAATAAGCTACTTTAATATATCTTTAATTACATTTTTATTTTCTCGAACGAATATCTTTGCGTTTCGTGTAAACCTTGTAGATTTATGTAACTGCTCTTTTATGGCTTTAGGAAGGATATTATAAAATTTAGGAATAAAGTATTGAAAATTACGCTTTGCAATAGATAGATTTGGTTTGAAGAGGACAGACATATTTCCTGTTCTACCTCTTGTTTGGTAGTGTACCCGATACCTAGTTTAGGCTATCGGCTACGCCAGCTGACATTAAGCAGTAGTTGAGGTTTTGGGAAGAGTTAGGAAAAGATAGCGCACCGATCGAGTCAAGAAGAATGTCAAGATGACGTAGGAGGTCTAGAATCAAGGAGGCACTGACTGACATCTGTAAGAAGATGGAATTATGGATAGAGATGTGAAGCTTTATTGAGATATATATGGAATATGATAATTAAACATCTTAGAAGAGGATATATAACATGCATTATATGTGGAAATAATTGTAAGGAAGTCAGATAACCCTTAAGTTATTTTATAACGGAATAGCCGAGATGATGAGGGTTCGAGACTATAATCGTGACGCGAGAGCACAGTGGTGGGGGACTACACCACGTGTCTGCGCCAGGCAGATAAGAGTGAAGACAGTGCCAGCACATTCAGTGGAGCTCTGTCAGTCGAGCAAGTAGAATCGAGCTCTATAGCGCAAGCGAGACGCACGGTGAAGGTCGCGTAGCATATCGAAACTGTCACGGCAGAGTGTAGGCGACAGTTTCAGCATCGCCGAGCAGCGAACGCCAAGCAGGTCGTTGATCCAGGCGGACTTGCCGAGCAAGCAATCACAGACGGCCGGGATATGTTAGAACAGCACTGCAAGTAGATGGAGACTTTATTACAAGCTACATTTCAACGCAGTTTGAACATAGTTCTTATGAATAACTTTATGACTATGCTTTTCCATAACGCATTCAAAGTTACTTTAACAATTTCAAGCAAGCGGAATGTTGTTAGCATATGCACTGATGAACATTAGATCGTGCATTAATGAAATTTATTTCTTATGCAGTTTCATGAATTACCAAATACAGACAACTACAGGGTGTTTCGTAAACTTGAACACTCCCATGTAAAATTTTATTTTACGAAAGTGAGACTTAGCAGTTGTTGGAGATTGATCTTTCAATACTCAAACTGAACATTTAATGGAACAGTGGCGTAACTTAGAAGAGGAATAGGGGGTCCGCTGTTTCCATGAACATTTTCGAGAGGAGTTGGACAATATCCGCTATGGGTAATCCGAAGTTCAACATGTCAGAGTAGACGCAGATAGAGACAAGATGGCACCGCAGAGCGATGGATTCGATTCCTTACGAGAGGAGTCCACCAGCTGATTCACTTGGGATTTCGAAGGCAATCGTCATTTCATGGATGGAATGATATTCACGCCGATCTTTCGAGAAATTCATTATGTAGGGAAAATCGACGATCTTGGAAATTTAATTACAGCTGATTCTGAAAAGGTACTGTAAGAGTTATAACTACCTGATACGATTATTTTCATGAATACTGGGCACACATGTATATTTTTCTAATAGGAGTGATACGATTATTAAGACATGGTTTGACTTTTTATACTTCGAATTTGCTAGAATATGGAGTGACCATATGATATGGCAGGCATCATTATACGATATTCTCACCATTGGTTGGCTTTATTAAGCAGATGTTTGGTCTTTTAGACATTTTTCCAGCTAGGATATTTTTCATGAATAGTTTTTTTTTGTGTAACGAGTATTTCGAACTCGTGATCTGCAATTGATTATCTAAAATTACTTCGTCAGTTCATTGCATACTAGCGAGTGTGTATTATTCATCAGTAGGGATTTTTCCATTGGATTGTTTGGAGATATTAAGAAGTTATTCACTTTAGTGAATGAACATCGCTTTTATATGACAACTAGAGACTTGTTGATTCCTATCTGGTACATTCACTCATATAGTCTACGAGATGGGGTCTTTCGTATTTATACGATTGTATGGTGGCTACTCATCTTACCCATCGTTCAGGGAACTATCATCCAAGTCGACGGGGCGAGGTCTTTCGTATTTATACGACTGTACGGTGGTTACACATCTTACTCGCCATTGAGGGACTCATTTTTATCATCCGAGTGTACACGAGATTGTAAGTGAATCAAACAAGGAACTACTAGTCATATATCAGTCGAGATTTTGTTAAATAAAGTAACGATAAATGTCAGCAGGATTGCATTTAGTAATTCTTGTTTGCCAATCCAATATTTTGTTGCTATACTCTTTTGAGAGTAATTTCAATTTAACAGCTGTTACAGCTGATGCTTTTGATGAGTTTTATAATTGTGTTTGATACCTTTGAGAAGGATTTAAAGTAATTGAATCTTGTAAGATTAATCATTAATGGTCAGAATTATTATAAGGCAGATCAGTATTGCAGATTTTGATATGAGAGATTATAGCACATTGGTGTTTTTCTGTGATGTGAGTTATGAATATTGTAAGAGAATTTATGCTATTTGAAAGCAGATCTTAAATTACTGAAGTAATATTTTTCCAATTGTTTAAGAAGTTGTCTAGATGTGATCAGATTAATTACAGTTATTGGAGATTGTGTGCGTTGATAATTTGAAGCCAGTTATATATTTTTTGTAGATCATGCAACATGGTTAAGTGGAGTTTGTGGTAGGCATTTTGTGGAAGTTGCCATGTGATAGTTGCAACGTTGATAATGTATTTTGAGGCAGACATGAGGTCGTCGTACCCAGTCTAGCGTAATTGTTGAGATTCATGCTGTATATGCTGAATATTTATGGAGTTTTGTGGAATAATTGTTGTATTCAAATGTGATATTTGAAGTATTGAGGAAATGTAATGTCGTTGTGGATAGTTAGATCCAACGTGATGTCGTGGAGGCAATAATATTTTTTGGCATGAAAATTAAATACGAGATATAACTTGGAAGTGATAAAACTGTAAGACAACGTTCTATAAACCATATTAAACAATTTGTTAGGAAATTAAACAAATAAATGAAGTTGATAATACAAGATTTTCTGAAAATAATAATTAACGAAATAATAATCTGAGATTTAAGCATATTAACGATCTGACCTAATGAAATAAAAATCAGAATGACTAGATGAAATAATGAAAAACTAAATAACCAGAAGATTGAAATTTAAATAAGTTGATAAATTAAATTTTGGAATAAATCAATGAATTAAATAGATGGATGAATTAAAGATTGGGTAAATAAACTGATTTAAATGAATTAATAGACGATTGTAATGATGATGAATAACTGAATTAGAAGGAGATAATTATTTAAAGAAGCTGATGATTAATGAATTTATATGGAATTAAATAAATTTAATTAAGAGATAATTTGAGGAATTGCAACTTGAGTTGAGAATTTAAATGATGTAATGGTGATGAATTAATGATTCTGATGGGAATATGTAGAATTTTGAAGTGAGAATTAATGTGAGAAATGTTTAATTTTGATGATGACGATAACGATGACCAATGAGCCATGAATTTTCTGTAATTCACAGATAAGTAATTATTCAATGTTTAGGAGCATTTGACTAACATGTTCAACATTTAAATTATGCCATGCAAACCGTAAATTACGTGATATTTAATATATGTGATTATAATATGTGTATGTTTAGACAGATTAATAACTTTTTCAAATCCACATTGATGATGTTAAATTAAAGAGAAATTAGGTCTCAGGTTTCACAAATGTCAGTGACGAAAGACATAGTGCTACAGTGATCCTGAGAACCCAAGAGAACTTTAGAGATTTTTCTTGTTATGTGGATGAAATAATTTTGGATTAGAAAAGAGATGGTTCGATTTTTGAACAATGACAATTTAACGTTGGCATTCGACCATACTCTCAGGTAGGAGTTATATTTAAAATGTCTGTCTGACTATCAAAGTAAAATAAATTTGTTTTTATCTTAGTTGTGATCTGATGATGGTGTGATGTTCCTTTTTCTTTCCTCGTCTTGAGTAAGGCTTATCCGGAAAGGAAGTGGTTTGCTAGGAATTCAGTTGATGGCGCCCATTTATATTTGCATTATTTCTATTAAACTTAAGCCCGTAACGACCCTAGAGATACTTTGTCTCGTGATACCCACTGCTTTTTCGATAACTCAGCTGAATTTCCGACACATTCCTTATTTGACTAGAGGTTCATTTAACTCCGCTCTGTCCCGGAACTCCAGGAATGCGATGCTATAGCAGATGGGTCATCGCATCCCCAGGACGAACGGGTACAGTAGGTGTGGCTCATGTTTATGACTGAATTTTTATTTTTATAGATATATTTATAGACTTCCGTCGCGTTAAGTTGTCCTATATTCATGACGTTTGCTTCCGCATACAATTCATTCGTAGGATATAACCTTTCCTTTTTATACATGATACGCAACACCACGTTTTGCATTACTTGAGCTTTTTTTAAAATAGTTCGATAAGCTCCTCCCCATGTAATTATTCCATACGTGAGAGTAGACTGAATAAGTGCCAAGTAGATATCTCTCAGTAGTTTAATATTGACAATGTGTTTCAGGCAATGAAATACATAAACTGTCCTCCTTATTTTCTTTGTGAGGAAATTGATGTGCGATCTCCACTTCATGTCTTCATCAAAATACATTCCTAGGTATTTTATATTTTGTGTGCGGTTGATTTTTATGCAGTTGCAGTTTGTATTACAGTTTTCCCGATGTACTGTAAGCTCGTTGAAGCAATTTTGATTGTTTTTTAAAGTGAAAATAATAAATTTTGATTTATTTACATTCAGAAACAATTCATTATTACCCAGCCATAATTTAATCCCTTTTAAAGCTTCGGTTGCTTCTTGCCTGACTATTTCCCATGTATTCCCTTCAACAAATATAGCGGTGTCATCTGCATAAGTGATGATTGAACTATTTTTTTGATTATTTATTGATTTTTCTATGTCATTAATGTATATAATAAAAAATAGTGTTCCTAAGACTGTTCCTTGTGGTATGCCCCTTTTTACTTGCATCGGTGCACTCAATGTGTCATTTATTTTTACATATTGGATTCTGTCAGTAAGGTAACTTCCGATGAGATTAAGAGCTGTACCTCGAATACCATATTTTTCCATTTTTTGGAGAAGAATATCATGTGCTACGGTGTCGAAAGCTTTAGTAAGATCTAAAAATATTCCTAGTGATGGTGTGGAGCAATTTAATTTTTCTTGTATTTGTTTAGTTAGTGTTGCAATTGCATCCACAGTACTTCGACTTTTTATAAATCCATATTGCCTTGCTGATAGAATGTCATGCTTCAGTAAAAACTGGAAAATATTGTTCTTGATACATTTTTCAAATATTTTTGCTATTATTGTAATCAGAGATATCGGTCTATAATTTTCCATATCTATAGTATTGCCTGATTTTAAGATTGGTTTAACTATTGTTGACTTCAGTTGCTTTGGAAAATATCCTTCTGTAAAAGATTGATTTATGAGATTTAAAAGCGGTTTCTCTAATGATACTATATTTTGTTTTATAACCTTTGCTGAAATATTGTCTATTCCCATAGCTTTACTGTCACTTATGTCACCTAGGATTTTTTTCAAATCAGTGGAATTTACCGGGGCCATGAAGCATGAGCTCTTATTGCTAGTTATATTAAGTGTGGGGTTTCCACTTTTCTTTATACATTTGGACATCTCGGTAGTCTTATTTATGAAATATTCATTAAATTTATTCGCAATTTGCGTGTCACTTTTGTAAATTTCATTCTGATACCTTATTTCACTAATTTGCTCTTTTTGATTAATTCTCTGAGCTACCTCATTAACTATACTATAAGGTACGTTCAAAAAGTAACGAGCCGGAGGCATAATTACAGAAACCAGTACCTGTATGTTAAAAGTATTGGCCCTGGCTGTTGAGGCACTTGTCTCACTGTGACATGAGGCGGTGAATGGCTGTCTCATAAAATTCCCTGGGCTGCGATGTGAACCAGTTCCGTACGTACAGCTGGACGTCGGCGTCTGAGGTGAATCGTTGGCCCCGTAGAGTCCTATTCAGGGATCCAAACATGGCGTAATCACAGGATGAGAGGTCTGGACTGTATGGAGGGTGGCCGAGAACCTCCTATTTGAATTTCTGCAGGAGTGCCGCGACTGTATTGGCCGTATGAGGTCGTCCATTGTCATGAAGTAGAATGACCCCACGGGTGAGATTGCCTAGTCGTTTTGTTTTGATCGCTTGGCGAAGGGTTGTCATGGTTTGCGAGTCACACTGGGCATTCACTGTTGTCCCGTGCGGCATGAAGTGTATCAGAAGGGGGCCATCTTGGTCAAAGAAGAACGTCAGCATTACTGGCAGCGTTGGACGACTGATGCATGCCGCTGCTTGCTTTGTATCGTCACGTGACGTGCACGCGTGACCTCTAGCGACGAGCTGTGACCTTCCATGCTCTGGTCAGAACCACACCTCGTTACACACGCCACGATTAGCCGATGTCGTCACCGGTTTGCGCATTCCAGCCTCCGGCTCGTTAATTTTTGAACGCACCTCATATATTCTTAGTTCCATCTCTTATGATACACAATGCACATGCAACATTTGGTTGAGTTCCAACAGATAGTATGCACGTTACATGTATTTAAATATTGAATTTATCAGCATGGGTAAAATCAGGTTGGCGACTCTGCCATAAATGGGACGCTAAAACTTAAATTGAAATATTATGATCTATAAATGTGCCAATTTTGAAAGTACTTCATATATCAGTATGGAAGTTACATGTGATTCAACATATTTATCTGCACGCGTAGAATCATTTTGGCAGCACTGTCGTATATCGATCACTGAAAATTAACCTACGTTTGCAGGTACCATACGTATGCAAAGTTTAGAACTGTTGGCCGGCATACTTTCTGATATATTGAGATTAGGATACAAATGTATAGAGTGAATTTTTCAACAATTGGCAGCCCTGTTGACATTAAAAGAATGCATATTCATATCTGCTCCGGTGCGTAAACCACATACCAAATTTGGTTGAAATCCAATAGATAGTATGGTCACATGCATTTAAAGATCGACCTATCAGCAGGCATAGAAACATGTTGGCAACACTAACATGACTGGGCTCCTGTAAATTAGTCTGATGTAATATTATCTATAGGTGTATCAATTTTGGAACAATTCCCATGCATTTCTTTCGAGATATTTAACATAGACCTCAAGTTTCAACTGTGATTTTTCAGCAGTTGGTAGCACTGACGTCATTTTCAAATATGGCCGTGAGATATTCAGCCATAGGTATTTACTCATACCAAATATGGTTTCGATAGCTGCAGCCGTTTAGGAGTTGATAGGAGGGACAGGCAGAAGGACAGACAGAGAGACAGACACACTCTTGCCTGGATTGATCTCATAAGTCTACCTTTCCCCTCATTTTTACAAAATATGAAACGTAGGCTAAATATATTCTCAAATGTAATGAAGGAGGTAGAAGAAAAAAAAATTACGAGCCTTACAGTAGTCGCATATGATGTGTAGCATCTGACATAGAAGAAACCTCACGTGAAATTGTTGATACACCGGTATTTTATACTATTACTAGCTGACCCGGCAGACGTTGTCCTGCCAATCAAAGAAAGTGTTGTAACTTTGTTTCTTGAAGTGTTTTGGATACACAATATTTTTTTCAATTTCTGTTAACTGCCTCCAAACCATCGTGAAATGAATTAACTAATCTAGAAACATTTGTGGGAGCGTGCACAACAACTCTCCAAAGTTTCATCGCAATCGGAGAAATGGCATATAACCCATACGGGATTTTGTTTAAATGATTCGTGCGCTGTTACTCATTTGTTGAATCTACTCGTGCTCTACCAACTGTGAAATTGATTCACTCAGTTAGAGAGCTTTACGTAAGTGTACACAACAACTTATCAAAGTTTCATTGCAATCGATGAATCGATGAATAGTATATGAACGCATCATTGCAATCGGATGAATGGTATATGAACGCATACGGGACTTTGTTTAAACTTCGCGCGTCGTCGCTCGTTTGTTGAATCTACTCGTGCGCTACCTATTGTAAAATGAATTTACTAATCCAGAAGGCTCCCCTAGAGTGTATTCAACATCTCACCCAAGTTTCATCGCTATCGGACGAATGGTATTTGAACGCATACGGGACTTTTTTGAAACGCTTCGCACGTCGCCGCTCATTTGTTGAATCTACTCGTGCGCAACCTCCTGTGAAATGGATTACCAAGTTAGAAGCCTTCACTTAAGTATATACAACAACTCATCAAAGTTTCATCTCAATCGATGAATGGTATATTAACTTATACGTGATTTTGTTGAAACGCTTCGCGCGTCGTCACTCATTTGTTGAATCTAGTCGTGCGCTACCAATTGTAAAATTGATTTTCTAAGCCAGAAGCCTTCCCTGGAGTGTACACAACATCTCACTCAAATTTCATCGCTATCGGACGAATGGTATGTGTACGCATACGGGACCTTCTTGAAACACTTCGCGTGTTGTCGGTCATTTGTTGAATCTACTCGCGCGCAACCTACTGTGAAATGGATTTATCAAGTTAGAAACCTTCACGTAAGTGTACACAACATCTCATCAATGTTTCATCTCAATCGATGAATGATGTATAAACTTATACGGGATTTTGTTGAAACGCTACGCGCGTCGTCACTCATTTGTTGAATCTAGTCGTGCGCTACGTATTGTAAAATTGATTTACTAAGCCTGAAGCCTTCCCTGGAGTGTACACAACATCTCACTCAAGTTTCATCGCTATCGGACGAATGGTATTTGAACGCATACGGGACCCTTTTGAAACGCTTCGCGCGTCGTCGCTCATTTGTTGAATCTAGTCGTGCGCTATCTATTGTAAAATTGATTTATTAACCCAAACACCTTCCCTGGAGTGCTCTCAACATCTCACCAAAGGTCATCGCAATCGGATGAATGGTATATGAACGCATACTGGACTTTGAAACTCTCTAATTGGCAGAGACAAACAGTAGAAATCGACATCACTGCCACCTTTGGTACAAAACACAACTTTTCGCCACGGGCGGAGTGTATGTTATGGCGGTAGTTGCACAGGTTGCGACCAGGTGTATCTACGTGCGAAGACAAACAATCCAAAAGCATCACTTTTCACTAAGGCTAGCGGTTTCCATGACGACTGTTTATGACTGTATAACCGGGTGAGTTAGCCGTGGTCGTTACGGCATGACTGCTGGCAGTCGCTCACATCCGGGAGGCGAGGAGGTTCTAATCCCCCCGCCGGCAACCTTGAAGATGGTCTTCTGTGGTTTCCCATCTTCCTTCCAGGCAAATGCCGGGGTTGGTCCCTACCTATAGGCCACAGCCGATACCTTCCAACTCCTCGTCCTTACATTCCAACTTCCTTCCCCTACGGTACTTGTAGCTCACCTATTGGGTGTCCGTCCAGAAGCAGCTACAAAACTGGCGAGCCGAACATGTCCTCGGACACTCCCGGCACTAAAAGCCATACGCTATTTTTTATTTATATTAAATACTGTATATTGTGGTTCTAAAATAGTGTGTAAATTGTGGTTCTAAAATTCCACCTACCTGGTCAAATTGTGAATCTAAACCATACATGGACCCACCCTAACATACATACAAAATTTCATCGAAATCAGCCCAGCCATTTAGGAGGAGTTCAGTCACATACACACGTGTGGAAGAATTATATATATACAAGCTGACCCGGCAGACGTTGTCCTGCCAATCAAAGAAAGTGTTGTAACATTATTTCTTGAAGTGCTTTTGGATACACAATATTTTTTTCAATTTATGTTAACTGCCTCTAAACTATCGTGAATTGAAGTAACTAATTTAGAAACATTCGTTGGAGCGTGCACAACAACTCTCCAAAGTTTCATCGCAAACGGATAAATGGCATTTAACGCATACGGGATTTGGTTTAAATGATTCGGGCGCAGTCACTCATTTGTTGAATCTACTCGTGCTCTACCAACTGTGAAATGGATTTAATAAGTTAGAAAGCTTCCCGTAAGTGAACACAACAACTCATCAAAGTTTCATCGCAATCGATTAATAGTATATGAACGCATACGGGATTTTGTTGGAACGCTTCGCGCGTCGTCACTCATTTGTTACATCTACTCGTGCGCTACCAATATTGTAAAATGGATTTATCAAGTTGAACACCTTCCCTGACGTGTACACAACAACTCATCAAAGTTTCATAGGAATCGGATGAATGACATATGAATGCATAAGTGATTTTCTTTAAACGATTCGCGTGCCATCACTCATTTGTTGAATCTACTCATGCGCTACCTATTGTAAAATAGATTTACTAAGCCTGAAACCTTCTCTGGCGTGTACTCAATGATTCACCAAGGTTTGATCGCAATCGGATGAATAATATATGACTGCATACGGGACATTGTGGAAACGATTCGCGCGCCGTCGCTCATTCGTTTAATCTACTCGAGTGCTACTTATTAAAAAATGGATTTACTAAGACAGAAACATTTCCTGGAGTGTACACAACAATTCACCAAAGTTTCATCGCAATCGGATAAATGGTATATGGACGCATACGGTACTTTGTTGAAATGATTCGCGTCCCGTCACACATTTGTTGAATCTACTCGTGCGCTACCTATTGTAAAATGGATTTATTAAGCCAGAAACCTTCCGTAGGGTGTACACAACATCTCACCCAAGTTTCATCGTAATCGGACGAATGGTATTTGAACGCATACGGGACCTTATTGAAACGCTTCCCGCGTCGTCGCTCATTTGTTGAATCTACTCGTGAAAAACCTCCTGTGAAATGGATTTACTAAGTTAGAAACCCTCACGTAAGTGTACACAACATCTCACCCAAGTTTCATTGCAATCGGATGAATGGTATATGAATGCATACGGGACTTTGATTAAAAGTTCACAAGTCGTTGCTCATTTGTTGAATCTACTCGCGAGCTATCTATTGTAAAATGGATTTACTAAGTTAGAAACCCTCACGTAAGTGTACACAACATCTCACCCAAGTTTCATCGCTATCGGACGAAAGGTATTTGAACGCATACGGGACTTTGTTGAAACGCTTCGCACGTCGCCGCTCATTTGTTGAATCTACTCGTGCGCAACCTCCATTGAAATGGATTACCAAGTTAGAAGCCTTCACTTAAGTTATACAACAACTCATCAAAGTTTCATCTCAATCGATGAATGATATATTAACTTATACGTGATTTTGTTGAAACGCTTCGCGCGTCGTCACTCATTTGTTGAATCTAGTCGTGCGCTACTAATTGTAAAATTGATTTTCTAAGCCAGAAGCCTTCCCTGGAGTGTACACAACATCTCACTCAAATTTCATCGCTATCGGACGAATGGTATGTGTACGCATACGGGACCTTCTTGAAACACTTCGCGTGTCGTCGGTCATTTGTTGAATCTACTCGTGCGCAACCTACTGTGAAATGGATTTATCAAGTTAGAAACCTTCACGTAAGTGTACACAACAACTCATCAATGTTTCATCTCAATCAATGAATGATGTATAAACTTATACGGGATTTTGTTGAAACGCTACGCGCGTCGTCACTTATTTGTTGAATCTAGTCGTGCGCTACGTATTGTAAAATTGACTTACTAAGCCAGAAGCCTTCCCTGGAGTGTACACAACATCTCACTCAAGTTTCATCGCTATCGGACGAATGGTATTTGAACGCATACGGGACTTTGTTGAAACGCTTCGCACGTCGCTGCTCATTTGTTGAATGTACTCGTGCGCAACCTCCTGTGAAATGGATTACCAAGTTAGAAGCCTTCACTTAAGTGTACACAACAACTCATCAAAGTTGCATCTCAATCTATGAATGGAATATAAACTTATACGGGATTTTGTTGAAACGCTTCGCGCGTCGTCACTCATTTGTTGAATCTAGTCGTGTGCTACCTAATTGATTTACTAAGCCAGAAGCCTTCCCTGGAGTGTACACAACATCTCGCCCAAGTTTCATCGCTATCGGACGAATGGTATTTGAACGCATACGGGACCTTTTTGAAACGCTTCGCGTGCCGTCGCTCATTTGTTGAATCTATTCGTGCGCTATCTATTGTAAAATGGATTTACTAAGCCAAGCACCTTCCCCGGAGCTCACTAAATATATCACCCAAGTTTCATGGCAATCGGATGAATGGCATATGGACGCATACGGGGCTTTGAAACGCTCTAACGTGCAAACAGTAGAATTCGACATCACTGCCACCTTTGGTATAAAACACAACTTTTCGCCACGGGCGGAGTGTATGTAATGGCGTTAGTTGCACAGGTTGCGACCAGGTGGCTCTAACGTGCAGAGACATACCGTCCAAAGACAACAGCTTTCACGAAGGCCAAGGCTAGTTAGTGGTTTCCATGACGTGTGTGTAAATTGTGGTTCTAAAATTGTGTTCATTCCACCTACCGGGTCAGATAGTGAATCTAAACCATACATGGAACCACGCTAATATACATACCAAATTCCATCAAAATCGGTTCAGTCGTTTAGGAGGAGTTCAGTCACATACACACATGTCGAAGTATTATATATATAAAGATAGAATGGCACAAATATTAATCTATTTTAAAGGGGAGTGTTTTACACATATTGTAGTTTATAATACGAAACTCATTTTATTAGATGATTTGTAGCTTCCACCTGCACTAGCCTAAATAAAAATACGATATGGATCAACTAGATTAATAGACGCGACACCGCTCATAACCTTAAATTCCTTATAAATAGGTCCTCTTGATTCACAGACCAACACGTAATTTCATATGGTTTCTGTTAAAATGAGTCATATTGATATGATAAATATCGTTTAAAATGATAATTTGGTAGCAAGAGTACCCACCCCGTCCGGGATTCGAACCCAAGATCTCTAGATTCACAGACATAGGCGCTAACCCCACGGCTATTTCGACTACGCAAAGATTGTGCACAAGATGGTGACTTATTTCCTCGTTCCAATAAAACTGCATTACGGAATTAAGTCTCATTTATATTTTGGTTGTTTCGATAATGTTCCTGCGTGAAGTTGACTTTAAAATGCCTTATGAATAGGCCCTCATGTGAGTAAAGTGAATGCATTCAGCAATAGTTCATGAAGGCTTGCTCAATTCTCGTATAACCACAACGATTATATTATATTGATGACTGCATTACCGTTATGTGGGTTAATATTTGAATTACCATTTTGCAGAAACATAATACCGGCAATGCCGACTACTAACAATGTTTGATATTAAGGCGTTTTACCATTTAAATACTGATACGAAGACTTCGAACATGTACCATGTGCTTTGTTTCAATCACATGACACCAGAGTTCGCATGAGCGTTTACCGTTCAGTAGGGGAAGGTACCCCAGTATCGGACACTTAAGGTTCCTTTTGTATAATAACTTAAAGGAAAGGGTCAAATTAAAATTAAAAATTATTTTTGAAAACTTGATTTGATTCTCTTTCATTGTAGCAAATCATCTTTCTGCATTATATACTGATATAAAAGAATTTAAAACATTCATAAATCTCACATTTTTCACAATTCAAAAACGAGGCACACAGTATCGGACAGTCTCAATATTGTAAGATTATTCTATTATTTTGCTCATGTATGTACAGTATATCCATATTACTTTTTTGCACATATGTCACATTGATAATAACGAAGTGTCCCTTCAAGGAAACCTTTGCATATGTTGCACTGGATCCAGTCCTCACTGAAATTCTCACCGCAAATTATGCAGTGGGTTGTTTCGCAATCAAAATTCAGTGCCTTCCTAGCTTTTTTCCCCAATTACGCCAAAGATTGTAAATTCAGATCAACACGCCTTGAGTTCACTTTATGCTTTGTATATAATATAATAATAAACTTAGGGAAAGGATTTACAAAAATTAACATAGAAATTAAATTATGACATAACTGTGACATAAATTCAGTTCTAAAAATTTGTCTAAACATATTTATATAAGCGTCTTGCTCATCAGAAAACGTGCTTTTAAATGCACCCATGGCAGTTTTCATTTGTCTCTCTTTCGCTGGAGAAATTAATTTCAATCTGTCACCTAATGTACTTCTAGGGACACAGAACTGCTCACTTGCTTTCCTAATGCTCATTTTAGCCCCTCTTACTTCATCAATTGCTAATTTTATGTTTTCCATCACCCAGATTCACCTTTATACTCCCATATTTGTCTTCGGGTACGTTTGTCCGATACTGTGTGCCGGAAGCTTGTCCGATATTGGGTGCCCAACACGTAATACTTGAACGGGTCATCATACGTAACACATTTAAACAAAAGCTACGCCATCATCCACATTTCTTCATTAACGTATGGTTAACAATCAACAACCTTAAAATATTTCACTCATTAGTATTAAGGTGCCGAACAGGTTCACAAAATTATCTTCGTGCAGCAAGAAAGAGTCACAAAAGAGAGAGCATCTCACCACGTGCTTTCTTCTTTGTTTATGGACACACAATGGTCACCCTCCAACGTACCTCGTGAAGGGTCAGTACTACCATCACAAAAGTTTCCGCAACATTGTGCTGAACATCAGAAACTGACACTGTCCGATATTGAGTTCCGTCCGATACTGGGGTACCTTCCCCTATGTCATATGCATTCCACATGGCCAAGAGTACGTTATGGTATCAATTTCCGACACCGCGCGCTCATTGTTTCTCTTACCACTGCCAACTGGATCAATCGATCGAGTTGGCAGTGCGTCTTACACTTTCGTTCGATCCACCACTGCCAGCTAGCACACTTCCGTTCGATCGATCGGAAGTGTGCCAGCTGGTGCCACTTCGATCAGTCCGATCCACTTCCGTCCCATTTTTCAAAATCACTCCCACAAAAATATCCAGCAACCGAGTGGAAAGATGTTACAAATCAAAAAGTGAAGAAAGTGAAGTGGTAACGGCTTTGAAGCCTACATCGTGGAGAACAATCTGAGTGAAATGTATCCAAATACAAGTATTGCACTTGGAATGGTTGCTACTATTCCCGTCACAGTCGCGGCTGCCGAGATAAGTTTCCCAAAATTAAAATTACTTAAAACCCATCTCAGAAACACCATGACCCAAGCACTCGCAATCCTGTCCATAGAATATGAATTGGCTTGTAGTTTGGGCTATAACGATTTAACAAAAGACTTCAGCCAGAAAAGGAGCAGAAGAGTTCTTTTTTAGCATTCTTTGTTACTGTAAGTATTTGAAATAGTAATACTGTACTGTATTTTATGTTCGACCCTCACTATTATGTGTCAGAAAACTGTATCATAATGATGGTCATTATAACACAGTTTTTCATTATGATACAGTTTCTTCAGCCAATCAGAGCTCGTTCATTAACCAATTAGGCAACGATACCTTCCCGCATGTGCTCAAAATCCAACATGTCGGACATAAACACAACATCGAACTATAATAAATTACCGACATGGAATACGCATCGTCCATATGTTCGCGTAAATAAACTGGCGAATATGAGACAAGAAATAGCACTGCACCTTTATCACCATCACTAATTTCTACACAGCCTTCAAACGACTCCGGTGACAATATTACTGAGGGACGGCAGATGTAAACATATGGCCTGCATATGGCATTGCAAGCACACAGAGCGCATGCGTCGGTCGTTCAAAGATCTTGAAAGACAGAGATATCAAACCCAGCACCCGCCCTCCAATCACAAAATTCAAGTGGATGACTCTCAACAGGTATTTATGAATATTTATGTTAAAACATATAATAAAGTTATAATTATCGTCGAACATAAACAGTCGTATGCAACTCGCCTATAATGGTAATTAAGACACTCGTATGTAAATTATAAAACTCGCTTACGCTCGTTTTATAAAATACTCGTGTCTTAATTATAGCCATTATAGGCTCGTTGCATAATGTAGGCCTACTATTAAAATCATAATATTACAATTCACTCAATTTATACACTGCTTGCAACGGTGGGTGAGTGGTTATCGTGTCAGACTGCCAACCCCAAGATTGCAGGTTTTCTCCTGGCCGTGGAGAGTGATTTTTGAAAGGCAACAAAAATCACGACATGCATGTCATACGTTGTTGGCATGTTAAATAACCCATTTGAATTCAGTAAGCTGTGTTCATTATGGCAAAATTAATCTCTGAATTTTCCGCCAGCACGAAAGTTCCTCCATTCTCTACTATAAAAGCGTCTTCGGTGGCGTAGTCGGTAGCATGCTGAGCTTCTATGCCCAAGATAGCGGGTTCAATTCCGGCCGAAGACGTCGGATTTTTTAAGAGCGTTAAAATCCCTCAGTATGCCTTCCTTCGGAGGGGAAGTAAAGCCGGCGGTCCAATGTGATAGATCTATGGCATGTTAAAGAACCTTCAACGAATTACACCTGTCTGAAGCTAAATTGTATAGGTTGAGAATGTCAACAACGCTCTTAGGTTTCTACGTTCGTTGCCAAGAGCCGACTGCGGTGGCGTCTAGTAGGTCAGTTCTGAACTAGGCCTAGTAGTCGTTGACGGTGGGGTTTGGCGGCAAAAGTAGGAACTATTTGTTGAATTCAAAGTTGCAGTCCTTACCTGAATTAAAAAACAGATACACACACTAATAATACAGCTATCACAATTAACACCGGTTATCAGACAGATTCTACACACACCCAAAGTACACGGGGCTACACGACCGCGATGTCGCAGACCCTAAACTGAGGAACCAACAAACATCTAGAAAGCGCTGCAGTGTCAAGGATCTTAGATATCTAACCTCCTTGGCTTTCTTAGCGACGAAATTCGACAAGCAAGCTGCCCTCTGGGTATCAAATAACAAGCCTTGCACCCGGCACCCGAGGCAATACGATATTATTATTATTATTATTATTATTATTATTATCATTATTATTTCACTAATTTTTATTCCTAGACTAGCTGAAGTACCCATGCCATAATTAAATTTAAAAAAGAAAAAAAACGAGACAGTAGTCGCATATGATGTGTAACATCTGACATGTTATTCGAATACTTCCATATTACTTACTCGCACTTTTTATTTAAAGAATGAACTCATAGTGCTACCTTGTGCCAGCAAACATGAAAGGATTCTCCAACGCATCTGCAGTAGTGACATATACTTGCAACTGTATGCGGGAGCAATCCACTGCCTACTTGATGCGAGCTGCGCTTTATTCCGGCCAGTTAGTGAACCCATGCCAGCGGTGTTATTAAAAATGGCCTATTATTGCCGATATAGCGAACTGCCAAGTATAGGCGCGATAAAAAATTAGGTGTGCAGTAGGTATATTAAATGCGTTTCTCCCAGTGATACGTTTAGACCAACGAAGTTTCAATTATTGTTAGTAGTCAGTGTTAATATACTGAATTCCTACGTTGTTTGGAGTGTTTGTTGATGCGATATAGCACTCGAGGTATCGAGTGCTTACATTAAATAAGAATACAGCAAAAGTATGAAGATTTAATAAATCGTAATTGTTTTCAGCAAATATGATATAATGAATATTTTCACACCAAAGAACGACAACTTGAAGATGATTTATTATAGGAATTTCTTTAATGGGGCCTCAAAACCTTGAGGTAAACCGTATGCGATTTACATTCCACATAGTCATATGGCTTACAGTACGTCGTTGTACCGAACTCCGCCACCGCGCGCGCTCATTGTTTCCGTCCCAGGCACTTCCGTCCCATCCACTTCCGTCTCTTTTCCGAAATCACTCCCACAAAAATGTCCAGTTACCGAATGCCACAAAAATATCCAGATACCGAGTGGAAAGATGTTACACATCAAAAGTGAAGGTGACAGTTAAAACAGGGGATAGGCGAGGTGCTTCGTGGAGGGTGAGTTAGGATGGAACATTTTGTCAACTACACCACTCGGCGTTGACGGTATTTTATAGCAGAAGTTAGGCTTTACTCGCTAACCGTTGGAGTACACTAAAAACGATAAGGAACTTTCGGATAGAAAATTACATTTTAAACCTCGTGTATCCCATCAAGAGTTTGCTATTTCTTAGCGTCCTCATTTTATTTGAAATGGAAGTATGAAAGTTTGAAACCAAAGGGTGCAGTGATGTGACTAAAATGGTAGCCATCTTTAAATAGTGCAAAGTATCGAAATCGAAAGCAGCCTATATGTTAACCAGGTAAATCAGCTACTTCCATGTTAAATTTCATGTAAATCGCCCAGTGGTTCTTGCGTGATTGAGTAATACACAGACACACACCATCTCATTTTTAGACTATTTTCATTTCATGAAAAAAAAATAGGCTTATGAGATCACCTTTTGTCCGTGTGTCTGTCTGTGTGTGCATGTGTGTGTGTGTGTCCCCTAATAAATTCTAAACGGCTGGAGAGATTTCAATGAAACTCATTAAGATCATAGCACCATTCTGGCCGACCCCGACCGTGCCCTTCAAATTTTATTGTGACTCACCAATCCAACATGGCGGCTGTGCGAAATATTTCACCAACATTCAGTATCTCCGAAACTATTACCAATATCACCCTGATATTTTGTACGGTGATGAAGGGCAGTACTAGAAATTCACTTAAGAGACTTTTAAAACCATGGTAACTACAAAACCAACATGGTGGCCAAGCGATTTTGAGATTTTTAAATAGACATTTCTCGCGATTTAACCGTCCGAACGTAATGAAACATGGTACAGCAAATGTTTATACACATTGCAATGCCGTCTAATTTAGTTCAATTGTTTACATAACCTCAAAATGGCGGCTGTACGAAATATTTCACTGGCATTCTATATCTCCGAAACTGTGTATGATATCACCCTGAAATGTTGTACGGTGATAAAGGGTACTGAAACAAGTTTATCTATGTAACATTCAAAAATCTGTACAAAACGAACATGGCGGCCAAGCGAATTTGAAATTTTTAATAGACTTTTCTCGTGATTTATCCATCTGAGCACAGTGAAATGTGGTACAGTAAATGATTATACATATTGTAATGCACTGGCATCTAATTTAGTTCAATTGTTTACATAACCTCAAGATGGCGGCTGTGCGAAATTTTAAAATTAAGTTTTTTTTCTTGTGTCGTAATCATGCGATCGAAGTGAAAGTTTGAATAATGAAGCTACGCAATAATTTTCCTTTAATGGTACATAACTGTATGGCCTATACATATAACAATCCAAAATGGCGAGCATCCGAAATATTTTGGCGGTTCTCTATATCTACGAATCTTTTACAGCAATCGAACTGAAATTGTTCATGTTTATAGAGGTTATGAACATAACTTCACCTATATGACTTTCAGTAGCCTGGTGAGCTCAAATTCAACATGGTTGTGACATGACGTATAAATATTTAAATGGACGTTTCTCGCGATTTAACCATCCGAGTACAGTGAAACTTTTCACGTTAAATGCTTATACAAATGTTAATCAACTGGCATTTAATTCTTTCAATTGTTTTCATAACCACAAGATGGCAGCTGTGCGAAATTTTAAATCTCATTTTTTACGTCTTGTGTCCTAATCATGCGATTGAAGTTTGAACACCACACTTACACAATAATCTTAATGTATTAGTACAAAAATAAAAATCCAACCTGGTGACTATCTGAAATATTTAGACGGTTCTCAATATCTACGAATCTATCACAACCTTCAAAGTGAAATTTTGTATGTTGATAGAGGCAATTGACATGAGTAGGATATATGAAAATAGGCTGTATATTTCTTCAAGGAACTACTTGTTATATATTAGTATAGAAGGTATTGAGACCAGACACCCCCCATCCCCACTCACAAATCTCGTACCGCACTGGGCCCTGCAATGAGTAGCGCCACCACTGGTCACAACCCGTAGGTTAAGAAACCTTTCCTAGATAGGACAAAAGCTGAGCGTACTGCGATCTCCACTAATATGAAATCCATCTGTAGCGGAGGTACATTCCACTCCCAAAAAATAAATCAATTATCAACAAGCGCTACGTACTTCACTAGGATTAGCAGTGGCGTTTCAATATTCACCTCACGTCAAAGTGCTCTCTCTCTCTTTCTGTCTGTCTGCCGGTCAGTCAAATTAATGTTCATACCACTGTGAAGCAATGCCTGAAATTGCGGGAAAAATATATCACTGTCATCCGGTATTGGAGAGGAGATGTGCGAACCGGAAATGAGAGCATTTGTCTTCTTTTGCCTCGTCTCACTGAGAGGAATCATAGTTGGGCTGGATACATTAAAGTATCTGTAATCAACAGTCATTTTCTCTGTTAATTAATAAATTTGTTTAATAATAAGGCATTATAACACTGTAGTAAAAACAGTGAATACATCTCGATGAACTACGGTATATTCTCAAAAATCTAGAAGTCCTGGAAAGGAGAATTCGAAGAAAAATCATGGGTGCAGTTAAGACTAAAGACGGATGGAAACTGCGAAGCAACAGAGAAGTCTACCAGAACGTGGAAGGAATCTCAGAGACTATGCGGAAGAGGAGGCTGACATTCCTCTGACATCTATACAGAGTGATCAAACACAGACTAACCAGACAAATGTTTGACTATCTCGACTACAACGTGGACTAAGAAAGTTAGGAAAGAATTAGAAAAGTTGAACATCACCGAATCTCAGATGCTAGGAGGAAGAGAATTTAAGAGTAAAGTGAAAAATCCGGAAGAGTTTCAAGATGCAGGAAGACCTAAGAGAAGTGGACGAACTTGGACAGAAAAACAAAGGAAACACGCCAGTGACGCATGAAGGAATATTGGAGACAGAGGAAACTCCAGGCAAAGGAAAAGAAAAATAAATAAAATAGTTTAAAAACAAGAAGTTCCGTGACGAACTAAAGAGTCTACTTTTCTTAAAATGTAAGATGCATGCCAATCTATATAGACCTATCTAGAATAATGACGAAATTAAGAAGGCAATATCGAAATTTCTAATTAGTTCGAAATATACCTGGTTTAATGTAGCTTAATAGAACACTACAGTTGGCAGCCCTGGTGACTGAATATATTGTTAGTTCCAGCTCTTAAGGTACAGAATACAAAAATTGGTTGAAGTCCAATGGATAGCATGGACGTTACATGCAGTTATACATTGGATCTATCAGTGCACGTTAAATCAAGTTGGCAACAATGTCATGCATGTTTTGGTCAGAAATAATCTGAAATATTATGATCTATTGTTGTGCAATTTTGGATGAAATCCATTTGTTAGTTTGGAAGTTACATCTATTTTAAAATTGGACCTATCAGCAGACTTAGAGTCATGTTGGCAGCACTGACATATATTAGTTTCTCCAAATTAATCTAGAATGTCAGGTACTATACATGAGCATATTTTAAAGCTGTTGGCTTAGCCTAAATACTTTCTGATATATTAATATTATGGTAAAAATAGAGACAGCATTTATTAACAGTTGGTAGCCCTGGTTGCTCTTAAGAATAAGCATAGTCATATCTGTTATGGTACACATAGCACATACGAAATTTGGTTGACATCCAATTGATAGTATAGAAGTTACAAGTATTTAAAATTGATCTTATCAGTAGGCTTAGAATCATGTTGGTAGCACTGACGTGCATAAGTTACTCCAAATTAATCTAGATTGTCAGGCACTATACGTGTGCATAGTTTAAAGCTGTCGGCTTGCATACTTTATTTGCGAATTGATCACTTCGGATCACGCTACAATTTCATTTTTTCTTTGCCTGAAGTTTCCTCTTCCTCCAGTACTCGTTCATATGGGCGCTATGCTGTTTCTTCTGCTCATCCGTCCAGGCTCTTCCTTTCTTTGTGTTTCTTGTGACGTGAAACCCTTCCAAATTTTGAATTATGTACCGAAATGTTTCCCTGTTTGACATCTGAACTTCCTGGATGTTGGAATTTTCGAGATCTTTTCGAACTTCCTTAATCCATGTCGTTGTTGTCTTCTTGTTCCACAGGTAGTCGAATAACAGTTTGGTTAGTCTAGATTTGTCCATTCTGTACAAGTGTCCGAGAAACGATAACCTCCTCTTCTTCATGGTCTCTGAGATTCTCTCCACATTTTTATAGACTTCATTGTTGCTCCGAAGTTTCCAGCCGGTTTCAGTCTGAACTGGGCCCATGATTTTCCGTAGTATTCTTCTTTCTAGGATCTCTAGCTTCTCCAACTTGTAATTCATCGAGAGGCATTCGCTGGCATACAGGCATACTTGCTTGCATACTTTATGATATATTGGTATTTGGATAACAAAATTGCGAGGGAGCATTTATTAACAGTTGGCAGGCCTGGTAGCTTTTAATAATAAGCTCAGTCATATCTGTTTATGCACACATAATACATACGAAATTTGGTTGAATTCCAAGTTATAGTGTAGAAGTTATATGCATTTAACATTGGACCTATCAGCAGGCTTAGAATCGTTTTGGCAACACTGCCATGCATGGCCTCTTGGAAATTAAACTGAAATATTATTATCTATATGTGTGCCAATTTCGGAATAGCTCGCTTGCATACTTTCCAAGATATCCAACACGGAGCTCAAATTTCAATTGCGGGTTTTCAGCAGTTAGTAGCACTGACATAATTTTCAAATATGGGCTGGAGATATTCAGGTATAGATTTTTACTCATACTAAATTTGGATTCGATTTCTGCAGCCGTTTAGGAGTTGATAGGGGGTGGGGGGCACACACACAGCCAGACAGACAGAAGGACAGACAGACAGACAGACATTTTCCCGGATCGATCTCATAAGTCTACTTTTTCCTCATTTTTACAAAATGCGAAAAGTAGGCTAAAAATCAGGGCGAGGTAATTGGTTTCACAAAATCTTTCCCTATGATTGAACATTCTTCTAGTTAGGGGGGAAGCTTCTAGAGGAACCTTATTTTACGACCGAGGTTGTTAACTCCAGAGGATTGTTCCATGGGGACAGACGCTGACCAAAGGCCACCCAATATGAGAACAGCCGCCTTTGGATTTTAAAATCAGATTATCAGTCTCAAATTGTTTATCTTTCGTGGTTGACTCCACTAGGTTCTTCCGCCCTCTCAGCTGTCGGGAAATGAAATTCGTCTTCCGCCTTTGTGAGACCGTTGACCAGAATAACCAAGTAAATCTTTGACTTCTTTTCCAAAACAAAAAGAAAAAAGAAAAATGGAAACAAATATTAAACCTAAACCTAATTGGTTTACGGAAGTGGAAAAGGACCTGCAAGAACTCCAGAATACTGAACTCATGTCAATGAATAGTACAGCCAAAACCGTGACCGAAGACAACACTAAGAAGTTCCTAGCCAGAGTCGACCCCAGAAAACCGATGCAGTTATCAGAAAAGGAAAGGAGAGGAGATCAGACAGAATGAAGAAGTATTGGGAGAAAAGGAGAGAACAAGCAACTAAGAAGTTCTTTTAGCGTATGGCTTTTAGTGCCGGGAGTGTCCGAGGACATGTTCGGCTCGCCAGTTTGTAGCTGCTTCTAGGCGGACACCCGATGGGTGAGCTACAAGTACCGCCGCGTGTGGTGTGATGTCTGGGGAGAAAAGTTTGAATGTAAGGACGAGGAGTTGGAAGGTAGCGGCTGTGGCCTATAGTTAGGGACCAATCCCGGCATTTGCCTGGAAGGAAGATGGGGAACCACAGAAGACCATCTTCAAGGTTGCCGGCGGGGGGATTTGAACCTCCACGCCTCCCGGAAGGAAGCGATTGCCAGCAGCCATGCCGTAACGACCACGGCTAACTCACCCGGTAACTAAAAAGTGATTGATATGATGTACCCCAAAGTGGGTGATTCGAAAAGAAGAAGAAACAGAGTGAGCTAGGAATATGGTTACATGTTTAATTGCTTGATAGTCTTGTTGCTCAACTTCATCTTCTAGGTCTTTGCCAGGTCACTTGCGGGGTTTCAGGCATGGAGACTGCGTCAAACCAGTCAAAAGGCTGAAGACTCAAACAACAATGACTGACATAATAATAACAACACAGGTAATCAAGCGAATCCTACACATTCATCCAAATACACGGGGTTGAATGACCACGCTTGAATAAATAAAAGCAACGACTCATTTCTCAATAACATCTATGACTAAACAGTGTGCGTGTGTATGTCTCCTATGCGTTCATATACCACTCATCCGATTGCGATGAAACTTGGGTGAGATGTTGAATACACTCCAGGGAAGCTTTCAGGCTTAGTAAATCTATTTTACAGTAGGTAGCGCACGAGTAGATTCAACAAATATGTGACGACACGTGAATCGTTTGCGTTCATATGCCATTCATCCGATTGCGATGGAACTTTGATGAGTTGTTGTGTACACGCCAGGCAAGGCGTTCGACTTAGTGAATCCATTTTACAATAGGTAGCACACGAGTAGATGCAACAAGATGTTCAGTAAAGAACATATAGCCTACTTTCTCCTAAATGCATGGGTATTGTTATAACTCTTTGTCCTTTTCAAGGAGTATGATTGAATGTTGGTTGTAGTAGCTTGTTGAAATACAACGTGCTATAGGGATATTAAACATGAATATGAGGTGCCCTTTGCTAGTGCTACCTCTGTACCAAATTTCGTTCAATGCGGTTCCACCGTGTTTGAATTGAGAGGGGGAATCGATTTGCACACATACTTGGCCACCATCTGCAAATTATTGGGCTGATGTTCTTGCAGTTTGGTCAGAATATGTTTCCCACATAAAGATATGGTGTTGCAAAATTTGGTTGACACTAGATTATTAGGTTGGTCGTAATTACATTTTAGCTTTTAACATTTGGGTGGCCACGATTACGTTTCCGTCAAGATAGCGGTGATATAAAACATGACACTGAGGTGCCCTTTGCTAGTGCTACCTCTGTACCAAATTTCGTTCATTCGGTTCCACCGTGTTCGAATTAATAGGGGGAATCAATTTTGACATAAAGATGGCCGCCATCCGCAAACTATTAAGCTAATGACCTATTAGATTGGTCAAAGGATGCTCCCTCCATAAAGGTATGTATTTGCAAAGTTTGGTAGAGATCGGATGGTTATGTTAGTCATAATTAGATTTAAGCTTTAAACATTTGTGTGGCCGCCATTACGTTTCTGTCAATATGGCGGCGATATAAATCATGACACTGAGATGCCCTTTGCTAGTGCTATCTCTGTACCAAATTTCGTTCCATTCGGTTTCACCGTGTTTGAATTAATAGGGGGAATCAATTCTGACACAAAGATGGCCGCCATCCGCAAACTATTAGGCGAATGACCTATTAGATTGGTCAAAGGATGCTCCCTCCATAAAGGTATGTAGTTGCAAAATTTGGTTGAGATCGGATGATTAGGTTAATCGTAATTTGATTTATGCTTTGAACATTCGTGTGGCCACCATTACGTTTCAGTCAAGATGGGGCAATATAAAACATGACACTGAGGTGCCCTTTGCTAGTGCTACCTCTGTACCAAATTTCGTTCCATTCGGTTCCACCGTGTTCGAATTAATAGGGGGAATCCATTTTGACATAAAGATGGCCGCCATCCGCAAACTATTAGGCGAATGACCTATTAGATTGGTCAAAGGATGCTCCCTCCATAAAGGTATGTACTTGCAAAATTTGGTAGAGATCGGATGATTAGGTTAATCGTAATTTGATTTAAGCTTTGAACATTCGTGTGTCCGCCATTACGTTTCAGTCAAGATGGCGGCGATATAAAACATGACACTGAGGTGCCCTTTGCTAGTGCTAACTCTGTACCAAATTTCGTTCCATTCGGTTCCACCGTGTTCGAATTAATAGGGGGAATCAATTTTGACATAAAGATGGCCGCCATCCGCAAACTATTAGGCTAATTACACATTAGATTGATCAAAGGATGCTCCCTCCATAGGGGTATGTTGTTGCAAAGTTTGGTAGAGATCGGATGGTTATGTTAGTCGTAATTTAACTTAAGATTTGAACATATGTGTGGCCGCCATTACGTTTCTGTCAATATGGCCGCGATATAAATCATGACACTGAGATGCCCTTTGCTAGTGCTATCTCTGTACCAAATTTCGTTCCATTCGGTTTCACCGTGTTTGAATTAATAGGGGGAATCAATTCTGACACAAAGATGGCCGCCATCCGCAAACAATTAGGCGAATGACCTATTAGATTGGTCAAAGGATGCTCCCTCCATAAAGGTATGTAGTTGCAAAATTTGGTTGAGATCGGATGATTAGGTTAATCGTAATTTGATTTAAGCTTTGAACATTCGTGTGGCCACCATTACGTTTCAGTCAAGATGGGGCAATATAAAACATGACACTGAGGTGCCCTTTGCTAGTGCTACCTCTGTACCAAATTTCGTTCCATTCGGTTCCACCGTGTTCGAATTAATAGGGGGAATCCATTTTGACATAAAGATGGCCGCCATCCGCAAACTATTAGGCGAATGACCTATTAGATTGGTCAAAGGATGCTCCCTCCATAAAGGTATGTACTTGCAAAATTTGGTAGAGATCGGATGATTAGGTTAATCGTAATTTGATTTAAGCTTTGAACATTCGTGTGTCCGCCATTACGTTTCAGTCATGATGGCGGCGATATAAAACATGACACTGAGGTGCCCTTTGCTAGTGCTAACTCTGTACCAAATTTCGTTCCATTCGGTTCCACCGTGTTCGAATTAATAGGGGGAATCAATTTTGACATAAAGATGGCCGCCATCCGCAAACTATTAGGCTAATTACACATTAGATTGATCAAAGGATGCTCCCTCCATAGGGGTATGTTGTTGCAAAGTTTGGTAGAGATCGGATGGTTATGTTAGTCGTAATTTAACTTAAGCTTTGAACATATGTGTGGCCGCCATTACGTTTCTGTCAATATGGCCGCGATATAAATCATGACACTGAGATGCCCTTTGCTAGTGCTACCTCTGTACCAAATTTCGTTCCATTCGGTTGCACCGTGTTCGAATTAATAGGGGGAATCGGTTTTCACACAAAGATGGCCGCCATCCGCAAACTATTACGCTGATGACCTATTAGTTTGGTCAAAGGATGCTCCCCCTATAAAGGTATGTTGTTGCAAAATTTGGTAGAGATCGGATGATTAGGTTAGTCGTAATTTGATTTAAGCTTTGAACATTTGTGTGGCCGCCATTACGTTTCCGTCAAGATGGCGGCGATATAAAACATGACACTGAGGTGCCTTTTGTTAGTACTACCTCTGTACCAAATTTCGTTCCATTCGGTTGCACCGTGTTCGAATTAATAGGGGGAATCGATTTTCACACAAAGATGGCCGCCATCCGCAAACTATTACGCTGATGACCTATTGGTTTGGACAAAGGATGCTCCCCCCATAATGGTATGTTGTTGCAAAATTTGGTAGAGATCGGATGATTAGGTTAGTCGTAATTTGATTTAAGCTTTTAGCATTTGTGTGGCCGCCATTACGTTTCCGTCAAGATGGCGGCGATATAAAACATGACACTGAGGTGTCCTTTGCTAGTGCTACCTTTGTACCAAATTTCGTTCAATTCGCATTCACCGTGTTCGAATTGATAGGGGGGGACAGACATTCAGAGTACACACACTCACACACACACAGACACACCCACACACACACACAGACTCACACACACACATACACACACACACAGACTCACACACACACACACACACACACAGACAGACACACTTTTTTCGCCCTGTGTTGATCTCATAAGTCTACTTTCATTTTTTGCAAAATTCGAAAGTAGGCTAAAATGTGTGTCGACGTGCGAAGCGTTTCAACAAAATCTCGTATACGTTCATATACGATTCATCGATTGCGATGAAACTTTGATGAATAAGTTGTTGTGTACACTTACGAGAAGGTTTCTAACGTAGTAAATCCATTTCACAGTAGGTAGCGCACGAGTAGATTCAACAAATGAGTGACTGCGCACGAATCGTTTAAACAAAATCCCGTATGCGTTCATATGCCATTCATACGATTGCGATGAAACTTTGGTGAATTATTGTGCATGCTCTCACGAATGTTTCCAAATTAGTAAATCCATTTCACGATAGTTTAAAGGCAGTTAACTGAAATTGAAAAAAATATTGTGTATCCAAAAGCACTTCAAGAAACAAAATTATAACGCCAACACTTTCTTTGATTGGCATTGCAACGCATGCTGGGTACAGCTAGTTATTAAATAAATATTGGTCTCAAAAATTCCAATACATAGTTAAATAAATAAAAAAAATTGTCAAAATAGAAACAAATATTCAAAAACAGTCTCCATCCTGTTAGCCTAGACAGTGAAATAAAAGTTGACGTAAGTGGTATTGATTATCAGTTTCTAGAATCACCGATGCAATACGCTACCGATAACAGCGTTGCAATTTGCGCTACTGTTCTAGGGTTAATTTGAGCATCAGAACATGGCGGCGTATTAAGCTGTGCAGAGAACGTGGAGGAACATATTTATACGGATGTTTTAGATTCCTTTCATGTAAGATGTAAGTACAAAGGTATACTGTATGTACTAACAATAGAAATACATAATAATAATAATGTTACGGCTGTGAGTTTGTTCCGTCGCCTCACCGCATGAGTCACATTTGCCCCCGGGCTGTGCTCTGCCTCAGTATCAGTCCGGTCTGAACCCCGGCAGCGACCGGTTCGCTGCGCTCTGCTTCGTTGTGAGTTACGTATTCGAGTGTCTAACTTTCAAGTCTTTTCAAGTACAGTCAAAATGACAACCAACAGTATTAGGAAAAACACCATAAAATGTGCTTTCCCCGACAAGGCCAATAAACCAGGCCCTGCAGAAATACATGAGTGGATTCAGTACACCCTAAAACTCAACGTGGACCAATTAGAAGCCATTCAACTGGACAATCTGGAAGCTGCTGTTTTCATCAAGTTCACCAGCAAACTACTGATGGAGAAGGTCCTCAACAGTACCAACGGAAAATCCCAGGTACGGAAATTTAATGGCTCTATATCTGAGGTAATTATAACTTGTGCGGATGTTGACAGCAAACTCATCCGCGTCATGAACCTTCCCATTGAACTGCCGAATGACCGGATAATGTCGTACTTTAGTAAGTACGGGAAAGTACGTGAAATTAGAAACGAACGATGGTCAGCTACCTACCTATTCAATATTTTGAGTGGTATTCGGGCTATGCGGATTGAACTAAAAACTGCAATTCCACCCATTATTTCTATCGATGGCTACAAAGCACAGGTGGTGTATGATGGACAACCTCGATCATGCTTTTATTGTAATGCCACTGATCACTTTAGACAGGAATGCCCAGTGAGGCGCGGTGAAACTGAAAATAAAACCGGGCCTAAGATTCTCAGTGAAATTGTAGCCAACAAGGACAGTGACATTGTCTCGCCTGCCTTATCGGCACCTTGTTCATCTAACGTCAGTATTTCTGCCGAACAACTTGCCCCACTTGATACGTCAGCTGTAGCACAAGACACAATGGACGTGTCGCCTTCTCACTTCACCGCCTTATCGCCGCAACCAGCTGGGCCATTGACCTCCATTAGTAAACAACAACAGACTCTCACATCACAACAGGAACTCCACGGGCAGCCAGCGTTGCCAGGCTTGTCTGATACTAGTCAATACACCAATGGCAGTCTAGGTAGGGCGGCCAATTCTCTAGTTCCTAAAACTGACCAGAAACCTGACACTAGCACTGCCAGCCCTGATGCGGTCACAGAAGGCGTGACCTCAGGAGACAATGCTACCAGTATGCCACCCTCAAACCAGTCCATAGTTAGTTGTGAACCACAGACCGCTGGTATACGTTGGTCGGATGAAATAGAAGACGACCCCTCCAGACACATGGATACAGAAGAGACGGGGTCACGGGACCAGGAGATCATGGACTACAAGGAACTAACTCCTAAAGAACAGGCACCTTTGAAAACCTCCTCCAAAGCTAAAACAATCCGGGCGTCAAAAGAGGGAACGCACAAGCCTTATGCGGGTGTCAGGGACCCCCGACTACAAGGCGGGAAGTCGAGTGACAAGCGTTAAAGACCACCCCATCTCCATCTTGTTTATTTCGGTAAAAAAAAAAACAACATGTCTATCTATCTGACGATGTTGTTGACATACACGCTAATGACACTCAATGTAAATTGCATTCAAACTGCTAGTAAACAGTCGCTCTTACGCAACCGTATACGAGACCAAGATGTGGATATTGTTCTGTTGCAAGAAGTGGCTACTGAAGACCTCCTTACCATCTCTGGCTATGATAAAATAGTTAATGTCAATGAGCACAAACATGGTACAGCTATCTACATTAAGGACCATATACCATATGCGGATCCAGTCCAGTTAGTCAACTCACGCGGAATCAGTATCCGTATTCGAGATCTTTTGATCGTCAATGTATATGCTCCCTCTGGTTCGCAGGCCAGGATACAACGCCGGCTCTTCTATACCACAGATATTCTCCCACTTCTCCATAATCATACCGGCAATATAATCCTCGGTGGGGATTTTAACGCAGTGCTATCGCCCAAAGACCAAAGTGGCCAATTTCAGGGCTGCCCTGCACTATCTGCGTTAATACAAGGGTTACGCTTAAAAGACACATGGGAACTGAAGCCGTCGGGGTCAGCCGGTTACACGTACTACTACCATAATGGTGCTTCTCGACTGGATAGAATATATGTCAGCGGGGAATTGAAAGAACACGTGAGAGAAACAGATGTATGCCCGGTGGAGTTTTCAAACCATTGTGCGTATCTGTGCAAGATTCGCCAACCAGAACTGGGACCTCGCCGTGGGAGAGGAACATGGAGGTTAAATGATTCTATTCTGACACACTTGGACATGAAAGATAGCTTTGCCACTGAATGGCATAACTGGAAACGCCACATTCAACGGTTTCAAGATACTCTTGAGTGGTGGCTGAAGTATGCAAAACCCAGAGCTGTTAGGTTATTGAAGGCCTACAGTGCCGAGAGAAGACGCCACATCCATCAGACGACAGATTTCTACTATAAATGTTTACGACAGTTATACAATGAAGACCCTACCAACCCTAATACATATCGCCGAATAAAGAAAATCCGAGCGCAGCTCCTCACGCTGCAGCGCAAAGCATTGGAAGGACTCAAACTTCAAGCACAAGATCATCAACATCTGGCATCAGAGGCACCCTCCGTTTATCATTTTATACGGGCGTGCCGCAAAGGCCGTCAGAAGTACATCAACCGCATTATGACACCTGAGGGACAAATGGTGACTAGTCATACCTTAATCACAGAAACGGTAGAGAACTTCTTTCAGTCCTTGTATACAGACGACGCCCCAGTCCCACTTCACCACCAGCATCCGTTCTTCGATGGTGTACGAGGAAGACTTTTGCACAGAGAACAAGAGTGCTTGACCCAGGACATCACCGCCGAAGAAATATATACCTCCATACGCCACAGTGCGCCAAACAAGAGTCCTGGTCCTGATGGCCTGGGGAGAGCTTTCTACATGACGTTTTGGAACACCATTCGCGATGAACTTACAGCCATAGTGAATGATGCTTGTCGTCCTGGACGAAATATCGACACCCTGAAAGATGGCCTGGTGGTATTAGTCCCAAAAATTACACAACCAACACAGCTCAGGGACTTTCGCCCACTAACGCTTTTAAACTTTGACTACAAGATCTTCACGAAATGTATGAAAACGAGACTTCAGGCCTTTATGGAGGAAGCCACATCTCGCCACCAATCGGGTGGGGTACCAGGCAGGTGCATTGTCAACACTACATGTGCTATTCGCGATGTCATTAGTGAGTCGCTGGTCGTCAATAAGAAGAAACTGTTATTATCACTGGATTTTGACCATGCCTTTGATAGGGTAAACCATAAATACATCCTTGCGACTCTTCAAGCTATTGGCTTCGATATGCGGTTTATTGCCCTAGTGAGCAAAATTCTCCATGGTGGATCTTCAAAAGTGAGTGTAAATGGGTATTTCACACGGCCGCTCCTCATCCATCGTGGAGTCAGGCAAGGGTGTCCGATGTCCATGCTTCTTTTTGTTCTATCCCTGGAACCCCTTCTTTGTAATCTCCATACATCTTTCAATGGCACGGAGATCAGTATTTTTGCATATGCGGATGGTGTCACCCTTGGGGTGGATCGAACCGTTGACATGCAGCAATTGTTCACGGACCTTGATGAGTACGGGAGATATTCTGGTGCGCGGCTGAACCGACGAAAAACAAAGGCGATGTGGATTGGGAAATTGCACCGCGTCCAAGGGGTTCTCCCGGCGTGGGTAACGATCGCCTCAGAACTCAAAATATTAGGCATATCTTTCTTGAATAGTGTACACCAAATGATTAAAAAGAACTGGGACGTTGCCCTACATTCTGTGCGTGGTGCCTTGCAACAAGTGCGGTACCGCTCCTTCCTCTTACACCAACGAACAATGTACGTGAATATGTTCAGCTTAAGCAAAATATGGTATCTCAGTCAATTCTTCCTATGCCAAAAATGGTGGGTACACGTATTATTTCCGCCGTCGGATGGTTTATTTGGCAAGGAGCTCTATTACGTCTTTCCCGCAGCACATTAACATTGCATAAATCCCAGGGAGGTCTGGGACTCATCGACGTTGAAAAGAAAGCTAGAACCTTATTCCTCAAACGACACCTGCAACTGCTTACAGGCTTCGGGACCGATGAGTCACATAACTTCCTACGGAGATGGTGTAGTCCCTATGACTGCTCGAACCCACCTGCTTATTATGATATCAATCATCATGCACCTCATGTCCGGTATCTGAGAGTTGAACTCAGCTACGTGCCACAAGACGTCATCAGGTCTATCTCAACGAAAAAGCTGTATCGTTCTATCATGGCACAACAGTATGTTGCCCCCAGAATTATGCAATCCGCATTGATCGTCAACTGGAATCGAGTCTGGAGGAATGTCTCCAATCGCATTCTTCCCAGCGCAGCGAAGGAATGTTGGTATAAAGTAATCCATGACCTTATACCAACAAACAGCAGACTCCATCGCATTCACATGGTGGAGAACGCCTTATGCACTTCATGTTCCCATCAGGATACAATCCTGCACCGATTTACGCAGTGTGATCCGATTCGATCGACCTGGAACCGCTTCACCCGGGTCCTGAATAGCTTCATGAACTGTCCTTCTACCCCCATCACTCCTGAATGGGTGATCCGACCAACATTTAGCCTTCAACCGCCCCAACTGAACAGTGCGGTAGTGTTACTCCTCGGTTGCTATGTGCACTGTGTGCTGAAAACTACGGGGCCATATACAGAACTCGAAATGCTGTCCGAGGTAAGTGAGTGTGTCCTCACGAGCCTTAGCTGTACTACAAGAACTCGCCGGCTGGGGGACTATGCCCAGCAGCTCACCCGCATCATGTGAGTGTTTTGTGCATTGTGATAGTGATTGAACATTGAACATTAAGTAGACTAGTATAACTGTGATAAATGCATCAATATCCATGATTGTTATTCATCTACCACCTCACAATCACCTATGTACCTTAAATATATGAAGACAATAAACAAGTTTCCTAAAAAAAAAAAAAAAAAAAAAAAAGATTCAACAGCATACAAAAAAAAAAAAAAGAAGTATTACGTGCGCCTTACGCAACAGAGCTACTAGGACAAAAGGGATGGTCCAGAATATTCGTGACCCAGCCTGTGATGGAAATCTCGAGAAGCAGTGAATCCTGGACGGGTCTAGAAGCATTTATTGAGTCACCAGCCTGCTATATAAGAGCGACCTGGCAAGCGGGGTAGACAGTGTTTTTCGAGCTAGTGCGAGCTTTTACCTGAGAGACAGTTGTTGGTGACGTGACTTGCGAAACCCTAGTGAAGCTGATGCTCTTGACAGCGAAGGAGTGTGAAGCCTACGGAGAAACTGTGTCTTGAGCGAGTGTGTTTTCCAGTGCAGCAGAGGTTAGTGTGGTGAATTGCGAAAGCTCCGGGGAATGTTTTCCTAGCCAGCGGACAGCGAAGCAGTGTAGTGGTGAGTGACCGGCTATCGTAAATAACGGTAGCTTGCGTATTCAAGGAAGTGTTGCAGGTAGTTCTATTGAGGCCACCGGTCTCATTAGAGGGATTAACTTCTGTGGCTTCTTGACATGTGAAAGGCAAGTGTTCCCTACGAGAGGAAACTAGAGTGAGATACTAATTGCTTGTATTTGCTATTTGTGTGGTGTATCTTTCTGGCCCGCAATAAAGCTAATATTTTTTTTTAATGGAATAATTTGTGTTGTGCTTTCTACCCACCGTAATCCAGTTAACGGAAGTGCCACTAGGGGGTTGCACGTAACAATAATAATAATGAGTAGAGGTAAAAGAACTCTTTGCGCACACTGTATACTCCCTGTCACTTGGGGGATTACCATATCATACATACGCCATAAAGACTCATATAATCGCTATCACGCATTTGTAAGTGTGTGTATGTGTATGTAAGTGTGTGCGTCAGTTTGTGTGTCCCCCTAACAACTTCTAAACTGCTAGAGCGATTTCAATGAAACTCAGTAAGATCATAGAACTATTTTGGCCATCTCCGACTGCGACCTTCAAATTTTATTAGGTCTCATAAATCCAACATGGCGGCTGTGCGAAATATTTATCCGGCATTCTACAACTCCAAAAATTATATTGATATCGCCCTGAAACATTGTACGCTGATGAAGGGCACTACTAGAAGTTCACTTATGAGACTTTCAAAAAACTTGTTAACTAAAAAACGAACATGGTGGCCAAGCGAAGTTGAAACCTTGAAATATAAATTTCTCGCGACTTAACCATCCAAACGCAATGAAACTTGGTACAGCAAATGTTTATACACATTGAAATTCACTGGTATCTAGTTTAAATTAATTGATTACGTAACCTCAAGATGGCGGCTGTGCGAAATATTTCACTGGCATTTTATACTCCGAAACTATTCCCGATATCACCCTGAAATTTAGTACGGTGATAAAGGGTACTACTAGAAGCTTAGCTATGAGACTTCCAAATACCTGTAAAATACAAAATGAACATGGTGGCCAAGGGAAGTTGAAACTGATAGACTTTTCTCGCGATTTAACCATCTGAGCGCAGTGAAATATAGTAAAGTAAATGTTTATACACATTGTAATGTACTGACATCTAATTTAGTTCAATTGTTCACATAGCCACAAGATGGCGGCTGAGCGCAATTTTAAAATTAAGTTTTTATATCTTGTGTATTAATCATATGATCGAAGTGAAAGTTTGAATAATGAACCTACGCAAAAAACGACATCTAATAGTACATAACTCTATGGCCTACATAATATAAAGTCTAACATGGCGACCATCCGAAATATTTAGACGGTTCTCAATATCTACGACTCTATTACAGCAATCAAACTGACATTTTATATGTTGATAGTGGCCATTAACATAAGTAGGATAGGCCTATATGAAAATAGGCTGTATAGGTCTTCACGGAACTACTTGTTGCTTATTTATTACCACTGCCCTCTGTACCTCAAATAACAACAGTTTAAATGAAAATCCACAGCCTGCTTCCAGTCGACCGACCGGGTCAGGAATGGAATGAATGAAGCCCCCATCTAGCGGCGAGGATATGAACTGTGCCGGCTGCCGAAGCCTGTCAAACTCCCCTAGGTCAATGAGTAAATGAATGACAGAAGAAATGAAATGATAGTGGAGAGTGTTGCTGGAATGAAATTGTGACAGGGAAAACCGGAGTACCCGGAGAAAAACCTGTCTGCCTCCGCTTTGTCCAGCACAAATATCACATGTAGTGACTGGGATTTGAACCACGGACCCAGCGTTGACGGGCCGGCGTGCTGCCGCCTAAATAACGGTGGCTTGACAGTTTAAATAAAGAACACAAATAAGTAAAAAAGAAAGCCGTTCCATGCCGTCCTGCTTCTCAGTTAATTGGCAAACAGAAACTTCAACAGATTATCAGCTTACTCCCTCATGAGGTTAGCCGGACGCTGTATGAAGTGATGGCTCTTTCATGCTCGATCCAGATGTTGAAACAAGGGTACTCAAGGATACGACAGCTATCTTATCTCCTCGCACTCTGCTGGCTGGTTTATAAACTACCAGCTTACTGATACTGACGGTCTCATATCACATCGTCATAACTAAAGCCCTGCGCGGATGCGGATTTCCGCGGATAAACCCGCAGTTATCCGCAATCTATTCCGCCACGTGGATATACACACATCAAAAAAAGTTTTGCATCACCTCGGTTCCCAGATCTCCGGCATATAGACGTTGACTGTGTATATTGTATCCAAGATATAGTCCCTTTGACTGTTCATAGATGTCACTAAAACTGCTCAAAGATGTAAACAACCATGCATGAGCAGGGCCTATTAGACGGAGGGGGTACGACAGCCGATCAGTTCCAGTCATTCCACCAGGACGAAGGTACGCTGCTCATGTTGTCTGTAGTTCTACCATGCCTAGAAGTTCAATACCGCAGTTCGATCGCGTCCGCATTGTTACTTTGTGTCAAGAAGGGCTCTCAACAAGGGAAGTTTCCAGGCGTCTCAGAGTGAACCAAAGCGATGTTGTTCGGACATGGAGGAGGTACAGAGATACAGGAACTGTCGATGACAGGCCTCGCTCAGGCCGCCCAAGGGCTACTACTGTAGTGGATGACCGCTACTTACGGATTGCCGCTCGGAGGAACCCTGACAGCAATGCCACCATGTTGAATAATGCGTTTCGTTCAGCCACAGGGCGTCGTGTTTCAACTCAAACTGTGCGCAATAGGCTGCATGATGCGCAACTTCACTCCCGACGTCCATGGCGAGGTCCAGCTTTGCAACCCCGACACCATGCAGCACGGTACAGATGGGCCCAACAACATGCTGAATGGACCCCACGGAATTGGCATCACGTTCTCTTCACCGATGAGTGTCGCATATGCCTTCAACCAGACAATCGTCGGAGACGTGTTTGGAGGCACCCTGGTCAGGCTGAACGTCTTAGACACACTGTCCAGCGAGTGCAGCAAGGTGGTGGTTCCCTGATGTTTTGGGGTGGCATTATGTGGGGTCGACGTACGCCACTGGTGGTCATGGAAGGCTCCGAAACGGCTTTACGATACCTGAATGACATCCTCCGACCCATAGTGCAACCATATCGGCAGAATATTGGAGAGGCATTTGTCTTCATGGACGACAATTCTCGACCTCATCGTGCACATCTTGTGAATGCGTTCCTTCAAGATAACGACATCGCTCGACTACAGTGGCCAGCATGTTCGCCAGACATGAACCCTATCGAACATGCCTGGGATATGTTGAAAAGGGCTGTTTATGGACGTCTTGACCCACCAACCACTCTGAGAGATTTACGCCGAATTGTCGTTGAGGAGTGGGACAATTTGGACCAACAGTGTCTTGATGAACTTGTGGATAGTATGCCACGGCGAATACAGGCATGCATCAATGCAAGAGGACGTGCTACTGGGTATTAGAGGTAGTGGTGTGTACTGCAATCTGGACCACAAATGCTGAAAGTCTAGCTGTATGATGGTACAACATGCAATGTGTGGGTCTCATGAGCAATAAAACGAGCTGAAATGTTGTTTGTGTTGATCTCTATTCCCTTTGTATTTAACGGTTCCGGAACTCTTGGTACCGAGGTGATGCAAAACTTTTTTTGATGTGTGTAGTTTGCATGGCTCTGCGGATAGCGGATAAGCTTCGGATAATGTTTCGAGTAAATTTGCGGATAGCTTTTAGAATACAATCCGAAATTGTTGAATATCATTACGAGGACCCGGAAGTTTATGAGATAACATATAATATTTTTCCGTTATGTGTTTTTTAGCCTACTTTCGATTTTTGCAAAAAATGAAAGTAGACATATGAGATCTACACAGGGCCAAAAATTGTGTGTCTGTCTGTGTGTCTGTGTGTGAGTGTGTGTGTGTGAGTGTGAGTACTCTGAATGTGTGTCCCCCTCTATCAATTCGAACACGGTAAAACCGAATTGAACGAAATTGGGTACAGACGTAGAACTAGCAAAGAGCACCTCAGTGTCATGTCCTATATATTGCCGCCATTTTGACGGAAACGTAATGGCGGCCACCCAAATGTTAAAAGATTAAATCAAATAACGACCAACCTAATCATCGGATCTCTACCAAATTTTGCAACAGTATACCTTCATGTATGAAGAATATTGTGACCGAACTACAAAGTCATCAGCCCAATACTTTGCGGATGGCGGCCATGTATTTGTGCAAATAGATTCCCCCTATAAATTCAAACACGGTGAAACCGAATTGAACGGAATTTGGTACAGAGGTAGCACTAGCAAAGGGCACCTCAATGTCGTGTTTTATATCGCCGCCTTCTTGTTGGATAGGTAATGGTGGCCACCCAAATGTTCAAAACTTAAATCAAATTTCGACCAACCTAATCATCGAATCTCTGCCGAATTTTGCAACAATATACCCTTAAGTACGAAGAATATTGTTACCGAACTACAAAGTCATCAGCCCAATACTTTGCGGATGGCGGCCATGTATGTGTGCAAATAGATTCCCCCTATAAATTCAAACACGGTGAAACCGAATTGAACGGAACTTGGTACAGAGGTAGCACTAGCAAATAGCACCTCAGTGTCGTGTTTCATATCGCCGCCATCTTGTCGGATACGTAATGACGGCCACCCAAATGTTCAAAGCTTAAATCAAATTACGACTAACCTAATCTTCCGATTTCTACCAAATTTCGCAACGACATATATACGTAAGGCGAGCGTCTTTTGACCACACTCCAAGGTCATCAGTCCAATAGTTTGCAGATGGCGGCCATGTATGTGTGCAAATCGATTCCCCTATCAATGTAATCACGGTGGAATCAAATTGAATAAATTTGGTACAGAGGTAGCATCAGTAAAGGGCACCTCAGTGTCATGTTGTATATCGCCGCCATCTTGACGGAAATGATTGGCGGCCACCCTTATGTTCAAAGCTTATATCAAATTATGACCAACCTAATAATTTGATCTCTACCAAATCTTTAAACAACATACCTTTTGTGGGAAGCATCTATTGCAGATAGCGGCCATGTATGTGTGCAAATCAATTTCCCATATCAATTCAAACACGGCGAAACAAAATAGAATGACATTTTTTTCAGAGGTAGCACTAGCAAAGGGCACCTCATATTCATGTTTAATATCTGTATAGCACGTGGCATTTCAACAAGCTACTACAACCAACATTCAATTATACTCCTTCAAAAGGACAAAGAGTTATAACAATACCCATGCATTTAGGAGAAAGTAGCTATATGTTCCTTACTGAACATCTTGTTTCCGTTATGCTTTTTCGTGACGAATGTAAGATGATTATTTAAGCTAATCTCATTCAAATTACGTCATCAAGCATAATTAACACTCCGAACTGAAAAGGGTTGCAATTCTGGCTGTGTAACATTCATTTTAAAAATAGCACTTGACATACAAAGCCTAAAGGAACGAGTCTCTCCTCAAATGTTTAAATGTGTAGCTTGAATGCGTCATGGTTTATAACGGGAATTGTGCTGAAGAAGAAACCATTGTTGTTTCGAAACATGTACACTTCAAATGATCTATAAATTGTAGACATTTAAGTGTGTTATTATTAGTCTTGATTTGGCGTATAATTAACTTAATTGTTTTCTTAGTTATTCTGTCAATACGGATCAAAACAATTTGCTATTATGGCAAATACTTTTGCTTATTATAACGGGAAGTAACTAGGTATTAAAATTGACGTAAAACTTTTATGTTTGCAGAGTTATTTATTTAAAACTAGCTGACCCGGCAGACGTCCTGCCAATCAAAGAAAATGTTGGGGTTTTGACTTTGTTAGTTGCAGTGCTTTTGGATTCCCAATGTTTTCTTCTTTTTCCGTTAACCACCTCTAAACTATTATAAAAATATAATTTACTATCTCAAAAACATTCACGGGAGCGTGATCAACAACTCACGAAAGTTACATCGCAATGAAATGAATGGTATATGAACGCATACGGGACTGCTGAAACTATTAGAGCGCCGTCACCCATTTGTTGAATATACTCGTACGCTACCTATTGTAAAATGGATTTACTAACTCGAAAACATTTCCTGGCGTGTACACAACAACTCATCAAAGTTTCATCGCAATCGGATGAATGGCATATGGACGCATATGGGATTTTGTTTAAACGATTCGCGCCGTCACTCATTTGTTGAATCTCCTTGTGCGCCACCCATTGAAAAACGGACTTCATGAACCTTCATGAACCTTCGCAGGACTGTACTCAGCTCTCCAAAGTTTTATCACACTCTGATGAATGGTATATGATCGCATACGGGACTTTATTGAAACGATTCACGCGCTGTCAGTAGTGGGGTGCAGAGAGTTCTGAGTCGCCCCCTACTTTCATATAAACTTTGCCGATATCTCTCGGACGCGTGGTCGGATTTTAACGAAAGAGGTATTGTTGGCATTGGGATGACGTTCTATTGACTAAGCATGTGTGTGGTATTTAAAAAAAAAAATGAAAATTTTTGTTTTTTGGATTTGCGCTATTTTGGAAACGGTGAATGAAAGGTCCCTACCCCCTCTACCATGAAAATAAATATCAAGTCTCTAGGACCAAAAACCTAGGCATTTTTTTAAATTTATTTTTTAAATAAAAGCGGGTTTGTAGACAGAGAGCCGGTAGCGCTTGACGTATGTTACAACGAAGCTATGATTGGCCATGGTGGATACTGGAAATGGCTATTTCGACGGGGCGATGTATGGCAAAACGAGGGGTCGCTTTTCGATATTTTTTTCCTATGACGAATGAATGAAAGCTAATATTTTTACCCCTGAAGGGGATCTTTAACGTTTTAGTTAACGGTGATGAGCGAGATCGCTCTCTGACACAACAGACGGTTGTAGGATATGACCAAGTGTTTCTTAGACGTTGGCGATCTCGGTGACCGTGCCCGGAAGAAATGAATAGCTCTTTTGGTGGGATGGCGGGGGCAGCTTATGACGGTTGGTTTTGTGACATTTCCTATGATGGATGGAGGTGAATATTTGAAAATGTGTTAAGTGTGCTAGGATTTTTTTTACCCCTGAAGGGGATCTTTAGCATGCTAGTTAACCGTAATAAGCGAGACTGTTTTCTGGCACAGTAAATGGTTTTAGAATATGGAAACCTATAACATTTGCTCGACTAAGTCATGTGCATGTACGCAAAGAGACATAACGGTAAGGTCATTGGCCTGAAATGCTATAAACTAAATATTGAACTGGGTAAAGTCATGTGTTTTAGGATGAAAGTATGCGGTTATCATGAACATGTATTGAGGATGGCCGCTTGCTAGTAATTATTATTAAAGTAATATGTTTAATAATAATAATAATAATAATAATAATAATAATAATAATAATAATAATAATAATAATAATAAGACACACCCATGTTTTGAATGCTAACACGCACACAGTCCAGCTCACTGGAGACTGAATATTGTACCTAGCCTGAGGTCTCGTGAGAGCTGTTGCTGGTGCTGACGAGGCAGGAATGTCGACGTCAGCAGGAAGTGTGATATCAGCTTACTTGCCTCGTGGTGGCTAGCAGGTCTGGCGATTTAACAGAGATAAACTGCCATTTTGGTTCCTAGACAGCCATACTACCGATGTATAAGAGGCAACCATTTTGGTTCTTTATTAAAAACATAAAACTAGTATAAGGTACACGAACTTTATTCTGATTGAGGAATGTGACGAGGCGTGGGAACACGTGCGAGAGAGACAGAGAACCATTCAAGGTCAAAACGCTGAGAAAATACAACTTTTTCTGTTGCTAGGCTAACTGATAACGATTGCGTTAGTCATGCACTTGCCATTTTAGCACACGGACGTATACAGTAGAGCTGTGGAAGAAAAATCCTTTTATTTTTTGGTAAGTACCTATGAATGATTATTTTAATAATGTCATGCCAATGAACCTTAAATTTGTAGTTATTGATTAGGTAATTATTGATTTTTTAATTTATTTGTTTGCAGATAACCGGTATACCTTACATGTCTGAGATACAAGAAACCAGTTTACTTTTGAGCCCACTAGAAGGAAACAGCAACAAGCAACTGCAAGTGAAGGTGGGATAATCTTTTTAAACTAACTTGTTTCTCTTTTTTGTTTCATATTCTATTTTATGAAATGCATGTATTAACCTGAATTGGGATATTTATAACGGTTTCTTTTATTTATTTTTAGAAACTTGGAAAGAAAAGCCTTATCGCCGTAGCAGTCACTGAAAACCCGAGACGCAATAAAGTGCAACCATTGTTTCCAGGCAGTGAACTTTTTATAACTCAGGCAAGCCTAACATAAAATGCTATTCCATTTTACCACTACTGAAAACTCGTAGTCAAAAAATTCATTACCTGTACATGACTAGGACGATGATTGCTTTCTTGATTAATGACTATGTATTGGCAACCGGTACAAGACCATATTGGTTGTTTACCGGGAAAGTACAAGACCATGTTGGATTTTATAAAAAGCAAATATTTTAATTTAACTGACATGTCGTTCCCTATAATAATAATAATAATAATAATAATAATAATAATAATAATATTAATATCGTATGGCCTCGGGTGCCGGGTGCAAGCTTTGTTATTTGACACACAGAGGGTAGCTTGCATATCGAATTTAGTTGTTCCTTGACTATGAAAGTCAAGGAGGTTAGATGTTAGATATCTAATCTCCTTAAACTCTATAGCGCTTTCTAGTAGAAAAATGAGGAACTTTGCACCCCATGAACTCAACGAATATTCACAGGTTTGAACATGATAATCTGAACAAAATGACATGACATTATTATTTTTTGTTTATCTATTGGTTAAAGGGCAATGTAAATGACTGCTGCTTTATAAAAAGAAAATAAGTACATGGGTTACTGTTAGTGCCGACATTCATTTTATTATACTTTTTATGGTGTTTTGATATATTAATGCCAATTAACGTTAAAGTTTTATTTACAAGTATTGATTGATTGATTGATGAGTGATTGGTTATTTTGTATGCTTTTGGGTGTCGTCATGCCCCATTAACATAATGAACAGACAGTGAACAAGCATGCATTGTGCTTTCAAGTACTCTGTGCAACGTTAATAACTTACAATAAGCAAAAGTTTTATTATAACACATGGCGTTAGTACTGCCCCCGTAATTTGAATTATATTGAGACCACGGTGGCTGTATTGGAAAATATGAAGAAAGTTATGGCTGTCATAGTTGTGACGTGGATACTCATGACGTAGGCACGGATGACGCAGACTTTATGCAAGTAGGCTGCTTGAGCTGAGATTCTTGGTGACGTCATGATTTTGTTCGAGAAAGATCTGAGATTTACGACGCAGTCGCAGGGAAACGAGGAATTGTGCTGAGGAAGAAGTTACGCGATTGGAGGAGAGACTCGAACCAATGAACGATAGTTAGGAGGGAGACGGAGATTACTGAAACTATAATATTTAATTTCTTTTGGAATGCAGAATTGTGGAAAACTATTTTCAGTTTTGGCATTGATTTGGAATTTTTACGAAATTATTTTTGGGTTTTTGAAATTTGAAAATCCGTCAAGTATTGCCAAAGTTAGAACTTCTAGCGATGACGGAGAAACGAGCTATGGAAGGGATCGATACGCCCCTTAAGAAGTTGATAAAAGGTCTTGCACAGCAGAGAGGAGCTCTCATATCTCATGTGTCTGATACCGCATATATATTGCTGATGTTATAGTCGTTTTCGAGTGATAAAGTGAAACAAGTCGTCTTTAGCGTGTGGTAAAGCCAACCGCATCGAACGAGCTTCGAGCGCGCCGCAGTTCCATTTTACGGTGTTTGAAACTAGGCGAAGTTGAAACGCACTCATTTTCAAGTCTACAAGTTAACATATCAAGAGTTGACTAATGCCTTTAAGCTACTTCTATTGTGCAGTACTATATTAAAGTGTGTAGAAAGGTTGAACATTCTCAACATTATAATTCGAAAGATATTGGCATTTTAACACGGCAGACAAAAGTGATTTTCTCGCCGCCTGAGAAGCACTTTTAAAATATATCACATTGTACGCTACGACTGACACTGGTAATGCAACCGTGCTACTACATATTGCTTTTGGTGTTATAACGCTGCATTCTAACATGGAACAAAATATTATGGCAGTTCTTTCAATTATTATAACGGAAGTGGAGATGGAAGACTAAGGACTTTAATGCAATTGGGACATATATTGATGGAGTGAATTAACAGCATGGAACTTCGCTAATCGTCTTTCTACAAAAGCGAGCATGTAGTGAACATCCAACTACACTCATGCCTCGTAGTCCAACGCTAAATTATATCAAATGGCAGTGGAAACATATTCATACTCCACAAATATGAATATTTCTACGGAAATTATTGCAATAAACTTCATGGCGAATTACTACCAGAACTTCAGGAACTATCAAGAGAGGCCAGGGTGGACCCGGCTCACACAGAAGAGTTTTGCCAGAAGGATGTCTATCGTATACAAGGAGCAGTGCAATTTCCGGAGGAGGAAGCAGTTCTATTCTCCGAGGGCGCTGATTCCAGGTTCGAGGACGGAGCACATCTTTTTGGTGAAATGGAACCATCAGCAGTCTTCTTTGGAAGATTTTCCTCTGGAACTTCAATCAACAGATAAGGTAGTCGTGAACGTTTCTTGTTTTATTTGAGCCATTTAGCGATGTCTGAGCAACCATTTTTCCCATATTTTTGTCCTATATGTATTTTGCCCCATTTTCTTGTTTGAGATTTATGTACTCAGTACACTTCGATGATTTATGCCTTTTTCTACGATTTATTAAGACATTGTTATGTCATTGGCAGATTTAAATAATTTTGGATCAGTTGAGACTGATAATTAATTTTTTTTCAGTAATTTGCATATTTTAGTAGTCACGATTTGACTGTAAAGTAAATGATTTTCTATGGCAGATTTGAATTCAGACAGCGTGTCACTTTATTAAAGTAATTCTATTCAGTAAATTACTTTGACCAATTTTCTGTCATCCTCAAGAAAGAAGAATAATTAAAAGATTTTAGAGCGTTAAAATCTATTTCTGTATCGACGATCTTGGAAATACTAGTCGTTTTATGAACATGATTGAAACATAGACATTTATCGTCAGTTATCGTCATTACCATTGCATTACAGACAATTTTATGAAATATGAACGTTGATTTTGATTTATTGAATACACTATAGTAATGAACATTTGATAGGAATTTTCTCAATACTAGATTGGAACAATAATGTTTGCATTCCAAAGTCTAATTGTATTCTATTCGACTATTTTGCAGTTTAGATGAACTTTGTTTGAAGATAGTATTTTTATACTACGATACTTAGGAGATATTAATCTCAATTTTGATAGACCAGAAAGGCGTGTATAATCGTATTTGCTATTAAATTTATTTTTGTGATTGGCAAATTTTTACTACATATCGATTCATGAATGAAACCCACGAAGGTTAAGTAAATAACAGTTTTGAAACAATTAATGAATATAAGAATTTTTAAAGTGGAACTATGGATGTATAATCGTTAGTTCAGTGGACATGTAAAAGTCGCTGATGAATAATGCCCTTGAATAATTGAAGGAGATTCCCACAGTAATATTAATGAAGTTGATGAGATTATAAGTGGAGGTTTTGTGTATGGATTATGGAAGATTTTTATGCCATATATATATGAAATATATGATGAATTCTGGGCCTATTTTATGCATTTTAGTGCGTTTGAGCGAAGTATTTTTCCGCCGAGTTTATTGTCCAGGTCCTTTGAAAATTAATCATGTGAAATTACTGTTAAAATTAATAAGAGTGTTAAATAATTTGAGATAACGATTTTGAACGGAGGTTACCGTCACAAATAATAATAATACTTATTAAAACTTATTAAACCTGATTTATAAGCTTAAATATAACTAACCTTCATTGGTCGATTATGTTAACCTGATTTGAGTAATTATCAACCGGATAAACGTGTGGTTTAATGTATTTCTAAAATAAATAAATATAAATATTGTAAATAAATTATGTAATTATCTTTAACAATAATTGGAAATGAAAGGAATTAAGAGAGGCGTGTATAGATTTTTGAATTGTCATTTGACAATATTATAAACAATTTGTAATTGTTATAAACAATTAATGAGCATTTGTTATAAACATTAAGAGTTTTGTTAATATACTCTAAAGAACGCTAATTATACATATGGATTATGTAATTAAACAAGTTTTGGGATTATTAGAGTAATCCAGTAACATGTGAATGAAGCATTTAAAAGATTTGCGTGATAACATTTGAGTTGAGTTGAGGACATTTAAAGCGTTTGAAACGGAGCTAAGCTCGAAGGTTACGAGCATATGCTAGCACTAGCCGAACAGGTGGGTCCATTTGACGACCTGGGCATGCGACATAATGTAGGGTGGATCGCAGCTGGCCTGACAACTGTATGTTAGAGGCCAAGGCCGATTACATAACAGGCTTGCCGTTATAAATAAAGTGTGATGTTTATGAAAGAGGAAAACAATTGCTACGTGTCTCGTTCCAATTCCCGCATCCATTCCAAGTGTATTACTATTATTACGTTCTTTATAAGCAAGTGAAAGATAAAATTTTGTATGTAACGTCCAACAGTCCTACAGGAGGACATGATTATATTGACAATGGCTTCTGATTGCCACGTGTATTTTGTTGAGTTTTTGTTAAAGTCATTCCCTTTATGTGAAATATATTATTGTACAGTTTAAAGTTTCTTGTCTTCGTCTTGGTTCGTTTTAAATATCATGGTGGAGGTTATTGTGTGGGCATACTTTAAGTGATCCAGTTGGCAACCCATTCCCGAGATTAATTTGAAGAGGTAAGTAAAGGTAAGTATGAACCCCCGTATATTTTGGTGTGTTCCACAATAATTTTCTTGTTAACTGCTGTGCTCTAATCTCGGTAGTATCTGTCAGTGCCATTTTCATTGATGTAGCTGTGCCGGTGCGTTTGATTATTGGCAATCCGATTAAGGGGGCGGATATCTGACAGCCTACTATCCGGATTTACGGGGACAGTAGGATTGGCGCCGCAATTTCGTGGGGCACGATCAGCTCGATTGGCACGTTCAGCAAAACATTGGATTACCAAGTTATTGCAGTAGAATTGGCACCACAATTTTGTGGAGTGTTCGAATAACATTGGATTACCAAGTTATCGATGTCAATGGGATTGTGAAGACTCAAATGAAGAGGTTGATTCTTTGTTAGATGTCTTGGCCAATTGTAGAATTTGAGAGTGTGATTATATAGGGATTAAATGTTGTGTTGTATTAGGAAAATTACACTCAGAAAACATCAGATCTTATACAAATTGAGAGAGGTTAAATAGGCTGGAAACATAGAAAAATCGCCTATGATCTGGAATCTTATTTTATTTGACCGGCTTATGACATGTTTCGTCATATTAAAGATAAATTTAAACTATTTGGATTGTAAATGTAAATTATTTGTGTTAGGATATTTTAAAATGAACCAAAGAAATTTGAACATGTGCTTGAGTTTGTTTCAACATAAGATGTCTACGAAGGTTAATTATAAGGTAATTATAAGTTAGATTTAAGACAGAAAATTGCTCAAATTTATATATGGTGAAAGATGTTGCTCAGGATGTTGTTATTTTGCTCTGTTTGATGTATGTCCCTAAAGCAGTCTATTTTTGAATGATATTGAAATGGCAGATGAGAGTATGAGGATGATGTTAGAGGAGTTGATAGGTAGCATGAATAGCAGTATGAAGCAGATGATGGAGGAGAATTCTAGTAATATGCCTATTAGAATGGAGGAGAATGCTAGTAATATGTCTGCTAATTTGAAAGCTAGCATGGATAACAGTATGAAGGAGATGGAAGCTAGGAATGCTAGTCGAACAAAGCAGATGCTGGATGATAATCTGAAAGTTCTTCAGACCAGTTCTGCAAACTTAGAAAATGATATGTCGCGTTTACAGATCAGTACCCAGGGAATCGAGAATGCTGTAAGTGACATTCATAAAGATGTTTCTGATGTTAAAACTGATGTTTCTAAGGTACAGAAAGAACTTACTATGTTGAATCTTGATGTTGCTAATGTCCGGGGTGATATTTCATGTGCTAGAGCTGAAGTAATTATTGTTAGGAACGATGTTGCTACTGTACAAGATAAAGTAGAAGAGGTTCAAAGAGAGATTATAAATGTCCGAACCGATGTGTCAAATGTTCATGTAGACATCAATAACATTCATTCAGATGTAAATGAGAAGCAAAGCGACATAACTAAGATACAAGTAGAAGTTAACACTGTTTTTGTAGACATTGCTAAAGTTCAAACTGATGTTAATAAAGTTAGAGAAGAAAATGAAACTTCAAAAACACTTTGTACTCGTAACATTAGTGCATTAACAACTAGGTTAGTTGACGAGTCTGTTAGGACAACAGCTTCTTTAGCAGGTTTAAAGTATGATGTAGAGGTCATGAGAACCCAAGTATTAGATCATAATCGTTTACTTAAAGAAGATATCGAAGTAGATATTGCGGAAATGTTAACTGCAAATGTAACGGTGTGGAAAGATGAATGGAATAGGTCAAGTGGGGTACATGTAACTCAGATTCAGGAACGAATTGAAAGAAAACTTGCCAGTACACAAGTAGACATCAATAATGAAGTAGTTCAAATTAGGAAAGATTTGAGTATAAGGATGTACTCGCTATCCGAAAAGCAGGGGGAGGATAGAACGCAAATAGGTCAGGACGTGCAAGCATTAAAAACCGCGTTAGAGGAACAAATGCATAAGATTGTCTCTGATGTTAATGAAACCACGAGCAAACTTCAGAATTTGAAACTAGGAGAAGCCAGCATGATGGAAACCTATAAAGAAGAGTTGATCAGGAAAGTCATTACGGAAATCACGGATAAGGATCCAGAAGACTTGATTGGTGACGATGATAGGAATTACGTCAGAAGATGTAACCTCGCCACAGAAGAGAGAGATATTAGTCCTGAGGAACGTATATCCAGATTCCGAGAAGAAGATGAGGATAGGAATATTGAACCTGAATGGAGATATCGTGATAGTGGGAAGAATTACATGGATTCATATCCGAGAAATGTGACAGTCATCAGGAACTTCGAGGACAAACCTCAAAAATTTAGCAATACTGATAGTCTAACACCGATAGAATATATCCGGAACCTGAAAGACTATTTCATTGAAGCTCACATTCCCAGAGAAAGAGAGATGAGGATAGTGGAGAGATTTCTAGCTGGAGGACCCCTTGAATGGTTCAGAGCATTTCGCTATACGTTCAGTAATTTTGACGAATTTGCAGAGGCACTGATAAAACGATTCTGGTCCATCGAAGCGCAGAATTCACTAAGAGCTGAGGTATACTCAAGGAAGTATTCAGGTACTCTTCCAACACGGTACGCTGATTTCTTCACGAGCCAATTATCACGCTTGAGATTTTTGCAACCCCCATTGTCAACAGAGCAGTTGATAGATGCGATTTCTCGTATGCTGCCTGTGGAGGTGAGAAGACTCATCATATCGTCAAACATCAGGTATTTGACCAGTATGGACGAATTGTTGAGGAGGCTTGACTACACGAGTCCGATGCCAAATGTGGTACAAAAAGGTCAGAGGCACGAATTCAAAGACATCAATACTGTCTATATGGATCAAGTTCAGCAAACTGACAAGCCTGATGAAGAAAATCTGAAAATGTAGGTCCTCACAGGAACCATCACTTTCGCAACCACAGATCGCAAGGTTACCGTCCATATCAGCAAAGAAGAGGCTGGAATAATAATAGAGGAAACTATAACAACGGAAGAGGTAGATACTATAATAACCAGGGCTACAATAGAAACTACAATAGAAACTACCAGAATCAAAATCAGAATTCTCAAGGTCAGGTTATGACACCCGACAAATATCAGGAAAGAGAGAAAGAAAGTCAGCAGTATCTTAAGGAATTACGAGAGAAGGAAGCTGAAAACCAAAAGAAAAGACAGGATGTAGTGATCGATCCTGGTCCTTCCACAAGCCAGCAGAACTTTGAGATTGGTAACACAAAAAAAAAAAAAACGCCGATTTCTCAACGACAGTGAGAAACCATGAATACATTGCCACACCACACCTAATTACCATTAACGAAATTTATGAAGTTACTGATGAGGATTTATTAGAAGAGAGGGGAATCGTCAAAGAGGAAAGACCATGTGCCTTACCTATTATTTCTGTACTGATAGATGGCCAACAGTACAAAGCTCTTATGGATACGGGCGCAATTATCTCTATCATTTCTGATGAATGCTATCAAAGTCTGTTAAAAGGAGAAAACATGGCAGTTTTACCTGTTTCTACCGTCAAAGTGAGAGGAATTTTCCAAGACAAGGCAGTGAAATGCAAGATCCAAGTGTTGTTGAACTTTGAAATTAATGGAAGGACTTATGAACAGATCTTTATTGTAGTGAGCAAGATCCATTTCGATATTGTGCTAGGAATCGATTTTATATCGAAAGTTGGAGCCATTATTGACATGAAGAATAGGATTATTAGCTTTAATGATGGGTACATGATCACAGAAGAGATCGAAGAACAGGACGTGAAAAACAGTCTGGAGATAGACCTTAGGGAAGAAATTTTAAATACTATTATCAATGAAGTGGAAAATCTAACAGAAATACCCAGTAGAAAAACTGAAGGATTTGAAGAAATTCAGGGGGAATTTGAGGATTTGATAAAGGAATTCCAAGATATTTTTGATGAAAAGCCTGGATTGATTAGAGACTATAAGTACAAGATAAGGCTGACCGATGAAACCCCTTACCAGAAGAGAATATACCCCGTACCTGAGAAATACTATCAAGAAGTACGAGGGTTATTCAGAAAAATGGAGGTAGACGGGATTATTAAAAAACAGGCGTCGTCTTACATAAACCCCATCACTGTAGTAAAGAAAAGTAATGGTCAGATACGTCTTTGTCTCGATGCTCGGACCATCAACTTGAAGATTCTTCCAGAAAATTACCGACCACCTAAGATTAGAGATCTGCTTCGAAAGTTCAAAGGGAGAGCATGTTTCAGTGTTCTTGACTTGACATTTTCGTTTTACCAAGTTCAACTAGAAGAAGAAAGTATGCAGTACACTGGATTCTTATTTGACCAGACGTCATGGGTCTTTGTGAGAATGCCTTTTGGAATGGTCAACAGTGGACCAGCACTTATTCGAGCACTTGATAGTAAGCTCACTGACGAAGTAAAGGAAAATGTAATCTGCTACATTGACGATTTAATTGTATCTTCACCCAATGCCGCAGAACATTTAGTGCATTTGAGAAAGTTGTTTGAAAATTTAAGGGAGGCCAATATCAAGGTCAATTTTGGAAAATGTCAATTCTTGAAGAAGGAAATCAACTACTTGGGGCATACGATTGATAAAGATGGATATCATCCAAACATGCAGAAAGTAGATGCGATCACAAGGTTCCCAAAGCCAACTAAGGTGAAACAAGTCAGAGAATTTGTAGGCGCATGCCAATTTATCAGCAGTCACTGTCCGAGATACTCTGAAATTATGGCTCCTCTGTATGACATACTCAAGAAGAATAACAGATGGAAATGGAGTACCGCAGCAGACGAGGCTTTTGAGAAAGCAAAGGAGATGCTCAGAAACAACGTTAAACTGGAGTACCCGGACTTTGAGAAGATGTTCTATATAGAGTCTGATGCATCAAGGATAGGCATTAGTGCAGTCTTATACCAAAAAGACGAGGCAGGCAACAAGCACTACATTGCGTTCACTAGTCGAAAGTTAAGGAAACACGAGGAAAACTACTTTACGACAGAACTAGAAGCGTTAGCTTTTGTAACAGCTTTGCAAGCCTGGAAAAAAATGTTGCTGGGACACAAGGTTATCATTATTACAGATCACAAAGCACTTCAGTTTATGCTGCAAACTGACATGTCTAGTGATAGATTGACACGTTGGGCTTTGTTCACCCAACAGTTTAACGCCACTATCGTCCATCAGCCTGGGAAAGATAACTTACCGGCTGATGCTTTATCACGTAACCCTATCAAAAATGTGCAGATACACCATGTACAATTGGAGCAGCAAGATCAAGAGACCGTTAGGAGGTTAGCCCGAATCGGTGTGTCACAGAAGAGACACGCTCCAATCAGGAAAATGTACAGGTTCCTTAAGGGTTACATGGACAATACTGATGTTGACTATGCAGCTACACAGATAGAATCACGACACTTTGTCTTGAGTGGAGACATCGTATGTAAGTATGCTGACTCTGCGCATACAAAGCTCAGAATAGTCATGCCACCTAAACTTGTTGTCAATTTAGTGTGGGTAGCTCATCACGCAACTGGACATGCAGGTTTAGATAAAACTCTTGACACTCATAAAGAGAGGTTTATTTGGACTAACATGCGTTCCAGCATTGCTAATGTCATTCGTTCATGTGATAAATGTCAAAGAGCAAAGTATGCTTCCGCTCTATTAAAAGGAAAACCTAAGGCTATGATTCCCTCTAAACCAAATGAACTCATGGCGACAGACATATTTGGTCCCTGTCCAAAGGGATATCAGGGTAATCAGTATCTGTTGGTTACCGTGGATGTCTTCTCGAAATTTGTAACAATGAGTCCCATGCAAAAAGCTAACACGAGGAATGTTGTAAGCAGACTGGAACATGCTGTATTTCCAAAAGCTGGTAAACCAGAATATCAACTATCGGATCATGGAGCTCAGTTTACATCCTTAGAATTTGCTGCAGATATGGAAAGGCTTGGTATTAAGCACTTATTTTCAAGCGTGCGCTATCCAGAATCGAATTCTTCAGAAAGATATATGGCTGAATTTTCGAAATTTTGTCGAATTTTCTGTCCGAATGATCATTCTGGTTGGGTGAGATTTGTACCCCTTATTGAGGAATGTCTGAATTCTACAGTGCAGGAGAGCACAGGAGAAGTGCCAATGAGACTTCATTTAGGAAGAAACCCAGAAAGGCCGTGGGATAATCTTTTTAACCACATACCTAGAGATCCCGACCTAGGAAGGCAGCAGAGAATTGACAGAGCGAAGGAACAACTCCAGAAAACAGCAGAAAAACGATTGAATAGAGTAGCTGGAAAACGTTTTGGTGCGCCCTTAGAAATTGGAAATCTAGTATTACTACGCAGACCTGTCAAGGCTGGTGTGAGTAAGAAAATCTATCCCAAATTTGGAATAGTGTTCATGGGTCCGTTCAGAATTACGAATGCTTATGGAAACAACTGTTATGAACTCTACGATGATGAGAATAATGTCGTTTATGGCAAGTTCAATGCTGGAAACTTGAAGAAATACTATCCAAGAGTAAGATAATAATAATTGAATTTCGTGTTCAAGTGAATTGAGATATTTATAACACAGAGTTTAAAAACAATTTACAACTGTTTTTAAAACATGGTGAAGGGAGAATGCCCCCGTAATTTGAATTATATTGAGACCACGGTGGCTGTATTGGAAAATATGAAGAAAGTTATGGCTGTCATAGTTGTGACGTGGATACTCATGACGTAGGCACGGATGACGCAGACTTTATGCAAGTAGGCTGCTTGAGCTGAGATTCTTGGTGACGTCATGATTTTGTTCGAGAAAGATCTGAGATTTACGACGCAGTCGCAGGGAAACGAGGAATTGTGCTGAGGAAGAAGTTACGCGATTGGAGGAGAGACTCGAACCAATGAACGATAGTTAGGAGGGAGACGGAGATTACTGAAACTATCATATTTAATTTCTTTTGGAATGCAGAATTGTGGAAAACTATTTTCAGTTATGGCATTGATTTGGAATTTTGAAGAAATTATTTTTGGGTTTTTGAAATTTGAAAATCCGTCAAGTATTGCCAAAGTTAGAACTTCTAGCGATGACGGAGAAACGAGCTATGGAAGGGATGGATACGCCCCTTAAGAAGTTGATAAAAGGTCTTGCACAGCAGAGAGGAGCTCTCATATCTCATGTGTCTGATACCGCATATATATTGCTGATGTTATAGTCGTTTTCGAGTGATAAAGTGAAACAAGTCGTCTTTAGCGTGTGGTAAAGCCAACCGCATCGAACGAGCTTCGAGCGCGCCGCAGTTCCATTATACGGTGTTTGAAACTAGGCGAAGTTGAAACGCACTCATTTTCAAGTCTACAAGTTAACATATCAAGAGTTGACTAATGCCTTTAAGCTACTTCTATTGTGCAGTACTATATTAAAGTGTGTAGAAAGGTTGAACATTCTCAACATTATAATTCGAAAGATATTGGCATTTTAACACGGCAGACAAAAGTGATTTTCTCGCCGCCTGAGAAGCACTTTTAAAATATATCACATTGTACGCTACGGCTGACACTGGTATTGCAACCGTGCTACTACATATTGCTTTTGGTGTTATAACGCTGCATTCTAACATGGAACAAAATATTATGGCAGTTCTTTCAACTATTATAACGGAAGTGGAGATGGAAGACTAAGGACTTTAATGCAATTGGGACATATATTGATGGAGTGAATTAACAGCATGGAACTTCGCTAATCGTCTTTCTACAAAGGCGAGCATGTAGTGAACATCCAACTACACTCATGCATCGTAGTCCAACGCTAAATTATATCAAATGGCAGTGGAAACATATTCATACTCCACAAATATGAATATTTCTACGGAAATTATTGCAATAAACTTCATGGCGAATTACTACCAGAACTTCAGGAACTATCAAGAGAGGCCAGGTTGGACCCGGCTCACACAGAAGAGTTTTGCCAGAAGGATGTCTATCGTATACAAGGAGCAGTGCAATTTCCGGAGGAGGAAGCAGTTCTATTCTCCGAGGGCGCTGATTCCAGGTTCGAGGACGGAGCACATCTTTTTGGTGAAATGGAACCATCAGCAGTCTTCTTTGGAAGATTTTCCTCTGGAACTTCAATCAACAGATAAGGTAGTCGTGAACGTTTCTTGTTTTATTTGAGCCATTTAGCGATGTCTGAGCAACCATTTTTCCCATATTTTTGTCCTATATGTATTTTGCCCCATTTTCTTGTTTGAGATTTATGTACTCAGTACACTTCGATGATTTATGCCTTTTTCTACGATTTATTAAGACATTGTTATGTCATTGGCAGATTTAAATAATTTTGGATCAGTTGAGACTGATAATTTTTTTTTTCAGTAATTTGCATATTTTAGTAGTCACGATTTGACTGTCAAGTAAATGATTTTCTATGGCAGATTTGAATTCAGACAGCGTGTCACTTTATTAAAGTAATTCTATTCAGTAAATTACTTTGACCAATTTTCTGTCATCCTCAAGAAAGAAGAATAATTAAAAGATTTTAGAGCGTTAAAATCTATTTCTGTATCGACGATCTTGGAAATACTAGTCGTTTTATGAACATGATTGAAACATAGACATTTATCGTCAGTTATCGTCATTACCATTGCATTACAGACAATTTTATGAAATATGAACGTTGATTTTGATTTATTGAATACACTATAGTAATGAACATTTGATAGGAATTTTCTCAATACTAGATTGGAACAATAATGTTTGCATTCCAAAGTCTAATTGTATTCTATTCGACTATTTTGCAGTTTAGATGAACTTTGTTTGAAGATAGTATTTTTATACTACGATACTTAGGAGATATTAATCTCAATTTTGATAGACCAGAAAGGCGTGTATAATCGTATTTGCTATTAAATTTATTTTTGTGATTGGCAAATTTTTACTTCATATCGATTCATGAATGAAACCCACGAAGGTTAAGTAAATAACAGTTTTGAAACAATTAATGAATATAAGAATTTTTAAAGTGGAACTATGGATGTATAATCGTTAGTTCAGTGGACATGTAAAAGTCGCTGATGAATAATGCCCTTGAATAATTGAAGGAGGTTCCCACAGTAATATTAATGAAGTTGATGAGATTATAAGTGGAGGTTTTGTGTATGGATTATGGAAGATTTTTATGCCATATATATATGAAATATATGATGAATTCTGGGCCTATTTTATGCATTTTAGTGCGTTTGAGCGAAGTTTTTTTCCGCTGAGTTTATTGTCCAGGTCCTTTGAAAATTAATCATGTGAAATTACTGTTAAAATTAACAAGAGTGTTAAATAATTTGAGATAACGATTTTGAACGGAGGTTACCGTCACAAATAATAATAATACTTATTAAAACTTATTAAACCTGATTTATAAGCTTAAATATAACTAACCTTCATTGGTCGATTATGTTAACCTGATTTGAGTAATTATCAACCGGATAAACGTGTGGTTTAATGTATTTCTAAAATAAATAAATATAAATATTGTAAATAAATTATGTAATTATCTTTAACAATAATTGGAAATGAAAGGAATTAAGGGAGGCGTGTATAGATTTTTGAATTGTCATTTGACAATATTATAAACAATTTGTAATTGTTATAAACAATTAATGAGCATTTGTTATAAACATTAAGAGTTTTGATAATATACTCTAAAGAACGCTAATTATACATATGGATTATGTAATTAAACAAGTTTTGGGATTATTAGAGTAATCCAGTAACATGTGAATGAAGCATTTAAAAGATTTGCGTGATAACATTTGAGTTGAGTTGAGGACATTTAAAGCGTTTGAAAAGGAGCTAAGCTCGAAGGTTACGAGCATATGCTAGCACTAGCCGAACAGGTGGGTCCATTTGACGACCTGGGCATGCGACATAATGTAGGGTGGATCGCAGCTGGCCTGACAACTGTATGTTAGAGGCCAAGGCCGATTACATAACAGGCTTGCCGTTATAAATAAAGTGTGATGTTTATGAAAGAGGAAAACAATTGCTACGTGTCTCGTTCCAATTCCCGCATCCATTCCAAGTGTATTACTATTATTACGTTCTTTATAAGCAAGTGAAAGATAAAATTTTGTATGTAACGTCCAACAGTCCTACAGGAGGACATGATTATATTGACAATGGCTTCTGATTGCCACGTGTATTTTGTTGAGTTTTTGTTAAAGTCATTCCCTTTATGTGAAATAAAGTATTGTACAGTTTAAAGTTTCTTGTCTTCGTCTTGGTTCGTTTTAAATATCATGGTGGAGGTTATTGTGTGGGCATACTTTAAGTGATCCAGTTGGCAACCCATTCCCGAGATTAATTTGAAGAGGTAAGTAAAGGTAAGTATGAACCCCCGTATATTTTGGTGTGTTCCACAATAATTTTCTTGTTAACTGCTGTGCTCTAATCTCGGTAGTATCTGTCAGTGCCATTTTCATTGATGTAGCTGTGCCGGTGCGTTTGATTATTGGCAATCCGATTAAGGGGGCGGATATCTGACAGCCTACTATCCGGATTTACGGGGACAGTACCAAATACAACAAGTTGGTTTACCACGTGGGTTAGATTTAAAATCAGAACATGATCGTTGGTTAACATAAGAATCCTGGCCTGTAGGCTTTTTGTCGACACATTAACTTGATAAAGCCGTTTTTTACTTGAACCGAGAAGATGTGGTGCGCTGTGTGTTTTGTCGTATCGAACTTTCACACTGGGAAGATCTGGATGATCCCTTTAGAGACCATTTTCGATGGTCTCCTTGTTGTCCTTACATGCTTGGAAAACAAGTGGGTAACATATCCGTGTATTCATTTTACCGAACCACAAGACCATTGGCCGCTACTTACGTTGCTGAATCACAAATAAATAATAATAATGATGTATTACCAGCCAACAACGGTAGTGTCGATATATGTGGTCCATATGCCATAGACAATGTTAAATTGGCATGCGGTTTTGAAAAATTGGGAGTTTGCAAGACTAAAGCACTAGCAAACCCAGAATACAGCTCTGTTGAAATACGTTTAGAATCTTATAAAAATGTTTGGCCATTAATATTAAAACACATTACCAAACAGCTAAGTGAAGCTGGTTTTTTAATACTGATGAAGGGGATAACACAATATGTTTTTATTGTGGATTTGCTTTAAAGGATTGGCAAATGACTGATGACCCTTTTGTGGAACACGCTCGATGGTTACCTAAGTGTAGATACACGGTGTTGCTTAAAAGTCAGGAATTTGTGAACACTATTCGCAAAGAAAACGTGATTGCAGCACGTGGCATAAAAGTGCCTTTAGAGTTAGAACACGCGGAGCAAATACATGGGGCTGAAAAAAAAAACCTTGTCTCACGAACAGATACAAATGTGTGACCAAAAATTATGTAAAATTTGTTATCAAGATCAACTAGATGTTGTATTTTTGCCTTGTGGACACATGATAGCCTGTGTCAAGTGTGCATTAGAACTTAACACTTGTGCTATATGCAGAAAATTAGTATCTGCTACAGTTAGGGCATTTCTTGCATAACTAGTATAATTTATTAGCCATGCATAGTGCAAAATCCCTAATTGCACAATATTATTAAAGATGTTTTAGAGTGTAATAGATATGCTTCTCTTTGGTTTACAGACTACTACAATGAATGTTTTGAATGTTGTGGGTCAAGCATGTGGCTTAGAGACAAAGAAGCTCAGCGAATTGCCAACGCATATTCCATTCCACATTATCAAGATTCGGAAATTTAAAACAGCATATGGTGATCGTGTACTTTGTGTATGTGAAAACTTTGAAACATTTCTGCCTATACGGTTTAATGATATGTCGGAGAGTGTTTTCGATGAAGTCAATACTGCTGTGCAACCTGTACACTTAATTTATGAAAGTTTTAAAAACAAAAGGTGCATGGTTCGTTTTAATTAAATAAAAAACAAATATGAATGAATAATGGAAAAATATAAGTGATGACAATAGACTGAAAGAAAAAGATATGTGTATAGAACAATAATGTTTTAGTTTTTAGTATTGCCATTAAAATGTTATGATGAAAAAAAATGTATGTATAGTTTGTAAATAAATGTAAATGATGGTACAATGCTGTTTTATTTTTACAAAGTTGGAAGATTTAACATTGCAGAGTCTACATGATTACGACAATAAATGCATACTTAATACAAGTCTATGCCTTTACGATAGTGTGATATAGTTTTAAAAACAAAACTTGTTGTAGATCTTTTTTCCACGGCGACAAATAGGTAGAAAAACGTCATTATCACTATCATAATGATAAGCAACATTATGACTATCATTATAATGACAATTATTATCCTCAACATAACTAAAACCAGTCAAATTTTCCTGTTCCTCTTCCTGTTCCTCTTTCTCTACTGTGTCCTCGTATAGAGTCTGAGTGGCTTTTGATAATATTAAGGGTTTTTTGATCATTGAACTATTTTGAGCAGCAAGATTATTTTCTTGTACTAGCTTTTTAACATTTTCATGATTTTCTGTTGACAGCAACATAGTTTCATGCAGTACACTACATTGATGATCCCTGACACTTAAAACCTCACTAATTTTACTTTTTAGCTCACTGCGACATTGTTTTGAACGTTGTTTTGAACAACGCCAAATAACAGAACCATTTTTATTGGTTCGTTTCACAATATATGAATATCCTTTATAGAAACATGAGGCTTACCATACCTAGTCACAGATACTTCCATATCAACTGTCAAGCATAGACTAAGCTCTAGTAAAGACAACTTGGTAATAAGAACAATAGTTTAATGTGCGAGCATATATGGGTGCAAATGTGGGAGCAAAAAAGTGGGAGCAAAAAGTGGGAGCAAAAATTGAGAGAAAAAAGTGGGAGCAAAAAAAAGTTGGAGCAAGAATGGGAGCAATGTGAAAGCAAAAGTGGGAGCAAGTAAAGGGAGCATATGTGAAAGCAAAAGTGGGAGCAAAAAGTGAGAGAAAAATGTGGGAGCAAAAAGTGTAAGCAAAAGTGGGAGCAAATATGAGAGCAAAAAATAGGAGCAAGTATGGGAGCAAATGCAAAAGCAAAAGTGGGAGCAAAAAGTGAGAGAAAAAAGTGGGAGCAAAAAGTGTAAGCAAAAGTGGGAGCAAAAATTGGGAGCAAAAGTGGGAGCAAAAATTGGGAGCAAAAAGTGGGATGAAAAAAGTAGGAGCAAGTACGAGAGCAAATGTGAAAGCAAACGTGGGAGCAAGTATGGGAGCAAATGTGAAAGCAAAAGTGGGAGCACAAAGTGAGAGAAAAATAGTGAGAGCAAAAAGTGTAAGCAAACGTGGGAGCAAATATGAGAGCAAAAAAAGTAGAAGCAAGTATGGGAGCAAATGTGAAAGCAAAAGTGGGAGCAATAAGTGAGAGAAAAAAAAGTGGAGCAAAAAGTGTAAGCAAAAGTGGGAGCAAATATGAGAGCAAAAAGAAAGGGAGAGCAAATATGGGAGCCAAAAGTGGGAGCAAAAAGCGTAAGCAAAAGTGGGAGCAAACAAGTGTGAGAAAATATGGGAGCAGAAAGTAGGAGCAAATTTGAAAGCAAAAGTGGGAGCAAAAAGTGAGAGCAAAAAGAGCGAGCAGAAGTGAGTGCACAAAGTGGGAGCAAAATGTGTGAGTAAAATGTGGGGGCAAATGTGGTGTTTTACTAAAACAATCTCCCCTAACCTAACTTCACCTAACCTAACTTCACCTAACCTAACCTTCCAACTCTCAGATCAAAAGTTAAATTCTGGCCATAGTCGAGTTGGAACCCAAAACCTCTGGGATAACACCCAAGTATACTAGCCACTACACCGCGAGATGGGCAAATTATCATGCAACACAACACAAAAACAAGAAGTTCCGTGACGAACTAAAGAGCCTACTTTTCATGCCAATGATTATCCTACAGTATATGAACCTATCTAGAATAATGACGAAATTAAGTAGCTAACATCGAAATTTCTAATTAGTTCGAAATACTCTATACCTGGCATAGCCTAATGTAGCCTAATAGAGCACTACAGTTGGCAGCCCTGATGACTGAATATGTTCTTAGTTCCATCTCTTAAGGTACAGAATACAAAATTTGGTGTAAGTCCAATGAATAGCATGGACGTTACATGCAGTTAAACATTGGATCTAACAGCGCGCGTAAAATCATGTTGCCAACAATGTCATGCATGTATTGGTCAGAAATAATCTGAAATAATATGATCTATTGTTGTGCCAATTTTGAATGTAATCCAGTAGTTAGTATAGAAGTTACATGCATTTTAAAATTGGCCTATCAGCAGGCTTAGAATCATGTTGGCAGCACTGACGTATATTAATTACTCCAAATTCATCTAGAATGCCAGGTAATATACGTGTGCAAAGTTAAGAGCTATTGGCTTGCATACTTTCTGATATATTGATATTAGGATAACAAAAATAGGGACAGCACGTATTAACAATTGGAAAAACCTGGTTGCTCTTGAGAATACGCATAGTCATATCTGTTATGGTACACATAGCACATACGAAATTTGGTTGAAATCCAAATGATAGTATGGAAGTTACATGTATTTAAAGTTGGACCTGTCAGCAGGCTTAGAATCATGTTGGTAGCACTGACGTTTTTTTAGCGTATGGCTTTTAGTGCCGGGAGTGTCCGAGGATATGTTCGGCTCGCCAGTTTTGTAGCTGCTTCGAGACGGACACTCAATGGGTGAGCTACAAGTACCGTTGGGGGGGAGTTGGAATGTAAGGGCTAGGAATTGGAGGGTAGCGGCTGTGGCCTATACTTAGGGACCAACCCCGGCATTTGCCTGGAAGGAAGATGGGAAACCACAGAAGACCATCTTCAAGGTTGCCGGCGGGGGGATTCGAACCTCCTCGCCTCCCGGATGTGAGCGACTGCCAGCAGTCATGCCGTAACGACCTCGGCTAACTCACCTGGTACTGACGTATATAAGTTACTCCAAATTAATATAGAATGTCAGGTACTATACGTGTGCATAGATTAAAGCTGTCGGCTTGCATACTTTCTGATATATTGGTATTTGGATAAAATAAATTAGGAGCATTTAATAACAGTTAGCAGCCCTGGTGGGTTTTAAGAATAAGCTCAGTCATATCTGGTTATGCACACATACAACATACGAAATTTGGTTGAATTCCAATTGATAGTGTAGAAGTTATATGCATTTCAAAATTGGACTTATCAGCAGGCGTATAATCATTTTGGCAACACTGCCATGTATGGCCTCCTGGAAATTAAACTGCAATATTATTATCTATACGTGTGCCAATTTTGAATTAGCTCCCATTCATACCTTCCAAGATATCCAACATGGAGCTCAAATTTCAATTGCGATTTTTTATCAGTAGGTAGCACTGACATCATTTTCAAATATGGCCATGAGATATTCAGGTATAGATCTTTACTCCTACCAAATTTTGTTTCGATTGCTGCTGCCGTTTAGGAGTTGATAGGGGGGGACAGACACACAGCCAGACAGACAGACAGACAGACAGACAGAAGGACAGACAGACACACAAACGTTTGCCCGATCTCATAAGTCAACTTTTTCCTCATTTTTGCAAAATGTGAAAAGTAGGCTAATAAAAGTTTCCTGTAGTGTAACTCATTGACTGACAACCATAGTTGAGAATTCAAACCCAAGACCTCAGGACTTTTGTTTTGAACATTATCAGAAATATTATTCAATTTACATTTTGCTCTTGCTTTTAGTTATAAGAGTTGGCATTAATATGGGAGCAAAAGTGAAAGCAATAAGTGGGTGCAAGCATGGCTGGTTGTTGAGACTTTCATATCAACTAATACACATAAATTTAATTTTAGTAAAGTGACTTGGCTAATATAAATAATAATTGTGCCGCTTCTTGGCACTAATCTCTGATCGAACGTACAATTTATACTTCGGCATGAACATTTGATTCGAGCGGCGGAGTTAGTTGTGGCTGGCCTCGATAGGTGGCATATCTTGCCGGTGCTGCCTAGGACAGGGATTTTAGTTCCTCTCTCTGGCCGATAGCAAGAGCTATGTTCTAGCGACAAGTATTTGAACATCTCGACGTTGACTTTTATGGTTTTGGGAGGCTGGTATTTTTCGAGGCATGTATGATTTTCGTACTGATGTTGTTAGGCCAGTCATCATGGATCTACGTGGTTTTATAAATACATAAGAAGTAAACTGAAGTTCTACGGTATGTGAAAATATTGAATGATATTATCCCTCTTCGTCAAGTTATTGGCTGGTTACTAATTGTAATCTTACTGGAGATAAACGTCAGGATATGATTCGTATATTATGGAATTAAGGTAGGCTATTTTGTCATCGTAAGTACTTGTGACTGTATCGACTGGCAAGGTAAATGTCAGTGGCGTAGCGTGAACTTTTGATCTGGGGACGCCAAAGTTTTAAACGACAGTTAAACTAAGGAACAAATCAAAAAGCTAATATGAAAGACACTGTCACATACCTCACACAGTCTTGTACATCAGCTCCATTCGTCTTTTCTTATTTTCTGCGAAAATGTCTATGATGTGTTCAAGAAATACGGGGTCTGATGAAAGCTCACCTAATATTTTTTTCAATTGCCAATGAATTTAAACACGAATAGCGACTATTGCTCATAGAATTTCTAAGGTAGGTTTTAATTCTTTTCAGCGTGCTCATGCTGCGTTCACTACTAGCTGTAGTAGTTGGAATATTCAGTACAAAGCGTAGTAATTTAATTACTTCCTGATAGATGGAGTCAAGACCGTTCGTAACAAAATATTTTAAAAGATCTTTTAGAGCTAAATGCTTTGTCTGATCTGCATAAACAATGTGAAGTTCATTTACTAATTAGTTAACATTAAAGAATGGGAACTGTTTTACCAAAAAATCTAATTTGCTCTAGTGGAATGTTTCGGTGTATTCTTTAAACTTCATTTTCTTGTACTAACTCTATGAAATTTAGATGAGTACGATCTTCAAATCTACTTTACATTTGAGCTGTTAGTGAATCTACTATTTCAAAAGACAGCCCTCTCAACGTGTTCTTTTGATTGCCATCATACATTACGTTTTCATTCAACTGGATGTATTTTTGAACGCATATGTCAGTGAGATCTTCATTTCTTAAGTTTTCTATGCTTTTGACGACAGCCTCTATCTTATTATGGCAAGTTACAATACTCACTGTCGATGACTGTAACAATTTGAAAATATGAGCAGTGTAAATGAAACAAGCTTCGAATACACATAGCAAATATACAAAAGTTGGGTCATCCATATGTCTTTTGCGACCAATGGCACAGTTCACAGAATCGTCGTCCCATTCACTATTTTTCATCATCAATAATTTCATCAAAAATGCATTACAATTCTTGGAAATGTTTAATAATGGTGAAAACTGCCCTCGAATGAAAATTCCATCTCGTATTGCTTGCTCGTGGAAGCTTAAATCCTCTTTTGGTCAACAAAACTGTCCTTTTAGAATATTTGCTGAAAAAACGGTGAAAAGCAGTCAAGGTATAGACAAACAAACGAACCTGTTTTATTGTTTTTGAGCCATACAGAAGTACCAAATTTAATTGGTGGGCGTAACAATGGATGAAAAGAGCATATGGGCAAAACTGTTTCACTAGCTTGTGAACTCCTCCTTGTCTGCCTGCCATTACAGCTGCGCCATCGTATGTCTGGCTTACTCCTTTTTCTCCATTTACTTCCCAGTCAAGTAAAACTTTGTGCACGACTTCTGCCAATCCCGCAGCTGTTTTATTCTTGGAAACGTCATAAAATCCGACGAATCTCTCCTCTATTCTATCATCCACACAATGTCTAAATAGTATGCTCATCTGGCTCTTACATGACACGTCTAATGTCTCATCCGCTTGTATGGATAGAAAGGGGGCTTCATTTATTTCTGATTTGATTTTTTCATTTAATGCAATTGTTTTAACTTCTATCAAGTCATTTTGAATGTCTGGAGATGTTCCTTTTAATAATGATGATGACTGTAAATGGTCTCTAACTATCGATTCATTTTGAGCGAGCAGATTCAACAATTGCAAATAATTACCCTTGTTAATAGAACTTTCATCTTCTGTATGCCCACGGAAGGCTAGTTCTTGTGTACAGAGAAATACTACAGATTGAATGAGTCGTCGCGCATGCTGCCTGTTTGAAGACACGATCTCATTATGTTTTACTGCTTGTAGTCGAGCAGCTTCAGAAAATGCATGCTCAATGCGAGTTTTACCTAGCAGATGATATGCTTCACAATGTAACAAATGGTGTTTTGAAGACTGGTGTTTTACAGCTTTGTTAATTGAATTATTCAGGTCCGAAATTCCTTCTGTGCACCATTCAGTATCTTTCGCCCCAAACATAAGGCAAACGTAACAAAACATTTTGTTTATTTCAACACACCCAGTTAGCCAGGAAAACCTGTCATACCAAGAAAACTGAAAACTCCGTGTGCGATTTTTACCAGCTTATTTAATTGATAAATTTGGCTTTGGTCTTTTTGTTTTTAATTCACATCGCTGTTCATATGATAAAGTGCTCAAAAAAGTTGCCTTTAGAAAATTAATAACATTAGAGTCAGGTGAACTTACTTCAGTCATATTGGCAGCATTAAACACACTCAAGCACAATTAAAATTAACTACATTCTACAGTTCGAACTAGTACTAGCGCAGCGATTGGGCTATTGAGCTAATAGAACAGTGATCATCTGATCATACAGAGTTTACGCCAGCCAAACGCCAGCGTACGGAAGCACTTCCCTTCCGAGAAGCAAGAATGAACTCGCGCATGCGCTGCAACATGGCCTGGCCAGGGTGGTACATCGCTCTTGACGCCAAGAAGTTCTGGCGTACAAGAAAACAAAGCACAGCAGTGGACCGCGGCTGGGCTAAGACTAGTTATATGGTGGGTGCGGAAATAAAATAACTAAGCGCCATGTAATATGCTAACGCCGCATTTATATAAAATAAAAACGATGTTATATTTTACTCTTTGATGAATACACATTCTAATTTTTAAATCAGGGAACGCCCGGCGTATCGGCGTATTATAGCGCTACGCCTCTGGTAAATGTATTTATATTGTATTATCCTACGTTGCATGATAAGGGCCTTCAAGGTTATACATTCAAACTTAATGTCATCCTCGTGTATTCACACTGGTAGGCTAACTGACACTCATATTTGTTTTGCGTAATTAATGTTTTGTTTTCTGTTTTCTGTTAATTTGTAAATGTATTTTAATTACGAGTAGTATGCCTAATGGTCTGTGTAAAGTTTATTAATGTAGGACTTGTTTTGATGTTCTATAGCGCTAGTACGGTGATCGTTTTTCTTCTGTTTTTCATGATGGCTACTGTCGTATTGTTTTTAACTATGTGTGATCATCTGTTGTTAATATTTGAGAGATTTTTGGTAGCCATTGAGGTGAAAAGACGTAAATTGAATTAGCTCCGTATATTTTGTGTTGGAAGACATTAATTCTTCAGTTTTAGGCAACGTATTTTATTGGATATTGTAACATGCGTAGGCCTGGCTTGTGACATGTATTGTCTCGGGAATTAATTAATTACTAGATGAAACCCGTCAAAACATGACGGACAATGGAAAACAAATTTACTGAAGAAGCTTCTTATATAAGTTACATTCTTTGTACGATTACTTTTTAGCACTATTGCAACTTTAAGGGCGTCAAAAGATAGCACTCTCAGCATTGCAACATATTGCTGGTCATGACTGAAAACGTGATGAGGTCATCATCATCTTGCACAGTTTCCAGTCACTGGCCGGATCTGTTTGGAACACAAGCCTCTCCAACGTCTTCTGTCTTCCCACCATCTCTAAGCCTCCACCCTTGTCCAGTCTTCTCCTCTCTTCTTTACGCTTTCTTCCACCCCCTTCAGCCACCTGTCTCTCGGTCTCCCTCTTGGTCTCTTTCCTTCCCACTTCGCCTCGTGTATCCTCCTGGGTATCCTCTTCTCCTCCATTCGTTTTACATGTCCATACCATCTAAGTCTAGATTTCTCTATACCATCCTGTAATGGTTCCTCCTTCATTAATTCTCTGGTCCTCTCATTTCTTATTCTGTCCCTCTTTGTAGCTCCAATACTGCTTCTCAAGAACCTCATCTCACTGGGCTGTATTTTGCTCTTCTCCCTTCCTTTCATAACCCAGGTCTCCGAGGCATACGTCAGGATAGGGACATAGTACGATATATGATCTACTTGCTGTTCTGAGGGATATCCCTGCTCCATAACATGCTTCTCACACTCCTCTGGATTGCTTCTGCCTGTCTCCCCCGCTCATTTATTTCTCTACCGTTTCTTCCATTCTCTTGTATCAGGCTTCCCAGATACTTGAAACTCTCCACTTTCTTCAGCTGTTCCCCACCTATTGTTATTCCCGTTGTGGTCATTTCCTTCTTCCTTGTTGTGATCACCATCTCACTCTTATTTATGCTAAATTTCATCCCATATCCTTGTATTATTCCTTCCCACACGTCCAACTGTTCCTGTACCTCCTCCTCCTTGTTTCCACAAATCATCAAATCATCCGCAAACACCATTGCTTTCATCTTTCCTTCCCCAATTACTTGTGCCGCTCGGGTCATTATGTCATCCATCACCACAATGAAAAGTAACGGTGACAGTGCACTTCTTTGTTTCAGGCCGTTTCTCTGTTCCACCCAGTCCGATCTCTCTCCTCCCACTTTCACACAGCTCACGCTTCCCTTGTACATCTCCTTTATCCTCCTTATAGTCCATTTTTCTACTCCTCTATCCTCCAGGGACTTCCATACTTTGTTTCTGCATACACTGTCATATGCTTTCTCAATGTCCAGGAAGGCCATCAGTAGATCTGTTCCATACTCATAGTGCTGTTCTTGTTACTGCCTTACAGCAAAAATCAAATCCACTGTGGACCTTCCTGCTCTGAAGCCATGTTGTTCTTCCCTCATCCCTCCTTCTATCCTTGTCCTAATTCTCCTTTCCAAAACTTTCTCAAACATCTTTGCACAATGACTCATCAGTGTTATTCCCCGATAGTTTCTGCATTCTGTTCTACTACCTTTCTTGAAGATCGGGACAATTATTCCCTTTTTCCAGTCCTCTGGGGTCTTCCTTTCCTTCCATGCTGCCTTCATCACTCGGTACAACCATTGTATCCCCACCTCTCCTGCTGCTCTCACCATCTCCACACTCAACTCATCCACACCCGGAGCCTTCCCTCCTTACATCTTCTTCAATGCATCTTCCACTTCTTTCCATGTTAAGTCCTTTTCTGTTTGCAATTCATCTACTGTACCTCTTCCCCGATGTCTTCTTCCTCGCCGTGGTTTCCATTTGGGTTCAGGAGTTCTTCAAAATATTCTTTCCACATTTTCTTCAGTTCTTCCCTATTTTCTATCCCTTGTCCCCTTTTGTTCACCATTCTAACATAATCCGTAGGATCCTTCCGCCTCTTATTCTTTACCATCCCATACAGGACCTTTTTTGTACCTTCACTATCCTGCTGGTCATGACTTAAAACGTGATGAGGTAAATAGCCCAATACGTTCAAGAGTTTCTCCTTGAGCTTGATTGATTGTGATAAAGTAGGCCGAACGAATAGGACATTGTTGCCTATTAAAAGAAAATGTACTGTACCTGCAAGTGTTTTATCGGAAGGTGTTAAATCAAGTCGTAGGATTTGAGCTCTCTGCCTAATATTACTGCACCTATTATATCCGAATCCAAGCAATTTCTTACATATTTCTTACAATTAATATATTACCATATATGAGTCCTTGGGAAACGTTCAGATTTCTAAGGAGCATAACTATGGCTCAAACGTTCGGAGTATATGGAGGCGAATCACTTAATTCCAAGGAATTGAAAAATTCAATAATAGGGAAATGAAGTAGCTGGCTTTCATCTTCAGTATCCAATCTGTTAACGCTGATGTATGTGTTTGAACTACTGGATATAAGTTCAATGACTTTTAAATTAATATCATTACATTGTTGCAGCTTGGCAAATATTTTATATTCCAGCAGATCAATTTTACCCTCACAACAGTAAAGACCAAAGTAACCACGCATAGATTTTACGCAAGAGAAATACAATGTAGAACAATGTTTACATTTGATCGTCAAAGACCTTACAGTACACTGTACTGCATAATATCTGGAATTGTTTCTGAAATGGCCTATTTATATTGGATTTTAAATGTGGCTTCGTATTATTCGATAACACTATAGTGTCCTGCAATAACGGAGCCGTTAAATATTAAATGGCAAATAATACTTCCATTGCCGAAATCAACTGCGTAGTTAGACTCAGTACTCTAAACAAATAATCATTAAACAATTGTCTTATACAATGAAGTTCAACATGACCGTCCAGAGACTTTCATACTCAAGTTGGTTGGTGAGGAGAATGCGATGAGACTGATCGCTTAAAATAAATTCCTTATAATTGTTCCTGCCAGCGAATTTTTTTGCAATAGCTTGAAAACGCAGCTCAGAATGACGTTCTTCATTTTGTTATAAACAGTACGAAACTGCTCTAAATAAGCAATTTCCATCACCTGTTATAGGTTATGACAGTACATTTTGCAGGGGAACATAGAATCACTTCGCCAACTACTGGAACGACCATAGGCCTATACTCAATACTCACTTCGGCAGTCACCCTAATGGAGGCAGTTTTTGAATTCTATGACCCGTGCATGTCAAAAATCGTATTAACACATGGAGGCCCACCTATTCTTGTCTATCGCCCCGGAGACCCGGGTTACATTTCCTGCTCTGCCAAGAAATTGAATTCTGGTCTGAGGGCAAAAACGGGGCACATTCAGTCTCTTGAGGTATAACTAAGAAGAGGAAGGTTTAATTCCCACCTCGACAATCTTGGATGTGGTTTTCCGTGGTTTCCCACTTCCACTTAAGGCAAATACCGGGATGGTTCCTAACTTAAGGCAATGGCCGTCTCCTTGCCATTTACCACCTTAATTACAAATACACACACAGTAATGCAGCCATCACAATAACACAGGTTATGAGAGAAAATTTCACACATACACACCCAAGTACACGGGGCTGAGTGACCACGATTTCGGAGCCCTTCAAACGAATTATGTTTGCCAAGTGTCTCTTATGGCGAAAGCAATTGTGGACACGCGCGAGTGCCTTGAAAACTACTTTTTTCTTTAATAATTTAAGAGTATATCGACGATGCATAATTATAACTTTTAGTCTAGGACGCTAATAACTTGACCACCGAAGCATTGGGAAGAAATTGCAATATTAAGGTACATACACAACATAGCCTACACATTCAACTGTCGGTTAATGTTCCTCAAAATTTCCCTTCTTAAATATTCCCCTCCTTTATAATTCTCCATCACGTGAAAACATGCCATGTCTTAGGTTTTAAATATATCGATGCAATGGTGCTGCCATCTGCTGTCAGGTACTGGAACTATATGGGCGATGTACTGCCATCTGTTGTCAGTTATAGGAACTGATTGCAGATATTTAAACGGCGTACTGAGGACAACAGTTAGCTCTTTTGATGACATGCTGTAATGCAATGGTAAAACGGAAATAAAACGTATTGAGAGGGAATGTAGAAATATGTATCTTTAACAGACATAAAACCTTACTAATACTCCTTGATTAAACAATATTTCAGTGGTAAAAAAAAAAAATATCGGCGAGGGCTCGGATCGAACCGGTGAACATAGGAACCACAGTCAGTCGCCTTAACCTCATAGCTACTCGCGCACTCTTGTTCAGCAGCTGACGCAGCCGTTCATCATCTTCAAAAGCCGCTGTCTGAAGGAAATAATCCATCTTATTATCCAAATAAATCAATGTTGCACATTCGTATACGTTCATACTGTTATTATATTTTATTGTCAGAACTTGGTTAATGCATGTTTTCAATTACATGGAAGCTTATTAAATAACTTACATTTTAATGGACTTCTCACCGCCATTTTGTCATGACCCCAGGCGGATTGTGCGCATGCGTGAGGGCCAAGAATTCTGCTATTTTCTATATTAATTCAAAAATATACCGTAATATATTTGTTTATTTTAGAGTCACTCTGCAAATCTAGAGGTCAAGAGCTTTCGTTAGAGTGCTCTACGAAATAAATCGGTTATGTCGTTCTCTCAATCTCGTGATAACAAAAATCACCTTACTGTTTTAAATATATAGATTTATTTGTGTGGAAATGTATGAAAGACGGTATGATGCATTATGCAGGGGCATAATGAAGCTATTGAATATTTAATTCGTCATCCTCTTGATATTTGGCTTGGATTCTCACTAATGACAACAGATGATTGGTTGAAAGCACCGCTTATTTACTTCATTGTAACAACTTTGGCTGGATTACTAAAATATGTATTACAGTCAACAGGAAGGAACAAATATTTGATGTCAGAATCCACATCTTGATTTGTAAGTGTTTTGTTTATTTTGTATGCATGTTTATTGTGAATATATTATGTTTTTACACGATCACCTTAGTATTATTTCTGGGTTCCGGGGTTCGAAGATGGTTTCAGACAGTTACCCTCTGAGTATGAATTTACTATGGTCCAGTGCCTTCCCTCCCAAAGGCCATTACTTTAGTAGTGGGTCAAATGTGTTATAGCAGTAGCGTGGTTAGATTTGTACCACATTCAGTATTTGTTTGGGGCTAGTCTTTGGATCTTGGGGCTTGGAAGTATGCTTAGGCCTAAAGTGTGATATTTTTATGTTTGTTGTTATTGTTTTATCTTTGTATAATTTTCTTGTTATTTATGTTTAATGTGATAATATACTGAATGGACGAGAGCATTTTAAAAGCTGCACCATATTTATCCAAAGAGGAACTGGCTTATGAAATACAAATAAGGAATGGCAATCCTAATTTTCATCGTGAACTGGATATATGAAATGAAAATCCTTAAAGTCAGCTCCTGTTGTTAGTCTGACTGATCAACATTCTTATGGGACGAAAGGTAGGTCTGATGTTGTGATATCTGTTTCAAACCTATTAGTGTCCTGTGATGAGTTAAAGCAAGTTGCCAAACCTTCGGCATATCGTGTGAACAAATTAAAATTTCGTTCTATACACTGGATTAATCGTTTAGTGAGCTTAATTGAATATTGGTCCAAGAGTGATACTGTTTTTTCCACCAAGCTAGTTGGGTTTCGTGACAAGCTGATAGATAGTTTTAATCGGTTGTCCTCGAGTGATATTTCTGAGAATATTAGTGAACCTGTTGTATGTTCTGAAAGCGTTTGTTCATATGTTAGTGATTCTTGTGATGGCGTTGTGAATAATAGTTATTATATTGGTAATCTTGAATCAGTGTCGATGGAGAATAATGAAAATATGTTAGGCGCTTTGCAAACTAATAATACTACTGAGGTAAATAAACAAATAGGCTCTTCAAGAAATACACCTGAGGTCATGTCGAGCCCTAGTAATTTGAATGCTGTTGGTAATTCACGTTCTGATAAGAGATGTAACGATTTTTCTAGTTCAGTTTCTTGCCACGACGTTGGTAGTGCTGGGAATAGGTTAGGATCTCACCGTACTTGTACTGATAAGGAAGTACAAACTGTTGATAGCTTATTTGGTGAATGTGACGTGATAGAAAGAGTGAATAGGCTTAACCTTTCTGATAATCGTGCCTCGACTAACGTTGTTTCTCTAAATAAACTTATGACTGAGGGTCAGGTTAATTTTGCTTGCCTTCCTAACCCATTAGCTCTAATTTTGAAACATTTTCATGTGTGCTATGGCACTGATATTAATTTATTTGTGAATTTTTTGAAGAAATTAGTGGAATTAGGGGATAGTTCTGGTATAAATTATTTTCAGCCACGTGGAGAGATGCAGCTTGTGGATAATTGTAGTAGTCTTGTTCCTTATAAGAATTTACAGGGAAGGCGTGAGTTCATGCCTACTAATGTTCAAGGCCATGCATTTCAGGGGCGTGCTGACCAGATGTTTAATGGGAGTAGAGCCAGCAAAGGCAAGAGATGTGATTTTTGTGGCTCGTATGACCATATTAGTCGGTGGTGCGATGCAGATTTTGATAATTTAAGTTCATATTCGTTGTGGTGTATGTATTGTCAAAATTGTGTAGATGAATTCTGGTCATCAGGACATGTATTAGTTGTGTGTTTTATTGATGCTTGTATTTGTCTACACGTGTGGTGCACATTCCGCTTGATTGTGCAAATCTATAAAGGTTCTTCTTGCTTGTTATTGTCTAAATTGTGTTAGGTCTGAAGTGACAAACTTGTGTAAATGTATTTGAGTGCATGAGTGTGGGTGATTGTTATTAGTTTTGTTTTGTAATCGGGTGGGTATCTTGGTTGTTTCTTAAGGTGAATTAAGGTTAGGGTTTTTTTTTGCTTAATTTATAATTGAATTTAATTAAATACGCCGTACGTATAAAATGATACTATGTTGGGATATCATAGGTAAGTAATTACAAACCTCTTCTGTTCTCCGAGTGGTGACTTAGTCATTTATTTGCTTGTTGATTTATGAAGGTAACTACTTGCCGAAATGTGTTTTGGTGATGGAAAGTCATGCTATGCCAGGGTAAAATGCGGCTAGTATGACATGTTGATTTCAGTGTGTTTTATTTAAGGGTTATTATTTATTTTGTGTATGTCGATGTCCTAACGGTGTGGAAATTTATATTCTGGAAAATTATGGGGATTTTGTGGGTAGTAAATGGTTTTATGAATTTTGGGAGTTTGTAAGGTCGTATGATTTCAAAGAATGCTTGGGTACGTTTGTAGCTTGCTGGTCTGCGCGAGTGGTCAGTTGATCTTCTTTCATTTAGGGTCTTCTGTTGGTCATTTATTGAGGGATTTCTGTCGAGTCTGTTCTTATTTTGGTCTTGTTCGCTATATTGTTTACTTAATTTTATATACTAGGCTATGTCAAGAGTGAATAATTGTATTGTTTATGTTTATGTTATTGTCTAAATTGTGCATTTCCAAAGTCGGACATTCAGTATGTATAAATGTGGTGTGATTTGTTTTGTTTTTGTAATTGGGTTGGTTTTCTTGTTGTTGTTTTGTGGGTGTCCAGATAAGTGTGGATGTATATTAATTTAAGGGGTTTTATGGTCATTGTATTTTACTTAGAATCGTGGATATTAATTAGCATTTTGTTGACACATCTGTCAACTTAAGTCTACCAGATGAATGTTATGGGGGTTCATTTGCTTAGATTTGAGTTGAATATGTTGGTAAGTATTTATAAACATTTCTCCTAAGTCTTCAGTTGATTGAGTGGGCTCAATTTTTTTTTGCTGTCAGACTGGAAAATAAATACTTTAGGTTAAGTAATGTGATGTGATATGATGAATTGATTTGTGGTATTTGGTCAATATACTGAGATTCACTATAGGCCTCATGAAATGCGTGCTTCGTCTCGTTTTCCTAGTTTCTGTTTGGTCTGAGTCTGTATATGATAGGGTATTTATGTATTTGTGTTTTGTGTGGATGTGTTGACAAGTGCTAATTCATATTCTGGTTGTTGTTTATTAATTATTTGAGGGTTGTAATTGTAATATTTTTTCTGGGGATTTTAAGGTTATGTGTCATGGTGTAAGGTTGTGGTGTGATTCTGCTTTGGTATGCACGTGTGTCCTGTTATTTGAATGATAATAGGGTCTTTCTATTGTTCTTCTTGGAATTCTCTTGTGTTTTCCTGCTTTGGGTGTTTCTTTTGGCATTTCCTTTTACTGTATTTTGGACAAGTCGGTTGAACAGATATGCAATGTGGGACTTTTGCCTTCGTCTTTTGGGAAAAAATTTGTTTTTAAATTGTGAATACGAGAGCTCATGTGCCATTCAGCATTATTATTAGAACTTATTTTTGGAAAATACTGTTATTATTGTAATATTTTCGGGATATTGTAATTTTCTTAAACATGCATGCAATTTTCTGTGTTAATTGAGGGTCATTGTTAAACATTTCACCTGTAAAGATGTGGATTCTTGATAGTACTGGGTAATTGTTGTAAAATCTGATGCCATCATGTAATATTTTATTGTAATTTGTTCTTTGTAAATGAGTGTCAACGTTAGATATTAAGCTTTCCTTTACACATTACTGTCGCAGTCGAAATTTGATTTCAGCTAATTTCTTCGAGGTCTTATTCTGCGTTTGGAGTGTTATGCAGTGCGAGAAGATGTCTCTGGCCAGGATATTGGACCAATCTATGTAACCTTCGGATGAAACTGTTCCTGCCATCGTTTATTCAAGATGCCATTTGTATTAATGTTGTGGAAATTGTACAAGGAAAACCTACTCGATGTATCCTACACTTAAGTATTTGTTTACGTTCTTGGCATGACATGTTTTGGTGGTTATGGTGCTGATGAAAACTGAAATGAACTTTTAATTAAGTATTTCACATTCGGAAGCTACTGTGTTTGTGATAATTGGCAAAAACTTTTTTATGCTTAAAGATTTGCTTGATTATGCATGTTGATACACTTGTACCATTTACGTCGTCTCTGTTCTGCGAACCATCGACAAGTTTGGGGCCCGGGAGTCTCTGCCGTTTCTTGGCACTAATCTCTGATCGAACGTACAATTTATACTTTGGCATGAACATTTGATTCGAGTGGCGGAGTTAGTTGTGGCTGGCCTCGATAGGTGGCATATCTTGCCGGTGCTGCCTAGGACAGGGATTGTAGTTCCTCTCTCTGGCCGATAGCAAGAGCTATGTTCTAGCGACAAGTATTTGAACATCTCGACGTTGACTTTTATGGTTTTGGAAGGCTGGTATTTTTCGAGACATGTATGATTTTCGTACTGATGTTGTTAGGCCAGTCATCATGGATCTACGTGGTTTTATAAATACATAAGAAGTAAACTGAAGTTCTACGGTATGTGAAAATATTGAATGATATTATCCCTCTTCGTCAAGTTATTGGCTGGTTACTAATTGTAATCTTACTGGAGATAAACGTCAGGATATGATTCGTATATTATGGAATTAAGGTAGGCTATTTTGTCATCGTAAGTACTTGTGACTGTATCGACTGGCAAGGTAAATGTATTTATATTGTATTATCCTACGTTGCATGATAAGGGCCTTCAAGGTTATACATTCAAACTTAATGTCATCCTCGTGTATTCACACTGGTAGGCTAACTGACACTCATATTTGTTTTGCGTAATTAATGTTTTGTTTTCTGTTTTCTGTTAATTTGTAAATGCATTTTAATTACGAGTAGTATGCCTAATGGTCTGTGTAAAGTTTATTAATGTAGGACTTATTTTGATGTTCTATAGCGCTAGTACGGTGATCGTTTTTCTTCTGTTTTTCATGATGGCTACTGTCGTATTGTTTTTAACTATGTGTGATCATCTGTCGTTAATATTTGAGAGATTTTTAGTAGCCATTGAGGTGAAAAGACGTAAATTGAATTAGCTCCGTATATTTTGTGTTGGAAGACATTAATTCTTCAGTTTTAGGCAACGTATTTTATTGGATATTGTAACATGCGTAGGCCTGGCTTGTGACATGTATTGTCTCGGGAATTAATTAATTATTTATTTGTGTGGAAATGTATGAAAGACGGTATGATGCATTATGCAGGGGCATAATGAAGCTATTGAATATTTAATTCGTCATCCTCTTGATATTTGGCTTGGATTCTCACTAATGACAACAGATGATTGGTTGAAAGCACCGCTTATTTACTTCATTGTAACAACTTTGGCTGGATTACTAAAATATGTATTACAGTCAATTGGAAGGAACAAATATTTGATGTCAGAATCCACATCTTGATTTGTAAGTGTTTTGTTTATTTTGTATGCATGTTTATTGTGAATATATTATGTTTTTACACGATCACCTTAGTATTATTTCTGGGTTCCGGGGTTCGAAGATGGTTTCAGACAGTTACCCTCTGAGTATGAATTTACTATGGTCCAGTGCCTTCCCTCCCAAAGGCCATTACTTTAGTAGTGGGTCAATAATAATAATAATAATAATAATAATAATAATAATAACTCCGCCACTGCCGGTCCCAAGCCCGGGGCCTCATCTCGTAAGTGATGAGGAAGGAGGAGGGGGAGGAGTAACACCTCGTTAAAAAACCTGGGTCCATCTGGCTCCGGATGGTAGCACCCTGTAAGGGCCCCTGCCTAGGGTTACTAGGTGAAAATAGGTCAACGGTCCTGATGGCGGAAGAGGAATCTAAGATTCCCAACGATGGATGGAGTGGAAGAGCCAGGTGGTTTCCCCACCAATAAAGAACTCTAAATCCAAAAGCGTTTGTTCCCAGATTGGGCGGCTTATGGTCAGCGTCTGTTCACCATGTGGTGCGGCTGTAAACATGCTCCAGGAACTAACAATCCCTGGTTCTAAGAAACCTAGTGGATAACCACTAGACCCCATTTCTTACAAGTAACCATGGCGCGTGCAAATAATAACAGTATTACCCCAGGTGGTAACCAATCCACCCGTCAACTGACGGCACCCGGGCGTTCGGACTCTGGGGGACCCGGGCAACCACGGCCACAGAGAAAATCGGAGTTCTCTGGCAAACTTCCACATAACACACCAACATACGTAGGCACTCTAAACATCAACACTCTCATACAGCCTGGAAAGTTGCACAATCTAGTGACAGAACTCGATAGACAGAAGCTTCTAATCCTCGCGCTGCAGGAGGCACGTATCACAGATGAAGACACCATGGACTACGGCAATTACCGCTTGTTCAAGAGCAAGACTGACAGACGCGTTGCCAAAGGCGCTCCACTTCTGGGGATGGCCTTCATGGTACACAAGACCATAGTAGAATCCTTAGAAGAAGTTACTCCAGTAAACAACAGATTGATGAGCATGCGCTTCCGGTGCGCCAACAAAAAATACACACTGATCAACGCACACGCCCCCACTAACCAAAGTAACAAGAGCGATCCACAGTCCGCAGAAAAATTCTGGTCGACCCTTGACACAGTGATGTCCAAAGTCCCCAGGAATGACGTCAAACTCCTCATGGGCGACTTCAATGCACAGATCGGTAGAGAAAAGATGTACAGGAAAACAGTCGGAAACTATCCTGCACATAAATTCACAAATAAAAATGGCACACGACTCATAGAACTCTGCCAGCAGAATAACCTCAAGCTCATGTCAACATCTCTTAGAAAACACCCTAGAAAACAGAAAACCTGGCGTTCTCCAGTCCAGCAGTTAGGTGAGTTCCAAATCGACCATGTGGCAATCTCATATCCAGTACAGAAGGAGATTCATGATGTACAGGTACGTAGAGGAGCCAACATTGACTCTGACCATTACCTAACCCGCGTCAAGGTCAAGTTCACCCCAAAGAGGACTTTCTGTATGAAAACCCCCCTACCAAAATTTGACACAAAAAAGATCGCAGACTCTGGAGTGAAGGAAGCCTGGGAAGAAGAACATGCCAATGACTGGCAAAATTTCCACCGAAAAATCATAGAAACAGCACAAGCTCTCATTCCTTTGAAGAAGAATTCCAAACATCCTTGGTGGGATGTTGATTGTGAGAATGCACTCATTACCAGGAAATTGGCATATCAGAAATACAACAGTAAAAAATCCCCAGAAAAATTTACAGAATTTCCATGAAACACGAAAAGCAACCGCAAAAATTATCAGACAATTCAAGAGGAGATACCTGAAGGAACAGTTGGACTCCATTGAGGACAACTTCCGTAACTACAACGTAAGGGACTTCTATAGAACGTTTGCAGGACACATCAGAGGGTACACACCACCAAACCTTGGCTTCAGAAAATGTCATGGAAAATTAGCACTAACGAATAAGGAGAATTGCAAGGTGATGGAACAATACTTCTCTGATCTTCTCAACTGTCCAGAACCAATAGAGAGATTCTCAGAGGAAGAACCTACAGTCAAGAACACAGACTCATTACCTCCGACACAAGAGGAAGTTCACAGGCACATCATCAAACTTAAGAACAACAGGGCATCTGGTGAAGACGGCATAGTGGCCGAACTACTGAAAAACCTAGGGCCACACTCACTCAGGGAACACACACAGATTATCACTGACATCTGGACATCAGAAAAGCTACCAGATGAGTGGAAATGTGCATTGATCCACCCATTACACAAAAAAAGGCGAACGCTCTGACGTAAACAATTACAGGGGCATTTCACTATTACAAGTTACGTAGAAGATCCTCTCAGCGTGCCTACTCCAAAGGGCTCGGGACCAGCTGGAACACAAGATTGGCGAGTACCAGGCGGGATTTCGTCCTGGTCGCTCCTGCACGGAACAAATCTTCAACCTAAAAAGTATATTGAAAATCAAAGCCCTCAAGAATACTCCAGTTATATGTACCTTCGTTGACTTCAAGAAGGCATATGACTCCATTGACCGTCAGTCATTGCTCAACATCTTACACGAGCAAGCTTTGGATAGCAAGACCTTGCGATTGATCAAACAGACACTGACAGACACGACATCAAAAGTGAAATTCATGGGGGACATCTCAGAACCATTTCAGATCAATACAGGTGTTCGCCAAGGTGACGGGCTCTCTCCGCTACTCTTCAACCTAGTGCTGAACAAAGTTATCAAGGAATGGGAGAAAGAGCTGAGACTTCAAGGTTACTGGAGGCCAGTGCGACTAGGACGACCAAAGGACGAACTGGAGGTTGGATGTCTAGCCTTCGCGGATGATCTGGCTCTACTCTCAGATAACGAAACCACATCAATCAGACAGATAGAAGTACTCCAAGAATGCGCCGAAAAAGTAGGACTACAGATCTCGTTCCAAAAGACAGAGTTTTTCTGTACGAAATTCGACGTACAGAATTTAAACACGAAATATGGCAAGATCAATAGAGTCGCCCACTTTAAATACCTAGGTGAAGTGCTTGAACCGACGGGAAAAGAGAAAATCGCGCAGAACACTAGGTTAATGAAAATGAAGAGAGCCTTATACAAGACACAGAGTGTCTACAACAAAAAATGTCTGTCCACATTCACTAAACTTCGTCATTACAACACGGTTATTAAACCTGAGGTGCTTTATGCTAGTGAGACGTTGACGTTACACACTAAGGGCAACTTGGAAAAAATCCTCACAGAGGAAAGAAAAATAATAAGGAAAATAATTGGACCAAAGTACACAATCCAGAGACACCACAGAGATATTGTCCAACCTCGCAGCAGACATCAGAAAGAGGCGACTAAAATTTTACGGCCACATCAGCAGACTCCCACAAACCAGACTCACCAACAAAATTCTTAGATATATACAGCGGCTCAAGATTACTACACCCTGGATGATGCAAGTCAAAATTGATCTAGTAAAAGCTCAGGTCGACCCAGAAGACGTCATAGACAAAAGCGTTTTTAGGCACAAAGTATACAAGTGGGAAGTGTTGTCAGAGCTACACCTACAGCCCAAAGAAGAAAGGAACCGAAGAAAGGAAGAGGGCCTTTAGTGCACGAATGAAAGAGTACTGGAAAGACAGGAAGAACAAAAAGTCATGATTGCTTCGCGTGGTCTAATAGGCCTGTAACGTGTAAAATAAATAAATAATAATAATAATTATAATAACAGTTTAAAAAAAATCAAGGGGATGGATATTTTTCAGGGTATAATTTCCAAAGTACTGTCAAGAATAATAATTACATGAACAGATTCCAAGAACTCTAGAGTGCTTTTAAGGTTAATGATTGGCTAGGAGTGAGATAGAGCTAGCTAACCTAAGTTAACCTCAGCTCACTAAACCTAACCTTGTCACATGACATGTTCTACAAGTATAGACTTGTTTGAGACTGGCTATGACGTCACAGATGAATGGCGGTGGGAGGCTGGCAAAAAGGAAAATGTTTTTGTGTAATAAAAAGTAAAAACAGTGAGGTTTTAAGTGTCAGTGTTCATCAATGTAGTGTACTGCATGAAACACTGCTGCTGTCAACAGAAAATCATGAAAATGTTAAAAAGCGAGTACAAGAAAAAAATATTGCTGCTCAAAATAGTTCAATGTTCAAAAAACCCTTAACATTACCTTAGCCACTTCAGACTCTATACGAGGACACTGTAGAGGAAGAGGAACAGGAAGGGGAACAGGAAGAGGAACAGGAAAATTTGACTGGTTTTAGTTATGTTGAGGATAATAATGAACATTGTAATGATAGTCATAATGCTGCTTATCATTATGATAGTGATAATGACGTTTTTATACCTATTGTTCGCCGTGGAAAAAAAATCTACAAGTAGTTTTGTTTTTAAAACTATATCACACTACCGTAAAGGCAAAGACTTATATTAAGTATGCATTTATTGTCATAATTGACACCTACCGACCACCACCGGGGAAGGGATGGGCCTACTTACCTTTTCTCGGAGGTCCGCTCACAACTGCAACTCACCGCCAGTTGACATGCCCCAACAGAAAAACACCTAAAGACGGAGGATGGTGGAGAAGAAGAAAACCCACAGGTTCGTCTACAGAAAAACCCCCGATAACCAACAGAACTGCCACCGACGAAATGATGCAACAACAGTTAGCTTCCTTTAAAAAATATTTAATATTAAATGAACAGCTCCACCAGAGAACAGAAAATGCATCAGCCAGCATGAAATTACAAAAACTTAAACAAACCCCACCTAAAATTCTCACGGGAGATAAAAACAAGGCTTAAGGTCGATACCAATTAACAATTACCTGAGGGGAAACTAACGAAACATTTGGTTAAGAGACCCGAACAAAATTTACAACAACTATAATTGTTTTGGTAGGATGTTTGATACATTAAAGGTAATATAAAAACTACCATGAGGTACTACCTGAAGTAAGAGAAGGAAAAGCCTTAAAAGAAAACTTAAACACTTAACATGCACCTGACATACTTTCAACAGAACCATGAGGTCCACGGAGATTCAAAAGGAAGTAAATAGTGCAAACTTTACCATAAACAAGGTACCAAAAGATACACGCAGGAGTACTAAAATAGAAAACTCCAAATAAAGAAAACCAAAGGATAATTTAAAACCAAAACAAGTTTAACAACATCACAATAACCCACGAACGTGCACTTCAAACACACGCCAGAAACAAAAACCCACAATGCACTACTGTCAACACGTTACCATGGCGACCAGAACAGTTGAAAGCACATCAGTACGAATTTACATCAAACGGAGAATTTTACATTAAAAGAATCTTCTCCAGTGAGAAAACAGGAAGATATAAAAAACTCTAGACATGACGAGAACAAATAGTATTTTAAAAGGCACGGATCAAAATAAAAACCGTTCGATTAATGATCAAAATTATGCCTACTACTCAATTGACTAGTCTGGTCAGTACCAGAATATAACAAGTAGAAAACGCCTTAGCAAGACACCAAATAATAAAATTAGAAGAAAAACATAGAAGTGTCCTCCGGACTAATATTATTTAACAAAATTTTACATATTCAGTGGTGACATTTTTAGGCCTAGCCAACCTTCAGACAAAAAAACTTAAACACAAGTACACAATGAAAAATATGGAGCTCCAACAATTTAAGATAAATAAGACATCAAAACATACCTTAATAAAGCCTTTTGGGGAGACACTAATTTTTAAAACACTAATGAGATATCCTTAAAGGATTTATATCACAAAAAAAAAAAAAAAAAACAAACATGAAAATGGCTGCCAGCGGAACACATTGAGATGCAAACAAATACATCATATCTCCATATTTAGGCTGAAAAAACACGTTCACGAATATCACAGATGATAGTTGTACACCATATTCTTAATATTCATCAAAATAATGGGATATATCCCCAAGTTAGCGGAGACGAGGGCCAAAGCTCTCGTCTCAGACGAGAACCCAAAATTTGCGTTTCTCAAATCAGCAATCAGTTACTAGTCCCAATTCACAAGATGGAGGACAAGAGCAGACGAGCACTCCCATCATGCACCAAGTTTATTTAAATTTGACCAATCCAAATGAGCCAAATGCTGTGACAAATCGCATATCAAAATAATATTCACACGACACCATTAAAGTAATTTGGCGGCATGATGCATATTTAGTCTTTTGTTTAATGACGTAGAATAATATACTTTTTCAAATATGTCTCGATTAGAGGCGGTTCCGGAAGACACCTATGTCTCGCTCTAACGGTTGAAGACACAACCCACAGCTTGTAGAGCCGATAGGCGCTGCCATCTCGAGTTCATTAGCCAAACCAAGGCATCTTAGCGGGCACCTTATAAGGCAGATGGTACAAAGACATCGAAATAGATGCATAATAATGTTTGAGACAGGCTTTTCATGTCACAATCTCCCACCCTTAAGCGTGAACACCGCTCACGAACATGCCTAGGCATAGGTGGTACTCCATAACTAGTCGATTCACAAAACATTGTTTCCAGAAGATAATGTTCACCAGTTAATTCCAATTGATGGATAAAACCGCATCGTCTTGGTTAGGAAGAGTGCAGCGTCAGATTATCAGTGAAGGGATAATTGATCACCTCGCAAACCACTTAGTTAACAGATTCACTGTGTCCAAAATTCTTCAGAAACGCATTACACCTGCACTTGCATGCTTACAGAGTCCGAGACGCGTTAGGTAAATTTTCAATAAGTGCAACGTTGTTAGCTTTTGAAGAAGTAGGTGGATGCAATGTGCAAGATACCATGCGACGAGTGGGCAGCCATTTACAATACAGTCGTTAATCTTATTTCAAAAATAAAAGTTTACAGAAATTACTAATTCTTAATACATTTTACATATGAGAGACAAGTTTGAATTTATATGAAAAAAAATCCTGTCCATGCCCTAGATCCGTGCTCACAATAGTTCATCAAACAAACAAGATTTACAAAGTTCATTACCAAGGTTAAGTTTTTACAGACTAGTTAGACTTTTGTAGAGTACACGAGTTGAACGACCATACATTCAGAAGGAGCTACGGTAGAGGAATGACCACTCAAATTTCCAAGGAAACAGGTATACAAGATCACCATGAGTTAGGTCTCCCACCGAGTCTCACTTACATGCAATATCTTCTACGTGAACATCAAGGTCGGTTACAATTTTACAAAGGGTAGGCTATTACTCGATATTAAAATTTTACCATTAAATGATAATTACCTAACAGTTACAAGCTGTATCCCAGTAGAGTTTGCAAATCCAATTCAAAATTCCAGAAGGAACAGATGCCTTTAGGCTTCAATGAAGGTTTGGGATACTCTACATTATACAAAATATCAGTTTACAAATTTATGGTACCATTTCTTCATTACAAATCTCTCCACCTCGTTTTCTGTGTGACAGATGCATTCTGGATATTTTATTGGCCTTAGGGTTTCGAATAAGAAGAGTAACAGGAGTCAAGAATGCCTCTACATAACAGGGCCTTTGAAGCGAGGGGTCAACTTACTAGTTACCAGATTACTAACGCCCTTGGGCTCGAAATTGCTGACTTACACAACATCCCCAATTTCCAAATCAGCTGGCTTGCGACAGGCATTGTATCGCTTGGCAAGTTGGTCATGTGAGATCTTAATACACTCTCTAGCCTTGTCGAATTTCGCCCTCATATCCTCGGGCGTGAAACTGTCTGGAAGGAGATCGTGCAGGTTCTACAGATTAGAAAACGGAGAATTTGCCATAAACGAAAACATTAACGAAAAAGGGGTGGCTTGCGTGCTCTCATGCATGGCGGTGTTGAAAGAGAAATTGAGCCAATGCAAATTAGAATCCCACTTGGAATGGTCTTCGTGGTGGAAAGCGATCAGAGCAGAACGGAGATTACGATTGACTCGCTCAGCGAGAGACGGGCTAGGAAAATAGGGAGTGGTGGTTACATGCGAAATAGCATAATCAAATAAGAATTGACGAAACTGATGTGATACAAAGCACATGGCATTATCTGATACAATGAACTGACATGGCCCAAAATATGAAAAGATGGAATTAAGACACCTTGTGGCGGAACTGGTCGTAGCCTGTCTGGTGGGGAATATTCAACTAAACTGGGTGAAACCGTCAGTGCAAACAATCGCAAATTGGTTTCCCCGACCAGAATGAGGGAACGGGCCAACATGGTCGATAAAAAGCCTCTCCATGGGTCTAGATGCCGGTTCGGATGACAACAGGCCAACCTTTGTAGAAACCGGAGGTTTGCTAATATTACATGAAGCACAATTTCTAATGAGTTTCCTGATGTCGCCATCCATGCTCCGCCAAATGAAAAACTGTCTGATCTTAGCTCGGGTCTTGAATACTCCTAGGTGGCCACCAATAGTAGATTCGTGGTAGTAACGAAAGATTTCCGGAATGAGGACCGACGGGAGCACAATTTTAGGTAGACGGTCATGACGAGATGAACAGCACAATACACCATCCTGTAGAGAGTAGGGCTTGATCACTTCCCCAGAATTGATTCGGTCAATTAGGCTAGATAAGGAGGGATCTTCTTTCTGGAATCTCCTCACATCTTCAAAAAGCATAGGGGAATTGCTGAGAACAACATTGAGATAATTTGCAGGTGATACAAGGTTTACGGGTTCACATTTTTGAATTTCCTTTTCGGACGTTTCCTCATTCATGGGGCTTAATGCATCAGCTACCGCATTTTCAGACCCACGAATATGGTGGCCCATGAACTGGAATGACAGGATCCTAGTCGCCCATCTAGCAATCCTACCAGTTTTACGGGGTTTCCCTAACACCCAGCTCAAAGCCTGGTTATCGGTCTCGAGAAGAAACTTAGTGTGCTCAAGATACATTCGGAATTTTTCCAGGGCGAACAACACTGCTAAACCTTCGAGTTCGTAGATGGAATACTTCCTCTCTGCGTCCGTTAAGGTACGAGAAGCGTATGCATTGGGTTGCCTACCAAGATCAGATTCTTGCAGTAGGACACAACCAACACCACGACCAGACGCATCAGTTTGCACGATGAGCTGCTTCCCAAAATCCGGAATGGCTAATACAAGGGCGTTAGAGAACGCAAGCTTTAGATCTTCGAAGGCTGCTTGCTGAGAGGGACCCTTCTCAAACTTCACAGCCTTTTTACGTAAGTGATTTAGAGGAGCAGCACAGTCGGCAAAGTTACGAAAGAAGTTCACCATTCCAATATAACGAGCAACACCCTTGGCGTTCTTGGGCGGTTTAAAATCTCTGATGGCCTGCGTACGAGACTAGTCCACGGAGATACCAGATTCGGAAACAATATGTCCCAAGAAGGAAATTTTGGGCTTGGCAAAGGAAACCTTGGACAATTTGACGGTAAGGCCAGCGTCACGCAACCGATCAAGTGCAACCTTCAGATGATCAACGTGTTCCTCGAAGGACTCAGAATAAATCACCCCATTATCAAGATAGTGGTACACAAATTTGAATTTAATTTCAGAAAACACCTTGTCCAGGAGTCTGCTCAACACAGCGGCTACGGTGTATAGGCCAAACTGGACACGGGCATACTCAAACAAGTTCCAGTCAGTGGAGAAAGCAGTAACCTGCCTGGATTCCGGAGAGAGGGGAATTTGGAAGTAAGAAAAATTCAAATCGAGGATCGTGAACACCTTCGCGTTGCGAAACCAACTAAAGCATGTGTGAAGATCCGGCAAAGGGATGGATTGTAAAACAACTTTTTGATTAAGAGCCCTATAGTCGACCACCGGCCGAAAACCACCGTTAGGTTTTGGCACAAGGAAAACAGGGGATGAGTAGGCAGAGATAGAAGGTTGGATTACACCTTCTTCCAACATCTTGTCAATAATCTTCCGAAATTCGGCCATCTTGGTCGGGGCATGGCGATAGTGCTGGACCGCACCTGCACAGAATCGGTTAGATCAATCATGTATTCCATCAAATGGGTTACACCCAACTTGTCAGTAAATACATCACTATACTCCTGACATAACCTCTTTATGGCATCCTTTTGAGGACTCGTTAAATTTTCCAGATCGAGATCCTCAATAGTCACAGGTTCACTCACTGAATTGACAGCAGGAGAAGATAAAACCGGGTTAAACGATAATTTAATTTGCGGATTAAACATAAACCATAAGTTGCGAGCACGAAAATCAAGAAGCATACCAACATGGGACATGGAATTAGTCCAATGACCACAGAACAAGAAAGATTTCTGGCAACAAAAAAATTAAACTTCCAAGAAACATTTTAGAATATGGATTTTGACCGTCATACTACCCAAAATGTTTAAGTTTGAACAATTTGCCGAAATAAAAGATCCATTGTTAGGCTCTAACTCAGGTAGGCTGCAAACACTCTTCATAGCTAAAAAACAGACCTCGCTTATAAAGGAGGCAACACTACCAGAATCAACCAATGCAGAAACGGGCTCGTCATTAACACAAATTTCTATAAACGGGGATATTCCCTTAGCCACAGGAGAAATTCCAAAATCATTGTTCGCTCTAAAACGATTACAATTAGATGACGAGGTCACCCGCCTCACAGGTTTCACATTAGGTTTAGAATTAGGCTGACTTGCCACGACATTGCTCACCGACAGTTTAGGTTGGTCAGGGACATAAGCAGAACTAGCACGTGATGATTTAGTTTTCAAAGGGTTATCAAGATTTTCCTTAGTAGGGCGACCAGAAACTTCACATGGTTTTCCCAAATTCTCATGCACAGAAATATACATAGAAGTAACACCCGAATTGGTCTCCAAAGTATCCCGTCATTGGCGTACACAACTTGGTTATTTGGACACACCTTCTTAACATGTCCCACGCCACCGCACGTGTGGCACTTAACATTGGGTCTAGGATGAAACATAACCTTAGGAGGGGGACGAGCCATCAAAGAAGGGAGAGGAACATTAGCTACACGACGGGAATCTGCATGTTTCACAGCCATAGCCTCTATAACCAGTTGTTTTAGCTCGACAAATGACGAAGGCCTGGTACACATAGTCATGTATGACATATTCTGGCGAAAACCCATTTACAATTGACGACACCAATTGTCGTTCAGTTAAAGGGGATGCAAACACCTGGGAATATATCCTAATGCCACTGACATATTCGCTAAGTGACTCGTCCAACCTTTGGACACGATATAAGAATTTTTTCTCGAGAGTACTAATGGCGCCCGCAGGGACAAAAACCCATAACACTTCCCTAATGATCATGGCTAAGGACATACGGAGGCATGGTTGCCCAATTCGACCACTTGCTTTAAAAATAAGACAACCTGGGTACCGTCATCTAGGTTGAAATTCTTCAACTTAGTTATAAAACTAGAAATAGGGTGAGGAATCGACCCATAATTAATGGTAGGCGTGTACGTAGCATTCGGAAATGGGACATTATTACCAGGGTAGATTCCTCGCACACCCTCTGCAGGAGACAAAACATTTACATTGCCAGATAAAAACTGGGGTGCAAAGGGTCGGCCGGACCCAGGAAGTCATTAGGTGACCTAACATGAGAAGAATAACCGTATCCAGGGGTAACTGGTCTGGACGAGCCAGAACCAGGCAACAGAGGGGCAGGCAAACCACTATCAGTAATCGATCCCAAAGCCTCAAACCTAGTAAACAGATCTGACTCACGTTCAACCCCAGAAGGACGCTCCAAAATCACAAGGTTATCTCTTAAGTCAATCATATCGAAAGCACTATTATTGTCGGCCATTTTGAAAAACACAGAATACAGGCAGGCAATACAGAAAGAAACAAATTTTTGGAATTATGAGGACAGTCTACAATTTCACAACAATACAATAAACTACCAATTAACAACACCATAGATTAGGTTGACACTCGAACACTGCCACAATACTATACAAAATCATGCACAATGCTGCCCAGGACTGCAGACCTCATCCTTTGCTTGGCTCCAGAACAGGAAGCTAAAATACAACAAATTGCTACAATATAGACGTTACAAATCACAGGGCGAACAGCTTCAGACGGGGCTCCCCGATGGCTTCACTCGCAGCATGTAGGCTATCAGTATATCAAAAACCCACATTTCCCATGCCAAGAAACACTGCCAACACTTACCAACTTCTTCTTCTTCTTTAGGAATGCTGCATAATTAATAGGACATAATTCACCACAGAAACTTCGCTTGGAACAGTTCACTTCCATATATCACCACATGGATTTTTAGAGGCATACATGAAATCGAACAAAACGACAAGGATTAACATAAAATAACATTAAGCACACTGACACGACACATTCCACCAGTGACCACCCTACCAGCACGAGAAGGGTACATATACAAGCCTGCGGGTAAGGGGGAGGGGATAGCTGCAGAAGCGATAAACGAGCTCGATCTGCTACCAATGACACCTACCGACCACCACCGGGGACGGGATGTGCCTACTTACCTTTTCTCGGAGGTCCGCTCACAACTGCAACTCACCGCCAGTCGACATGCTCCAACAGAAGAGCACCTTAAGACGGAGGAAGGTGCAGAAGACGAAAACCCACCGGTTCGTCTACAGAAAAACCCCCGATAACCAACAGAACTGCCACCGACGAAATGATGCAACAACAGTTAGCTTCCTTTAAAAAATATTTAATGTTAAATGAACAGCCCCACCAGAGAACAGTAAATGCATCAGCCAGCATGAAATTACAAAAACTTAAACAAACCCCACCTAAAATTCTCACGGGAGATAAAACAAGACTTAAGGTCTATACCAATTAACAATTACCTGAGGGGAAACTAACGAAATATTTGGTTAAGAGACCCAAACAAAATTTACAACTATAATTATTTTGGTAGGAAGTTTGATACATTAAAGGTAACATAAAAACTACCATGAGGTATTACCTGAAGTAAGAGAAGGAAAAGCCTTAAAAAAAAATTAAACACTTAACATGCACCTGACATACTTTCAACTGAACCATGAGGTCCACGGAGAATCAAAAGGAAGTAAATAGTGCAAACTTTACCATAAACAAGGTAACAAAAGATACACGCAGGAGTACTAAAATAGAAAACTCCAAATAAAGAAAACCAAAGGATAATTTAAAACCAAAACATGTTAAGCAACATCACAATAACCCACGAACGTGCATTTCAAATACACGCCAGAAACAAAAACCCACAATGCACTACTGTCAACAAGTTACCATGGCGACCAGAACAGTTGAAAGCATATCAGTACGAATTTACATCAAACGCAGAATTTTACATAAAAAATCTTCTCCAGTGAGAAAACAGGAAGATATAAAAAACTCTAGACATGATGAGAACAAATAGTATTTTAAAAGGCTACGGATCAAAATAAAAACCGATCGACTAATGATCAAAATTATGCCTACTACTCAATTGACTAGTCCGGTCAGTACCAGAATATAACAAGAAGAAAACGCCTTAGCAAGACACCAAATAATAAAATTAGAAGAAAAACACAGAAGTGTCCTCCGGACTAATATTATTGAACAAAATTTTACATATTCAGTGGTGCCATTTTTAGGCTTAGCCAACCTTCAGACAAAAAAAAACTTAAACACAAGTACACAATGAAAAATATGGAGCTCCAACAATTTAAAATAAATAAAACATCAAAACACACCTTAATATATCAGAATAATATTATCCATTGTCAGGCCCGTATAGAATATGTTTACTAATGAAACTATCAATTCTCCGTGTTTTCAATACAATATTAATAGTCTATTTATACAATTGGGTACATGTTTCGCACAAACGTTAGTGCTTCCTCAGCCCAAATATGCATTAAGACATAAACAAATATTACGCACTTATCAAATACATACAATGAAAATATTCCATAGATAAAACAATGCAATAGTTTGTGACATCCAAAGAAGAAATAAAATCATGTTCTATATATTCCATAGATGTAACAGTACAATAGTTTGTGACATCCAAAGAAGAAACAAAATCACGTTCTAAATATTCCATAGATGAAACAGTACGATAGTTTGCGACATCCAAAGAATAAATAATATTATATTGTAAAATTACACCAAAGCCCATATGAGTGTAAAAATGCTTGTAGTTCTATGCCTGATTATATTAATTTTGAAAATGTTGTGTGTTATCTCCTAATATGATGTTAACCCGAATAAACAGCGAAACAAAGCTGAGAGAATATGAGAAACTACAAAGAAATTTGAAATGACTCTCCTAAATGTTTAAGTGGAAAATATGAAAACTTCTATAAGCTGCTAACTCACACTAACCTACTGACTCGAGTCATGCGAAGTCGTAGCTACATATGAACCGGCGCAACCTCGGGCTAAAGCGACTTCATGAAGAACAGACTCAGAAATAAGTTATAAATATTGTTAACAGCTATTGTTAAACTCAAACAATATAATTATGAGTCTCAGGATAGATGCTCAGCCGATTTGGCTTAATTTCTTTTGTTTGTAATGGTCTCAATCAAAGTGTCGTACAAGACGTTTGCTTCGAAATTAATCTCGTTTAAATTATGGGACGGATTGACTCTTTGAGCCGTGTTTATCTCAATTTGTTCCAGGATGTTCATGACAGATCCTTTATTCTCGTAGTGCAAAATTTCCAGATCTTTTTCAATGTTAGTGAATTTATGGCCAGTTTCTAACATATGTGTTCCTATTGCCGAAAACTTCCTATGTTTAATCGCGTTTAAATGCTCAGCATAACGAATGCTGAAATTACCTCCTATTTGACCTATATAGTCTGCTAGGCAATTGTTACAATGTAATCTGTATATACCTGATCTACTGTGTATGTTATAACTATTGACCTGTTTAGAATTGAAAAACTTTTTGTGATTACAATTATCCGTTTTAAATGCGATCTTAATATTGTATTTCTTTAAAGAGCTGGTTATGTTGTGCGTTAACCTGTTGGTGTAGGTGAAAACAGCATATATCTCCTTCTTCTTGTTCTCCCTTGTTAACTTAGATTTAGGCTTGTTGTTGATTTTGTTGATAATGTTCTTTACAAAAGATCTATCATAACCATATGCTTCTGCTATTTGATATATTATAGCTATTTCTTGATTATAAGCTTCTTCTGTTAAAGGTAGGTTGATTGCCCTATTCACGAAGCTGATGAAAGCTGCCATTTTATGGCTCTCCGGATGATTCGAGTCCTTTTTAATGACAGTGTCAGTTTGCGTTGGCATTCTGTATATTTCATAGTTTAATCTATTGTTGTTTCTCCTTATAGTTAGATCTAAATAGTTTATGGAATTGTTCATTTCCGATTCTGCCGTGAAATTTGTGTTGCTGTCTATATCATTCAATTTCTGCAATAATGTGGTTTCATCTATGACCTCATTGTCTAATATAACAAAAACGTCATCTACATATCTTGCCCAGAATTGGATGCCTTGAATTTTATCTATTATTTTGCTGTGTTCTAAGTTGTCTAAGTATATGTTCGCTAGAATACCAGAGGCTGGTGACCCCATTGCCAAACCTTCTTTTTGTTTGTACATTTTATTGTTGAATGTAAAACAATAGATTAAACTATGAAATATACAGAAGGCCAACGCAAACTGACTATGTCATTAAAATGGACTCAAATCATCCGGAGAGCCATAAAAGGGCAGCTTTCATCAGCTTCGTGAATAGGGAAATCAACCTACCTTTAACAGAAGAAGCTTATAATCAAGAAATAATTATAATATATCAAATAGCAGAAACAAATGGTTATGACAGATCTTTTGTAAAGAACATTATCAACAAAATCAACAACAAGCCTAAATCTAAGTTAACAAGGGAGAACAAGAAGAAGGAGATATATGCTGTTTTCACCTACACCAACAGGTTAACGCACAACATAACCAGCTCTTTAAAGAAATACAATATTAAGATCGCATTTAAAACGGATAATTGTAATCACAAAAGTTTTTCAATTCTAAACAGGTCAATAGTTATAACATACACAGTAGATCAGGTATATACAGATTACATTGTAACAATTGCCAAGCAGACTATATAGGTCAAACAGGACGTAATTTCAGCATTCGTTATGCTGAGCATTTAAACACGACTAAACATAGGAAGTTTTCGGCATTGGAAACACATATCTTAGAAACTGGCCATAAATTCACTAACATTGAAAAAGATCTGGAAATTTTGCACTACGAGAATAAAGGATCTGTCATGAACATCCTGGAACAAATTGAGATAAACACGGCTCAAAGAGTCAATCCGTTCCATAATTTAAACGAGATTAATTTCGAAGCAAACGTCTTGTACGACACTTTGATTGAGACCATTACAAACAAAAGAAATTAAGCCAAATCGGCTGAGCATCTATCCTGAGACTCATAATTATATTGTTTGAGTTTAACAATAGCTGTTAACAATATTTATAACTTATTTCTGAGTCTGTTCTTCATGAAGTCGCTTTAGCACGAGGTTACGCCGGTTCATATGTAGCTACGACTTCGCATGACTCGAGTCAGTAGGTTAGTGTGACTTAGCAGCTTATAGAAGTTTTCATGTTTTCCACTTAAACATTTAGGACAGTCATTTCAAATTTCTTTGTAGTTTCTCATATTCTCTCAGATTTGTTTCGCTCTTTATTCGGGTTAACATCATATTAGGAGATAACACACAACATTTTCAAAATTAATATAATCAGGCATAGAACTACAAGCATTTTTACACTCGTATGGGCTTTGGTGAAATTTTACAACATAATATTATTTATTCTTTGGATGTCGCAAACTATCGTACTGTTTCATCTATGGAATATTTAGAACGTGATTTTGTTTCTTCTTTGGGTGTCACAAACTATTGTACTGTTACATCTATGGAATATTTAGAACATGATTTTATCTCTTCTTTGGATGTCACAAACTATTGCATTGCTTTATCTATGGAATATTTTCATTTCATTGTATGTATTTGATAAGTGCGTAATATTTGTTTATGTCTTAATGCATATTTGGGCTGAGGAAGCATTAACGTTTGTGCGAATCATGTACCCAATTGTATAAATAAACTATTAATATTGTCATATCTCCATACTTAGGCAGAAAAAACACGTTCACGAATATCACAGATGATAGTTGTACACCATATTCTTCATATTCATCAAAATAATGGGATATATCCCCAAGTTAGCGGAGACGAGGACCAAAGCTCTCGTCTGAGACGAGAACCCAAAATTTGCGTCTCTCTCAAATCAGCAATCAGGTACTAGTCCCAATTCACAAGATGGAGGACAAGAGCAGACAAGCACTCCCATCTTGCACCGAGTTTATTTAAATTTGACCTATCCAAATGAGCCACATACTGTGACAAAGTGCATATCAAAATAATATTCACACGACACCATTAAAGTAATTTCGCGGCATGATGCATATATAGTCTTTTGTTTAATGACGTAGAATTATATACTTTTTCAAATATGTCTCGATTAGAGACGGTTCCGGAAGACACCTATGTCTCGCTCTAGCGGTTGAAGGCACAACCCACAGCTTGTAGAGCCGCTAGGCGCTGCCATCTCGAGTTCATTAGCCAAACCAAGGCATATTTGCGGGCACCTTAAAAGGCAGATGGTACAAAGATATCGAAATAGATGCATAATAATGTTGGAGACAGGCTTTGCATGTCACAATAATCATGTATACTCTGCAATGTTAAATATTCTAACTTTGTAAAAAATAAAACAGCATTGTACCATTATTTACATTTATTTACAAACGGTATATACATTTTTTTGGTTTCATCATAATATTTTTAAAAGCAATACTAAAAACTAAAACATTATTGTTCTATACACATATCTTTTTCTTTCAGTCCATTGTCATCACTTATATTTTTCCATTATTCATTCACATTTGTTTTTTTAATTTAATTAATACGAACCATGCACCTATTGTTTATAAAAACTTCATAAATTAAGTGTACAGATTGCACAGCATTATTGACTTCATCAAAAACACTCTCCGACATATCATTAAACCGTATAGGCAGAAATGTCTCAAAGTTTCCACATACACAAAGTACACGATCACCATATGCTGTTTTCAATTTCCGAATCGTAATAATGCGGAATGGAATATGCGTCGGCCATTCGCTGAGCTTCTTTGTCTCTTAGCCACACGATTGTCCCACAGCATTCAAAACATTCATTGTAGTAGTCTATAAACAAAACGAAAGCATATCTATTACACTCTAAAACAGCGTTAATAATTAGGGATTTTGCACTATGCATGGCTAATAAATTATACTAGTTATGCAAGAAATGCCCTAACTGTAGCAGATACTACTTTTCTGCATATAGCACAAGTGTTAAGTTCTAATGCACACTTGACACAGGCTATCATGTGTCCACAAGGCAAAAATACAACACCTAGTTCATCTTGATAACAAATTATACATAATTGTTGGTCACACTTTTGTATCTGTTCGTGAGACAAGTCTATTTTTCAGCCTCATGTATTTGCTCCGCGTGTTCTAACTCTAAAGGCACTTTTAAGTCTTGTGCTGAAATCACGTTTTCTTTACGAATAGTGTTCACAAATTCATGACCTTTAAGCAACACCATGTATCTACAGTAAGGTAACCAACGAGCGTGTTCCACAAAAGGGTCATCAGTCATTTGCCAATCCTTTAAAGCAAATCCACAATAAAAACATATTGTTTTATCCCCCTCACCAGTATAAAAAATCCAGCTTCACTTAGCTGTTTGTTAATGTGTTTTAATATTAATGGCCAAACATTTTTATAAGATTCTAAACGTTTTTCAACAGAGCTGTACTCAGGGTGTGCTAGTGTTTTAGTCTTGCAAACTCCCAATTTTTCAAAAGCACATGCCAATTCAACACTGTCTATGGCATATGGACCACATATATCGACACTACCGTTGTTGGCTGGTAATACATCATTATTATTATTATTTATTTGTGATTCAGCAACGTAAGTAGCCAATGGTCTTGTGGTTCGGTAAAATGAATACACGGATATGTTACCCACTTGTTTTCCAAGCATGTAAGGACAACAAGGAGACCATCGCAAATGGTCTCTAAAGGGATCAACCCCTTCTTCCTAGTGTGAAAGTTCAATACGACAAAACACACAGCGTACCATATCTTCTCGGATCAAGTAAAAAAAAACGGCTTTTGCAAGTATATGGGTCGACAAAATGCCTACGGGCCAGGATTCAAATGTTAACCAATGATCATGTTCTGATTTTAAATTTAACCCACGTGGTAAACCAACTTGCTCACTTGTTGTATTTGGTACTAACGCCATGTGTTATAATAAAACCTTTTCTTATTGTAAGTTATTAACGTTGCACAGAGTACTTTAAATCACAATGTATGCTTGTTCACTGTCTGTTCATTACGTTAATGGCGCATGATGACACCTAAAAGCAAACAAAATAACCAATCATTCACTCACTCAATCAATCAATCAATCAATCAATCAATACTTGTAAATAAAACTTAAACGTTAATTGGCATTAATATATCAAAACACCATAAAAATTATAATAAACTGTATGTCGGCACTAACAGTAACCCTTGTACTTATTTCCTTTTTATAGAGCTGCACTCATTTACATTCCCCTTTAACCAATACATAAACAAAAAATTATAATGTCATGTCATTTCGTTAAGATTATCATGTTCAAACCTGTGGATATTCGTTGAGTTCATAGGGTACAAAGTTCCTCATTTTTCTACTAGAAAGCGCTATAGAGTTTTAGGAGATTAGATATCTAACATCTAACCTCCTTGACTTTCATAGTCAAGGAACAACTTAATTCGACATGCAAGCTACCCTCTGTGTGTCAAATAACAAAGCTTGCACCCGGCACCCGAGGCCATACGATATTAATATTATTATGATTTTTTTAGCGTATGGCTTTTATGCCGGGAGTGTCCGAGGACATGTTCGGCTCGCCAGTTTTGTAGCTACTTGGAGACGGACACCCAATGGGTGAGCTACAAGTACCGTTGGGGAGGAAAGTTGGAATGGAAGGGTGAGGATTTGGAAGGTAGCGGCTGTGGCCTATAGTTAGGGACCAACCCCGGCATTTGCCTGGAAGGAAGATGGGAAACCACAGAAGACCATCTTCAAGGTTGCCGGCGGGGGGATTCGAACCTCCTCGCCTCCCGGATGTGAGTGACTGCCAGCAGTCATGCCGTAACGACCTCGGCTAACTCACCCGGTATTATTATGAAAATTATATTATTATTATTATTATTATTATTGGGAACGACATGTCAGTTAAATTAAAATTTTTGTTTTTAACAAAATCCAATATGGTCTTGTACCGGTTGCCAATACATAGCCATTAATCAAGAAAGCAATCATCGTCCTAGTCATGTACAGATAATGAATTTTCTGTCTACGAGTTTTCAGTAGTGGTAAAATGGAATAGCATTTTATATTAGGCTTACCTGAGTTTTAAATAGTTCACTGCCTGGAAACAATGGTTGTACTTTACTGCGTCTCAGGTTTTCAGCGACTGCTACGGCGGTAAGGCTTTTCTTTCCAAGTTTCTAAAAATAAATAAAATAAACCGTTATAAATACCTAAATTCAGGTTAATACATGCATTTCATAAAATAGAATATGAAACAAAAATGAAACAAGTTAGTTTAAAAAAATAATCCCCCCTTCACTTGCAGTGGCTTGTTGCTGTTTCCTTCTAGTGGGCTCAAAAGTAAACTGGTTTCTTGTATCTCAGACATGTAAGGTATACCGGTTATCTGCAAACAAATAAATTAAAAAATCAATAATTACCTAATCAATAACTACAAATTTAAGGTTCATTAACATGACATTATTAAAATAATCATTCATAGGTACATACCAAAAAATAAAAGGATTTTTCTTCCACAGCTCTACTGTATACGTCCGTGTGCTAAAATGGCAAGTGCATGACTAACGCAATCGTTATCAGTTAGCCTAGCAACAGAAAAAGTTGTATTTTCTCAGCGTTTTGACCTTGAATGGTTCTCTGTCTCTCTCTCGCACGTGTTCCCACGCCTCGTCACATTCCTCAATCTGAATAAAATTCGAATACCTTATACTAGTTTTATGTTTTTAATGAAGAACCAAAATGGTTGCCTCTTATACATCAGCAGTATGGCTGTCTAGGAACAAAAATGGCGGTTACTCTCGCTGTTAAATCGCCAGACCTGCTAGCCACCACGAGGCAAGTAAGCTGATATCATCACACTTCCTGCTGACGTCGACATTCCTGCCTCGTCAGCACCAGCAACAGCTCTCATGAGACCTCAGGCTAGGTACAATATTCAGTCTCCAGTGAGCTGGACTGTGTGCGTGTTAGCATTCAAAACATGGGTGTGTCTAATTATTATTATTATTATTATTATTATTAAACATATTACTTTAATAATAATTACTAGCAAGCGGCCATCCTCAATACATGATCATGATAACCACATACTGAACCCTTCAGAATAGCAGTGTTTTATGCAAGAATCTTAGATCAAGGGGTCGCGTTCAGTTCATAGTGTGGTGTTTACGTCCGCCAAACTACGTGCTTTTCTGAGGCAAGGGTTATAGGATGAAAACTATAACTAAGAAAGAAAGGAGACAAAACGTAAGATAATAACTAGATTTAATAACTAATTTGTGCATAAAAGAATAAAACAAACAATAATAAACAAATCCTCCCTGAATTTCCCCTGACAGGAATATTTATCACTTTGAGGAGTCAGATGGATCTCCCCTTTTCTAATAAAATGTGGATCCCAGTTCCACTATCCTGCATATGAATTTATGTTCGCGTGGTGACTATCTACGGGAAATGAGTACTTGGATGATCATTCGTTCACAACGGGTTAACAGCCACGGTGCTCACGAACAATCATCTCGTAAAATCAACTTTTATGGCTATGGGCATAACATTAATAAAAATCCTTAAATCTAACTCTGACACACATATTACAACTCTACTATTTACAGGCATCTCTCTGAGACCCTTATTAGTGTGGTGACACACTTATCCAAATGAGCTCCCACCATGGCCAGATACTCAACAACAAGGAAACACAGCGCCGCACGTGACTCACGGGTCACTGACATGGAAAATAAACAAAGAATAAACCAACAACAACAAACAACCTGAGTGGTTAAGATTACTTTATATTAACAAAACTGCATGTTAAGGAAACGCTTCGAAGGTAATCGTGTTTCGTAGGCAACTCCCATTTATTTAAACAATTTTACCATTGATCAGTTTCTCACATTTATATTTATTTTCAAGTAATTGGGAGCCAGACTTGCACTCCACTTTAATGAGCTCTGCTTGCGAAACTCAGTCAGCCCTTGTGACAACAACACACCTCTTTCCACAATACCAGTCATGTCCCCCATCCAGTGTATATAAATAGCCGACCAGCGGAACTGTTATCTCAAGGAATCAACAGCCGCTAACATCTCCTCCCACTCAACATATGGTCAGACAATAATCACATATCCATAATTGTCCTCGCAAGGATGCAATCTGAATCTGGTACCAAGCTGACAGAAATCAGTCTCTGCTGAAGTTCCCGCTTGTAATACCACAACAATATACTCACAGTACACACATCTGGGACTGACATAACACCTTTCACATGGGTCTGCTGAATTAAAGCTCGCAAACATTTACACAATATTTAAAACCTACGATAGAGCTGAGTACTCTTCGTCACAAATTACATTGCTCCAAAGGCAATAATCACACTGAATCTGATCAATAATAATTTTCAATAACATTTAATTACCCTCCAATCTACTATATAATTAGATTAATTCAGTCCTACTTCTGAAACACGACATATCTCCGAGAGACGTTTTTAACCGCACTTCGTAACCTAGGCGAACACGGCCGTTCACATAGATACGTTAGTTAACACAACACAAAGAAAAGAACCTTCCATTAACTACAATTGTTCGAGCTGCTTCCAAACAAAAGTGTGCCAGATCAAAACAAAATATACTACACTAAATCACACAAGCAAAGTATTTACAAAAATATGTCCCATAAACCATAAGTTAATTTAATAAATAATAAAATATTATTTGTACTCATCTCGTGTTGTAGTCACCCGTCAAAGAATATCAGATGCCATTCCCCAACTAGATGCTCTTTATCTCATAGCAGCCATCTGGACGGACTGTTGAGACTTCCACACTTCTTCTGCATTCATCGATGTCATCCTTGAGCTGATACAAAAATTAAGTTAATATACACTTTATGCCTGACTACTAAATTCGCTTGTTCAGGTACTAAATTCCCTGTCACTGTTCGTTGGCGAATTATCGACGCTACTGTCCCTATAATTATAGTACAAAGACTATCTATCACTGATTTTACCACTTTTCAATGAATCTCCTGTGTCCTCGACACAAAAATACCAGTCTACGTTCGTAGACGCACAGAATAATAATAGTGTGTCCTCAACACACGGAATAAAAGTCATGTCTCCTAGACACACGGAATGAAAAGTCAATGTCTGTAGACGCACAGAATAATAATAGTGTGTCCTCAACACACGGAATAAAAGTCATGTCTCCTAGACACACGGAATGAAAAGTCATCTCTTGTGTCCTCAACACACAGAATAAAAGTCAATGTCTTGGCTCTTCGACACACTTATAAATGAACTGGCCCTTGGGTCTAGATGGAGGGGGATTTTATGTAAAAATTTCTCGAAATAATTGTGATACAGGAATGAAATACATATCACTGAACTCGTAATATTGCACAGGTCAAGAATATGCCCATTAATCCTAGAATCGATCGTAGAGATTTTGTCTAGGCGATTTCCCGCGTGAATGCTAGCCACCGCGTACCCCAGCCAGAGTTGGCGCGCAAGTAGGCATTCTCTTCTCATTGGTTCTCCATTTCTCTGTAATTTGGCGGTTTCTAGTAGATCTTGGCGTCTTGGGAGTGTCTATTTTCTTCATCAGCCATTCACGTTACTGCATCATATTTCTTCTAGGCGCGAATATCACAATGAACATACCAGAACCATGTCTCACCGCGCGTCGCTTCTAAAATTGAGGTAGCCACACCTGTCCCTGTGATACATAGCTCTGCTATTTCTTTTCATAGCTCAAGTACTTAGCCTTTTGTTAAACCGATGCAGGTATGTCCCTACTGTCTCCAACAAATGCTTGAGATTTCCTCATCACTGTCTGGCTACTTTCATGATGCTGGTTGAAATATTTATTAATCGAAGAAATAAAAAGTAGAATCATTTAACCAACATAGGGTAAAGGGTTCACAACTCTCCCACTCACAAAATTTCGAACTTAGGAATAAAGTCGACAATTTTACAATACTTCCGTAGGCCAATTTGTTTTATTTCCAGAATCACCCCTTTTTCTTACTTGGTCTAGGCGCTCCTGTCTTCAATGGCATTTACTCGTATTCATATCCTGCTTGTCTCTTCCCCTTCCAATCTTGCGTGACGCTCGATGCCTGCGGCAATACCTTACTCGCCTCGTTAATGTTTGTCAACAACAGCTCTATTTCCTCCTTCATCACGTGCCGTATTCAACTGCTCCCCGTTGACTTTGTTGATAGTAGGACGTCCGTATATTCAAACAGCGTCATTATTTCGGCGCTACCATGGTTCACTTCGACGATATTTCTTTAGGTTGGCAGCGTTGTAAACTGACATTGTTCCTGTGCTCAATTCTTTCACTCTGTAAGCATTATTTCCAAGGTTTCTTACGATAGAATAGGGTCCTATGAATTTTTCGCAGAACTTACTAAAGATTTTCTTTTCTGGGTCCGATGTAGCAGGTCGTTTTACCAAAACGAGCTGGTTGACTTCAAGATCACCGTGGAACCTCTTATTTCTTACTCGCCATAATCTGCGGTCTGCTTGTTTCCTCATGTATTCTCTCGTTCTTTCAATTCTCAAGTCTGGTGCTATCATGGGATCCTGTGGACAGTTAATGATGCTTTTCCACGTTCTTACTGGATACTCGTTCTTGTGTAGGACCATAGGGATTTGTCCTGTTGACTCGTGCCTGGTAGAATTCATGCATGTCTCTACGTCCTTAATTTTATCGACCCATTTGTGGTGTTCGTTCGGAATGAAGATTCTCAAATATGCAGTTACAGATTTAATTACTCTCTCGCTTGGATTAGCTTGGGCATGTCGGATACTGCTTAAAACATGTTTTATACCCATGTCTTCCATTCCTTTCTTGAATTCGGCGCTTGTGAAATAACTGCCGTGATCTGATAATATAAACTCTGGTTTTTCAAGGGTTGGAATAACTCTATTACGAATGCGACTGAGTACCTGCTTCGATGTTGTTTTCTGAATAGGGCATAGTACTACAAACTTAGAAAATACATCAATGCACACTAGCAAATGACGGCAACCTCTCCTTCCCTTCGGAATTGGACCAAGACAGTCCATCGCCAGCAACTCACATGGTTTCTGAGGTAGCAATGGTCTAGGATATTGCCTCAGTAAATAATTATTTGGCTTTGTCCTCTGACACGGGTCACAAGTTGTAATGACGTCACATATTGTTGTTCTCATACGTGGCCATGTAAATGTCTCTCCTATAGTCGCTTCGCACTTGTCTAAGCCCACGTGACCGTAACTTTCGTGCGTATGCCATGTCAATCCTCGTTGTAACGATGCAGGTACTAATATGCGTAACTTGGTGTGGTCATTATCTACCCATTTGTGTAGCAAATTGTTGACATAAACATATCTTCCTTCTTTGGCTTTCGCTTCTCGAAATGCAGGTGTTCCTGTAGGTAGTTGCTTTTTGAAGTATTTAATTAATAGCATCATCCATGGTTCCGCTTCCTGTTCTCGCTGTATCTCACGTAACTCCTCCAAGAATTCCCGGTCCTTCGGTGTTAACTCCAAGTGTTGTACCATCGCTGTTTCTTCGTTATCAGGCTCTGGGTTCCTGCTGAGTGCATCCGGTATCACGTTCATCTTCCCTGGACAATGTTCAATTTCAATGCTGAACTGCTGAATGTATATAGACCAACGTGTCACACGTTCGCTTGCCATTGACGTCTTAAACAAGAATGTTAGTGCCTTGTGGTCAGTCCTGACAACAATCGGGTAACCATAGATTATTCGTTTCCATTGTTGGAGCGCATGAAGGATGGACAACAATTCTAGCTCGGTTACAGTATAATTGCGCTCGTGCTTACGCAATTTTCGGCTGACAAATGCCAAATATGTTTTGTGCTGCAGGTTAGCTGGATCCTCTTGGTAGAGCATAGCACCTATCCCAATTAGTGAAGCATCCGCTTGGATTATGAATTTGTGCTTGAAATCTGGATAGCCTAATTTAATGCAGTTTTCCAATAGCTGTTTTGTTGCTTGGAATGCCTTCTCACATTCCGCGTTCCATGACCATTTGTTATTTTTCTTTAACATTTCTTGCATTGGAGCTACAGTCTCCGTATAACCTGGACAGTTTTCTTTAAAGAATCCCGTTACGCCTAAGAGAGCCCGAATGTGCTTGACTCTCGTTGGTGTAGGGAAATTCTTTATCACTTCAATCTTAGCTGGATTTGGCATCACTCCCTCCTTGTCAATGACGTGACCCAAATATAAGATCTCGCTCTTGAAGAAATGCGATTTCTTCAGGTTTACTTTGAAATTCGATGCTTTCAAGTTATCCAATACTTTATCTAAATTTTCCATGTGAGTTTCAATGTTGTCGGATGCCAACAGAATGTCGTCAATGTATCGCACCGTCATCTCCTTTACTTCCTCGGTTAGGTTCCGGTCCAGTGCTCGGATTAAAGCACAGCCCTCTGTTTTGACCCCAAAAGGCATTCTGACGAAACAAAATGTCTGGTTATCGAATAAGAAGCCAGTTAGAAGCTGTGACTTCTCATCCAATTCAAGATGATGGAACGAGCTCGTCAGATCGACTGATGAATAAATGCTCTTGTTTTTAAAGCCTTTTAATACGTCTCTGATAATTGGCGCTCTGTCATACTCAGGAAAAAATGAGTCTCATGTTGAGATTTCTGGCATCTAAACAAAGTCTAATAGATCCATTTGGTTTTGTGACTGCCAAAATTGCATTTAGATAAGGTGTAGGTGTCTTCCTTATCACTCCAGCTTCTAACATCTCATCTATAATGATTTTAACTTGACCACGATACTTTTCAGGAATTGGGTACAATCTGCTTTTGAAAGGTAACCAGTCCTCGACTTGCATAGAGTACTTGAAATTTAAAATTTTCCCAGGTACTGTATCAAATACGGTTTTGTGCTTCCTTAGAATCTCTTCCAACTGTTTTCTGTGTTCACCCCCAAGTTGAATGTCATTGAGCCGCTCCTGTAGTAACTCTTCAAATTGTGCATCACTGTCATCTCCTTCTGTTAATAAAGACCATATCTCCTGGGATTCTATCTCCTCATCTAGTTCCACAACAGCCCTTTCTATGATGTTATCTTCCGCCTTTCGTACCTCCTCTTCCGTCTCTTCTGATATTGCTTCCAATGCCCAAGAATTTACATCTCTTCCGGTAGTGATTTCATCCATATGCAATCCCACGTTTTTCAGCTGGTCATATTCTCTAAAACTGACTGTATTCTTGTGTAAATCTATCACTGCTTGATAGTCACAAATGAAATTTGCACCAAGAATTATATTGAAATTCATCTTTGCCATGATAATGAATGTTTGCCCAAAAGTATGTTCCAATATGTTCAGTTCTAAGTATGCCTGACGTTTACAAGTAACGGTGCGTTCAGGAATAACACCCCTCAATTTAAGCTGTGGTACCGGAATTACAGGAATATTCTGAGTCCGTCCCAACTCTCGAACCAAGGCCTCCGATACTAGACATCTGTGACCCTGTATCCAATAAACATCTTATATTAATTCCACTAATCCTTGCGTAAATAATGGGTAATTGCCTAATTTCATCGTTCCGTGGTTTCACCGTCTCCTCCAGGCAGTCTTCTGGTAAAGCAATCCATTCTTGTATGTTCGCTACTATCCATCCATCTTCAACTTCCGACTGTTGTGTTTGGAGACTGTCTCCTTGATCCAAAATTAACATTTTTTTTAGCTCCATTTCGACTCCCATCATCCTTCTGTCGCTCATGTCCTTGATATTCCTCTTGTCTCAGTAGACTTCCAGCTTCCTCAGTATGTGTATCTGGGTTCTTTCTGTTCCCAATGGCCTTTTCCCATCTTCCTAGCTCTCCACCTTGATTAGCGTGTAACTCCTCTAAGTAATTTTGTGATTGAGCGTGCCTATCATCCCAGTCATCTCGATAGTTACGTTGATCTCCTTGATTTTGATCCCTCCTTCCTTTCCATCGTTGATTGGCATTATAATCACCGTATCTTCCATAAGGCCTGTCATTCCTTCGATTATCACGCCATTGTTGATATCCTCTCTGTTGGTATCTATTGTTGCCCTGGTATCTATTGTTGTAGTACTTTTCGTTACGCTGATATGGTCTGTTTTCCCCTTCTTCCTGGTTTCGCCTAGGTGTGGAGGTGCTCGTATTAGTACCCTGCGTTTTAGTATTTCCTTGTTTTGTTTTTACGACCTCTGTAGTGTTGACTAATTCCAGCTGTCTTCCTCCTCTAAAATGACTATGAGATGTGGTCTCATCTATTTGCCGTAATATCTGCTCTGCATGTAGGGCCGTACTGACGTTTGCTGCTACTAGCACTTGCTGTACATTAACTGGCATTTGCCTTGCTATTGTCATCACCAAATCTGATTCGTTTAATGGGCAATCCAGATCGCGAAATTTTAGCATTTGCATGTTAAAGAAATCTGAGTATTTTGTCTGCTGGGTAGTTTGGTATTTTCTAGAGTAAAGCTCCATTCTTAAACTCTGTTGTATGGCGGGAGACCAGTATTTGCGCAGAAACGCTAAGTTAAAGTCTGACATGGTTCCAAATGTGTATTTGAAACTTAAAAACCAGGTGAGAACATTCCCTGATAAAAATCTCTCCATCATTCTCAATCTGCGTGCTTCAGGTACTCCAGTGTCATTAAAATGGTCTTCAATCTCTTTGATAAAGGCCTTAGGTGTTACCCCTGAATTTTCGGTGTATTTCTGCGGTTTGTAGTCATTTGAGCGAATTACTTGAATAAGCTGTGTGGGCTGATGACCGTCCTGTGGTGTTGAGCTTCTATCTACGTTCTTACGAAATCCTTCCGTGTTTGTTGTTAATGGGCTCTCTGCTTGATTCTGACTTCCTGCTATGCTGGGTTGGGGACTATGTGAGTCATCCTGCTTGTCTTTCAATGCTCCCGTTTTAAATATAGACGATTGTTCTAATGAGCGAAGTTCGGCTTTAATGATCCTGTCTGTCTGTTCTTTAAGTCTATTTTTTACCTCTTGCTCCAAAGCTTGAATACGCGTGTGGTTTTCGCCTACTGTTTTGATAATGGTGGATCTTTCCTCCTTAGAATCAATATTCTTTTTCTTCCAATCTTTCCTGATCTGTTCTTTAATCGTGCTTATTTTTTTCAATTTGGCTCTTATTTTCATCCTGATTAATTTCTATCTGGCTCAGCCTTTCGTCTAATGTACTCTTAAATTGTTCTTGTTCCGTTTCTAGGCGTTTCCACTGTTCCGCTGATTTTATGTCTAGACGGTCCATATCTTTAATTATGCCTGATATGTTCTCATCTACTGCTGATATTTGTTGTTGAATGACCCTGCCACTTTTCTCCATCTCCTTAAATCGACCTTCCAACTTATCCTGGGCTATTTTGACCTCGCTTGTATTCATTGTGCATGCTATTTCAATCTGCTCTAATTTAGCTAACACCGTTTCATCGAGAATGCTAAGTTTTTTATCGAAAATACTCTCCATTTGTTTAATCTGCTCTAATTGTTTCTCATTATTTTTGCTTACATCACGGGCCAGTAATATCATCTGTTGGTTTGTGTGCTCTTTCATCTCTGCGGTTAACGAAGTTAATTGGTTCGTGTTTTTATTATTTTGCGCCTCTAACTGTGAATTTATAGTGTCATTAATTTCACTCTTTAATAACCTAGCTTGTTCCGCCTGATATTCATTTTGCTCAATTCTACTGTTATTTAACTGTGTCCGCAATGATTCACTTTGTTCTAACAGTTTAGTATTTAGCGATTTACTTTGTTCTGACAGTTTAGTATTTAGCGATTCACTTTGTTCTGACAGTTTAGTATTTATTTGTTCAGATAATTTTGTATTCAACGCTTCACTTTGCTCCAACATACTAGTGTTTATAGATTGACTCTGTTCTGCTAGTTTAGTATCCAACAATTCCTGAGTTCTCCTCGCTGCACTTTCAATGATCTCCTGGATCTGCGCCACCGTTGCCATGTTTTACAATATATATGAGACATATGGGAAATGGCCTACGCCAATGCCCTTTGACACGCACATAAATCCAATGCACATTTAATTTCTTTATTCTACTCAGTTCATTTATTTTTACCTTTAATCCCATTAGTTGATTGCATCTCTGAGTAGTTCTAGTTTTACTCAATTTAATTTTTAACCCCAAGCACATATTTAGTCATTAAACAGTTATCCTGATCTGATATTAACACTGACTAATTAACAAAGTATTAATTGTCATTTTAGGCTACAGCCTCCTAATATTTCCATGAGTTTGACTTTCTACACAAATCTAGTTTTAACTTTATCATTGGGCGCCCGGTATCACATCTTAATTTTACATTAATTTAAAAGACAACAACGTGAACCGTATTTTACTTTGCAAACTCCTGATTTTAATTTATCTTTCACACATTTGGCGGTATCAACTTCGCCTCAACTACTTTTAATAAAATATCACTTCCCGGTGATTAAATACTGTCATATCTGCCTGCACTTGCGGCATGCCAGTTTTACTCAAATGCGCCACTATTGACATGTGTAATCTCCCCGTTACACCACAGTGAATAGCCCCACCGTTGGCCGCCAGTTTTCACCTATGAACCCTTCAGAATAGCAGTGTTTTATGCAAGAATCTTAGATCAAGGGGTCGCGTTCAGTTCATAGTGTGGTGTTTACGTCCGCCAAACTACGTGCTTTTCTGAGGCAAGGGTTATAGGATGAAAACTATAACTAAGAAAGAAAGGAGACAAAACGTAAGATAATAACTAGATTTAATAACTAATTTGTGCATAAAAGAATAAAACAAACAATAATAAACAAATCCTCCCTGAATTTCCCCTGACAGGAATATTTATCACTTTGAGGAGTCAGATGGATCTCCCCTCTTCTAATAAAATGTGGATCCCAGTTCCACTATCTTGCATATGAATTTATGTTCGCGTGGTGACTATCTACGGGAAATGAGTACTTGGATGATCATTAGTTCACAACGGGTTAACAGCCACGGTGCTCACGAACAATCATCTCGTAAAATCAACTTTTATGGCTATGGGCATAACATTAATAAAAATCCTTAAATCTAACTCTGACACACATATTACAACTCTACTATTTACAGGCATCTCACTGAGACCCTTATTAGTGTGGTGACACACTTATCCAAATGAGCTCCCACCATGGCCAGATACTCAACAACAAGGAAACACAGCGCCGCACGTGACTCACGGGTCACTGACATGGAAAATAAACAAAGAATAAACCAACAACAACAAACAACCTGAGTGGTTAAGATTACTTTATATTAACAAAACTGCATGTTAAGGAAACGCTTCGAAGGTAATCGTGTTTCGTAGGCAACTCCCATTTATTTAAACAATTTTACCATTGATCAGTTTCTCACATTTATATTTATTTTCAAGTAATTGGGAGCCAGACTTGCACTCCACTTTAATGAGCTCTGCTTGCGAAACTCAGTCAGCCCTTGTGACAACAACACACCTCTTTCCACAATACCAGTCATGTCCCCCATCCAGTGTATATAAATAGCCGACCAGCGGAACTGTTATCTCAAGGAATCAACAGCCGCTAACATCTCCTCCCACTCAACATATGGTCAGACAATAATCACATATCCATAATTGTCCTCGCAAGGATGCAATCTAAATCTGTTACCAAGCTGACAGAAATCAGTCTCTGCTGAAGTTCCCGCTTGTAATACCACAACAATATACTCACAGTACACACATCTGGGACTGACATAACACCTTTCACATGGGTCTGCTGAATTAAAGCTCGCAAACATTTAACACAATATTTAAAACCTACGATAGAGCTGAGTACTCTTCGTCACAAATTACATTGCTCCAAAGGCAATAATCACACTGAATCTGATCAATAATAATTTTCAATAACATTTAATTACCCTCCAATCTACTATATAATTAGATTAATTCAGTCCTACTTCTGAAACACGACATATCTCCGAGAGACGTTTTTAACCGCACTTCGTAACCTAGGCGAACACGGCCGTTCACATAGATACGTTAGTTAACACAACACAAAGAAAAGAACCTTCCATTAACTACAATTGTTCGAGCTGCTTCCAAACAAAAGTGTGCCAGATCAAAACAAAATATACTACACTAAATCACACAAGCAAAGTATTTACAAAAATATGTCCCATAAACCATAAGTTAATTTAATAAATAATAAAATATTATTTGTACTCATCTCGTGTTGTAGTCACCCGTCAAAGAACATCAGATGCCATTCCCCAACTAGATGCTCTTTATCTCATAGCAGCCATCTGGACGGACTGTTGAGACTTCCACACTTCTTCTGCATTCATCGATGTCATCCTTGAGCTGATACAAAAATTAAGTTAATATACACTTTATGCCTGACTACTAAATTCGCTTGTTCAGGTACTAAATTCCCTGTCACTGTTCGTTGGCGAATTATCGACGCTACTGTCCCTATAATTATAGTACAAAGACTATCTATCACTGATTTTACCACTTTTCAATGAATCTCCTGTGTCCCCGACACAAAAATACCAGTCTACGTTCGTAGACACACAGAATAATAATAGTGTGTCCTCAACACACGGAATAAAAGTCATGTCTCCTAGACACACGGAATGAAAAGTCAATGTCTGTAGACGCACAGAATAATAATAGTGTGTCCTCAACACACGGAATAAAAGTCATGTCTCCTAGACACACGGAATGAAAAGTCATCTCTTGTGTCCTCAACACACAGAATAAAAGTCAATGTCTTGGCTCTTCGACACACTTATAAATGAACTGGCCCTTGGGTCTAGATGGAGGGGGATTTTATGTAAAAATTTCTCGAAATAATTGTGATACAGGAATGAAATACATATCACTGAACTCGTAATATTGCACAGGTCAAGAATATGCCCATTAATCCTAGAATCGATCGTAGAGATTTTGTCTAGGCGATTTCCCGCGTGAATGCTAGCCACCGCGTACCCCAGCCAGAGTTGGCGCGCAAGTAGGCATTCTCTTCTCATTGGTTCTCCATTTCTCTGTAATTTGGCGGTTTCTAGTAGATCTTGGCGTCTTGGGAGTGTCTATTTTCTTCATCAGCCATTCACGTTACTGCATCATATTTCTTCTAGGCGCGAATATCACAATGAACATACCAGAACCATGTCTCACCGCGCGTCGCTTCTAAAATTGAGGTAGCCACACCTGTCCCTGTGATACATAGCTCTGCTATTTCTTTTCATAGCTCAAGTACTTAGCCTTTTGTTAAACCGATGCAGGTATGTCCCTACTGTCTCCAACAAATGCTTGAGATTTCCTCATCACTGTCTGGCTACTTTCATGATGCTGGTTGAAATATTTATTAATCGAAGAAATAAAAAGTAGAATCATTTAACCAACATAGGGTAAAGGGTTCAATACTTTCATCCTAAAACACATGACTTTACCCAGTTCAATATTAAGTTTATAACATTTCAGGCCAATGACCTTACCGTTATGTCTCTTTGCGTACATGCACATGACTTAGTCGAGCAAATGTTATAGGTTTCCATATTCTAAAACCATTTACTGTGCCAGACAACAGTCTCGCTTATTACGGTTTACTAGCATGCTAAAGATCCCCTTCAGGGGTAAAACGAGTAGTTCCGTGAAGAACTATACAGCCAATTTTCATATATCCTGCTCATGTTAATTGCCTCTATCAACATACAAAATTTCAGTTTAATTGCTGTAACAGATTCGTAGATATTGAGAACCGTGTAAATATTTCAGATGGTCGCCAGGTTGGACTTTTATTTTTGTACTATTATATTAAGATTATTGTGTACGTGTGGTATTCAAACTTCAATCGCATGATTAGAACACAAGAAGTAAAAACGAGATTTTAAAATTACGCACAGAAGCCATCTTGTGATTATGCAAACAATTGAAATAAATTAGATGCCAGTGGATCAACATTTGTATAAGCATTTAACGTGAAAAGTTTCACGACACTCGGATAGTTAATTCGCGAGAAACGTCCATTTAAATATTTATACTTCGCGTCGCCGCCATGTTGGATTCGTGCTCACCAGGTTACTGAAAGTCCTATAGGTGAACATATGTTCATTGTCTCTATGAACATAAAAATTTCAGTTTGGTTGCTGTAAAAGATTCATAGATATTGAGAACCGTCTAAATATTTCGGAATCTCGCCATTTAGGATTGTTATATGTATAGGCCATATAGTTATGTACCATTTAAGGACACTTATCGCCTAGGTTCATTATTCAAACTTTCACTTCGATCGCATGATTACGACATAAGAAATTAAAACTTAATTTTAAAATTTCGCACATCCGCCATCTTGAGGTTATGTAAACAATTGAATTAGGTTAGATGGCAGTACATTACAATCTGCAAAATCATTTACTGTACCACATTTCACTGCGCTCAGAGGGTTAACTCACGAGAAAAGTCTATTAAAATATTTCAAATTCGCTTTGTCGCCATGTTCGTTTTGTACTTTACAGGTTTATGAATTATACATACGTAAACTTGTGTCAGTACCCTTTATCACCGTACAAAATTGCAGGGTGATATCTGTAATAGTTTCGGAGATATAGAATGTCAGTGAAATATTTCGCACAGCCGCCATTTTGAGGTTATGTAAACAATTGAACTAAATTAGACTCCAGTGCATTGCAATGAGTATAAACATTTGCTGTACCAAGTTTCATTACGTTTGGATAGTTAAATCGCGAGAAAAGTCTATTTAAAAGTCTCAACTTCGCATGGCCGCCATGTTGGTTTTATAGTCACCAGGTTTTCGAAAGTCTCATAGGTGAACTTCTAGTAGTGCCCTCTATCACCGTACAGAATTTGAGGGCGATATCGGTATTAGTTTCGGAGATATTGAATGCTAGTGAAATATTTCGCACAGCCGCCATGTTGGATTGGTGAGACGTAACAAAATTTGAAGGGCACGGTCGAGGTCGTCGGGAATAGCGCTATGAACTTACCGAATTTCACTGAAATCGCTCCAGCCGTTTAGATTTTATTAGCGGGGGGACACACACACGCCTCACACACACAAACACACACACACACACGCACACACACACACGGACAAAAGGTGATCTCATAAGCCTATTTTTTCAAAATTGAAAATAGGCTAAAAATCCTAGCACACTTAACACATTTTCAAATATTTGCCTCCATCCGTCATATGAAATATCACAAAACCGACCGTCATAAGCTGCCCCCGCCATCCCACCAAAAGAGCTATTCATTTCTTCCGGGCACGGTCACCGAGATCTCCAACGTCTAAGAATCACTTGGTCATATCCTAAAACCGTCTGTTGTGTCAGAGAGCGATCTCGCTCATCCCCGTTAACTAAAACGTTAAAGATCCCCTTCAGGGGTAAAAATCTTAGCATGCTTGTCACATTTCAAAATATTAGCTTTCATTCATTCGTCATAGGAAAAAATATCGAAAAGCGACCCCTCGTTTTGCCATACATCGCCCCGTCGAAATTGCCATTTCCAGTATTCACCATGCTCAGTCATAGCCTCGTTGGAACCTGTGTCAAGCGCTACCGGCTCTCTGTCTTCAAACACGCTTTTATAAAAAAAAAATTAAACACCTAGTTTTTTGTCTTAGAGACTTGACATTTATTGCTAGGGTAGAGGGGGTAGAGACCTTTCATTTATGTCAAACAAACTTATTTGTCAACGTGTTAGTTTCAAAAATAGTAAAAATTCAAAATTTACGTGTTTTCAAAAAATCTCAAAATATAAAAAGTATTATTAAAAAAAATAAAGTTCATAGAGACCATTCGTTTCAACTATGGCATAACATTCTATCATGTTTGGTTTTCAAACTATCGCCTACTTTCGAAAACAAAATTTTTCCAAAAAAAAAAATGAAAAATATAGCGAGTGTTTTATCGGAAAGGGGACGTCAGCTCAAGTTCAACGACACCTCATTTGTTAAAATCCGACCATCCGTTCGCCAATGATCACCAATGTTCAGCGAGAAAGTAGGCTATCATTTTGTTTTTCCTCTTACACCCTTGAAACTTACTGCCCCCCTAAAGGGCATACCCACCTTTCATTAACGTCGAACAAACTGTTTCCCAAATTTCACCGTTTTCAAAATAGCACCAATCCAAAATACAAAAATTTTCAATAAAAAAAAATACCAACACACATGCTTAGCCAAGAGAATGTCATCCCAACGCCAACAATACCTCGTTCGTTAATATCCGACCACGCGTTCGAGAGATATCGGCAAAGTTTATATGAAAGTAGGGGGCGACTCAGAACTATCTGCACCCCACTACGGCTGTCGCTTATTAGTTAAATCTACCCGTTTGCTACCAATTGTAAACTGGATTTACTAAATCAGAAACCTTCCCTGGAGTGTACACAACAACTCACCAAAAGTTCATCTCTATCGGACGATTGTATATGAACGCATACGGGTCATTGTCGAAACACTTCGCGCTTCATCGCTCATTTGTTGAAACTATTCGTGCGCTACCTATTGTAACATGGATTTACTAAGCTAGAAATCTTCCCTGAAGTGTACACAACATCTCACCCACGTTTCATCGCTATCGAACAAATGGTATATGAACGCATACGAGACTTTGTTGAAACACTTCGCGCATCGTCGCTCATTTGTTGAATCTACTCGTGCGCTACCTATTGCTAAGTGGATTTACTAAGCCAGAAACCTTCCCTGAGTGTATACAATATCTCACCCAAGTCTCATCGCATTGGGGTGAATGGTATATGCAGGCATGTGGGTCTTTGTTGAAAGAAACGCACGCCATTTTGTTGAAGTTACTCGCGCGCCATCTATTGTTAATTGGATCTATGCCTAAAACTTTTCCTGGCGTATGCACAACAACTCACCGAAATTTGACTGCAATCGGATGAATTGTATATGAACGCATCACCAACACTCATTTGTTTAAACTACTGGTGCGCTATCTATTGTTAATTGGATTAACTATGCCTATAACCCGGAAGTGTGTCAAACAACCCACCAAAATTTGGTCGCAATCGGATCAATTGTTGGCTCTATGAATGCATCGCCAACACTCATTTGTTTAAAATACTCGCGCGCTGTCCATTGTAAATTGGATTGACTATGCCTATAATGATTTCGGAAGTGTTCCCAACAACTCACGAACGTTTCATAGCAGTCGGATGAATGGTATATGAACGCATACGGGACTAGTTTGAAACGATTCGCTTGCCGTCGTTCATTTGTTGAATCTACTTGTGCGATACCTATTGTAAAGGTGATGTACTGTCCCCGATAATCCGGATAGTAGGCTGTCAGAAATCCGCCCCCTCAATCGGATTGCCAATAATCAATCGCACCGGCACAGCTACATCAATGAAAATGGCACTGACAGATACTACCGAAATTAGGGCACAGTAGTTAACAAGAAATTATTGTGGAACACACCAAAATATACGGGGGTTCATACTTACCTTTTATTTACCTATTCAAATTAATCTCGGGTCTGGGTTTTCAACTGGATCACTTAATAGTATGCCCTCACAATAACCTCCACCACAATATTTAAAATGAACCAACGCGAAACAAGAAAATTTAAACTGCACAATAATTTATTTCACATAAAGGGAAATAATTTAACAAAATTTAACAACAAAATTTACGTGGCAATCAGAAGCCATTGTCAATACAACCATGTCCTCCTGTAGGACTTGTAGACTTTACATACAATATTTCAGCTTTCTCTAGCTCAAAAGAACGTAATAACAATTCACTTTGGAATGGATAAGGGAGCTGGGACGAGACATATAGCATTTGTTTCCTTGTTCATGAACTTCACATTTTATTTATAACCGCAAGGCTGCTATGTAGATGACCTTGGCCTCTATCATACAGTTATCTGGCCACCTGCGATACACCCTGCACCATGCCGCATGCTTGCATCGTCAAATGGACACACCTGTCCAGCCAATGTTAGCATATGCTAGTTACATCAGAGCCTAGCTCCTTTTCAACACTTTAAATGTTCACATCTCAACTCAAATATTATCACGCAAATCTTTTAAATGCTCCGTTCAAATACCAATGGATTACTCTAATAATCCCAAATCTTGTTTAATTGTATAATCCAATTGTTGAACTAGCGTTGTTTAGAGTATAATAACGAAAACGCTTAATGTTTATAACAAAATGTTCATTAATTATTTATAACATTTTAAATTGTTTATAACATTGTCAAACGACAATTGAAAAATTTATACATGCCTCTATTAATCCCGTTCGATTTAAATTATTATTAAAGATATTTACATAGTTATTTACATTATTTATATTATTTATATTAGAAATACATTAAACCACACGTTTATCCGGTTGATAATTACTTAAATCGGTGTAATATAATCGACCAATGAAGGTTAGTTATATTTAAATTTTAGATTCAGGTTTAATAAGATTTAATAATAATTATTTGTGACGGTAACCTCCATTCAAAATCGTTATCTCAAATTATTTAAACACTCTTGTTAATTTTAACAGTAACTTCACATTAATAATTTTCAATGGACCTGAACAATACAATCAGCGGAAAAATACCTCGCTCAAAACGCACAAAATTGCACAAAAATTGGCCCATAATTCATCATATATCTCATTATATATGGCATCAAAATCTTCCACAATACACACAAAAAACCTCCACTTATAAATTCATCATCTTCATCAATATTACTGTGGGAACCTTCTTCACTTATTACAGGGCATTATTCATCAGCGACTTTTACACGTCCACTGAACTAACGATTATACATCCATAGTTCCTCTTTAAAAATTCTTATATTCATCAATTGTATCAAAAACTGTTATTATATTTAACCTTCGTGGGTTTCATTCATGAAGCGATATGAAGTAAAATTTTGCCAGTCACAAATAAATTTAATAGCAAATACGATTAGACACGCCTCCCTGGTCTATCAAAATTGAGATTAATATCATCAAAGTATCGCAGTATAAAAATACTATCTTCAATCAAAGTTCATCTAAACTGCATAAATAGTCGAATAGAATACAATTAGACTGTGGACTGCCAACATTATTGTTCCAATCTAGAATTGAGGAAAAACTCCTATCAAATGTTCATTACTATAGTGTACTCAATAAATCGTAATCAAAGTTCATATTTCATAAAATTGTCTATGATGCAATGGTATTTCAGAATTGACGATAAATGTCTATGTTGCAATCATGTTCATAAAACGACTAGTATTTCCAAGATCGTCGATAAAGTAATAGATTTTAACGCTCTAAAATCTTTTAATCATTCTTCTTTCTTGAGGATGACAGAAAATTGGTCAAAGTAATTTACTGAATAGAATTACTTTAATAAAATGACACGCTGTCTGAATTCAAATTTGCCAGAGAAAATCGTTAACTTTACAGTCAAACCGTGACTACAAAAATATGTAAATTACTGAAAGAATATATAATATCAGTCTCAACTGATCCAAAATTATATAAATATGCCAATGACATAATAATGTCTCAATAAGTCGTAGAAAAAGGCATAAATCAGCAAAGTCTACAGAGTACAGAAATATCCAGCAAAAATATGGGGCAAAATATATGGGACAGAAAATATGGGAAAAATGGTTGCTCAGATATCGCTAAATGGCTCAAATAAATCAAGAAACATTCACGACTACCTTATCTGTTGATTGAAGTTCTAGAGGAAAATTTCCAAAGAAGACTGCTGATGGTTCCATTTCACCACCGTAAAGATGTGCTCCGACCTCGAACCTGGAACCTGCGCCCTCGGAGAATAGAACAGTTTCCTCCTCCGGAAATTGCACTGCTCCGTGTAGACGATAGACATCCTTCTGGCAAAACTCTTCTGTGTGAGCCGGGTCCACCCTGGCCTCTCTTGAAAGTTCCCTGAAGTCCTGGTAGAAATTCGCCATGAAGTTTATTGCAATTATTTCCGCAGAAATGTTCATAATTGTGGAGTATGAAGATATTTCCACTGCCATTTGATGTAAATCAGCGATGGATTACGATGCATGAGTGTAGTTGGATATTCACTACATGCTCGCTTTTGTAGAATGACGATTAACGAAGCTCCATGCTGCTATTTCACTCCATTGATGTATGTCCCAATTGCATTAAAGTTTTAGTCTTCCATCTCCACTTCCGTTATAATAATAGTCGAAAGTACTGCCAAATTATATAGTTCCATTGTAGAATGTAGCGTTGTATCACCAAATGTAATCTTCAGTATCACGGTTGCAATACATGTGTCAGCCGTAGCGTAGAATGTGGTATTTTAAAAGTGCTTCTCAGGTGTCGAGAAAATCACTTTTGTCTGCAGTCTTAAAATGCGAATATCTTCCAAAGTATAATAGTGAAAATGTTCAACTTTCGTACACGCCTCAATATTGTAATGCACAATTGAATTAGCATAAATGCAGTAGCTAACTCTTGATAGATAATCTTGTAGACTCGTTTATGTGTGCGCTCCAACTTCGCCTAGTTTCAGTAACCGTAAAATTGTACTGCTGCACGCTCAATGCTTGTTCGATGCTGTGGGCTCTTACCACACGTGCTAATGACGACTTGCTTCACTTAAGAACTCGAAGTCTGACAATATGAGAATCAGAAAAATGAGCCATGAGACCATGAGACATGAGACATGAGAGATGAGAACTTGAGAACTTCCTCTCTGCTGTGCAAGGCCTTTTATCAACTTCTTAAGGGGCGTATCCATCCCTACCATAGCTTGTTCCTCCTTCATTGCTAGAAGTTCTAACTTTGGCTATACTTGACGGATTTTCAAATTTCAAAAACTCATAATTAATTTCTTCAAAATTCCAAATCAATGCCATAACTGAAAATAGTTTTCCACAATTCTGCATGCCAAAAGTAATTAAATATGGTAGTTTCCGTAATCTCCGTCTCCCTCCAAACTATCATTCATTGGTTCGAGCCTCTCCTCCAATAGCGTAACTTCTTCCTCAGCACAATTCCTTGTTTCCCTGCGACTGCGTCGTAAATCTCAGATCTTTCTCGAACAAAATCATGACGTCACCAAGAATCTCAGCTCATCCAGCCTACTTGCATGAAGTCTGCGTCATCCGTGCCTACGTCATGAATATACACGTCACAACTATGACGGCCATAACTTTATTCACATATGCCAATACAGCCACCGTGGTCTCAGTATAATTCAATTTACGGGGGCAGTACTAAGCCAGAATCCTTCCCTGATGAGAACACAACATCTTACCCAAGTTTCATCGCTATTGGACGAATGGTATATGAACGCATACGGGACTTTCTTGAACAGCTTCGCGCGACTTCGCTCATTTGTTGAATCTACTTGTGTGCTACCTATTGAAAAATGGATTTACTAAGCCTAAAACATTCCCTGGAGTGTACACAACAACTCATCCAAATTTAGTCGCTATCGGAGGAATGGTATATGAACGCATACGGGACTATATTGAAACACTTCGCGCGTCGTCGCTCATTTGTAAAATCTACTTGTCCGATACCTATTGTTAAGTGGATTTACTAACCCAGAAACCTTCCCTCAAGTGTACACAACATTTCACCCAAGATTAGTCGCTATCGGACGAATAGTATGTGAACGCATACGGGAATTTGTTGAAACACTTCGCACGTCGTCGCTCATTTGTTGAATCCACTCGTGCGCTACCTATTATAACATGGATTTACTAAGTCAGAAACCTTACCTGTAGTGTATACAACCTCTCACCCAAGTTTAGTCGCTATCGGACGATTGGTATGTGAACGCATACTGTTCTTTGTTGAAACGCTTCGCCCGTCGTCACTCATTTGTTGAATCTACTTGTGCGATACCTATTAATAAGTGGATGTACTAAGCCAGAAACCTTCCCTGTAGTGTACACAACATCTAACCAAGTTTCATCGCTATCAGACGAATGGTATATGAACGCATACGGGACTTGTTTGAAACGCTTCACGCGTCGTCGCTCATTTGTTGAATCTACTCGTGCGCTACCTATTATAACATGGATTTACTAAGCCAGAAACCTTGCCTGTAGTGTACACAACATCTCAGCCAAGTTTCATCGCAATGGGATGAATGGTATATGAACGCATGTGGTACTTTCTTGAAACAAACGCACAACAACTTATCACAATTTGATCGCATTCAGACGAATTGTATATGAACGCATCCTTTTTACGCATTTGTTTAAACTACTCGCGCGCTATCTATTGTGAAATTGATTTATTGTGGCTATGATCATCCCGGAAGTGTTTACAAAAACTCACCAAAATTTGATCGCAATCGGATGAATGGTTTATGAACGCATAAAAGACGAACACACAGACATTCCTTTTTATATCTATCTATATATATATATATAAATGAATTGCTGTTCGTTAGTCTCGCTAAAACTCGAGAACGGCTGGACCGATTTGGCTAATTTTGGTCATGAATTATTTGTGGATGTCCAGAGAAGGTTTAAAAGGTGAATAAATATGAAAGTAGTAGCGCACGAGTAGATTCAACAAATGAGTGACGGCACGCGAATCGCTTAAACAAAGTCCCGTATGCGTTCATATACCATTCATCCGATTGCGATGAAACTTGGGTGAGATGTTGTGTACACTTCAGGGAAGGTTTCTGGCTTTGTAAATCCACTTAACAATAGGTAGCGCACGAGTAGATTCAACAAATGAGCGACGACGGGCGAAGTGTTTCAAAAAAGTCCTGTATGCTTTCACATCCCATTCGTCCGATAGCGATGCAACTTGGGTGAGAGGTTGTGTACACTTCAGGCAAGGTTGATCACTTTTGTGATATTTTCAATGTTTAGCTTGGCCCATTTGTCGGTCAAATTTTATTTATTGTTACTGAGATCCCCGAATGGTAATTATTTATTTACAATTGTTAATTGCATAAACCATATGCATAATCTTGTTATCAATCACTTATTCATAGATATTATAGTTCTCACCTCGAGTGTTTCAGTCTCGCTATCTCAGGCGTCCTCACTCATGACATACCAGACATCTACTGGTTGATCCACTGTCTGCTGAGTAGTGTCGACTGACGTCACCCTGACTTTCGTTCGACCAATGGCAGGTCTTTGTCTGGTCGGGCGATCTCCAAACTTCGAGAGAGTTCTATGGTCCCTATTTAAGACGCCGCTTGCTGGCGTTCTTCATCACTTCGGATCAACCGCCTCTTCTGAACCACTTCTACACTTCTGATTCACCACTGCTGATCACTTCAACCCGCTGGTCACCGCTACCTCTCATGACACCATCGCTGATTTCTACGCTAGCGAGCAGTTACGTCACAAGATCTGCACCATGACGTATTGCTCAAGATGGCAAGAATAATTGCCAGCCGCTGTACTCTTCAACTTCACCTTAGAGGGGATACTTGGAATCGTCCTTCGAAATATCTCTGGATCAGCTCTTGGAAACTATGAATGTCATTCCTGCGCAAGAAAAGAAAGTTGACATTTTATCGATGGTGCACATAACTCTAGGCCATGTACGCCTCCTTCCAAGAAAACCGTGAAGACTTTTAAATCAACGTGTGCTAGCTGGAACTTTTTAAGGAGCTGGCTCTTCAACTCTCTTCAACTCTCTTCAAAGATAAGTTCAATTTTATAAAGAGCTTATATCATACCAGTTATTACACTCTTAATTATTTTTTATGGTTCTCTCTTTTTATAAACTGCATTTTTATATATTAAGCTCAACTTTTCTCCAATCAAGCAAGCTTTTCATGGACCTTTCTATAATCTGGGTTCTGTAATCAGGCCCTCACACTTTGCTACATTTATAATTGTTAATTTCTGTAATAAGCACTTAAGTGCAATTTGTTTGTTCATTATAAATTTATTATTAGGAATAAAAATTGTTAATGCATTGCTCCCTATATTGGTTTTCTAGTCACGTATTTCATGCCCAATACCCCCGCACCGTTTCAGTCTAATTTTCTTGCATTTTATTTGTGCCTCACCCCCGGGAAACATATCTGTTGCACCCTGGATCCCTATATAAGTTTAATATTGTGAATTTTGCATTAACAATTTTTGTTCATTGTGTTTCAACACTAATTCACATTGTACGTTTCATCTTAAGGCGCATGTGCGGCAGAGGAGAGAAACGTAAGCTAAGCCGGTTTCTTCCGCATCAGACTAAACTTTACTACATAGCAAGCTGTCATCCTCTGACTTCCAGTACTCGAAGTCACAATATTGACGTGAGTAACAAACAACTTGTAATATGCCTAACCTTGATGAAAAACTTAGCAACTCCAGAGCCTCTTGTAAGGGTAAGCTCACACGGTTTCGTACTTTCTTAACGGAACTCGAACCCCAAGAGCATAATCTTGACATAATTTCGCAGAGGCTTAAGAATTATGAACAAGCCTTTGAGAAATATGATGAGATACAATGCAGTATAGAAACTCAGCATCTGGACCAGCAAAGTGATAGGTTGGAAGTTGAAAAATTATACTATCAGGGATTTGCTGAAGCTAAACAGCTTATTAGGGCTTTAACTTTAAAAGAAAAACAAGAAGATCAAACTTCTGCAGCATCTTCTACATCTTCTTCACGCATTATATTACCCAAATTAGAAATACCCAAATTTACTGGTAAAGACATAGAATGGGAACCATTTTTTGAATTATTCAATTCTTTAGTACATGAGAATACTTCTATACCAGTAATACAAAAATTTCACTACTTGCGTCTGGCAGTTCAAGGCAACGCACTTAACCTGATTCAAGCACTTTCTTTGACCAGTGATAATTATGAAGTTGCTCTGAATCTTCTTAAGTATAGATATGGGAACATTCGTTTATCTATTCAACGCCATATACAAAGCTTATTCGAGTTGCCTAACGTGAAAGCAGATAACAGTTTATCACTTCGTAAGTTGATTGACACCGCAGAGTTACACGTCAGAGCATTGTCCAATTTAAACCAACCTGTAAATCACTGGGATTTATTTCTAGTTCACCTCATTTCTGCAAGATTGGATGCAAATACATTAAAAGCGTGGGAAACAGAACTTTCCCAGAATTTGCAATGCACTTATGAGGCGATTATTAACTTTTTGAAGGCCAGAAGCCAAGTCTTTTCCGCCATAGCTAATCAAAAAACTAGTAGTTCAGATTCAAAAGCCTTCTCAAAACATAAGGTTAGCAGTTCTAATCAAAGAATTTTAAGATCACAGGCTCTTCCTGTTGATGCTCGGTCACCTAACCAAATGCAAACGTGCGGTCTGTGTCAGCAATCGCATAATTTATACAATTGTGATGAATTTAAATCTTTATCAGTAGATGAAAGACGAAAGTTCATTACGAACAAAAAACATTGTTTCAACTGTTTGTCAGGAACGCATATGTTAAACAATTGCCGTTCACAACGTTTATGCTTTCATTGTAGAGCAAGACACCATTCACTTTTGCACAGGCATGAAAGACCACGGTTATCAGGACCAAGCAGTTCCAATACCAAGTCTAACTCGGAGACTTCTCAAAATAGTGCGCAGTCGTATGCTCAAAGTTCTACCTCGCTTGGCAAAGTCCAGGTTTTATTATCTACCGTGCAGGTTCTATTGAAAAATTCTCACGGAAAATGGGTATCTGTTAGGGGATTATTGGATAATGCCGCTACCAACAATTTTATTAATGAATCGTTGGTACAAAAGTTAGGCCTTCCAAAACATCCTACCTCAATAGAGGTTACAGGAATAAACTGCTCTAAATCACAATCCTTAAGCTTTGCTAAAGTGGATCTGAAGGACTCTAATAATCTTGGTACGCAGTTGCAATTAGATTGTTTGATTATCAAGTCTATAGGCAACAATATTCCTGGCACTTCTTATCCTATTCAAAGTTGGAATATCCCGAATTTTGTCCAGATAGCTGACCCTCATTTCAACAGAGCTTCACCCGTAGAGCTTCTTTTCAGCTCAAGCGTATTTTGGCAATGTCTTCATTCCAATAAAGTAAAAATTGCTCCTAATGTTTTCTTCCGCGAAACTGATTTTGGTTGGATTGCTACTGGCCAAATATACCGTAATCCTATTCAAACTGTATCGAATTGTTATTTTGTTGGTACCGATTTGAGCCAAGAGCTAACCAAGTTCTGGGATCTTGAGAATGTTCAGGCTACTTCTTCTTCTTCTTCTTCTTCTTCTTCTAACGAAATTTGTGAAAAGTTATATAAGGAAACCACTGTCCGTAATACTGAAGGCAGATTTATAGTAACTCTTCCACGTATTCCCAATCCTCCCGCCATTACGGGCTCGCATTCCAGAGCACTTAGGGCACTATTTGCTATTGAAAATCGGTTCAAACAAGATGCTTCTGTCAAAACTCAGTATGCTTCCTTTATGGAGGAATACGAATCATCCAATCACATGGAGGTAATTTCTAAATCAGAAGAAATTGACCATCCTTTAAATGAAATAGTTTATTTAAATCATCATCCGGTATGGAAAAATTCCTTAACACAGGACAATATAAGAGTAGTTTTCAATGGCTCATCACCAGATTCCAATGGAATCTCTTTAAGTGATACCTTGCAATGTGGTCCCGCGATTCAAACAGATCTCACCTCTGTTTTGCTTAATTTTCGAAGGTTTCCTATTGCTGTAATCTCAGATATTAAGCAGATGTATCGGCAGATTCTCGTAAATTCTGAGCAGCAAGATCTGCAAAGAATATTGTGGCGCGATGAGAGTTCCAAACCCATAAAGATATTTAGATTGAAGACTGTGACAAATGGCCTGAGGCCTTCAGCCTTTCTTGCGATTCGGTCTCTCCACATGTTAGCCGAGCAAGATGGTCATCTGTATCATCCTTTGGCCTCTGAGTCATTAAAAACGGCATTTTATGTCGACGATTTCTTGTGCTCTTTCCCTAATATTTCTGAAGCGCTCCTTGTGTGCGAAGATTTGAAATCCCTACTCCTAGGAGGTGGTTTTCCGCTCCATAAATGGACTTCAAATTCCACTGAATTTATATAAAAATTTTCATCAGAGATCCCAGTTGATGAATTTGTTGCCATTCCTACTGATGAAGCAGCCGTAAAAGCATTGGGTGTTTTTTGGTGTCCTTCCTCTGATACCTTTTCTTATCAGGTACATCTGGCAGAATCTCCCCCTGTAACTAAGAGACAAGTTCTGTCAGAAATCGCAAAGATCTTTGATCCTTTGCAATATATTGCTCCTATAGTTATTGTTGCAAAAATGTTCTTGCAAAATCTTTGGTCATTAAAATCAGACTGGGATGAAAATCTCCCCCTTCCTCTTGTAGAAGAATGGTTAGAGTATCGCAGCAGTTTGCTGGATCTCTCCAAGGTTTCTATACCCCGCCCTTTAATTTCTAATCCCTTATACCAGCAGTATGACCTGCATGTATTTTCTGATAGTTCAGAACGAGCTTATGGCTGTTGTGCATACATAGTAGGACGTTCCTCAGATACTTTCCCTGGATTTTCTAATTTAGTGTGCGCTAAATCTAAAGTTGCTCCACTTAAAACAGTATCATTGCCGAGATTAGAATTATGCTCTGCTTTAATGGCAACAGAATTAGCTACTAAACTAAATGTCAGTTTAAAGTTAAAATTTTCCCGCACATTTTTTTTGAGCGATTCTTCTATTGTATTAGCTTGGATTTCCAAGCCTTCTTCTCATTGGAATACCTTTGTGGCAAATCGCGTTTCTAAGATTCATGAAGTCTCTCATTCTGAACAATGGAGACATGTTCCTAGCCGTGAAAACCCCGCGGATATAATATCACGTGGTTGCACACCTAAAAAATTGATTTCTTCAGACCTGTACTGGAATGGTCCTCCTTGGCTAAGTCAGGAATCATCTTGCTGGCCTCGCTTAGCTAATCAATCTGCAGAAGAAATACCTGATGCCCGTAATGACCCTGTCACGTCGCATCTTACTTCTACTTCTACTAGCCTTTTTCATAGATACTCTTCATTTGATAAATTGATTCGTGTAGTGTCTTATATCTTCCGATGGAAATATTTAGTAATTGATCAACCATTGAAGCCTCAACCCTTTCTTTCCAGAGTAGAGTTAGAATTTGATACTTGCAAGATTTTGTTACTTGTTCAGCAGGAAGTATTTGCTCCTGAAAAGCAAGCTCTTATAAGTGGTAAAGATTTACCCAAGTCTAGCAGGCTTTCACCACTCACTCCTTTTCTAGACCAGGACGGCATAATACGTGTGGGTGGAAGATTAGCTATGTCTAGTTTTGAGGATGGGAAAAAGCATCCCATCATCCTTCCTTCAAAGCATCCTATCACTACCCTTATAATAAAAAAGTTTCATTATAAACACCTTCATGCTGGCACTCGCACCTTGCTCTGTCTAATTCGTGAACTCTACTGGATCATCAATGGCGTTCATGAGGTTTCTTCTGTTGTCAAAAAGTGTATACCTTGCTTCAAGGTTAAACCAAGGCCCGCCACGCAGATTATGGGTAATTTACCTCCATTTCGTTCGGAACCTAGTAAGCCCTTTGCTCTTACTGGGATCGATTACGCAGGTCCTTACATATATCAGACCAATCCCTCTTCATCTAAGCGCAAAATATTAGGTAAACTGTACATCTCGTTATTTGTATGTATGGTGACGGGAGCTATCCACCTTGAGTTGGTTACGAACGCTTCTGTATCCTACTTTCTGGCCGCCTTTTCTAGATTTGCTGCTAGAAGGGGTGTTCCATCTGAAGTTTTTTCAGATAATACAAAAATTTTTGTAAGCGCTTCTGATTTCTGGAAAAAAGTGTTAAGCTCCCCTTCTGCTAAAGAAAAAATTTCCAACTTTTCCTATTCTAAAGGTTTCAAATGGCATTTCACCCCGCCTTATGCTCCCCATCATGGGGGCCGATGGGAGTCCTGCATCAAACTTACTAAAAGACAGCTTAAGAAAACTCTTGGTCCTACCATACTTTCTTATGAGGAATTCAACTCTTTGATTATTCAAATTGAAGGTATTGTAAATTCCAGACCTCTGACCCCTCTTTCAAACGATCCTAAGGATATTTTACCTTTAACACCCAGTCACTTCCTGATTGGCTGTTCGCTTGCTGCTACTCCGCCTTTGCTGGTTCGACGCTGTGATCCTAACTTACCTATCTTTTGGAGAAAAGTAGAATCTTTGCGCTGTTCTTTTTGGCGCCGATGGAAGTTAGAATATCTCAGCTTGCTAAATAGGCGTGAGAAATGGCGGCTTCCTCAACCAGATGTACGAGTGGGGGACATGGTTCTTCTTCGAGACCCATCTCCGCCTCTCGTGTGGAACCTAGGTAGAGTTATTCACTGCCACTTTGGCCGTGATAAACGTGTCAGAGTTGTTGATGTTTTAACTAGTAAAGGTCGTTATACTAGACCCATCTCTGCTATTTCTGTTTTGCCTTTCGAGTCTTAGTTTCTCCTCGTCTGTTATCCATGTTTTGCTTTGACTGATTCTTTTGTTGGTTTTCATTCGGAGTTCTCGGAACATGATCACTTTTGTGATATTTTCAATGTTTAGCTTGGCCCATTTGTCGGTCAAATTTTATTTATTGTTACTGAGATCCCCGAATGGTAATTATTTATTTACAATTGTTAATTGCTTAAACCATATGCATAATCTTGTTATCAATCACTTATTCATAGATATTATAGTTCTCACCTCGAGTGTTTCAGTCTCGCTATCTCAGGCGTCCTCACTCATGACATACCAGACATCTACTGGTTGATCCACTGTCTGCTGAGTAGTGTCGACTGACGTCACCCTGACTTTCGTTCGACCAATGGCAGGTCTTTGTCTGGTCGGGCGATCTCCAAACTTCGAGAGAGTTCTATGGTCCCTATTTAAGACGCCGCTTGCTGGCGTTCTTCATCACTTCGGATCAACCGCCACTTCTGAACCACTTCTACACTTCTGATTCACCACTGCTGATCACTTCAACCCGCTGGTCACCGCTACCTCTCATGACACCATCGCTGATTTCTACGCTAGCGAGCAGTTACGTCACAAGATCTGCACCATGACGTATTGCTCAAGATGGCAAGAATAATTGCCAGCCGCTGTACTCTTCAACTTCACCTTAGAGGGGATACTTGGAATCGTCCTTCGAAATATCTCTGGATCAGCTCTTGGAAACTATGAATGTCATTCCTGCGCAAGAAAAGAAAGTTGACATTTTATCGATGGTGCACATAACTCTAGGCCATGTACGCCTCCTTCCAAGAAAACCGTGAAGACTTTTAAATCAACGTGTGCTAGCTGGAACTTTTTAAGGAGCTGGCTCTTCAACTCTCTTCAACTCTCTTCAAAGATAAGTTCAATTTTATAAAGAGCTTATATCATACCAGTTATTACACTCTTAATTATTTTTTATGGTTCTCTCTTTTTATAAACTGCATTTTTATATATTAAGCTCAACTTTTCTCCAATCAAGCAAGCTTTTCATGGACCTTTCTATAATCTGGGTTCTGTAATCAGGCCCTCACACTTTGCTACATTTATAATTGTTAATTTCTGTAATAAGCACTTAAGTGCAATTTGTTTGTTCATTATAAATTTATTATTAGGAATAAAAATTGTTAATGCATTGCTCCCTATATTGGTTTTCTAGTCACGTATTTCATGCCCAATACCCCCGCACCGTTTCAGTCTAATTTTCTTGACCACAGTAGTTATTTTGGCCAGGCTTTCGCCTGATGCGTTTCGTTCTCCCGTATGGGGAAGTTTTAGGACAGAATTTATACTTCTCCAAAGGTTTCTGGCTTAGCAAATCCACTTTACGATAGGTAGGGCACGAGTAGATTCAACAAATGAGCGACGACGCGCGAAGCGTTTCAACAAAGTCCCGTATGAGTTCATATACTATTCGTCTGATAGCTATGGAACTTGGGTGAGATGTTGTGTACACTTCAGGGAAGGTTTCTGGGTTAGTAAATGCACTTTACAATAGGTATCGCACAAGTAGATTAAACAAATGAGCGACGACGCGCGAAGTGCTTCATATACCATTCGTCCGATAGCGACTAAACTTGGGTGAGTCAATGTGTACACTCCAGGGAAGGTTTCTGGCTTAGTATATCTACCTTACAATAGGTATCGCACAAGTAGATTCAACAAATGTTCGACGGCTCGCGAATCGCTTAAGCAAAGTCCCGTAGCGTTCAAATACCATTCATCCGTTTGCTATGAATCTTTGGTTGAATTGTTGTGCACACTCCAGGAAAGGTTTCTGAATTAGTAAATCCTTTTTACAATAGGTAGCACTCGAGTAGATTCAACAAATGGGTAACGGGGAGCGTATTGTTTAAAACAAATCGTATGCGATCATATACCATTCATGCGATTGCAATGAAATTTAGAGAAGTGTTTTTTCCACTCCCGCAAAGATTTCTGGTTTAGTAAATCCATTTTACAATTGGTAGTGCACGAGTAGATTTAACTAATGAGCGACAGCGCGTGAATCGTTTCAACCAAGTTCCGTATGCGTTCATATACCATTCATCCGATTGTGATAAAACGTTGGTGAGTTGAGTACAGTCCTGCGAAGGTGTATGAATTAGTAAATCCGTTTTTCAATGGGTGGCGCACAAGAAGATTCAACAAATGAGTGAAGGTGCGTGAATCTTTCAAACAAAATCCCGTAAGCGTTCATATGCCATTCATCCAATTGGGATGAATCGTTCATGAGTTGTTGTGTACACGCCAGGGAAGGTATTCGACTTAGTAAATCCATTTTACAATAGGTAGCGTACGAGTATATTCAACAAATGGGTGACGGCCCTCGAATCGTTTCAACAAAGTCCCGTATGCGTTCATATACCATTCATTTTATTGTGATGAAACTTCGGTGAGTTTGATTTTTTGTTGGTGATATTATAGTACATTATGCAACGAGCCTATAATGGCTATAATTAAGACACGAGTATTTTTTATAAAACGAGCGTATGCGAGTTTTATAATTTCCATACGAGTGTCTTAATTACCATTATAGGCGAGTTGCATACGACTGTTTATGTTCGACGATAATTATAACTTTACTATATATTTTAACATAAATATTCGTAAATATCTGTTGAGAGTCAGCTACTGGAATTTTGTGATCGCAGAGCGAGCATTGGGTGTTATATCTCTGCCTTTCAAGAGCTTTGAACGACCGACGCATGCGCTCTGTGTGTTTGCAATGCCATATGCAAACCATATGTTTACATCTGCCGTTCCTCAGTAATATTGTCACCGGTGTCAGTTGAAGACAATGCGCTGTGTAGAAATTAGTGTTGGTGATTTTAAGGTACAGTGCTATTTCTTGTCTCATATTCGCCAGTTTATTTACGCGAACATATGGAAGGTGCGTATTCCATGTCGGTAATTTATTATAGTTCGATGTTGTGTTTATGTCCGACATGTTGGATTTTGAGCGCATGCGCGAAGTTATCGTTACCTAATTGTTCAATGAACGAGCTCTGATTGGCTGGAGAAACTGTATCATAATGGAAAACAGTGTTATAATGACCATCATTATGATACAGTTATCTGACACATAATAGTGAGGGTCGAACATAAAATCAATTTTACAATAGTTCAGAGGTGTTTAACGGAAAATAAATAAATATTGGGAATCCAAAAGCACTTCAACAAACAAAGTTACAACGCCAACACTTTCTTTGATTGGCATTGCAACGCATGCCGGGTACAGCTAGTATATATATATATAAGATTAATACAGTATGTACACTGTCATATGGGAATATGATTGCATACCATACAATTTCAATTTGATGTAGGCACCTGTGATGGTCGACCAATCTCGTCAAACGACCTGGAATAGAATCCACCCACAGCTTTCTGGAGGAAGTTGTGTTTTACGTTGGTAAGAACAACCCGAATCCGTGCTTCCAATTCGTCCAATGTGCGAGGTTTCATCCCGTACACCTCCTCTTTTGCTCGTCTCCATAAAAAGAAGCGACAGGGTTTCAGGTCTGGACTTCTTGCAGACCATTCATGAGATGCACGTCTCTCCAACCAACGTCCTGGAAACTTCTCATACTACCAGTTCCGCACGACATTTGCAATGTGAGGTGGTGTGCATGAAGATAATGTCGGCGGTATTTTCCCATCCAGATACCGTGGGCCAAACGTTATCCTGAAGAGTAGTGGAGTAGAGGGTGTTCTGCTTCACTTGACGCCGCTGTGCCCAACAAATCAACATGGCCGCCGCGCGAAGTTGAAACATTTAAATAGACTTTTATCTCGAACTCATGGTCGGAGTTTCACGAATGAGGTGTCATAGGACTCGGGCTGACGTCTTTTTTGCTATGGACCACTCGTTATATTTTTTTTTTGTTTTTTTTTGTTTTCGAAAATAGGCGATAGTTTGAAAACCAAACAGGATAGAACGTTGTGCCATGGCTCAAACGAATGGTCTTTATGACCTTTATTTTCTATAATAAAACTTTTTTACTTTTTATGTTTTTTTGAAAACATCGAATTTTGAAAATCCTATATTTTGGAAACTAGGAACTCTACAAAAACGTTTATTTGACATAAATGAAAGGTCCCTATGCCCTCTACCCCCAAAATAAATTTCAAGTCGCTAGAGCAAAAATTTGTGTTTTGTAAGTAGTGCGGTAAGGGGGGAGCTGCTTACAAAAGCAAGTGGTGAGCCCCTGCGACCTTGGAATGGAAGGAGCCATGCTAGGAGGGCGTGCTTGGATTCTTTTTTTTCGTCTCGTCGTGCTCTTTACGGGAATGTAGGTGTTGAAAAGGTGAAATGCTGGAAACACGGTTTTGGGGGGGGGAAACGTGATTTTAAACATTTTGCTATATCTCGCGAACCAAGTATGCTAGAGGCATGTACGACGGGTCCAAGGACTCGGGGTGACGTCCTCTTTGCTATGGACCACTCGTTATATTTCTAAAAAAATTTGGAAACTCGATTTTGGGGTAAACACGTGTTTTTTGTGATTTTTGCCGATATCTCACGAACCAATAACGCTAGAGACGTGTACGAGGTGTCCTAGGACTCGGGCTAACACCCCCCTTTCAAATGTGGTAGATCTTTTTTTCCAAAAAATAATTCACAAAGGGCCTAACGCCGTACATGTTGAAAAAACGTTTTCTTTTTCTTTACTTGTTTATAATGTTTATAAAGCGTGGTGGTTGAGAGAGACGATACGGCTGAGTGTGTGTGTGTTTGACCGAACCTGTCGCTTAGCACAAGGACCATGCTTAATAGAACAATCGCTATTTCGGCGGGTCGGTGTATGACAGAGCGAGCGTGCGTTTTTCTGATATTTTACCTTTGACGTGTAAACGGTAATGAGAACTTGGTTCTATGTTGGTCGAAGCGAGTACAGAAAACAAACTTACAGGAGGTGAAGGTCATTTGAGCTTATTGGAAGGCGTTGATCTGACTTGACAACAGGTGACGCTTGAAGGTGAAATAATCTGAGCATTGTGGTGGCAGGGAAGAGCGAAAGCCATGTGAACATGTGTGAAACCACATGCACGCTAAACCAGTGACATCCTGTCTTGCTTCGTACGTGACAAAATGCAAGTTCAGGTGAAATTTGATCTACCGCAGGTGTTCACATTGGACGTTATCTGTCCACGTGCATGATAACTGTTAACAAGTCACATCCTGTTTTGCTTCGTACGTGACAAAATGCAAGTTGACGTGAAATTTGATCTACCACAGGTGTTCACCTTGGACGTTAGCTGTCCACGTGCCTGATAACAGAATGTTCAAAGCGTGGGAATCGCTGAATCAGTAAAAAGTATGATGCAACTTGTCGGAATGATGTCACAACCAATAGATAGGCAAGAGCTGCAAACAGCAGTGGTGGGAGGTGAAGGGAGGGAGAGGGGAGGGGTAATGTATGAGAGAACACAGGAGGAAAGGGAAAGACAAACATGTATGAACATGCATAAAGCGCGGAGCGCTGTACACATAGAGCTATAGGTGGTGTACAACATGTGTGAATAAATAAAAAGTACACAGGTTCACACAACATGTAATTTATTGATCCAAGAATTAAACGTAGAGTTAAACCCTAACCATTTGACGTAGAGTTTATTTCCTTTTTGTTTCAACACTTTTTCCACAAGATAATGCTGAGGAAATGCTGTTTTCTGAAGTTCATGTAGATAAAATCTACCTTTTATGGGTTGATGGTTGAGTTCCTCGAGTAAATAGGTGACTGGACTGTCCAAGTTGACTCGACGAATTCGAAATAGTTCAGTCCCCCACTGAGGCGTGTAGCCCTTATTGAAGGCAGACTTAAATTTGCTCACACGAACAAAATCCCCAATGTTCAGTCGGTGACGTTTAGGATCGGCTGTTTTTATGGGGTTGAACAGTTTATCCAATCGCTGAATATTTTTAGTTACGAGACGTGGCTTGGTCCCAATCGTTCTATGTTTGGTGTCATTGTAACGTGACACTAGCTCAGGTAACATGTCCAACCAGCGATAACTGCCCTGAGCGGTAAACGCTTTCCACATATGGGTTTTCAATGTTCGGTTGAACCGCTCGACGACACTGGCTTTGAGGTTGCTGTACGTTGTGTAATGGTGAATATCCTTAGATTTGAGAAAACTGGAGAAATCCTTGTTGAAAAATTCTTTCCCCTGGTCAGTTTGTAGCAGCTGAGGTTGTCGTTTGGAGTGTTGAATAATATGTTGAAAGGCCTTGGTAACTAGTGGACCAGACTTGCGACGCACAGGTTCAACAAAGGCCATTTTGGAATAGACATCAATGACGGTCAACATATAGCGTACACCGTCGTTAACGCCAGCATAGGGTATCATTTCAACTAAGTCAGCCTGCCAAAGTTCATCCACACCTCGTGAAATCACCTTGAGTCGTGGATAGTGACGTCTAGCTGGGCGATGCAACTCGTGAGCAATACCCATTTTAATGGGTGAGAGCTTAAACAATAATTTTGGCATATCGAAGTTCTTGTTCAATTTCTTGAATTTCCCAATCGTGACCGGTATGGCCAGCTTGACGTGAAGCATGCAACAACTGTAGCCGCTGGACGAGCTTATTGGGATTGTGCCAGTAGGTAACATCCACAAGGGGTTTTAATGGTTTAAATGTCAATCCCGAAGCGGACGCTTTACGACGAGTACTTTGACTGGTGGGAAACATTTTTGCAATGATGGTTTTATATTTTTGAGATATATTGGCATTCACTTGTTGAGCAGGATCATACTGTCTTTTGTGAGCATGGGTATCCAATAAAATGGATTTATATTTGTCAAGGTCCTCTGACGTATAATCATGGAGAGAGGGGGTCCGAGAAAAGAGCAGCTTTAACAGTCCTGGCGTTAATTTATAGTTGATGTTTTTAATGACAGCTTTAGTACGAGCAAATTTAATGGATGAATCTCCAATTTTATAACTATCATCCTCATAGCGAACACCATACGTGGTATCTGTGTTTCCAATAAATAGATCGGTGAAATAGGGTTCCAATGTTGATCCATAATATTTTATTAAAATGGTTTTCAGTTGAGCTTTATGTTGAGGGGTGGCCAAGAGTTGTGAAAACGGAGACGCCCTGGAAGGGCAAGGTGTTTCGACCCTGGCCAAGGATTTCTTTTTTCTCAAAAACTCTGCAAGGGGTGCGGCCTTTTTTTGAGGCGTAAACACTTGTTCCTCCTCATCCTCAACCTCGCTAACACTAGTCAAATCTTCCACTTCCTCTTCCTCAGGGTCCTCGTGCAGCGTCTGCGTGGCTTGTGACACGGTGGGTTGCGTTTCAGATGGCTTGAAAGAGGGTTTCAACATGGCTTTTAGCGGAGGTGCTAAATGTTGTTGAATAAACAAAGCATGATTTGCACGTGATTGTTTCAATTGACGAAACTTTTGGCGAATAGTATTTTTTGCTCTAATAATATGCTTTTTCAATTGACTCTCTGCTAACGCCATGGTGTCTTGACAAATGACTTGCCGGGGAATGAGACAGGGCCTTAAATAGCAATAAAATGATCAAACCCTAAGCGATACCGTCCTTGGTTGAGTTCACTTTGTTTGTCAATCACTAAACAGGCATGACGTTGAGTGTTCCAGCACTTGGCACACAATTCTGTAAACATTTGAAAGGTCATATCTGGATTCACATGTTCATTATAAATGTGACGACTGTTCCTCTCGTCCTGACGAAATAAAACAATGACATTGGCATTGTCACGTATCAACTGTTTTGACATTTTAGAATACGTTTGCCCAAGATAGAAGCAATCGATATGTTTGTGTCGACCCATGCTGAAATAGCTTTGAATGATGCCTTGACGTTCAGTGGATACATCATCGAAAATCATGAGTGAATCAGGCTTTACCTCATCCGGTGAAATCACATTTTCTTGCATGGAAAATGTAAAATAACCCATATTCTCTTTTTGTAATCCGGACATGACTTGATCCAGAAACACGTAGAGGGGTTGGTAGAGAGATTTTGCAAAAATATAAATATTTTGAAAACGCAGACCATTGGGCGCTGTGATGAGCGTTAGCAAAAGATTAGTCTTTCCACAGCCGGAAGGCCCCACAATGATGCAGCGAATGGAAGATGGAAACAGTGAACCATGGCGTTGTTCACGTGATGTGGGACAGAGATGGGAAACCATGTCTCCCACGGGGAATGACTCTTGCTGCTTAATAATCTTCATGTCAACTAAGGCTTAGACAGGCTAGCAGGCTGTCTATATACAGGACACCGAACCTTGTCATAGAAACAGTAGACTGGTACTACAGGTTGACGATGGATGTCTTTGGACGTGCGTTGATGGCCAAAGCTAGGTCTGTCCCCATACATGATCCTAAACAAGAAACAGATCCTGCTAATAAACACTATGTGGATAGGTCACTAGTGCCACGCACAAAACAGGGGGATTATGACTTTAAGGGAAAGCGGTTAACCCATGTAAAACATCCTCAAGTGTCTACAGACGTTACTACGAAAAAGTATGTGGATAACAAAGTGTATGAGTTTTATGACAAAGTGCCCCAGCTTACGGTGAATGGCTATAGCGCTAATCACCATCGGATTATTCACGTGGAAGACCCACAAGACGAAGACGATGTTTGTACCAAGCGTTACATGACCTATGAAATGAAAAGGCTTTATAAATTTATCCCATCTGTATTTTTAGTGTATCTGACAAATGAAAAACCTGTGATTGACAGAAACCGTTTATCGTTAGTCCATGATCAGCACTTGACCTATGTGCTTGCTTCGGGTTTAAGCCACTATCGATTACACTATGATGGAACCATTCACATCAAATATGCCATACCTGATGAGAACAATTTACAAATAAAGATAAATGGTCATAGGATGTTGGTCCATAACCATGAAATGGTCAATGCTGGTGACGAATTATCCCTTCACCTCATGTTGACATGGAATGAAAAGCAAGCGGGAAAAACCATAAACGATTTCCCACTTTATGTGGAATTGGAATATACAGCCATGAAATAACCATCTGACGTTAGTTGTGATTTAAACTTTCTTGTGAAAGGTTGTTGGTCATTATCATCATGGTGAAACAAAGGTATGCAGTGAGAAAGACTAAAAAAAGGACTTTGTCCTTGGCAAAGCCTGGGCTTACAACATTCGAGGACAAGCCCTTGCGAAAGAAAAAAAGAAAAAATAATGTATTGACCATAAGGAAAGCCCTTCGAGCAGCACAGAGACATGTTATTCCAAAACGTCGGCGACAGGTTTCAAACCAAGGGCGAGTGATTCCCGTCCCCAAACGAGCGGGATTTTTACCTGCATTATTTGCCGGGTTGGCTGCTCTAGGTTCACTTTTGGGCGGTGCCAGTGCAGTGGCGAAAACCATTAACGCCGCGCAGCAGGGCAAGCAACAACTCAAAGAAAGTCAGCGACACAATGAAACGATGGAAGCGATTGCCATGGGGGCTAGACATGCCAATTTAAAGCCAGCCTTTTATCAACAAGGATTTGGGATTTCACCATTTCGAAATATTAAAAAAAAAAAATTAACCTCAGCCATAGCAAGACATGCCCTGACGCATCAACAAGTGGAAAGCTATGCTAAACAACTAAAGCTTTCTCATTTTCGAGGTGTGTTTATGCGAAACCAATTACCCCCACGACCCTGGAAACAGGAATGTGCTGTTGTCAATTTGGATGATCACCGAGGACCAGGAACGCATTATGTAGCTTATGTCAAAGAGGGATCCATGGTATGGTACTTTGACAGTTTTGGGAATTTGCCTCCGCCCATGGAACTAGTGACCTATTTTGGAAACAGGATCAAGATATATTATAATGTGAAACGAGAGCAAACGTTTAACAGCCAACAGTGTGGACGTTTGTGTTTAATTTTTTTATATAAGACGCAGCATAAGCAAAAACGCCACCAGTATGTCGGCAGAAAGTAAAACGTTTACACTGCATGGACGTGGACCTGAAGTCAGCCTAGACTTTTACCCGCCTATCGAATTGAGTGAAAAACCCTATGGTTTAGGACTTGTTTCTCTTGAAACGTACAATCGAATATACAACATACGTGAAAATGTGAACAACAAGTTTTACTATGATGATTCTGTGCTCACCCTGAACTCTGGTGGATACACGATCGATGATATTTATGAACACATTTATGTGGTGTTGATCAATCAGTATGGTTTAAAGTCATTTCTCGATGGAACGCACAAGTTTGAACTTGTAGGCAATACCAACACTCATCGCTGCAGTATTTTCTCTACCTTCAACATTGACTTTAAAACACACCCCGATTCCATTGGCCCATTACTAGGATTTAAACCACGTGTGTTGGAGCCCAACAAAAAACATGAATCGGACCATGAAGTGAAATTCATTGAGGACCATCATGTGTCGGTGACGTGTAATATTATTAGCCAAGTGTACACCAATCAAGAACCATCGCATTCGCTTTATGACTTTATTGTGACATCGCCCAATGGCTATATTATTCGTGAAAACCCTCCAGTGGTGCTTTTTCATTCTGTGGCTGTTGATAATATTAGTAATATAACATTAAGACTGATCAATAGAGATCAACAACTCATTGATCTAGATTCTACCACACCAGTGACTTACAAGTTGGTGCTAAAGCCACTATGAAGTTTGTGTATAAAGCAACAACACCGTCTAGGAATAGTGTTAGTTGTTTGCCACGTGAATACACGTTAACATCTCAGAACAAGCAGATTTTACAGCATTTGGGTTACCACATTAACCCCCGCGATGAATTCTATTCTAGAGGTAGCGAACCACATCGAGGAGCAACCAGGAGTGGTAAGAATTGATCTGCATTCTTATCAAGCTCAAACACTTGGACTCAATAACAATGATGAAATTCAATTTGTTATTAACAACCAAGATATTTACACTCTACCGCATGAAAGTGTTATTCAGATTGAAGGTCGGCTCACCAAAGCCGATGGCTCTACACCCACCACATCCAAGTTGGCCAACCATGGTTTGGCCTTTCTGTTTTCTGAAGTGCGGTATGTCATTAACGATATCGTGGTGGATAGCACTCGAAATGTGGGCATTTCCAGTGTCATGAAACTATACCCCTCTTATAGTGAGGAAGAAGGTAAAACACTTTGCATGGCAGGTTGGTGTCCTGACTCGACCAATGACTGGATGGTACACACCGATGGGACCTTTACTGGATATTTACCTCTTAAACTGATTCTAGGCTTTGCTGAAGATCACCAACGCATTGTGGTTAACGCAAGGCAAGTGCTTTATCTAGTGAGAGACAGGAGTGATAATAATGCACTCAAGGGAGCCGACAATGCCCCCATCGATTCAAAAATTCAACTACAACGCTTGCTATGGAAAGTCCCCCATGTGACCCTTAACGATAGCAAAAAACTGGACGTACTCAAAATGGTAAAGAGAGATATGCCTCTACCCATGGAATTTAGAAGCTGGGCACTCCATGAGTATCCGCTATTGCCCACCACCAACACACACAGTTGGTCTGTAAAAACAGCTCGCTATACAGAGAGACCTCTCTACCTGATCGTGGGATTTCAAACGAATCGCAAGTATCAACAAACCAAAGATGCCACGCAATTTGATCACCTGCAATTGAGAAATGCACGTCTTTTCCTCAACGGAGCTGTGTTTCCCTATGAAGGACTGGATTTGGATTTTTCAAAAAATAAGTTTGGCTCTCTGTACGACTTGTTTTCTAAATTTCGATGGTCGTATTATCAAAAAGAGAACGGCCCCATGCTACTACCCCAAGCGTTTAAGGCAAGAGCGCCACTGATTGTCTTTGACTGTCCTTACCTGGAAGAGTCTGTCAAGCCATCCAATATCGATATTCGACTAGATTTTGAAACGCATGACAATGTACCAGCCAATACGACGGCCTACTGTTTGATTATTCATCACAAACAAGTCAACTATTATCCACTGTCCAACCAAGTGACGAGTGTATAAATAACAGGTCATCCCACGTCAAGCCGCTCAGTCATGTCTTGCTTTAAAGCCTCAAGAGACGTCACATCCATGAATTTAAACTCTGAGGAACAACGTTTCAAGACTTTTGCCACATGGCCAGTGCCTTTCATAAACCCTCAAGCCTTGGCGGCTGCTGGATTCTACTATTTAAAAACAAGAGATGAAGTGAAATGTGCCTTTTGTCCCATCATCATAGACCAATGGCAGGAGGGCGATGAACCCATGCAGGAACATCAGCGCTGGTCACCCACCTGCCCCTACCTGTGCAGAATGAAAGTGGGAAATATACCCTGTCATTCAAGCTATCCCTCACTTGTGTCTCTGGGTGATGAAAAGAAAACAAGTTACGATACGTGTGGACCGTATGGTATCCATGGTGCTTCGGTGAGCAGCTCACCATCAAAAACACCTAGTTTAGAGACATTGGGACATCATCGATGTTATGGACGTTACAAACACAAGAGACTATATTGTTGTATCAGTTGCTATCGTCCTTATCCTAAAATGAGAAAAGCCTGTAAGACGTGTTATGATAATAAAATGATGTAATTCTTAAATTCTTATTTTTGCATGTCCCTCTGTCCTACCCTAACCTCAATTTGAAACTAGCATGGAAGGTAAGCCCATGCCATGATCACACGTGATCGTCAGTCAGTCGTCAGTTGAACTTGGTCCAGGCAAGCGTCAACATGTTGCGCACACTCATTGTGGATTGCCAAGGGTTTAAAATTGGTGACAACAAATTTATATTTAAACAAGTGGCCATGATCGATTGTACCACGTTTTGGATATCGCAAGCTACGCATTTGCTATTTAAACCACCCCATGCTTTTGATTTGATGTGTGAAAAAGACCGTAAACAAACCCAGTGGATTGAAAATCATAGGCAACTAGACTGGAATCAGGGAACCATTTCCTATAAATATTTGGACGTGGTCATGAAAGCACACTTGTCCTCGGCCAATGTGGTATTTGTGAAAGGTAATGAAAAACGTCAATGGTTGCAACCATTTTTGCCGTCTTACTGCCAATGTATCGACCTCATGGAGTTGGGCTGCCCCTCCCTGCAAACGCTCATGGATACTTGTTCCTGTGGCAACATTACCCATACAGCCCTATCGCATGCGTGGCATCTCTTTCATTGGTTAATCACTCATGCCTGCTGGGAGTTGTTGAACAAAATTATAACTCAAGATTTACCTGTGAATGACGTCAGTGAGATTTCTACAAGCGACGTGTAAACATCTACAGCACGTGATACCATGGAGAAAGGCAATGCTACGGACAAAGCCATCGGCAAGTTCTTTGTGTGCAAAAAGAAACTAGACAGTTTTACCAAAGAGGAACTCTTGGCGCTGCCCAAGTCGTTCATTTATTATGTGGCCGCCAATGCGGTGAAAGAAATCTGGCAACATGTACCAAAATCATGGACTCAAGACCCTGTGTTGAGTGAATTGCAACCCTGTACGGATTACGATCACCATAAGCAAGTGGCCATGGCAAAGATACCGTCTATGCGTCAGTGTGCGACTTGCCAGCTAGTGAAACTGTATCACGGTCATAAAAGTCCGTGTAAAGACTTTGTTGAATCATTCCACGGGTGTCATGGTGAGAAAAAGCAACAACAACAACAAACACAAACATCGTCCACAGAGGAGGAGGAAGACCAAACCTTTTTACCATCGATGGAAAAGGATATGCCAGACCTGTACTGGCAATGGCGTCATTGACAAAGTGATTCAATACTTACCTTTTGAAATCCATCTTCCAGGTTATCGTTTTTGCGGCCCTGGAACTCGTCTCGAAAAATGTTTACAACGTGGTGATGTACCCATTAATCTTTTGGATCAAGCATGCAAGGAACATGACCTTTCTTATCGCCATAGTCATCCTGGTTTAAGACATGTGGCAGATAAATTGTTATTAAAGAAAGCTAAACAACGTTTCACATCCAGTGATGCCTCAGTGGGTGAAAGGATGGCAGCTCTGATTGTCATGAGTGCTATGAAAGGAAAGTTGATGATGCATGGACATAAACATTGAGGAGTGAGGAATTGGGATGTGTTTGTATTCTATTTTTCTTTTGTCAATTCACTATGACTATAAAATAAAAACAAAGGTTTGACAGAGCACGATGTTTTGTGTTTTTATTATTTATAAAAAACCATGATGTTGATGGCTGATTTCTCATTTTCACATTTCACACATTGCCATTTTGCTAATTTGCAATTTACAGTTTTTGAAAACGTTCGTTTTGATGATATGGATTTTTCCATTTTGCTGATGACACTTTTTAAACAATGACCGTTTGAAGTTTTTGAATTTTCATATTTCACATATGGCCATTTCCAGTTTTTTTTAAATGTCCGTTTTAAGTTTTGCGTTTTTGGTGATATGGAAACATGGATTTTCCATTTTGCTGTTTTCACATTTTTCCATTTAGTGTATGTCGAAAGTTGAGATTTGACAATGATGTTGATGCGAGTGCTTGACCTTGATAATACTGCAATGTGCCGATGCGTGTTTGGAGAAACGTCGAGGTCTACGACTACTGCAGGTAAGAAGACTGTTTTTACAAAAATAATGTCTATTGTCTGCCACATTTCAATGAAAAAACGAAACTATTTAAAACAAAATGAGTATATAAGTGACCATTTACCCCCTCCCCACCCACCCACCCTACCTCATCGTGTTTGCTCTGGTCAATCATACACACCAGTTTTCTCTCTCCACTCATACATTCACACCTGTCTTTGGGAACAAACACAACCACTTTATTTATTCCCAAAAGCACATTCTCGACATGCTCACTCATCCCAAAAGAACTTTTTAGTTTATCATTTACATTACGAAAAATAATTAAACACTAGTTATTAAAGTTACTAAAAAATCTTACTTATTTCATATTTACAAAAAAAAAACTCAACTTTGTACAGCGTTAAAAGAATCAGACTATTCACCAATCAAAAAATTTTAAAAAAATAAGGTTGCATAGAACTTTTTTAAAGAGCAAAAGGTCCAAGTGGGTTGTCACTATTTACAAAATCTACTATTTACAATGACAGAAACCAATATTTACAAAATTCTAAATCTACAAGTTACAAAAAGCCATGTCCCATAAACGATTAAACAGTGAAATCACACCTCCTCCTCCTTGCGATCATAACCCCAGGGCAGGCTGGTGAGCAGGTCATCAGCCCACACACGTTTGTTATCCATGGAGGCGAGGGTGCGTTTTCTCTGTTCCACAAGATACAAATGATGGTTGCTGGATTGTATCCTGCACTGTGTATGAGACATAGCTTTGCCAGTGTGTAAAACCGCTAGGTAATCGTCTACACGTAGCGATTTTACCACTGCTCTACCTACACCTTTTGCTCTTTTGGCTTCCTTACAATCGAGTGTGCGGTAAGCATACATTTTCGAAGCCAAACCTACGAATTCCGTCATAATGGAATCACCGCATTCATCTTTTAAAACGCCCATTTTCTTCTTGTTCTTTATGGGCAGCTGAAACACGTTGTCAGCACTATAGCAAGAGGTGTCGAACCAGTCACTATGTTGCCTCATGATGTCATAGGGGTTGCAGTGGCGAATGTGGTAAATGAATGAGTCCGTGTCCATATACAAAAGAGAGACGTCCTCAAAATGGCGTTTGGCAAACTCATAGTGGAATCGATACATGACCGATTTAGAAAAGTCTAAAATGACTTGACCCAAGTAAATGGGTTTATCCATGGTCACGCTGGTCTTACTCAATTCAATAGTAGCCAAATCCTCATCGATAATTTTGATCGATTTGAAATTTGGCTTGGCAATGTACCGCCGGGCACCCCACCGCCCCTCCCAGACATTCACCAATTTAATGTCACGGTATTTGCGGACATTCTCCATAGACTTGCCATAGATGCAGTTGTTCATTAATTTAAAAAAGTTAATTTCAAACTGCTGTGTTGCCATTTGTCGGTGCTCTGTGTTGAGTCGCATGTATGGCTCAAGCCATGCTTTTTGAGCAAAAGAAATACCCCTGTGGATTTTCTTTAACACCAAGCCTTGGGCGAGGCATTGCACCAACATTTGGATATGTAGCACATATCGATTTTTGTTGTAAAGTGTGCCCATGAGTTTTTCAATTTTCACTTTACTGTCAGGGGGAACCATTTGCTCAAGGCAGAATGGGAAATCGGCATGTTCCTCATACAAGGATGAGGGATATTCAATATCCACTTCTAGCACATATCCACGGCCTGTTTCTTGGCTAGCCATGTTCACATCAAATTCTGACACTTGTTTCTCTGTCAGCCAAGCAAACTTCCCATAGGGCAAAGGCTGACTCATGGCGTAACCGTACAAATTATTCACGTCATAGTACATTAAGTACGAATCTGGTTTGTCTGGTGAATAATCAGGCATGTAGACATTGTTCGCTTCGGCATGGCGCTGGTTAAGTGACACAAAGCCGCCAGGAATGCCCTTTTCAAAAAATAGAACCATGTCTACGTCAGTGAGTAAATCCAATTCCACTTGAGTGTATTTCAAAGCGGCATCAAACGAGAGTCCAGGACTTGTGCAATAGTGAGCCGGGTCAAGACCGTAAATGTGTTGACACAAGTTACGGAATTTTTCAAACACATCAGTGAGCAGCAATACATCCAGTTTTAGGTAATGTAAAGCATATTCACTTAGCGTGTTCATGCCAAACACTCGCCAAACTTGACATGCATGTTCATAGTCTTCATCGGAAACGGTACTGCGTGTTAGTTTGGAGTAAAATTTCTCTTGTGGTGGGAGTTTTCTTTGCTTTAACACGTCCCAGCTGTTGCAGAAATCATACGGGAATATACCTTTCCGAATGCACAACTGAAATTGCTCAGGATCATTAAAATGCATTCTAGTATTTTTTAATTCCTCCTCATTCAAGCCATTCACAAGGCTGTCTAGCGAGGATGCCATAAACTTAAAGGAATCCAAAAATCGAATGCTAAAGTCGCCCAACCACCATGTCAGGGCCGTAAAACGCTCATGGTTTTGGGGAATAATGGTAAACGAGCCCTTGTTGACATGGCCCAATTCACGAATCAAAAACTGAATGTCATAATTCGCCAGATTGTGGAAAAAGACACCGATGAAACGAGGAGCTGGAAAGTTTAAATTGCATTTACTATGCGCAGCTCCACGAAACTCCCCCGTAAAGTGCGAGTGGTCTCTGACTTTTTCCTCTCCACTTAAAATAGGCTTTTCGCAAATATGGCATGTCGTGGCATGCTCATACTGCTGCCGCTGTTCTGGAGATAGGCTCATGGGTACTGGGTGGTCCAGTAATTCCTGTACATGGTAGGTCAACTTGACAAGTTCATCCAAGAACCATTTGGCACAATCTGGCCCCTCGCGGTATTTGTAAACGGATTGCGTGTGGTCATAGGCACACACCACATTAAATCCTATGGCAAAGGGTTCATGTTTTTGAATGGGTGTGGTTGAGCTCATGGAGGGATCTGGTTCACATCCCGCCATGGGTGTAATGAGAGCTTCGAAATCTGCATACACCACATAGGGGACAGTGTCACGCTTGTGAATGTCCTTAAACTTTAACACAGCCTTGCCCCCTTGTGGCAATATCAATCTCACCGCTTCCTGAGTAACACAATCTACCCTATGACATTCTAAGAGCGTAGGAGTGGTAAAATATTGCAAGCAACGATCACAAATATGTTTCTTAGGTTCATGTTTAGACATTTGACTGCTTAGCAATCTACTTAAGTTTTTAATCAGGCAATAGTGATTCACATCTCCGTAAGACAGATATAAAAGATGAATATGGTGTCGTTTCGGTTCTTTTGTGGCATAAAGAGGACCCACAATCTCATCACCATTAAGGCCATAGACCATGAACGAAAAGTCCTGGTTATCTTGTTCAAACCTATGGATCTCGGTTAAGTCCATAGGGAACGACACTTGAGTTAAATTTAAAGTTTGTTTCAATTCATCAAACTTGGCCTTGTACTTTCCTGGTCGAGAACCATTACGGTCTTGTGCTGGCTGCAAATACGCGGCCACAGACCACAGGAAGCAATCATTGTCATAATTCTTAATATTCACCACAGCCTTTTTCAATGCTATTGCTGGTGGTGTTTTAATATAGCTAGACCCAGCATTCAACGGGTTGAAATGACAAATGTTGATTTGTAAATGATGAATTTTGTCTAACGCTAAACCACTGGGTCCTTGTTGAAGTTTATCAAATTTTGATAGCAAGGCATTCACCACGTGGGTTTCATACCACTGTTCCAAATTATGGGCTATGAATAGCTCTTGCATTTTACTGCAAATATAAAATGTCTCTTTATGCTCCACGTCCTTCTTTTTATATATGAAATCGCACACCAGTTCTGTATTCACCTTTAAAGCCGTATGCAACCTTTGTGCTGTACAAATTTCAATTTTAAAAATTTCAAAACAAGATTGTAAAAATTCTTTGGGAATCAAACTTTTTCTAACATTGACCACACGACCAGAGCACACACGCGATTTGAAACAACTGTTTAGAGGTTCCCAAGTTAGGCTATCGGTAGCAGTAGCAAATGACATTATTTTAGAAAGAACACTCTCACCTGAGTTTTCAGCTGTAGACTGTTTGACAATGGTCCCAAACACACACGTTCCTGGTTATTAACAAAGGTCAAGCGTTTTCCAACACTCTAAAAAGAAATAAAATAAACCACCATAAGTATATCCATTCCATATAGTTTATGCATTTCATAAACAAAACAAAATCAAACAGGTTATATATATAAAAAAAACAAATCTCACCTTCACGTGTAATGCTTTGCTATATTCCCGTCTCGTGGGCTAGTGTGGAAATGATTTCCTTTTCTAGTTGTCCGTTTTTCTCTCTTTCTTTAATATCGTTCTCACAGACACACGACAGGTATGCTATACCGGTTATCTGCAAACAAATAAATAAATAAAATCATTAATTACCTAATCAATAAATAATTGCTTGTAAATATATATATTAATCAATAAATATATAAATGAATAAATATATACCTACCCCACAACAAGGTTAAGTATTTTCCACCAACACCAAAACTGATAAACAAGACCAGGGGTATCATGCAACGCAGTGTGTTCAAAGGTAGTCACCTAAGTGAGCGTGGAAATGATAACGACATGTCTTTATATATGCTACGTTGCATGTATAATCTTTTTTTCCCATGCTTTGAACATTCTGTTATCAGGCACGTGGACAGCTAACGTCCCAGGCGAACACCTGTGCCAGATCAAATTTCACGTCAACTTGCATTTTGTCTCGTACGAAGCAAAACAGGATGTGACTTGTTAACAGTTATCATGCACGTGGACAGATAACGTCCAATGTGAACACCTGCGGTAGATCAAATTTCACCTGGACTTGCATTTTGTCACGTACGAAGCAAGACAGGATGTCACTGGTTTAGCGTGCATGTGGTTTCACACATGTTCACATGCCTTTCGCTCTTCCCTGCCACCACAATGCTCAGATTATTTCACCTTCAAGCGTCACCTGTTGTCAAGTCAGATCAACGCCTTCCAATAAGCTCAAATGACCTTCACCTCCTGTAAGTTTGTTTTCTGTACTCGCTTCGACCAACATAGAACCAAGTTCTCATTACCGTTTACACGTCAAAGGTAAAATATCAGAAAAACGCACGCTCGCTCTGTCATACACCGACCCGCCGAAATAGCGATTGTTCTATTAAGCATGGTCCTTGTGCTAAGCGACAGGTTCGGTCAAACACACACACACTCAGCCGTATCGTCTCTCTCAACCACCACGCTTTATAAACATTATAAACAAGTAAAGAAAAAGAAAACGTTTTTTCAACATGTACGGCGTTAGGCCCTTTGAGAATTATTTTTTGGAAAAAAATATCTACCACATTTGAAAGGGGGGTGTTAGCCCGAGTCCTAGGACACCTCGTACACGTCTCTAGCGTTATTGGTTCGTGAGATATCGGCAAAAATCACAAAAAACACGTGTTTACCCCAAAATCGAGTTTCCAAATTTTTTTAAGAAATATAACGAGTGGTCCATAGCAAAGAGGACGTCACCCCGAGTCCTTGGACCCGTCGTACATGCCTCTAGCATACTTGGTTCGCGAGATATAGCAAAATGTTTAAAATCACGTTTCCCCCCCCCCCCCCCAAAACCGTGTTTCCAGCATTTCACCTTTTCAACACCTACATTCCCGTAAAGAGCACGACGAGACGAAAAAAAAGAATCCAAGCACGCCCTCCTAGCATGGCTCCTTCCATTCCAAGGTCGCAGGGGCTCACCACTTGCTTTTGTAAGCAGCTCCCCCCTTACCGCACTACTTACAAAACACAAATTTTTGCTCTAGCGACTTGAAATTTATTTTGGTGGTAGAGGGCATAGGGACCTTTCATTTATGTCAAATAAACGTTTTTGTAGAGTTCCTAGTTTCCAAAATATAGGATTTTCAAAATTCGAGTGTTTTCAAAAAAACATAAAAAGTAAAAAAGTTTTATTATAGAAAATAAAGGTCATAAAGACCATTCGTTTGAGCCATGGCACAACGTTCTATCCTGTTTGGTTTTCAAACTATCGCCTATTTTCGAAAACAAAAAAAATAAAAAAAAAATTCAAAAATATAACGAGTGGTCCATAGCAAAAAAGACGTCAGCCCGAGTCCTATGACACCTCATTCGTGAAACTCCGACCATGGGTTCGAGAGAAAAGTCTATTTAAATGTTTCAACTTCGCGCGGCGGCCATGTTGGTTTGTTGGGCACAGCGGCGTCAAGTGAAGCAAAACACCCACTACTCCACTACTCTGAAGCATTTGAAGGTAGCGCTCCCCGTTCACTGTGTCACGCAGGAGATATGGAGAGGGGCGATGCCATTTGTAGCCGTTATTTCATAGCACACGGTCACTTTTGGGCGAGACTGCATCTTCTCCACCGTAACTCCAGGATCCTATGCTACCCAGTAGTGGCAATTGTGCCGATTGAAGAAACCTCCCAATAGGAATACGGCGTCGTCACTACAAAGGATGTTGTGAAACAATTGAGGGCAATCTTCGCATCCTTTCGAGTGGACCGCCTCTCGCGGCCACCGTAGGTAGTACGCGGCATGAAAAATCACTATCCTGTTTAATGTTCTGTAAGTTTCCGCTATTTTCAATATTATTCCATCAATATTAAACACTTAGCAGCCATTTAATAATACCTAGTTACCTCCCGCCCACCCAGTAATTAAACATATTATAGTATGCCAGCAGATTCGGGTAACAAACGTGAAGATGCGGGACGGATGCGGATAACAGTAGTGCGGACGTGGGGCGGATGCGGATATCAGTCAAGCGGATGTGGGGCGGATAACAGTCGTGCGGATGTGGGACGGATTCGGATAACAGTTAAGCGGATGTGGGCAGATGCGGATAGCAGTCATGTGGATGTGGGGCGGATGCGGATAACAGTCAACTGGATGTGGGGCGGGTAACAGTCGCGCGGATGCGGGACGGATGCGGATAACAATAGTGCGGATGTGGGGCGGATAACAGTCGCGCGGATGCGGGACGGATGCGGATAACAGAAGAGCGGATGTGGGGCGGATAACAGTCAAGCGGATGTGGGCGGATGCGGATTGCAGTCGCGCGGACGCGGGACGGATGCGGATAACAGAAGAGCGGATATGGGGCGGATAACAGTCAAGCGGATGTGGGCGGATGCGGATTGCAGTCATGTGGATGTGGGGCGGATGCGGATAACAGTCAAGCGGATGTGGGGCGAATAACAGTCGTGTGGATGCGGGGTGGATGCTGATAACAGTCGCCCGGATGTGGGGCGGATGCGGATAACAGTCGTGTGAATGCGGGTAACGTTTTAGTTATCCGCGCAGGGCTCTATGAAAATATAGTTTGGAAAGATTCCTGGTACTTGTAGGGCAAACAGGCAACAGTCGCCAGCACGCGAAACCCGACTGTTTATTTTATGTAATGTGAAGTTTGGAAGCCATATTTTCCAGTGTTGCCTGAACAAACTGTCAGTTGTAGCTCTTCAGTCGGTCAACACGTATTTGCCCAATGACTGCGAGGGGGTACAATGTACGAGGGTGGATCGTAAAGTCTTTGAACTATTTCTTTACCCCCCAAAAATACATACAAGTTATTTATCGTACGACTTTTAGTGCCGGGAATTGTCCTAGGACACGTTCGGCTCACCTGAGGATGTAGTTGCTTCAAGTGGACACCCATAGGGTGAGCTACAAGTTCCGTTCAATTCCAAGTAGTTCCAACTTTCGCTACCAGATATCATTGATTCCTAGTGGTGAACGTTGGAACTTTGATAGAGCGTTCCAACGAAATATAACCTAGAAATTTAGCTTCACACAGGTTTAGTCCGCTATCTTTGACACAACAGTTCAGCATGCTACCAACTACGCCACCGAAGCAGCTTCGATGCAAGTAATAACAATAAATGTACTGTTCTACATACTGTACCATTATTTCATAGCTCGCGCGCCACTAGTTGATGAGTTTACGAACGGGATTCCGTGTAGGAACATATGGTGGCGACCGCTACGTTTATGACGTGCATATGAAAGAAACCGAATGTAAACGAGACTGCGCGAGATTGCCCGAAGCAAACCGCCAGAAAAGAATTTGAGTCACGACACAATGGACTGTGATCTTCTTGACGCCGGAAAACCTCGAAACCTGCATTCAGGAAATGAATTAAACATTAAGGCCAAATAAAGTATTTTACGCAGTATGAGTGAGACTAAATATCATTATCAAATATCATTATTAAGAAGCCTGTAATACTGTGAAATGAGTATATTGCACTCTAGCGGAGAGCAACATCCAACTAGGATACCCCAGGGTGGGTGTAAGAGTTCTGATGCGCAGTGCGACAGGAGTGGAGTGGAGAGATCAAAATGTGAATTCGAGTCGGAACTATCTCCAAACTACGGAAGTGTTTAAAAGTGACATCGTGTTTCGAGAGATATTTTAAAACGGACCGTGAACATTCCGAACGGTGGAACTACCGAATAGACTGAGCATTCAGAGTATGTGAATATGGTGTATGACTATTTTCATATCGTATGCGAGGCTCCAACACATGAGCAGAAAATTTCACGTTTTCTTACCACGCGGAATGATACCAGGCGCAGTGAACCGAGTGTGGAAGACTGCCATTGTGAGCTATTAGTCCATGCGGGATTTTTTCGCTACACACCTGTTGAGTGTAACTTCAGAACAGGCTGTGATTCATGCACAGCTCTGTTGGCAGAAACAGTATTTTTTCCCGTGCATTATGTTGAAGGACCAGACGTCAATGGGAATGCATAATGACTTTATTATGTTTATAGTCATGTGTGGCTAAATCCCAGACGTAAGCACTATATTCACAGTGGCGGAGAACCCTCATAAGGTGACCATAACTTAATATGTGGTCTGAGAACACGACTTTCTGTTCTAGACAGCTTGATATTGTGAAAATGTTTTACGCACCTATTGTAGAGATGAGTATCACACATGCTTACAAGCTAATGCTTCCTCGCTGCTATAAACTGTTATACTTCAACCAAAAGACGCGTGTTCGTGATCATATGTCAAAATGCCATCGCACGACAAGGGCGTACGAACAATCTGACGCGCGGGGGCTTGGTGGAGATCGAGTTCCTGGTTCGAGGCCCGGGATCGTTGGAGGATGGGGATCATGACTTGGAGGAGATAGAAGATGTTTACCATGGCATATTACTATATCCTTCTTGACATCGCAACGGAACTTGACTGAAGGTAGAAGGCACTCAGTTTAATATGTAGTGGCTTAGCGGGTATTGTAGAGTAACTATAATTGCCATTATGTTGTCTTGATCTGTAGTATGGTTGGATAGGGGTCTAGGTTCGACATCTTGTCGTTTATGACATTCTGCTCACCCGGATTTTGGTTCATGTTAAGTAAACTCATCCATTTGTTTAATATTGTGGCAATTATTTTTGGCTTAATTAGTAGTTTAATAGTAATTATATGCATATTTTCATTGTCGAGAAGATGAATTATAGGAGAAGACATTTATGTTTCCAAGCGGACTTGGAACTATGTTGTGTGTTTTTCACACGTGTTGGTGATTATGGACCGGACTACTAGATTTTTAGCCTATTTTAAATTTTTTTAAAAATAGGCTGATGAGATCACCTTTTGTCCGTGTGTGTGTGCGAGTGTGTGTGTGTGTGTGAGGTGTGTGTGCCACTCCTAATAACTCTTAAACGGCTGGCGCTGTCTCAATGAAACTCGGTAAGTTCATAGCACTATTCCGAACGACTCCGAACGTGACCTTCAAATTTTGTTACGTCTCACCAATCCAACATGGTGGCTGTGCGAAATTTCCCACCAGCATTCAATATCTCCGAAACTATTCCCGATATCACCATGGATTTCTTAACGGTCATAAAGGGAACTACTAGAAGTTCAACTATGTGACTTTTGAAAAGCTGCTAACTACAAAACCAACATGGCGGCCACGCGAATTTGCGATTTTAAATAGACGTTTCTCGCGATTCAACCAACAAAACGCAATAAAACTTGGTACAGTACATGTTTGTACACATTGTAATGCACCGACATCTAACTTCGTTCAATTGTTTATATAACCACAAGATGGCGGATGTGCGAAATATTTCACTGGCATTCTATATCGCTGAAACTATTAGCGGTATCACCCTTAAATTTTGTACGGAGATAAAGGGCACTACTGGAAGTTCATCTATAGGACATTCAAAAACTGGTTAACTACAAAACGAACATGGCGGCCAAGCGAATTTGAATATTTTAAATAAACCTTTCTCGCGATTATTCTCCCAAACGCAATGAAATCTGGTACAGGAAATGTTTATACACATTGTAATGCACTGATATCTAATTTAGTTCAATTGTTTACATAACCTCAAGATGGCGGCTGTGTGAATTTTAAAATTAAGTTTTTATTTCTTGTGTCGTAATCATGCGATCGATGTGAGAGTTTGAATAATGAACCTACGCAATAATTTTCCTTTAATGGTACATGACTCTATGGCCTATACATTTAACAATCCAACATGGTGACCATCCGAAATATTTAGACGGCCCTGATTATCTACGAATCTATTATAGCAATCAAACTGAATTTTTATGTTCATAGGGGATATGAACTTAAGTTCACCTATAGGACTTTAAATAACCTGGTGATCACAAATCCAACATGGCGGCGACGCGAAGTATAAATATTCACATGGACGTTTCTCGCAATTTAACCATCCGAGTGCAGTGAAACTTGGTACATTAAATCCTTATACGAATGTTAATCCACTGGCATCTTATATATTTCAATTGTTTCCATAACCACAAGATGGCAGCTGTGCGAAATTTTAAAATCTCCTTGTTACTTCTTGTATCCTAATCATGCGATTGAAGTTTGAGTGCTACACGTATACAATAATCTTCATGTAACAGTACATAACTCTAGGACCTACATATATAAAATCCAACATGGCGACCATCCGAAATATTTAGTCGGTTCTCAATATCTACGAATCTATTACAGCAATCAAACTGAAATTTTGTATGTAGATAGATGCAATTAACATAAGTAGGATATATGAAAATTGGCTGTATAGTTCTTCACGGAGCTACTTGTTATAACTGATTAGAGTGGTTCCTTATACACTCAATGTACGTTAACGTTCATATAATTAAGTAATTGAATGAGCATACTATTAACGAACTTTTCTCATGTCATTTCGGCACAGGGAGTTCCTGAAGTCAGGTCTTATGAAGATTTTTGGTCAGTTATTCTTGCAGTGACTTCACTTTATTTCTTAAGGGCGAAATATGTTCACAATGTGTCCTAATGAATCAATTAGACTTCAACTTAATTGTGTTAACTAAGATGCATGGTGTAGGGGGCATTGTTGAATATTTTGAGTCTATCTGAATGAGTATTGATTTCTATTTTTGATTTTGATCAATTTTCACTTTGAGCCACGTGTTTTTATGTGAATTTTTTATTTGAGTTTTTATGACATTATTATTATTATCGATTTCTCATTTGATTGGAAATATTTTTGATAGCATCAAATATCTTTTATACGCAATTTCCTAGATTAGACTTCAGGAAAGTCTATATAACAATAATAATAGGACATGATTTGTAATGAAATATTGTAAGGCAAGACTTTAATCTAGTCAGGATATGTTTATACCATTTTGAATATGATTTCACGCAGTTATTTAATTCAGATTTAACGAGGGAGAGTGAACACTACTTTTGTGCAGTATAATAAGAGGTTAAACAATTTATTCTGTATTTTTATGATCACTAATGAATGATACAGACCATTGATTGAGGTATATAATAGGAGGTTTCAAAATATAGGTGTACATTATCGTTCAGCATACCAGTGGGTAGTGCTATAATAATAATTATTATTATTATGGTAAACAGTGATGGTACTGTTAAATAGAAAGTAGATTGTTGGAATTGAGCCAGTTAGAGCCAAGTATTACAGATTTATATGAATATCTACGTCGCCGTATAATTATTTAATTAATCCTTGTGATAGGATTTGAGATCAGCTGTTTGATCACAGATGTTTTAATACCTCACTGCTACAATCACTCAGAGTACAATACTGCACCAAAATCATTATAGATGGATAGACTATCTTTGATGGAGTTAAATAAAAGCCAACATTATTAATTTATTGATTGCTCTAAAATAATTCACATTATGTGGACAATTAAAACTTTCAATTAGCTTTATTGCTCGTTGGATTTAAATGTGCTTATGACAAATTTAAACTAATTATGAAAGGATTAAACGAATTGTTAGGTTGCAACAAGCCAAGTCAAGTGATAAGTCAAGTAAATAATGAAACCAGGTTATTAATGAGATAAATGACTTATAAAATATCTTATCTATATATATAAAGCACAAAGTTTGTCTGTCTGTCTGTCTGTTATGTATACAAATCTACACCGCTTCACCGATCTGAACCAAAATTTGTATACTTACCCTTTGGAACCCGACGAATAACCCTGTCAACTTTAAATTTCGGACAGACCACCCCATTCCCTGCATTTAGGCCCTTTTGCACAAATCTACACCGTTTCACCGATCTGAACAAAAATTTTTATACTTACCCTTTGGAACCCTGCGAGTAACACTGTCCACTTAAAATTTCGGAAAGACCACCCCACCCCCTGCATTTAGGCCCTTTCGTCCAAATCGACACCGTTTCACTGATCAGAACCAAACTTCGTATTCTTACCCTTTGGTATCCAGCGAGTAACACTGTCTGCTTGAAATTGCGGACAGACCACACCATTCCCTGCATTTAGGCCCTTTGGCCCAAATCTACACCGTTTCACCAATCTCAACCAAAATTTGTATATTTACCCTTTGGAACAATGCGACTAACACTGTCTGCTTGAAATTGCGGAGAGGCTACTCCATCCCTTGCATTTAGGCCCTTTGGCACAAATCTACACCGTTTCACCGATCTGAACCAAAATTTGTATACTTACCCTTTGGAACCCTGCGAGTAAAACTGTCCACTTAAAATTTCGGACAGACCACCCCATTCCCTGCATTTAGGCCCTTTGGCACAAATCTACACCGTTTCACCGATCTGAACCAACATTTGAATACTTACCTTTGGAACCCTGCGGGTAACCATGTCCACTTGAAATTTTGGACAGACCACCCCATTCCCTGCATTTAGGCCCTTTTGCACAAATCTACACCGTTTCACCGATCTGAACCAACATGTGTATACTTATCCTTTGGAACCCTGGGAGTAACACTGTCCACTGAAAATTATGGACAGACCACCCCTTTCCCTGCATTTTGGCCCTTTGGTCCAAATCTACACCGTTTCAGCGATCAGAACCAAAATTCGTATTCATACCCTTTGGTACTCTGCGAGTAACACTGTCTGCTTGAAATTGCGGGCAGACCACTCCATTCCCTGCATTTAGGCCCTTTGGCACAAATCTACACCGTCACCGATCTGAACCAAAATTTGTATACTTACCCTTTGGAACCCTGCGAGTGACACTGTCTGCTTGAAATTGCGGACAGACCACTCCATTCCATGCATTTAGACTCTTTGGCCCAAATCTATACCGTTTCACCGATCTCAACCAAAATTTGTTTATTTACCCTTTGGAACACAGCGACTAACAATGTCTGCTTGAAATTGCGGAGAGGCTACTCCATCCCCTGCATTTAGGCCCTGTGTCACAAATCTACACTGTTTCACCAATCGGAACCAAAATGTGTATACTTACCCTTTGAAACACTGCGAGTAACACTGTCCACTTAAAATTTCGGACAGACCACCCCATTCCCTGCATTTAGGTCCTTTGACACAAATCCACACCATTTCACCGATCAGAACCAACATTCGGATACTTACCCTTTGGTACCCTGCGAGTAACACTGTCCACTTGAAATTTTGGACAGACCACTCCATTCCTTGCATTTAGGCCCTTTGGCAAAATTCTACACCGTTTCACCCATCTCAACCAAATTTTACATACTTACCCTTTGGAACCCGACGAGTAACACTGTCTACTTAACATTTCGGACAGACCACTCCATTACCTGCATTTAGGCCGCTTGAGAAAAATCTACACCGTTTCACTCATCTCAACCAAATTTTACATACTTACCCATTGGAACCCAACGAGTAACCCTGTCTACATGAAATTTTGGGCAGACCATTCCTTTCCCTGCATTTACTTTAAATTTTGGATAGACCACTCCTTTCCCTGCATTTAGGCCCTTTGGCAAAAATCTACACCATTTCACCCATCTCAACCAAATTTTACATAAATACCCTTTGGAACCCGACGAGTAACCCTCTCTACTTGAAAATTTGGGCAGACTACTCCTTTCCCTGCATTTAGGCCCTTTGCTAAAAATCTACACCGTTTCACCCATCTCAACAAATTTTGTCTTGCTCGACTGTGATTCATTATTACTATTACGTTAGTTTGTAAGTTTGACGTGCCAATTCAATAGTTGTAGTGTATGTATGTCCCCTATGCGTTCATATGCCATTCATCCGATTGCGATGATACTTGCGTCAGTTGTTGTGTGATTCCAGGGAAGGTTTCTAGCTACAAATTATGTATGTAACACAAAAGGGTGAGGGACTTAACAGGAAGTTTTAAATGCCACAGTAATCCAATTGCACAATGCCAGTTGTGATGATGATGATGATGATGATGATGATGATAATTGTTGTTTAAAGGGGCCTAACATCGAGGTTATCGCCCCTAATGGTTTGGGGGATCGTGAGAATGAAACTAATACTAAAACGAACTACAAAACTTATGGGCTAGAAGAAGATAAGGACAAAAGAAAGGAATAAGGGAAATAAAAGACAGGAGGAATTGAAATACCCTCAACCCTACATACATGAGAATTGAGGACTTGGAAGGAAGGAGAGCCACGAAATGCAGATAGGAAAGGGAAAGAGGACAGGGTCCGTCCTAAAGGCAATGGAAAAAAGGGGTAAAACCGGACCCAGCTCAGGAAACCCTCAGGGTTACCAGGTCTCGAACTCACCAGCCATGAGCCCTTGAGGATGTAGCACTATCCAGGGTGCACCAGAAGTGGTGGGGCTACAAACACCCTGCTTCCTTGAGGGCCTTCAGCAGAAGACATGCTATATTAAGAAAAGAAAAAGAAGACTGACACCTCGAAGAATAAGGCTATCAGGAATGATTAGACAAGGGCCAATTAAGGCGGGAAAGTGAAAGAGTCGCTAGGCCTCGGATACCCTGAAACCATCGGGGTCGGAAGAGAACAGGAGTTTGACCAAGGGAGGCTGACTGGAAAGAGAACTGAAAGGAGCCCGGCACCAGTAAGTAGAAGCAATGCCGGACTCAGCTGGGGTCCCGTGGTCGCAAACCCACGTCCCACAAGTTGTGAGACCCTGGGGGGTGGAGGTTTGGAGGAGGGGGCAGGTGTGAGAATAGCTTGCAGATTCATCGCGAGGTGACATGAGAGGACTGTCCGGAGGCCGCCGTGTTACCTGGTATTGCTGACTATGCTGATGTTCATAGAGGGCCTTTGCTCAAACCACTGAAGTGTTACGAAAGAGTAAGTGATTCACCGGCCAATGTATAGGACCGGGATCCCTCCCCCCCACAACGTCTGTCATCATATATCGTCATCAACTGCGATATTCTCAGGTTCGTGCAGTTTGGACCCGAGCAGTACTTCATAAGCTCTTTCACTAGACGCTTCGAGTATAGGCCTAAGCCAGAAAATAAGGTTCAGACTTTGGAAGACATCGAAGGTAGAAATCTGAATTACCTATATCGGATTTAAAATCACACCATATTGGTTTAGTAGTCACTTTTCATTACCTTATTATTATCATCATCATAAGGGCAATTGACCTAGATGTTACGCCCATTGCACCACTAATCACCACACACAATACGTCTTCATCGCCTGTGAATTTTGAAATATTTCTTTCACGGTAGTCTGTAAGTTTGTCGTGTCAATTCAACAGTAGTTTTCAGTATCGTCGTCATCAAAAGGGCAAATCATCTAGATGTTACGTCCATTATACTACTAAGCAACACCACCGTCTTCATCGCCTGTTATTTTTAAAATGTGTACTTCCATTAGATTGTAAGTTTGATACACCCGTTCAGTAGCGGTCGTCTTCATTATCATCCTCATCAAACGGGCAAATGACCGAGATGTTACGTCCATTATATTACTAAGCAACACCACAGTCTACCTAGCCTGTGATTTTTAAAATGTTTATTTCCATTAGTTTGATATACCCGTTCAATAGTAGACGTCTTCATTATCATCCTCATCAAAAGGGCAAATGACCTAGATGTTACGTCCATTATACTACTAAGCAACACCATAGTCTACCTAGCCTGTGATTTTTAAAATGTGTATTTCCATTAGTTTGATATACCCGTTCAGTAGTAGTCGTCTTCATTATCATCCTCATCAAAAGGGCAAATGACCTAGATGTTACGTCCGTTATACTACTAAGCAACACCACAGTCTACCTAGCCAATTTATCACGTTGAGTGTTAAAGAGACAGATATTATCATCATTCCACCGGGCGAAGCCGGGTACTACTGCTAGTCTTTTATATATATAAAAAGGAATGTCTGTCTGTTCGTCTTCTATGCGTTCATAAACCAATCATCCAATTGCGATCAAATTTTGGTGAGTTGTTGTAAATACTTCCGGGGTGTTTATAGGCATAGTTAATCTATTTCACAACGGATAGCGCACGAGTCATTTAAACAAAAGGATGATGGCGATGCGTTCATATACAAATTATCCGATTACGATCAAATTTTGGTGAGTTGTAGTGCACACTCCAGAGAAATTTATAGGCGTACTAAATCCAATTTACAATAGATGGGGCGCGAGTAGCTTTAACAAAATGGCGTGCGATTCGTTTCAAACAAGTCCCTCATGCATTCATATGTCATTCATCCCATTGCGATGATACTTGGGTGAGATGTTGTGTACACTTCAGGGAAGGTTTCTGGCTTAGTAGATCCAAATTACAATAGGTAGTACACGAGTAAATTCAACAATTGAGCGACGACGTGCGAAGTGTTTCAATAAGTCCCGTATGCGTTCATATACCATTCGTGCGATAGCAATGAAACTTGGGTGAGATGTTGTGTACACATCGTGGAAGGTTTCTGGCTTAGTAAATCCACTTTACGATAGGTAGGGCACGAGTAGATACAACAAATGAGCGACGAGGTGCGAAGCGTTTCAACAAAGTCCCATATGCGTTCATATACCATTCGTCCGATACCAATGAAAATTGGATGAGATATTATGTATACTCCAGGGAAGGTTTCAAGGTTAGTAAATCCATTTTACAATAGGTAGCGCACGAGTAGTTTCAACAAATGAGCAAAGAGGCGCGAAGCGTTTCAACAAAGACCCGTATGCGTTCATATACCATTCGTCCGATAGCAATGAAACTTGGGTGAGATGTTGTATACACCCCAGGGAAGGTTTCTAGCTCAGTGAATTCATTTTACAGTAGGTAGCGCACGTGTAGATTCAACAAATGAGTGACGACGTGCAAAGCGTTTCATAAAAAGTCTCATATGCGTTCATTTGCCATTCATCAGATTGCGATGAAACTTTGATGAGTTATTTTGTAGACGCCAGGGAAGGTTTTCGACTTAGCAACTCCATTTTTTAATATTTTGCGCACAAGTAGATGCAACAAATGTGTTGCGACGCGTGAAGTGTTTCAACAAAATCCTGTATGCGTTCATATAACATTCATCGACTGCGATGAAACTTTGATGAGTTGTTGTGCACACTCGTGGGATATTTATAGGCGTAGTTAATCCAATTTACAATAGATAGCGCGCGATTAGTTTAAACAAATGGGTGATGGCATTGCGTTCATACACAATTCATCCCATTACGATCAAATTTTGGTGAGTTGTTATGCACACTCCCGGGAACATTGTAGGCATAGTAAACCCAATTGACAATAGATAGCGCGCGAGTAGCTTCAACAAAATTGCGTGCGATTCGTTTCAAAAATTCCCATATGTGTTCATATACCATTCATCCGATTGCGATGAAACTTTGGTGAATCGTTGAGTACACTCCAGGGAAGGGTTCAGGCTTAGTAAATCTGTTTTACAATAGTTAGCACATGGGTAGATTCAACAAATGAGTGATGGCACGCGAACCATTTAAACAAAATCCCGTATGCGTTCATATGCCATTCATCCGATTGCGATGAAACTTTTATTTGTTGTTGTGTACACGCCAGTGAATGTTTCGACTTAGTAAATCCATTTTACAATATTGGTAGACCACGAGTAGATTCAACAAATTAGCGAAGACGTGCGAAGCGTTTCAACAAAGGCCCGTATGCGTTCATATACCATTCTTCCGATAGCGATGAAACTTGAGTGAGATGTTGTGTACACTCCAGGGAAGGTTTCTGGCTTAGTACATGCATTTTATAATAAGTAGCTTACGAGTAGATTCATCTAACCGGTGACGGCACGCGAATCGTTTCAACAAAGTCCCATATGCCTTCATATAACATTCATCCGATTGCGATGAAACTTTGAAGAATTGTTGTGTACACTCCAGGAAGGGTTTCTGGCTTTACAATAGGTAGCGCACGAGTAGATTGAACAAATGAGCGACGGCACGCGAATCGTTTCAACAAAGTCCCGTATGCGTTCATATACAATTCATCCGACTGCGATGAAACTTTGGTGGATCGGTGAGTGCACTCCAGGGAAGGTTTCAGGCTCAGTAAATCCATTTTACAATATGTAGCGTACGAGTAGATTCAAAAAATGAGTGACGGCATAACGAATTGTTTAAACAAAATCCCGTATGCGATCATATGCCATTCATCCGATTGCGATGAAACTTTGATGAGTTATTGTGTACACGCCAGGGAAGGGTTTCGACTTAGTAAATCCATTTTACAATATATAGCGCAAGAGTAGATGCAACAAATGAGTGACGACGCTTGAAGCGTCTCAACAAAATCCTGTATGCGTTCATATACCATTCATCGATTGTGATGAAGCTTTGATGAGTTGTTGTGTGCACTTACATGTAGGTTTCTAACTTGGTAAATCCTTTTCACAGTAGGTAGTGAACGAGTTGATTCAACAAATGAACACACCAATCGTATAAATATAATTCCATATGTATTCATGTGCCATTCATCCGATTGCAATGAAACTTTGGTGAGTTGTTGTGGACGATCCCACGAATATTTATAAATTAGTTAATCCATTTTACGATAGTTTGGAGGCATTTAGCGGAAATTGAAAAAATAATTGAGTATACAAAAGCACTTCAACAAAGAAAATTACAACGCCAACACTTCCTTTCATTGGCGTTGCAACGCATGCCGGGTTCAGCTAGTGGTTAATAAAACAAGAATGCTTACTTGATACATTAATATGAATTATAGTTTATATAAATAAGTAAATGAAAAACCACAAAGCTGCTGGATCTGACGGTATACCAGTTGAATTGCTGAAATATGTGGGTGAGAAGCTTCATGATAAACTGCATAAACTTATCCTGTAAATATGGCGCGAGGAACAAATACCGGATGAATGGAAGGAAGCAATTATTGTTCCAATACATAAGAAAGGAGATAAACATAACTGCGGTAATTACAGAGGAATATCCCTACTTGCCACAGCTTACAAATTACTGTCGCACATAATATTACAACGACTAATTCCATACACCAAAGATATAATATGACACTATCAGAATGGTTTCCGTAAAAACAGATCAACAACAGACAATATATTTTGTATTAAGACAATCAATGAAAAAGTTTGGGAATATAACAAAAACGTCGATTACCTATTTATTGACTTCCAAAAGGCCTATGACTCAGTCCACATAGAAACGGTGTGGGAAATTATGGCAGAATACGAAATCCCACAGAAACTTATCAGCCTGGTCAAAATGTGTTTGGAGGAGACAGTGAGCAAAGTGACACACTGTGGATCCGTATCAGACGGTTTTTAAAGCACAACAGGACTAAAGCAAGGTGATGCGCTCTCCCCAATTCTCTTCAACATCGTTCTGGAAAAAGTAATTCGGGAAACCAAAGAAGCTGCAACTGAGACCTAGCAGATAACAAACACAACATCCTGGCATATGCATTCGTACGGCTTTTAGTGCCGGGAGTGTCCGAGGACATGTTCGGCTCGCCTGAGTCTGTAGCTGCTTCCAGCGGATACTCTGAAGGGTGAGATACAAGTTCCGTTCGATTTCAAGTAGTTCCAACTTTTGCCACCAGATATCAATGATACCTAGTGGTGAACGTTGGAACTTTGATAGAGCGTTCTGACGAAATCTAACCTAACAAATTTTGCTTTACGCAAGTTTAGTCTGTGAAAGGATCTTTTACATGCCATAAATCTATGACATGGGACCGCCGGCTTTACTTCCCCTCCGAAGGAAGGCATACTGAAGGATTTTTAACGCTCTTAAAAAATCCGATGACTTCGGCCGGGTTTGAACCCGCTATCTTGGGCATAGCAATTCAGCATGCTACCGACTACGCCACCGAAGCCGCTCTGGCATATGCAGATGACATTGTATTAATAGGAAATAATGGAGGAGAAATTGGAGCATTATTCAGGAAATTAAATGAAACTGCTGCTAAAATAGGTCTAAAGATTAATGAAGAGAAGACAGAATACATGATCTTACAGAGAGAAAACATGACTACAGACCAACGCAACAACCTTCATATAGGCAATTTTACCTTTATGAACACGCCAAACTTCAAATATCTTGGGGGTAACTATAAATGACTGCAATAGAAGACAAGTCGAACACCAAATTAGGATACGGAATGCAAACAAAGTTTACTTATCTCTGCATAAATTACTTTCCTCCAAACTTTTGACCAGGAAAACAAAACCAAAACTATACAACACGATCATCAGGCCAGTACTGCTATACGGAGCCGAAACACGGAGTGTGACCAAAAGGGAGGAACACCAACTTACAGACTTCGAAAACAAGATATATAGAAAAATTTTCGGCCCCATTTTTGACCAGGAAACACAAAGATGGGTTCTCAGATCAAATCATGAGCTGTACAAGTTAGCCAATCAACCCAGGGTAGTGGACTTCATGAAAGTGAAACGGCAGCAATGGGCAGGGCATGCTATCAGAACGGACGCTGCCAGAATAGTTCGCCAGGTGTATGAGAAGAAGATCGAAGGCTCGAGACCCCCTGGAAGACCCAGGAGTAGATGGCAAGATGAGGTGACCTCTGACTGCAGACAAATGGGTATTGCTGTATGGGAGAATACTGCGCTAGATAGGAGGAAATGGAGGCAGATAGTGAGAGCGGCATGGGATCGTCACGTCCCAGAGAAGCCAACAGAGTGAGTGAGTATAAACAAGTAAATCATTGAATAATTTTGATATGTTGTATATATGATACATTTGCGAATTAATTATAAAATGTGTTAGGGTGTGCGGCAACCTAAAATAATTTTATTTAGGGATGTATAAGATATTAGGTGGTGTATAGATATTTTTAACCTGGCAAGTTAGACACGAGGCGATTCCTTGTTTTTTCTGGACTGATATTCAGATAGCATTACCTTATTGGAGGGGTGTTTTGGGCATTCTTTTGAATGCTAGGATTTTTCTTGTTTCATGTTTACTTTTGTGAATAAATTCCTTTTTTATTTAAAATCTTGATGGCGTGTTGCTTTACAACTGTGGTGGAAGGTTGTATTAGGAAGGCCATCGCTGGTTATTTCGGGGGTTCCATTCTTCCGAGGTGCTTCATTTTTGGAATTTCATGTTCTCTGAGCTACTTTTGCTTTTGTGGCCATGGTATTTCATAATACTACCTTGTTAGGTGTATTTGTGCCTATTATCCCATTCACTTGTGATTAGGAGTTGGGGTATTTTCTAGCCGGGGATTTTCAGGTTCTGCGATCCGGCATTCTTCGTGGGATGCAGCAGGTAATGGTAGGTAATTACGGGTACAGTACTGTACCCGTTTATAACTTACCAAGACCTGTTGAATCCCACGAGGAACACTGGATCGGAGAATCTGAAAAATGTCCGGCTGAAAACCCCCCAGATCCTACCAACAGGAGAAGGAAGTATAAAGGAGCATATCAACTAACCTAAATTGTGCAAAGACAGACCAAAGTGCATAAAAATAAAACTAGCTCAGGTCAAAACGTGACACGAGATGCAAATAAGATACGGCTTATCTCAGAGAGCAGTGAGAAATTTTATAAAAGAAAAACACATTGATCTTCCCGGCACAATGTATGCAATTATTATGAATTATGACTCTCGGATTGAACTGCTGTAATATAAAATATTTATTCAATAAAAGTGTTACTGAAGGTACCCCTCACCTTCCGACCAATAGTAATAACGAAACTGAAAAACTTTGAAGCGTCTAAGGAACGCCTTGTATGATGCTAAACACACCCTTGCAGGAGTCTGTCCTGCATGGAATCGAAACAACACCATCACGTTCTTGAGAACAAAGAACGGTGAATGAAATTCATCCGAAACATAGAATAACACCCTAACTTGAATTATATTACAGTAATGTACACGTATATACATATATTTAAAAAGTTTCTTAATGAAACAAACTCCAATAATCACGTTCACTATTAATACACCACCCTATTTGGTTAAATACAATATGAAATCATCACTGTCGACGCAATTTAGCCAATTGACAAAGCTCAGCTAAATATAATTATGTTCACACCGAGTTAAACGAAAATGCAATTAAATTTGAAAAAGATTACAAGGAAAAGACTGTACTTAAGAAATCTCTCGGAAATCGCCACAGGTCTTATTAAATTTCTCCAATTGATTTGAAAAAGAATATTACAAAAGTCACTCGATGACGTATTCTATCAAGACGAAGCACCTGCATTAAACTTCAACATACTTTCTTAAAGTATGTTACAACTTGACGAAACATTTCCCAAACTTTAGTTACATATCTTCAAACACTTATCAGTCACACTGAGCTTCTATCAAATTCATTTTATATATCCCTTAATCATAATCACTCTCTCAGTGATCCAAAAAACTTTCCTCAACATAACACTGTATCACGTGGTTCCAACAATCCACGAACTCATTTTCACAATCAATGTTACTTCAATAATAATATTAACACTACAGCTAATTAACGAGAGAAATCTTTTATATCAGTATTATCCAAGGATCAAATTCTTTTATGGCTTAGCAAAAATACATTTTCGAATAACTCTTTCTGTTAGAACGCCAAGATTTAAATATACATCATCGAGTTTGGAATCATAATAATATTTTAGAGTAAATGTCAATCAAAAACCCATCACGTAATCATGATGCTGAATTTCTTTATAACGTCAAACGATTTAAATGTGTAGGAAAATGTACTTACTGGGAAATACAGTAAAGCAACAAAACGATGCAAAAATTTGCTAAAATATCATATTACTAAACGCAAATCTTCTTCCTAAATGATGGTCTTCACAACGATTGAAAATTGCAGAAATTTACGACGAACGGAAAGTTATCGCAGAGGCAAAGAAGGAAATATACTATCCTGACAAGACAATAAGGATATTGTTCGACAAACGAACCCAAAAAAAGAAAGAAAAAACTGGGATCAAGAAAGACAATGGTATATCTGACTTAAAATCCCATCATCACAGAATCTAATTACCCAAATAATTGGCAACTGGATACGACAAATGCAAATACTCAACTACTACCAAAGATTGTCAGATTTATACCTTATTTTCAGATGATGGATAGGCGTCATTCGGGACAAATTTGCCCGAGTCCGGTTTCCATAAGAATCCTGGCCTTCAGTACAATTACTCATCATCTTGGCCTTGACCCTGGATCAACGTCTCCGTATGGCCACACCTCGGCTGGAACCATACACCCGATTCGGCATCTTCTAGATGTTCTTACTCGAATATTTTAGACAGCATCATTCTTCCATGACGATCTTCATATGGTAGCACAAAAGTAGCTTCACAGTACTTCCGCGATTTATTCCCGTCTCATCCATGAATTTGAGTGAATTACAGTTCATGGCGAAGGTATTCAGGAAATGCTCTAAGAACATATCTGGTTGGATGTACTCCACAGTTACTTCATTACGTCAAAACTCCACTCGTTGATACCGTGTTCTTGTATTCAATTTTAAGCGTTCATTGTCGCGTAGACAGAACACCAAAATCTTGTTCCTTTCGCCAACCGCTTAGAATGCATGTTGGAATACGAATAAAGTTCAGGCAGCGTTTTAATTCACACAGTTCATGTCAGACCTGTTTTCCTTGGCAAGTTGCCTGAATATAATATCAGCAGATCTAAATCAATGCATGAATAAAGTTACACACGTTTAAACAAACTTTATGAAGGTTTGAATCAAACAGAGTTATACTTGTGTGCGTATGACGACCTGACGTACTGCGATATGAGTTCATACCAGTCCACGACAGGCTAAGTAAGTCCTCCTGCCGGAACTTACGAATTACCCTGCACGAACATCGCACGGTCCGGTTCCACCCTGGGCAAGCAACCAAGAATGAATATCTCGTTTTTACAGCTGCCAGACTACCCTCTCCACTGAGAGTTCCTGACGTCACCCGACCTTGACTCGGCTACAGTCCTGCGTTCCGAGCATAGCGAGGAGGCGATGACCCCGTGATTACGTCACTAACAGAAGTTGGAACATAGCCAGTTCAGGTAACAAATGCAAATAGCCGCGCCAAAATGCGGTTTCTCAAAACATCTATAATCGAGAATACAAAAATGGTCACAGTACCGTACCCTATTTTTAGCCTATTTTAATTTTATGAAAAAAAAAAAGGCTTATGAGATCACCTTTTGTCCGTGTGTTCGTCTATGTGTGCGTGTGTGTGATGGTGTGTGTGTGTCCCCATAATACATTCTAAACGGCTGGAGCTATTTCAATGAAACTCGGTAAGATCCATAGCACCATTCTGGCAAACCCTGACCGTGCCCTTCAAATTTTATTATGTCTCACCAATCCAACATGGCGGCTGTGCGAAATATTTCACCAGCATTCAGTATCTCCGAAACTATTACCGATATCACCCTGAACTTTTGTACGGTCATAAATGGAACTACTAGAAGTTCACATATGAGACTTTCAAAAACCTGGTAACTACAAAACCAACATGGCGGCCAAGCAAATTTGAGACTTTTAAATAGACTTTTCTCGCGATTTAACCATCCAAACGTAATGAAACATGGTACAGCAAATTTTCATACACATTGTAATGTACTGCCGTCTAATTTAGTTCAATTGTTTACATAACCTCAAAATGGCGGCTGTGAGAAATATTTCACTGGCATTCAATATCTCCGAAACTATTTATGATGTCACCCTGAAATTTTGCACGGTGATAAAGGGCACTGCTACAAGTTTATCTATGTAACTTTCAAACCTGTAAAGTACAAAACGAGCATGGTGGCCAAGCGAAATTGAAACATTTTAATAGACTTTTTTTTTCGTGATTTAACCATCTGAGCGCAGTGAAATGTGGTAGTGAAAATGATTATACATATTGTAATGCACAGGCATCTAATTTAGTTCAATTGTTTACATAACCTCAAGATGGCGGCTGTGCGAAATTTTAAAATTAAGTTTTTATTTCTTGTGTCGTAATCATGCGATCGAAGAATAAGTTTGAATAATGAAGCTACGCAATAATTTTCCTTTAATGGTACATAACTGTATGGCCTATACATATAAAAATCCAAAATGGCGACCATCCGAAATATTTTGACGGTTCTCAATATCTACGAATCTTTTAAGGCAGTCAAACTGATTTTTTTTGTGTTCATAGAGGCTATGAACATAAGTTCTATATGACTTTCAGTAACCTGGTGAGCACAAATTTAACATGGCGGCTACGCGAAGTATAATTATTTAAATGGATGTTTCTCGCGATTTAACCATCCGAGTGCAGTGAAACTTTGCACGTTAAATGCTTATACAAATGGTATTCCACTGGCATCTAATTTATTTCAATTGTTTTCACAACCACAAGATGGCAGCTGTGCGACATTTTAAAATCTCGTTTTTACTTCATGTGTGCTAATCATGCGATTGAAGTCTGAATACCACACGTACACAATAATCTTCATGTGATAGTACATAAATAACAAGATTTCAGTAATGAACATATATCCTACTTTCTCCTAAATGCATGGGTATTGTTATACCTCTTTGTCCTTTTCAAGGAGTATAATTGAATGTTGATTGTAGTAGCTTGTTGAAATACAACGTGTTATACAGATATTAAACATGAATATGAGGTGCCCTTTGCTAGTGCTACCTCTGTACAAAATTTCATTCAATTCGGTTTCACCGCGTTTGAATTGATATGGTGAATCAATGTGCACACATACATGGCCACTATCATCAAACTATTGGGCAGTCGTTTGGCCAAAAGATGCTTATTACATAAAGGTATATTTTTGAAAAATTTAGTAGAGATCAGATGATTAGGTTGGTCGTAATTTGATTTAAGCTTTTAACATTTGGGTGGCTGCCATTACATTTCCGTAAAGATGGCGGCGATATAAAACATGACACCGAGGTTCCCTTTGCTAGTGCTACCTATGAACCAAATATCGTTAAATTCGGTTTCACCGTGTTTGGATAGATAGGGAGAATCCATGTGCAAACAAGCATGGCTTCCATCTTCAAATTATTGGGTTGATGACCTTGTAGTTTGGTCAAAAGACTTTTTCATACATAAAGGTATAATGTTGCAAAAATTGGTAGAGATCACATGATTAGTTTGGTCGTAATTTAATTTAAGCTTTTAACATTTAGGTGGCCGCCATTATGTTTTCGTCAAGCTGGTCACGCTATAACCTATAAGACATGGCACTGGGGTGCCCTTTGCTAGTGCTATCTCTGTACCAAATTTCGTTCAATTCGGTTTCACCGTGTTTGAATAGATAGGGGGAATCGATTTACACACAAACATGGCCGCCATCCTCAAATTATTGGCCTGATGACCTTGTAGTTTGGTCAAAAGTTTCTTCATACATAAAGGTATATTGCTGCATAAATTGGTAGAGATCAGATGATTAGGTTGGTCGTAATTTGATTTAAGCTTTTAACATTTAGGTGGCCGCCATTACGTTTTCGTCAAGATGGTGGCGATATAAAACATGACACTGAGGTGCCCTTTGCTAGTGCTACCTCTGTACCGAATTTCGTTCAATTCGGTTTCACCGTGTTCGAATTGATAGGGGGGGGGGGCAGACATTCAGAGTACACACACTCACACACACACACACACACACACACACACAGAGGGACTCACACACACACACACACACACACACAGACACACAATTTTTCGCCCTGTGTTGATCTCATAAGTCTACTTTAATTTTTTTGCAAAAATCGTAAGTAGGCTAAAAATCCAACCTGGCGACCATCTGAAATATTTAGACGGTTCTCAATATCTACGAATCTATCACAACACTCAAACTGATTTTTTGTATATTGATAGAGGCTATTAACATGAGTGGGATATATGAAAATAGGCAGTATATTTCTTCACGGAATTACTTGTTCCACATAGTCTCCACATTTATCAGACATTTGTCCCATCACAAGACTATATTTGAGATGCCCCTGTGGTAGAATTCAGCCGGCTGACTGTGGAACCATCGTTGGACTGCTGTCTTTGCGTCATCGTTGCACGTGAATCGCTGCCCTGCCTGGAACTACTTCAGCGGACCAAAATCGTCGAAATCACTAGGGGCAAGGTCCGGACTGTATATTGGGTGGTACAGACTCTCCCAGTGAAATGACCAGAGTTTGTTGGTGGTTCTGGTTGCCACACGTGGTCTCACATTGTCATGGTCCGCTGAAGTAGTTTCCGGCAGGACTGTCACAAATCTTAAATCTAATAATATGCTTCATTACTTGCCTATCACTACCCCATAAATGCATCACGGAAACACAAATGATTTTATAAATATTTCACAAACAGAATACAACACAGGTGTTCACGATTTTACCATCAGGTGGTAGCATTTGTCTACTCGAAATTGACAGTAAAGATAAATTAATCAAGATGGTATATTAGCTTTCACGGCCACATAATTAAAACTCAGCAATTCCTCTAGGTTTATGCCGTGTCTTTTTTGGGATTTCACCTAGGAATACCAAGCTGGCTAATCAGCGGGTTCTTGGTGTCCGTTGCCGGACCCCACAGGAGTAGCAAACTGCGCGCTTCCTCCATTTTTATGAAGCGCACTGCGCCTCTTTACTGCGAGAGCTAAAAGCTCAAACAGTCTTTAATAGTTGACTCACCACAGCTCGTCTCCTGCACCGAGGTGTCGGCAGAAAAAGTATATTTCAAGTTCTGCGAAATTAGCCGTACTGCCGATTTTTCAAAGTCATCCCTATAATAAACACTGATTGAATATATTAACATTCAAACATTAGTACATTGGTGGATAATAATCTCAACCTAGATATGAGGGCTGTTTTTTTCAAGTTCTGATGGACTGTATAAAAATAACAGATTGACATAACAAACTGAGTTTGCTACTAAATGTTTGCTTGTTTTATCCTTATGTCTCAACATAATCGCCAAAACGATTGAAACATTTGTCGTATCGTTACACCAGCTTACTAATGCCCTCGGCAAAACATTCCGCCGCCATTGAGCTGGGTACGTCTGAAGAGTCTCCTGAAGTTTTCCCTTTTTGGCGAGGGGTTGCCGCCCAACCATACCTTCAATTCTCAAAAAAGGTGAAAATCATTCAAGACCGCACTGTGCCAACGTTACGATAGACGTTTTCAAATAATTTAAGTGTGAAGTTTTGGATCATCTGCCGTTTAGTCCAAACCAGCACTGAATGATTTTCACCTTTTTCGAGAATTGAATGTATGGTTGGGCGGCAAAGCCTCGTCAAAAAGGAAACACTTCAGGAGACTGTCCAAACGTACCCACCTCAGTGGCGGCAGAATGTTTTGCCTACGGCATTGGAAATCTGGTGTAACGATACGACAAATATTTCATTCGTTTTGGCGATTAATAATATAACAAGTGAACATTTAGCAGTAACATCATTCAGTGTTATTGTTATACTGTCCTTCGGAAATTGAAAACATACTAGCCCTCGTAGGTAATCTAATAAGCTTATTGGTAAAGGAAAGCTTCGTTCTACCTGTGAGCACTCCCATATTGATTTTTGAAGCAATTAATGATAATGGAGAGTTAGCTACCTGCTAATGCGAAGCTTTGTCTGTAGCTGTGTTTATCAGCCACAATGGTGCCAGCTATTAAATAGAAGGTTAATTTTCTTAAAAGGCTCACGGACGATACAAATGAGCTTGGTACAGGCGACACAGTTCGCTTAAGGTCTACATTTTTCATGGGCCTTCTGCAGCGTTGGTCGGACGTCTTGGGAGTTCCTCGGCCATTTGTTATGGCAGACAGGTATCTCACACCTCGACAACATTCTCTATTACTCGAACAGAACAACAGAATATCAACGTGTAACCAAGGGGTCTCTTGTGTTAACAAGAAGCCACTTTACAGCTCTAGTGATTTAAAATTAGTACATAAAATTCCATAGAGTAAATACATATAAAAGTTATTTCTTTTCTAACAGTGTAAAATTGTTTCGAGTCATATTTTTCCACTCCTATTCAGCAATTGTGACATAATAGTGTAAACATCTCTAAGTTATGCTTATTTATAACATAATTTTTTATGCAATGAGGTTATTTTTTATTTATTTATTAATTAACTAGCAACCCATCCCGGCTTCGCCCGGGAACAGTTATGAATGCATTACGTGATAAGCGCTTTTATTTCAATGTCAATGAACTATGACCTATATCCGTTTTACGTCTCGGCATGATGCGTTAAAATCACTGACTGGACTATTTATTATATTATCATGGAGATACATGTGCAACGAATTCTTGTCAGACGTAATTTAAGAATGGCGAGATGCATTCAACACAAATCCCTCTTCCGTCCAATCTTAACTTGACTGTGTATTTTGCGGAACGAATAGTTCACAGGCGAAATGAAGAAAAGGCGAGTTGCACTTAAAGGGAAGCTCAAAAAACAACCACACTTCTCTGAAGTCTTAACTCAACATGACTCGACAGTTTGCTGCTGGCTGTATCTGGGGGTAATAGGCTCGCCCACTAGCTAGGCTGTAACTGGGGTGATAGGGCTCGCCCCTAGCTAGCTAGTAATCTGTCGCTTCAGTAATTGAATGGAGATGGTTGGAAGAAATGAAAACGTAAAAACACTTATAGTGGGCGATGTATTGAAGATAGAGATTGCTATCGCGGGCTATTTTGTAGAACTTTTCATGCTGAACAATTCTTACAATCATAGTATATAGATATTTTAACGGTAGGACCAGCGTAAGCTTAAGAATCGCACGGACGGCGGTTTTTTTTTCAACTTTTTCACTGAAATCATTACTGCTTGGCTTCCTTTGATCATAAATAAATCATTTACTACAGAAATCTTCCTCTAGATATCCTTTACAGAATGGTGTAAACCGCTTCAAAATCCATCCAGTGGTGCTCGAGATTACCCGTGACATTCAAGAATCGGGGACTATGTTTTATCCTAAGTAGAGATTAATTAATTCATTTTCTCTTATTTGCAATTGGGCAACTTTCTCTTGGTGGCAAATTGTGTATAAATAACAAATAAATAATTGTACATAATTAAACTCGAATATTTTATGTGCCCGTATGAGGAGATCATCTGGTTATAACCAACCGTGTATGGCCTCCCAGAAGACCTCTTCCTCCGAACACATACAGACGAAGAGGATAGGAGTGCAAACCAAAAGGGCTCGCCGGCTGTGAGACTCCCCTGTCCCAAGGATCAGGTTCCCAACAAGATTTACAATGTCAATAGCCCCCCCCCCCCCCGCCAATAAAAACTACGAAAGAAAAGTAGTCCAGTCTTAAGTAAAGATCGTTGGAAATGTTTATTGATAAAATTCAACCCCTAACCTAGGATCCGAGGGCATTAAATCGGCTAATCCGCTATCTAATCAAATACAAACAAAGAAAGAAAACTAACCCCTTAACTATAAAATTAAACCCTCGTGATCAGCTTTAATTACAATCAAAAATCTAGCAAAACTGGGGAAAATGGTACAAAACCCTAATTAAATTTACAATTGAAAAGGTAACGATGTCCTAGGAAGAATCATCGTGCCATAATTAAATAGTCAAACATGACTGCAAAAATCGAAATGACGCTAAAACCATCCCGCATTTATATTTAATATTTATCTGTCTAAACTAAACCTTGAATTACAGAAACATCGGATCCAAACTTCCGTGTATAATTTAAACAAAACTAGTATAACAGTCATTTCATTACAATCATACACATAACAAAGAATTGTACAATAATACTGCAAAAATAAACAACAATAGGATTCACATAGGGAAAATACACTGAAATAAATCAAGAAAACACAATAATTATTGTTATTACCCTACCTACTTCGAATTGGAGACTGTTTGTTCCATCCGTCATCTAATGTGTATGTGAATTCAGACAAGGCATGCTTTTAAAGCATGTCAAAACAAACATGTGGTACACGACCCACTAGTTGACCACCTTCAGTCAGCAAACTGATTCCTGTCAAGTCTAACCATGTATTTCTCTAAAGTTTCCTCCCAGTGATATCCTGTCTCATGCACGTTGCATTGGTCCAAGTGAAAACAATCATGATCAAAGTTAAACAGTTGATTACGATTTATTTGAAGTTTTAACCCACGTCGGTTTAATAATAATTATCTTTAATGATATAGGTTTCTGATTATTACTATCATTGTTTAAGAGTGTCTTAATTATTGAATGACCAACTATGCAAGGCTAATGGACTGAAAACTAAACACAACAGAATGCACGTGGCATCTGTTATTCAACAATAACATAAGTTATAAATCATAGTCGTAAGTCTTCTACAGATCCTCACGAGATGCATGATCCGAACAATCATAGTAATCTTAAGCACTAAGCGGCTCCAATATCATAGATATATGATCTAGTCCATAATAACACATTTCCAGCTGGGCAAGCAATGCGCCATCTAATTACCATTCTCAAAATATCTAAACGTGTCCTCCACGGGATCACGAAAATAATTCATCTCAGCAGTCATCCCTGTGAATCTGCTGGCATAATAAATGAACGGGAAACCACCCCATAGATCAACGTGTCAAAACACGGAAAAACAATCAATCACCTTAAGTGAGAAGATAAGCCTTCAAAATAAGCAAAAGTGTGGCTCCATTCTTTAAGAGTTACTCTGATAGTATAACAAGAAGTTCCGTGACGAACTAAAGAGCCTACTTTTCTTGAAATTTAAGATTCTTGCCAATCTATCTAGAATAATGACGAAATTAAGTGGGTAATATCGAAATTCCTAATTAGTTCGAGATATACCTTATATAATGTAGCCTAATAGAGCAGTACAGTTGGCAGCGCTGGTGACTGAATATAGGCTATTGTTAGTTGCATCTCTTAAGGTACAGAATACAAAACTTGGTTGAAGTCCAATGGATAGCATGCACGTTACATGCAGTTAGACCTTGGAAATATCAGCGCGCGTAAAATCATGTTAGCAAAAATATCATGCATGTGTTGGTCAGATATAAACTGAAATATTATGATCTATTGTTGTGCCAATTTAGGATAAAATCCATTTGTTAGTATAGAAGTAACATGTATTTTAAAATTGGACCTATGTCATATATTGGCAGCACTGGCGTAGGCCTATATTAGTTACTCCAAATTAATCTAGAATGCCAGGTACTATACGTGTGCAAAGTTTAGAGCTATTGGCTGGCATAATTTCTGAAATATTGATATTAGGGTAACCAAAATAGAGACAGTATTTATTTACAGTTGGCAGCCCTGGTTACTCTTAAGAATCGGCATAGTCATATCTGTTATGGTACACATAGCACACACGAAATTTCGTTGAATCCAAATGATAGTATAGAAGTTACATGTATTTGAAGTTGGACCTCTCAGCAGGCTTAGAATCATGTTGGTAGCACTGACGTATATAAGATACTCCAAACTAATATAGAATGTCAGGTACTATACGAGTGCATAGTTTAAAGCTGTCGGCTTGCATACTTTCTGATATATGGGTATTTGGATAAAATAAATTGAGAGCATTTGTTAACAGTAGGCAGCCCTGGTGGTTCTTAAGAATACGCTCAGTCATATATGTTTATGCACACATACCACATACGAAATTTGGTTGAAATCCAATTGATAGTGTAGAAGTTATATGCATTTAAAATTTGGACCTATCAGCAGGCTTATAATCATTTTGGCAACACTGCCTTGTATGACCTCCTGGAAATTAAACTGCAATATTATTATCTATACGCGTGCCAATTTTGAAATAGCTCCCATTCATACCTTCCAAGATATCCAACATGAAGCTCAAATTTCAATTACGATTTTTCAGCAGTTGGTAGCACTGATATCATTTTCAAATATGGCCGTGAGATATTCAGGTATAGATCTTTACTCCCACCAAATTTTGTTTCGATTGCTGCAGCCACTTAGGAGTTGATAGGGGGGGGGACACACACACAGCCAGACAGACAGACTGACAGACAGAAGGACAGACAGACACACACACATTTGTCCGATCTCATAAGTTTACTTTTTTCTCATTTTTTGCAAAATGTGAAAAGTAGGCTAAAAATATAAGGTAAAGATCCTTCATCTATTCGCTTACAACACTTGCGAATTCAATTAAACTTTGGGAATGTAACTTTTTAATCACCCTGTACTCAGACAATAACAATGATACAAGTGGACATTCCAACCGAGCTCCAAGAACGGCTCGATAAAAATAATCTGACTGGCAGAAACAAAAGAGTGCTGTCGTGTATCAATTGTCTCGCCTGAGAATCCAGTTCGCTGCTCTGCAAGTAACAGTAAAATAACCTTGAACATCGCTAGCTGTCATTCTCACGAAACTGGAATGTTATTCATCACGCTCACTGCGTATCAAAATCTATCAGAATCATGTATGAAAACTAGTGTAATGCACTCGAAAAAGGTCTATTGTTCTCATCTCTTAGACATTACAATACAATGTCATTACTATCTGGACAACAAGGCCTCGTGACTCGCCTTGAAAAATGAAGTTTAAACATAGGCTGGATGACAGCTTGCCAAAGCGTAGCAACAGAAAGATGTGTCACTTTGCAAAGACTTTAAAAAGATACTCCAATGTGTCACAAAAACAAATTCTCCAAAAATAACGTGCGCAGTGCACTCAAAGTAACCAAATGTTCCTAACAACACCATTCTCCTGGTTTATTATGGTAAATGATACGACTTAATGTTGAATGGTCGGTTTACGAGTGCTTTGATCACAGCCACTCCCATTCTCTGACATGAATCACCTTGAATCTAGGTTCTAAGACCATGAAAATGGTAGATGCGTAACCCTTACAGCATCGAACTGATACGACCGACTAACATGGGGTCTCAAAGTTACCAAAAATGAATAATAATACTTTGAGCTGGTTACATCAAATAAATCATTGCTCCTTCTAAGCTGATGTCCATCCTGTGGATTATACAAAATTATGACATGTAATTGCACCCCTCTGAGGTGGCCAACTCTAGGCATAAGCTTTCTAACAAAAATGTGGAAGCTTCTGAAAAGTGAAAAGTATGCTGTCAGCGGCGTCTACAAGAAAATACAAAACCTACCTAAAAGACTGTTATATCTAAACGGTTGACTACAACTAATCCACCCCCGAAACCATAACCAAATACAAGTAGAAATTAACGAAAACTCACGGCACCATGTTTCTCACAAGGAAACATCCCAGGCTTCAATTTAATGGGTAAATCCTTATGTTCCCAGTCTATAGTAGTATTTTCCTCGGCCATGGTTTGCGTAATTCTCGTATCAGCTTCCATATTGCTGGTGTTAGATGATCAATGGCTCCTCCATTAGGATATTTACGTCATCATCTCGTTCCTCGTGGTACAGGTGTAAATTAGCATATCGTCACAGTCAAACATTCTTGACGTTCTTGTTGAAATTGAAATGGAAATTCAACTCATGGCTAATGAAGAAAGTGCCAGAAGAGAAAGGAAGTTAGAATTTGAGAGTCAGGATGAGTTTCCAAAGACAGGATGGGTAGATCCCCGTGAACAAGGCACAGGTCCAGATAGGGACTTAGGAGGGGAGAGCCCTTATAAGAACCCAGGATACCCAATGGCAATGTCAACCCCGTACATGAATCAGACAAATGGTCAGATAATAAATATCATCAAGTCAAATGAGGACAGACCGGTGAAGTTTACGGGTATTAATATGTCTATTACTCCTAAATACTGGTTAAAGGAAGTCGCAGAGTACTTGAATGAGATGAAGGTTCCTCAGGATCGGAGACTGAGAGCTATTGAGAAGCTGTTGGCAGGTGATTGTCTCACCTGGTTCAGGAGTTTCAGGTACACATTCGACACGGTGGAAGGTTTTAGAGAAGCATTTCTTAAACGATATTGGGCAGCAGATGTCCAAGAGAATCTGAGGCTAGATCTGTACTCTAGGAAGTACAGCACAAATGCCCCAACTAAGTACTCAGAATTTTTCACCGCTCAGCTGTGTAAATTCCGGGAACTTGACATTGCTCCTGCTGAGAACGACCTGTGTGCCGCCATTGCAAGACAACTTCCATATGAGATCCAGAGGTTGTTAATTTCATCTAAAGCCAGAAGTGCTGTGGAAGTGGAGAGCGTATTACGTCAATTAGATATGACGACTTCACACGTTACTCCCAGGCATCCAAGACAGACTGAACAGGTACATATGGCCAGCAGTCAAGAAAATAGAGAGGAACCACCGACCAGAAATCAGTCCACTAGTACTGATACTCAGGGACTGGGTCGAGAGTATGGACATCAAGAGCCAAGGGGAATACAACCATACTACAGAGGAGGATATCGAGGAAGAAATCCTAGGAATACGGGTTATAGGCAACAAGAAAACCGACCCTATAACAATAACAATCAGAGGCAAGATAACCGAAAGAGATGGGAAAATTATCCCAGAAGGAACGTAAGGCCAGAGGATAGGGACGATGAATATCGGGCCGAAATAGAAGAGAGATATCAGGAAAGTCTTCGTTACATGAATGAACGACCAGACGAACCTGAAAGGCAAAAAGTCCGTTGGAGTGAGGCAATAAAGAACCGAAAATCACCCGACCGACTAGACGGAGCTCAAAGCTTGGAGCTACAAGCTCAATTGAAGAATGAGGGGAAAGGAAGCCCTCAGGATAAAAAAAAATCAAATGTAAATCATCAAAAGTGGAAACATACCAGGAGCTGGGAGGAGGTAGAAATTGTAAATTGGATAGCAAGACCAGATGAGCTAATTAACGAGGATGTGGAAGGAATCCCACATATTAGAAGAGAACTACCTATTATCATGCTAAGGATAGAAGGATTACTGGTCAGGGCATTAATTGATACTGGATCAACTATAAGTTTAATTACGCAAACCCTTCTAATTGAATTGGAAACAAGAGGCCGCGTATTGAAAATTCCCACATCAAGTGTGAAGATTAAGGGAATTATTCCTGAAAAATCTTTAACATGTAAATTTCAGGTATACATAGATCTGATCATGGGTAACGCTTAAATTTCGCAATGCTTTTTGCTGGTAAATCAATTGCCATATAATGTCATATTAGGTATTGATTTTATCCGTGAGAACAAGGTCATCATAGACCTAGCGCAAAACTGCATTAGGATTCAAAGAGAGGATGTGGATGAACAAAATATAAATTTACAGGAACAGGATGTGAAAATAGGAGAACAGGTATGGCATGCGGAAGAAGTAACGGAAGAAGGTTGTAAAGACATAGAAAATATATTTGAAGTCCTAAATATAGAACTTGAAGATAGTTCGGAAACTGAGTTCGAAACCAACCTGTCAGGAAAAATAGAGGAAGCTAAAGTTAACCCCGAAAATAAGGAACAATTAAAGGAATTACTAGTAAATTTTAGGGACGTATTTGATTCCAAGCCAGGGAAGATTGAAAATTTTAAATACGCGTTCCAAGTCAATGATTGGGCACCGTTCAGACAAAAACCATACCCGGTTGCGGAAAAACATTACCCACAAACGAAGAAAACACTGCAGGAGATGATGAATGCAGGTGTTAGAGAAAAGATGGCGACACCATATGTTAGTCTATTAGTAATTGTGAGTAAACCGGATGGCTCAGTAAGGGTGTGTTTAGATGCCAGGAATTTGAATGCAAAAATCATACCAGAAAATGATTCGGCACCACCCATAAAAGAAATACTGAGGAAATTCAAAGGCAAGAAGATTTTCACAAATATTGACATGACTTCTTCGTATCATCATCTGGAACTGGAAGAGAAAACCAGTCTTTTAACTTGATTTCAGTTCGACCAACAAACATACTGCTTCAGGAGATGTCCGTTTGGTTTGAAGACCGCGGGATCTGCCTTAATCAGAGCGCTTGATCGAAACCTGTCAGAGGAAGTGAAAGATTGCACTATACGTTCTGTGGATGACATTTTGCTTACCTCAGAAAACATTGAGGAACATTTGGAAAAGTTAAAGAAATTATTGGAAGATTTAAGAAAGGCTAACTTTAAGATTAATTTCAAGAAATCAAATTTTTGTCAGAGACAAGTAACATTTTTGGGGCATGTGATTGATAAGGATGGTGTTAAACCAAATCCATGCAAATTAGAATCGATAAGAGATTTTCCCAGGCCTTTGAAGGTGAAAAACGTTCGCCAGTTTTTGGGATTGATTGGATTTTTCTCAGGACATTGTCCATCATACACCAAAACTGTTGCACCACTACAGGACCTTCTGAAGAAGGGGGGAAAGTGGAAATGGACGGTGGAAACAGAAAAAGCATTTATAGAGGCCAAGGAAATGCTCTTAAACTATGTGAAGCTAGGATATCCTGATTTTAATCAGAGATTTATTATACAAACCGATGCATCCCAGATTGGAATAGGGGCAATGCTATATCAGGAAAACCCGGATAACCCTGATAAGAAAAATTATCTAGCTTTCACAAGTCGGAGACTGAAACCACACGAGAAAAATTATACAATCAGCGAAATCGATCTGTTAGCGATATTGCACGCGCTGCAATATTGGCGAAAGATTGTATATGGGTTTCAAGTCACATTAAGGACGGATCATAAAGTCTTAACCTTTTTGATGAAGACTGATTTATCCAGTCAAAGGTTGATGCGTTGGGCTTTATACATTCAACAGTTTGACGTAAATATAGAGTATAGCCCAGGGAAAGAAAATGTAGTTCCAGATTATTTAAGTAGACAGCCAGAGTCCACAGAAGAGGAAGTAATGGCTATTGATTTGGAAGACAGGGATCAGCGTACTCTGAATGAGTTAAGAAGCATTGGTCAACGACAACGTGAGGATCCATGGATGAACATGCTCACATCTTTCCTAGAAGGGAGTTTGATACGGGGAACACCGGCGTATACGGAAGCTAATAAGATAGCTCAAGATTACACATACTATAATGGATTGTTATATAAGTTTGTGGACTCTGACCATACACGGTTGAGGATCGTTGTGCCTGCGATTTTGCAGAGAAAAATGGTATGGTTAGCCCATAGATCGTTCGGACATATGGGAGTCGACAAAACAGTCTCGATGCTGAAAGAAGCATTTGTATGGCCGAGACTGAGAGAAACTGTAAGGGATACGCTAACGACATGTGATCGATGTCAAAGGATTAAACCAAATGCATTTTTGATGAGACAAAAGCCAATACCATTGTTGCCCGAGAGGCCAGGTCAAATCATTTCTGTTCATAATTTTGGACCTCTGCCAAAGGCTAGGCGAGGAAATCGACACATAATGGTGGCTATGGATGTCTTCACAAAAATGGTTGTCCTTGCTCCCATACAGAAGACTAGTACCAAACAGGTGTTAAAACGACTCAAAGAAAAAGTGATACCGATTCTGGGAAAACCCGAGAATTTGTTGTCGGATCACGGTAGTTGTTTTACAAGTGTAGAGTTCAGACAGGAATTAGAAAGACTTGGAATACGTCAGATTTTGTCAAGTATTCGCCATCCTGAGGCAAATCCTGTGGAAAGAGTGATGAGGGAGACAACCAAGTATTGTAGAATATACTGTGCCGAAGAAAATTGGAAATGGATAGATATCCTGGATATTAACGAATTTTGTATAAACAACACAATCCATGAATCTACGGGAGAGATACCAATAACGTTACATCGGAATGAGCAACCAGAGAGACCTTGGAGTCTGGTAATTCCTAGGCCAGCAGACGCTCAGCCTGGAAGAGGTGTACGTATTAGAAGAGCGTTTGAGCATCTAAAAGCTCAAGCTGATAGGAGGCAAAGAAGAAATAGGCACAAGAGGTATCATCGGCCACTATTAGCAGGGGAAATGGTGTTAGTAAAAAGACCAGCCATTTCGGATCCAGGGAACCGTGTGTACAAAAAGTTCTAGAAAATGTACCACGGACAGTATCAAATAATAAGATATTTGAGAAATAATGCTTATAGAATTCGGCACTGTGAAACGAATCACGAAGTGACCATGAACTCAGCGAATTTAAAAGTGTATTATCCTCCCGAAGACTTCGATGAAGCAAATGAACAAGCCCTGGTAATGGAACAATTTAGAGATGATGATTCCACTTTTGATAGGAACGAGAGTAAGGTAGAAAAAGGACACAGAGCTCAACCATTCGAGTGCGAATGCGAATTGGAGAAACTGTATTGGGAAATAAAAGAAATAATTGATTTGGTTGAAGAAGAAAATTTCAATTTAAGAAAAGAGAATGATGAAATAAAGAAACGAGTAGGGATAGACCACACCCGTGATGAAGAATTATGTTCTGGAAACTTATAGTCCAGACAAATAAGAAAGGAAGAAAGGGTAGGGACAGAACGTACCCAACCTACAATATTACCGGATATGACTTAAAAGGTGGAAAAACCCAAATTATCGTGGGATTTTAAAGGAATAAAGATCAGAAGGTACGGATAAACGTTATGATGGCTTCGGCAATTAAAAGAAAAATAAGATTTTACTAGTTGAAACCCGTCAAAAATGACGGTCAATAGAAAAATATTTACTGAAGAATTTTCTTATATAGGCCTACTGTATATTCTTTGTACGATTATTTTATGTCTCTATTGAAACTATAAGGGCGTCAAAAGATTGCACTCTCAACATTGCAAAATACTGCTGGCCATGACTGAAAAAATGATGAGGCAAATTGAGACCTATACGTTCCTGAGTTTCCCCTTGAGCTTCATTGATTGTGACAGAGTAGGCCAAATAAATTGGAAAATATTGCCTCTTAAAACAAAATGATAGTGTTTTATCGGATGGTGTTAAATCAAGTCGAAGGATTAGACCTCTCTGCCTAATTTTAACTGCACTTATTATTTCCAAATCCAAGCAATATGGTTGCATTTAGGGGCCCTTTGGAAACGTTCAGATTTCTAAGCAGCATAACGGGTCAAGCGTTTGGAATATGTGGAGGTAAGTCATTTAATTCCAAGGAATTCAAGAACTCGGAGGAGTCTAATACAACTGGCCGCAAACCGTCGCATATAATTTTGGAATATAACGAAGAAATGCGATGATGTGCACCTCCATACATTTTAAAACGATGTGGACCGTATGCGTGTGGCACAGTAACATTGGCACCAAATGAAACGAAGGACATAGCATTGTACTGCCGATTAGTCTCTCTGAAATGCCTTGATATATCATCTCCAGTGAAAAATAATTTTTGCAGCCTGTCAAATATTTTATATTTAGCCAGTTTAATTTTACCATTACAACAGCAAAGGTCAAAGTAACCAAGTGTAGATTTCTCTCAAGAGAAATACAGTGCAGAACAATGTTTACATTTGTTCGTCAAGGACCCTACACTGTAACGGTATAGTATCTGGAATTGTATCTGAAATGCCGTATTTATATTGGATTTTAAAAGTGGCTTCGTATTTTTCCCCGATTTCCCACTTTTTTGCGGCTAATGTTCTATTTCATAAAATGGGCTTATTTATAGCAGCATTTCTCCCCGAATTAACGTCATATTAAATAACACTATAGTGGCCTGCATCAACGCAGCTGCCAGATATTAAATAGCAAATAATAACTTACTTCCATTGCCAAAATCAACTCCGTGGTTAGACTCATTGTTATGTACTCTAAAAAATAATCAATAAACAATAATATTCACTTATACAATTAAGTTCACAGACTTCCATTCTCAAGTAGGTTGCTGATGAGAATGCGATGAGACTGATCGCCAATAATAAAATCCTTGCAATTTTTGCAATTTGCTTGCAAACGCAACTCAGGATGACGAACTTCATTTTGAAATAAACAGAATGAAACTGCTCTAAATAATCAATTTCCATCACCTGTTGATGGTACAAAACTTTGCATTTCCATGACAGTAAATTACGCAAGGGAGCATAGAATCACTTCGCCACTACTGGAATGAGCATAGACTCACTTCGCCAGCCACCGTAATGGAGGGAGTTTTAGAATTATATGTTCAGTGTTGGTCAAAGATCGTATTAACACAGGGAAGCCCACTCTTAAGGCTACATTCTGAGCTATCACCCCAGATTCCAGGTTCGATCCCTGCTCTGCCAAGAAATTTAATTCTGGTCTGAGGGCTGGAACGGGGTGCACTCTTGAGGCAAACCTAAGAAGAGCAAAATTTGATTCCCATCTCAACAATCTTGGATGTGGTGTTCCGTGGTTTCCCACTTCCACTCCAGGCAAATACTGGAATAGTTCCTAACTTAAAGCCTCGGTCGTCAACTCCCCATTCCCCATATTAATTACAAATGCACACATCAATACAGCCATTACATTAACACAGGTGATCAGAGAAAGGTTTACACTCACACACCAAAGTAGACGGGGCTGAGTGACCACGATGTCTGAGTCCATCAAATGAATTATGTTCGACAATTTTCTCTCAGGGCAAAAGCGGTTGTGCCCATTTTTATTTAATAATATAAAAGTATCTGGCAACGTAAATCGTGTAGAATCCCTTACTGTACGGGAATAATAAAAGTAAAATATGTTACGACAATGAATTACCAATAGCCAGAAAGAATAATTGGGAAATAAAAATACATGTCTGAGGTGAGACTCCTTCGACTATGCAAAATTCATTCCTGGGTCCGCAATGTTACCCCTGAGCCACCCAGTCAACAGACTTCTAAACCAATATTAAGTTACTTAAACAACAAACGAACTCAAACGCCTGTTGAAGTTCTTCAATCCCCTCTTTTTAATTCTCAAAAACAAAGATCACACTACGATACGGTGAATCCTTTATCCGCCATTTCTCTAGAAATGTAATTCTGGTCTGAGGGCTGGAACGGGGCGCACCCTTGAGGCAAAACTAAAAAGAGCAAGGTTCGATTCCCATCTCAACAATCTGGGATTTGGTTTTCAGTGGTTTGCCACTTCCACTGCAAGTGTATTTCTGGTCTAAGGGCTGGAACGGGGCGCACTCTTGAGGCAAAACTAAGTAGGGCAAGGTTCGATTCCCATCTCAACAATCTGGGATGTGGTTTTCCGTGGTTTGCCACTTCCACTGCAGGTAAATACCGGGATAGTTCCTAACTTAAAGCCTCGGTCACCAATTTCCCATTCCCACTTGAATTACAAATGCACACATCAGTACAGCCATCACAATAACACAGGTTATCAGAGAAAATTTGAGACACACACACCAAAGTAGACGGGGCTGAGTGACCACGATGTCTGAGTCCAACAAATGAATTATGTTCATCAATTGTCTCTCATGGCGAAAGCGATTGTGGCCATCTTTTATTTAATAATTTAAAAGTATATGGGAACGTAAATCGTAGAGAATTCCTTACTTTATGGGAATAATAAAAATAAAATATGTTAAGACAATGTATTACCAATAGGCAGAAAGAATACTTGAGAAATAAAAATATGTGTCGGAGGTGGGATTCGAACTGCTTCCATTGCGTGGTGCATAAATTGAAAGTTTTGAACACTGCCGTCTGAGCTACCGAATCACTTGTGAAACAGTGTAATATTAAGTTACTTAAACAACATTCACTCTCAACAGTCCGTATAAATTCTTCTACATTTCCGTTTTTGTTTATAATATTCTATTCCTGTTTATGTCGTGGAAACTTCATAATCAATATTTCCCTCCTTTATTATAATTCTTATAAATAACTATTACATTAAAACGCGGTGGACATCCGCCATGTCTGTCATTAACCAAGGTGATTCTGCGCATGCGCTGGAGCCAATAATTTTGCAGTTTTGTTTATAAATTTAAAAATATGTGGTAAAATATTTGTTTATTTTAAAGACACTCTGCAAATCTACAGGCCTACAGCTTTCGACAGATTGCTCTACGAAGTGAATCGGTTCTACCGTTCCCTCAATCTCGCGATAACGAAAATCAGCTTAGTGTTTTAAATATATAGATGAGTAATTGAAATAAATTTCCTCAAAATTTTTCGAAAATTTATTTACCTAAGGAGGGGAGAGATGAACCCATGTACCATTGGCTCAAGGGGAGTCGAATCCATGTATTTTTGTGAAAGGAAGGAAGGAAATATACAGTCTTAAATGGAACATAGAAAGATTTCATGCAAGGATGCTAGCATCACGTTGTGTAAGAAGCTGGACCCAGGTGGCCAGGAAATGAGATCATGCCTGACTCATTGATAAAGAGCCAGTCACGAGTATAAATAGACTGAGTGGAAAGTTCCAGGCGTATGACAGAGAACACGTTTCGGAAATCGCCCTTACCTTGCATTAAAACGGCAACAGCGCAACTGTGCCAGAAGAAGAATAATTAAAATTAACCCATTTGCAAGAATAAAAGTAAGTAAATAAATACAGCATTGTGAATCATTTCGGATTAGAGATTTTTGTGTGGAGAAAAAGCTTTTAATAATTGTCCAGGAAAGAAGTGCAAACGTAGCCATACGTCATAGGGGATTTACCGAGGCCCGAGGAGTGGGGAATTAAAAATCGACAGTAACACCCACACAGCTGAAGACTGAAAATTGTTTAATATCTCAGAAATGCACGATCGATTTTCATGTGCAGTGAGGTCATTTTACGTTTGGAAGACGAGCTTTCTGGAGATATAATTTTTATAATTGTGCGACAATTATTTCAAAAGTTGGTCACGAAAAGGACTAGGATTTTATCTTTTTTTGACTAAATAGTATAAAATTCCAGGCCAAGCCAGACCAATCATGCAGTTTCCGATAGCCCAGGGGGCGTCATAGTGTTACATCACGCCGAAGACTCTACAAGTATTCCTTGAGGGGAAACGCTGTATCACATCGTATAGAAATTATCCGACAGCCAAGAGCGTCGCGGTATCTATAACCAACGAGCATCCGTAAGGAGTAGCCAAGAATTATTATTACAGTATCGCCGTGTGGAGAATTAGGAAAATCCTAGTTACAGGATTTAGTTCCGACAGTATAAAGTTTACAGTGAAAAGTGCAGTAATTACAGTCAAAGCAAGCTGCGAACTTAGAGCCCAGGGAGATAGGTCTTAAATTAAACGACCATAGGTTTCATAATGTTTTGAAGTACCGTAAAAGGGAGATAAACATTCTATCTACGTATAAGAATCCGATCAGGGTTGGACCAAAAATAAGGTTCGCATAGGGTTCTGAATAATAGGAATTCGAGGACAGAATAAGCGGCAAGGAGAAGTAAATTCTAGACATCGTGGCAAGGAAACCAACGAACTATAAAAAGCACTAAGTTACGAGGAGTATTAGTTGCTAAAATCAATAGGTCACCGATAGATTATCTGGGGGACCGTGGACAAGACAGACTTTTACTAGACAACAAATAGGGTCTAGAAAGAAGCAGTTCGAGCTAATAATAATAGCCGATTGTCAGGAAGTCGAAATTGAAGGAGTATTATTCCAGGGAAGAAGTAGATGGTTCGAGACTTTCATATTGGTTAGAGAGGAAGCAGACATTTACGAATTTCACCCTTGGAGACGGGAGGTCAAGAAATCACGTGTGAAGGGATTAATAGAGCCTTAGTGATTAGAATCTGTGAAGTGTAAATATATAAAAAAATTGTGTTAAAGAGTAAAATTTGTTAGTGATTTTTATTGTGTATTATAGAAAAATACACCAGTGTATTTAAAATGTCACCAGTGTTTAATATATTTGAGTTATATGTGTGTCAAGATATGTCAATATGTGAAATGAATTTGTGCAAAATGGAGTAATCACAAATAGTGGGCAAAAATGAAACGTCGTTGGGAGTTACGGCATTGGACCGTCTGAACATGTGAGTAATCATTTTCATTATGTTTTGGTGTGGGGAAAGTGTTTGTGTACAATCCACCGGAGTTTGAGAATTAGGGATGTTGTTGAGTAACAGATAACAGAATAAGAGCGCGGTCTGAACAAATTAGAAATGAGAAATTATAAAATAATTATGTGAAATAAATAAATTCTTTAGAGGAAAAGTATAAAGTAAAATATCAGTATGTTTGATAAACATTGTAAAAGCAAGCGTAATAATAATAATAATAATAACAATGAAAAGTATATAAATGAAGATAAATTTGAATTATATGGAAGAAATAGCTTTTGAGCTTTTGTAAGGAATGAAGACATGATATAAATACATGTTCTTAAAATATAGTGATTATCGTCACGGGAGAGGATAAATATAATAAATGGAGATGTAGATCAAATGTTGATTTTTGAATTTACCAGTTCTTTGGAAGACGCTAGGCTTTAAAGTAATGTGTAGCGCATTGTCGCGTATTAAAGTAATTTATCACGCTAGGAAGGCGTTGAATCTAAATATACTTGGCAAATTAATTTTGAGGGACAGTTGATTGCGGTAATTGAGCTATGTTGTAAGTCCTCCAGTATGGGATTAGATCACGAGGCCATGTGTGTTATATTGAATTAAATAATAGGGAGCGTATTTGTTGTATTGATGAGCGCAGGTAAGACTGAGGTCGCCTTAAACGCTGAATTGGTGTAAGTCCTCCAGCATGGGAATGGTTCCCGAGGCAGTTAAGAGAGTCGAACCCAGACTCGTATATTTGTGGAAGCCCCTAAATATCGTCGTTGTATTGAATTATTCTTACCCATCAACGATGACACTTCATAATTAATAAATGCCAAGGTTACGAAAATGGTCTATGAACCTATCAAATGTTGTTAAAGATTGTATGAAAGAAACGCCAGGTCTATTCAAAGAAACTGTGGAAAGGAAATAGCTGGTTTAAAAGCATGAATGTAGTGGTCTCGAGGCGAGACATAGAGCCGTCCCTCCCTGGCCATAAATCAAGTCGAGTGTACGGTCAGACCCCTTGTTGTGGTAGGGTCGGAGAGAACTGTCTGGAAGAAGTAAATATACACCGTGAGTGTTTAGGAGTTGTTAATGACCCGGGATTTGAACCGAGGTCCTTGTAAATGAAAGTACCGCTTGCCAGTTCAGATCGTAGCTTTCTTATGTAAAAATGGTCTTTTAAGACAAATTAATAAAAATCCCTAAGGTAATGTTGTATTGATGTAGGATTTCATGAGTTCAATGAGGACAATTAGATTCCGGGAGTAACCATAATTTCGACTTTGTTCGAGTAGTCTTCGGTAACTCTGGAGTACACAAGTATTATCCCGATCACTGTAGTGAATTTGTTGTCTTGAGAGAGATGGTAACGTTGAGAACATTGTTGAATGCCCAGAATTTTAAGCAAAGGAATAACATATACTGTAAAGACGATTATATGTTGTTCTAATTATAAGAAACTCATAAGATAAATATTGAGGTGTGTAAATGAATAACACCGTTCTTATTGGAAGGTATCGAGCCAGTGGAGCTCGTAATTATATTGAACTTTTAACAACGGATACTTTATGGAAGTGAAAGGAATTATAAGTTGGTTGGTTTGAAAGAAACCATTTTATTTTAATATAATGTTTGTTTAATTTTTATATCTTCCTTGTTCACTTTGAACGAGTTTAGAAGGATTTGGTCAATAGTTTATTTGTTTTATTTGTTTGTAGTGCCATAATTTTGGTTAATTAAATGTGTTAAAATAGGAGTTGAATTTGTTTTTTTATTTTTGAAGTGTATCCTCTATTTAATCCAAAATGTGTAAGTCACAGAGTGGGAGAACATACCATAACCCCGAAAATCCCGATTTGAGCATTGCTGGCATCCTGTGATTTGCATATTTCTTGCTGGAAGGGCACATTATGTATATCAGTTATTGTGTTGTTAATAATTAAACAATTAACAGTTACGGTAATTAATTAACAATATTGTTCATTTAATAAAACATCTAATTATTATTTTGTATGATTTACTTAATCACCTCCGTGGTGTAGTGGTCAGCAAGCTTAGCTACCACCCCGGAGGTCCAGGGTTCGATTTCGGCTCTGCCACGAAATTTGAAAACTAGTATGGAAACTGGAGGGGGGTCTACTCAATGTCGGGTGGTCCAAATGAGTACAGGGGGCTCGATTTTCACCTCAGCCATCCTCGGAGTGGTTTTTCGTGGTTCCCACTTTTTCTTCAGGAAATGCCGGGATGAAACATAATGTAAGGCCACGGCCGCCTCCTTCCCTCTTCCATGCCTATCTCTCACAATCTACCCATCCCTCAAAAGGCACCTGTTCGCTTTGCAGGTGAGGCCACCTGGGCGAGGTGCTCGTCCCACATCCCCAGTTGTATCCCCCGTCTCGATGTTTCAAGCTCCAGACACTGCCCTGGAGGCAGTAAATGGTGGGATCCCTCACTGAGTCCGAGGGGAAAAGCCAACCATGGACGGTAAACTGACTAAAAAAAACCTTCAAAACAAACTTTTATTTAGTGTATGGCTTTTAGTGCTGGGAGTGTCCGAGGACATGTTCGGCTCGCCAGTTTTGTAGCTGCTTCTAGGCGGACACCCAATGGGTGAGCTACAAGTACCGTCGCGTGTGGAGTGTTGTCTGGGGAGGAAAGTTTGAATGTAAGGACTAGGAGTCGGAAGGTAGCGGCTGTGGCCTATAGTTATGGACCAACCCCGGCATTTGCCTGGGAGGAAGATGGGAAACCACACAAGACCATCTTCAAGGTTGCCGGCGGGGGGATTCGAACCTCCTTGCCCCCCGGATGTGAGCAACTGCCAGCAGTCATGCCGTAACGAACACGGCTAACTCACCCGGTAAAATAAACAATGGCGGGCCAGGTTAATGGTGCTCGCGGAAGGTGTTGGCCCGTGGGCCACAGTTTGGAGACCCCTGGTGCACAGCGTAAAACGAGTTGATTTTTGTTATTCGTTAAGTGATTACGTAATCATTTCCTTTACTTCTCCCCACCACGCACGTCATCAACGTCATCATAAGCTTTGAAATCTCCTCCTCTTTTGTGCTACGTAATTTGTCGATGGCCCTAAAGACGCGACTGCGAAACTCGGCGAAACTCACAAACAGTATCGGAGACATACACAGTAGTAAAAACAAGAAGTTCCGTGAAGAACTATACAGCCTACTTTTCATGCCAATGATTATTCTACAGTATATGAACCTATCTAGAATAATGACGAAATTAAGTTGGTAATATCGAAATATCTAATTAGTTCAAAATATACCTGGTATTATGTAGCCTAATAGAGCACTACAGTTGGCAGCCCTGGTGACTGAATATATTCTTAGTTCCACCTCTTAAGGTACAGAATACAAAATTTGGTTGAAGTCCAATGGACGTTACATGCAGTTAGACACTGGATCTATCAGCACGCGTAAAAGCATGTTGCCAACAATACCATGCGGGTGCTGGTCAGAAATAATCTGAAATATTATGATATCTTGTTGTGCCAATTTTGGATGAAATCCATTTGTTAGTATAGAAGTTACATGTATTTTAAAATTGGACATATCAGCAGGCATAGAATCATGTTGGCAGCACTGCCTTGTATTAATTACTCCAAATTAATCTGGAATATCAGGTGCTATACGTGTGCAAAGTATAGAGCTGTTGGCTTGCATACTTTCTGATATATTGATATTAGGGTAAAAAGAATACAGACAGCATTTATTAACAGTTGGCCGCCCTGATTGCTCTTAACAATACTTATAGTCATATCTGTTATGGTACACATATCACATACGAAATTTGGTTGAAATCCAACTGGTAGTATAGAAGTTACATGTATTTAAAAATTGGTACTATCAGCAGCTTTATAATCATGTTGGTAGAACTGACGTATATAAGTTACTCCAAATTAATCTAAAATGTCAGAATATACGTGTGCATAGTTTAAAGCTGTTGGCTTGCATACTTTCTGATATATTGGTATTTGGATAAAAAAAATAGAGAGAGCAATTATTAACAGTTGGCAGCCCTGGTGGCTCTTAAGAATACGCTCAGTCATATCTGTTTATGTACAGATATTACATACAAAATTTGGTTGAAATCCAATTGATAGTGTAGAAGTTATATGCATTTAAACATTGGACCTATCAGAAGGCTTAAAATTATTTTGGCAACACTGTCATGGTTGGCCTCCTGGAAATTAAACTGAAATAGTATTATCTACATGTGTGCTAATTTTGGAATAGCTCCCATGCATACCTTGCAAGATATCCAACATGGAGCTCAAATTTCTAGTGCGTTTTTTCAGCAGTTGGTAGCACTGACATCATTTTCAAATATGGACGTGAGATATTCCGGTGCACATCGTTACTCATACTAAATTTGGTTTTGATTGCTGCAGCCGTTTAGGAGTTGATAGGGGGGGGGGGGGGGGACACACACACACAGCCAGACAGCAGAAGGACAGACAGACAGACAGACAGACAGACACACATTTTCTCGGATCGATCTCATAAGTCTACTTTTTCCTCATTTTTGCAAAATGTGAAAAGTAGGCTAATAAAATATGAGAGCCGACCTAAACGAGGAACACGATGTACTGGTGTGTATCAGACTGGTGTTTCTCATCGACAAGAACACACGGTGATAGAATCTGATAGCTCTCTCAATGGTCTATTTTCCTTGACAGCCAATCTCGCCCAACGCACTGACAATACTAGTGTGCCGCTCCACTTATCTCGATATTGAAAAGAATCGATTTCGCATCGCTGGGAATCAGCACAGCCCATCTCGCTATTAATAATCGATAGACTGGTCGCTGTAAAAATACACACACGTATAAAATGGAAACCTCATTGGACATGTCTGCCTCATAGTGTAGTGACTAGCACTTTTGGTTGTCACCCTGGAGATCCGGGTTCAGTTTACAGCTCTGCCAAGAAATGTATTTCTGGCCTGAGGGCTGAAACGGAGTACACATTTAGCTGAACTTAGAAGAGGAGGGTTCGATTCCTACCTCAACCATCGTAGAAGTGGGTTTAGTGGTTTTCCCACCTTTACTCCAGGTGAATGCTAGGATGGTGCCTAAATTAAAGCCCTGGACGCTACCTACGTATCATTTCAGTTGCAGTCACAAATGCACCCTTTAGTACAGCCATCACAATGACATAGGTTATCAAACAGATCCCACACTGTTGGTTCCACAGTTTAGGGGCTGCGACAACGCGGTCATGTAGCCTCGTGTACTTCGGGTGTGTGTAGAATCTGTCTGATAACCGGTGTTAATTATGATGGCTGTATTAGTGTGTGTATCTGTTTTTAATTCAAGTAAGGACTGCAACATTGAATTTTCAAGTAGTTCCTACTTTTGCCGCCAAACCCAACCGTCAACGACTTCTAGTTCCCAACTTCATTACTAGATGCCACCGCTGTTGGCTCCTGGCGACGAACGTTGGAAATTAAGAGCGTTAATCAAATTTAACCTATAATTTAGCTTCACACAAGTGTAATTAATGGAGGGTTCTTTATCATGCCATAAATCTATGACAAGGGCCCTCCGGCTTTAATTCCCCTACGAGGAAAGGCATACTGAGGTATTTTTAACACTCTTAAAAAACCCGACGACTTCGGCATAAGATTCCACACTAGGCTACATGTCGCAAAATTCCTAAATTAATCATCAACAAAACAACTACAAAACGACAACAATAAAAACAAAAACAAAAGCCAACAATAAAAACAACAACAAAACAACAAGGACAGAAACAACAACAAAAACAAAAGCCAACAATAAAAACGAAAATGACAACATAAAAAAACGACAAAAAAACAACAAAAGCGATAACAACAACAAAAAGGACAACAAAAAACATGAACGTCAAAAGTAAACAACATAAACGAAATCATCAAAAACAACAGCAACAAAAACTACAATAAAAAGAAGAAGGACAACAAAACAACAACAAAAACAGAAACGAAAACAACAAAAAACATCAACTACAACAACATTAAAATCAAGAAAACAACAACAAAACAAAAACAAAATGAACAACCAAAAAACAAAGATAGCGACAAAAACAAAAACGGCAAAAAACAACAAAAACAAAAATGATTAAATAAACAACAATTTTTAAAAAGGCAACAACAAAATCAACACTATAAACATCAACCTCAGCCTCCCTGGACCTGTTATTCCTTTATGTTCGACCCTAACTATTATGTGTCAGAAAAATGTATCATAATGAGGCTCTTTATAACACTATTAGCCTACTTTCGATTTTTGCAAAAAATGAAAGTAGACTTATGAGATCAACACAGGGCGAAAAAAGTGTGTCTGTCTGTGTGTGTGTATGTGTGTGTGTGAGTCTGTGTGTGTGTGTGTATGTGTGTGTGTGAGTCTGTGTGTGTGTGTGTGTCTGTGTGTGTGTGAGTGTGTGTACTCTGAATGTCTGTCCCCCCCTATCAATTCGAACACGGTGAAACCGAATTGAACGAAATTTGGTACAGAGGTAGCACTAGTAAAGGACACCTCAGTGTCATACTTTATATCGCCGCCATCTTTACCAAAACAGAATGGCGGCCACTCAAATGTTCAAAACGTAAAATCAAATTACGGCTAAACTAATCATCCGATCTCTACCAAATTTGGTGACAACATACCTTTATATAGGACGCGTCTTTCACCCAAAATTCAAGGTCATCGGCCATGCCATTTCAGGATGGCGGCCGTGTGAATTATGCAACCATTTTAATAAATAGCTTAAGACCCACCAATTCCGATTATCGAGCCTAGGGGGGTTTAAGCTATCCTGAAGGTCGTGATCCGTTATTTATTATAATTTAATATTATAATATTATACAGTATGAGTGGCTTAAAAGAGATGAGCCCTTTGTGTCACACGACAAGATGGCAGCTGTCCTCATGTGCCTGTCTTATATTTCAGTAGTTTTAGTATGTTGTATGTGATATACCGTACTGATACAATAATATAAACTTTGTATGAAATGATCTTTAATGAAGATGTACTGCAGTGAAGAAATCGTTTATTTAAAGTCATTATTTGCCAACAGTTTGTATCTAATATGTCAGTTAAGAACACCTGACGTCATGGATACGGTTAGCTCTGGGCTAGCATGTTAGTCTGACACGCAGTTGACTGGGGATCGAGTACTGCTACAGTTAGGTTTTTTTTTTCTTGAATTCTTTTACAAATGATGTGCACGAGCTTTTTCCACAGATACTGAATAAAATGTCATTTAGCTCAAAGGAGAGGATAAAGTATACACTCGTATATTAATAAAATCACAGTCCCAGCATCGCACATAAACAGAAGACATTAGAAAAAGGAGAATAGAAGAACTAGATACACGTTGTCCTTAACCACAGCCTTCTTAATGCCTCTGTACGGTGCTGTCCTCTTGTGGGTTATGTGGGTAATATTGTTCCAAACATAACGCTGTGTAAATGCCTGAGCTGGCCTCCTGAAGTATGGCAATTTTGTAATACTGGTAGTTCAACTATTAGCCACGATCGCGCTCCGAATACCTTTAAACACTGCCAGCTGTATCGCCTCCCTCTTGGCTACTTGAAACTGCCTACTCATTCAACACCCATAGAACACTGCCATCGTAGTACATTACGATGGCAGTGCATAGGCGTACAAGATAAAGATTAATTCACTGATAGGTCGCAGCACCACCTACTGTGATTGGGGCGGAAGATTCTTAATTTTGCAGGCTGGCTTAATATAGAGATTAACGGACGTGAATGCATTACAATAAGTTAGTAGTTTTGTTATTCAATCATCATAAAGTATATAATATTGATCTTGACACTTACTGGCTTATTATCAATATAAAAGAAAACAAACAATACATTGTGGTTGGGGTGATTGTTTTAGGGATGAGGACAAAGAGTCATAAAGATACCCATACATTTAGGAGAAAGTAGGCTATATGTTCTTTGCTGAACATCTTGTTTCATTATGAAACAGTTTCTCCCACCAATCAGAGCTCAAGAAACAGTTGTGTGACCAATTAGATAAGGATACCTTCGCGCATGCGCTCAAAATCCAATATGTCTATATAAATTACCGAAAGTGCACCGTCCATATGTTCGCGTAAATAAACTGGTGAATATGAGACAAGAAATAGCACTGTACCTTAATATCTCCAAATCCAATTTCTACACAGCGCGTTGTATTGAAACGACTTCGGTGACAGTTTTACTGAATACTGATGCACAATCTGATCGTGAACATATGGCATTGAAGCACACAGAGCGCTTGCGTCGGTTGTCCAGAGAACTTGGAAAAAAGAGATATACTACTCACCGCAGCACCCGATCACAACATTCTAGTGACTGAACAGATATTTATGAATATTTATGTTAAAACATATAATAAAGTTATAATTATCGTCGAACATAAACAGTCGTATGCAACTCGCCTATAATGGTAATTAAGACACTCGTATGGAAATTATAAAACTCGCATACGCTCGTTTTATAAAAATACTCGTGTCTTAATTATAGCCATTATAGGCTCGTTGCGTAATGTACTATTATGTTGAGCTAAACTTTATGTCATTATATTTCCTGTCCGACTTTCTTCGTTCAACGATTGTTCCCTCACGACTAAAACAGACCCACGGCGTAGTCATGCTCGTTAAATCGTGCACCACTGAGACATATTCTTCAATTCAAATTTTGGTGCACGAAACGGAATAATAGTTTTTACATTATAAGTTTTGACAGACAGTAATTTTATGAGTTTGTGAAAAAATATTTTTTAATCTACTGTAAAAATAATTGGTCATCCTTTTTTTATGAATAACTCGAAAGATGCTGATTCGACTCGACTGTCCACACGTAAATGTATCTTATCTGCATGTGAAAGGCAGGTAATTGCAGCGGTGTATCCCTCTCTGATTTACAAAAGATGCTCGGTGAAAGCTGTCATTCGCTTGATGGGTGAGGTGAGGAGTGGAGACGAGAAGGGTAACGCTCTCCATGGCAACAGTGAGCAATGTTGCAATGTATGCCGACACAGCAGTAAGCACATGGTTTGACTCAGTGTGTCTTCACTCGTCACGGTCATTAGACCCCCAGTATTTATGTCTTCCTGCAAGCATCTTGGAATGTTTTGTTATGAGTCAAGATCTGCCTCAGTGGCAACGCAGCATTTCCCCACGTGCTAGCTTTGACAGCTGTCAGCGAGCTTTATTGGTAATTCACAGTTTTTTTATAGCTAATTCAGCACTTCTGCGGGAGAGAGAGATATGGGCAAAGGATAGAGAGGTGCATGCTTGTTACATAATTATTATTATAATTTTTAGCCTATTTTCATTTATAAAAAATAGGCTTATGTGATCACCTTTTCTCCATGTGTATGTCTGTATGTTTGTATGCGTATGTGTGTGATTCGTGTGTGTGTCTCCACCCCCACCCCCTCTAATAAAATCTAAACGGATAGAGCGATTTCAATGAAACTCCGTATGTTACTAGCACTATTCCGGACGACATCGATCGTGCCCTTCAAATTTTGTTACGTCTTACCAATCCAACATGGCGGCTGTGCGAAATATTTCACCTGCATTCAATATCTCCGAAACTATTACCGATATCACCCTGGAATTTTGTACGGTGATAAAGAGAACTACTAGAAGTTTATCTATATGACATTTGAAAGCCTGGTAACTACAAAACTAACATGGCGGCCATGCGAATTTTCGACTTTTAAATAGACGTTTCTCGCGATTTAACCAACCAAACGCAATGAAACTTGGTACAGTATATGTTTATACACATTGTAATGCACCGACATCTAACATCGTTCAATTGTTTACATAACCTCAAGATGGCGGCTGTGCGAAATATTTCACCGGCATTCTATATCTGTGTATTAGCGGTATCACCCTGAAATTTTGTACGGGGATAGAGCGCACTACTTGAAGTTTATCTATGATACTTTCAAACACCGGTTAACTACAAAAGAACATGGCGGCAAAGCGAAGTTGAAAGTTTAAATAGACTTTTCTCGCGATTTAATGATCCAAACGCAATGAATCTTGGTACAGGAAATATTTATGCGCATTGCAATGCACTGGTATCTAATTTAGTTCAATTGTTTAAATAACCTCAAGATGGTGGCTACGCGAATTTTAAAATTAAGTTTTCATTTCTTGTGTCGTAATCATGCGATCGAAGTGAAAGTTTGAATAATGAACCTACGCAATAATTTTCCTTTAATGGTACATGACTCTATGGCCTATACATATAACAATCCAACATGGCAACCATAGACGGTTCTCAATATCTACGAATCTATTACAGCAATCAAACTGAAATTGTGTATGTTCATACAGGCAATTAACATAAGTAGGATATATTAATAGGCTTTAGTTCTTCACGGAACTACTTGTTTTCAATGTGAATTGACCACTTAGGATCAAGCAACAATTTTATTTCTATTTTTTTCCTTTTCCTAGAGTTTCCTCTGCCTCCAATATTCCTTCATGCGTTCCCTGGAGTGTTAATTTGACCTTCTGTCCACATACGTCCACTTTTCTTAGGTCTTCCTGCATCTTGAAACTCTTCCACATTTTTCACTTTACTCTTAATTTCATTTTGCTCTAGCATTTGAGACTCTGTGATGTTCAACATTTCTGAATTCTTCCTAACTTCCTTAGTCCATCCCCCTTGTAGTGATCTTCTTCTTCCAGAGATATTCGATTATTTGTTTGATTAATCTACGAGGGTTGTTTTTTAAGTAAGGGCCGTTCTTATTTTAAAATAAACCGTACATATTATTTTGAAACCACATTTATTTTTAGGTTTTACATACCTTCCTCTATTTTTCTACATAGTTGCCTTGTTTATTTAGGCACTTGTCATGCCTTAAAACTAAGTTCTGAAATCCCTCTGCATAAAAGTTTGCCGCCTGCTCTGACAACCAAGAATTCACACTTGAGGAAAATCCATTGATAGAGTGGTTATCATGAATCATCGGTCCTCGTGAATTTTCGTGTCCATTGCAGTCACCAAGTCATCTGTGATCACAGACCTGAGAGTGAACATTTTCACATTTTCACGGCCACTTTTGAACTCGCGTACCCATTTTTGCACTTTACCTTCCGTCATTGCATTATCACCATACACCTCACAAAGCTGGCGATCAATGTCTGCAGCCAACATGTTTCTTGCTCTCAAAAAACGTATCACAGATCGTACCTCACACGCGGTGGACGAATCAATAATCTTGAACATTGTAAAGATGCACAGTTCAGCGTACAAGTTAGCTACACAGCTGCAACTGACGCCTGCTTGTTCGCAAAGGATGCTGGGAGGTAGCGCACACGCCTGTTGCGGCGTGCGCACTAACTAGGGGCTTAAAAAACGGCCCTTACTAAATAAACAGCCCTCGTATGTTTGTGCATTCTTCATAGATGTCCGAGGGATGTCAGCCTCCTACTCCACATAGTCTCTGAGATCTTTCCATGTTCTGGTAGACTTCACTGTTGCTTCGCAGTTTCCACCCGTCTTCAGTTCGAACTAACCCATGATGTCTCTTAGAATTCTCCTTTTCAGGACTTCTAGTTGTTTTTTTTTTCGAGGCTATAGTTCATCGAGAAGCATTTACTGGCAAAGAGACATTCCGTTTTTACGACAGTGTTATAATGCCTGTTTAATTTGAACTCAGTTTGTGTGCCAGTTTAGTGAATTGCTATGGCGAACGACAACGTTATTGAATCTTCTGACGTGGAAAACGATCACGAAGTGTCATTTAAGGACTTGGGTGTTGTAGATATATTGTGTGAAGCCTGTGAGCAGTTAAAGTGGATGGCTGTCAATACGTTCGGTAGCAGTTCTGAGTGCAACCAGCCACAGTAAAGCGAGTGATTGTCATCATTCGCAGTATCGAGTCTAAAGACGCCGTATAGTATTGCCGCACGCGAACAGTTTAAAACCCGCCGGGAGTGATAGTGAAACGTCCGTGACGCGAGTTCTCTACCGCAAAATCGTGTTTTGAAATTCTACGATAGCAAGTTCGGACATTGTATTGAGAATCCATTGTATTTGAACAGACAATCAAAATGTTTCAAGTTGTTTACTACAAAAATTTAACACACGAGTGTGTCTAGAGCTGTGAGAGCTAAGGGAGCGAATGATGTGGGGTTTGGTGGAGTTGGTATCACTGCTCCACTCCACCGTCAGCTGAAAACACAAAAACAGATTTGTTTTTATCAGTACTACACATTTGAGAACAAGTGAAAAGTGAATGACGTATGACGTGTTAATGTGCATAATAATCGTGTCGAACTCGAATAACAGAGAATACAAAACAATTTAAAGTGTAACTAATACTCTACTATAAGATTGCGGAATTGTATGTACCATCAGCCTGTAGATTTGGTATAATAATACATTGTAATAACATAAGGTTAGTATCAAACTAAACAGAAAATCTTCAGCCATATTTACTAAATTCCGTAATATTCGAGACCAACGAGAGAAAATATTCTCCCGTATCCCGCGAATTATTGTTGACAGTAACAACCGAGAGTATCACTAGGTACTAATTTCTAACGTATCCCGCGTCATTTCGGTAACTCATAATAGTCAATGAGCAAATAACCGACTTAGCTCAATGTAGCAGTTGCAACATGAGAGTAAATAATAAGGAAGACGCCATAGAATGTGAAAAATGCCGTAAATGGCAGCACTTAGAATGTTGCGGGCTGACAAAGGGTGAATTTGACGTAATGAGACGGAAAACTTGCAAGCTCACGTGGTTATGCTCTGAGTGTAAACCAAAACTCCTTTGCATGGCCGACATAGAAGAGAGAGTAACGACAAATGTATTAACGCAAATGAAGGCCATTATAGAATCGATGATGCAAGGCATCCAAGAAGCTATAAAGGCGGGAATTAAATCAGCATTGACCCCTAACATAATCAACCATACTGAACCACAAACAGTAAAGTCACGGGCTCCTAAACCACCAATTCAGTCATGCGACTTTATGGCATATGAGGGAAACGATGTACATAACGTAATTATGACAGATCAACGTAAGAAGGAAGGAAGAACATTCTTATGTTCTCAATTTCCTTGTGAAGAACCAGCCGATCGACCACCAAATGGTCAATGGACGGAGGCGGTCAAACGAGGGAGTCAACAAATGATAGGAACAAAGGAGAATACCAGGCTGAAGGCAGCACTGCGCAAAGCTTGGTTATATGTAGGAAGACTTGATGAAGAGACCAAAGCAGAAAACATTATAGCACATCTCCAAGAGGGGGGTATCGTAGAAAATATAACATGTGAATAGATAGATATTAGGGGGCGAAACAAGGCTTTTAAAGTGAGTTTCAACTTCGATGATCTGGAAAAAACTAAGGACCCATTGTTCTGGCCGCGAAATGTGATAGTACGACCCTACCGCTTTCCAAGACAACGTCCAGGACTCATAACTACAAGTACAAGTGAGCCCACTCAATGACTTTTGGATACAAATTCAAGTCAAGTAAACTATATTAATCCAAGTATTAGCGAACTGAGAGATAAGACTAATTCAATCAGGTTACATACATTACTATGGAATATTGAGGGAATTACTAGTGCGCTAGACCTTGCCCCGAACAACCTACTACAACGATACGACATTGTGATTCTTAATGAAACTTACCTCACAAAACATTGGGAAACGCATAATTTTTACTGCCTCCACAGGTACGCATCAAAGGGAGACAAAGGCAGGCCTAAAGGCGGCATTTCTTGCCTAATCAAACCGTCTCTATCACCATTCACAAAACCGTTTGAAACTGACAATGTGATGCTGGTGCTAACGAACAGGCTATCAATATTGTGTGCATACTTCCAACCAGACCTAACAGAAGCAGACATTGTAGACGAATTAGGCACAGTAATGTCGATAGTACCTACCACAAATCCGATAATGATAGCCGGAGACTTCAACTGCCGCATTGATGTCCCATGCAGGAAAACAAACGCGTTACTTGAATACTTAGAAGAAGAGGGCTTTTCCTTAACGAACAAAAGTGATGAGAAGACATACATAGCTTTAAATGGCACAAGCACGATAGATCTCTTATTCATAAGCAACGACATAGAAACATTGCATCAAGAAGTACTATCCAATGTTGTAGCAAGAAAACACCTCCCATTAGCAACCACCCTCTCAGTTAACATCAATATAAACATTCAAAAAAGCTCCAGAACCCCTATTTCGCGGAAAATAGACATGAACAAATTGAGCACTATAGACATGGAAGGAATCACGAACATAATCAAATCTGGAAACATAGACGCCGCGCTAACAGTGATCGAGAATCATATCAAGGACGCAACTCCTAAGATAGGTCAAAATACAAGAAGAGCAAAACCATGGTTCACTACCGAATGTTACCAACGGAGGAAGGAGACGCTAGCAGCATTACACAAGATAAAAAGGGCAAGTACACATACAGCACTACAAGAGTATGTCGAGAAAAGAAGATATTATAAGGAGGTAGTTAAAAGAGCAAAGGAAAGCTATCAACAATTGAAGGAAGCTCAACTAATACAGGAGGCTGAAACAAACCCTTTCTCAGCCCTAAATCCCAGAAGACCCAAATTCCCAAAGGACATTCCTATGACAACGTGGATTCAGCATCTTACAGCAACCCTACAAGCGCGGGACACCAGACCTATTCAGGTTAGCAACCCTTCTCAACTACCAGTGCCGATCACGGCACAAGATGTCCTAATTGAGATAAACAACTGCGCAGAAAAGAAAGCATGTGGTCCAGATACTATTCACTACGAGCACCTGAAGATGACAGCTCCGCTGTTAAAAGGGCTATGGGCAGAGCTCATGAACGAATGTTTACTTCAAGGTCACATACCGTCAAACTGGAGAACCTCGACTATGAAGATGCTATATAAAGGAAAAGGTAATACAGGAGACCCAAATTCCTATCGTGGTATCGCTTTGGAAAACACAATCTTTAAGATCTTTACGAAAATACTCACTAGAAGACTCACAGATTTAGTTGACAACAAGATACCTGAATAACAGTTTGGCTTCCGGAAAGGAAGGAATACACTACAAGCCGTTAACTGTCTTTTAACGAATGTAGAAGACGCGCTAAGACAGAAAAGAGGAAAGCTATATGCAGTATTCGTCGACTACTCCAAGGCGTTTGATCTAGTGAGTAGAAACACTTTGCTCAGGAAACTTGAAAATATGATCGGAAAAGAACATTACCTTTTTGGGATAATAAGGGACATTCTCCACAAAAACAGCCTACAAATAGATGACAGTATAGTTCAATCAGAACGAATAGAACAAACAAATGGTGTACTTCAGGGTGACCCTTTGAGTCCGTTACTATTTAACATCGCTACAGCTGATGTCATTGAGGCTATTTACCTTGAGGGAGCGAAAATTTACATCTACGCGGATGCTATGGTTGTGGCATCGACATCAAAGGAAACCTTGCAATCGTCCATTGATAAACTTACCACATGGGCTCAACAAAATTATATGACGATAAACTGCACCAAGACAGTAATGCTGGCATTCCGTAAAGGCGGGAAACTATCCGCAGATGAGCATATACTACTAAATGGAGAACCCCTAGTCAATGTAAATCATTTCAAATACCTAGGAGTAGTAATGCAAATGCAAGGGAACGTATTCACGCGACATGTCAGGGATAGAACAACATCCGCCATAAAAGCAATGCAAACCTAATGCAACTGGGAAATCTATCTTTACAAACCGCAATGAATTTATTCAGAACGAAAATAACTCCAATAGTGACATACGGCATTCAAATAACTTGGGATCATTTGACACAAAGTAACCTTCGAGAGATAGAAAGAGTTAAGTCTACTTTTCTAAAGAAAATTCTGCACTTATCAAAATACACGCCATCTCGTCTAACGTACGTACTAGCAAGGGAGACTTTCTTCATAGAAGACCTGCGTTTGGAGAACTCCCTACCATCAACAGTGCAATACCAGAGACTGATCGAAGAACTAAACCTCAAGCGTAATGACATATGGCCTGATTTCTATTCCACAGAAGCTCTTATGTCGACGGACTGGATGAATGCCAACTTTGAACTGCGGCATACGATCACCCGTTTTGCAGTCCACGGTTTTCATTTTAAGATATGCACAGCAAGAGGATTTCATGACCCAGGCCCCCAATGCACCTGCTCTCTGTGTGGTAGTGCTTGTGATAGATATCACGCCATTTCCTGCGCCCAGAGGAAAGTATCGCTAACACGCTTCTGCTGCGAATAACTATATATATAGCAAACAGAACCTGTCAGACACTTTGTATATAGACACTTTGATGAGTAAGATTTAAGTTATTAGTATTAGTTTTGTATCTCGGCATGGCTATTTGCTGCAATAAATGATTATTATTATTATTATTATTATTATTATTATTATTATTATGCCTTATTTTGTTATTCCAGGAGATGCACTTCTTGTTGTAAATATTTTTAGCCAATTTTCAATTTTGAAAAAATAGGCTTATGAGATCACCTTTTGTCCGTGCGTGTGTGCGTGTGTGTGTGTGATTCGTGTGTGTGTTCCCCCCCTAATAAAATCTAAACGGCTGGAGCGATTTCAATGAAACTCGGTAAGTTCATAGCACTATTCCCTGCGACCCCGACCGTGCCCTTCAAATTTTGTTACGACTCACCAATCCAACATGGCAGCTGTGCGAAATATTTCACCAGCATTCAATATCTCCGAAACTATTACCGATATTACCCTGACATTCTGTATGGTGATAAAGGGAACAACTATAAGTTCACTTATGTGACCTTTGAAAATCTGGTAACAACAAAACGAACATGGCGGCCAAGCAAAGTTGCGACTTTTAAATAGACGTTTCTCGCGATTTAACCAACCAAACGCAATGAAACTTGGTACAGTATATGTTTATATACATTGTAATGCACCGACATCTAACTTCGTTCAATTGTTTACATAACCACAAGATGGCGATGTGCGAAATATTTCACCGGCATTCCATATCTGTGAAACTATTAGCGGTATCTCCCTGAAATCGTTTACGGAGATAAAGGGCACTACGGAAGTCCATCTGTAAGACTTTCAGAAACCGGTTAACTACAAAACGAACATGGCAGCCAAGCGAAGTTGAAAATTTTAAATACACCTTTCTCGTGATTTAATGTTCCAAACGCACTGAAATCTGGCACAGGAAATATTTATACACATTGTGATGCACTGGTATCTAATTTAGTTCAATTGTTTACATAACCTCAAGATGGCGGATGTGCGAATTTTAAAATTAAGTTTTTATTTCTTGTGATGTAGTCATGCGATCGAATTGAAAGTTTGAATATTGAACCTACGCAATAATTTTCCTTTAATGGTACATGACTCTATGGCCTATACATTTAACAATTCAACATGGCGACCATCCAAAATATTTAGTCGGCTCTGAACATCTACGAATCTATTATAGCAATCAAACTGAATTTCTTAATGTTCATAGGGGCTATGAACTTAAGTTCACCTATAGGACTTTAAATAACTTGGTGTTCACAAATCCAACATGGAGGTGACGCGAAATATAAAAATTCACATGGACGTTTCTCGCAATTTAACCATCCGAGTGTAGTGAAACTTGGAACAGTAAATCCTTATACGAATGGTAATCCACTGGCATCTAATTTATTTCAATTTTTTCCATAACCTCAAGATGGCAGCTGTGCGAAATTTTAAAATCTCCTTGTTACTTCTTGTGTCCTAATTATGCGATTGTAGTTTGAATACTACACGTACACAATAATCTGCATGTAACAGTACATAACTCTAGGACCTACATATATAAAATCCAACATGGCGACCATCCGAAATTTTTAGTCGGTTCTCAATATCTACGAATCTATTACAGCAATCAAACTGAAATTGTGTATGTTGCTAGAGGCAATTAACATAAGTAGGATATATGAAAATAGGCTGTATAGTTCTTCACGGAACTACTTGTTTGTTATTCGGTATGTTGTTGTTTTGTTTGTTTGAGTCTTCAGTCTTTTGACTGGTTTGATGCAGAACTCCATGCCTGCCTGTCCTGAGCTAATCGTTTCATCTCTACATAGCTTCCTCACCCTACATCCGAGGTGATCTGTTAACATATTCTAACCTTGGTCTACCCCTACAGTTCTTGTCCTCAACCCTTCCTTCCATAATTCCTGGGTGTCCTTCCAAACTATCTCTTCTCTTCATTGGCAGTCTTCTCTTCATTAGCAGTCGCCAGAAACAGCTCTCATCTCTCACTCGTCTTAATACCTCTTGGTTTGTAACCCTATCTACCCATCTGATCTTCATCATTCTCCTGTAACACCACATTTCAAACGCTTCAATTCTCCTCTTTTGGGGCAGATGACCTCGTAGTTACTCCCCTTAAAACAACAATAACTAACTAACTCTCCTCTTTTCTGCTGCACCAAGAGTCCAAGATTCACTTCCGTAGAGAGCCACGCTCCGGACAAAGGCTTTCAAAAATGACTTCGTAATACTTAAATGCTCTTTCCCCTTTTAGAATTCGATCTCCATCAGCTGCTTTTTGTAACCTATTCTCTTGTATATTCTCTACCAGGTACTTTAACTTTTTGACTCTTTCAATCCGTCATAACTACATGTCGAGGAATTTTGGTCCATGCTTGTCATTTGTCATACATTTTATCTTTTCAACTGAGACCCTTAGTCCTATTTGGCTAGCGATCTTTTTCGAGAGATTGATTAGTATGGTAGCTTCCTCCGTGGTTTCCGAAAGTACTGCAAAATCACTTGCAAGCACCAGGAAGATGACTTTTATTCATACAGACTTTCAACTGAGGTAGATTGGGTTTATTATTATCATTATTATTATTATTATTATTATTATTATTGTTATTATTATTATATTATTATTATTATTGAAAAAATTAAAATCCACTTCCTGCTTCCAGTCTCCGACCGGCTCAGGAATGGAATTAATGAAGCCCCCAGCTAGCGGCGAGCATATGAACTGTGCCGGCTGCCGAGGCCTGACGCACTCCTCTGGGGCAATGATTAAATGAATGACAGATGAAATGAAATGATAGTGGAGAGTGTTGCTGGAATGAAATTTTGACAGGGAGAACCAGATTACCCGGAGAAAAACCTGTCTGCCTCCGTTTTGTCCAGTACAGATCTCACATGGAGTGACCGGGATTTAAACCACGGACCCAGCGGTGAGAGGATGGCGTGCTGCCGCCTAAGCCACGGAGGCTCCGTATTATCTTCTTCTTCTTCTTAGTCGTTTACCCTCCAGGTTGGTGGAACCCACGGACTCAGCGAGGGAACTCACCACTACCGCCTCTACGGGCAGTGTCCTAGAGCTGGGAACATCTAATCGGAGTGGATACAACTGGTGAGGTGGGATTGGCACCTCGCCCAGGCGGCCTCACCTGCAAAGCGAACAGGGGCCTCATGAGGGAAGGTAAGGGATGGTTAGGATGGATAGGCAAGGAAGAGGGAAGAAGGCGGCCGTGGCCTTGAAGAAGGTACTGCCCCCGTAAATTGAATTATATTGAGACCACGATGGCTGTATTGGCAAAAATGAATATAGTTATGGCTGTCATAGTTGTGACGTGTATATTCATGACGTAGGCACGGATGACGTAGACTTCATGCAAGTAGGCTGGTGGAGCTGAGATTCTTGGTGACGTCATGATTTTGTTCGAGAAAGATCTGAGATTTACGACGCAGTCGCAGGAAACAAGGTATTGTGCTAAGGAAGAAGTTACGCTATTGGAGGAAAGGCTCGAACCAATGAACGATAGTTTGGAAGGAAGACGGAGATTACTGAAACTACGATATTTAATTACTTTTGGCATGCAGATTTGTGGAAAACTATTTTCAGTTATGGCATTGATTTGGAATTTTGAAGAAATTAATTTTGAGTTTTTGAAATTTGAAAATCCGTCAAGTATAGCCAAAGTTAAAACTTCTAGCAATGACGGAGCAACAGGCTATGGAAGGGATGGATACGCCCCTTAAGAAGTTGATAAAAGGTCGTGCACGGGAGAGAGGAGCTCTCATATCTCATATCTGATATTCTGATACCGCATATATATTTCAGATGTCATATAGTCATTTTCGAGTGAATAAGTGAAGCAGGTCGTCTTTAGCGTGTGGTTAATGCCCGGCGTATCGAACGAACACGGAGCAGTTCCATTTTACGGTGTTCGAAACTAGGCGAAGTTGAAACGCTCACATTAACGTTTCTACCAGATAAGATATAAAGAGTTGGCTTCTGCCTTTATTATAATTCAATTGGGCAGTACAACATTGAGGTGTGTAGAAGATTTGAACAATTTCACAGTTATAATTTGAAAGATATTGGCATTTTAAGACTGCAGACAAAAGTGATTTTCTCGCCACCTGAGAAGCACTTTTAAAATTACCACATTATACACTACGGCTGACACGTGTATTGCAACCGTGATATTGGAGAATACGTTTGGTGTTACAACGAGACATTCTACCATGGAACATTATAATCTGGCAGTGCTTTCAACGATTATAACAGAAGTAGAGATGGAAGGCTAAGGCTTTAATGCAATTGGGACATATATCGATGGAGTGAAATAACAGCATGGAACTTCGTTAATCGTCTTTCTACAAAAGCGAGCATGTAGTGAACATCCAACTACACTCATGCATCGTGAATCCATCGCTGAAGTATATCAAATGGCAGTGGAAATATCATCATACTCCACGATTATGAATATTTCTGCGGAAATAACTGCAATAAACTTCATGGCGAATTGAGACCAGAACTTCAGGGAACTTTCAAGAGAGGCCAGGGTGGACCCGGCTCACAAAGAAGAGTTTTGCCAGAAGGATGTCTTTCGTATACACGGAGCAGTGCAATTTCCGGAGGAGGAAGCAGTTCGATTCTCCGAGGACACTGATTCCAGGTTCGAGGTCGGAGCACATCTTCACGCTGGTGAAATGGAACCAACAGCAGTTTTCTTTGAAAACTTTCCTCTAGAACTTCAATCAACAGATAAGGTAGTCGTGAACGTTTCTTGTATTATTTGAGTACTTTAACGATATCTGAGCAACCATTTTCCCATATTTTCTGTCCTATATTTTGCCCCATTTTCTTGCTTGACATTTCTGTACTCAGTACACTTCGATGATTTATGCCTTTTTCTACGAGTTTATGAGACATTGTTATGTCATTGGCATAGTTAAATAATTTTGGATCAGTTGAGACTGATAATTTAGATTCTTTCAGTAATTTGCATATTTTGTAGTCACGATTTGACTGTCAAGTTAACGATTTGCTATGGCAGATTTGAATTCAGACAGCGTGTCATTTTATTAAAGTAATTCTATTCAGTAAATTACTTTGACCAATTTTCTGTCATCCTCAAGAAAGAAGAATAATTAAATGATTTTAGAGCGTTAAAATCTAATACGTTATCGACGATCTTTGAAATACTAGTCGTTTTATGAACATGATTGCAACATAGACATTTATCATTGCATTATAGACAATTTTATGAAATATGAACTTTGAATACGATTTATTGAATACACTATAGTAATGAACTTTTGATGGGAATTTTTCTCAATTCTAGATTGGAACAATAATGTTTGCATTCCACAGTCTAATTGTATTCTATTCGACTATTCATGCAGTTTAGATGAACTTTGATTGAAGATAGTATTTTTATACTGCGTTACTTTGAAGATATTAATCTCAATTTTGATAGACCAGGGAGGAGTGTCTAATCGTATTTGCTATTAAATTTATTTGTGATTGGCACATTTTTACTTCATATCGATTCATGAATGGAACCCACGAAGGTTAAATAATAACAGTCATTAATACAATTGATGAATATAAGAATTTTTGAAGAGGAACAATGGATGTATAATCGTTAGTTCAGTGGACATGTAAAAGTCGCTGATGAATAATGCCCTTGAATAATGAAGGAGGTTCCCACAGTAAGATGGATGATGTTGTTGAATTTATAAGTGGAGGTTTTTGTATGTAATTTGGGAGATTTTGATACCATATATATGAAGATATATGATGAATTCTGGGCCAATTGTTATGCAATTTTGTGCGTTTTGAGCGAAGTATTTTTCCGCTGAATGTATTGTCCTGGTTCTTTGAAAGTTATTCATATGAAGATACTGTTAAAATTAACAAGAGTGTTAAATAATTTGAGATGAAGATTTTGAATGGAGGTTACCGTCACAAATATTAATAATAATTATTAAACCTTATTAAACCTGAATTTGACATTTAAATATAACTAACCTTCATTGGTCGATTATATCACCACGATTTGAGTAATTATCAACCGGATAAACGTGTGGTTTAATGTATTTCTTGTATAAATAATATAAACAATATTAATATTGTAAATAATTATGTAAATATCTTTGATAATAATTTGAAATGAAAGTGATTAATAGAGGCGTGTATAAAATTTTCAATTGTCATTTGACATTGTTATAAACAATTTATTATTGTTATAAATAATTAATGAACTTTTGTTATTAACATTAAGAGTTTTGTTATTATACTCTAAACAACGCTAATTAAGCAAGTGGTTTGAACAATTAAACATGATTTGAGATTATTAGAGTATTCCACTGGTGTTTGAATGGAGCATTTAAAAGATTTGCGTGATAATATTTGAGTTGAGATGTGGACATTTAACGTGTTTTGAAAGGGAGAGCTAAGCTCTGATGTAACTCGCATATGCTAGGGTTGAACGGACGGGTGAGTCCACTTTGACGATGCAGGTGCATTGCAGCTGGCCAAGACAACTGTATGACGGAGGCCAAGGACGTCTCCATAATAGCCTTGTGGCTATAAATAAAATGTGATGTGTATAAACACGCAAAACAATTGATATATGTCTCGTCCCAAATCCCGTTTCCATTCCAAGTGCATTATTATAATTACGTTATTTTGAGCTTGAGAAAGCTGAAACATTGTATGTAGAGTATACAAGTCCTACAGGAGGACATAGTTATGTGGACAATGGCTTCTGATTGCCACGTTTATTTTGTTGTTTTATTTTTATTAAATTCATTCTTTATGTGAAATAAATTATTGTGCAGTTTAAAGTTTCTCGTCTTCGTTATGGTTCATTTTAAATATCATGGTGGAGGTTATTGTGAGGGCATACTTGAAGTGATCCAGTTGACAACCCAGTCCCCGAGATAAATTTAAAAGGTAAGTAAAGGTAAGTATGAACCCCCGTATATTTTGGTGTGTTCCACAATAATTTCTTGTTAACTATTGTGCTCTAATCTCGATAGTGTCTGTCATGGCCATTTTCATTGATGTAGCTGTGCCGGTGCGTTTGATTATTGGCAATCCGATTGAGGGGGCGGATATCTGACAGCCTACTATCCGGATATCGGGGACAGTAGGATTGTCGACCCTATAACGTGGGGCATGTTCAACAAAACTGGATTACCAGGTTGAACGCCAGTAGGATTGGCGCAATCAACGTGTGGGGCACGATTGGCACGATTGGCACGTTCGACTGAATAACATTGGATTACCAAGTTATTGCAGTAGAATTGGCACCGCAATTTGTGGAGTGTTCGAATAACATTGGATTACCAAGTTATCGATTTCAAAGGGATTGTGAAGACTCAAATAAAGAGGTTGATTCTTTGTTAGATGTCTAGGCCAATTGTAGAATTTGAGAGTGTGATTATATAGGGATAAAATGTTGTATTGTATTAGGAAAATTACACTCAGAAAAGATCAGATCTTATACAACTTGAGAGAGGTTAAATAGGCTGGAAACTTAGAAAAATCGCCTATGATCTGGAATCTTATTTTATTTGACCGGCTTATGACATGTTTAGCCATATTAAAGATAAAATTAAATTATTTGGATTGTAAATGTAAATTATTTGTGTTAGGATATTTTAAAATGAACCAAAGAAACTTGAACATGTGCTTGAGTTTGTTTCAACATGAAGTGGCTACGAAGGTTAATTATAAGGTAATTATAAGTTAGATTTAAGACAGAAAATTGCTCAAACTTTATATATGGTGAAAAATGTTGCTCAGATGTTGTTATTTTGCTCTGTTTGATGTATGTCCCTAAAGCAGTTTATTATTGAAATATTATTGAAATGGCAGATGAGAGTTTAAGAAAGATGTTGGAGGAGATGGAAGTAAGGAATGCTAGTCGAATGAAGCAGATGATGGAGGAGAATGCTAGTAGAATGGATGAAAGTTTGAAAGTTCTTCAGACCAGTTCTGCAAACTTAGAAAATAATGTGTCGCGTTTACAGACCAGTACCCAGGGAATCGAGAATGCTGTAACTGACATGCGCACAGACGTGTCCAATGTCCATAAAGATTTATCCAATGTGCATAAAGATGTGTCTGATGTTAAAAATGATGTTTCTAAGGTACAGAAAGATCTTACTATGTTGAATCTTGATGTTGCCAATGTCCGGGGTGATATTTCATGTGCTAGAGCTGAAGTAATTGTTGTTAGGAATGATGTTGCTACTGTACAAGACAAAGTAGAGGAAGTTCAAAAAGAGGTTAGAAATGTTCGAACTGATGTGTCAAATGTTCAAGTAGACATAAACAATATTCATTCAGATGTTAATGATATGCAAAGCGATATAAATAAGATACAAGTAGAAGTCAATACTGTTTTTGTAGACATTGATAAAGTTCAGACTGATGTTAACAAAGTTAGAGAGGAAATTGAAACTTCAAAAACGCTTTGTACTCGTAACATTAGTGCATTAACAACTCGGTTAGTTGACGAGTCTGTTAGGACAACAGCTTCTTTAGCTGGTTTAAAATACGATGTAGAGGTCATGAGAACCCAAGTCTTAGATCATAATCGTTTACTTAAGGAAGACATTGAAGTAGATATCGCGGAAATGTTAACTGCAAATGTAACGGTTTGGAAAGATGAATGGAACAGGTCAAGTGGGGAACATGTTGATCAGATTCAGGAGCGAATTGAAAGAAAACTTGCCAGTACACAAGTAGACATTAATAATGAAGTAGTTCAGATTAGGAAAGACTTGAATGTAAGGATGGATTCGCTTTCCGAAAAGCAGGTAGAGGATAGAACTCAAATAGGTCAGGACGTGCAAGCATTAAAAACTGCGTTAGAGGAACAGATTCATAAGGTTGTCTCTGATGTTAATGAAACTACGATCAAACTTCAGAATTTGAAACTAGGAGAAGCTAGCATGATGGAAACCTATAAGGAAGAGTTGATTAGGAAAGTCATCACGGAAATCACAGACAAGGATACGGAAGGATTGACTGGTGAAGAGGATAGAAATTACGTGAGAAGATGTAACCTCGCTACAGAAGAGAGAGATATTAGTCCTGAGGAACGTATATCCAGATTCCGGGAAGAAGAAGAGGATAGGAATATTGAACCCGAATGGAAATATCGTGATAGTGGGAAACATTATATGGATTCATATCCGAGAAATGTGACAGTCATCCGTAACTTTGAAGACAAACCTCAAAAATTTAGCAACACTGATAGTCTCACACCGATAGAATATATCAGGAACCTTAAAGACTATTTCATTGAAGCCCACATTCCTAGAGAGAGAGAGAGATGAGAATCGTAGAAAGATTTCTAGCTGGAGGACCCCTTGAATGGTTTAGAGCATTTCGGTACACTTTCAGCATTTTTGACGAATTTGCAGAGGCACTGATAAAACGATTCTGGTCAATAGAAGCTCAGAATTCATTAAGAGCTGAGGTATACTGGAGGAAGTATTCAGGTACTCTTCCAACACGGTACGCTGATTTCTTCACGAGTCAGTTATCACGCTTGAGATTTTTGCAACCCCCATTGTCAACAGAGCAGTTGATAGATGCGATTTCACGTATGCTGCCTGTGGAGGTAAGAAGACTCATCATATCGTCAAATATCAGGGATTTGATCAGTATGGACGAATTATTGAGAAGGCTTGACTACACGAGTCCAATGCCAAATTTGGTACAAAAAGGTCAGAGGCATGAATTCAAAGACGTTAATACAGTCTACATGGATCAAGTGCAGCAAACTGATAAGCCTGATGAAAAAAAAACTGAAAATGTAGGTCCTCACAGGAATAATTATTTCCGCAACAACAGATCGCAAGGTTACCGTCCATATCAGCAAAGACGAGGCTGGAATAATAATAGAGGGAATTATAACAACGGAAGAGGTAGATACTATAACAATGGTTATAATAGAAACTACAATAGAAATAACCAGTACCAGAATCAAAATCAGAATTCTCAAGGTCAGGTTATGACACCCGACAAGTATCAAGAGAGAGAGAAAGAAAGTCAGCAGTATCTGAAGGAATTACGAGAGAAGGAAGCTGAAAACCAAAAGAAAAGACAGGATGTAGTGATCGATCCTGGTCCTACTACAAGTCAGCAGAACTTGGAAAACAGTAATTCAGGACAGAAGAGACAGTAGAGAGGAGAGAATGCATTAGCCACACACAACCCAGAGAAGAAGAGACTTATGATTAAGGAACATAGAAGAAATATCATACAAGAGTAAGCCAATAATAATTCAATTTCGTGTTCAAGTGAATTGAGATATTTATAACACAGAGTTTAAAAACAATTTGCAACTGTTTTTAAAACGTGGTGAAGGGAGAATGCCCCCGTAAATTGAATTATATTGAGACCACGATGGCTGTATTGGCATAAATGAATATAGTTATGGCTGTCATAGTTGTGACGTGTATATTCATGACGTAGGCACGGATGACGTAGACTTCATGCAAGTAGGCTGGTGGAGCTGAGATTCTTGGTGATGTCATGGTTTTGTTCGAGAAAGATCTGAGATTTACGAATCAGTCGCAGGAAACAAGGTATTGTGCTAAGGAAGAAGTTACGCTATTGGAGGAAAGGCTCGAAACAATGAACGATAGTTTGGAAGGAAGACGGAGATTACTGAAACTACGATATTTAATTACTTTTGGCATGCAGATTTGTGGAAAACTATTTTCAGTTATGGCATTGATTTGGAATTTTGAAGAAATTAATTTTGAGTTTTTGAAATTTGAAAATCCGTCAAGTATAGCCAAAGTTAAAACTTCTAGCAATGACGGAGCAACAGGCTATGGAAGGGATGGATACGCCCCTTAAGAAGTTGATAAAAGGTCGTGCACGGGAGAGAGGAGCTCTCATATCTCATATCTGATATTCTGATACCGCATATATATTTCAGATGTCATATAGTCATTTTCGAGAGAATAAGTGAAACAAGTCGTCTTTAGCGTGTGGTTAAAGCCCGGCGCATCGAACGAACACGGAGCAGTTCCATTTTACGGTGTTCGAAACTAGGCGAAGTTGAAACGCTCACATTAACGTTTCTACCAGATAAGATATAAAGAGTTGGCTTCTGCCTTTATTATAATTCAATTGGGCAGTACAACATTGAGGTGTGTAGAAGATTTGAACAATTTCACAGTTATAATTTGAAAGATATTGGCATTTTAAGACTGCAGACAAAAGTGATTTTCTCGCCACCTGAGAAGCACTTTTAAAATTACCACATTATACACTACGGCTGACACGTGTATTGCAACCGTGATATTGGAGAATACGTTTGGTGTTACAACGAGACATTCTACCATGGAACATTATAATCTGGCAGTGCTTTCAACGATTATAACAGAAGTAGAGATGGAAGGCTAAGGCTTTAATGCAATTGGGACATATATCGATGGAGTGAAAGAACAGCATGGAACTTCGTTAATCGTCTTTCTACAAAAGCGAGCATGTAGTGAACATCCAACTACACTCATGCATCGTGAATCCATCGCTGAATTATATCAAATGGCAGTGGAAATATCATCATACTCCACGATTATGAATATTTCTGCGGAAATAACTGCAATAAACTTCATGGCGAATTGCGACCAGAACTTCAGGGAACTTTCAAGAGAGGCCAGGGTGGACCCGGCTCACAAAGAAGAGTTTTGCCAGAAGGATGTCTTTCGTATACACGGAGCAGTGCAATTTCCGGAGGAGGAAGCAGTTCGATTCTCCGAGGACGCTGATTCCAGGTTCGAGGTCGGAGCACATCTTCACGCTGGTGAAATGGAACCAACAGCAGTTTTCTTTGAAAACTTTCCTCTAGAACTTCAATCAACAGATAAGGTAGTCGTGAACCTTTCTTGTATTATTTGAGTACTTTAACGATATCTGAGCAACCATTTTCCCATACTTTCTGTCCTATCTTTTGCCCCATTTTCTTGCTTGACATTTCTGTACTCAGTACACTTCGATGATTTATGCCTTTTTCTACGAGTTTATGAGACATTGTTATGTCATTGGCATAGTTAAATAATTTTGGATCAGTTGAGACTGATAATTTAGATTCTTTCAGTAATTTGCATATTTTGTAGTCACGATTTGACTGTAAAGTTAACGATTTGCTATGGCAGATTTGAATTCAGACAGCGTGTCATTTTATTAAAGTAATTCTATTCAGTAAATTACTTTGACCAATTTTCTGTCATCCTCAAGAAAGAAGAATAATTAAATGATTTTAGAGCGTTAAAATCTAATACGTTATCGACGATCTTTGAAATACTAGTCGTTTTATGAACATGATTGCAACATAGACATTTATCATTGCATTATAGACAATTTTAGGAAATATGAACTTTGAATACGATTTATTGAATACACTATAGTAATGAACTTTTGATAGGAATTTTTCTCAATTCTAGATTGGAACAATAATGTTTGCATTCCACAGTCTAATTGTATTCTATTCGACTATTCATGCAGTTTAGATGAACTTTGATTGAAGATAGTATTTTTATACTGCGTTACTTTGAAGATATTAATCTCAATTTTGATAGACCAGGGAGGAGTGTCTAATCGTATTTGCTATTAAATTTATTTGTGATTGGCAAATTTTTACTTCATATCGATTCATGAATGGAACCCACGAAGGTTAAATAATAACAGTCATTAATACAATTGATGAATATAAGAATTTTTGAAGAGGAACAATGGATATATAATCGTTAGTTCAGTGGACATGTAAAAGTCGCTGATGAATAATGCCCTTGAATAATGAAGGAGGTTCCCACAGTAAGATGGATGATGTTGTTGAATTTATAAGTGGAGGTTTTTGTATGTAATTTGGGAGATTTTGATGCCATATATATGAAGATATATGATGAATTCTGGGCCAATTGTTATGCAATTTTGTGCGTTTTGAGCGAAGTATTTTTCCGCTGAATGTATTGTCCTGGTTCTTTGAAAGTTATTCATATGAAGATACTGTTAAAATTAACAAGAGTGTTAAATAATTTGAGATGAAGATTTTGAATGGAGGTTACCGTCACAAATATTAATAATAATTATTAAACCTTATTAAACCTGAATTTGACATTTAAATATAACTAACCTTCATTGGTCGATTATATCACCACGATTTGAGTAATTATCAACCGGATAAACGTGTGGTTTAATGTATTTCTTGTATAAATAATATAAACAATATTAATATTGTAAATAATTATGTAAATATCTTTGATAATAATTTGAAATGAAAGTGATTAATAGAGGCGTGTATAAAATTTTCAATTGTCATTTGACATTGTTATAAACAACTTATTATTGTTATAAATAATTAATGAACTTTTGTTATTAACATTAAGAGTTTTGTTATTATACTCTAAACAACGCTAATTAAGCAAGTGGTTTGAACAATTAAACATGATTTGGGATTATTAGAGTATTCCACTGGTGTTTGAATGGAGCATTTAAAAGATTTGCGTGATAATATTTGAGTTGAGATGTGGACATTTAACGTGTTTTGAAAGGGAGAGCTAAGCTCTGATGTAACTCGCATATGCTAGGGTTGAACGGACGGGTGAGTCCACTTTGACGATGCAGGTGCATTGCAGCTGGCCAAGACAACTGTATGACGGAGGCCAAGGACGTCTCCATAACAGCCTTGTGGCTATAAATAAAATGTGATGTGTATAAACACGCAAAACAATTGATATATGTCTCGTCCCAAATCCCGTTTCCATTCCAAGTGCATTATTATAATTACGTTATTTTGAGCTTGAGAAAGCTGAAACATTGTATGTAGAGTATACAAGTCCTACAGGAGGACATAGTTATGTGGACAATGGCTTCTGATTGCCACGTTTATTTTGTTATTTATTTTTGTTAAATTCATTCTTTATGTGAAATAAATTATTGTGCAGTTTAAAGTTTCTCGTCTTCGTTATGGTTCATTTTAAATATCATGGTGGAGGTTATTGTGAGGGCATACTTTAAGTGATCCAGTTGACAACCCAGTCCCCGAGATAAATTTAAAAGGTAAGTAAAGGTAAGTATGAATCCCGGATATTTTGGTGTGTTCCACAATAATTTCTTGTTAACTATTGTGCTCTAATCTCGATAGTGTCTGTCAGTGCCATTTTCATTGATGTAGCTGTGCCGGTGCGTTTGATTATTGGCGATCCGATTGAGGGGGCGGATATCTGACAGCCTACTATCTGGATATCGGGGACAGTACCATCCCGGCATTTGCCCGAAGACGAAGTGGGAAACCACGGAAAACCACTTCGAGGATGGCTGAGGTGGGAATCGAACCCCCTCTACTCATTTGGAACACCCGTGGCTGAGTAGACCCCGTTCCAGTCCTCATACCACTTTTCAAATTTCGTGGCGGAGCCGGGAATCGAACCCAGGACCTCCGGGGCGGCAGCTAACCATGCTGACCACTACGCTACGGAGGCGACTCCGTATTATTATTATTATTAATAATATTATTTTCGTTATTTCCCCCTTAAGGAGAGCGTTCTTTTTTTTTTCCAAAACCTCTCATATATTCACTGTGCTTTCTCTTTCTCTCTCCTCTGCCAATGGGAGTCCATGTTGTGCATACCATAATGGTAACATCATGCCTTTACTAAAGGCAGTCCATGTTGTGCATACCATAATGGTAACATCATGCCTTTACTAATGACAGTCCATGTTGTGCATACCATAATGGTAACATCATGCCTTTACTAATGGCAGTCCATGTTGTGCATACCATAATGGTAACATCATGCCTTTACTAATGGCAGTCCATGTTGTGCATACCATAATGGTAACATCATGCCTTCACTAATGGCAGTCCATGTTGTGTATACCATAATGGTAACATTCCAGAGAGCACGGCAGGTTTTAAGCTTATACGGCATGTGTGTACACCGTTCTGTGACTGTCATTCTTTTTTGTGAGCTTAGCCACCTCTCGGATTTTCAGCAGTAATTTGGGAGCCTGACCTCGGACATTTATCTTGCGCGCCCAGGTGAGTAAGCTTAGTGCTCCGTGAAACTTTGTCACTGTGCGGGCGACGCGACGGCTGGATGTATGAATTATTTGATATCCCAGAATATTCAGAGAGAAATTCGTGCAACACTCACACTTTCACTGACTTGGTTAACAACGGACTTTGTACCACAACACTATCGGAAACGGGACCAATTAAGGTGTCATTCAGCATAATCTCATCGTTGTTATTTCTATATTTAGGAGCTTGGACATCCTGGTCATCAGCTTCGCGTCTGATAACCTGTGTTATTTTAGTTCCTAGCGGCTTTGGTGGCGTAGTCGGTAGCATGATGAGCTTCTATGCCTAAGATCGCGGGTTCAAAACCGGCCAAAGTCGTCGGATTTTTTGAGAGCGTTAAAATCCTTCGGTATGCCTTCCTTCGGAGAGGAAGTAAAGCCGGTGGTCCTATGTCATAGATTTATGGGATATAAAAGAACCTTCCCTAATTAAACTTGTGTGAAGCTAATTTTGCAGATTTCGTTGAAACGCTCTATCAAAGTTCCAATGTTCACCACTAGGTTTCAGTGTCATCTGGTGGTGACAGTTGGAACTTCTTAAAATTGAACAGAGCTTGTAGCTCGCCACAGGGGTGTCCGCTTGAAGCAGCTACAGCCTCTGGCGAGCCGAACATGTCCTCGGACACTCCCGGCACTAAAAGCCTTACGATAAATGAAATAAATATATAAATAAATACATTTTAGTTCCTGAAGTGGTGTGCGTAATTGAGGCTAAGATCGCTGAGAAGGCGGCTGTGGCCTTACGTTAGAAAACATCCCCGCATTTCCCTGGAGGGGAAGTGGGAAACCACGGATAAACATTTCAAGGATGGCTGTGGTGGGAATCAAACTCACCTCTTATCAGTTTCACCTCACACGTTCCTCTGTTCATAATTAGGAATTGGGTAGGAAAGTAAACATTCCTTTTAAATTACTTTCAGCAAACCCCTGGGCTTTATATTCTTCTCTGGCCTGCGGGGAATATTTATTATCCTACTTTTCTCATTTTGCAAAAAAAAAAAAAAAAAAAAAAAAAAGACTTATGAGTTCGATCCGGGAAAATGTCTGTCTGTCTGTCTGTCTGTCTATGTGTGTGTCTCCTCTATCAACTCCTAAACGGCTGCAGCTATAGAAACCAAATTTGGTAAGAGTAAAGATCCTTACCTGAATATCTCACGGACTTAGTTGAAATAGACGTCAGTGCTACCAACTGCTGAAAAATCGCAATTGAAATTTGAGCTCTATGTTGGATATCTCAGAAAATAAACATGCGAACTATTCCAAAATTGGCACACGTATAGATAACATTCCAGATTAATTTTCGGAAGTCCATAAATGCCAGTGTTGCCAACATAATTCTAAGCTTGCCGATAGGTCCTATTTCTAAATGCATGTAACTTCTGTACTATCAATTGGATTTCAACCTAATTTCGTATGTACTATGTGTACTACAGCAGATATGACTGTGCGTATTCTAAAGAACCACTAGGGCTGCCAACTGATAAAAAAATGCTTTCTCTATGTTTTAACCCTAATATCAATATATCAGAAAGTATGCAAGCCAACGACTGTAAACTTTGCACACGTTTAGTACCTGACATTCTAGATTAATTTGGAGTAACTAATGTACCTCAGTGCTTCCAACATGATTCTATGCTTTCTAATAATTTAAATGCTTAATTACATGTAACTTCTATACTATTGGCACCATAATAGATCGTAATATTTCATATTAATTCTGAACATCACATATATGACATTGTTCCTAACATGATTTTACGCGCACTGATTAATCCAATATCAAACAGCATGTCACGTTCAGACTATCCATTAGACTTCAACCAAATTTTGTATGTGCATTCTGTAACTTACCTTAAGAGATGGAACTAAGAATATATTCAGAGTCACCAGGGCTGCCAACTGTAGTAAGTTACTCTCTTAGGCTACGCTATTTCAAGTGTACTTCAAACTGCAGTACTTAGATATGTTATTATTACCAACATGATGTCGTTATTATCCTAGATAGGTCTATATAGATTGGCATCAATCTTAAATTTAAGAAAAATAGACTCTTTAGTTCGTCATGGAACTACCTCTTAGGGGTGAGAAAATAATCCAGTGACTTCCCAATTTAGTACTCCATAGCACAAAAGATCATAAAAGGGTTCTTTTTCTAAATCAACCCCATTGGCTCGATCTGTGTCTGCTCATATGTTACTGTATATCCCGTGTTGTATGTCTCGTCAATAACCAAAATATCGCTGGCTGGCTCTCAATTGATCCCGTGTGCGATAAACAGGAGATTTCCTCAAAACGTCTTAATTCTGGAGATCCTTCAGAGAATAGGCAATCGTGGTTATCAGCCTATGGGTTCTGTTGTTGAGAATATGTTTTACCTTTGTGTCAAAAACAAATACAGTACTTTATATTCACTACAGCGGGAAACTTGATTTCTTGATTTCTGCCAGGGTCGCTTTTCAATGCAAGTACACATGCCGAGTGCTCTGCGACCCCATCCCCCACTTCGTCCCTTTCTAAATTTGGATTTTTTGTCGGTTAGTTTGTTGGCTTTTGCCTAATTAATTAATAAGTGGGGGCGTGATGGGGCAGTGATCAATTTGCTTGCCTCTCACCAGTTCGATTCCCGGTCAATGCATGTGAGATTTTTGAAGTGAAATATCACGTATTGTGGTTCGGATTCCATGTAAAATGGGTCCCGTGGCTCATGATTGAAAGAATGACAGTAACGTAAGACTACAAGCTTCCTTCCTTCCTTCCAAATCTTAATTATTAAAAAAGAAAAAAAATGGCGTCTTTGATTTTTAGAATTGAAAGTGATAATTCTCCATAAATAATAATATCCAGCTATTCTAAGCAAGAGTTTAGTGCTTTTCAGTCGGTCAACATGTAATTTTTTTCAGGATTAGGGCATAGCCCATCTCTTTTGGGTACATTCGTGTTGACCGACTGAAAAGCACTAAACTCTTGTTTACTAAGGCAACACTGAAAATATGGCTTCAAACACCACAATATCCAGCTATTCTGATGTGCCCACTTAATTTATTGTGGATAGAGAAATCATTCCGAGATTTACAGGTAATGTTCTTAGAAATCTTGGTTTCAATTGTTCAAAATTGCCGATACTGTTTCTAAATATTCTCAGAGATTTATTGCCAATTTTCAAAAATCAATATTGATAATGACGATGATGATTGTTGTTTGAAGGGGGTGGAGGAATAGTGAGATCATCTGCCTATAACCACTTTAATAATTTTATAAATATATTTCCCCAATCCAAATGGTCATAATTACTTTCAATCAAGACACAATTATTGTCCTTACTACCTCCTATTAAGTGTTCATTGTTCAATACCATTAAATTGGTAGTTTGTATCTTTATGGAGACCATTAGTTGTTTTTGGGGGCTGCGTGGCGCAGTCGGTAGAGGCGCTGAGCTTCTAACTGAAAGGGAGTAGGTTCGATCCCCACCCAGGTAGTGGATTTTAGAAACAAAACTACCACTTTCGGAAACGCAAATGGCCCTGGGGTTCACTCAGCCTACACCAGAAATGAGTACCAGGGTAATTCCTGGGAGCAAAGACGGCCGGGCGTGGAGCTGACAACTCCATCCCATCTAGTGCCGATGTCACAAAAAGTGGAAGCCTCTACCTTCCACTACTCCCAGGGCCTCCATGGCCTGTACGGAGTTGGCTTTAGTTGTTTTTGACGTGTTGACGTCAAATAAATTGTAGGAATACAGTGACGTTCGTGAAAAAGTGTTACAGTGAAAGGTGATGATATCGTTTTATCTCTCTTCTGATGCAACACTCTCTCTCTCTCTACTGTTGCTGCGCTCGAGTGTCGCTACTGTTGTTTTTGGATGTCACGAATGAACATCTGGATGGATTTTAATGCGGGTTTCACCATTGTGTAAAGGATATCTTGAGGATGATGTCTGTAGAAAATAACTTATTTATGATCGAAGGAAGCCGAGCAGTAATGATTTCAGTGAAAAAGTCGAAAAAAAACCGCATGGAGTCCGTGCGCTTTTTAATCTCACGCTGGGCAAACCGTTAAGAATATCTATATACCATGAGTGCTGTTGCTTCGACAAAATCGGCTCGGTACGCAGACCTCTACGCGAAGCTGGACACACGCAAGGGAGAGCGGGACATCTATCGCCTCGTCAAATCCAGGCACCATAAATCTCAAGATATCCAACGCTTCAATGGCATCAATGACGATAAGGGCGTTTTGCTAGTCGACTGGAAGAAGGTGAGAGATCGTTGGCGAAATTACTTTGAGAAGGTCTCAACAGAGGAATTCCAGCACAACCAGATACCTGTCGCTCCTGCTGTCGAAGGTCCTAAAAAACCTATTGATGTCTTAGAGGTTGCAGGGGCCTTGAAACAAATGAAACCAGGGAAGGCAACTGGTCCAGATGACATCGCGGCGGAGCTATGGTGCTCTCAGAAGTGGGATCCAGCGGATTGGTTGGCAAGACTCTTCAACCAAACAGTCAAAGAAGGACGAACGCCACATGATTGGCAACATAGCATCACGATACCTATCTTCAAAAGAAGGGAAGTCCAGCCGAGTGTGCTAATTACAGACCAATTCGACTCCTCTGTCACACCATGAAGGTCTTCGAGCGCATTATTGATAAGAGGATACGTGCAATCACCCAGCTGACCAAAAACCAAGCTGGATTTGTGAAAAATTTCAGCACAACAGATGCAATCCACGCCACACGGCTTTTAGTTGAAAAGCATCGTGAAAAGAATAAGCCGTTGCACCTTGCTTTCTTAGATCTCGAAAAGGCTTTTGATCGTGTGCCGCACGACTTGATCTGGTTGACTCTCCGACAACATGGCATCCCAGAGTACCTTGTCAACTGGGTACAATTGCTCTACGCGGAGCCAAGAAATTACGTCCAAGCCGCCGCAGGAGCATCGGAAAACTTCAATGTAACAGTTGGTGTTCATCAAGGTTCGGCCTTGTCACCATTGCTGTTCATTATGGTCATGGACACGGTTACTGCAGATCTACAACAACCGTTACCTTGGACCATTCTGTACGCTGATGGCGTTATGTTGGCCACTCAAAACAAGCTGGATCTCCAACATCAAGTCCAGGAATGGAGTGATCGTTTAAGTCAATATGGCCTGCGGCTCAACAAAGCTAAAACAGAATATATGACAACGGATGCTGGAGAAATTGGAACAATCCAAGTCGACGGCGATGATCTGCCTCGAACGATAAAATTTAAGTATCTTGGCTCTACGATAACTGTTGAAGGTCGTCTCACCGAGGAGGTCAACATAAGAATTAATGCTGCGTGGATGAAGTGGCGAACAACGACAGGTGTCATGTGCGATCGCCAGATGAATGACCACCTAAAATCGAAGATTTACCGCACTGTAATTCGTCCCGTAGCGCTTTATAGTACCGAATGTTGGCCGACCACGAAGGAAGCAGAACGTCGGCTAAGTGCCATGTAGACCAAGATGCTTAGATGGACAGCAGGCATTACTAGGTTGGATCACATCCCCAATCAAAGAATAAGGGAACGATTTGGTATCGCAGCAATCAGTAACAAAATGCGTGAGGGTCGTCTGCGATGGTTCGGGCATATGCTACGGTCAGGAGCAGACACCATTGCAAAACAGGGCTACACACTGGAGGTCGCCGGGAAAAGACCAAAGGGGCGACCGAGACAACGTTGGGCCGATACACTGCACAGGGATTTGAAAGGCGTCAACCTTCATCCGGACATGGCCCATGACCGAGTAAAGTGGAGACAGCGGATTCAAATAGCGGACCCTGCCACGAGGTGGGACAAACGCTAAAGCAAAAGAAGAAGAAGATGAATGTAAGATTGTTCAGCATGAAAAGTTCTACCGAAAAGTCCGTGAAAGCATATTTCTACCTTCAATACATCGCCTACTAGAAGGGTTTTTACGTTTTCATTTCTTCCAACAACCTCCATTCAAATACTGAGGCGACAGTTTACGAGCTGGCCACGGGCGAATCTATCACCCCAGTTACAGTCTAGCTTGCGGGCGAACATTTTACCCCAGATACAGCCATCAGCAAACTGTGAGTTGTGTTGAGTTAAAACTTCAGAGAAGCGTGGTTATGTTTGAAGTTTCCCTTGAAGTGCAACTTGGCTTTTCTTCATTTCGCATGTGAACTTTCTATTCCGCAAAATACATAATTAAAAATATACGAAGCTGAAATTTCGCACGGGCGACAGTTTAAACAAATTAGTCCGAGAATTCGTCGTCACGCGTCGTAGTTGCACACACAATATTTTTTTATTTTTGTTGATTCATTTTGGGTCTTTGTGACATCGTGGTAATGTAGGCTTGTGTGCCTGAAGGTGTGTGTGGAATATGTCTTTGACGGATGTGCCTGTGTATGTATGTTTGTAATTGGAGATAGGGTATGATACTGTAAAATGTGCCCATGGTCTTAGGTTAGGTACCATCCCAGCATTCACCTAAGAAGTGGGAATCCACGGAAAACTATTTCTAGGATGGATGAGTAGGAATCGATCCTTCCTCGTCTCATAAGACTAAGTGAACCCCATTCAAGCCCCCAGACCAGAATTAAATAGTTTAGTCGAAACGGGAATTGAACCCGGACCTCCGTGGTGCTAGTCAGAAATCACTACGTCACGAGGCGGACGGTAACCTTTGGCTAACATCAGCTATCCGTTTAACCCTTTATGGGATAGTGGTATCTTTATTATCCACCTGTCATAAGGACAGTTAATGCTTTCAAAGATGCTGACAGTTGAAACTTTCATCCAAATTTCGGAGAATGTTCCTGCCTAAAAATGAAATATTATATAATATACGTATCTACTTGACGTAATGTGTTGGATAAATAGTATATACGTATCTACTTGACGTAATGTGTTGGATAAATATTATATACGTATCTACTTGACGTAATGTGTTGGATAAATATTATATACGTATCTACTTGACGTAATGTGTTGGATAAATATTATATACGTATCTACTTGACGTAATGTGTTGGATAAATATTATATACGTATCTACTTGACGTAATGTGTTGGATAAATATTATATACGTATCTACTTGACGTAATGTGTTGGATAAATATTATATACGTATCTACTTGACGTAATGTGTTGGATAAATATTATATACGTATCTACTTGACGTAATGTGTTGGATAAATATTATATACGTATCTACTTGACGTAATGTGTTGGATAAATATTATATACGTATCTACTTGACGTAATGTGTTGGATAAATATTATATACGTATCTACTTGACGTAATGTGTTGGATAAAGTTTTAAACAATTTAAAACTAAAAGCATTAACAAGTAAAGTGTAAAAATGAAATATAAATCTAGAAATAAAAATTATACAAATAAAATTACAATAATAAAAAAATATATAAGTTTAAATAATAAATAATACAAAAATAATTGTAAAAATCAATTAGTTAATTAAATAACTCAATATAAATATGAAAATTAAATCTATAAGAACATCAGTTGAAAATTAAAAATAAATTACATAAACATTAAAATTAGAGGAACAAAAATAACATTATTAATAATTATAATAATTAAATTAAAATGTAAGAAACACATACAAGTTCTTAACAAAAGTGACAGTCAGTCTGAAAGACTAGACTTTGTAACATATTAAATGCTACAAATGCTGAAAAATGCTAGAAAATTATCTGCATAATTCTTATCTTGCTTATCTTGTTTCAAATTACTCGTGAACGGCAAGTGCAAACCAAGGGCAAAGCAAGGTCCAACGCGGGATGCCGTCACGCTCACCAGAGCGCGCCGGGACGTGCCCCTTCCATCCAGTCAAAAAACTCTTATAGTGGGCGATGTATTGAAGATAGAGATATGCTCTCGCGGACTTTTTTGTTGAACTTTTCATGCTGACCAATTCTTAGGCTCATAGTATGTTGATATTGTTAACGGTTTGCCCAGCGTAAGCTTAATAAGCGCACGGACGCCAAGTTTGTTTTCGACTTTTTCACTGAAATCGTTACTGCTTGGCTTCCTTTGATCATACATAAATTATTTTCTACATAATCTTTCCTCGAGGTAACCTTTACAGAATGGTGAAAACCGCATCAAAATCCATCCAGTGGTTCTCGAGATTACCCGTGACATCCAAGAATCGGGGATTTTTGTCATATACTAACGAAGTAGAGATTGTCGGGGAACACATGCACCAACCAGTACTATGACGTCACACACCTCAGTGCATCTGGGTACATTTCGTCCCGTCACCGTAACGTAACGCCAGACCCCAGCGTAACGACGAAGTCGACAAGATCATTTAAAATGATAAAAGTATTGTCGTCTAAAGGGCAGAGGTTTCTCTCACAACACGATAAATAGCGCAAAGAGTCACCTAGTGGTTAAATGACTAGCATTCTTGGCTCACACCTCAAATGTCCGGGTTCGAGTCCTGGCTCTATTGAGAAATTTAATTTACACTCAGTCTGAGGCATAACTGAGAAGAGGTGGGTTAGATTCCCTCCTCAACCAAACTGGGAGTGGTTTTCGATGGATTCCCCCCCACCACTCTCCTACTCCAGGAGAATGCCGGGATAGTTCCTAAATTGAGACCACGGCCACCTACTTCCCAATACTCACCTGAATTACAAAAAAAAAAAAAAACGCGCTAATACTGACTACCAAAATACAACAGGTTACCTGACAAAATTTCACACACACCCATGTACATGGGGCAGATAACCGCGTTTTTCCAACCCCTAACAGTGGTTATCGTGTCGGTCTACCAATCCCAAGCTTGCAGGTTCGCTCCTGGCCTGATTTTTGAAAGGCGACAAAAATCACGGCACGCATGTCATACGTTGTTGGCATGTTAAAGAACATGCAAGCTGCCGTCTGGTCGTCAAATAACTCAACTTGCACCCCGCACCCGAGGCCATGCGATATTATTTATATTGCAAACAACAAATCTCTTTTCTATCACCAGTTGGACGGGAGAACCGTATTTGAATGACTCCCTGTGCTAAAGACACGTGATTGAAAGCTCTCGCCTGGAGATACAGAGCGCCCAATGCCATATGCAGATCTCGCCTCTATTTTTACATCTCATTTCTTGCTTTCATTTCAAACGTTTAAATGCAATCTTCATATTCATAAAGGTGTAGCAGAAGCTGTGTGTTCGTTAGTGGCGCATTAACGACTGTCTGATGACCTCCTTGTTAGCAAGAACAAGGCAAATAACAAAGTGCAACATTGCATGTTTTAAAAAGAAAATGGAATATTGAAAAAAACATAATGAGAATAGTATTTCGGTTGGTTGGTTGGTTGGTTCCTTAGTTTAGGGGCTGCGACAACGCGTTTATCTAGCCCCGTGTATTTTGGGTGGGTGTAGAATCTGTCTGATAACCGGTGTTAATTGTGATTGCTTTAGTAGTGTGTGTTGTCTGTTTCTTTTTATTCAAGTACGGACTGTAGACTTTGAATTTTCAAGTAGTTCCTATTTTTGCCGCCAAACGCCACCGTCAACGACTACTAGTACAGAACTTGGTAACTAGATGCCATCGCAGTCGGCTCTTGGTGACGAACGTTGGAACCTAAGAGCGTTAGTCATATTTAACTTATAATTTAGCTTCACACAAGTGTAATTAGTGGAAGGTTCTTTAACATGCCATAAACCTATGACCGCCATCTTTACTTCCCCTCCGAAGGAAGGCATACTGAGAGATTTTAACGCTCTCAAGAAATCTGACGACTTCGGCCGGGTTTCAACCCGCTATCTTGGGCATACAAGCTCAGCATGCTACCGACTACGCCACCGAAGCCGCTGGAATACTAATATTTATAAAACCATAACTCAATATATATTGTGACCTTCCTCAACATAATTTTGGACATGTAAATGTGCAAGGACTTACACTTAACCCTAGAACTGCTGCAGGTTTATCCGTCAAATGCTGCAGTACATTCCCATAAAATACACACTATGGGAATTTGGTATCTGTAAGGAAACTGTGTTCATAAATATAACTTATCATACATCAATAGAAAGCTGAAAGACTGTTCTATATTATTCTTATGGAAGTGAATCGTTCAGACTCATCAGTTTGAATTAATCATAAAAAGTATTTTATAAAAAAATATATATATTAAAAAATGACTTTTCTGCTCTAGAAAACTATATTGCCAAGTTAAATGATTGTCAGACACATCATAAATGAAAAGTTCACAGTTTTTTGTTACAATTTCAAGAACCAGCTATAAATAATTCCTGTTATTTACTAAAAAAAGAAAATTATTTGTATAGTATGACATTTCTCCATTATGCACATATATGAGAAATTCACCTTCTGCCCCTTCTGTAAGCTAACTGCATTCATGAATAGGCCTATAACTTATCATACATCAGTAGAAATCTGAAAGACTGTTTTATATTATTTTTATAGAGGTGAATCATTCAGACTCATCAGTTTGAATTAATCATAAAATGTATTTAAGCTTAATAAAAAATAAAAAATAAAATGGACTTTTCTGCTCTAAAAAACATATTGCCAAGTTAAATGTTTGTCAGACACATCATAAATGAAAGGTTCACAGTTTTTTGTTAGTGTTTCAAGAACCAGTTTTATATAATTCCTGTTATTTACTAAAAAAGGTTTTTTTTTTACTATATGACAGTTTTCCATTATGAACATAGCCTATATGAGAAATTCACCTTCTGCCTTTTATGTATGCAAACTGTGTTCAAGAATAGGCCTATAACTTATCATACATCAATAGAAAACTGAAAGACTGTTCTATATTATTTTTATAGAGGTGAATCATTCAGACTCATCAGTTTGAATTAAACATAAAAAGTATTTCATAAAAAAAACTTTAAAAATTGACTTTCCTGCTCTAGAAAACCATATTGCCAGTTAAATGTTTGTCAGACACATCATAAATGAAAAGTTCACAGTTTTTTTGTTACCGTTTCAGGAACCAGTTTTAAATAATTCCTGATATTTACTAAAAACAAAGTTATTTTTGCAATATGACATTTCTCCATTATGCACATACCGGTATGTGAGAAATTCACCTACTGCCTTTTCTGTAAGCAAACCGTGTTCATGAATAGGCCTATAACTTATCATACATCAATAGGAAGCTGAAAGACTGCTCTATATTATTATTATAGTGGTGAATCATTCAGACTGTGAGTTTGAATTAAACATAAAAAGTATTTCATAAAAAAACTTAAAAAATTGACTTTCCTGCTCTAGAAATCCATATTGCCAAGGTAAATGTTTGTCAGACACATCATAAATGAAAAGTTCAAAGTTTTTTGTTACCATTTCATGAACCAGTTTTAAATAATTCCTGTTATTTACTAAAAAAGAAAGTTATTTTTACAATATGACTTTTCTCCATTATGCACATACCGGTATGCGAGAAATTCACCTTCTGCTTTTTCTGTAAGCAAACCGTGTTCATGAATAGGCCTATAACTTATCGTACATCAATAGGAAGCTGAAAGACTGTTCTATATTATTATTATAGTGGTGAATCATTCAGACTTATCAGTTTGAATTAAACATAAAAAGTATTTCATAAAAAAAGAACTTAAAAAATTGACTTTTCTGCTCTAGAAATCCATATTGCCAAGGTAAATGTTTGTCAGACACATCAGAAATGAAAAGTTCAGTTTTTTTACTATTTCAAGAACCAGTATTAAATAATTCCTGTTAATTACTAGAAAAGAAAGTTATTTTTACACTACCGGTATGACATTTCTCAATTATGCATATATATGAGAAATTCACCTTCTGCTTTTTCTGTAAAAAAGAACTGTGTTCATGAATAGGCCTATAACTTATCATACATCAATAGAAAGCATTAAGACTGGTCTCTATTATTTTTATAAAGGTGAATCATTCAGACTCATCAGTTTGAATTAATCATAAAAAAATATTTCATAAAAATAAAAATTGACTTTTCTGCTCTAGAAAACCATATTTGTTTGTCAGACACATCATAAATGAACATTTCACAGTTCTTTTTGTTACTATTTCAAGAACCAGTTTTAAATAAATCCTGTTATTTACTAAAAAATATATTTTTACAATATGACATTTCTCCATTATTCACATAGCCTATATGAGAAATTCACCTTCTGCCTTTTCGGTAAGCAAACTGTGTTCATGAATAGGCCTATAACTTATCATACATCAATAGAAAGCTGATAGACTGTTCTATATTATTTTTATAGAGGCGAATCATTCGGACTCATCAGTTTGAATTAATCATAAAAAGTATTTTACCAAATATAAGAAATAAAATTGAATTTTCTGCTCTAGAAAACTATATTGCCAAGTTAAATGTTTGTCAGACACATCATAAATGAAAAGTTCACAGTTTTTTGCTACTATTTCAGGAACCAGTTTCAAATAATTCCTGTTATTTACTAAAAAGCGCTCAATTTCTGAATCATCTACATAGGCTTGTTGGCTGCCATTTTGCTCAATTGCAACTTCAATGTCGACATGAAAGTACTTCCACTTCTGCAGCCAAATAATAGCCTGCTTATTGGCATTTGTTTGCCAAAGAGTAACACAACGAAAGATAAAAGCATCGGGAACCAGCATGACTTGAAATTAGTGCCATCTGATGGCTAACAGTAGTACTATATTTGAATACCGAGACCCTCTTTCAGAGAGACGGTCGCACTTGATTAAACAACACACCGTCTTCCTGGAAGACTGTCCGCAGTTCTAGGGTTAATATAAATTTCCGATAACAGAGGATGTTATCAAAAATTCAAACAAGATATTCAGTAAAGAACATACAGCCTACTTTCTCCTAAATGCAAGGGTATTGTTATAACTCTTTGTCCTTTTCAAGGAGTATAATTGAATGTTGGTTGTAGTAGCTTGTTGAAATACAACGTGTTATACAGATATTAAACATGAATATGAGGTGCCCTTTGCCAGTGCTACCTCTGTACAAAATTTCATTCAATTCGCTTTCACCGTATTTGAATTGATGTGGGGAATCAATTTGCACACATACATGGCCGCTATCATCAAACTATTGGACTGATGACCTTGACGTTTGGTCAAAAGATGCTTATTACATAAAGGTATATTGTTGCAAAATTCAGTAGAGATCAGATGATTAGGTTGGTCGTAATTTGATTTAAGCTTTTACCATTTGGGTGGCCGCCATTACGGTTCCATAAAGATGGCGGCGATATAAAACATGACACTGAGGTGCCCTTTGCTAGTGCTACCTCCGTACCAAATTTCGTTCAATTCGTTTTCACCGTGTTTGAATAGGTAGGGGGAATCGATTTGCACACAAACATGGCCTCCATCCTCAAAATATTGGGCTGATGACCTTGTAGTTTGGTTAAAGGATTCCTCCTACATAAAGGTATAATGTTGCAAAAATTGGTAGAGATCAGATGATTAGGTTGGTCGTAAATTGATTTAAGCTTTTAACATTTGGGTGGTCGCCATTACGTTTCCGTCAAGATGGCGGTGATATAAAACATGACCCTGAGGTGCCCTTTGCTAGTGCTACCTCTGTACCGAATTTCGTACAATTCGGTTTCACCGCGTTCGAATTGATAGGGGGGGGGACAGACATTCAGAGTACACACACTCACACACCCAGACACTCACACACACACACACACACACACACACACACACACACACACACACAGACACACAATTTTTCGCCCTGTGTTGATCTCAAAAGTCTACTTTCATTTTTTTCAAAAATCGAAAGTAGGCTAAAAATCTTCTTCGTCCGTAAGCACTCACATTATATTAGAAAAACAAGATGTTCAGTAAAGAACATATAGCCTACTTTCTCCTAAATGCATGGGTATTGTTATAACTCTTTGTCCTTTTCAAGGAGTATGATTGAATGTTGGTTGTAGGAGCTTGTTGAAATACAACGTGCTATAGGGATATTAAACATGAATATGAGGTGCCCTTTGCTAGTGCTACCTCTGTACCAAATTTCGTTCAATTCGGTTTCACCGTGTTTGAATTGATAGGGGGAATCGATTTGCACACATACTTGGCCACCATTTGCAAACTATTGGGCTGATGTTCTTGCAGTTTGGTCAGAATATGTTTCCCACATAAAGATATGGTGTTGAAAAATTAGGTAGAGACTAGATTATTAGGTTGGTCGTAATTACATTTTAGCTTTTAACATTTGGGTGGCCGCGATTACGTTTCCATCAAGATAGCTGTGATATAAAACATGACACTGAGGTGCCCTTTGCTAGTGCTACCTCTATACCAAATTTCGTTCCATTTGGTTTCAGTGTGTTTGAATTAATAGGGGGAATCGATTCTGACACAAAGATGGCCGCCATCCGCAAACTATTAGGCGAATGACCTATTAGATTGGTCAAAGGATGCTCCCTCCATAAAGGTATGTAGTTGCAAAATTTGGTAGAGATCGGATGATTAGGTTAATCGTAATTTGATTTAAGCTTTGAACATTCGTGTGGCCGCCATTTCGTTTCAGTCAAGATGGCGGCGATATAAGACATGACACTGAGGTGCCCTTTGCTAGTACTACCTCTGTACCAAATTTCGTTCCATTCGGTTCCACCGTGTTCGAATTAATAGGGGGAATCTATTTTGACATAAAGATGGCCTCCATCCGCAAACTATTAGGTGAATGACGTATTAGATTGGTCAAAGGATGCTCCCTCCATAAAGGTATGTAGTTGCAAAATTTGGTAGAGATCGGATGATTAGGTTAATCGTAATTTGATTTAAGCTTTGAACATTCGTGTGGCCGCCATTACGTTTCAGTCAAGATGGCGGCGATATAAAACATGACACTGAGGTGCCCTTTGCTAGTGCTACCTCTGTACCAAATTTCGTTCCATTCGGTTCCACCGTGTTCGAATTAATAGGGGGAATCAATTTTGACAAAAAGATGGCCGCCATCCGCAAACTATCAGGCGAATGACGTATTAGATTGGTCAAAGGATGCTCCCTCCATAAAGGTATGTAGTTGCAAAATTCGGTAGAGATCGGATGATTAGGTTAATCGTAATTTGATTTAAGCTTTGAACATTTGTGTGGCCGCCATTACGTTTCCGTCAAGATGGCGGCGATATAAAACATGACACTGAGGTGCCTTTTGTTAGTACTACCTCTGTACCAAATTTCGTTCCATTCGGTTGCACCGTGTTCGAATTAATAGGGGGAATCAATTTTCACACAAAGATGGCCGCCATCCGCAAACTATTACGCTGATGACCTATTGGTTTGGTCAAAGGATGCTCCCCCCATAAAGGTATGTCGTTGCAAAATTTGGTAGAGATCGGATGATTAGGTTAGTCGTAATTTGATTAAAGCTTTGAACATTTGTGTGGCCGCCATTACGTTTCCGTCAAGATGGCGGCAATATAAAACATGACACTGAGGTGTCCTTTGCTAGTGCTACCTTTGTACCAAATTTCTTTCAAATCGCATTCACCGTGTTCGAATTGATAGGGGGGGGGACAGATATTCAGAGTACACACACTCTCACACACACACACACAGACACACAGACACACACACACACAGACTCACACACACACATACACACACACAGACAGACACACTTTTTTCGCCCTGTGTTGATCTCATAAGTCTACTTTCATTTTTTGCAAAAATCGAAAGTAGGCTAACAAAAACAAAAACAAAAAGGCTGATCTGTTGCAAAATGTGTTAAGTAAGAAAAATATGAACAAGATGTTCAGTAAAGAACATATAGCCTACTTTCTCCTAAATGCATGGGTATTGTTATAACTCTTTGTCCTTTTCAAGGAGTATGATTGAATGTTGGTTGTAGGAGCTTGTTGAAATACAACGTGCTATAGGGATATTAATCATGAATATGAGGTTCCCTTTGCTAGTGCTACCTCTGTACCAAATTTCGTTCAATTCGGTTTCGCCGTGTTTGAATTGATAGGGGGAATCGATTTGCACACATACTTGGCCACCATCTGCAAACTATTGGGCTGATGTTCTTGCAGTTTGGTCAGAATATGTTTCCCACATAAAGATATGGTGTTGCAAAATTTGGTAGAGACTAGATTATTAGGTTGGTCGTAATTACATTTTAGCTTTTAACATTTGGGTGGCCGCGATTACGTTTCCGTCAAGATAGCGGTGATATAAAACATGACACTGAGGTGCCTCTTGCTAGTGCTACCTCTGTACCAAATTTCGTTCATTCGGTTCCACCGTGTTCGAATTAATAGGGGGAATCAATTTTGACATAAAGATGGCCGCCATCAGCAAACTATTAGGCTAATGACCTATTAGATTGGTCAAAGGATGCTCCCTCCATAAAGGTATGTTGTTGGAAAGTTTGGTAGAGATCGAATGGTTATGTTAGTCGTAATTTGATTTAAGCTTTAAACATTTGTGTGGCCGCTATTACGTTTCTGTCAATATGGCGGCTTTATTAATCATGACACTGAGGTGTCCTTTGCTAGTGCTATCTCTGTACCAAATTTCGTTTCATTCTGTTTCACCGTGTTTGAATTAATAGGGGGAATCTATTCAGACACAAAGATGGCCGCCATCCGCAAACTATTAGGCGAATGACCTATTAGATTGGTCAAAGGATGCTCCCTCCATAAAGGTATGTAGTTGCAAAATTTGGTTGAGATCGAATAATTAGGTTAATCGTAATTTGATTTAAGCTTTGAACATTCGTGTGGCCGCCATTACGTTTCAGTCAAGACGGCGGCGATATAAAACATGACACTGAGGTGCCCTTTGCTAGTGCTAACTCTGTACCAAATTTCGTTCCATTAGGTTCCTCCGTGTTCGAATTAATAGGGGGAATCAATTTTGACATAAAGATGGCCGCCATCCGCAAACTATTAGGCTAATAACCTATTAGATTGGTCAAAGGATGCTCCCTCCAAAAAGGTATGTTGTTGCAAAGTTTGGTAGAGATCGGATGGTTATGTTAGTCGTAATTTAATTTAAGCTTTGAACATTTGTGTGGCCGCCATTACGTTTCTGTCAATATGGCGGCGATATAAAACACGACACTGAGATGCCCATTGCTAGTGCTACCTCTGTACCAAATTTCGTTCCATTCGGTTTCACCGTGTTTGAATTAATAGGGGGAATTGATTTTCACACAAAGATGGCCGCCATTCGCAAACTACTAGGCTAATGACCTATTCATTTGGTCAAAGGATGCTTCCTCTATAAGGGTATGTTGTTGCAAAATTTGGTAGAGATCGGATGATTAGGTTAATCGTAATTTGATTTAAGCTTTGAACATTTGTGTGGTCGCCATCACGTTTCCGTCAAGATGGCGGCGATATAAATCATGACACTGAGGTGCCTTTTGTTAGTACTACCTCTGTACCAAATTTCGTTCCATTCGGTTGCACCGTGTTCGAATTAATAGGGGGAATCGATTTTCACACAAAGATGGCCGCCATCCGCAAACTATTACTCTGATGACCTATTAGTTTGGTCAAAGGATGCTCCCCCCATAAAGGTATGTTGTTGCAAAATTTGGTAGAGATCGGATGATTAGGTTAGTCGTAATTTGATTTAAGCTTTGAACATTTGTGTGGCCGCCATTACATTTCCGTCAAGATGGTGGCGATATAAAACATGACACTGAGGTGCCTTTCGTTAGTACTACTTCCGTACCAAATTTCGTTCCATTCGGTTGCACCGTGTTCGAATTAATAGGGGGAATCGATTTTCACTCAAAGATGGCCGCCATCCGTAAACTATTACGCTGATGACCTATTGGTTTGGTCAAAGGATGCTCCCCCCATAAAGGTATGTTGTTGCAAAATTTGGTAGAGATCGGATGATTAGGTTAGTCGTAATTTGATTTAAGCTTTGAACATTTGTGAGGCCGCCATTACGTTTCCGTCAAGATGGCGGCGATATAAAACATGACACTGAGGTGTCCTTTGCTAGTGCTACCTTTGTACCAAATTTCGTTCAATTCGCATTCACCGTGTTCGAATTGATAGGGGGGGACAGACATTCAGAGTACACACACTCACACACACACAGACACACACACTCACAGACTCACACACACACATACACACACACAGACTCTCACACACACAGACACACACACTCACAGACTCACACACACACACACACACACACAGACTCTCACACACACATACACACACACAGCCAGACACACTTTTTTCGCCCTGTGTTGATCTCATAAGTCTACTTTAATTTTTTGCAAAAATCGAAAGTAGGCTAAAAATATAAGTCTTGATAAAAACAGCATGGGATAGAAGAGATGTGAATGTGCAAATAGCTAGGTTAGACTATTTTTAGCCTATTTTCAATTTTGAAAAAATAGGCTTATGAGATCACCTTTTGTCCGTGTGTGTGTGCGTGTGTGTGTGTGTGTGTGTGTGTGATGTGATGTGTGTGTGTGTCCCCCCTAATAAAATCTAAACGGCTGGAGCGATTTCAGTGAAACTCAGTAAGTTCATAGCAGTATTCCCGGCGACCTCGACCGTGCCCTTCAAATCTTGTTACGTCTCACCAATCCAACATGGCGGCTGTGCGAAATATTTCACTAGCATTCAATATCTCCGAAACTATTATCGATATCGCCCTGAAATTGTGTACGGTATTAAAGGACACTACTAGAAGTTCACCTATGAGACTTTCAAAAACCTGGTGACTACAATACCAACATGGCGGCCAAGTGAAGTTGAGACATTTAAATAGACTTTTCTCGCAATTTAACGATCCAAACGTAATGAAACTTGGTACAGAAAATATTCATACACATTGCAATGTACTGGAGTCTAATTTATTTCAATAGTTTACATAACCTCAAAATGGCGGCTGTGCGAAATATTTCACTGACATTCTATATCTCCGAAACTATTACAGATATCACCCTGCAATTTTGTTCGGTGATAAAGGGTACTGATACAAGTTTACCTATGTATATTTCATAAACCTGTCAAGTACAAAACGAACATGGCGACCAAGCGAATTTGAAATATTTTAATAGACTTTTCTCGTGAGTTAACTCTCTGAGCGCAGTGAAATGTGGTACAGTAAATGATTTTGCAGATTGTAATGCACTGCCATCTAATTTAATTCAATTGTTTACATAACCTCAAGATGGCGGCTGTGCGAAATTTTAAAATTAAATTTTTATTTCTTCTGTCGTAATCATGCGATCGAAGTGAAAGTTTGAATAATAAACCTAGGCATAAATTGTCCTTGAATGGTACATAACTCTATGGCCTATACATATAACAATCCTAATTGGCGAGGTTCCGAAATATTTAGATGGTTCTCAATATCTATGAATCTTTTACAGCAACCAAACTGATTTTTTTTATGTTCATAGAGACTATGAACATATGTTCACCTATAGGACTTCGAGTACCTAACCTGGTGAGCACAAATCCAACATGTCGGCGACGCGAAGTATAAATATTTAAATGGACGTTTCTCGCGAATCAACTATCCGAGTGCCGTGAAACGTTGCACGTTAAATGCTTATACAAATGTTGATCCACTAACATCTAATTTATTTCGATTGTTTGCATAATCACAAGATGGCTACTGTGCGTAATTTTAAAATCTCGTTTTTACTTCTTGTGTTCTAATCATGCGATTGACGTTTGAATACCACACGTTCACAATAATCTTAATGTAATAGTACAAAAATAAAAATCCAACCTGGCGACCATCTGAAATATTTAGACGGTTCTCAATATCTAAGAATCTGTTACAGCAATTAAACTGAAATTTTGTATGTTGATAGAGGCCATTAACATGAGCAGGATATATGAAAATAGGCTGTATAGTTCTTCACGGAACTTCTTGTTAGAATACGTGACCAATCATAAATATATGTTGACTTATGGTTTTATACACATTATTATTATTATTATTATTATTATTATTATTATTATTATTATTATTACATCGTCAATAAGGAATCGGGCTATCATAGTCAATTTTTATGTAATTTTAAACATAATGAGTTCAATAATGAAGCAACACTTGAAACTCATTAAATTTATCATCATTCTCTCGAATGAATGATCACCTAAGAATTCTTTATTTCTATAATTTAATTTAATTGAAAGTTCTTAAACTAAAGTTCCAGGACAGAGGTTTGGGAAAATAAATGCACTTACCATGTAAAGAAAAATGTGTAAGTCGACGGGGGAGAAAATATTATTAAGTAGAGTAATAATATATGCCAGCACTTGGTCGATAGAAAGATATTAAACAAAAAATTCAGACCGATTTAATTGTTATCTGATTCTAATAATTTGCACACCTCTTTAGATATGGAAGGAAGGGTTGAGAGAAAGAACTGTAGGGGTAGACCAAGGGTAGAATATTTTAAACAGATTGTCTTGTAGGTAAGGTGTGTAGCTATGTAGAGATGAAACGATTACCTCAGGACAGGGAGGCATGGAGTGCTGTATCAAACCAGTCATACAACAACAACATTAACAACAAACCATAGATTTTATTTTTTCATTCATGTTTGTACATATTTCCCACTGAGCAATTCGCAAGTCAGTCAAACCGTAAGCAGTGATAACTTGAGAGAGGCACATTGGCAATGCTCAGGTAGTGGGAACTGCACAAGCGCACAGTCGTCGCCGCGGTGCTACGCGACGCTTGAAAGCAGATTCTCGTCAGTAGGCCGCGGACGCGCGGACGTGATAGTCCACCACGCGGAGGCATGCGTCAGTAACTTAGCTCGTCCGTCTGCTAATTGACAGCTCACAGGGAACAAACGTAAATAGTCTATGTAAGTTTGTACGTAACTTCTAACTGGAGGACATTGTCGCTAAACTTGCAATATCGCTTATCTGACACTAGCTTGCCACTGAGGGTGAGTGGTTATCGTGTCGCTTTACTAACCCCAAGCTTTCAGGTTCGCTCCTGGACGTGTAAGTGATTTTTGAAAGGTGTCAAAAATCACGATACGCATGTCGTACTATGTTGGCATGTTAAAGAATCTATTTGATTTCAGTAGGTCGTGTTCACAATGGCAAAATTAATCTCGGATTTTCCGCCAACACAAAGTTCCTCATTTCCCTACTAGTAAGCGCTACAGAGTCAAGGAGCGTAGATATCTAACCTCCTTGACTTTCATAGTGCTTCAAGGAATAACGAAATCTGATATGCAAGCTGCCCTCTGGGTGTCAAATAACAAAGCTTGCACCCGGCACCCGAGGCCATACGATATTATTATTATTATTATTATTATCTGGTACTGCTCTTCTTTATCCATATGATCGGTCACGCTTATAAGGTGTATGTGAATGTGCCGACCAACCGAACAATTCACGTTAAGTTCGCTTTCCTGTGTACTTTGAATGTAATGTTCTGGTGTTTGTGTGAGACTTCAGTCTTTCGACTAGTTTGATACAGACCTCCGTGATTCTCTGTCCTGAGCTAATCGTTTCATCTCTACTTGTCTACCATACTCTACAACCCAGGCAATCTGTTTAATATATTATAACCTTGGTCTACCCCTACAGTTCCTATCCTTGACCCTTCCTTCTATAACATAGTTTGCTTTTCCTGGGTGTCTTAGTACGTGTCCTACCAACCTATCTCTTTTCTTCATTAGCAGTCGCCAGAAACATCTCTCCTCTCCCAATCTTCTTAATACCTCTTCATTCTTTACCCTATCTACCCATCTGATCTTCATGATTCTCCTGTAACACCACATTTCAAACACTTCTATTCTTCTCTCCTCTGCTGCTCCAACAGTCCAAGTTACACTTCCAGAAAGCCCCACGCTCCAGACCAAGGCTTTCAAAAATGACTTCCTAGTACCTAAATTTACATTCGATGTCAACAGATTCTTTTTCTGTAGAAATGCTTTATTTGCCTGTGCTAAACTACCTTTTATATCCTCTTTGCTTCGTCCATCACTGTTTATTTTGCTTCGTAAGTAGCAGAAGTCTCCTTAGGTTATTACATGCCAATTCGATATCCATAGGGGTTTATGATTTCTTTCGACTGCATTCCAATTTTTTGTTTTACATTTAATGATTTTCATCATGAATTCTTTCATCAAGACAGAATCCATACCATTTAAAAACTCATTCAAATCATCTGATGTGTCGCCTAAGGTGACAATGTCATCAGCAAATATCAGAGTTGAAATTATTATTCGTCAAAGTCAGTTTTTCTTTCTGTAGGAATGTTCTTTTCTACTGTACGATACATTTAAAGATCAATTTTGTGTATGTAATTACACAGGAAAATGAACCTAACGTGGATTATTCTGTTGGACAGCGCATCCACACACGGTTGGGAGGGGTGACCAAACATAAGGACAATTATGGAAAACAATAGCATTGTCAGATACTTGGTATTGCAAGTTTAGAAACTTTGATTGCACACTTAGAGCCAGTAACTACTGTAGTACTTAGCTTACCCCCTGTTTGTATCACACCAAGTAGTTTTGTAGTGATGGAGAAGTAATTGATTGATATCTAAAGTCTGTTCAGCGCTTCGGTGGTGTAATTGGTAGCATGCTTCTATGCCCAAGATCGCGGGTTCAAACCCGTCCAAAGCCGTCGGATTTTTTAAGAGTATTAAAAATCCCTCAGTATGCTTTCTTCCGAAGGAAGGCAATTAAAGCCAGTGGTCCCATGTCATAGATTTATGGCATGTTAAAGAACATTCCACTAATTACACCTGTGTGAAGCTAAATTATAGATTAAACACTTGACAAACGCTCTTAGTTTCCGACGTTCGTCACCAGGAGCCGACTGCGGTGGCATCTGGTAACCAAGTTCTGAACTAGTAGTCGTTGACGGTGGTGTTTAGCGGCAAAAGTAGGAACTACTTGAAATAATTCAATGTCTGCAGTCCTTACTTGAATTGAAAACAGATAACACACACTAATACAGTCATCACAATTAACACCGGTTATCAGGCAGATTATACACTCACCCGAAGTACATGGGGCTATACGACCGCGTTGTCGCAGCTCCTAAACTGAGGAATCAACCAACCAAATTCTGTTCGCCGAGTGGAGATAGTGGAAGTAAACAAAGTTGTACACGTGATTGCAGGGCTGTCCACAAGGGGAGCATAGAGCTGTGCCTGTTGAAGGTACGCCAACTTCAGTGCTGTATATAGCCTACAAGTGAAGCGCTGTAGCAGGTAACCGATAAGTCAGCGCGGTTTATTTATTGTTCCATCATTTATTCTCCGACCTCTGAAATTCAGGAAATATAATAATGTGGTAGTCTTTCCATTTCCTTTCCACATCGCAGTATCATGCCCGAAGAATCAGACTATGATTGATTTCGCCCATGAGTATTCGATCTTGATCCATCTAAAGCATCATTTGCTCCGTGCATCAAGTCAATACTGGTGTCCTCTGCTGCCCGGTACCAGCATATACAGTTTGCTCTTCCGTTAGTTAAGTGTACCTTGCATAGGTATTTGGAATTGTAAACCGGAATGCAATAGTGGACGTCATCTAAGTGTAAACCATGGATAGAGTATATTGGGCTGATCGGAATATGTACAAAACCTGTAGTCTTGTAATTTTCTAGGTTAAGTGGAAGAACACTTAACCTTACTCTGTATCTAAACTGATGCACGTCCGAATTTATGTTGAATGGTCATCAATTATGAGAGGAGACACAACACACAATGCAAAAGTCACATTCAAGAACGAATATTGGGGTTATACGTTACTGTAACTAAGGATCTAGCAACCATGGCATGAATATATACAAACACTTCAAAATGACATTTTCACAGTCATGGCAATGATTCCTCCACAGACACTACATAAACACATTTGTTTTCGAATAAGGTACTTACAAATCACTATACAAATCAGAAACAAAACGTATTAAAGTGTGAAACTTCTATAAAAAGCTTAAAATACGAGGAGCTCAAAGTCAAAGTCTGTCCACCAAGTCACGGCGACCTGTATTCATTGTTTGTTTATGTATTTAATTAATTAATTAATTAATTCGTTCTTAACTGACAGGCAACAATATACAGTGCTGCAAGTCTTGTCTTTTCTAGCGCTACGGCATGACTAATGATCTCGGAGCTTCTTGGCTATCCTTGTCTGGCAGAGCCGATGATATGAACTGGGCGTGTTTCCCTGTCCAGGCAGTCAAGTGACCACGTGCAAGTATTTACTATCTCGACTCGGCACCGGGTGAGTTAGCCGTGGTCGTTACGGCCTGACTGCTGGCAGTCGCTCACATCCGGGAGGCGAGCTGGTTCGAATCCCCCCGCCGGCAACCTTGAAGATGGTCTTCTGTGGTTTCCCATCTTCCTTCCAGGCAAATGTCCGGGTTGGTCCCTAACTATAGGCCACAGCCGCTACCTTCCAACTCCTCGTCCTTACATTCAAACTTTCCTCCCCAGACCACACTCCACACGCAACGGTACATGTAGCTCACCCATCGGGTGTCCGCCTCGAAGCAGCTACAAAACTGGCGAGTCGAACATTTCCTCGGACACTCCCGGCACTAAGAGCCATACGATAAAAAAAAATTCTCGACTCGGCGAACAGACTTTAGTTATAGGTTATCCATCGTCGATGCAGTAAAGGAAGGTCACCGAAAAATAAAATCCCTGAACCCGGAGCCTCCGAGTAAGAGGAAGACGCGCTACCCCAATACCACGTGGTCGGCGTAAATCATTAACAGTCGAATAAATTACACTAACTCGATATTTATTGAAGAATGGAGTGCTTAATGATAGAAGGAAGCTTTTATAAAGCTTCACGTGTCCGTTAATCGTAGTGTCATGAGCCCCGGGACTTCCTTTTCCTTTACGTGGATGTAACATTTCACTTCAAAATACTCACATGCGTTAACCGGGATTTAAAACCCAGCCCTTCTTGGTGTGAGGCAAGCAGCTTGACCACTGTCCCATCATACCCCAAAATAAAGTACTTACTGACTTTGCAAGTAAACAATGTTAGCACATTATTTGTCGAGAAAAACCGGTGGAGTTAGATAGCAACAAACATTAATTACTTCGAAAAATAATCAATCGTCTCTTCTTTTGTAGGGGGGCAGATAACCTCACTGTTGAATCTCTTAAAACAGCACTAACCAACTAACAAACTAAATAACTAAGGAATTAACTACTTCTGTCGGTGATTAAGTCAAAGTAGAGTGCGTATGGACTCACTCTTCGGTCCAATTCAAGTGAATGATAGATATCTTGGAACATTTTATATGCTTGATTTATAACAAACGTTTGGAGCTTTCAGTCGGTCAACACGAATGTACCCAAAAGAGCTGGGTTATTCCCTAATCCTGAAAAAAAAATTACGTGAGATTAATAATAAAAGAGGCAGTCAGTCTGAAAGACTCGTAACTCCAGAGCTCACCAGTGAACTCAGTACGCATGCACCAAGCGGTACTATGACGTCACACACCTCAGTGCATTCTCGGTATATTTCGTGACGTCGCCATAACGTAACGACCAAGTCGACTAGATCATTCGTGTTGACCGACTGAAAAGCACCAAACTTTTGTTTACTAAGGCAACACTGAAAATTGCTTCAAACCCCACAATGCTTCATTTATTATTTTATTTTTCGCATGGTACAAATGATCGACGTATGTATATACAAATATGCGCATAATAATCAGAAATGAACATCAAGGCTCTTCAACCAGGAAAGTGCTGGAGCTGATGCTTTCATGAACTCTTCCCATTCGCCTGCGAAACTACGCTGTGGGCACACCCGAATGATGTGGTTCATCATCTGTTCTTGAGCTCCGCAGTCACAAGCTGGTGATTCTAGCCACCCTCATTTGTGTAGCATTGCTTGATTGAGAAACATCCATTAGATCTCTGTTGTGACATACTCACGACACGAAGGTATCCTTCTAATTTTGCGGTATCTCAGAAAAGTGGAATCACCAAGCCTGTGTTGCACCTGCCATGTGTTGGGTATCGATTCCATAATTATAGTTCTGCGTGGATTTGAAGCGTTGCCCTTTGGCATCATATAAATATAATATAATATAATATAATATAATATAATATAATATAATATAATATAATATAATATAATATAATATAATATAATATAATATAATATAATATATACCAAGACCAAGACAGTAGGCCATTCGACATGCTTCCTGGTGTGGTTGAAAACTGTGCGGCACCCATTGGGCACACACTTTCCACAAGTGCAGTCGTTCCTTCATGAAGGTGTGCACGGCGGTCCTGTGTAATGAGTGCATCAACCAGCTGGACGTTGTCATCGGTAATGCAGGGGGGTGCCCCATACTGGGCATCATCGGCTAACGACACCCGTCCTTCCCTGAAGCGCTTGTGCCACGCTTTGACCCTTGCAAGGGACATGCAGTGTTCACCATACAATTGTGACATTCGTCGATGAATGTCCCTTCCCCTACTCCCTTTCGCTGTCAGAAACCGAACAACACCTCTTTGCTCTTCGTTTGACGCCTCCATGTCACTGTGTGCAATGCGACTGTCAGCGTTGGACGATTGATGCATGCTGCTGCTCGCCTCGTATCGTCACGTGACGTGCACGCGTGCCCTCTAGCGACGGGCTGTGACCTTACACGCTCTGGTCAGACCCACACCTCATTACACACGCAACAATTAGCCGATGTCGTCACCGGTTTGCGCGTTACAGCCTCCGGCTCGTTACTTTTTGAACGCACCTTATAATTTGTAGTTCAGTTGCATTTTAGGTGTGGCTTGTTCTAATTTTCAAGCCAATCTCCAGTAGTTTTGAAGCCATCCCATAACAAACGTTGTTGCTTATTTTAGGGGTGCGACATCGCAGTCATATAGGCCGTGTATTTTTGTGTGTATGGAATTTGTGTGACAAACTGTGTTTTTGTAATGGCTGTACTAGGGTGCGTATTTGTAAATTAGGAATATAATTGGGAAGGAGGCAGCCATGGCCTTAAGTTAGGAACAAGAGATGGGGAACCACGAAAAACCACTTCCAGGATGGCTGCGTTGGGAATCGAAACCTACCTCTTCTCAGTTTTACCTCACACCAGAATTGAAATGTTTAAAATCACGTTTATATTTCTCGTGTCCTAAACAAGCGATAGAAATGTAGGTTGGTATAAAGAGCTTCGATTATAATAAACTGTTGGCAAATCTCTTCTTTTGTTCGTATAAAACAAAGTCCCCGATTCTTGGATGTCAAGGGTAATCTCCAGAACCACTGGATGGATTTTGATGCGGTTTCACCATTCTGTAAAGGATATCTCGAGGAAGGTTTTTGTAAAAAAAAATGATCAAAGAAGCCAAGCAGTAACGATTTCTGTGAAAACGTCGAAACATAAAAACCTGGCGTCCGTGTGCTTTTTACGCTTACCCTGGTCAAACCGTTAAAAATATCAATATGAGTGTAATAATTGTTGAGCATGAAAGGTTCTACCGAAAATTCCGCGGGAGAATATCTCTATTCTCAATACTGTACCCAATTGTCATCATGTGGAACATGTGTTCGTATCCCAGCTAACTCACGGTCTTTCGAGGTATGGGACGTTCATGCCCACCATACGACCACATGTTCAGGATTTGAGTCTGTCAGGTAACTACTCTACATGAAAGAAACAACATATTCCTAAATGAAACATTTACTGATATAAAGTCATGGCTATACAACAAAATACAAACAAAGGATAATTTACATTTAATTCCCACAATGAAAATCAAGGTTATTTGTGAGTCTCTTCTTAATTAGTGCTTCACTGCACTCAAATCTATTTCTAACATCCTATCATTGATACTTTCAGACATCTACGAGTCTCCATAGCGTTCGCCATGTGGCACAATTTAACAAACTGGAGTATCACAACACAAAAGTCACATATCACTTTAAATGACATTAATTCAGTAATAATTAAACATTAATCCGTTTCTCACGGCATGTACTTTCATTGACATAAATTCATTACCTTATGCCTCAATTAACAAATGTTGTGTCGTGTGAATCGTCTTCCTTTTTCCCATCAATATGAAACGCTAAAGTGGTACGTTTTCCCTTCCAAAATACACATGGATAGAAATGTTTATAGTTTCACCATACAACGATTTTCTGGGTCTGGTCGAAATTATTATCGTTACAAACGTATCATGTCGTTGAAATCATCTACCCGTCTGCATAAATCAGTGCGAACCGGGCAAAAATGCACTTCAAAAAGATGCCTACATTTATTTGGTTCAGCGTTCCTCCTCAGAGAATAACTGGGCCAAATATTATCCGATCACAACGATCAAACAAGGTATGTGTGTTGAAACACATCATTTAATTCAATCGGCATCATCACAAAAACATACCTTAATCACATTTCGAAATATCGAGATTCTTCAGTGTCTCACTATGCTTTTAAAATAAAGGGACCAGGTCAACAGACCTGCCTTTCAAGCAGGCAATAAAATTAGTTCCAGCTGGCCGAGCAAGATGGCCGCCGTCCCCGTGGTCTACATACTACCCCCCTGGGCTGCTAGTAAGGTCATCTTTGTTTACAATTGCAGTACAATGGAGTTACCCTGAGTGTTGTCTCTATTAATTGAGTCATTCTAATTATTTACCACCTATATTTATAGTGTAATGGGCTCAACTCGGCTCCTATTTAACATTCATGGCTGGGGATGGATTCTGTAATAGTCTTGCCATTCTCTGGCGAATACTAGTGGCTTCGGGCGCGCATCATAATGAGAATACAAGATTTCTCATCAGCAGCTGCCTAAATAATAATAAGGAAATCTGCGTTTCCTATACGACGAACATGATTCTCCCCTCAGGGCAGATCAATTAATACATGGCTCACGCAGGGTCTCGAAGAGCATCCCTCGTGGCAATTATTCCTGCAAGCCGTGGATACAGATACCCTCCGTACCATTCGCTGCGAATAATACAAGTATGCATCACGGCAATACTATCTCGTAGATTAGCCAACTTTTCACCTAACGTGCAAGCTATGTTAGAGTGGTCCCCGCAACTTTATTGACGTAAGTCACTTGATTCTACGTTACCTCGCTCGCTCTGTGCGGCTCAAACAATACTTCTCATAGATGACTCAATTATTGAGGCACTCACGTCCTCTCTGCAATTACTCGTAAGCCAAAGCTTCAAATAGCTCCAAAAACAAGTATACATTTACTGGCTTACATTACTTTAATGGTTCACAAATACAATCCTAAGAATTGACCATATCAAATATTCATTCAACACTTCACTGACACTGAAAAACTCTCGTATCGCGCTATATTTTAGGTTACTTTCTTACTGTTTACCAAATACAGTATCTTTATATTTGACATGACACACTTTGTACGTTCTTTAGGCCTGAAATGCCTATCACATTACTGATCACTGTTACCGACCCCAGATTATTATTATTATTATCATTTAACGTTACCGTTACATTCATCACTATCTTAGGCCTGAATGGCCCTAAACAAATCACCCTCCAAGCCATATTCTACCAAAAATACGAGTGGTGAAAGCTCGTACATAAGTGACTGTTACATCTTAGTCTTAAAGTGATGCCTCGTTGTATGGTGAACTATCTAATTAGAATAACATTGTAAATTTGTACTCACTTTTCATTTTCGCTGGATTATTCCAGCACACCAGCCACGAACCTACCATGACGCTTGGTTTAAGCCATCATGCTATATCTCACACGACACATGGTAATAATATTTTTATCCCTGGCTTTTCTCATTTTAACACAATACATATTATATCACACTACACATAAACACTTTTGAAATCACTGTAATAAAACTTATATACACTTTTCGCACTATTTCACATGTGGATCCTTAATTGGACTCCTCCTAACGCCTGACCTCAGAGATGCGATGCAGCTACGACAACCGCTGGTCTCCGTGAAAGTCTATCTTGCGTGTGCGTGCGTTCGATTCTCGTCACCTTCAATACTGTTCAGTTCACCGTCATGATTACTTGTGATGCCTTCCCGGCTCCCATAATTGTAGTGATCCTGACGATACTGCGTCATTTATAACTATGACAATACCTCCTGGTATTCAGTGTCCAAAAACGTCCTAAATTATTCCTCCGCTGTAGCGAATTACACTTGCGTATAATAATGGATAAATATCTGCTGTAGATTAAAACTTCCGCGATTCATAATTACTATTAAGAAGCTGTATGATGCGCTTCCATTGTTCTTCAAATATATTCAAGTGCCGATACTCTAACATTTCGCGCACTTACTGGCAGCGTTTTAGTTTACGTGTAGACTGCAGATGAACTGAAGACGAACTGAAGACGAACTGGCTTGGTCTGCTCTGCTCCCCCTACATAAAGGTTTCTCGTAAAACGTAGTCCACAGGACACACGAGAGCGACTCCTTTCTTGAAATAATGCATTTCCATTCAAAATGACGTATACACCTCGTTTATCTAGGTGTGGAAGTCCCATAATCACTCGCGTGCAAGCGATCGCTTCGGCCAATTAATTACAATTAATCGCCTTCTTCCATAGCGTCATGACGCCACCATGGTAAATCCCCTAGTGCGTGTCTCCAAATCAATCCTCTTGGGCGTAGGCCTTGTGTTCACAGGCTCATTTAGAGATATAGGCTTTAATTTAGGTGTGAGACCACTCCTAAATTATCTCTCCTAGAATATATTCACCTGGGTGTACTTTTCACTCCATTTCGATGCTCCAATTGGCTGCAATCAATTAATTTCCGTGGGCTATTACCCTCACTCCGGTCTCAAACGTTGTCTAGTGGTGAACCCCAGAGTCATTAATTTCGAGCTGTCTTGGCGGTCCAGACGAAATGAGTCCCTTCGGCGTCACTGATCCACGCCCCTCTGTTGGCTGCGATTAGTCGAATGTCAAGCTGGCTTGCCTTCATACTTCTATGCTTCCAAACCGTACATATGCTTGCATTTTCTTATAATTATCACATTAAACAGCTATGATATTCATATTCTAGCCGTGAAATCATGCTACATTATTATATGTCATTATATAACTCATTGCTCTTCGGGTTCCCTATAGCTGTTGCCCCTCAGAGATCAATGGTTCGACTCCAGGCATAATCATGGGCCTGGTCTTCTCTGATAAGACCCGAGTTCGATGCCAATCTGCCGTGTCCGATTGGGCACAATACATCGCCCACTATAAGTGCTTTACGTTTTCATTTCTTTCAACAATCTCCATTCAATTACTGAGGCGACTGTTTACGAGATAACTAGGGGTGAGCCAACCACCCCAGTTAAAGACTAGCCAGCGGGCGAGCCTATTACCCCAGACACAGCCAGCAGCAAACTGTCAAATCGTGTTGAGTTAAGACTTCATAAAAGAGTGGTTGTGTTTGGAGTTTCCCTGGAAGTGTAACTCGGCTTTTCTTCATTTCACCTGTGAACTTTTCGTTCCGCAAAATGCACAGTCAAGTTAAGATTTAGGCTGCTTCGGTGGCGTAATTGGAAGCATGCTGAACTTCTATGCCGAATGTCGCGGATTCAAACCCGGCCGAAGTTGTTGGATCTTTTAAGAGTGTTAAAAATCCCTCAGTATGTCTTCCTTCGGAGGGGAAGTAAAGCTGGTGGTCCCATGTCATAGACTTATGGCATGACAAAAAACTTCCACTAACTACACTTGTGTGAAGACAACATTTGTAGGTTATTAGTTCTATTAGTTCCAACGTTCGCCACCAGGTGCTGAGTGCGATGCCACATAGTAGCCAAATACGTAAGCTAGGTGTCATGGATGGTAGCATTTGGTAGCGAAAGTAGGACCTACTTGAAATTAAAGTCTACAGTCCTTACTTGAATTAAAACATATAACACACACCAGTACAGCCATCACAATTAATACCGGTTATCAGACAGATTCTACACACAACCAAAGTATACTGGGCTACATGACCCCGTTGTCACAGCCCCTAAACTAAGGAACCAACCAACTAAAGTTAAGATTGGATGGAAGGGGGATTTGTATTTCATGCACCTCTCCATTTTTAAATTATGTCTGTTAAAAATTCGTTGCACATGCATCTCCATGATAATATAATTAATAGTCCAGTCAGTGATTTTAACCCATCATGCCGAGACGTATAATTGATATGGGTCGTAGTTCATTGACATCGAAAAAAAAAGCGCTTTTCACGTAATGCATTCATAACTGTTCCCGGGCGAAGCTAGTATTTATATTTAAAAAGTCCTACATGGAGTTCATACGATATGTTCACCGGTTCTCAGTATCTCCGAGACATTTTATCAATCAAACTGAAATTTTGTATGGTGTTAGTGGGCTGTTTTTCTATATTTCCTTCCTTAGTGTATTGTTTGGTCCTGTGGTTTGGTCAGCAGTGATAAAGGAATAGCGTGCCCATGTCCTTGTTGGAGTAGCACACAGAGGCTGTAATCCGCTCCGTCAGATCAGATATTTAATGGGATCACGAGAGTGTATTATAGTCTTGGTTGCGAGATCTGATCAATTATAGACCGTAATACCCGCTGAGCGTCTGTGTGCTTGCCGACATAATCAGACCACAGTTCTATATCAAAGTACACGGGGATAAATGGCCATGATATCCAAGCCACTAAAAAGAAAAAGAAAAAACCAACAACAACAAACAACTTCTACATTATAATGGTTTAGAATGTGTGTGTTTGAGTTTTCAGTCTTCTGATTGATTTGATGCAGTTCTCCATTTTGCCCTATAATGAGCTAGCACACCTTACATCCGAGACAATCTGATTAACGATCATGGGTTCAAACCCGGTCGAATTCGTCGAATTTTTGAGAGCATTAAAATCCCTCTGTATGCCTTCCTTCGGAGGGGAAGTAAAGCTGGCGGGACCATGTCATAGATTTATGGCATGTGAAAGAACCTTCCACTAACTAAACTTGTAGGTTAGGTTCAATTAATGCTCTTAAATTCAAACGTTCATCACCGGGTGCTGGTAGCGATGGCACTTAGTAGTAGCCAAGTTCACCGCTAGGTGTCGTGGACGGTAGCATCTGGTAGCGAGAGTAGGAACTACTTGAAATTATCGTCTGCAGTTCTAACTTGAATTTAACACAGATAACACACACTAATACAGTCATCACAATAAACACCGGTTATCAGACAGATTCTACACACACCCACAGTACACGGGGCTACATGACCGCGTTGTCGCAGCCCATAAACTAGGGAACCAACCAATCTGTTTAACATACTCTAACCTTGGTCTACCCCTACAGTTCTTGTCCTTGATCCTTCCTTCCGTAACTAAGTTTGCTATTCCTGGCTGTTGTTAATTCATTTAGGGGCTCTGCGACATCGTGGTCATTTAACTCCGTGTGTTTGAGTGTGTGTGTATGGGATGAATTTTTTTCCGATAACCTGTGTTATTTTGGTGTCTTTAGTAGTGTGTATTTGTAATGTAGACGAGGATTGAGATGGAGGCGGCCGTGGCCAGTTAGGAACCATCCCGGAATTTTCCTGGAGTAAAAGTGGGAAACCACGGAAAACTACTTCCAGGATAGCTGAAATAGAAATCGAACCCACCTCTTCTCAGTTTAGCCTCACGAGGCTGAGTGTAACCTGTTCCTGCTCTCAGACCAGAATTAAATTTCTTGGCAGAGCTGGGAACCGAACCCAGATGTCCAGGGCGACAGCCTCTACACTAAGAAGTGGACCAGGGCGTGTTAATATGTTTTCCTACCAATCTCTTCTCTTCATTAATAGTAGCCAGAAACATCTCTCCTTGCCCACTGGTGTTACAGGAGATTGATGAAGATCACGGGGGTAGATAGGCTTACAAATGAAGAGGTATTAAGACACGTGGGGGAGGAGAGATGATTCTGGCGACTGCTAATGGTGAGAAGAGATAGGTTGGTAGGACACATGCTAAGACACTCAGGAATAGCAAAATTAGTTACGGCAGGAAAAGTCGAGGACAAGAACTGTAGGGGAAGACCAAAGTTGGAATATGTTAAACAGATTGCCTCGGATGTAAAGTGTGGTAGCTATGTAGAGATGAAACGATTAGCTTCCGGCAAGAAGGCGTGGAGTGCTGCATCAAACCAGCCGAAGGACTGAAGACTCCAACGACAATATTCTGAAATACCCGGCGCTCACTCCCATACAGTAAGGTTGATATAAATACTAGAGCTGTTGATTCAATCGATTAGTCGGACCAATTAAACGATTAATCGAAAAATAAGATTAATCGATCAATGTGCAGTAGTCGATTAATCGAACCGATTAAGAAGTAGTTTCATGAAGATCTAAAGCCTATTTTCACAAATCCTACTTAAGTTAATTACCACTATCAACTTACAAAATTCAGTTCGATTGCTGTAAAAGATTCGTAGGTATTAAGAACCGTCTAAATATTGCGGATGGTCACCATGCTGGATTTTTATACATGTAGGTCTTAGAGTTATGAACTGTTACATGAAGATTATTGCGTACGTGTAGTATTCAAACTACAATCGCATAATTAGGACACAAGAAGTATAAACGAGATTTTAAAATTTCGCACAGCTGCCATCTTGTGGTTATGGAATCAATTGCAAAAAATTAGATTCCAGTGGATTAATATTTGTTTAAGGATGTACTGTACTAAGTTTCACTGCACTCGGATGGTTAAATTGCGAGAAACGTCTAAGTGAATATTTATACTTCACGTCGCCGCCATGTTGGATTTGTGATCACCAGGTTATTGAAAGCCCTACGGGTGAACTTATGTTCATAGCCCCTATGAACATAAAAAAATTATGTTTGATTGCTGTTATAGATTCGTAGATATTCAGCGCCGTCTAAATATTTCGGATGGTCGCCACGTTGGATTGTTATGTGTATAGGGCATAGAGTCATGTACCATTAAAGGGAAATTATTGCTTAGGTTCATTATTCAAACTTTCCCTTCGATCGTAGGATTACGACACAATAAATATAAACTTAATTTTAAAATTCGCACAGCCGCCATCTTGAGGTTATGTAAACAATAGAACTAAATTAGATACCAGTGCATCACAATGTGTGGGCTATGAATATTTGCTGTACCAAGTTTCATTTGCGTTTGGATAATTAAATCGTAAGATAAGTCTATTTAATTTTCAACTTCGCGTGGCCGCCATGTTCGTTTTGTAGTTAACCGATTTTTGAAAGTCTTATAGATGAACCTCCAGGAATACCTTTTAACTCCATTCAAAATTTCAGGGTGATACTGGTAGTAGATTCAGAGATATAGAATGCCAGTGAAATATTTCGCACAGCCGCCATCTTGAGGTTATGTAAACAATTGAACGAAGTTAGATGTCGGTACATTACGATGTGTATAAACATATACTGTACCAAGTTTCATTGCGTTTGGTTGGTTAAATCGCGAGGAACGTCTATTTATATGTCGCAAATTCCCTTGGTCGCCATGTTGGTTTTGTAGTTACCAGGTTTTCAAAAGTCACATAGGTGAACTTCTAGTATTTCTCTTTTTCACCTGACAAAATTCCAAGGTGATATCGGTAACAGATTCGGAGATATTGAATGCTGGTGAAATAGTTCGCACAGCCGCCATGTTGGATTGGTGAGACGAAACAAAATTTAAAGGGCACGGTCGGGGTCATCCGGAATACTGCTATGAACTTACCGAGTTTCATTGAAATCGCTCGAGCCGTTTAGATTTTATTAGGGTGGGACCTACACACACACGCACACACAGACACACGGACAAAAGGTGATCTCATAAGGCTATTTTTTCATAAATGAAAATAGGCTAAAAATAGTAGTGTGGTGTAGGAAAAGTAATTCTTTTTATATATGAATTTCAGGCGAATGGCCATTATCTGGGTTGCAAAAAATCTGTGTATTGCATTATTATTTGCCATTAGGCGTGCTAGCATCAGCTATTGTAAGATTGGTTAGCTGATGCTCATGCCTTTGATTCAGGAAGATAAGAGCGATAATATCTAGAAGATGACTTCTACAACGGTGGAAAAAACATTCAGTCCAACTTCCACATCTCGCACGCATAGCGAAAAAATTGCTTTGCATTCCAGCTACTTCATTTCCGTGCAAGAGAGAGTTCAGTGAAGCTGGAAAAATATTGTTACTAAGAGAAGGGCAGCCCTTAGTTCTGAGGATGTCAAATTACTGACATGTCTGAAGTCCTGGAGCAAAGAAGTGTGACTATAAGCAACTGTGAACATCAACTTCAAACTCTTGTGTCATTAGATAATCAATAATAATAATAATAAATAGCCTTTCAAATCCCATAAGGGCTATGGCCTCCTGCTTTGCAGGGAATTGCTCAGTTTTAACTCATCAGGTGAGCAAGTCCTGAGAAGCATTCGGGGTTATTCTTTCTGATTGGGCCTTCTATATAGATGTGCAGCTGATTAAAGATTAAGTAAATTATATTACGCTGGCATAACATTCGCTACAACAATCTTTATTTCTGAGTCTGGCGATACCAAGGCCTCAAATATCCATTAGTATTACGGAAATCATAATAGCCATCAACCAATATCTGGGAGCTTCTCATTGCCACTAAGCACAAAGCTTACCCTGTCTAAGCACTTGAACAATGACAGAAACTGCCAAGTCTTCACTCTTCAGTAAAATCTACGTATATTGAACCGTTTCAAATAGGTATTTTTAAAATGCAATACAAAACCTTACCGGTGGAGTTTTAACATCTAGTTTGGATGCAGATACCTATACACGTTCTTTAACATCCCACAAATCATTCACTATGTTGTGCACATATGGTCCCGGAACGAATTAACAAGTGTTTCTCAAGATAGTCGAACCTTTTGAATTCCTTGTAACAGGTGATGCAGTAAGGTTATTTTCCCTAGTGAACACGATGATGTTTCCTCAAATTAGAGCGCGAGACAATGTGGTCTCATCCCTGAGTGAACGACAAAATGTTCCATTAGCTCTGTCCGCCGCGAAAATTACTTCTCACATGTGCTACAAGTGTATTACCTCACTCCAGTGTGAACAACAGGGTGCTTCTTGAGGTCACCGCTCTTTGAGAAGCCTTGATTGCACACCAGAGATATGTACAGCTTTGCTGCATGTCCACTGAACGGTGTCTTTCTAGTTGATGCATTGTTGTATTGGTCACTGCATGCGAGTCTCCCTAGGTCTTTCCACTCCTGCCTCATCTTCGCTGTTCTTGTCCATTGTTTTCCTCCCCATTTTACGAACCAGTCTGCCCATCTGATTCTTTGTCTCCCAACGTTTCGTCTTCCTGTTCTTGGGTCCCACATCGTCATTTTGTACGTTCATCGGTTATGATCTAATCTCGCTACATGTCCACCCCATCTCCATTTGAGCTGGTCTGCTGATGTCATAGCGTCTTTCATGCCGGTTCTCCTTCTTAAATCTTCGTTCCATATTCTATCTCTCAATGAGACATGAAGTATCTTTCTTTCCATTTTCCGTTGACATCTCTGGATCATTTGTCTTTGTTTCGATGTTAATGCCCAAGTTTGTCAACCATATAGTAACACCGGTATAACGCATTTTTCCAGAACTTCAGCCTTAAAAGTGAGTTTTTGGGTCTTGTCAGCCAGTATAAACTTTAGGGACCAAAAGCTCTTCCATGCTCGTCCCATTCTTCGTTTGACCTCTTTCTCTGAACGACTTGAAAATGACATGTTCTGACCGAGATATACATATTCTTCAACATACTCCAGTGTTTCTCCGTTCACATTAATTGGGGCTTCTAACGCATTGGTCATCAGATTCGTTTTCTTCGGGTTCATTGTAAGGCCCACTTCTTTACTTGTTTTGTCTAATTCTTTTATCATTTGTTCCAGCTCTTTCGCTGATTCAGCCACCAAAACAATGTCGTCTGCGAACCGTAAATGGGTTAGTGTTGTCCCATCGATTCTGATGCCATATTTTTCTTCCCAGTCTAGTTTTCTAAACTGAATTTCCAGCAAACAGGTGAATAATTTTGGTGAGAGGGGGTCTCCCTGTTTTACTCCCCTTTCTATCATGAAGTTACATCCTTCTCTTTATGTCTTTATTCTGGCTTGGTTACCGTCGTAGAGTTTGCCTAGGAGTCTAACGAATTTGTTTGGGATGCCTTGTTTTTCCAGTGCTTCTAAGACGCTTTCCTGTTCTACGGAGTCAAATGCTTTGTTGTAATCCACAAATGCTATATACACCTCTAGATTAAATTCCTGAACTTTCTCCATGAGTTGATTTATTGTTTGCAAGTGGTCTGATGTACTGAAACTCTTTCTGAATCCTGCTTGCTCTATCGGTTGCTGTTCGTCCAGTGCCTTTGTCATTCTATTGGTTAGGATCTTCATAAATAGCTTGTAGAGGTTTACAATTAGGTTGATCGGTCTGTAGTTGTTTATGTCGTCCTTGGCTCCCTTTTTGTGTAGAAGTATGATAATGCTTTGTTTCCACTGCATTGGTATGTCTTCTGATGTGAGTATGGTATTAAATAACGTTGTGATGACTGGGATGATTAGGTCTTCTTCCACCCATATCAGAAATTCATTGTAAATTCCATCTTCACCTGGGCATTTTGCGGTTTTTGTTTGTCGAATGGCTGCTCTTACTTCACTGGGTAGTATTGGAGGTGTTTCTTCCTCTAGGTTTACTTCTGATGTATTCTGGTCCTGATGCAAGTTGGATCTTTGAGAGTTACTTGAGTATAGTGTTCTATAGAACTCTGTCGCTTGCGTCATTATCTCTTCTCTTGAGGCTTGTCTTTTTTCGTTGTTGTCTTTTACTCCCAGTATCCAATGTTTGCCTGGAGTTAATTCTTTTCTAATCTTCTTTATTGATTTTGTGGTATCCATGATTTCTTTGACCACTTTAGTGTTGTGTTCTCTGATGTCTCTTCGGATTTCCCTTTTTGATTGTTTATTGACTTCCGCATATTCCAGCGTTTTGTGTTCGTTTTCTATGGCTTGTGATTTTAGGCGTTCTCTTTCTTCGATCAAACATTTGGTGCTATCTTTAAGTTTTATTCTATTTTTCATACTGTTTCCAGGTGTTGACGATTGTTTGGCTGCGCGGGATATGCAATTTACGAGCTCTGTATAGTGTTGTTGGGCGTGCTGCTCCGTTTGTTGGTTGAAGTCTCGTAGGTTTTGTTGTAGTGCTCCGCCCCGTCTATGCATCCTGGATGTGTAGTTTTGTTGTTGAAGTAGTGTCCCCTTTTCTTCTTTATTCTCACTTTCAATCGTACCATTCTGTGATCTGTGTCAAACTTCAGACCATTTATCACTTGTATGTTTTTCACCTCTGTTAGTCTATTGGTTAGGATGAAGTCTATTTCGTTTTGGATTTTCCCATTCGAAGATTTCCATGTCCATTTGCTTTCTGGGTTTTTCTTGTAAAATGTGTTCACAATTTTAAGTCTTTGTCCCAGTGCAAACTGTATTAGTCTTTCTCCTCTTTCGTTCCTTGTTCCGTATCCGTGAAGGCCCATAGGTTCTTCTTCTTCGTATTCCTTTCTTCCTACCTTGCTGTTGAAGTCTCCAATTATGAATGTTGTGTGTGCTTCGTACTCGGCTAGTGTGGCTTCGAGGAGCATATAGAAGTCTTCAATTTCTTCTTCCGTACTTGCTTCTGTGGGAGCATAGACTTGAATTATTATGAATGTGTTGTCATTTAATTTTAGGGATAATACTATGATTCTTTCTGAGATTCCCTTTATTTCTTTTATATTGTGTTTTAAATGTCTTTTTTTTTTAAATCAAAGAACCTACCCCTTTTTGTCCTTTTGTTTCCCCTATGAAGCTAAAGACATCCCCATTTGTTTCCTCTATTATGTCTTCGCCGTATTGCCTCACCTCACTGAGGCCTAATATATCGTACCCTATGTTTTCGAGTGCGTTTTCGAGTTCTATTTCTTTATCTTGGGTTCTTAAGGTTCTAACGTTTAGTGTACCAAGTATGAGTTCTTCTTCCTTGTGTGAAGGTTGTTTCATCGTTGTGTTGTGTTGATTTCTTCTTCCCCGTTTTTTGAGGTTAAGTCTTTCCAGTGCACCCACTGGTCATTTAACAGGATTTTCTGGTATCCAACTCTTACATTGTTATTACCCTTTTCCCTTTCTTCCCAGTCTTTCTGTCGGAGTGATGCTTGGATTTCTCTTTCTTTTATTGTGAGGTCATCATCTATGAATATGTCTTGTCCTCTCAGTTTGTGTTTGTTTCGGACTATTTTTAGTTTGTCTGCAAAATTTGTGAAACTGACTTTCACTATACCTCTGTTGTTTCTGTCTTTACCGACGTAGGTTGATTTTTCTGCCGTCACTTCTTTTTCTATTGTGTCCAATATCTTCTTGATTTTGTTCTTTAGTTCGTCTTTGTTACTTTCATCATTAGTGAATTCTTTACTTTTTACCACTATGTTGTTCCTCCTTTCTCTTTTCGCCTGTTGTTCTTTTTGTTCTTCTAGGTCAGTTATTCTTTTGGATAATGTTTCTATCTTTTCTTGTATTGTGTTCTCTATGTTAGTGATTTTTTGTTCTAATGACTCATTTGCTCTTTCGCAGTATTCATTTCTTTTTTTAATTTCCTTTCTCATGGACTGAATTTCCTCTTTTGTTTCTTGTTTAAACTCTTCAGTTTGCTTTTTCAAATCTTTAAGTTCTGATAGTATTTCAGAAAACATACCTTTAATGTCGTCTCTTTGGGGTTTTGCATTGATTGTGTGTTCTTCTTCTCCCGAGCTTTCTGAGGTTGATATTTTGTTTTTTCTCTCTTTTTGCTTTATGTTTTTAGTTGAGGGCTGTGTTTTGGGTGGCATGTTGTTATATTTGCTAGTTACGTACTGTGATATATTTTACTCCTCTTCTTGGCGCGTGTAGTGTATTAATCTGCTTTGGCTTCATTCACTTCGTTTTTGCAATATAGTTCCTCTCACACTCCTTCGCTTCTATTTTAGTGCTAAAATATATCTATGTATATTGTTAAAAGTTTTCACACCTTAGTAGCAGGTTTCTGGTTTTCTTGTGTGAGCTGATACTATGCCTGTGCTTTGTGCTGTAAAACGTTCGTTATGCGACGAATGTCCTCTTTCATTGTTGACAGGCCAGCGTCTTGTAGCTGGTATGTCTCATTCTCCATACAGAGTTTCTTCTGGTCACATGTTATTTTTGTGGTAAGGCATTCATACGGTTCTTTGTTGCTGTATGCGATTAGTGTTTTGGTGAGCTTTGTGCTATATAACCTCACTAATCTCCTTCTGTTGTGCGATGTAATTAATTTCAGATATTTACTTATTTACCTCCAATTTGGGTGATTCCTGGTTTTCTTTCATTGCGTACGTCTTCCTCGGGTACTTTTTTCACTTTTAAGCTGCACTGATATCGTTTTACCGTGTAACGGATCCAAAAACCGTGGAGCTCGGAAATGGCGCGTGTTTACTTGACAACCTTAAACAACACCTAATAATATTTAAAATATTAGGCCTATTAGTAACTTAAATGCTTCTCAGTTGATTATTTTATCATTTTAAATGATCTTGTCGACTTCGTCGTTACGCTGGGGTCTGGCGTTACGTTATGGTGACGGTACGAAATGTACCGAGAATGCACTGAGGTGTGTGACGTTATAGTACCGCTTCAGCTTCTTCCTTTCCCCGCGCGCTCCGGTGAGCGTGACGTCATCCAGCCTGCTACCTCCTTTGAACTTGGTTTGCACGCAGTACGCACGTGATTCTTGCTATCTCTGCGGCTGCATCAGGGTTCGTTCGCAGATTTACTTATAGTCTACAACACGACTTGACAAGTTTAACATTTTGTGAGGTCTAGTAAAGTGTTACAATGGAGTCCGTTGAAGGTAATAGTGCTAATATTTCTACTAAAAGTAAATCTAGTGCTCAACGAAATAAAGAATATCGAGCGCATAAAAAGTTAGAACTTGGCTTCGAGCGAAGCGAGAAGACTCCATGTTTTCCAGCATTTTTCAGCACTTGTAGCATTTGAAATGATATAAAGTCTAGTCTTTCAGACTGACTGTCACTCTTTTTTACTTGCACGCCACCAATACAATTAAAAATAAAAATTATATCTTCTTCATAGCAAATGGAGTTGTAAGCATTTTAAAATATAATATTCAAAGTATTTCTTGAACCGATACTGTGTGAAACCGAATAAAGTTCAATTAATCGACCGATTAACCGATTATAGCATTCGGTTAGCGGATCAAAACTTTTAATCGATCGACATCTAATATATAAAAGTGAAAGTCTGTATGTATGTATGTATGTATATATGTTGGTTCCGTATACAAATCTACACCGTTCCACCAATCTCAACCATATTTTGCATACACATAGTTTAGGACCCAGAAGGAACCGCTGGCTACATGAATTTTCGATAGTCTTTCTCATTCTTCTGATTTCGGCTCTTTTTCACTCATAAACAGGCTAATCAAATCATAAAATATACTCATGAAGGAATGGCAAGGCAGATAGTTTCCATGGCAACATAGCTCAAGTCGAGACACGGCCGACTTGATGCCAATTGCGCTCAGCACTACCGGTATAGAAAATGAGGATCTTTACTTGAAATCCCGTTAGTTACTCAACTGCTCACACAGCACTGTCAACCGAGTTTAGCATAACAAAGACTTGACACTATCTACAATATATCTGTCAAATACCACTCACTCACTCACTCATTCACTCATCGCGAAATCTCAGAAACCACCGAACGGATTGGAATGAAATCTGTATGCAGCTTACTCAAGGGCCGCAAATGCCCCCTAAGAGAGAAATTTTGGCTATTCAGGTTCTAAAGGGGTGTTAAGGGGGTAGACCTGCATTTAATTGAATAGCAATATCTCCCGATTGGTTTCATGGGGGGATGTGATACTCGGCATATAAACTCATCATTAAAAATAAGAAGACATGTGTCTGAGGGTTTTTCGATGTGGTGTATATTATGAGGTGAAAGGGGTGAAAAGTGGGGATTAAAAGATTCTTAACGGAGCGTGTGTCTCTTAAACAACATAGGCGAGGAGTTTGAAACACAGCGAAAAAAAATCAACATAAAAAAGAAGTAAATATGTGTTTGACAGTTTTTTCATAAATCCAATTTAAGGGGCCCATGGGGAGAGATGAAATTCTGGGGGGGGGGGGGAACAGGAAAGAAAGTGTCCTAACTGATTGACTGACTGGCTCACTCATCAAACTCAGGGGAAAAAATGCTTTAAATTAAGTTAATAGCTGTTCGACAGTTTTTTTTTTCATAAATCAAATTTAAGGAGTTCATGGGGAGGGGTGAAATACTGAAAAAAGAAAATTGAAAGAAAATGTCCAGACTCACTCACTTACTCACTCACTCATCATCGCCTAGCCAAAATTATTGAAGTTAGAAACATGACAGTTTGGGGATATGTTCATTGTATGTCAAAACCGTCTACTAAGGGAGGATTTTCGGATATTCAGGTTCTAAAGGGGTCTTAAGGGGGTTAAACCTGCATTTCATTGAATAACAATATCTCCCGATTGGTTTCATTGGGGGATGTGATACACGGCATATAAACTTATCATTAAGAAGTAAGGAGACACGTGTCTGAGGGTTTTTCGATGTGTTTATGAGGTTAAAGGGGTGAAAAGTGGGGATTGAAAGATTCCTAACGGAGCGTGTATCTCTTAAACGACATAAGCGAGGAGTTTGAAACTCAGCGGGAAAAAAATCAGCATAAAAATAAGTAAATATGTGCTTGACCGCTTTTCCATAAATCCAATTTAAGGGGCCCATGGGGAGGGGTGAAATTCGGGGGGGGGGACAGGAAAGAAAGTGTCCTAACTGATTGACTGACTGACTCACTCATCAAACTCAGGGGGAAAAAACTGCTTTAAAGTAAGTAAATAGCTTTTCGGCAGTTTGTTTTTCAATCAAATTGAAGGGGTTCATCGGGAGGGGTGAAATTCTGAAGAAAAAAAATTGAAAGGAAATGTCCTGACTCATTCACTCACTCATCATCACCCAGCCAAAAATATTGAAGTTGGAAACTTGACATTTCGGGGATATGTTCGTTGTATGTCAAAACCGTACACTAAGGGAGGTTTTTTTGGATATTCGGGTTCTAAAGGGGTCTTAAGGGGGTTAAACCTGCATTTCATTGAATATCAATATCTCACGAGTGGTTTCATTTGTGGATGTGATACTCGGCATATAAACTAATCATTAAAAATACGCAGACATGTGTCTAAGCGTTTTTCGATGTGGTGTATTATTATGAGGTGAAAGGGCTGAAAAGTGGGGGTTGAAGGATTCCTAATGGAGCATGTAGGCCTATCTCTTAAACGACATAGGCGAGAAATTTGAAACTCATCGAAAAAAATCAGCTTAAAAAGTAAGTAAATCGGTTTTCGACTGTTTTTTTATAAATTAATTTAAGGGGCCAATGGGGTGGGGTGAAATTCTGGGGATAAAAAGGAGAGAAAGTGTCCTAACCGACCGACTCAGGGGAAAAAGACAGCTTAAGAAATAAGTTAATAGGTGTTCAAGCGATTTTTAATCAATCCAATTTAAGGGGCCCATGGGGAGAGGTGAAATTCTGGTAAAATAAATGAAAGAAAATGTCCTGTCTGACTCAATTACTCATCACGCCCAGCGAAAACTATTAAAGTTGGAAACATGAAATTTTGGGAATATGTTCGCTGTATGTCGAAAACGTTAACTAAGGAATGATTTTTGTTTATTCGGGTTTTAGAGACGTGTCAAGGGGGTAAACGTGCATTTCATTGAATAACGATATCTCATGAGTTGTATGTTTGGGGATGTGATATTCGTTATATAAACTAATCATTAAAAATAATCAGACATATGTCTAAGGGTTTATCGATGTGGTGTATATTATGAGGTGAAAGGGGTGAAAATTGGGGGTTGAGGGATTCTTGACGGAGCGTGTATCTCTGAAACGACATAGGCGTGAAGTTTGAAATTCGGTGGGAAAAAACAGCTTAAAATACAAGTAAATAGGTGTTCGAACGTTTTTTCATAAATCCAATTTAAGGGGCCCTTTGAGAGGGGTGAAATTATGGGTGAAAAAACAGGAAAGAAAGTGTCCTAACTGATTGACTCACTTACTCACTCATCAAACTCAGGGGGAAAATAGCTTTAAATAAGTAAATAGGTGTTTGACCGTTTGTTTCATAAATCCAATTTAAGGGGTTCATGGGGACGGGTGAAATTATCAAAAATAAATGAAAGAAAATGTCCTGACTGGCTCACTCACTCATCATCGCCCAGCCAAAATTATTGAAGTTAGAAACATGAAATTTTGGGGATATGTTCGTTGTATGTCGAAAACGTCCACTAAGGAAAGAGTTTTGGATATTCAGGTTCTAAAGATGTGTTAAGGGGGTAAACGTGCTTTCCATTGAATAACAATATCTCACGAGTGGTTTCATTTGGGGATGTGATACTTGGCACATATACTAATCATTAAAGATAAGCTGACACATGTCTAATGGTTTTTCGATGTAGTGTATATTATGAGGTGAAAGGGATGAAAAGTGGGGGTTGAAAGATTTCTAACTGAGCGTGTATCTCTTAAATGACATAGGGAGGAGTCTGAAACTCGGAGGAAATCTATCAGCTTAAAAATAAATAAATAAATGAATAAATAAATAAAATAAATAAGTGTTCGACCGTGTTTTCATAAATGCAATTTAAGGGGCATATGGGGAGGGGTGAACTTCTGGAAGACAAACGTCCACTAAGGAAGGATTTTTGGATGTTGGCTCTCATCGACCAACCAAAACTATTAAAGTTAGAAGAATGATATTTTGGGGATATGTTTGTCGTGTGTCGAAAACGTCTACTAAGGAGGGATTTTTGGGTATTCAGGTTCTAAAGGGGTGTTAACGGGGTTAAACCTGCATTTCATTGAAAAACAATATGATACGACTATGACGTGAGCGAAGCGAGGCTAAAATTGAGATGGTGTGTGTCTGTGTATTACTCAATCTCGCAAGTACCACTGGTCCGATTTACGTGAATTTTACATGGAAGGAGCTGATTTTCCTGGTTAACATATAGGTTACTTTTGATTTCAATACTTTGCACTATTTAAAATGGCGACCATTTTAGTGACGTCACTACACCCTTTGGTTTCAAACTTTCATATTTCCATTTCAAATAAAAAGAGAACGCTAAGAAATAGCAAACTTTTGATGGCATATGCGAGGTTTAAAACTACATTTCCTATCCGAAAGGTATCTGCAACTGTTAGCGAGTAAAACCTAAATTTGTGCTATAAAACACGGTCAACGCCGAGCGGTGTAGTTGGACAAAATGTTCCATCCTTAATCTCCCTCTGCGCAGCACCTCGCCTATCCCCTGTTTTAACTGTCACCTTCACATTTTAATTTATTTATGACGCGTAGCGAAGCACGGGTACTTCAGCTAGTCTCTAATAAATACTACGTGATTTGTGGATAATTTCGTCTAACTTCCTTTTTACAGAATTCAGTAGATCGCAACTGGTAACTCATTGCATTGACTTTTCTTCACCTCGACTCCATCACTCTCCCTGTACTACCTGTACTACTACCGTGAGAGAATACACTTCTCAGAAACTCAAAATGGTCCACCTGTTCTACGAAGGTGGATCAAAAAGTTAGTTGCACTAACGTGCTGCAGCAGCGCGCTGTGTGTCGCAAACGTGGGCACAGCGGAGAAAGGGACAGACACTGCCCACACATCTGTTAGACAGGTCGCTGTGGTGTCTCGTCTTGTATCGTGTGAATAGCGGCCAAATGCAATGGCGCGTCGACTGGACGTTCACTCCAAATATGAGGTGCGTGCGACAATCCGATTCCTATGGACCAAAAGGAAGAATAGCATGGACATTCATCGAGAAATTAGTGCTGTGTATGGGGAGGGGCCATTTCCCGGCAAGGGATCGTAAAGTAATGTCAGCAATTCGAAGCCGGACCAAGGCCGCACTAGATAGACAGGCCACAAGTCTGTCCCTCCACTTTGGTCGCTACGTCACACATGTAGCCGGACGCTTCACTTCTCGCCACATCACCAGTGACTTGTAGGCTGAGCTGAACCTCGCGGCAATGACGCATTTAATGGTATTTAATGATTGAAACGTGTATGAATATAGTGAATTATGCCCACGTCGTGTTGTGTACCTGGTTGTAGAAGCAACTACAGTTCAAAACAGCATAATATTTCAGTGTTTAAATTCCCTACTGACTTGGTTGGGAAACAAAAGTGGATCTTAGCCATCCATCGATCCGAATTTGTCCCTTCGGCAAGCTCTGTTGTGTGCATATAACACTTCGACGAAAGGTTTATAATTAGAGAGGATTCTGTTAAAAGACCCGATGGGTCCATTTTAACTGTAAAACGTGACCATTTGAAACTCGCAAACGATGCTATTCCTACTAAGTTTGAAAATGTGCCTGCCTATCTGTCAAAAAAACTTCCAACACCGAGGAAAACTCCTATTCAAAGACAAAAAGAAATTGAAAAACGGGAAGAAGAAAGAATAAAAGCTGAATAAGATGATAGGATCAAGGACTTCGAGGACGTTAAAGGTAATTTCAGTATTAAATGCAAATTAGATTTGACAAAGTTTTTGTCAATTTTGACAGCCAATGACTCTGTATTTTCAAAATTTATATGACTGAGGAAAATGTTCCGAAAATTGGTACTTCTTTAACATTAAACGAGACTCTTGATTTTAAAGCCGTAAAGCATGATATTTTGATCAAGGGTAACCCTATACGTGCATTAGGTGACAGAGGCAAGATGTTAAAATGGTAGAATTTGATAAGTATCTGTAACTTCCTGTTTAGTCCTGCTTGTGACTCAAAAGTGACTGTCCACGACAAAATAGAAACTATGAACAAAATAATCGTCGAAATTAAAAGTGAAGTTGATGACTGTGTAATTAGTGATAAAATAGAATTTTGCAAGGAACAGTTAAACTTAGCCTTTGCAAAGAAAGTTTCTTACCCCTGTATACTCATAACATGGTTCGCTTCAATATTTTTCGCATTCCCTGGGGCATATAAGAAGATAAGACAGTCAACGTTCCTTACAATGCCTCACCCTGTGTATTTATAGTCTTTTACTGCAAAACTAGGCACGGGAAATTCGGGTATAGACGATTCGCATTGGAATTACTTGAAAAAGAAACTAAAATTGTTAAGTGAACATGAAAGATTTTGTAACTTGTTGCTGGATGAAGTCTATGTAAACCTGAGCTTAACTAAAAAGGTGGAAAGGTAGAGGGAGTTGCTCTTAGTAGTAAAAGTGGAGAAAATAACACTACATTAGCTACAACTGTACAAACTTTTATGTTGTCATCCATTCTTAAACGAAATAATGACGTTGTTGGTTTGTTTCCGTGTAAGAACCTAACGTCACATTTCTTAGAAGAACTAACTTTGCAAGTCCTTAAAGTATTAACAGATATAGGTTATAAGGTAGTATGCCTAATTTCGGATGATAACAGTGTTAACAGGAAAATGTTTGAAAAGCTATGCAAAGGCAATTTACAAACCACTTTTCAAAACCTATTTGACGAAACGCAAAAGATTTTTGTAAAGTTTGATTCTGTTCATTTATTTAAAAGCTTAAGAAATAACTGGCTTAACCAAGCTGATAACTTACATACTTTTGTGTTTCCTGAGTTTGACAAATCTGAGTCAGACAAAAAATGTTTTGCTAGTGTTGGTCACCTTAAACAGCTGCATAGAGGAGAAGAGCATAATGTAGTGTAGTTAAGCTTGCTCCTGCCCTAAACCAAAACTTTTGTACCCAACGTCTTTAGAGCGACAAAATGTAAACCTTTGTTCTAAACTGTTCAACGAGAAAAATGTCGCCGCTTTAAAACACTTTGACAAAATAAAAAAAATAAAAATGATTTTAAAAGCACAGCTGTATGTTTAGAAATAATTCTTCAGTGGTGGAAGATTGTTAATGTTAAACATGCTTTCAAAGGCGATAGATTTAACGACCCTTATTGTAACGCAATATTTTCAGTTCATGATGACAATGTTTTATTTCTGCGCAAGTTTTTAACCTGGTTAATTAGGTGGGATAATCTGCATGTTCAAGCGGAAATCAGACCAAAAAAGAGACTCGTCATGGAAAACTTACTAATGATACTCAAACAGCTTTAGTTCACATTGTAAAAACTATTTTGGAGTTGGTACATTTCTTGAAAACAAGTTTAGGATTCAAGTATGTATTGCTAGGAAAATTTCAGACCGATGAATTAGAAGCAAGATTTGGGCAATATAAGCAAATGAGTGGTGCCAGCTACCATATTTCAGTGAAACAATTCCTTGAGTCAGAACGAAAATTAAAAGCCCTAACGGTAATAAAAGCATACTCTGCTAAACACGCAGATATCCCTATTAGTGATATTTCATTAAGTAAGTATGTGGATTGCAAGAGTTCAGATTGTAAAAGCTCCAAAAACTACAGAAATTTCACATTTTGAAAGTGTGGAGGTTGAGTTTAATGATGTTTATGTTCGACCCTCACTATTATGTGTCAGAAAACTGTATCATAATGATGGTCATTATAACACTGTTTTCCATTATGATACAGTTTCTCCAGCCAATCAGAGCTCGTTCATTGACCAATTAGGTAACGATACCTTCGCGCATGCGCTCAAAATCCAACATGTCGGACATAAACACAACATCGAACTATAATAAATTACCGACATGGAATACGCTCCGTCCATATGTTCGCGTAAATAAACTGGCGAATATGAGACAAGAAATAGTACTGTACCTTAGAATCCCCAACACTAATTTCTACACAGCGCATTTACTTGAAACGACTCCGGTGACAATATTACTGAAGGGCGGCAGATGTAAACATATGGCCTGCATATGGCATTGCAAGCACACAGAGCGCATGCGTCGGTCGGCCAGAGAGCTTGGAACATGGAGATATGCTACCTAGCGCACCACCCGATCACAAAATTCTAGTTACTGAACAGATATTTATGAATATTTATGTTAAAACACGTACTTAAGTTATAATTATCGTCGAACATAAACAGTCGTATGCAACTCGCCTATAATGGTAATTAAGACACTCGTATGGAAATTATAAAACTCGCTAAAGCTCGTTTTATAAACATACTCGTGTCTTAATTATAGCCATTATAGGCTCGTTGCATAATGTACTATATTGTATCTGAGAATATTTTGTTAGATCTAGTTTATATTGGAGGATATATTTGTAAAATAATTATGAAAAACTGTACATGTAGAAGTTGTCAAGATGTTTTATTGTTAAATAATGATAATGTAACGTCAGATGTGTTAAAGCCAGAAGAAAATTATTATTTCAATGTAATCGACAGGGGAGCTTTGAAGTATCCATCAGATTTTATTGTTAACATTTTGATCACACAATTTAAATTATTTAATATACTTATAAGTTATAAATATGAATCGATGTTTTTACAATGCGACTCTCAAAGAAACATTCTGATTTTTATTGTCAACAATGTTCTGGAGAATGAAAACGTGGTGTTTGAAACATGCAGTGATTGTGGAAGTAGTTTTAAGAATTTTGTTGGCAAATGTATAGGCATATTTTGTAATATATTAATAAATAACTATAGAAAAGTTATCGAAGACAAACTCATGGCTAAGAAGAAGAAATCCTCAAGTAAGGACACCCATAAATCGCCAAAGAAAAGAAGAATTGATAAATTGAAACCTTAGGGATTGTTAGATAAGTTTTAAGCAGAACCCTAATTTTTAAAGAAGGTTCCAGCCTATTATTGTGAATTCCTATCATGTAGTTGCCTAGAAATATTAAAACTATTTTTATAGGTATTATGGGTTTTAATGTTTTACATGAAACTGTGTTCCGTTACAAATGGCAGTTGTCAGCTCAAATTTACGTAAGGAAATGTCAATTGGAGGTAATATTGGTACATAAACTGCCCTGCCACTTTTCCCCGCCCCATAAAACTCGCGTAGTACACAAGCCTAAATACAACTACATTTGAAGGCTTGTTAAAATACATCGATAAGGTTCAATAAATGAACAATACCATGGTGACAGGGAGAGCGGGCCGTACACTGCCATGCTGAACGTGGGCCACTTCTGTGACGTCACGGCCGGAACCTTGTGGCCTGTCTATCTAATGCGGCCTTGGCCTGACGCACGGATATCACGGATGAATATCGCGAGGGCAGGCCTGCAACGTCCAGGACCCGTGCAAATGTCAACAGTGTGAATGCGATCATTAAACAGAACCGGCGCATTCACCTGAGAGAAATCGCGACGCTGCGCTTGGAATTCATGCCGAAAGGAACGACGATCAAAGCGGCGTCGTATTGTCGAACGTTGCACCGGTTGCGTAAAGCGATTAAAGAGAAGCGCCGAGGGAAATTGAGCGCCTGTGTGATTTTGTTGCACGATTACGCAACACCTCACAAGGCCCGCCAAACGAGGGAACTGCTGCAGCGTTTCAAGTGGAAGGTCTGGCAACATCTACCCTAGAGTCCCGACCTAGCGCCATGTGTCTTTCGTCTGTTCGGTTAGCTCAAAACAGAGCTCGGTGGTCGACGTTTCCAGACCGATAATGAGGTGAAGGCCGCTGTCTCCGTGTGGTTGCAGAACGCTGGAGGTACTTTCTATGCATCCGGCATCGACTAGTTGGTTGTGCGTTCGCAGAAATGTTTGGAGTCTCTAGAAAACTATGTGGAAAAGTGACGTTACATTGTATGTCGTTATAGGCGTGTTGCTGTTGTATAGGTGGTGTAATAAATGTCTATAACTTGGAAGTGCAACTTACTTTTTGATCTGCCCTCGTATGTTAGTTCATCATACTTGGCATCCTATTTTACGACCATCTCATGGTGTAGCAGCTAACGTCTTGGCGGTCGCTCTGGATCTCCGGATTCGATTCCCAGTTCTGCCAAGAAATTTTAATTCAGGTGTGAGGGCTGGAATGGAGTACACTCAGCAAAACTGAGAACAGGATGGTTTGATTCCCATCTCAACCATCCCTCCCCACTTCTACTCCAGGAAAATGCTGGGTTGGTTCCTAACTTAGGGCCACGGCCACCTTCTTCCCAACCGTATTCCCAATTTATAAATGCATGCCTTCAGGAGGAAGGTATAAGGTGCGTTCAAAAAGTAAAGAGGCAGAGGCATAATTACAGAAACCAGTATCTGTATGTTAGAAGTATTGGCCCTGGCTGTTGAGGCACTTGTCCCCCTGTGACACGAGGCGGTGAATGGCGGTCTCATAAAATTCCCTGGGCTGCGATGTGAACCAGTTCACCACGTACAGCTGGACGTCGGCCTCCGAGGTGAATCGTTGGCCCCGCAGAGCCCTTTTCAGGGGACCAAACATGGTGTAATCACAGGGAGAGAGGTCTGGACTGTATGGAGGGTGGCCGAGAACCTCCTATTTGAATTTCTGCAGGAGTGCCGCGACTGTGTTGGCCGTATGAGGTCGTGCATTGTCGTGGAGCGACCACGGCGGCTATGGCGTTCACTGTCACTGGGCGGTCCTGGGTAATGAGTGCATCAACCAGATGGACGTTGTCATCGGTAATGCAGGGGGTGCCCCAGACCGGGCATCATCGGCTAACGATACCCGTCCTTCCCTGAAGCGCTTGTGCCACGCCTTGACCCTTGCAAGGGGCATACAGTGTTCGCCGTACACTTGTGACATTCGGCGATGAATGTCCGTTCCCCCTACTCCTTCCGCTGTCAGAAACCGAAGAACACCTCTTTGCTCTTCGGTTGACGCCTCCACGTCACTGTTTGCAATGCGACTGACAGCGTTGGACGATTGATGCATGCTGCTGCTCGCTTTGTATCGTCACGTGACGTGCATGCGTGCCCTCTAGTGACGGGCTGTGACCTTCCACGCTCAGTTCGGAACCACACCTCGTTACACACGCCATGATTAGCCGATGTCGTCACCGGTTTGCGCATTCCAGCCTCCGGCTCGTTACTTTTTGAACGCACTTTATACTTCGAAAGATTTATGGACCCGTTTTCAATGCCATGGAAGGTAAATGGGAACGAAGAACGAAGGAAGACCTGTATCAGCGGTTTGGAAAACCACAAATTGGCCGAGTACTTGGACAGAAGATGTTACGGTGGTTTGGCCACATCTTTAGAGCTGATCAATCCATCCAAAACCGAGTCTTTCATTAACAACCTGCTGGAAGACGCCCCAGGGGACGTCCTAGGACGCGACGGTAGGATCGAATATTGGCAATACTTCAGCAAATGGAGCCGAATGCGGTGCGCCAGAGACAGGCAGCGTTGGAATGCTATCTGCAGTAGATACCTCCTCCTTCGTGACTGATTCCTTTGTTCCCACCTGTTCTTTATTTTGTTCTCCTGCTGTAGGCCTTAAAGGCCCATAAATGCAATCAATGAAGATGATGGTGATGATGCATTAGTACAGCCATCATCAATGTATTTATCATTTCAAATGGTCTTGTCGACTTCATCGTTATGCTTGAGTCAAAGGTTATGCGTTACGGAGACGGAGACGGTGACGTCATGCAGCCGCGCGGGAAGCCTAAGTTAATGGTTAATGGAGCCTGTTGAAAGAGTCCTGGGGCGTCGAGCGACCTGGGGCTTCGAGCGAAGCGAAAAGAATACAGGGTGACTCATAAAGAGGTGTACAAGACGCCAGATAAGAATACAGGGTGACTCCTAAAGAGATATACAAGATGCCAGATAAGAATACAAGGTGACTTTTAAAGAGGTGTACAAGATGGCAGAGATGAATGCAGGGTGACTCCTAAGATGTCCTAAGGTGCACAAGATGTCAGACAAGAATACAGGGTGACTCCTAAAGAGGTGTACAAGATGTCACACAAGAATAAAGGGTGACTTCTATAGAGATATACAAGATGCCAGATAAGAATACAAGGTGACTCTTAAAGAGGTGTACAAGATGACAGATAAGAATACAGGGTGCCTCCTAAAGAGGTGTGCAGGATGTCAGAGCAAAATACAGTACAAGATGCCAGATAAGAATACAGGGTGACTCCCAAAGAGATATACAAGATGCCAGATAAGAATACAAGGTGACTCTTAAAGAGGTGTACAAGATGACAGAGAAGAATACAAGGTGACTCCTAAAGGGGTGCACAAGATGTCAGACAGGAATACAGGGTGACTTCTAAAGAGATATACAAGATGCCAGATAAGAATACAGGTGCCTCCTAAAGAGGTGTGCAGGATGTCAGAGCAAAATACAGGATGACACTTAACGAGGTGTACAGTATGTTAGATTCAATTCAAATACAGGGTGACCTTTAAAGAGGTTTGCAAGATATCAGAATCAAATAATGGGTGACCCTTAAAGAGTTGTAAAAGATGTCTAACTCAAATACAGGGTGACCCTTAAAGAGGTGCCCGCGCGGGAAGCCTAAGTTAATGGATAATTGAGTTTGTTGAAAGAGTCCTGGGGCTTCGAGCGAAGCGAGAATCCCTCCTGAGCCTTTCTAACATGTGTAGCATTTGTAGCATGCGTCATTTGAAATGATATAACGTTTAGTCTTCCAGACTGACAGTAATTTTTTTCTTATGAGTTGGCCAATATGTTTGTAAATTTTTACCGAGATCGGGGAATTCTTGTTCGCAAGTTTCCCCTGTGAGACCTATTATTCTGAGCAAAGCAGCTTTGAGCGTTCATAGTAGAGACAGCTTGTCACTGCTAATTATATCTACAGCGCATAAAATCAAGGGGATTTCAAACAAATAATTACTGCCACCTTAACTTGATTACAGGCTACACTATTTGATTGTTCCATTATTGTACGACTTACAAACAGGGCAAGCAAGCAGTTTCAAGGAGTCGGGCATAATTTACTTTACCTGAGTACACAGGCACTAATTAACCCTGCGCCATTATAAGACTGTTATTTCCAGCTAATGAAATCTCTGACACACTTCTCTTGCGACATGGATAACTTCTCTACTAAATTGCAACTGACGTAATTGTACCGAAGTCATTAGATATTTTTCAAGTCAACAATAACATAGATTTTTATTTGAAAACGTTAAGAAAGCATTTTTAGCCTGCTTTACACATTTTGCAAAAATGAGGAAAAAGTAGACTTATGAGATCGATCCAGGAAAATGTCCTTCTGTCTGTCCTTCTGTCTGTCTGTCCTTCTGTCTGGCTGTGTGTCCCCCTATCAACTCCTAAACGGCTTAAGAAATCGAAACCAAATTTAGTTTGAGTAAAGTGTATACCGGAATAACTCACATCCATATTTGAAAATGATGTCAGTGCGACCAACTGCTGAAAGAACGCACTAGAAATTTGACCTCCATGTTGGATATCTTGGAAGGTATGCATGGGAGCTATTCCAAAATTGGCACACATGTAGATAACGATATTTTAGTTTAATTTCCAGGAGGCCGTATATGACAGTGTTGCCAATATAATTTTAAGCCTGCTGATAGGTCCAATTTTTAAATACATGTAACTTCTATACTAACAAATGGATTTCGTCCAAAATTGGCACAAAAAGATATCATAATATTTCAGATTAGGATATCTCTGACCAGCACACGTATGACATTGTTGCCAACATGCTTTAATGCGTGCTGATAGATCCAATGTCTAACTGCATGTAACGTCCATTGGATTTCAACCATTGTTTTTATTATGTACTTTAAGAGATGGAACCAAGAATATATTCAGTCACCAGGGCTGCCAACTGTAATGATCTATTAGGCTATATTATACCAGGTATATTTAGAACTAATTAGACATTTCGATATTACCAACTTAATTTCGTCATTATTCTAGAAAGGTTCATATACTGTAGATTAATCATTGGCATGAAACTTAATTTTAAGAAAGGTAGGCTCTTTAGTTCGTCAAGGAACTTCTTGTTTTCAAGCAAAAATATTAAATTAGTCCCAGCAATCATTCGTGCTACCCTCATATCAGTTACCTTTAGTTAATGTAACAGATATTCATAGTCTACCCAGCTCTTACTTCCATTCAGCAAGGGAAGTCTAAATGCTGAGTTCGTTGCTACAGTAATGATAATGTTATTCTTTTAGGCCCTTTTAAATAAAGTGGATTTTAAAGACGCCAGGGTGCCAAAATGTTACCCTAAACGGGATCTTAAACGTGCCAGTAAATCTACGGACATGGCTCCCTCGCATGTGCGTACCATCAAATGCCAACTGTTAGCGCCAGAACTCGATCCTGTAACTTAGGGCACAGAAGGCGAGAACATTACCGCTGCAAAACAAATTAATACAAACCTCAGTACATGGTGCTGATGATCGAGCTGGCTAAATTCTTTAAAATGTAGCAACAACAGCAGCATCAGAACAATTTGTTTGTTATTTTGAACTTTACATTTTGTAGACTTGCAGTCTCTCTGAAGACTTTGCTACTGTGTGGTGGAGTAGTACAGGGTCATTATCTATGTGCTCCCCGATACACACGGCAAGCTAAGCCGGCTGTGACTGGCGCAGATCGCGGGCACGCGTACTTAGTTCAGCCAGTGGTTGGCGCCCTCCGCTGACTCATATCGTTAGTTCACACGTGTTTTATCATTCATATGGACCTGTATCTGCAAAGCTTAGACGTTAGTATTGTGATTACTGTGATTGTTGGTCATGCCTAGACACCAATTCGCATTACGCGAACGTGTGTATATCCATAATTCGTATATGAAAGCAGAAGATCTTGTTCCGAAACGAGACGAAAATTTCGAATCAAGTTTCCAGGAAGACCTGTGCCTAATGCCAGTACAATTATGAGGCTCGCTAAACGATTCAAAGAAACAGGCTCCATAAATAATAAGAGACTTGACAGACATTCTTTCATCAGAAGATGTCAGGTGAGTGTTACAAGAGAGGGAGGACATTTTCAGCATAGCCTATCAGCACTGTAAGTACACATTATTGAACATGTTTGGTAAAAGTATGAAAGTGCGCGACATCACCGGCTGAACCGGGTACGCACGCCCGCGATCTGCGCCAGTCACAGCCGGCTTAGCTTGCCGTGTTTATCGAGGAGCACATAGATAATGACCCTGCATATATTTGGAACGGTACAATATACTGCACAGTAAGCTTGGGCATTTTGGTTGAAGATTTTTCAAGTTTGCATTTGTTTGTTTAAATGAAATGAAATACCAATGGTTATTTAATACATTTTCTACACCTTAGTCAATAAAAATAAACTAATGTACACTAATTAATGAAATGTACTGGTTTCGGCCATATTATAGCCTTTTTCAGCGATGTTGTTAAGAAGAAAAGAAACTAATGTAATTACGAGCGAAGCTTTTTAATTATATTTTACTCGGCTTTTCTATGAACATTTTTATAAAAATAGTTGAAAACAAATCTGTAACAAATGTGGGCTTTAATTTGATGCTAATAATATTATGTAGTTCCTTGCAGAACTAAATAGCTTATTTTCATATATCGTACTTATGTTTATTTCCTCTGTCAACATACAAAATTTCAGTTCGATTGCTGTCATAGATTAAAAGGTATTGAGAACCGTCTAAATATTTCGGATGGTTGCCATGTTGGATTTTAATATATGTAGGCCATAGAGTTTTGTATTATTAGATGTGGATAGTTGCGTATGTTCATTATTCAAACGCTGATTTGGATCGCATGATTAGGACAGAATAAATAAAAAAATAATTTCAAAATTTCGCACAGCCGCCATCTCGAGGTTACGTAAACAATTGAACTAACTTAGAGGTCAGTGCATTACAATGTGTATTAACATTTGGTGTAATAAGTTTCACAGCGTTCGGATGGTTAAATCGTCTACTATGACCTTACGGAGTTTCATTGATATCGCTCCTGCCGTTAAGACGTTATTGGGGGGAGGGGGCACACACACTGACGCACACACACACGGACAAAAGGTGATCTCATAAGCCTTTTTTTTTTTTCATAAATGGAAATAGGCTAAAAATAATTTTCGATAATGGCTGGCATTTGTATATTTCTGTAAATGATTCTAATTTTTTAAATTTAAAAATATCTTGAGATGGTCAACTGGATGTGAAGTGTGATGAATAAAGTCTTTTTGTGGAACGGAGCATAGGTTGGAATATGTATAAGGGGCAGCCAAATGAAAACGAGACAGACGATATAACGAGCATGGAGCGGACGGTGGTAACGCAGGTGCATGTGTGTATAGTAGTGCCCTCTATTCGAAATCATGAAATAACCCGCGAATGTTCACCGCTGTGCCATTTGTCTGTTACACGTGCTCGATGTGAGGTCAGTGAGTCGTACGTGCGTCTGACGTCACTATGAAGGCCAGGAAAGAGGAACAGCGAAGTGTTGTGCGGTTTTTGACTGTGGAAGGAGTAGAGTGTCAGGAAGTGAAATTCATGCCCGAATGTCTGCTGTACTCTGAAGAAAGAAATTCGTGGCCGTCGATTTCCTTCGGGTGAAGAGGTTCATGCCTGGGTACAATCATGGTTTCGGAGGCAACCACAAATATTTTTCCAAGAAGGCATCGCCCGTCTTGTTCCACAGTAGGATAAAAATATTAACAGTTATGTCGACGTCTTTTGAAATACTTACGTACTTACTTACTTACTTACTTACTTACGTACTTACTTAATCTTGCCCTCTTGTGCTTTCCGGTGTCGAGGTTTGGCAGAGAGCTCGCCATTTCTTGCCGTTCAAGGCTTCCTCCCAAGTAATGTTTCTCTTGTGGAGTATTTTTCACACGATGTAGTCCGATATCTTTCGAGGTCTTCCTCTGGGTCTTCTTCCTATACTTCCCATACGTGCTTCCCATACCTGTTTTGGCCCTCTATTGCTGTCCATTCGTTTCAGATGTCCAAACAATCTTAACTGGCTTTGTTCAACCTGATTTTGTATAGGTTGAACTTCTAAGGTCTTTCTAATTGTTTGGTTCCTGACTTTATCCTGTCTAGTCTTTCCTGATACATTTCTTAGGAACTTCATTTCTGCTGTTTGTAGCTTCTGTCTCTCTTTGGAGGTAATTATCCAGGATTCACTTCCATATATCAGTGTTGTTCTTAATGGTGATGGATGACATCATAAAGGCAGCAATGAAAGACTATAGTAGGGCAAAGATGAAGGCAAAGCTGTTTGCAGACGATGTTGAGATATGGGGCGAGGATGAGATGGAGGTACAAGAACAGTTAGACGTAATAAATGAAAATATTGAGCAATGGGGATTGATGACAAATGTGGGGAAGAGTAAAACAGTGGTGATGAGTAGAGCTAAGAAAGAAGGAAAAGGAGTAATCAAAGAGGAGATAAAGAATTGGAAGTGGTGAAACACTTCAAATAGCCTACCCGGGAAGTGAAATGACTGAAGATGGAAGACTAGATTTGGAAATTAGCAGAAGAATACAACTCGGGAGTGCTTTTTACCAACAGGTACGGGGACTAGTATGGAACAAGGATATACCAATTTTGAACAAAGTATATTGTAAGGTGCGTTCAAAAAGTAACGAGCCAGAGGCTGGAATGCGCAAACCGGTGACGACATCGGCTAATCGCGGCGTGTGTAACGAGGTGTGGTTCCGATCAGAACGTGGAAGGTCACAGCCCGTCGCTAGAGGGCACGCGTGCACGTCACGTGACAATACAAAGCGAGCAACAGCATGCATCAATCGTCCAACGCTGCCAGTCGCATTGCAAACAGTGACATGGAGGCGTCAAACGAAGAGCAAGGAGGTGTTGTTCGGTTTCTGACAGCGAAAGGAGTAGGGGGAAGGAACATTCATCGCCGAATGTCACAAGTGTACGGCGAACACTTCATGCCCCTTGCAAGAGTCAAGGCGTGGCACAAGCACTTCAGTGAAGGACGTTAGCCGATGATGCCCGGTCTGGGGCACCCCCTGCATTACCGATGACAACGTCCAGCTGGTTGATGCACTCATTACCCAGGACAGCCGAGTGACAGTGAACGCCATAGCCGCCGTGGTCGGATTGAGCGTTGGAAGTGTGCACACCATCATGAAGGAACGACTGCACTTGCGGAAAGTGTGTGCCCAATGGGTGCCCCACAGTCTTCAACCACACCAGGAAGCATGTCGAATGGCCTGCAGTCTTGGTCTTGGATGGACGACTGATGCATGCTGCTGTTCGCTTTGTATCGTCACGTGACGTGCACGCGTGCCCTCTAGTGACGGGCTGCGGTCTTCCACGCTCTGGTCGGAACCACACCTCGTTACATACGCCACGATTAGCCGATGTCGTCACCGGTTTGCGCATTACAGCCTCCGGATCGTTACTTTTTGAACGCACCTTATATGTTCCTATAATGGCATATGCAGCAGAAACTTGGACAATGACTAAGAGGGATGAGAGCAGAGTACAGGCAGCTGAGATTAGATTCCTGAGAAGTATGGTCCTGAAAACGAGGAGAGACAGAGTGAGAAATGAAGATATACGGAAAGAACTGGGAGTACAGAAACAAAATGACAAACTGGAGCAAAACAGATTGAGATGGTTTGGACATGTCAAACGGATGAATGAAGTAAGGCTACCAAGACGAGCACTGGAACGACGGATGCCAAGGAAGAGAGGACGAGGAAGACCAAGAATGCGTTGGATGAACTCGGTGAAGAATAGTATTAGTAAACGGAACCTAGATTGGAACACCGTGTCGGAAGAGGAATGGTGGAACGACAGAACAAAGTGGAGAGGAACCATATTTGCCCCCACCCGGTATCAGCTGGAAAAGGGGAATTGAAGATGAATGATTATCAGCGTTGGGACATATGTAGATTTATATACGGCCATTTTGTCTTTTTAATTATTTCCTTCTTTCTCAGGAATCCTCTATTTATAGCAAAGTACAGTTTACTTGTATTGAGTAGTCTTGTGTTCAGCTCCTCACCAATCTCTCCATATTGATTGATTGTTATCCCTAGATATTTAATCCTATCGGCTTGTTCCAGCTCCTTTCCCATTAGTTTCACCATACATTCCTTCTTTTCACTTCCATTCATCATTGTTTTAATTTTATCTTGGTTTATCACCATTTTCCTATTTTCTAATTTTGGTGGAATTTCAGTAACTTTTGAAATAACGCACAGAAAATTACAATACCTCGGCCACATTATGCGCAACAGAAGCCGATACCATCTACTGCAAGAAATTTTGCAAGGAAGAATACCCGGAAAGAGAAGTGTTGGCAGGAGACAATTCTCCTGGCTAAAAAAACTTCAAAGACTGGACTCTTAAGACATCGGGAGAGTTATTCCAAACGGCTCAGTACAGTAAAAGCACAGACATGATGGTTGCCGACATCCGGAAAGTATAGGGACTAGAAGAAGAAGAAGAAGAAGAAGAAGAAGAAGGAGAAGGCGATGAAGAAGAAGAAGAAGAAGGAGAACTTACTTTTTTTTTTCATCTGTCGCACCTTCATTTGACTGCATCTGTCTCATTTTCATTTACTGGATCTGTCTCGTATTCATTTGACTCCCTCTTATGTTTATGTTCTTGCTTCAGTGGAAATTTACCTTGATAAAGAACTTTGTGTCGTAATCTGGGGCAGTCTTCTTACCGAAAATGTATTGAAGTCGGATTTTGTCATATGTTATGTGTTAGTCTCAATTATACGAGTTTGTTTAGTTTAGCTTGATTGCCTTTTGAAATGAACTTGCATTCATTTGTAATTTCAATTAGATTCCAAGTCAGTTCACTTGTTCGTCTGGAAACGTAATAAAACATCAACCGCACGCCATTGTTCCAGCTAATTTGATCTCATCTGCTTGATTGTTTCATTTGAAGTGCATCCAGGTGAAAGAGACTACGTTACATTTTGAATTTCGTTAATCCCCAGGAAAATCAGAATACATATTCGAAATAAAAATTACAACGTACCGGTAGTCTATCAAATTATTTGTAGGATTGAGACAGTCTTATGCGTGGTGTAGCTGAATGGTCACTTTGAAGATATTATTAAGTTTTATGCTTCTGAACCGACCAAGGTATCTAAGCACCATGGGGCCAGGCTATCTCCGGGCTGAGTGTGTTTGAAGATCGAGTTTTCCCCTCCTTTCTCTTCTGAATTAGGCAACTCATACGGGCACAATACTACCTCATCAGTTCTGCAGGTAGCCTCCACACTAGACTCGAACTAGCTCAAGGTTCCCTCTCCTTGTACTTCTGTATTAGGCAACCTAATCTGCCTTACCAGTCATGCGAGTAGCCTGATTACTGGATATTATGATCAAGCTCTTGTTTCCTTTCCTTTCCTGTCTGAAGCAGGCAACCTTTACCACCTTATCAGTTCTGCGGGTAGCCTACATACTAGAAATTATCAGCATCGAGTTTCTTCATCTTTCCCTTCCACACTAGGCAACATGTACTATCTAATCTATACTGCGGGTGGCCTCCACACGGCGCAATCATAATGGACTCACTCACAGGAACCTGCACTTCTAGGCTACGAATTGTTTGCATTTCCGCTAATCTCGTATATTGCCCAGGCTAATTTTAAGCTTTATAATTACCGTTTTCACAGAAATTATTAACAGAAACTAATCGATTTTTTTTCTAGGATGTTCTTCAAGACTTTCTTCTTAATTTAACACAGGGTCTTTGAAAATACATGAATTTTTGATTTTTTATGAATCATTTTAAGGGGTCTCATACACCCAGAGTGGGGATTTTTGCACACAGTTAACAATCAAATCATAGCTTCACTAATATGTAATATAGAATTAACAAAACTTACAAACTTATAGTTAATACATAGGGCGTTTATTTCATAAAAGGCAAACAGTATTGCGTGGGAAAATATTTGTGATTTTTTAAACGTCATGAATCACAAAAAACATGATTTAACAATAAATACCAGTCTGAACGGAATGATCTTTTTTTTTCCTGTAAAGAAAGCACATGAATACGGAGGATGAAATTATATTAAAGAATAATTAAGATATAGCGTACTTGGAAAATTTAACAAAAGACTATTTTTGAAAGGCAAATTAAATATAAAACAAGCATACTATTGACCTTATAACATTAATGGTGGTTCATCCTCGGTATTCATGTGTTTTCTTTATATGAAAAACATCATGCCATTCAGACTGGTATTTCATGTTAAATCGTGTTTTTTGTGATTCATGACGTTTAAAAAATCACAAATATTGTCCTTTAATAAATCACGCAATTCTTTATATACTGTTCGCCTTTATATAAAATAAAACCCCTACGTATTAACTAAAGGCTTGTAAATTATCATAATTCTATGTTACATATTAGTGAAGCTATGATTTATTTCTTGACTGTGTGCAATAACTCCGACTCGCCGTGTAAGAGCCCCCTTAAATTTGCATAATATCCACAGCACTTTTATGAACATTTCCATCTGGTAAAATTGGGCGAGTGGTTAACTTGTCGGTCTACCAACCCTAAGCTTGCAGGTTCGCTCCTGGCCGTGGTAAGTGATTTTTGAAAGGCGGAAAAAATTACGACACGCATGTCATACGATGTTGGCATGTCAAAGAACCCATTTGAATTCAGTAGGCCGTGTTCATAGTGGCAAAATTAATATTGGTTGTTCCCACCAACACAAAGTTTCTCATTTCTCTACTATAAAGTGCTATAGCGTTCAACTAACTACCACGGTCAGGAGCTAAACTGCAAGCTTGGGGTTGGTAGTCCGACACGATAACCACTTACCCACCATTATGTACCGTTAAAATGCTAAAAGTGCATAGATTAATTTGGAGCGAAAAGCATTTTGAAAATGTTGAATATTTTGAGCATTACGGAGCAAATGGCTCTCCCATCTTGAACTTCATGCAAAAGTCGTGACGATAGTATCCAATAGGCCACAACCGACCGACCTATGTGTTAGTTGTAACTCTTTAGTCGGTCAACATGAATTTCCCAGTGACTAAGCGTGGTACAAGGTCCGTATATAATTTATTATGAATAATAAGTGAATAACACTCCTGGGAAGATTACATGTAGTGGAGACTCAGCTAAATACGCCATATAAAGGGGTGGATTTGGCGGCTTCCCTGGCGTAGTTGGTAGCATGATGAGCGTCTATGCCCAAGGTTGCGGGTTCAAACTCGGATCTTTTAAGAGGGTTAAAATCCCTCTGTATGCCGTCCATCGCAGGGGAAGTAAAGCTGGCTGTCCCATGTCAAAAAATTTATGGCATGAAAAAGAACCTTTCACTATCTACATTTGTGTGAAGCCAACATTTGTGGGTTAGGTTTCATTCATGCTCGTAAGTTCCAACGTTCGACACCAGGTGCTAAATGCGATGGCATCTGGTAGCCAAGTCGGCAAGCTTCGTATTGTCGACGGTAGCATTTGGTAGAAAAAGTAGGAACTACTTGAAATTATTGTCTTCAGTTCTTACTTGAATTAAAACTGATAACACACACTAATACAGCCATCTCAATTAACACCAGTTATCAGACAGATGCTACACACACCCAAAGTACACGGGGCTACATGACCGCGTTGTCACAGCCCCTAATTTAAGGAACCAACCAACCAAGGGGTTGATGGTAAAGATGATAAATTAAGGGAACGGGTTTCAAAAAGTAAACATTGAAGTTAAATTAATACATAGACAATTTGTGACATAAATTTACTTCTGAAAATTTCATCTGACGTGAGCTCTCCAAATTATCCAATAACACTTTCGAAGAAATTTAAATTTAGTAACTTTTTAGTTTGTTTTATACTAGTGGTAGCCTACTAGGGCTGAACCTGCAATACCTTGTCTAAATCTATATTCTAAGTCTAACAATGGGCTTCATTGCAATCACTATTGGATACATGTGTCACCAAAATAGCCTACACGTGATTTTATAAATACTTCAGAAACTAAATACCAAACAGGTGTTCACGATTTTACCACCAGGTGGTAGTATTTGTTGTTTCAAAATTCATAGCCAAGGGAAATTAAATAGTTGACTCAACACAACTATTGAGATGAACTCATCTCTTAAACTGGGGTATTTCTGCTGAAAATGTATAGCGTATTTCAAGTACTGCGGAGTTTGCAAATTCACCCCTATTGGTTATGATCACTATTGTGCGATATTGGGGCGATAGTATTCATCTATACTAATATAATAAAGCTGAAGAGTTTGTCTGTGTGTTTGTGTGTTTAAACGCGCTAATCTCTGGAACTACCAGTCCGAATCGAATTCTTTTTTTATATGATAGCCAGATTAAAGAAGAGTAGTTTAGACTATGTAGCATTAGGCTACGCCTCTCAGATAACCTTAAAGATTGATTTTTGTTCAGTAAGTCGGTAGAAAAAGTGCTCCCAAACAGCTCTATCCGCATGCGTTGGCGTTATGGTTAGTGATACGTACACCGTTACACCGATCTTAACCAAAATTTGTATACTTACCCTTTGGAACCCTGCGAGTAACTCTGTCTACATGAAATTTATGACAGACCAGTTCATTCCCTGCATTTAGGCCCTTTGGCACAAATCTACACATTTTCACCGATCTGAACCAAAATGTGTATACTTACCATTTGGAACCCTGCGAGTAATACTGTTTACATGAAATTTTGGACAGACCCCTCCATTCCCTGCATTTAGGCCCTTTGGCACAAATCTAATCCGTTTCACCGATCACAACCAAAATTTGTACACATGCCCTTTGGAACCCTGCGAGTAACACAGTCTGCATGAAATTTCGGACAGACCACTCCATTTCCTGCATTTAGGCTCTTTGGCACAAATCTACACCGTTTCACCGATCTGAACCAAAATTTGTATACTTGCCCTTTGGAACCCTGCGAGTAACACTGCCTATATGAACTTTATGACAGACCAGTCCATTCCCTACATTTAGGCCCATTGTCACAAATCTACACCTCTTCACCAATCTGAAACAACATTTGCATACTTACCATTTGGAACCCTAAGAGTAACACTGTCTGCTTGAAATTTTGGACAGACCACTCCATTCCCTGCATTTAGGCCCTTTGGCATAAATATACACCGTTTGGCACAAATATACACCGTTTTACCGATCTGAACCACATTTTGTATGCTTACCCTTTGGAACCCTGCGAGTGACACTATCCAATTTAAATTTAGGACAGACCACTCCATTCCCTGCATTTAGGCCCTTTATTACAAATCTACACCGTTTCTCCTAATTTAACCAAATTTTACATGCACTTTGAAACCCTGCTGGTAACACTGTCCACTTGATATTTTGGACAACGCTCTCCATTCCCTTCATTTAGAATAAGACAAAATAAACTTGAAAACCACGTATTAAGACCCTAGAACCATTCATGTCCGTAGTAGTGTAACTGTAAGAGTATTTTAATAAGTCTATTGTTGACGGGCAGTTCGGGCTGCATCACGTCTCCCCTACCAGTATTATGGTGCAGAATTCCGAAAATAGTTGCATCTTGCGCTGTTTATAAATTGCAGTCACGGGGAGCGATTTGTGCAAAAAGATCTCTTAGGCACCTTAAAACAGTTATCATCATGAAAATATTATGCCTCGGTATAAGTGCAATGGTGTTGGTGCAGTACATTGAGCTTACCAGCTGCAATAAGTGTTGGTGCTTTCAAATTTATCGTCAATTATTTCGAACCTTATCGTTGAGCGCTATGTGGCGATAAATGATACTATTGCTACCTCAGTAGCTCGGGACAGCCGAAGTTTTCCAAAGTGTTCTGATTATTTTCCTACGGTGCTATGCGACAAAAGCCGACACTATTGGTCTCTACATTTCTAACAGCCAATGAGATATTGGCCCCAGGCATTGTCTTTTATTTCACGTAATCCTCTTCCTAATCATTATTTTAAATTTGTTTGTAAGTAACATGTGTCAGTGCTGTAGTTAGAAAATAGCCGTTTCTCTATTCATTATTATCATTATTATCATTACGGGAAAATGACCTTAATGTTACGTCCATCATACTGTATTACTCATCATCCCCACTACAACCACCACTACCACCACCACCACCACCACAAAATGTTATATTTTTTAAATATTTTTTTCTGTTAGTTTAAGTATCATGTGCCAGTTCTGTAGTAGTATTCATTATCATCCATAAAACAAATAAATCCACCGGGCGAAGCCGGGCTCTACTGCTAGTAATATTATATACATTGTACTTCAGCCAGTCATTGGGCAAATTCGTGTTGATTGATTGAGGAGTTACAACTGACAGTTTGTCTATACCAGTTGTTCTGAACCCGTAGAAGTATGCGGAAAACTCAGCCTGAAATTGAGTCATGTACGGACCCCCCCCCCCCCCCAATACACCTTATTAGTTGTAATCCTTCCTCAATAACACTTATTTTAAAGATATTTCGATTCAAAACCTGATAGTCATCGCCGCCGCGAATACATTCGGACGATTCTCGTTCATCAAACATCGTTTTCAAAATTCCCATTTAATGGCCACTTTTTTTTAAAACGTGCTGGTGGACCCTTTTCTCCTGCGGACCACTCCCGAGGCACTCGCGGACCACCTGTTGTCTGCGGACCACCAGTTATGAACCACTGGTATGTAAAATAGTGATAGAATGGTTTAAAAACTTCACATTACACATTTAATCAATCTTACAGTAAATCAGAAACCCCTATGGACATCAAATTGGCCGGTAAAAAGCTAAAGGAAGTAAGAGACTTCTGTTACTTAGGAACCAAAATAACCAGTGACGGACGAAGCAAAGAGGATATAAAATGTTGATTGGCTCAGGCGAGGAAAGCATTTCTACAGAAAAGGAGTCTTGTTGACTTCGAATATAGATTTAGGTATTAGGAAGTCATTTTTGAAAGTGTTCGTCTGGAGCCTGGTGCTCTATGGAAGTGAAACTTGGACTACTCGTGCAGCAGAAAAGATGAGAATTGAAGCGTTTGAAATGTGGTGTTACAGGATCATGATGAAGATCAGATGGGTAGATAGGGTTAGAAACGAAGAGGTATTAAGATGAAGGGGAGAGGAGAGATGTTTCTGGCGACTGCTAATGAAGAGAAGAGATAGGTTGGTAGGACACGTACTAAGGTACCCAGGAATAGCAAGCTTAGTTATGGAAGGAAGGGTCGAGGAATAGAACTGTAGGGGTACACCAAGGTTAGATTGGGGTAGGGTGCGGTAGCTATATAGAGATGAAATTATTAGCTCAGTACAGGGAGGCATGAAGGGCTGCATCAAACCAGTCAAAAGACTGAAGACTCAAACAACAACATCTTACAGTACCTAGCTACCGACCGAATTAGCAATAATTAATTGATCTGATGTGAGAAACAATCACTGCTGACGAAACTTAGGACTAATTAAACTAAAAGTGATCGAAAGTATTAAAATGAAAAAAAAAAAAAAAAAAAAAAAAAAAGACCGCCCTCATTACAGAAAATTGTGTGATCATTTCCCTACTTCTAACCTCGTATACGTAGAATAACGCAAGAAGCCAATATTGGCTTTCTCGTTCAGTCTATATAAACTCTTCTCTTATCCCTGCCTCGTTAATCTACTTATCGGTATTTTCTCAAGCATTCACCTCTCCCATGTCACCAGTATGACTAAACGCGCCGAGAGAAATTTATCTTCAGGTCGCTTTACAATTTTTAATAATGAGGGATTTTAAAGATGCCAATGAATGTTGAGGAACTTGAGCATTATTGTGTTCACCTACCTTCGAAATTTCAAGATTGACAGAAATGACTATACCGGGCAATTCAGCAGCCCCTTCCAATATCGCTTGCTGCAACCCAACTAACGCGTGTTGGCAGGAAGGCCGATATTTCTCTATCTGCATCCCGTATGAGGCTAATGCACTGCAAGCATATCCCGCAAACGATACTACACACTATTATTTTCCCCTCGTATTGGTGGCTTCGGTGGCGTAGTAGGTAGCATGTTGAGCTTCTATTTCGAAGGTCGTGGGTTAAAACCCGGCCGAAGTAGTCGGATTTTTTAAGAGCGTTAAAACTTCTTCAGTGTGCCTCCCTTGGGAGGGGAAGTAAAGCCGGCGGGCCCATGTCATTGATTTATGGCATGAAAAAGAACCTTCCACTAACTACACCTGTGTGAAGCCAAAATTTGTAGGTAAGATTGATAACGCTATATTAGTTCCAACGTTCGCCGCTAGGTGCTAGCTGCAATGGCATCTGGTAGCCAAGTCCGAGGCTAGGTGACGTTGACGATAGCATTTATTAGCAAAAATAGGAACTACTTGAAAATTGTTCGTCTGCAGTCCTTACTTGAATCACAGACAACACACACTAAAATAGCCATCACAATTAACACCGGTTATCAGACAACTTCTACACCCACCCAAATTAAACGGGGCTGCATGACTCCGTTGTCGCAGCCCCTAAACCAAGAAACCAACCATCCCTCGTATTAGTCTGTAGTCATATCGAGGGTAAATAATAAGGTTCAGTATCGCTTGCAGTAAATTAGTTCCATACGAGATGCAAGCAGATAATTATAAACCTTTCTGCCAACACGCGTTAGTTGGGTTCCAGCAAACGATATTGGAAGGGACTGCTGAATCACTTGGTATAAAATTTTCCTCTTTGCGCGGTCAGTCATACTGGTGACATGAGAGAGGTGAATGCTTGAGAAAATACCGATAAGTAGAATAAGGAAAGGGTTTATATACACTGAAAGAGAAAGCTGCAATACATTTCTTTAATTCAATTTACTGATGACACCTATTAATACTAATATGTTTCATTATTTAATGTAACATGTTTTCAACCCACAATGGGGTCATCATCGTCAGCAGGGGTTGCTTTGCTCTAACTTAACATAAGGTATAAAACGAAATAACACATTATATCAAGTACTAGTAGTAGTACCCGGATTCGCCCGATGGATTTATATTTGTTTTATGGATGCTAATGAATTCTACTACTGAACTGACACGAACTAATAGAAAAAAAGTATTTTAAAAATAACTGTCGAGGGCGACTTTTTGTAGTGGTGATAAGTGGTAAAATGTATGTAACGTCCAGGACATTTTCCCCTAATTATAAGGATAATAATGAATATGTCATTTTACTAACGAATTGAAGATATTGATTAGAAAGAGGAGTAAGTGAAATAAAAGACGCTGCTTAAATCTCATTTGCTGTTAGAAATGTAGAGAGCTATCGTTTTTTGCGGCATTGCACTGCAGGAAATAATGAAAGCACTTCGGAAACCTTCTGCTGTTCCGAGCTTATTAGGGACCAACAGTCTCATTTTTTCAGCGCTGTTCGATATTTTGTCCGTGTGCCAAAAGGCCTAAATCTAGGGAATGGAGAGGGCTGTCCAAATTTCTAGTAGACAGTGTCACCTACAGAGTTCTAAAAGATAAGTACATAAAATTGGGTTCAGATCGGTGAAACGGTGTAGATTTGTGCCAAAGGGCCTAAATGCTGGGAATGGAGAGGGCTATCCGAAATTTCAAGTAGACAGTGTTAATCGTCGGGTTCCAAAGGGTAAGTACGTAAAAGTTGGTTCAGATCGGTGAAACAGAGTGGATTTGAGGCCGGTGATGCGGTGTAGATTTGTGCCAAAGGGCCTAAATGAAGGGAATGGAGATGGCTATCAAAAATTATTGTTGCCAAAAACCTTCCTTGGGGTGTGTACTAAAAACCCACAACATGTCAATGCAATCGGTTTAACGGTGTCGGAGTTCATTAATCTCGACAGATATACATTTCCATTTTTATGTATAAGAAAAGACATACTAAGAGAATAACAATTTGAATTATAATTCTATTGAATGGACGTGCTTACAATTTCACTTAAGAAAGACGTTGTTCAGGTATTAAACTAAGCAATTTGTGTGTGAATATTATCCTATATAAAATTACTGTCTTGAATTTCCATGTAACGTAAACTGGATTTAGGTTATGAGGTGGTCCTTGTTTAAACTCTATTATTTCTGTAATTTATGATGTCTATAATTCGAGTTGGGCCAGTTGATATATTGTCATTTATTAGGTAATAGCAACCCGACCCGGCTTCGCCCGGGAACAGTTATGAATGCATTACGTGATAAGCGCTTTTTTAATGTCAATGAACAACGACCAATACCCGTTTTACGTCTCGGCATGATGGGTTAAAATCACTGACTGGACTATTAATTTTATTATCATGCAGGTGCATGTGCAACAAATTCATGCCTGACGTAATTTAAGAATGCCGAGGTGCATGAAACACAAATCCCCCTTCAGTCCAATCTTAAGTTGACTGTGAATTTTGCGGAACGAAAAGTTCAGAAGCGAAATGAAGAAAAGCCAAGTTTCACTTCCAGGGAAACTCCAAACACAACCACTCTTCTCTAAAGTTTTTAACTCAACGCGACTCGACAGTTTGCTGCTGGCTGTATCTGGGGCAATAAGCTCGTCCGCTAGCTAAGCTGTAACTGGGGTGGTAGACTCACCCCTAGCTAGCTCGTAAACTGTCGCCTCAGTAACTGAATGGAGATTGTTGGAAGAAATGAAAACGTAAAAACACTTATAGTAGGCGATGTATTGAAGATAGAGATATGCTCTCCCGGGCTTTTTGTAGAACTTTTCATGCTGAACAATTCTTACACTCATAGTATTTAGATATTTTTAACGGTTTGCCTAGCGTAAGCTTAAAAAGCGCACGGACGCCAGTTCTTTTTTCGTCCTTTTCACTGAAATCGTTAGTGCTTGACTTCCTTTGGTCATAAAAAATTATTTTCTACAGAAATCATCCTTGAGATATCCTTTATAGAATGGTGAAAACCGCATGAATAGCCATCCAGTGGTTCTCGAGTTTACCCGTAACATCCAAGAATCGGTGACTTTGTTTTATACTACTGTAAGTAGAGATGTTTTTCTTGGTTCATGTGACGATAAAAACTATATCTCGTCCTGTTGTAAGTTCCTTGTTGTATTAGGTGGCTTCTGTTAATGAATTCCTCATATTATTTGAAGAATGTCCAGTCTCCATGATTTAGGCTGCAGCACGCCGGCCTCTCACTGCTCGGTCCATGGTTCAAATCCCGTTCACTCCATGTGGACAAAGCGGAGGCAGACAGGCATTTCTCCGGGTACTCCGGTTTTCCATGTAACAATTTAATTCCAGCAACACTCTCCACTATCATTTCATTTCATCTGTCATTCATTTAATCAATGCCCCAGGAGGAATGCGACAGGCTTCGGCAGCCAGCACAATTCATATCCTCGCCACTAGATGAGGGCTTCATTCATTCCATTCCCTGACCCTGTCGGTCGACTGGAAGCAGGCTGTGGATTTACATGTGAAGAATGTATTTAGACGTGTCCTTTGATGTTGATTTATGTCGATAATGCATCTTTGTTTTCCCAATTGTGCATTTTCTTTAAATTAAATCCTCAAACGTGGATATATCTTTGATCGAGTTTGGTAGGCTCAATAGCCATATCATATTTGCGTTTTTCACCTCATTCCATCGCAGATCCATTTGGAAGCGACGTCTTCTCTTGTCTGTTGAGATTATTCGAACAGCTTCTACGGTAATAAGGCAGATAAAAAAGAAGTTTGACTTGGACAGTTTCATAAGGTAGAGTTATACATTTTCCTATGTCATTTATTTTTACATTTCATCATAATCAATCGCTACTCCATTTTTGTAACAACATCTTTTAGTATTTATAAATTAATTCTTATGTGAATATTGTTCTGTCCTGAAACGGGGTTTGGTCGAACAAGGGAGTGTAAGAGTTGTGTAGAGGGTGGCGTTTGCTCAGCGTGAGTTTCAACAGAGGTGCTGAAACTCCGAATGTGTGTTGGAGAATGTGTAGAGTGATCGTAAGACGCTCTGTACGATCAGGGTTGTAAATCAAAGGGGGTATTTATAATGAGGAGCTATTAGCTTGTAGAGCAACTAATGATATGAACAATTCAGTATTCGCTGACCGTGCAACGTTATACTCGCCAGACGTGCGACCAAGCACTTCAAGGCTATGACACTGAAAAGGTCTATACCGCTCGCACAACTCTATAAATAATGACTCAGGCAGTTCAAGGTGTCGGGTAGGGAGTCAGGCGGTAAAGACGATGTTTGTGAATAAGTGTTACAATGGACGTGTGGTGTTGGTGGTCACTTGTTTTTTGGACCAGAAATGTTATGAATGCGTCCCTCTGTTTATTGACGGTGTGGCACAATGTAAATGTTACACTAAAGTAATTCAGGTGTCAAAGGGGAAGGATTGTAACTTGTTAAGTTCAGGAAGCTGAGACACACTTACCTCATGACGTCGTAACAGTTGGACAGAGCCTCCGGCAAAGACAGACAATTAATCCCTTTGGGTCGGTCTCCATAAACCTTTTGGGCAGAGTCGAGTGTTTCCTCACTCTGTTGCTGTTCCAGTTAGCCCCAGTGTGTGTGTGTATGTGAATGATGAAAGCCTTGAGCAAGAGCTGAGGCTTCAACTCTGCTGGCTGTGTGTAATAGAACTGTGTGCCGGTTGTTGTTGCTGGTTCCAGCCTGAGGGTAGTTTTGGGGTGAAATTGGTGTAGTGGGGTTGGACAGATGCTTAGACGAGTTTTATGGGGTAGTTATAGATTATAGATGTATGAGTAGTTGTAGATTTTTATAGGTGAGTGTAGATCCAGTGGCGTGGGGCTATCTCCCTCCTGGGGGGTGCGTAGGGTCCCAAAGGGGTGTGGGGTACACATGGGCCGTAACAATATTTAATTTTACTTTGATTCAAATTTATAAGGATATCCATTTATTTATTATTATTATTATTATTATTATTAATGTTAAACTATTAACGTTGAAGAAGATATCATTGTTATATAGAAACAGGTACGTTTAAAATATTTATAAACATATCCCAGTATTGACAGGGTGAATTACGTAATTTTTATGTGTTGGATATTGTGGTCATTTTAGCCCCGTGTACTTATCTCTATTTGAAATGTGTTCACATTGCAATATTCTGACTGGCTGCGTAGCTCAGCGATATCGTTCTTTGCTGCTGAACACAAGATAGCGGGATTGAATCCCGGCACAGTCAGTTGGCATTTGAGGGTGCGCAATTGCGAGGGAGCCGAGTTAGTAGATTTACTGGCACGTTAAAGATCCCCTTTGGGGAAAAATTCTGGCACCCCGTTGTCTCTAAATGCCTCAATAGTTAACAGGGACGTAACACCAATAACATTATATTTAATTATTGTAATATTCAACTAGTCAAAATCTCTTTGAACCAATTGAATCCATCATTTGAAAAAGGAGACGAGTCCATTACAAGTAACTTTTCAGGAATGAAGAAAAACCGTATAAAGTGATTCATTCTAATTCGTCAGCATTCAAAACTGACTGAAACTGTAAAGGGTTGATTAGGCATTACGTCACACATTAACATATTGCTATTTAAACAATTAACATAACTCCAGTGGTCAAAATATATCATGGACTTGTCACGTTTTTCAAATGATCTGTTAATTTTAAATGATATTATCCAGCAGCTTAGTTAAATAATCGTAAATATAATTTAGAACAATTTATTCAGGTTCAAGCACCATATATTATGCAATTACAAAACATTTCTCTGATTTTCATTCATCAGTGATTTCTTCTTCGCCCTCAGTGGTTGGCCATATTGTGACCGTCAGCCGGGTGGCAACGGCACATATTTGTGAGTGACCTTCAGAAGTCCTCCGGTAAAGCTGTCGGGATAGCCAACAACCGCGATGACTCTCCTAACATCTCCCCCGTCGGACCTTTAAAAGTTTGCCGTGAGGATCAGGTGAACTTCCTAACAATAGGCCAATGCGGCACGAGGTTCTATAGTCCACGGGGAGCGTGGTACATGGTTGCGATGGTCAAAGACGGCCTAAGGAAAGGTTCACCTCAAAAACTAGACTGTGAAATTAAACATCCAGGCTTATGTAAAACACCGTGAAAATTTATTGTAGATTTCCACAAACCCCTATCCTAGTTCGGAGGGTTATATTCGGCTAATCCGCAAGCTAAAAGTTAATGATAATAAAAGTTCAAGTCCCTAACAATGAAGTTACATTAACCCTCGCGAAGAACTAATACACAATAAGTAAGCAACAGCAACAACGCTGGGTAAATGGTACGACGCAAAATCCCTAATACAAGTTACATGATCAAGCTAATATGAAGTTACATTTAAGTGATGGAGCAAAGCAAAGCTAAGTTATGGTGGTACCATTTCCACATTTACATTTAACTTTTCTAGCTAAGTCCTATCAGTTAACATTCAAAGTTACGGCGGTGACGTCCGTAATAGCAAAACAGTTACAATACAAAGCTAAGTGTACAGCCATTTAAAAACAATTAATCTAATCAACAATCATGTGCTAAATAGCACGCAATAAAGGTAACATGGGGAAAAAATACAGTTTCATGACATCAATAATTATAGTTCAACACAGTTTTTATTATAATGCCTTCCTGCCCCATGGTTAACTCTTTGTGAACCATTGTTATCTAGCTTGATAATAATGTCGGTGATAGCGTAGTTAAAACCACGTCTGGCAATCACATGGCCTGCGCTCCACACACTATGAACTAATGGTTCATGTGTGCGCCAGGTCACAACAAAAATGTCTACAGTCTTCGTCGTTTCCAATAAAGGAAATCCCTTCATCTGCACGGCCATGTCAGCAGGTTCAAATGTAAGAATGTCAAAGTTTAAATGGAAACAATATGTTAGTTAGATCTTGTTTAAAACAATTATGCGGATGATGTTTATTATCTCGGTTTATGTTCCTTCCGTAGGTTTATGGCGTATTCTGACAAAGGCCTGACAAGGAGTAGTCTTCTAAAGATCATTCTCCCGCAGCAAAACATCGACTCAATAGTCGGAAAACTCAACGAGCAAACTCGGCTCGGACTCACAATAACACGAGATATCAGCGGTAAATACCTCGCTTTCAACAACTCTCATAATAATGCCTCATAACAACAACAGATGCGCGACTTACAACAATGGCACGTCTTACTCACTCAAGGCACATAATATCATGGGTTACCTGCGGCAAAAACCTCGCATTTAATAACCAAATTGCCTTCATTATAATTTGCCCCTCTCAAGAGGATCGCCAACAATGCATAAAGAAACCTGACAACCCTGGACATGTCGAAATGACATTCCTCGCAGCAAAATATCTAACTAACAGTATGTAAATCCAAGAAAAACAAATGAACAAAAATACAGTAAGAAACACTGGGTTTCATGAGCAATAGCTGCTTTGAAAGAAAGAGATGAATGAAATCAACATTCTGTCCTATGTTATCGTAGTTCTGTCTCGCTTTCAAGCATTTGTTTTCAAGGTTACTGGGTCAACAAACCAGTTTATTGGTGACAACTTCACAAATTGCAGTCCTTCACTGACCACATTTTTCAACAGGCAAGGCCGGCTAGTTTTAACATTATATAATACCGTAATATTTGGCCTTGTCATTCTTAGCATATGATTGGTTCAAAAACCTAATAGAATCCGTGTGCTAAACACGTTACAATTTAACTGTACAATAAAGTATCGCAGTCCTTCATTTCAAAGAATAGTAAATCACAGACATAACAGCATGTCTCACGAGCTTCTTTGCTCATCAAATATATAACACTTATTAAGTTCTCAGTATAACATTAACACCTGTGTCCTCATGACAGAAACAAAGTAGTAACAAATTGATAAATATGGCACAGATCTGCAACTCTAGACCTGCATAATGATGCGATAGTGCACTTAGTTCGATGCTTGACATCTACACTTTCTCCAAAATAATAAATCTGACAGTATTTGACTATAAATTGGCTTCTGAGCGCTTTCAAAAATGAAAATACAGCATATATTTTTATAAAACTGGAAACTACAGTTGGTTTCCTAACGATACGACCTATCTAACGAGGTCATAAGTCTCAACAGACTGGTTGCAAAGATTGCAGTTAAATAAAGTGACGATGACATCTGAATGAAACCACGGATAAATATCCTACACATGGCTGAGCAAAATAGCTGCAAATGATTACAGTCATGTTTGGCAGTGGGTCGGCTATAACGTGGTACGACGTCCATCAGGACGGCACCAGGGTTAACCAAAACTGGTCTACCCCACAGGGTGACTCACAATGACTGAAATAAACAACAATTATACTAATTACAACCCTACCTAGCAAATGGCTGACACATAAGTGCGGTTGATTCACAAAAAAAAACTACGATATCTAAATATACCACCGCGGACTATTACAAAAGAAAAGGTGCCCAAACTCACGACTTTTGGTAGCTCTCACATCGGCTCAGACATTCATCGACCAGGGTCGCGAAAAACTCTGCTTGGCTCTCCAGCATGGTCCTGTCCTCCACGGATTCACCAATCTGGACCTCCCAAGCAACCAGGGTTCGTTCGCCTCCGGATGATGGTCTCCCAAAAAGGTCTGGAATGTGCCTGGAAGTCGGCATCCACGTTCCTTCGTCTGCGTCCTCGGCATCCTGACGTTCCATCAAGCTGGTGGTCTCCATCACGACGTCCCCCTCATACCGGAATGGTATTAGCCCATAATCGTCTTCTTCACCATGGCGTGGAAAAGTTCAATGTCTTGCATGATGTCGAAAATGTCGAAATATCTCGTTCCTCTCGGCGTTTTGGCGTGATTATTGTGGACGATGCAAATAATAGTGTTCTCCACAGTATTTTGTAGTTTTCAGCCTGTTGATCCTCAAGATTCAACACGATGCGATGCTTTGCTTGTTAGCACGTGCAATTGTATCACGTTTTATCAATCACGTGGCATCCGCGATAAAATTGATATTTTCAATTCAGAATTTCCGTAGCAATAATGTTGTGATCGTTGGCAGTAATAATCACGTCGTCTTGGCACAATTATCAGACGATAACTCTTATATTTTCGGCGTGGCACTTTGCCCTTCCAATTACACGTGGGAAAAATATCTGGCGTATGGCACCAATTACAGTTTGTAGAAAATATTGCCTAATATGGCCTTTCGTAGAACAATAATATGTCCACAATGTGTGACAACGTTAGTATAGTTATTTTCAACACACGATGCAGTCGGATGCTCACTTGAGCACAAAAATATTTATAATGTCCACGTCGCGACGGACGGATACTCGAAACACGCCTGTCTGGCGTCAGATCTCCAGATGTAGTGTCGTCACTGACTTTCACTCGGAAGTAGGTCGCCAAAACGAAGTCATTGAGCGACTACTTTCATAGCTCCTTGCGTATCTGCAAGTGTTATACCTTACCAAAAACGTAATAATCATTCACCAAAATGATTCAATAATACAGAATGACGAATTAGAATATTCTGAGCCTTATGAAAGGATAAAAGTGATTAACAAGACCTCCAAAGTCAAAAATGCAATTGAGCGCTACTTCAAAGAGTATAGCATGAGCTCTCTGCTCCACGTGGTATTCTGGGTATGTTCAATAGTACTACATCCCATAATAATTATTCCGTCACAAAAATATCACATGAACCATAGCTCAGCGGGTTCATCTGCCTCTCCGTCGTTTCAAAGAAAATGTTGGGACGACGTTTTATTTGCCTCTGTAATTCATTCATGTGTGATATTTTTTTAGATTGGCGGCGTTGAAAGTTCCAATACGTTCTCCAGTTCTGATGTCTTCAATGACATAACTCCCATTATTCAACGGCTGTCTAACACGACTAGGGCCGTAATACAAGGAAATAAATTTCCCGTATACGCCGTCAATTGGATTAGAAATTCCGGGTCTCCTTATAAGGATAAGGTCTCCCTCCTCAAGTGGTTCTGTGAATCTCTGGCGTCTTGTTCTCCTCAAGCGTTTGGCAGCTTGTCTGTCTAAAGTATCTCTAGCAGCTAACCGTCTGCTGGCATGCGATGGTTGTAAACAAGGTGGATTTACAATCACGCGGTTCCAGACTCTCAGTGGCATCTGGTTCAAATGCAGGACCAAAGTTATTTGACCAGTGCTTTCATGCACAGTAGAATTAATGCATTTTGCCATCAAAACAAGGACTTCAGTCCATCGCCAGTGTTCCTCCTGACAATACAAACGACAAAAGTTTGCAATAGTGGACATAACGCATTCCGCTGGATTGCTCTCAGGGTGTCTTATTGATGACAAAAGATGACCAATCTCTAGTTCCTCCATAGCGTTGGCGAATTCTGCAGAAGTATATTGCGATCCGTGGTCAGTTAATAAGAATTGTGGCTTCCCTGCCTCCGGTATCACTTGTCGTCTAATAAAATGAGGTCATATTCATAATTTCGCCAGGAGCAGTATCGAATATGTCCCAATATTCATTTAGTGTAGTAGCCAAATTCTCTTGCATGGTTGTGGATATTAATCCTGCCTCTCCGTCGGCATCAAGTGTTTCCTTGCTATTAAGTTGCTCGACAACGTCGACTTCGGACAGGAATTCCGGTTCATCTACCACAAGGTTCATCTCTATAGGTTCGTTCGGTTTAAATTCGACAGTATTGCGTCCCATGTCGATAATACCGTCATACTTCCTCATGAAATCAGCCCCTAGTATGACATCATGATGCAAACCTTTCATAACTAAGAATTCGTGCAAATACACGTGGCTTGTGATTCTCAATGTGCACAAAACCTGTATCTTGCACGTCACAACCCGGTCAGGTATCACTCCTCTGACACGAATAGCGGAAACAGGCAGCTCTGTCACCTCAGAGTTAGCCTTCAACTTAGCATAGCAATCTGCAGAGATTACACTGATCATTGCGCCAGTATCGATCAGAATTATAACACTGCATCCATTGAGAGTGGCTACTATTTTGGGTAGACGTGTTGGCTCATAACTGTGGTTCGTCGTTCGTCGTTCGTCGAGTAAATCCTGTTGGATGGGCTCCCAGAGTAAAATATCTGCCGTCACTCTGTGCTCAGCCAAACTAGACTGTCTTAATTTTTCGGCGTTTTTTTTTTCTTCCTTTGTTGTGACTAGAGGTACCAGGCTGGTTCTGTCCTGCCTCTGACGTCACATTTTTTTGTTCCCTCGAAGTAGGGTTCCTTTCTCCCTCTTCTCTATTTTGGCTCTCTCTCAATTGCTGGAGGTACTCGCGGCTCTCGCGCGCTCTCCCTTCCCAGTCACGGTCCAGATGGTAACGTGGATCACGTCCTCGTTGGTAACCTCCGTTATACCTGTAGTCTCGCCAGATCCTTCCTCTTCCTGACGGACCTTCCTGATTCCCACGACGGTTATTGTCGTGACGACGGTTGTCGCTCGCCCCATTATCGAACCTACGATTCCAATATGTTCTATTGTCTTCTCTCTGGTTCCTTGAATATGGAGTATTACTCCACTCTCTCCAGTTACGGCGGTATTCATTGTTGTATTCTGGCCGAGGATTCCCAGAGTTCTGTGATGCTTCTTGTGTCTGGCTAACTTTGTCCACAGTCGTGACGTTAACGTGACGCTCTTCACGCCTGTCAACCTTCTGTTGACGGTGAGTTGGAAATTGCTCCGCGTTAGCATCAAGACGTCGTAATATCTGATCACACTGTTGAAATGTCGTCGCCCCTGCAGCGATTAGTACTCTTTGCACGTCGGCTGGGTATTGCCATACTATGGTATTCACTAAATCCTTCTCCGATAAAGGAGGCTGAAGATTTCTCAATTTAGCAAGCTGGGTTGCAAAGTAATTTGCGTAGCGAGTTGGCATGTTGGAACTGTATCGACGAGTGTACATTTCAGCCCTTATACTTTGCTGAACGTCACTCGACCAATACGTCCTCAGTAGTGCTTCTTTAAAGTCTTGATACCCGGAGAATGAATATTTAAAAGCCCGATACCAAGTTGCTGCTTGTCCATCCAGAAGACGTTCAATAACTCGAAGTTATCTTTCAGGAGTTACGAGTGTGTCTCGTAAATAGCTCTCGACGTTCGTGAGAAATTCTACAGGAGTCACTCCGCTTCCTGTGCCAGTGAATTTAGCGGGTTGCTCTTCCCTTGACCTTATCGCTGTGACATTACCCTGAGTATTAGCAGTACGGTATGTATTCTGCATGTAGTTGTTTGACGGCGTGTTAGTTTCAGGATCCAGTCTATTTATAGCTGGTCTGAACGGGTTAGCATCGTAATTTAACGTCTGGCTTGGCGCTGTTGCATTAAACTGCCAAGGTCGTGTATCGGCATGTACACTTGACTGTACATTACTAGTCCAAAATTCCGGCGTTTCACGTGTATTTCCCATCGGCGGTTGCAAATCTACTCCCCTCGGAAGTGCTTCTAACCTGTCGAGCCTCTCCTCGATGACTTATAATTCTTGTATATTCCTGTTGGCGACTTTTCTCCCTAAATCATTTAGTTGCAACTCGATTCATTCAACTTTACCTTTGAGATTTTGGTCCACCTCACGAATAGCTGATTTGAGGTTACGACTCAACTCGAGCCTATCAATAATCGTTATTTCCTCAATCTTTTTCTGCAATGTTGCAATTTCGCCCTCATCCTGAGATACGTTACTCTGGATATGGTTGATATCATCCTTGACTCCATTTACATTGGCGTCGACTGTAGTTTTATGCTCCACGAATTCGCCTCTCAACATCATCAGGTCGACTTTGTGCTCCTCCCTGTGCACATCTACAGTATCACGTAAGCCTGTGACAGTTTCTTTTAGTTCCGCGATGTCTTTCCGGTTAGAATTAAGTTCCTCCCTAACCTCAAGCATGTTATCCACGATGGTCTTCACGTTGTTATTAACGGCGTTAGCTGCACCTCTCATTAATACCAGTCCTAGGTTCATGGTAGCCATATCCTTTTTTACGTTGTCCATAAAACCTTCTACGTGATTCAGCCTAGTCCCAAATTCTTCTCTGGTGTGCTCGATATCAGCTTGGACGTCTAACTGTACTTTATTTATAGCGGTCTGAATTTGAGCCGTGTGCTCCTCGAGTCGGGTTTGCATATCCTGTCTTGCCCTATTCATTTCTTCCGTTAATGTGTCTACGCGCTGGCTTGCCTCCTGGTGGTGACGAATCACGTCTATCCTTACCGCTGCCAAACCTGCCGTTAAGTCATTTTTCGCTTCTACCCTGTACGAGTCCATTTCGGCCCTGACCTTCGTTAGATCGGTCCTAACGTCTTTAACAGTACGGGTGTTTATCTCTAAATCTAAACGTACTTCATTAATTGATTTGGTATTTACCTCAAGGTTCTGCCTGACATTGTCAACAGACTGAGTGTTTATCTCGAGGTTCTGCCTGACCTGGTCCACATGACCATTTACATCACCTACTTCCTGTCTAACATTGTCAATAGCTTGTGAATTAACCTCTAAGGCTTGTGTATTCACACTCAAGTCACTAGTAAGTTGTTGGATTTTAGCGTTGACACCTGCCAACATCTCAGCGAACACTCTGCGAATCATATCCTCATCCATTTGACAAGAATTTATATTGAGAGAAACGAGGGATCAATCATGATGGAAACTTACAGCTATGATAGTAACGTGGTGGTATAAAGCTTGTTTCGACTTAATAAATATCACGAGTACAGCTGGAGTATGCAAACTAAGTGCTTCTACATTTACTAATACAACGGTGAGCAAAGCAAAGTATTACATTTACTTAGGATGAGGCATCATCTAAGAAAAACCCTATCTTTCATTTATTCAATAAAAAACCTCCCCCCATGGTCTTCTATCAAATAAGAATGCCATGCGGTCTATTGATCTGCAGTACGACTTTCTAAGTTCGTCCCAGTCCTGTCAATTTACCATTATTCAAATATTAAGATCCTCCTAAATATCGGCATAAGAAAATATACAGGGCGCCATCTGATGATCACCATGTTGACATCTGGCTCCATGTATAGGGAGTCAATCAATGTGTTACCATGTCAACGTCTCTACCCGCGTATAGGGAGCCAATTTATGTGCGACCTATACGTCGGTTTACACGTTAACACCGTGCACCATGTCAACTTCGTAGCCCCATTAGTTGGGCCGCCATTTTATGTGACCGTCAGCCGGGTGGCAACGGCACATATTTGTGAGTGACCTTCAGAAGTCCTCCGGTAAAGCTGTCGGGATAGCCAACAACCGCGATGACTCTCCTAACATCTCCCCCGTCGGACCTTTAAAAGTTTGCCGTGAGGATCAGGTGAACTTCCTAACAATAGGCCAATGCGGCACGAGGTTCTATAGTCCACGGGGAGCGTGGTACATGGTTGCGATGGTCAAAGACGGCCTAAGGAAAGGTTCACCTCAAAAACTAGACTGTGAAATTAAACATCCAGGCTTATGTAAAACACCGTGAAAATTTATTGTAGATTTCCACAAACCCCTATCCTAGTTCGGAGGGTTATATTCGGCTAATCCGCAAGCTAAAAGTTAATGATAATAAAAGTTCAAGTCCCTAACAATGAAGTTACATTAACCCTCGCGAAAGATCTAATACACAATAAGTAAGCAACAGCAACAACGCTGGGTAAATGGTACGACGCAAAATCCCTAATACAAGTTACATGATCAAGCTAATATGAAGTTACATTTAAGTGAAGGAGCAAAGCAAAGCTAAGTTATGGTGGTACCATTTCCACATTTACATTTAACTTTTCTAGCTAAGTCCTATCAGTTAACATTCAAAGTTACGGCGGTGACGTCCGTAATAGCAAAACAGTTACAATACAAAGCTAAGTGTACAGCCATTTAAAAACAATTAATCTAATCAAAAATCATGTGCTAAATAGCACGCAATAAAGGTAACATGGGGAAAAAATACAGTTTCATGACATCAATAATTATAGTAAAACACAGTTTTTATTATAATGCCTTCCTGCCCCATGGTTAACTCTTTGTAAACCATTGTCATCTAGCTTGATAGTAATGTCGGTGATAGCGTAGTTAAAACCACGTCTGACAATCACATGGCCTGCGCTCCACACACTATGAACTAATGGTTCATGTGTGCGCCAGGTCACAACAAAAATGTTTACAGTCTTCGTCGTTTCCAATAAAGGAAATCCCTTCATCTGCACGGCCATGTCAGCAGGTTCAAATGTAAGAATGTCAAAGTTTAAATGGAAACAATATGTTAGTTAGATCTTGTTTAAAACAATTATGCGGATGATGTTTATTATCTCGGTTTATGTTCCTTCCGTAGGTTTATGGCGTATTCTGACAAAGGCCTGACAAGGAGTAGTCTTCTAAAGATCATTCTCCCGCAGCAAAACATCGACTCAATAGTCGGAAAACTCAACGAGCAAACTCGGCTCGGACTCACATTAACACGAGTTATCAGCGGTAAATACCTCGCTTTCAACAACTCTCATAATAATGCCTCATAACAACAACAGATGCGCGACTTACAACAATGGCACGTCTTACTCACTCAAGGCACATAATATCATGCGTTACCTGTGGCAAAAAACTCGCATTTAATAACCAAATTGCCTTCATTATAATTTGCCTCTCTCAAGAGGATCGCCAACAATGCACAAAGAAACCTGACAACCCTGGACATGTCGAAATGACATTCCTCGCAGCAAAATATCTAGCTAACAGTATGTAAATCCAAGAAAAACAAATGAACAAAAATACAGTAAGAAACACTGGGTTTCATGAGCAATAGCTGCTTTGAAAGAAAGAGATGAATGAAATCAACATTCTGTCCTATGTTATCGTAGTTCTGTCTCGCTTTCAAGCATTTGTTTTCAAGGTTACTGGGTCAACAAACCAGTTTATTGGTGACAACTTCACAAATTGCAGTCCTTCACTGACCACATTTTTCAACAGGCAAGGCCGGCTAGTTTTAACATTATATAATACCGTAATATTTGGCCTTGTCATTCTTAGCATATGATTGGTTCAAAAACCTAATAGAATCCGTGTGCTAAACACGTTACAATTTAACTGTACAATAAAGTATCGCAGTCCTTCATTTCAAAGAATAGTAAATCACAGACATAACAGCATGTCTCACGAGCTTCTTTGCTCATCAAAGATATAACACTTATTAAGTTCTCAGTATAACATTAACACCTGTGTCCTCATGACAGAAACAAAGTAGTAACAAATTGATAAATATGGCACAGATCTGCAACTCTAGACCTGCATAATGATGCGATAGTGCACTTAGTTCGATGCTTGACATCTACACTTTCTCCAAAATAATAAATCTGTCAGTATTTGACTATAAATTGGCTTCTGAGCGCTTTCAAAAATGAAAATACAGCATATATTTTTATAAAACTGGAAACTACAGTTGGTTTCCTAACGATACGACCTATCTAACGAGGTCATAAGTCTCAACAGACTGGTTGCAAAGATTGCAGTTAAATAAAGTGACGATGACATCTGAATGAAACCACGGATAAATATCCTACACATGGCTGAGCAAAATAGCTGCAAATGATTACAGTCATGTTTGGCAGTGGGTCGGCTATAACGTGGTACGACGTCCATCAGGACGGCACCAGGGTTAACCAAAACTGGTCTACCCCACAGGGTGACTCACAATGACTGAAATAAACAACAATTATACTAATTACAACCCTACCTAGCAAATGGCTGACACATAAGTGCGGTTGATTCACAAAAAAAAACTACGATATCTAAATATACCACCGCGGACTATTACAAAAGAAAAGGTGCCCAAACTCACGACTTTTGGTAGCTCTCACATCGGCTCAGACATTCATCGACCAGGGTCGCGAAAAACTCTGCTTGGCTCTCCAGCATGGTCCTGTCCTCCACGGATTCACCAATCTGGACCTCCCAAGCAATCAGGGTTCGTTCGCCTCCGGATGATGGTCTCCCAAAAAGGTCTGGAATGTGCCTGGAAGTCGGCATCCACGTTCCTTCGTCTGCGTCCTCGGCATCCTGACGTTCCATCAAGCTGGTGGTCTCCATCACGACGTCCCCCTCATACCGGAATGGTATTAGCCCATAATCGTCTTCTTCACCATGGCGTGGAAAAGTTCAATGTCTTGCATGATGTCGAAAATGTCGAAGTATCTCGTTCCTCTCGGCGTTTTGGCGTGATTATTGTGGACGATGCAAATAATAGTGTTCTCCACAGTATTTTGTAGTTTTCAGCCTGTTGATCCTCAAGATTCAACACGATGCGATGCTTTGCTTGTTAGCACGTGCAATTGTATCACGTTTTATCAATCACGTGGCATCCGCGATAAAATTGATATTTTCAATTCAGAATTTCCGTAGCAATAATGTTGTGATCGTTGGCAGTAATAATCACGTCGTCTTGGCACAATTATCAGACGATAACTCTTATATTTTCGGCGTGGCACTTTGCCCTTCCAATTACACGTGGGAAAAATATCTGGCGTATGGCACCAATTACAGTTTGTAGAAAATATTGCCTAATATGGCCTTTCGTAGAACAATAATATGTCCACAATGTGTGACAACGTTAGTATAGTTATTTTCAACACACGATGCAGTCGGATGCTCACTTGAGCACAAAAATATTTATAATGTCCACGTCGCGACGGACGGATACTCGAAACACGCCTGTCTGGCGTCAGATCTCCAGATGTAGTGTCGTCACTGACTTTCACTCGGAAGTAGGTCGCCAAAACGAAGTCATTGAGCGACTACTTTCATAGCTCCTTGCGTATCTGCAAGTGTTATACCTTACCAAAAACGTAATAATCATTCACCAAAATGATTCAATAATACAGAATGACGAATTAGAATATTCTGAGTCTTATGAAAGGATAAAAGTGATTAACAAGACCTCCAAAGTCAAAAATGCAATTGAGCGCTACTTCAAAGAGTATAGCATGAGCTCTCTGCTCCAAGTGGTATTCTGGGTATGTTCAAAAGTACTACATCCCATAATAATTATTCCGTCACAAAAATATCACATGAACCATAGCTCAGCGGGTTCAATATCAATATTTTTTCATAGAAACCCAAACAGTCAGAAGGAATGTATATTAACATTTTTCTGATGTCTTCTACTTTCTTTATACACACATCAAAAAAAGTTTTGCATCACCTCGGTTCCAAGAGTTCCGGAACCGTTAAATACAAAGGGAATAGAGATCAACACAAACAACATTTCAGCTCGTTTTATTGCTCATGAGACCCACACATTGCATGTTGTACCATCATACAGCTAGACTTTCAGCATTTGTGGTCCAGATTGCAGTACACACCACTACCTCTAATACCCAGTAGCACGTCCTCTTGCATTGATGCATGCCTGTATTCGCCGTGGCATACTATCCACAAGTTCATCAAGACACTGTTGGTCCAAATTGTCCCACTCCTCAACGACAATTCGGCGTAAATCTCTCAGAGTGGTTGGTGGGTCAAGACGTCCATAAACAGCCCTTTTCAACATATCCCAGGCATGTTCGATAGGGTTCATGTCTGGCGAACATGCTGGCCACTGTAGTCGAGCGATGTCGTTATCTTGAAGGAACGCATTCACAAGATGTGCACGATGAGGTCGAGAATTGTCGTCCATGAAGACAAATGCCTCTCCAATATTCTGCCGATATGGTTGCACTATGGGTCGGAGGATGTCATTCAGGTATCGTAAAGCCGTTTCGGAGCCTTCCATGACCACCAGTGGCGTACGTCGGCCCCACATAATGCCACCCCAAAACATCAGGGAACCACCACCTTGCTGCACTCGCTGGACAGTGTGTCTAAGACGTTCAGCCTGACCAGGGTGCCTCCAAACACGTCTCCGACGATTGTCTGGTTGAAGGCATATGCGACACTCATCGGTGAAGAGAACGTGATGCCAATTCCGTGGGGTCCATTCAGCATGTTGTTGGACCCATCTGTACCGCGCTGCATGGTGTCGGGGTTGCAAAGCTGGACCTCGCCATGGACGTCGGGAGTGAAGTTGCGCATCATGCAGCCTATTGCGCACAGTTTGAGTTGAAACACGACGTCCTGTGGCTGAACGAAACGCATTATTCAACATGGTGGCATTGCTGTCAGGGTTCCTCCGAGCGGCAATCCGTAAGTAGCGGTCATCCACTACAGTAGTAGGCCTTGGGCGGCCTGAGCGAGGCCTGTCATCGACAGTTCCTGTATCTCTGTACCTCCTCCATGTCCGAACAACATCGCTTTGGTTCACTCTGAGACGCCTGGAAACTTCCCTTGTTGAGAGCCCTTCTTGACACAAAGTAACAATGCGGACGCGATCGAACTGCGGTATTGACCTTCTAGGCATGGTAGAACTACAGACAACATGAGCAGCGTACCTTCGTCCTGGTGGAATGACTGGAACTGATCGGCTGTCGTACCCCCTCCGTCTAATAGGCCCTGCTCATGCATGGTTGTTTACATCTTTGAGCAGTTTTAGTGACATCTATGAACAGTCAAAGGGACTGTATCTTGGATACAATATACACAGTCAACGTCTATATGCCGGAGATCTGGGAACCGAGGTGATGCAAAACTTTTTTTGATGTGTGTATTTAATGATACGTGGCCACGAGGATGTGCTGTAATTAAGTTCATTCTGGGATTTGGAATGGCACGTGGAATTCCTGAATTTATTTCTTGAGCAAGACACTTGATGTTGGAATTCCTGATTTTATTAGCCTATTTTCATTTATGAAAAAAATAGGCTTATGAGAACACCTTTTGCCCGTGCGTCTGTCTGTGTGTGTGATGGTGTGTGTGATGGTGTGTGTTCCCCCCTAATAACTTATAAACGGCTGAAGCGATTTCATTGAAACTTGGTAAGTTCATAGCACTGTTTTGGACCACCCCGACCGTGTCCTTCAAATTTTGTTACGTCTCACCAATCCAACATGGCGGCTGTGCGAAGTATTTCACCAGCATTCAATATCTCCGAAACTATTACCGATATCACCCTGGAATATTTTACGGTGATAAAGGGAACTACTAGAAATTAACCTATGTGACTTTTGAAAACCTGATAACTACAAAACCAACATGGCGGCCAAGCGAAATTGCGACATTTAAATAGACGTCGCGATTTATCCAACCAAACGCAATAAAACTTGGTACAGTATATGTTTATACACATTGTAATGCACCGACATCTAACTTCGTTCAATTGTTTACATAACCTCAAGATGGCGGTGACTGTGCGAAATATTTCACCGGCATTCTATATCTCTGAAACTATTAGCGGTATCACCCTGAAAATTTGTACGGAGATAAAGGCACTACTGGAAGTTCATCTATAAGACTTTCAAAAACCGGTACATAACATAACATAACATAACATAACATAACATAACATAACATAACATAACATAACATAACATAACAAATATGGTGGCCAAGCGAATTTGAAATTTTAAAATAGACCTTTCTCGCGATTTAAAGAACCAACCAACCAACCAATGATCCAAACGCAATAAAACATGGTACAGCAAATGTTTATGCACATTGTAATGCACTGGTATCTAATTTAGTTCAATTGTTCACATAACCTCAAGATGGCGGCTGGGCAAATTTTAAAATTAAGTTTTTATTTCTTGTGTCATAATCAAGCGATGGAAGTGAAAATTTGAATAATGAACCTACGCAATAATTTTCCTTTAATGGTACATGACTCTATGGCCTATACATATAACGATCCAACATGGCGACCATCCGCAATATTTAGTCAGTTCTCAATATCTACGAATCTTTTACAGCAATCAAACTGAAATTTTGTATATTGATGGAGGCAATTAACATAAGTAGTATATATGAAAATAGGCTGTATAGTTCTTCACGGAACTACTTGTTTCTCTAGTATTCATCTGGATTACGAACACGTCTCTTTATTTTGTTTGGTGAAGGCGATGTATCCTGCTTATCCAAACGCTCCATTCTTACTGGCCAAAAGGAGATTAGTTTGTGAATAGAAAAAGCGCGAAAAGCACACGTAAACAAATTACAACCGCAAAGCACAACCTCCTGTCATTGGAAGAAGGTTACAAGTCCATGTTCACTAATGGACTTGTAACATTTTCAAAATGAAACATAATTTTATATGACAAAACTAAGCTTGTACATTAATGGGAATTGTCTCCTTTTTACACAGAATGATGAGGATTGAGTCATAGCATATGAAAATGTCTTTATCTCATTTTTGGTAAACATTGTGACTTGTCATCTTTTTCAAATGATGGATTCAATTAGCCTACATTTCGAATTTTGTAAAAATGAGGAAAAAAGAGGACTTATGAGATCGAACCGGGAAGACGTGTGTCTGTCTGTCCTTCTGTCTGTCTGGCTGTGTGTGTGTGCCCCCCCCCTATCAACTCCTAAACGGCTGTAGCTATCGAACCCAAATTTTGTATGGGTAAAGATCTCTATCTGAATATCTCAATGCCGTATTTGAAAACGATGTCAGTGCTACCAACTGCTGAAAAATCGCAATTGAAATTGCAGCTCTTTGTTTTATATGTTGGAAGGTATGCATGGGACCTATACCAAAATTGGCACACATGTAGATAATAATATTTCAGTTTAATTTCCAGGAGACCATATATGACAGTGCTGTCAAAATTATTCTAAACTTGTTGATATGTCCAATTTTTAAATGCATATAACATCTACACTATCAATTGGATTTCAACCAAATTTCGTATTACTATGTGTAGATAGACAGATATGACTGAGCGTAATCTTAACAACCACCAGGGCTGCCAACTGCTATTGTTTTTATCCAAATACCAATATATCAGGAATTATGCAAGCCGACGGCTTTATACCATGCACACGTATAGTACCTGACACTCTAGATTATTCTGGAGTAACTAATGGACTTCAGTACTACCAACATGATTCTAAGCCTGCTGTTGGGACCAATTGTAAAGACATGTAACTTCTATACTATCAATTGGATTTCAACCAAATTTCGTATGTGCTATGTGTACTATAACAGACATGATTATGCGTTTTATGAGCAACCAGGGCCGCCAACTGTTAATAAATGCTGTCTCTAATTTTTTACCCTAATATCAATATATCAGAAAGTATTCAAGCCAACAGCTCTAGACTTTGCACACGTATAGTACCTTATATTCCAGATTAATTTTGAGTAACTAATTTACGTCAGTGCTTCCAACATGATTCAAAGTCTGCTGATTGGTCCAATTTTAAAATACATGTAACTTCTATACAATTATATGGATTTCAACCAAAATTGGCACAACAATTAATCATAATAGTTCAGATTATTTCTGACCAACACATGCATGGCATTGTTGCCAACATGATTTTTTCGCGCGCTGATAAGTCCAATGTCTAACTACATGCAACGTCCATGCTATCCATTGGACTTAACCAAATTTTGTATTCTGTACCTTAAGAGATGGACCTAAGAATATATTCAGTCACGAGGGCTGCCAACTGTAGTGCTTTATTAGGCTACATTATGCCAGTTATATTTCTAATTAGAAATTTCTATATTACCAACTCAATTTCGTCATTATTCTAGTTACGTCCGAGATTAATCATTGGAATGAATCTTACATTTCGAGAAAAGTAGGCTCTTTAGTTCGTCACGGAACTTCTTGTTTTTTGTTTTTCATTCCAAAAAGTAGTTAAAATAGATGTTTTAATAATCTATTGCCATGTAATCTCGATAAATGACAGAAAAAGGCAATTCTCATCGCGTCTATTATTGAATCACTTTCCCGGTAGATTGTTGCATTAGGCAACTATCTACATTGTCAATGTAAATGGATTCTTATATTATAAAATATTGCGATTAATTTAAACTTGCTATTTGAGTATAATTTAATCTGTATTTCCAACCTGCACACCAGAATAACATTTCTTGGTATTAGAACGCGAACAACGTCAAGGGTGATGGCTCAGAGTCCTATCCATCACACCACGACAGAAAGGAACTAAGAAAACGAAGTATATATTATATATTTTATATATATTACAGTATATGTTTTATATATTTTATCAAGAAAACAATGAGTATAGGCTCTTTACACTCAAAAATACACAGGGGTATCACAAGAGAGTTTTTATGGCGTCTGTTTCATAACTTTGAATATTGAACCTATTTACTTCAGCTTATACAAGTGGAATGAGGCTTCCTCACCTCAGTGCGACTGTGGATTTGAAAGACAGATATTGTGGAGGACTGCAGCCTTCGAGCCTATAATGGGAACCTGAAAGACTTTCATGATGCAACGCAGCCTGCTCTTGATTGGATTTCAAATATAAATATTACCTCGTAAATCTGAACATTTTATCTGTTGAATATGTGTCTCCTCATCAAATTTGATTTTAATATTTATTGTTCTTTTAAATGCTAACTTATATGTTTAATGTGTTCCTTATCTTGTAATTATGTAGATGTACCATGCCATACGTTAAATAAATAAAATTCCTTCAGTAACGACTGATTTCATTGAGAATAAAGCTGTGGTGATCATTTCACTGCTCTTTATTCGTTTAGCAACTCAATAACTCGCAATGGCCTTCTAAATACAAACCCAGTTCAATGGCCGCACGCTTCACTGAAGTCCATTATCTCACAGAAGTACAGGCTTAGAGCTAATACGGACATTAAATGGAAGAGGGGCTATAAATTCACTTCCAGCAGCCCTCCATGTAGCAGTGGGATCAGTGTGGCTCTCAGGTGACGGGTAGTTGTACGCACATAGACAAGGCCGTCATGTTATTTGAACCAACTGGAATAATTAATAATAATAATTTTACCATGCACAACGAAACTCAGAATCAGAACCACCGAGTATACAGGAAATTAAAGAGATAATTCACTCTTTGAAAAATGACAAAGCATCAGGAGACAATCAAATCACTGCAGAACCATGGAAAATGCAGGGGGAAATCTCATCACAAAACTGAAAGAAATTATGGATGAAATCTGGCGAACTGAAAAATCCCTGCAGAATGGAAAATGGCGATCATACATCCACTGCACAAAAAAGGAAGCAAGACAGACCCCAACAATTATCGTGAAATTTCACTACTTTCAATCTTATATATAAAAGTGAAAGTCTGTATGTATGTGAGTTTGTTCCGTATACAAATCTACACCGTTCCACCAATCTCAACCAATTTTTTCATACACATAGTTTAGGACCCAGAAGGAACGGCTGCATACATGAATTTTTGATAGTCTTTCTCGTTCTTCTGATATCGGCCTATTTGCACTCGAGCAAAGGCTAATAAATTCAGAAAATTAACTTACGAAGGAACGACAAGGCCGGCCATCTCTATGGCAACAGTAGCACAAGACGGGTCCACCAAGTTTCATTCTATCTCGGTAAGAGGCCATGCCACTCAATTTTCTGAACGGCAACACTACCTCAAGAAGTGATCACCAGGTTTCCACCTGTCTCTGTAAGGGGCCATGCTACTCCATTTTCTCCAAGACTACAGTCAAGACGTGAACACCAGGTCATGGGCCTCCATTATCTATCCAAACCACGATAAGAATATTAGGAATCTGAACGCCTTAAAAATATGAATACCTTTAAAAAAATTATTAACAGGGGTCGATGTAGGGAATTAAAATAATAATAAAAACAAATACATCGGCTAACCCTGCACGCGACCTAACGTAACAACGGCTATAGATATCATCACCAAACTTAGTATTAAGATTAAATGAGCTTAAATGATTCTGTTATTGTTGATTAATTTAGAGGCTTGGAGACATCATGGCCATGTAGCCCCATGACCTTAAGTGTGTATGAATTTTTTCTGATAACCAGTGTTACTGTGATGATTGTAGTAGTGTGTGTATTTGTAATTCAGGTGAGGATTAAAAATGAGGATGCTGTTGCCTTCAGTTAGAAACTATCCCTGTATGTGCTTCGAGTAGAAGTGGGAAACCACGGAAAACATCTTCCAACTTTTGCCACGGGAGGCGCAGTGTACCCCTTTCTAGCTCTCAGACCATAATTTAAATTTCTTGGCAGAGCCGGATTCAAAATCGGACTTCCAAGGCGACAGCCGAGAATGTTAGCCGCTAATCCACGTGGTCGTCTAAATGTGACATTTTGGGTCTAATGTCATACTCTTGATGCCGCTGCTGTTACGGGAGGTTTTGAATCTTTACCTTATGACGGAAGGTATCACGCGCAATCTATTGTATTGTTGTGTTATACTCGCCGTTAAGGTGTGTTCTACTACTAATATGTTTATTAATCCTAATGTTTTAATGCTGCATTGTTTTAATTGTTGACATTGTTAACCTGTACCGGGTATCTTTCGTAATACAAATCAGGAATACAGTAACAGTAATAAGACTTGACTAAGACTAACAGAACCAGAATAATTTGTAGCAATCAAAATGAAACAGTAACCTAAAATGATTAACCACGCAGTGAACACTCCCTCTTTTCTACTTAAGACATGGCTATAAGGGTAAATAATTTGTACAGAAAATTACCTCCTTCACTGCCCACAACAGATACAGTATCGTAGCAAACCTACAGGTAACTGACGTCACCAATAATTCTCATAGTAATCATTAGAAGCCATGACCAGGCTCCTTTTGTACTTAAACATGGGTGCTTTCAAATTACGTTTTTGGTACATCAAAAAACTACATCCATACAAATACAAAAAAGTGAGATGGTATGTGTCTGTGTGTCTGTGTATTACTCGATCACCAAAGAACCACTGGTCCGATTTACATGAAATTTTACATGAAAGTAGCTGACTTGCCTGGTTAATATATAGGCTACTTTTGATTTCAATACTTTGCAATATTTAAAGATGGCGACCATTTAAGTGACGTCACTACACCATTTGGTTTCAAACATTCATATTTCTATTTCAAATAAAAAAAGAACGCTGAGAAATAGCAATTTTTTGATGGCATATACTAGGTTTAAAATTTAAATTTCTATCAGAATGGTCCTTATCACTTTTCGTGTATCTCCAACTGTTAGCGAGTAAAACCTAATTGTGTGCTATAAAACAAGGTCAACGCCGAGCGGTGTAGCTGGACAAAATGTTCCATCCTAACTCTCCCTCCGCGCAGCACCTCGCCTATCCCCTGTTTTAAATGTCACCTTCATATTTCAATTTATTTATGACCAGTAGCGAAGCATGGGTACTTCAGCTAGTAGCTTATAAAATTCAATCCAAAGCTCTCTTGAACTGGGCAGAATCTCAACTGGATCCAGAAATCAGCGAATACCAAGGAGGATTCAGAAAAGGACGGTCAAGCGTAGAACAAATTATAAATCTAAAGAACTGTATGAAATATTACCACAGCTCAACAAACAAGAATTATGTCATCACATTCGTCGACTTCAAGAAAGCATACGATGACGCAGTTTCCGGTGAAATGTCGGGAAATATCCTGTCTGGACCACGGCCTACAAGCCCGAACAACTTGTACTTAATTATGAACGCTGGCCGTGAAAGCCTAAGCTGTTATATTAATACTAGCATTACCCGCCGCGGCTTCGCCAGCGAATATTCTAGTTGTAAAGAGTACACTTAGCAAAATCTCAATCATGAATGTTATGACTGATTGATCCTTGGTATGAATAATCAGACTTTATCAATTCAGCTACTGGTGCAGTGGTTAGGGGTTTGTCATTCCTTCATAGGTATATCAGAGCGAAGTTAGTTTTCTGGGAATATCACAGACACTGTTAATTTAAGGGCCTTTAAATGTGGTTTTCGGAGACCCTTTATAGTCGAATGAAAAAACCTTTCGTACCACACTCACACGTGAAAATTGCGTGAACAAATTCTAGACTGCCCCTTGACCCCCTTAAGCGGATTATACTGTATGTATTGATGAATTTAACAGCTTAATTTGGTTCAGTGAAAACCCTATAACCGTCTGGAAACTTTCCCAGTAACGTAATAATTGGAATTGCATTGCGTCTTACAGAAATAGATGGACCTGTGAGATTCTGTTACCATTGTTACCGTATTGCATTCTTTCATTATTAGCCTACTTTCGATTTTTGCAAAAAATGAAAGTAGACTTATGAGATCACTACATGGCGAAAAAAAGTGTGTCGGTCTGTGTGTGTGTATGTGTGTGAGTCGAGTCTGTGTGTGTGTGTGTGAGAGTGTGTGTACTCTGAATGTCTGTCCTCCCCCCTATCAATTCGAACACGGTGAAACCGAATTGAACGAAATTTGGTACAGAGGTAGAACAAGCAAAGGGCACCTCAGTGTCATGTTTTATATCGCCGCCATCTTTACTAAAACTGAATGGCGGCCACTCAAACGTTCAAAAAGTAAAATCAAATAACGACTAACCAAATCATCCGATCTCTACCAAATTTGGTAACAACATACCTTCGTATAGGATGCGTCTTGTGACCAAACTACAAGGTCGTCCGCCATACCATTTCAGGATGGCGGCCGTGCGAATTATGCAAACTTTATAATCCATATCATGGGACCCACCAGTTCCGATTATCGAGCCGAGAATCGTTTTAACTGTTCTAAAGGAAGAGGCACGTTCGAAATTAAAAGTTTATTTTGTAATACTATAGTGCAGACGTGATTTTAAAAAGCTGAGCCGATTCAGTAATAAGACAAGATGGCAGCGGATATCTTGTGCCTGACTTATATTTCATTAATTTGAGTATTGCATGCAATATAGCGTACTGATACAAAATAAATAAACTTTGTATGAAATGCTTTATATATAAATAATGTACTCCAGTGATGAAATCGTTTAGTATAAATCATTATTTGCTAACAAGTTCTATGTAAGTCATTTTATATAGAACGATATTCGTTGACACAATTAGCTCAGTGGTGTAGTTGGTCACTAGTCGTGGCCGAGTGAGGTACGTGTGTGCGCGCTGTGTGACCGCATTGGAAGAGTGTACGTTTCCTAATACCGGTGCTTCCGATAGTTCCACGGGTGTACTGACCTTCCGTGTGTCATTCGGACAATACTTTTTCAAGTAGTGTTCCAGATAGGACAACAAAACCAGAAACCCAGAAAACCCCGCTGAAAATCATGTCCGGATACCAGAGGAAAACACCGTACGCTGCCAATGGGACAGGCAGAGTTCTCGCCCCCACACCAGGAGAAATTCACCGCTGGATTAGCGATACCCTCCGGTTGACTGTCGACCAAGTAGAAGCCATCCAGTTAAATGCGCAAGAAAAAACCATGTACATCAAGGTAATCAGCATATCTACTTATCAGAAATTGCTAAATACTTTTGCAGATCCTATTAAATTTCAGTATGACTCAGGCGAAATGACAAATGTTAAGCTCTCCACAGCGAATTCCAATTTTACTACAGTGCGTATATTTAATGTCCCACTCGAAGTTCCCCCAGAAATTTTCAAATCCGTCCTGTCGAAATATGGCACTGTGAGTGACGTCAGGAAAGAACAATGGTCTTCTGCTTATCAGTTCCCGGTGTATAATGGAATACGTGCTGTCACTATGGAAATCAAACAAGATATCCCCTCCACTGAGACTTTTGGTGGCCATTCTGGCTATATATCGTATAATGGACAGAAACAGACCTGTTTAATTTGCAATGCTAACACACATCTACGTATCAACTGCCCAAAGAAAATGATTCCCCTCGGTATAACTCCTACACAACAACGATGTGTCCAATACTCGGAAGTTGTGACACAGCAAACGTCACATGAAAACATGCTTATTGATCAGTCAGCTGGGACAACACCAGAAGTGGCCTCGGACACACATGACGCAGAACTGGTACTTTGCACTGACCAAATCAGCGAGCCACAGAGTGCCCCTGTGCTATCGGCAACCTGTATCGCAGCCTTAGAACCAACTATGCCGTCACTACAGGCTGCCACAGAAATGTTGTCTTCACTGCCCCCACCTTCTCTGGTACCTACCGACTCACTTAAGCAGGTTGATCGGGGATCCGAGAACGTATCTAAGAAGATTAAAACAAATGCCTCGATTGCCGTACCAGCCCCGAAGAATCAAACTGGCTCTACAAACGTTCCCGCAGCTGTGAAAAAGAAACAAAATCTTCATTCTACGTCATCTAGGGACCCACGAACGCTCTCAAACGCTGACAGCCGGCCTATGAATGGCAGTCATAAGGAACTATCTCAACCTAATTTGACATAGTGCACCAGGATAATTCTCACCTGTGTCTTCTTTCGAGTCCACCTTCCAGTATGTCTAGCACAGCTTTTATACTTCTCTTAATGGCGCAATTTCTCACTGTGGCCACTGTGAATATCAATGTAATAGAATGCCCTCTGAAATTTCAACTGTTGGAGAGATTCCTTCGAGATGCAGACATTGACATTGCCTTCATTCAAGAAGTTGCTATACCGTGTTTACCCATATCTGCCTTCTACAAACAATACATCAATACCGGTAATACGAATAGAGGGACCGGATTCCTCATAAGACATGATATCCCACTCGAAGGTGTGCTATGTCATCCATCAGGACGCATAATATCTGGACACATAAACAATACCACCCTGATAAATGTATATGCCCCATCCGGGTCCAATAAACGTGTGGAACGGAAAATGTTCTTTCAACAGAGTATACTGCCTCATCTGCACGACGTTAAGGAAAAACTTATTCTTGCAGGGGATTTCAATTGTATTCAACGCCCAGAGGATTCCACTAGTCCATACCAAGGTATCAACCCGGCTCTCAGGACCCTTCTTACCTCCCTACACCTCATTGATGCTGTGGATAGTTTAAGGGTGCCCCTGCTCCATTACACCTGTATAAGTCACAACTCCTCATCACGAATTGACCGCATCTACTTTTCACAGGAACTTATCCAGCCTAGACGATATGAAGTGATACCTGCCAGTTTCACTAACCATCATGCTGTCGTATGTACAATCTCTTACCCCCATCCCATATTTCACATAGGAAGAGGTTATTGGAAACTGAATTGCTCGCTGTTACTGGAGGAGGAATGCCAAGATATTTTCAGACTACACTGGACTCGATGGGTCCAACAAAAATGCAAATTTCGCGACTGCGCAGACTGGTGGGATATTTTAGTTAAACCAGGGATCCGCCGCGTCTTTAAGAACATATCCTACCAACGAGGTCAGGAAAGACGGGATACAGTTGAATTTTACTATCGAGTTCTTCGCCAGCTCCAGCAAAGATCTGATGCTGGGGAGCGTATATATGACCAGATTCGGGAAGTTAAAACCAAACTCCTGTCTCTACAGCAACGAACGCTCGCTCTTATAAACGTGGCTTTAAAAGATCGTACAGTGCTCCCGGACGAAAGTGCAAGTGTATACCATATCGCCAAAGGACAACGTGAGCGGCAACGTAAATATATCCACCGCCTCCGCACCAGTACTGGAAGTGTCGTCACCTCCCCTGACGCTATACGTAGTGAAATATCATTATTTTATCAACGGTTCTACGCTAAGGCTCCAATTGATCCACAGCAGGTGACCCTATTGCTTTCATCTTGCAGTACCCAACTATCTCCGGACAACAAAACTCTGCTCAGCGCGGATATTACGGATGAAGAGATTCACTCTGTGGTTAAGCACCTACCAAACAACCGCTCACCTGGCATTGATGGACTGCCATACGAAATGTATAAACACTTCTGGCCTCTCATTGGCAAAGAATTTTGTCATGTCCTGCGTACCATTCTCCAACGTCGTGCTCTTTGTCAATCACATCACGAGGGTACCATAGTCCTCATACCAAAAACATCCTCTCCCAAGGCAGTTGGTGACTTCCGACCAGTTACTCTGCTCTGCAGTGATTATAAAGTCCTTACCAAAGTACTTGCATGCCGATTGAAGACTGTTCTACATGATATCATTGGTGATGAACAATGTTGCAGTATTCCTGGAAGAACTCTGTTAACAAACTTAGCGATGCTACGGGACCTACACCTAAAAGCCGAAATGCTCCCCACTGAGCCAATGAGTTTTCTCACCTTAGATCTTGATAAAGCTTTCGACCGCCTCAGTCATGAATACTTGTACATGGTCTTGCAACACTTTGAATTTCCTGAAATCCTTATTGAGTATTTTCGTATGATAAATTGTAATGCTACGTCTCGAGTGCTCGTCAACGGTTTTCTTTCCCCTCTGATTCCAATACAACGATCAGTTAGGCAAGGATGTCCCCTTTACATGTTACTTTTTGTCATTGGCCTTGAACCGTTCATTCGGACTACCCAGGTGAATCTACAGGGTTACAAACTGTCCACACATGTTTTTGGCATGTGTGCCTATGCTGATGACGTATCAATATTGATCCGCAACAATGAAGACATCTCCCACATCGATAGCGTCCTTCAGCTCTACCATATCGCCTCTGGAGCACAATCGAACCCCCAGAAAACTGCTTTGCTTCCACTCAATACTAAGTGATTACCCAACAGCCCTGGTTCCGGATAGTAAATGAGGTGAAAATTCTTGGCATTACCTGGAAGCAATCGCTTCTGGACACAGTGCAACTGGACTTAGGACTAAGGTCATTGCCAAAGTTAGGGGAGTGCTGATCCAATTTGGTCAAAGAAACCTCAATATAGTGCAACGGGTCATGGTCCTCAACGTGTTTGCGCTCTCTAAAATATGGTATGTCGCACAACTTTTCCCACTTCCCAAAATGTTTGAGAGCCAATTGGCAAAATATACAGGTTGGTTTATATGGCAAGGATTTTTGTTCCGAGTAAAACGGGAACAGTTGTATCTCCCATCCCGGCAAGGCAGGCTAGGGCTAACAGCTCATGGCATGAAATGCCGTGCACTCCTCTGGAAGAACGATATCACCATTCTTTACCAACATGACACTTTTACGAAAGCGCTATACAAAGATATTCGAAACACAGCCCGTGGTTGTGATAGAGCTTTGCCGAAGATATTTAGGGACCATCAACAGCACCTTCTGGAAACTGTTCGCCAAATGCCTTCAGGGACTGTTCCAACGACGAAAAGTATTTATAACATGTTGCGGCAAGTGGTACACTCCAAACCGCGAATCGAGGCCACCACCCTCTACGTCCATTGGCCCACTGTTTGGAAAAATGTTGGGGCTATGACCATTTCTTCTGCTGTACACTCCCAGGTTTTTATCTTCCTCACCGATCTCATCCCAACCGCTCTACGGCGATATACCATCCGTCTTGAAGCTTACCCATGGTGTACTATATGTGGTCAAACTGACACGGCGATACACCGCTTCACATCATGCACGCGAGTTGCCTCCACGTGGCTGTGGTGTAAGGGAAAAGTATGTCAACTATTAAATGTGCCCACGGATGACCTTGATGACAGGAAGTTGATTCGTTTGTCGGTGACCGCCTTCCCCCAAATTAAACAGACTGCCATTGTGTGGATAATGGGCCAATATGTACACTTCGTGATGGACAATGATCAACATTTCTCGTTCCTGGATCTCAGGTATCACCTGCAGAAAGAGCGTTGGAAGCTTAGTGAAAGTGGACAATTGTACGATAAATATGGACACTATCTGGATTTCTTGTGATGTAATAGTATGGTATTTATCATATCTGAAAATTCTGTAATTCTGTAAAGAGCTAATAAAAAAAAGTGGTAGAGCGTTAGCCTATCGCTCAAATGCCTATGGTTCAAACCCGATCAGAGCTAGATTTTTTGCTTGAAATGTTATATGTTTATTGTTTTGTAATGACTCAGACGTTTTAAAATTAAGCGTTATATTGTGCATATTATGGTGTAAAATATATATTTAATTAAAACATAATTCGCCAGCAGATTTACTCGAGACATCTAGCTGCCAAAAAGATAACTGCACGCCGACCTACTTATTAACTTCCAGATTTTATTGAAAAGTTTCATCTTCTGGCCGCTAGAATGCACTCGCTCTGTTAGGATTATATTGTTCGATATTTCACCACTAGATGTCACGACTAGTCTACGTGGGGCTCCATTCATTACTATACCATTGGCATTCTATGCGCATCGAATTTGAAGAATGACAAGATGATACTACGATACATTTTTACTTTTTATTTTAAAGGGTTTGTAACAGCCTATTTTGTTTTACTTGAAAATGTTATTTGAAGTAAAGAACAAAACGATTTCACATAGTAACTGAATTCAAGCCGTTGGTGTTAGTTCAGGTTATTAATTACTACTTTTATTTCAGGCAAATAGCAATCGAAAATATCCACATAGTTTGTATACACACGTCTCTGTAGGGTCATGGAAAGATTTGTTAATTCAATTAGGGTTGTGAAAGCCATGCACAACCAGACGTGTAAAGACATGCCTCAACTCAAAGTTGGATGTTGCCCACGGCAGGTCGTATATGTAATAATAATAATAATAATAATAATAATAATAATAATACTAATAATAATAATAATAATAATAATAATAATTTAATTTAATGAATTTAATTTAATTTATTTATTAAATACTATTTATGTTACATTATTGTGATATGTCTCACGAATCTGATGACAGTACAGATTATCTGTGAGACATATTAATTATTATTTACAACATATATATATAGATTATATTTCAATACAAGAGTGCATGCAATTTTTTTTGTTATGATAATGATAAAGTATTAATGTAAATAATTAAAGACACAAAATGTTACACTATAGTAGTTATATTAATAAATTTATGTTATGAGTTAATGTTTGGTTAAGTAATATTTTTTAATGCGGCTTATAGCTAGTTGTTTGCTGTTAATGTTCGTCAATCCAGGTGGTAGTTCATTAAGTAGTGATGGTACAATATAATCTAGTCTCTTGAAACCATAGCTATTTATACATAAGGGTTTTACATATTTAGTATTTGTTATGGCTCTTGTTTGTATGTTGTGAGAGACCTTATGCCTGAATCTTGGATCATGGTAGTAGAGATTCAGTACAGTAATTTGGAACAACTCTTTAATATTAAAATAAGGGATATCAGTGAAATATTTAAAGAACCTGTTTTGGCTATCTTGAAGATTATTAATTAAAGTTGTGTTTTGATTTCCCCAAGCTGCTATAGCATATCTTAATTTGCTTTCAATCAGAGCACTATAAATTGTTTTGTAAGTTTTCCTATCTACTTTTCATTTTTATTTTATTTTTTTCTCTCAGTACACATTGTGTTTAATAAATATAATAAATAAAATCGGAGATTGTAGAAGGTGTAGAGGTTTTCTCTTAGTTTTTTTTATTATGTTTACTGTGTGTGTATTCATTTTAAAGTGTTCATCAAGGGTAATTCCTAGGTATTTTTGTGTCGAAGTACTATTTATGAAGGTGTTACATTTGCAACCTGCCAGGATGTTTTGGTGTATGCATGATATGCTGTGGTGCGTTAGTTTGTATTTTTCTTGTGTGAAGTGATCAACTCTGATGTGCATTATTTTAGATTTGGTTGTATTTATATACAAATTATTGTCATGACACCATCTTGTGATGTTATTTAAGTCTTCTTGAAGTCTATCAAATGCTGTTTTAGAGTCTTTATGTATGGTATATACAGTATAGTGGTGTCATCAGCATAGATAAATATTTTACTGTGTTTAATGGTTTCATTCATGTCGTTTACGAACAGGTTATATAGTGTAGGTGAAATAATACTGCCTTGAGGGATACCCCGTGTTCCTTCTACTGCGTCACTGATAGTGTTATTGACCATAACTGCCATTTCCCTGTTTTTTCAGATAGCTTTCAAATAGTTTGTAAGTCGTGCCTCTTATTCCAATATCGTGTAATTTAGCAAGTAGTTTATTGTGGTTTATTGTGTCAAATGCTTTAGAAAAGTCAAGAAAAAGTACCATTATGTGATTGTTCTTATTTAAGGCATTATTTATTACATTGGCAAATTCAGCCAGGAGTAGTTCAGTACTTTTTCCCTTCCTAAAACCGTATAGGTGTCCCTTTAAAATATCATATTTATTTAGGAAATTCTTCAATCTCTTATCCAAGCATTTTTCCATTATTTTGTGTAGGATTGATAAAATGCATATTGGTCTGTAGTTGCCAAAGTCTAAGTGATCGCCATTCTTATATATTGGTTTAATAATTGTGTATTTCATATATTTTGGTATTATGCCTGATTCGAATATCTTGTTTATGAGATTTATTATGATTGGTATAGTTTTTTTTGGATGTTGCCTTTATGTCTTTCAAGCGTATATTGTCCGCCCCAGGCGATTTGTCTGTTTTTAATTCCTTAATTATGTTTTCTATTTCATGTTCATCAGTTTCAAGTAATGTAAAGGAATTCATTAATGTGTTTCTATTTGATTGCCATATGTTGATACTACAGTTATGAGCTAGGCTGTTTATTTCTTCACTAAAGGTATTGTTGAATTTATTGACTATCACTTCGTTAGTATAATGTAATCTTAAGTGTTTGTTTATGACTTCATTGACAGTTTGTGTTTTCTGACCTGTTATATCATTAATGACTTTCCACATTCCTTTATTATCGTTATTGGAACTATTTATCTTATTTTTATAATATTGATGTTTTGTTTTGTTTATTAGCTTATTTAATTTGTTTCTGAAAGCTTTGTATTCATTTTTTATTGTAATATTATCCTTGTTTCTGAGCATTGTTTTGTAAAGTCTGTCTCTTTCCTTACATTGTATTTTTAGGTCATAAGTGAACCATTGTTTGCTTTTTCTGTGTTTACGTGTGGTTATGTAAGATGCTTTTTGGTAGATTTCCTTAAATTTGGTTGTTATATTGTTATATATGTGATTAGGATTTTTTAATTCAAGGCAATCTGTCCAGTCTGTGTTGTTAAGGCTTGTGTGTATTATAGTATCGTTCATTAGCGTAATTGTCGATTCATTATCTTGTGATTGTGTCTTAGCATTTTTTGGCCAAATACCTGCATATGTTATGTAGTGGTCAGAGATGTCTGCTTGTATGACTGCAGAAGTATATTGATCTAGTCTGCTACGATAGTATATGTGATCAATACATATTCTCGAGTCTAAATTTGGATCATAACGAGTACATTGAGTGATAAGTGGTAGGAAACCATGAGTTGCCATAATATTTGTATATTTGATAGCTGATAGACTGCTGTCATTAGATAAAGTATCAATGTTGATATCTCCTAAAATGGCGTATTCGCTGTACTTACTAGTGTGTTGTGTTATATGTGTCTCCAGTTCATCAAGAAAGTCATTTATGTTAGTGCTAGGTGGTCTGTAAATGCATGTTAATCCAATCTTTTTGTTCATGTGAAGTATTTCTATTACCATTGATTCATGAGTATTGGAAATGTATGAATTGTGTGTTCTAATAGCCATGTTGTTCTTTAAATATATGGCTATGCCTCCTCCTTTACGATTTGTTCTATTACAAAATACAACATTAAAATTATCCAAAGTAAATAGGTAATTATTAGATTCAAGTATGTTAATTTCTGTTAAGCAAATAATATCCAGATCATTAATTTTCTTGCCTAAGGTTATGGTTAAATAATCCCAGTTTTTTGATATAGATTGAATATTTAGAGAGAGGATATTGATTTCAGCATTATTTCTAGTCGTATTACAATTTTCGATGAAATCGGGTATATTGAGAAATGTGAGTTCCTTTTGTATTCCAGAAGCATTTATATTGCTATCCCAACTGTTCATAATATCAATTAATATAATAATTCAATAAAAATTCTTTCTTTTTGGCAGGGGGGCTTACTTAATTTTGTTAATATCTTCCTCACGGGAGATTCTCAATATACCAGATTCGTCGTTTTTTCGCGGTAGAATTTTGCCGTTTTTAACCCAAATGAATTTCCAGTTACTTTCTCTTGCCTGATTTTTAGTTTTCCATAGTAGCTCTCTGTAAAATGACGTTAGACTTTCGTTAATGAAAAACCTAGATTTAGTGTTCCCATGAGTGAGGAAATTTTGTCCTTTTCTTTTCTGTAAAAATTCATTCTTTTTGTATATAGAGTTGAATTTTACCACTATTGGGGGGATTTTGTTCTTTCTTTGCAGTGGGGGCAATAATAATAATAATAATAATCATATTATTGGTTTTACATCCCTTTTAACTACTGCTGCTTTTAGAGACACCGTGGTGACGGAATTTTGGCCCGAAGGGGATCTTTAACGTGCCAGTAAATGTACTGACACGGCTCGCTCGCATTTGTGCACCCTCAAATGCCAGCTGACTGCGCCAGGATACGAACCTGCAACCTAGGGCCCAGCAAGCGAGAACGTTACCGCTGAGCCACGCAGCCAGTCTGGTCGATTATGTCTCCAGATCCATAACATTCTTGATATACTTCTTATCTTTCTTTCTTTCTTTCTTTCTTTCTTCAGTTTTTATCTAGGTTGTGGCGTTTGGTAGAGGTAAATCGTTTCTAAGGTCTTCAACAAAGAATAGTTCTATTATACTCTTTGATAATAACAACGAGTTATAACTATACTCATACATTTAGGAGAAAGTAGGCTATATGTTCTTTACTGAACATCTTGTTTCATTGTAAATATACATGTTTTAAGGTATTTATTTAGTTGTGAGGCATTTAAAGAGTAAGTGAGCGCGTTTCGCATACGCATTGGGTTATGCTGAAACTGTAGGTACCCCATATGTGTAGGTTGGTGTTAATGGGACCTTATTTTCGGTGCAAAGCTGGAATAGGATCTTAGCAGAATAATATAGGGAGGGATATTGTAAGTTTTGAGGTATAAGTTAAAGTGAGCAAAGGAAGATACTTCATAATCATAAAATCTCGAGTTAGAAAAGAACCAAATGAAAAAGTTCTTGGAATTTATAACACAGTGTCAAACAGGAATCCACTTTATTACCTGTCAGCCATCTCACCCTATGAGTCGTATATTTCGCGTTAACTTCCTTTCATTCTAAGAAGTGGAAGTGGGTCAAATGAGTAGTCAGCTGTGGTAAAGCTGAACGGAAATCACTGTCGGGCTTCTAAGAATGGGACAATGTATTAACGCTCCAACTAGTTCCAGGATCTCGTTGTACCACACATCCTAGCAGTGCGCATTGATTCCTGTACTACAACTGTGAAGAGGAGATGAAGTTTCGAGGATTGCATGTTTGGATATGGAATCAGCAGCGGCCATTCTGTGTGTTTTCCACACATTCCCAATCAAATTCACAAATATTCCCTTATTTTAAATCTCGGGACACATATAGTTCATTCACTCTAACATGGAGCGGCTTCGGTGGCGTTATTGGTAGCATGCTGAGCTTCTATGCCCAAGATCGCGGGTTCAAACGCGGCCGAAGTCGTCGGATTTTTAAGAGCGTTAAAAATCTCTCAGTATGCCGGTGGTCCCATGTCATAGATTTATGGCATGTTAATGAAACTTCCACTGATTACACCTCTGTGAAGGTAAATTATAGTTAAACATTTGACAAATGCTCTTAGGTTCCTACATTCGTCGCCAAGAGCCAATTTCAGTGGCGTCTGGTAACCAAGTTCTGAACTAGTGAGTCGTTGACGGTGGCGTTTGGCGGCGAAAGTAGAAACTACTTGAAAAAGCAATTCAATGTCTGCAGTCCTTACTTGAATTGAAAACAGAAATATACACTAATACATCCACCACAATTAACACTGGTTATCAGGCAGGTTCTACACACATCCAAAGTACACGGGGCTACATGACCGCGCTGTCGCTGCCCCTAAACTGAGGAACCAACGAACCAACCAACCAACTCTAACTTGGCACTTATTTTTGTCAATTCTCATGTGAGAAGTAGTCTCCTTGAACTAGAGTTGGTCTTCTTCTTCATCTTTTGCTTCAGCGTTTGTCCCGCCTCGTGGCAGGGTCCGCTATTTGAATTCGCTGTCTCCACTTTACTCGGTCATGGGCCATGTCCGGACGAAGGTTGACGCTTTTCAGATCCCTGTGCAGTGTATCGGCCCAACGTCTCGGTCGCCCCTTTGGTGTTTCCCCGGCGACCTCTAGTGTGTAGCCCTGTTTTGCAATGGTGTCCGCTCCTGACCGTAGCACATGTCCAAACCATCGCAGACGACCCTCACGCATTTTGTTATTGATTGCTGCGATACCAAGTCGTTCCCTTATTCTTTCATTGGGATGTGATCCAACCTAGTAATGCCTGCTGTCCATCTACTGTAAGCATCTTTGTCTCCATGGCACTTAGCCGACGTTCTGCTTCCTTGGTACTCGGCCAACATTCAGTACTATAAAGCGCCACGGGACGAATGGCTGAGTCCGTAAATCTTCGAGTTTAGGTGGTCTTTCATCTGGCGATCACACATGACACCTGTCGTTAGTAGTGTGTTTTGATCGGTTCTGGCCCCTCCACCTCCACACCCTCCACACAAGATGGCGGTGGTGCGATATCTCTCGAACTTATGGTCGGATTTTGACAAATGAGGTGTCATTGAACTCGGGCTGACACCCCCTTTCCAATGGACAACATATTTCAACCCCAAAAATAAAACCTACCACTACTAGAGGGTGAAATTGAATTTTTTAGAGAATCTCTCTTTCCAATTGCAACATGTGAGAGTTTGAATGCCGATATGGAATGTAACGTTGTTCTGCAAACCAATAATCAAAGAGGGGCATGTTAGGCCTTGAGGTGAGAGCCCCTGTTATTGTTGACGAGCCCCCTGCTGTCGGGCCCGTGTTGATGGGTTATTGTGGACGAGTCCTTGTGGACAAGTCCTTGTTGACAGGTCCTTGTGGACAAGTCCTTGTGGACAGGTCCTTGTGGACGGGTCCTTGTTGACAGGTCATTGTGGATGAGTCCTTGTGGACAAGTCCTTGTGGACGAGTCCTTATCCCTTTGGACTGATCCCTTTGGACGGGTCCCTTTGGCCTGGTTCCTACGGACTAGCCCAAGGTCCCTAATGCTATGATGAAATTAAACGTTGTTCTACATGAAACGCATGTGAAGAGCCGATTGCTACTATGAATTAACATGTTTGTTTTTTGTTTTTACGCATGCGCACTTGTTTTTTTTTGTAAGCGGGCGGGCTTTTTGAATAATGATTTATAGATGAGTTATTTTTTAAAAAATTACCAAAAGATCCAAAACTAATATCTCATGAATCAATAAGGCTAGGGACCTGTATGAGAGGTCGTTGGATTTGAGATGACATTTTGTTTTTGAATATATTATTTATTTATGTCAAAAGGACCTAACTGCACTTTTGTTAATATCTTCTAACTAATAATCAGAGAGGGTCAAGTGTAGTGTCATAGGACTCAGGACGGTCAACCCTTTTCCATGACCAACGAATTTAACCAAAAGATCTAAGGTCATTAGATTTTTAATATCTCATGAATCAATAAGGCTAGGGACCTGTATGAGAGGTCGTTGGACTTGAGGTGACATTCTGTTTTTGAATATATTATTTATTTATGTCAAAAGGGTCTAACTACACTTTTGTTGATATGTCGCTAACTAATAATCAGAGAGGGTCAAGTGAGGTGTCATAGGACTCAGGATGGTCAACCCTTTTCCATGATCAACGAATTTACCCAAAAGATTCAAAACAGCAAGGTCATTGACCTATGATTTTATAAACTAATAATCAGAGAGGCTCAAGTGAGGTGTCATGGGACTCAGGATGGTCAACCCTTTTCCATGACCAACGAATTTACCCAAAAGATTCAAAAAACAGCAAGGTCATTGACCTAATATTTTATAAACTAATAATCGAATATCTACATGTGAGGTGTTATAGGACTTAGAATGGTCAACCCTTTCCCAAGGCCAATGAATTTACCCAAAATACCCAATACATCAAGGTCATCGACCTGAGATTTTATAAACTAATAATCGTATACGAACATGTGAGATGTTTACCATGTATGTGATGAAACATAGCTAGGTAGAGAAAGAATTAGTGTAGGCTACATGTATAGTGATTGACAAGTCTTTTACCATTGAAACTTGTTTTTCAGATCAAACAGCAGTATAGAGAGAGTATAGGTTGTAGGTATGGGTTAATAAATGACGAACGGTGTACACACAAACTCTGATTTATCGATTCAAGAATTAAGAGTAGACTATCTTTAATTGATTGGTTAAAGAGGATAGCTAAAACACAAAAATGCTCAGTGGTTACCGGGACAAGATGGTCGCTACACACACACACAACAAGCTTTGAATACTTGAGGCTAATAATCTATACACACACACTCGCTTGTTCTAAACTAAACTGTGTTGCTGTCAGTGCTCAGACAGTAGGCTGATGACAAAAAATGCATTGCTATCAGAAATATAATCATTTCCGGTTGTATAATGTTACCAGCTATCCATTTTGTGTTGCAGTGTTAAGCACTTTTAGCTCTTGTACTGGTGGTCTTAACTCAATTTCCAGGTCTGATGCCTAGAACGAGTCAAACTAAGAAACAAGGGCAAGGTGGTGTAGTGGTTAAGCTGTTAGCCTTTTCACCAGGGTTCGATTTCAGGTTAATATGCATGTCATAAACATATTAAACAAAACAAAACAGAGATAACGTTCAAAACTGATTACATTTGTGTCTTTCCAAATTATTACTTGGATTACAAATACAAAGGTGAACTGGGTTTGATATACATTAATGCTGTCTATCACACACTAGACTGTAAGAAAGCCAAAAGAGCAAAAGCGTAGGTAGAGCAGTGGTAAAATTGCTATATGTAGAGAAATACCTAGCGGTTTTATGAACTGGCAAAAGCTAAATATCGCATAAACAGTGTAGGATACAATCCAGCAATCAAATTTGTATCTGATGGAACAGAAAAAATGCACTTTTACCTTGATGGATAGCAAATGAGTGCAGATGAATGACCTATGCATTAGCATACCATGATGATGATGATGATGATAGCAAACACTCGTCTCGAGTAGGTTGGCCTTCCAATACTGAATGACTCTTCATCGATGAGTCCGGAGGTGACTAAAAAGCCCAATGCGGGAGAGACACAGTTTCCCGCAGTGATGACAGGTAGTATCAGGGTCAGGTGAGACATCCGCATTCATTCCCTGTCTTCTAATGAACACTCTGTTCTTTCTGCGTTGCCTCCGATCTTCTATCATACGTCGGCGGTTTTCTTCAAAAAGTATCGCACCACGATGAACAATTGATCTCCAGGATGAGCGATCAAGAGCTAAGGTCTCCCAGTTGTTGATATTAATATGGCACATTTGCATATTAGCCTTTAGTACGTCTTTGAATCGCTTCCTCGGACCTCCCACACAGCGCTTGCCCTCAGTTAGTTCAGAGCAAAACACTTGCTTGGGAATGCGATTATTGGGCATGCGGATTACGTGTCCTGTCCAACGCAGCTGACGTTTTAAAAGCATGGCTTCAACACTGGTAGTCTGTGCTTCTTCGAGAATGCTGGTGTTTGTGCGTTTGTCTTGCCATGTGACACGAAGAATTCTCCTCAAACAACGCTGGTGATATTGCTCCAGCTTTTTAAAATGACGTCTGTAGCATGTCCAGGATTCAGATCCGTAAAGTAAGGTGGGAACTACAACCGAGTTGTACACAAGGATCTTCGTTGCAGCATTGATATCATGGTTGTCAAAAACTCTAGACCTCAATCTTGCAAAGGATGCCCCAGCACGGTTAATCCTGTGTTGGATTTCGGAATCTATATTTGCACTTGATGACAGGGTGCTGCCAAGATAAGAAAAGGCGTTAACTTCTTGAAGCTTCGCTCCGTCGATGGTGACATTGATGTTTCTTTGTCCTTGTCCAGGGGCTGGTTGGTAGAGGACTTGGGTTTTACTGGTGTTAAGTTTCAGCCCAATCTTTTTGTAGGCTGAAGAAAAAGCATTCAGGATTTTCCTAAGTTCGTCCTCTGATTGAGCTACTACTGCATTATCATCAGCGTACTGTAACTCAACCAATGCAGCAGGAGATGTTCGAGTCCTTGCCTTTAGACGGCTCAAATTAAAGATCTTCCCATCCATCCTGTAAGTTATCTGTATGCCTGTAGGAAGATCATCTTTGACTAACTGCATGACAGTGGCAACGTACAGAGAAAACAATGTAGGGGCAATCACACAGCCTTGTTTAACGCCGGTATTAATATGAAATGGTTCTCCAATCGAGTCGTTACCAATGACATTTGCCTTCATATCATTGTGGAGTAGTCTTAAGATGGTAATAAATTTCAGTGGAAAACCATACAATGATAAAATCTTCCACAAGGCTTCACGGTTTACCGAGTCAAATGCCTTACTGAGGTCTATAAAGGCAATATAAAGAGGTCTATTTTGCTCTCTACATTTCTCCTGAAGCTGACGAACAGTGAATATCATATCTGCAGTTCCTCTAGAAGGCCTGAAACCACATTGGCTCTCTGGGAGTATTTTCTCCACCAGGGATAGAATACGATTCGCCAAAATACGAGCAATAAGCTTTCCAAGGCATGATAACAAAGATATACCACGATAGTTGTTGCAGTCTGCACGATCACCTTTCTTAAATATGGGAACTATCAGCATACCATAGGGTTATAACCACGAGGTGGAGGTGTGACTTCTATATTTTATTGTTTAGAGACATGGCTTTTTTGTAACCAGTAGATTTAGTATTTTGTAAATATTCATTTTTGTAATTGTAAAAATAGTGGAAACATTTTTTTGTAATGGTAAATGTTAAATGTGTAACTAAATTTATTTGGGATAAGTGTGCATGTCAAGGATAAATAGCGTGCTTGTATTTGTTTTTCAAAGACAGGTATGGTTGTGTGAATGTATGACTATAGATAGAATGATAGAGAGAGAGAGAGAGAGAAAGTGTGTGTGTGTGTGTGTGTGGGTAGCATTGATTGTTCAACCAAAGCAAACACGGCAAGGTAGGATGGTGGGGTAATTAATGTATATAGCAAATGGTAAATAGTATACTGTAGTTTTTCTTTAACTCTTGTGTTTCTTTTAAATGCAGCGGTAGATAGGTGTTATTTTGTAAAACAGTCTTACCTACAGTAGTAGTATTAGTAGTAGTAGTAGTAGTAGTAGTAGTAGTAGTAGTAGTAGTAGTAGTAGTCCTATACGTTTTTGGAAACAAACAGAAAGAGAATGCACTATTGCCATGGCCAAGCACTTCCATTAAAATAATTTCAAGAAAATTTTAATCAGCAAATGTGTGTTTTACAAAACTAAACTTTCAGCATGGACTAAATCATAAACGTGTCGTCTGTGATATGGAGAAAATAGGAAATCCATGTTTCCATATCAACACAATTTAAAAACTTAAAACTGACCTTTAAAAAATGTAAATGGGAAATTGACAAATGTGTAAACAACAACAAAATGGAAAATTCTTGTTTCCGTATCATGAAATGCAAAAACTTTAAACTGACATTTTCAAATCGTGTACATGGAAAATTGACAAATGGCAATGTGTGAAATGTGAAAATGAAAAACAAATGAACAAATGGCTATCATTATTTAAAAAATAAAAAAAACCGTCGTGTTCTATCGTTAAAGTGTGAATCAAACCACATCTACTTATTTGAATCACCCGAGACTGAGTAGACCTGTTTTAGTTCTAATATACTTTTAAAATTTCATGTTAAAGCTCGAATTGAACTCAAGAGCTTTAGAGTGCCAGCTAACTATTATAACCGTTACGTCACAAAGACAACTTTACACTACTCTTAATGAACCATAATAATAAAAAGAATAATAAATATTGTTTTTTTTTAAGAATGAACATGGTGACACTGTTTCTGTTGCACTGTCTGCTAGCTACTAGCCACCAGCTGGGGTCTTAGAAAACGATACAGTTGACATTTTGCAATGAGATGTGACATGTTTCAAAGTATAGTATTATGGGTTGCTGTTGAGTAAAAACTAATCCTGTACAAGGAAGCAAGGGTTCGAACCCCTTACCTAACATTACTATTGCCTGAACATGGCTTGACGACACTGTATTATTATGATACTCGGTACACAAACCATAGATAGAGTGTATTGTTTAAGATCACTTTCTTTCTGAACATAGGTGGAGATTGTTGATGGTTAACAATGACATTAATATAGTAGGACGTGGGTATAGCAATTAAGAAAAAACAGACAATACCCATACAATATTTTTATTCATTTAATATAAGTACTTGTACAATAGTTACATTCAAAATACATTTCTTTTTTCTCTATTACTATTTAGTCCTTTTTGATTCTCTTGCATATGAAGGGTAGATAACCTTGTAGTTCAGCCCCTTAAAACAACAACAACAACAACACAACCTTTTTGCATAGTTTGTGATGTTAATAACTCTTGAGATGTGGAAGATGGATTAAACATAACTTTTACAGCAGGGGTTAAATGTTGCTCAATAAACACTGCACTATTTTGAGTAGCAACATTTTTTCTTGTACTAGCTTTTTAGCATTGTCATGATTAATTGTTGACACCAACAGTGTTTCATTTGGTGCACTATATAGATGATCACTCACACTTAAAACCTTACCATTTCTACTTTTTAGATTGCCTCGACATCTTTTTGACCTCTCTTTTGAGCATCGCCAAAATATTATTCCTTTTACAGTTTGACGATTATAGTTATAAGAGTAGCCTTTATAGAGTACACGTTGTTCACCTTTGTTAGTTGTAGTAAGTTCCATAGTAGCAACTAACCTGTTAGAATGATTTGCTCACTACAAAGGTTATAACTGTTCTGATAATAAAATCATTTAGCTTTGGCTTTTATATTTAATATGTACAGTTTGAAGTGATAGCAAAAGTGAGAGCAAAATGGTAGCATAGTGGTAGAAAATATAACATGTATTGTTAAGAAAGAGTTTAAGCGCTTATGTGGATCCATTACATAATAATTTTAGCACGACGAAGCTCATTTTCTATATCCAATAGTTCTTTCTCATATTCAGTATAACCAGCCTGTTTATAGACATGCAGTTGCTGAAGCCGCCGGATTAGCTTACTTGGATTGTTCCAGTAGACAAATTTAACAAATGATTTTTTAGGTGTAAACAAAGCATTGCCATTATCATTATTATCATCAACATCATCATCATAACCATTATCATTATCATCATCATTATCATCATCATCATGATCATTATAATCCTCATCACTATTACTGTATAGTCCTTTTTGATCCTTTTGCAATACCACATTTTGCACAGTTTGTGTTGCCTTTGATAATGTTGGGAGTTTCTCAGACATTGACAACTGTCGTAACACGACTTTCTGAGGAGGTGATACATGCTTCTTAACAAACAATGCACTATCTTGAGCTGCAATATCTTTTTCTGGGACAAGTGTTTTAACATTTGATGTATTTTTTTAAACAGCAACGATGTTTTATCTGGTACACTACATTGATGATCACTCACACTTAAGACATCACTATTTTTACTTTTTAGTTCACTTTGACACTGTTTTGAACGATGTTTTGAACAACGCCAAATAACAGTTCCATTTTTATTGGTTCGTTTTGCAATATACGTATAACCTTTATAGAATGCGTATGGCATACCATTGCTATTTGTTGATACTTCCATGTCAATTGTCAAGCATGAACTACTCTCTAGCAAAGTTCACTCGATAATATAAATAATAGTTTAAAGTGAGAGGAAAAGTGGGTGCAAAAGTGGGTGCAAAAGTGGGTGCAAGAGTGGGTGCAAGAGTGGGTGTAAGAGTGGGTGCAAGAGTGGGTGTAAAAGGGAGTGCAAGAATGGGTGCAAAAGTTGGTGCCGCTTATAGTAGGCATGAATTTTACTAGAATGTGATTTGAGTAAATGTAATTTCTAAACCCAAGTAGTGAATAGTCAGTTGGTTTTGATCTATGCATGCGTAAACATGTCACATACACTGGTGATGGATACTCAAGGCATTAAGGTCAACGAAAACCAGTACACTATATATTTAAAGAGGTGGCTATCATTGATTGCACAACACGCGGGTTACCATATCTTTTTTCGGACTAGTGTTTTAACATTTGAAGTATTTTTTTAAACAGCAACGATGTCTTATCTGTCACACTACATTGATGATCACTCACACTTAAGACCTAACTATTTTTACTTTTTAGTTCACTTTGACACTGTTTTGAACGATGTTTTGAACAACGTCAAATAACAGTTCCATTTTATTGGTTCGTTTTGCAATATACGTATAACCTTTATAGTATGCATATGGCTTACCATAACTATTCGTTGATACTTTCATATCAATTTTCAAGCATGAAATAATCTCTAATAAATTTCGCTCGATAATAGAAATAATAGTTTAAAGTGAGTGCAAATGTGGGTGCAAAAGTGAGTGCAAAAGTGAATAGCCTAACCTAACCTAACCTACAACGTGTGTTCAAAAAGTTTCAAAATGGCGGCCGTAGCTTTACTTAAACCTACGAGGAGTGATCAAAAAATTTTCAAAATAGTGGTCATAGCTTAACTGAACCTTGCCTAACCTAACCTAAACCTACGAAGTGTGATCATAAAGTTCCAAGATGGCGGTCGTAGCTTAACTCAACCTAACCTAACCCTACGAGGTGTGATCAAAACGTTCCAAAAATGGCTGCCGTAGCTTAACTTAACCTTTGAGTCATTTTTTACGGGTCCCGGAGGACGGGTCCTTGTTGACGGGTCCCTGTGGCGGGTCCTTTGGACTAATCCCTATGGACTGGCCCTTGCATTTTTTCCAAATTATGACAAAGGGACCCGCCACAGGGACCCGTCAACAAAGACCCGTCCTCCGGGACCCGTAAAAAAATGACTCAAAGGTTAAGTTAAGCTACGGCAGCCATTTTTGGAAAGTTTTGATCACACCTCGTAGGGTTAGGTTAGGTTGAGTTAAGCTACGACCGCCATCTTGGAACTTTATGATCACACTTCGTAGGTTTAGGTTAGGTTAGGCAAGGCTCAGTTAAGCTATGACCACTATTTTGAAAATTTTTTGATCACTCCTCGTAGGTTTAAGTTAAGTTAGGTTAGGTTAGGTTAGGTTAAGTAAAGCTACGGCCGCCATTTTGAACCTTTTTGAACACACGTTGTAGGTTAGGTTAGGCTATTCACTTTTGCACTCACTTTTGCACCCACATTTGCACTCACTTTAAACTATTATTTCTATTATCGAGCGAAATTTATTAGAGATTATTTCATGCTTGAAAATTGATATGAAAGTATCAACGAATAGTTATGGTAAGCCATATGCATACTATAATGGTTATACGTATATTGCAAAACGAACCAATAAAATGGAACTGTTATTTGACGTTGTTCAAAACATCGTTCAAAACAGTGTCAAAGTGAACTAAAAAGTAAAAATAGTGAGGTCTTAAGTGTGAGTGATCATCAATGTAGTGTGACAGATAAGACTTCGTTGCTGTTTAAAAAAATACTTCAAATGTTAAAACACTAGTCCGAAAAAAAGATATGGTAACCCGCGTGTTGTGCAATCAATGATAGCCACCTCTTTAAATATATACTGTACTTGTTTTCGTTGACCTTAAAGCCTTGAGTATCCATCACCAGTGTATGTGACATGTTTACGCATGCGTAGATCAAAACCAACTGACTATTCACTACTTGGGTTTAGAAATTACATTTACTCAAATCACATTCTAGTAAAATTCATGCCTACTATAAGCGGCACCCACTTTTGCACCCACTCTTGCACTCCCTTTTACACCCACTCTTGCACCCACTCTTGCACCCACTCTTGCACCCACTCTTACACCCACTCTTGCACCCACTTTTGCACCCACTTTTGCACCCACTTTTCCTCTCACTTTAAACTATTATTTATATTATCGAGTGAACTTTGCTAGAGAGTAGTTCATGCTTGACAATTGACATGGAAGTATCAACAAATAGCAATGGTATGCCATACGCATTCTATAAAGGTTATACGTATATTGCAAAACGAACCAATAAAAATGGAACTGTTATTTGGCGTTGTTCAAAACATCGTTCAAAACAGTGTCAAAGTGAACTAAAAAGTAAAAATAGTGATGTCTTAAGTGTGAGTGATCATCAATGTAGTGTACCAGATAAAACATCGTTGCTGTTTAAAAAAATACATCAAATGTTAAAACACTAGTCCGAAAAAAAGATATGGTAACCCGTGTGTTGTGCAATCAATGATAGCCACCTCTTTAAATATATACTGTACTTGTTTTCGTTGACCTTAAAGCCTTGAGTATCCATCACCAGTGTATGTGACATATTTACGCATGCATAGATCAAAACCAACTGACTATTCACTACTTGGGTTTAGAAATTACATTTACTCAAATCACATTCTAGTAAAATTCATGCCTACTATAAGCGGCACCCACTTTTGCACCCACTCTTGCACTCCCTTTTACACCCACTCTTGCACCCACTCTTGCACCCACTCTTGCACCCACTCTTACACCCACTCTTGCACCCACTCTTGCACCCACTTTTGCACCCACTTTTGCACCCACTTAAAACTATTATTTATATTATCGAGTGAACTTTGCTAGAGAGTAGTTCATGCTTGACAATTGACATGGAAGTATCAACAAATAGCAATGGTATGCCATACGCATTCTATAAAGGTTATACGTATATTGCAAAACGAACCAATAAAAATGGAACTGTTATTTGGCGTTGTTCAAAACATCGTTCAAAACAGTGTCAAAGTGAACTAAAAAGTAAAAATAGTGATGTCTTAAGTGTGAGTGATCATCAATGTAGTGTACCAGATAAAACATCGTTGCTGTTTAGAAAAATACATCAAATGTTAAAACACTTGTCCCAGAAAAAGATATTGCAGCTCAAGATAGTGCATTGTTTGTTAAGAAGCATGTATCACCTCCTCAGAAAGTCGTGTTACGACAGTTGTCAATGTCTGAGAAACTCCCAACATTATCAAAGGCAACACAAACTGTGCAAAATGTGGTATTGCAAAAGGATCAAAAAGGACTATACAGTAATAGTGATGAGGATTATAATGATCATGATGATGATAATGATGATGATAATGATAATGGTTATGATGATGATGTTGATGATAATAATGATAATGGCAATGCTTTGTTTACACCTAAAAAATCATTTGTTAAATTTGTCTACTGGAACAATCCAAGTAAGCTAATCCGGCGGCTTCAGCAACTGCATGTCTATAAACAGGCTGGTTATACTGAATATGAGAAAGAACTATTGGATATAGAAAATGAGCTTCGTCGTGCTAAAATTATTATGTAATGGATCCACATAAGCGCTTAAACTATTTCTTAACAATACATGTTATATTTTCTACCACTATGCTACCATTTTGCTCTCACTTTTGCTATCACTTCAAACTGTACATATTAAATATAAAAGCCAAAGCTAAATGATTTTATTATCAGAACAGTTATAACCTTTGTAGTGAGCAAATCATACTAACAGGTTAGTTGCTACTATGGAACTTACTACAACTAACAAAGGTAAACAACGTGTACTCTATAAAGGCTACTCTTATAACTATAATCGTCAAACTGTAAAAGGAATAATATTTTGGCGATGCTCAAAAGAGAGGTCAAAAAGATGTCGAGGCAATCTAAAAAGTAGAAATGGTAAGGTTTTAAGTGTGAGTAATCATCTATGTAGTGCACCAAATGAAACACTGTTGGTGTCAACAATTAATCATGACAATGCTAAAAAGCTAGTACAAGAAAAAATGTTGCTACTCAAAATAGTGCAGTGTTTATTGAGCAACATTTAACCCCTGCTGTAAAAGTTATGTTTAATCCATCTTCCACATCTCAAGAGTTATTAACATCACAAACTATGCAAAAAGGTTGTGTTGTTGTTGTTGTTGTTTTAAGGGGCTGAACTACAAGGTTATCTACCCTTCATATGCAAGAGAATCAAAAAGGACTAAATAGTAATAGAGAAAAAAGAAATGTATTTTGAATGTAACTATTGTACAAGTACTTATATTAAATGAATAAAAATATTGTATGGGTATTGTCTGTTTTTTCTTAATTGCTATACCCACGTCCTACTATATTAATGTCATTGTTAACCATCAACAATCTCCACCTATGTTCAGAAAGAAAGTGATCTTAAACAATACACTCTATCTATGGTTTGTGTACCGAGTATCATAATAATACAGTGTCGTCAAGCCATGTTCAGGCAATAGTAATGTTAGGTAAGGGGTTCGAACCCTTGCTTCCTTGTACAGGATTAGGTTTTCCTCAACAGCAACCCATAATACTATACTTTGAAACATGTCACATCTCATTGCAAAATGTCAACTGTATTGTTTTCTAAGACCCCAGCTGGTGGCTAGTAGCTAGCAGACAGTGCAACAGAAACAGTGTCACCATGTTCATTCTTAAAAAAAAAATCAATATGTATTATTCTTTTTATTATTATGGTTCATTAAGAGTAGTGTAAAGTTGTCCTGGTGACGTAACGGTTATAATAGTTAGCTGGCACTCTAAAGCTCTTGAGTTCAATTCGAGCTTTAACATGAAATTTTAAAAGTATATTAGAACTAAAACAGGTCTACTCAGTCTCGGGTGATTCAAATAAGTAGACGTGGTTTGATTCACACTTTAACGATAGAACACGACGGTTTTTTTATTTTTTAAATAATGATAGCCATTTGTTCATTTGTTTTTCATTTTCACATTTCACACATTGCCATTTGTCAATTTTCCATGTACACGATTTGAAAATGTCAGTTTAAAGTTTTTGGATTTCATGATACGGAAACAAGAATTTTCCATTTTGTTGTTGTTTACACATTTGTCAATTTCCCATTTACATTTTTTAAAGGTCAGTTTTAAGTTTTTAAATTGTGTTGATATGGAAACATGGATTTCCTATTTTTTCCATATCACAGACGACACGTTTATGATTTAGTCCATGCTGAATGTTTAGTTTTGTAAATCACACATTTGCTGATTAAAATTTTCTTGAAATTATTTTAATGGAAGTGCTTGGCCATGGCAATAGTGCCTTCTCTTTCTGTTTGTTTCCAAAAACGTATAGGACTACTACTACTACTACTACTACTACTACTACTACTAATACTAATACTACTACTGTAGGTAAGACTGTTTTACAAAATAACACCTATCTACCGCTGCATTTAAAAGAAACACAAGTGTTAAAAAAAACTACAGTATACTATTTACCATTTGTTATATACATTAATTACCCCACAATCCTACCTTGCCGTGTTTGCTTTGGTTGAACAATCAATGCTACCCACACACACACACACACACACACACTTTCTCTCTCTCTCTCTATCATTCTATCTATAGTCATACATTCACACAACCATACCTGTCTTTGAAAAACAAATACAAGCACGCTATTTATCCTTGACATGCACACTTATCCCAAATAACTTTTAGTTATACATTTAACATTTACTATTACAAAAAAATGTTTCCACTATTTTTACAATTACAAAAATGAATATTTACAAAATACTAAATCTACTGGTTACAAAAAAGCCATGTCTCTAAACAATAAAATATAGAAGTCACACCTCCACCCCGTGGTTATAACCCTATGGTAGGCTAATGCATAGGTCATTCATCTGCACTCATTTGCTATCCATCAAGTAAAAGTGCATTTTTTTCTGTTCCACAAGATACAAATTTGATTGCTGGATTGTATCCTACACTGTTTATGCGATATTTAGCTTTTGCCAGTTCATAAAACCGCTAGGTAGTTCTCTACATATAGCAATTTTACCACTGCTCTACCTACGCTTTTGCTCTTTTGGCTTTCTTACAGTCTAGTGTGTGATAGACAGCATTAATGTATATCAAACCCAGTTCACCTTTGTATTTGTAATCCAAGTAATAATTTGGAAAGACAAAAATGTAATCAGTTTTGAACGTTATCTCTGTTTTGTTTTGTTTAATATGTTTATGACATGCATATTAACCTGAAATCGAACCCTGGTGAAAAGGCTAACAGCTTAACCACTACACCACCTTGCCCTTGTTTCTTAGTTTGACTCGTTCTAGGCATCAGACCTGGAAATTGAGTTAAGACCACCAGTACAAGAGCTAAAAGTGCTTAACACTGCAACACAAAATGGATAGCTGGTAACATTATACAACCGGAAATGATTATATTTCTGATAGCAATGCATTTTTTGTCATCAGCCTACTGTCTGAGCACTGACAGCAACACAGTTTAGTTTAGAACAAGCGAGTGTGTGTGTATAGATTATTAGCCTCAAGTATTTAAAGCTTGTTGTGTGTGTGTGTAGCGACCATCTTGACCCGGTAACCACTGAGCATTTTTGTATTTTAGCTATCCTCTTTAACCAATCAATTAAAGATAGTCTACTCTTAATTCTTGAATCGATAAATCAGAGTTTGTGTGTACACCGTTCGTCATTTATTAACCCATACCTACAACCTATACTCTCTCTATACTGCAGTTTGATCTGAAAAACAAGTTTCAATGGTAAAAGACTTGTCAATCACTATACATGTAGCCTACTCTAATTCTTTCTCTACCTAGCTATGTTTCATCACATACATGGTAAATATCTCACATGTTCGTATCCGATTATTAGTTTATAAAATCTCAGGTCGATGACCTTGATGTATTGGGTATTTTGGGTAAATTCATTGGCCATGGGAAAGGGTTGACCATTCTATGTCCTATAACACCTCACATGTAGATATTCGATTATTAGTTTATAAAATATTAAGTCAATGACCTTGCTGTTTTTTGAATCTTTTGGGTAAATTCGTTGGTCATGGAAAAGGGTTGACCATCCTGAGTCCCATGACACCTCACTTGAGCCTCTCTGATTATTAGTTTATAAAATCATAGGTCAATGACCTTGCTGTTTTGAATTTTTTGGGTAAATTCGTTGATCATGGAAAAGGGTTGACCATCCTGAGTCCTATGACACCTCACTTGACCCTCTCTGATTATTAGTTAGCGACATATCAACAAAAGTGTAGTTAGACCCTTTTGACATAAATAAATAATATATTCAAAAACAGAATGTCACCTCAAGTCCAACGACCTCTCATACAGCTCCCTAGCCTTATTGATTCATGAGATATTAAAAATCTAATGACCTTAGATCTTTTGGTTAAATTCGTTGGTCATGGAAAAGGGTTGACCGTCCTGAGTCCTATGACACCACACTTGACCCTCTCTGATTATTAGTTAGCGAGATATTAACAAAAGTGCAGTTAGGTCCTTTTGACATAAATAAATAATATATTCAAAAACAAAATGTCACCTCAAGTCCAACGACCTCTCATACAGGTCCCTAGCCTTATTGATTCATGAGATATTTGTTTTGGATCTTTTGGTAATTATTTTAAAAATAACTCATCTATAAATCATTATTCAAAAAGCCCGCCCGCTTACAAAAAAAAAAAACAAGTGCGCATGCGTAAAAACAAAAAACAAACATGTTAATTCATAGTAGCAATCGGCTCTTCACATGCGTTTCATGTAGAACAACGTTTAATTTCATCATAGCATTAGGGACCATGGGCTAGTCCGTAGGAACCAGGCCAAAGGGACCCGTCCAAAGGGATCAGTCCAAAGGGATAAGGACTCGTCCACAAGGACTTGTCCACAAGGACTCATCCACAATGACCTGTCAACAAGGACCCGTCCACAAGGACCTGTCCACAAGGACTTGTCCACAAGGACCTGTCAACAAGGACTTGTCCACAAGGACTCGTCCACAATAACCCATCAACACGGGCCCGACAGCAGGGGGCTCGTCAACAATAACAGGGGCTCTCACCTCAAGGCCTAACATGCCCCTCTTTGATTATTGGTTTGCAGAACAACGTTACATTCCATATCGGCATTCAAACTCTCACATGTTGCAATTGGAAAGAGAGATTCTCTAAAAAATTCAATTTCACCCTCTAGTAGGGGTAGATAGATAGGCAAGGAAGAGGGAAGGAGGCGGCCGTGGTCTTACAGTAGGTAGCATCCCGACATTTGCCCGAAGACGAAGTGGGAAACCATGGAAAACCACTTCGAGGATGGCTGACGTGGGAATCAAACCCCCTCTACTCATTTGGACCACCCGAGGCTGAGTAGACCCCGTTCAAGTCCTCATACCACTTTTCAGAGTTCGTGGTAGAGCCGGGAATCGAACCCAGGACCTCCGAGGCGGCAGCTAACCATGCTGACCGCTACGCTACGGAGGCGACAACGATGCATTTAAAGAATAATATTAAAATCATCACTGCTGGATTTGTATACGATTCTTTAAGTCACCAAGTTTGATCAGTTGCATAAATTAGCAAGTCTCTTTTTTATTTCATCTATAGGCACTACATAACCGTCCACCGCTAGCACGTACTCTAATTCAAGCAAATGAGCTACGATCCACATTCCAACCATCGAGAATCATATGTATTCCACCACGTGGCAAACAATTATGACCTGTGAAAACACCCATTCTGCCTCAAATGTCACTAAAATGTTCATTGTAACTAACTTGTATTTTTCTTTGACACCTGGAGGCCCCCCAGGTTCTATTCCCGGCTCTGGAAAAAATCTGGTCTGAGAGCTGGAATGGCGTACACTCAGCCTCGTGAGGCACACGTGAGAAGAAGCGGGTTCGATTTCCACCTCAGCCATCTTGGAAGTGGTTTTCCGTGGTTTCCCCACTTCTAGTCCAGGCGAATGTCGAGATGTTTCCTTACTTAAAGCCACGGCCGTCTCCTTCGCAATCCTCATCTGAATTACGAATACACACACTAATACAGCCTTCTCATTAATACAGGTTATCAGAAAAATACACACACACCCAAATTCACGGGGCTACATGACCGCAATGTTACAAAGCCCTTAAATGAATCAACAACAACAATTACAACTCTTTGACATTTATCTGAATAGATTATGTGGTAGACTTTAATATAACAACGGCAGCTGTATTTCGAGTGGAAACTGTATGAGAACGTGGAATAGTGTGTGTATGTAACTGGAGTTAGGATTTTGGACGTTGTCTTAATTTAGGTATTAACCCAGCATTTGCCTGGAATAGAAGAACCAACACTGTTCAACACGATGAAATGATGGACATTTTATGTGACCTGGGACTAGACGGACGTGACATCCGATTAATTGGAAATCTGTACTGGAATCAACGTGCTGCTGTACGTGTTGATGGTCAGCTGTCTGAAGAAGTATCGATTATGAAAGGAGTTCGCCAAGGTTGCATTCTTTCTCCACTCCTCTTCAACATCTATTCTGAAAAGATTTTCCAAGATGCTCTTGATGGAAAGTCTCAAGGAGTAGTAGTAAATGGATCTATCATTAATAACATCCGATATGCTGATGACACTGTCATCCTTGCAACAAGTATGGATGATCTACAAACACTACTGGATTCTATTTCTGAAGCGAGTAACGCCATAGGATTACATTTAAATGTACAAAAAACTAAGTGGATGGTTGTTAGTAGAAACAAAGATGAAATTCAGGGCATTCTTACACTTGGTAATGAAAGAATTGGAAGGGTTTCATCATATAAATATTTAGGATGTCAAATCAATGATAACTGGGACTTAAATCAAGAAATTCGCTGTAGAATTGAGCAGGCCAGAAGTTCTTTCATGAAAATGAGAAAAGTTTTGATCAGCCGCGATTTAAGTCTGTCATTATGCACCCGACTGCTTCGATGCTACGTTTTTAGTGTCCTGCTCTATGGAGTTGAATCATGGACACTTACCGAGGTTTTAAATAAGAAACTAACAGCATTTGAAATGTGGACGTATCGCAGGATTTTAAGGATATCATGGACAGCTAAAGTCACAAATGTGGAAGTACTGCGGCGTATGAACAAAGACTTAGAAATTCTCAGTATCATCAAAATGAGAAAACTAGAATACTTTGGTCATTTTATGCGCAACAACAAATACCACCTCTTGCAATTAATTATCCAAGGGCAGATTGATGGCATTAGGGGTCCTGGCTAAAGAACTTAAGCCAGTGGTTTGGACTTAATACAGTGTCACTGTTTAGAACAGCAATGGACAAACAGCAGATCATGCTACTGATCGCCAATTTTCTTGGAGGACGAGGCACTTGAAGAAGAAGAAGAAGAAGAAGAACCTCTTCCCAGTTGTGCCTCACGAGGCTGAGAGTGATACATTTGAAGCTATACTGTACCTCCACGGTGACAGCCAATATCGATAGTCACTACAAAAGCATTTGGACAGAATTAACATAATTTTAGAGAATACAAACAAACGATCAAACAAACAAACAAACAGAACAACACAAAACCAACAACAAACAGACGTAGCTTTTTATATTTATAGGGAAGATATTGCAACGCCGTCTGCGCACTGTGCGGGGAGACTTGTCACCTGATGATTGATTGACATCATAATGTGGAAACAGAGGAGGTGGACATTGTAATGGAAGGTAAACATAGCAATTAATTTGTTTGCTGTTTATGCCAGTTCGAGGCTGTATGTTGTTATCTGATTGCTACTATATACAGTACGCCAAATAATCCTTTAACGAACTTATAGAGCTCTTTGTACGAGGAATGTTCAATTAAAATCCGTTCAAAGCATTCTATGTCATGTGTTTTATCATTTTAAATGATCTTGTCGACTTCGTCACTACGCTGGGGTCCGGTGACAGGACGAAATGTACCAAGAATGCACTCAGGTGTGTGACGTCATAGTACCGCTTGGTGCATGTGTTCCCCGACAATCTCTACTTCGTTAGTATAAGACAAAAATCCCCGATTCTTGGATGTCACGGGTAATCTTGAGAACCACTGGATGGATTTTGATGCGGTTTTCACCATTCTGTAAAGGATATCAGGAGGAAAGATTCTGTAGAAAATAATTTATATATGATCAAAGGAAGCCAAGCAGTAACGATTTCAGTGAAAAAGTCGAAAACAAACTTGGCGTCCGTGCGCTTCTTAAACTTACGCTGGGCAAACCGTTAAAAATATCAATAGCCTATACTATGAGCGTAAGAATTGGTCAGCAAGAAATGTTCTACAAAAAAAGTCCACGAGAGCATATCTCTATCTTCAATACATCGCCCACTATAAGTGTTTTTAGACTGGATGGAAGGGGCACGTCATCCAGCCATCTCCCTCCGCGCGCTTGACCTTGCTTAGCCCTTGGTTTGCACTTGCCGTTCACGAGTAATTTGAAACAAGGTAAAGTATTATAAAGCAAGATAAGTATTATGCAGATAATTTTCTAACGTGCCAAGAGTCTTTGGCTTCGAGCGAAGCGAGAAGCCTCCAGCCATTCTAGCATTTTTCAGCATTTGTAGCATTTAAAATGATACAAAGTCTAGTCTTTCAGACTGACTGTCACTTTTTTACTTGAGATTGCAAATACGTATGCTAAAGTGGAGTTGAGTTACGGATGATGCACTGTTGTATGGAACTTTCGCGTTGCTTTGTTTGTTAACACGTGCCATTAGATCAAGGTGGCAGTTGTGATTCAGAAGGTGTTGGTCCACCCCTGGCCTGGATGCAAGCTGTCACTCAACGTGGCTTGGAGTGATAAAGTTCCCGGATGGTGTCCTGCGGAATTTCGTGCCAAATGGTCTCCAACTGTTGGGCTAAATCGGCAACATTCCGGGATGTTCGCAAAAGCCTTCCCACGACGTCCCAAACGTGCTGTATGGGAGAGAGATCAGGCGACCGAGCTGGCCAAGGAAGGATAGGTCAAACTTAAGACAGTCCATAGCAACACGTGCCGTGTGCGGCCGGGCATTATCCTGTTGGAAAGTAAGGCCTGGATGTCGCTGAAAGAACGAGAACACAACCGGCCGTAGAATGTCATCAACATACCGCTGTGCTGTCAGTGTGCCAGGAATGACTACCAGAGGGGTCCGGCTATCAAATAAGATGGCACCCCAGACCATCACCCCCTGTTGTGGGGCTGTGTGGCGTGCGATAGCCAAGGCAGGATTCCCACGCTGGCTTGGACGTCTCCAAACACGTCTGCGGTTGTCGTCAGGACACCGTTGGAAACGGGACTCGTCACTAAAGACTATATGTCCCCAGTCAGCGCAGTTCCACGTTGCTCGAGTGCGGCACCACTGTAATCTGATTTTACGGTGAACAAGAGAGAGTGGTAAGCGGCGTAACGGGCGGCGCGAGCGCAAATTCCTGTCGCTCAGGCGTCTGGTGATGGTCATGGTGGACAGATGTGTGTGGGTCACACGCTGGATCGTTGATAACGACGGCTCCGGTGCTGTGACAGCTGTTCAGACAATCGCTCTGTCTGCCCGTGCTGTTGTGGCCCTCAATCGACCACTGCCGTGCTGACGCTGATGCCTGCCGTTGCTGACCCACGCTTGTCAGCATGGTCCGATCGCCGCATCACGTCAACCTAAATGTCCAGCGACAGCTCAATTCAACCAACCAGCTTCTTTCAATCCGATCGTACGACCTCTTTCAAACTCTGACATCTGCTCATAGTGAGCACGAATCCTTCGGCTTGGCATAAATGCAACAGCTACTTTGATCATACGCTTCAGAATTCCGCCTGATATACTCCTGATGCATGCACAGTTAGGATGCGCGGGAGCTCCCGCTATTCATTCACAGGACACCAAGCCTTAACCAGCTGCATGTTCGTTCCGTATGTCTTTGCATACGTAATTTCCTTACAATCGGACAACGCCTTCCCGGTGCGTCGTTTTCATTTTAAATACAGTGTAGTCTAACTTGGACTTACTCATGGAGTTCTTGTCCTCGACCTTTCCTCCCATACTTGAGTTTGCCATTCCCGGCAGCCTCAGTATGTGTCCTACCAACCTATCTCTTTTCATTAGCACTTGCCAGAAACATCTGATTGGCTGCGTGATGCAGCGGTAACGCCCTCACCCGCTAAGTCCAAAGTTGCAGGATCGAATCATGACGCAATCTGTTGGCATTTGAGGGCACCGAATGCGAGGGAGCTGTGTCAGTAGATTTACTGGCACGTTAAAGATCCCCTTCGGGGCAAACTTTCGGCATCCCGGCGTCTCTAAAAACCACAGTAGTTAAAAGAGACGTCCAATAACATTATTATTAGCCTATATCTCCTCTCCCACTTGTCTTAATACCTCATCATTTGTCACAATTCTCCTGTAACACAACACTTCAAATGCTTCTATTCTCCTCATTTCTGCTGCACCAACAGTCTAAATTTCACATCCATAGAGCGCTATGTTACAGACGAAGGCTTTCAGAAATGATTTTCTAAGGTCTAAATCTGTTTGATGTGAAGTGATTTGATATCTTCGCCTCGAACACCATTATTTATTTTGCTTCTCAAGTAGCAGACGTCTCCTACTTCTGGCTTTGCTCCTGCCAATTTGTCGTCATTAGGGGTTTCTCATTTTTTCCGACTGCATCAATTATATTTGTTTTACATTTATTGGTGTTAATGTTGTATTCTTTCCTCAAGAGTGAGTCCATACCATTTAGAAACTCATCCAAGACCGGATAAGATAACAATGCCCTCAACAAATATAATAATAATAATAATATTAATAATAATAATAGTAATCAAACGGACAGATAAGTTTTAATATCTTGGCGAGTGGGTAGAACCCAACGTATGTGAGAAAGAAACCTTCACTTCGCGCATGAACAAAATGGAAATGGCGTACCAACTCACCAAGGACGTTTACAACAAAAAGTCAATATCCCTGAACGCAAAACTTAGGTATTATTGCACTGTCTTAGGACCAGAGGCTCTGTACGCAGCGGAATGCCTCACCATGAACAAGAAAGGCCTGGTAGAAAAATCGGAGATCATGGAAAGAAAGATCTTGAGGAAAATTCTTGGGCCGATTAAAGACAACGGTGAATATAGACGGCGGCGGCATAACTATGAGCAGTATATTCATGTCCAGAAGATCTCTGATGTAATGAGGAAAAGGAGGATTGCATTTTATGGCCACTTGCTTAGAATGAAACCCACACGATTGACGAACCGGATCTTTAACTATTTTAAAAATAAGAAGACCAAGCCAGCCTGGTTCGAAGAGGTGGAAAGTGACCTGCAAGAGATGGAAATTATCTGTGGGGATATTCAAGAACGCAATCCCCTCAGGAAGAAACTACACGACCACCAGGGTTTTCAAGAATAACCGAAGTTGAAGACGGGAAAGATGTGGACAGAAGAAAGAAAAGAGCAACACCGGCAACGTATGAAGGAACACTGGGCAAAGATCAAAGCCCAGAGAAGTCAGTTGAAATAACGTGGTCCATAGTTGGCCGATACGATTAAAGAAGAAGAATAATAGTAATAATAATAATAATAATTTAAGTATCTTGGGGAATGGATAGACCCTACAATGTCCGAAAACGAGGCTTTTGCGTCACGCTTGAATACAATTGAAATGGCTTACCATCTAACTAAGAATGTGTACAACAAAAGATCTATATCCCTGAATGCAAAACCTAAGCATTACTGCACGGTCATCCGGCCAGAAGCTTTGTATGCAGCGGAATGTCTCTCCATGAATAGAAAAGGCATAATGGAAAAACTGGAGACCAAGGAAAGGAAGATATTGAGGAAAATCCTGGGTCCAGTCAAAGAACACGGTGAGTTCCGTAGACGCCACAACCACGAGTTGTACACACACGTAGAGAAAATAACTGACGTGATGAGGAAAATGTGGATTTCTTCTTATGGACATATAACCCGAATGAAACCAACACGGCTATCCAACAGAATGTTTGCTTTTCTCCGTGAGAAAAAGACAAAGGGGGCCTGGTTCAGTGAAGTAGAGAAAGATCTGTTGGAGACTGGGATAACATGTGAAGATATCCAGGAGCGTGGCCCACTTAGGGAAAAACTTCAGAAACATGGGAGTTTTCAACTTAAGCCGAAGCTAAAAACCGGGAAGGCGTGGACGACAGAGAGAAAGGTGCAACATCGATTGCGAATGAAGGAGTACTGGGCCAACATTAAAATGTAGAAAAAACAATTGACGTGACGTGGTCCTTAGTTGGCCGTAATGAAGGAAGAAGAAGAATAATAATTAACAAACTCTCCCATGAGTATACCACCCACCCATCTTTATTGTTATGCGGACTCCACTCGACACAGTTCTGACAGGCACTATCGTCTTGTTTATTCATTTAACCTTTTAAGAGCTCAGTTTTCTTATTCGCATTTTTAAACAAGATATTCGGTAAAGAACAAATAGCCTACTTTCCCCTAAATGTTTGGGTATAGATATAATTCTTTGTCTTTATCATGAAGTATAATAGAATCATTTCTTGGATGAAGACCTTAGAAACTATATACGTCTACCAAACACCAGAGCCTCGAAAAAACTACTACCTTCATTGAAGAAAGAAAGAAAGAAAGAAAGAAAGAAAGAAAGAAAGAGAAGACATATCTCAAGAATTTTATGGAACTGGAGACATAATCGACCGAAATTAGGCAACATCCAACTTTGAGTTGAGGCACGTGTTTACACGTCTGGCTGTCCATGGTTTTCACCACCTTAATTCTATTAACAAATCTTGCCATGACGTGCGTATGCCAACTATGTGGACAAGCATGTGAACGCTACCACTTAAATTATAGAGCTCGGTGGTAAATGAATCAAAGTCTATGCAATTCAAATCGCCAGAGCGCAATTTTAGTGTATATGTTCATTCTTTACATTCGATTGCTATTTGGCTGCAATAAAAGTATTAATTTATATTCTGAACTAGCACCAACAGATAGAGTACAGATACTATGTGGGATCGTTTTCTTCTTTAGTTCAAATAACATTTTCAAATAACACACAATAGGCTGTTACAAACGCTTTAAAATAAAATAAAATAAAATCGTATTATCAACTTGTCATTCTTTACATTCGATGCGCATTGAATTCCAATGGTAGGCACACCAATGGAGTCCCACATAGACCAGTTATGACATCCGGCGTAAAAGTTTCACATAAGATAATCCTAATAGGGCGAGTGCATTCTAGTGGCCATAAAAGGTAACTTTTCAATTACTGTAAAGCTGTTTCAGCGTGCAGGCCGGTGGGCAGCTCGCAACCAGTTGGCCATGATTGTCACCCTAATATTTCATCTGTTTACTGTTAGATGTCTCATGCAGATCCGGTAGCGAAAGTTGTTTTAATTAAGTATATATTTTCCATTGTAATATGCACAATATAACGCTTAATTCTAAAACGTCTGAGTAATTACAAAACAATAAATAAATAAAAATTCAAACCAAACACCGAACTCTGATAGGTTTTAAACCCCAGTCAAACGGTTAAAAGACAATGCTTTATCAAACAGCCAAACATATCCACCGAAATACGTCATTATCAATTGCCTAACATTCAAAGTCTTAGCAAATAATGATTTGGACCAAACGATTTCTTCAGGGGGGCATATTATTATATATAAAGCATTTCAAACAAAGTGTATATTGTTTCCATCAATAGGCTATATTGCATGCAATATTAATTAGTGAAATATAGGTCAGGCACAAGATATCAGCTGACATATTGTCTTGTAACCGAGGCGGTCCAGCTTTTTATAAAGCTAATGCTACCATGTAATATTTTAATATGAATTTTAAATATCGAACGGACCACTCCTTTTAGGACAGTTTAAACCATTGTCGGTTCGATAAACGGAACTAATGAGTTCAAAGTTATTAATTCACACGTCCGCCAACCTGTAATGGTACGGCTGATGACCTTGTAGTTTAGCTACAAGACGCGACCCATACGAAGGGATGTTGTTACCACATTTGGTAGAGATCGGATGATTAGTTTAGTCGTAATTTGATTTTAGGTTTGGAACGTTTGAGTGACAGCCATTCAGTTTTGATAAATATGGCGGTGATATAAAACATGACACTGAGGTGCCTTTTGCTAGTGCTACCTTTGTACCAAATTTTGTTCAATTCAGTTTCACCGTGTTTGAATTGATAGAGGGGGACAGACATACCAAATCACAACTCGCCACAGATACACAATGTTTTGGCTCTGTGTAGATCTCATAGGTCTACTTTCATTATTTGCAAAAATCGAAAGTAGGCTAATAAAGGAATGTACAATTGGCCCACTCTGTCTACAGGTTTTGGGTCTTTAATAATCTAAATATAAATTCAAAACCTTACGGTTATATAAATTTTTAATTTTGAGACGAATCAAAATTAATATTTGTGTGCGGGCATCATCTCCATACCAGGTAATGGGCCCAAAATTATATGATTTCCTTAATTCAGAAGGCAAGCAATACTTGTTGATCCTTACTGGTGTAATCACAACGCGGTGTGAAGAATTTGCTTGTTATTTTTGTTTACATCTCAGATTTACCTCAGCTCTGGAGGACAGACATCTAAACAAGATGTTCAGTAAAGAACATGTAGGCTACTTTCTCCTAAATGCATGGGTATTGTTATAACTCTTTGTCCTTTTCAAGCAGTATAATTGAATGTTGGTTGTAGTAGCCTGTTGAAATACAACGTGCTATACGGATATTAAACATGAATATGAGGTGCCCTTTGCTAGTGCTACCTCTGTAAAAGAAAACATTCAATTCGGTTTCACCGTGTTTGAATTGATATGGGGAATGTATTTGCACACATACATGGCCGCTATTTGCAAACTATTGGGCTGATGACCTTGTAGTCAGTCATAAGTTGCTTTCCACAAAAAAGGCATGCTGTTGCAAAATCTGGTAGAGATCAAATTATTGGATGGTCGTAATTTGATTTAAGCTTTTAACATTTGGGTGGCCGTCATTCCGTTTCCGTCAAGATGGTGGCGATATGAAACATGACACGGAGGTGCCCTTTGCTAGTGCTACCTCTGTACCAAATTTCGTTCAATTCGGTTTCACCGTGTTTGAATTGATTGGGGGAATCGATTTGCACACATACTGGCCACCATCTGCAAACTATTGGGCTGATGATCTTGCAGTTTGGTCAGAATATGCTTCCCACATAAAGATATGTTGTTGCAAAATTTGGTAGAGACTAGATTATTAGGCTGGTCGTAATTACATTTTAGCTTTCAACATTTGGGTGGCCGCGATTGCGTTTCCGTCAAGATGGCGGTGATATAAAACATGACACTGATGTGCCCTTTGCCACTCCTACCTCTGTACCAAATTTCGTTCCATTCGGTTTCACAGTGTTCGAATTAATAGGGGGAATCGATTTTAAAACAATGATGGCCGCCATCCGCAAACTATTAGGCTAATGACCTATTAGATTGGTCAAAGGATCTCCCACCATAAAGGTATGTTGTTGCAAAATTTGGTAGAGATCAGATGATTATGTTAGTCGTAATTTGATTTAAGCCTTGAACATTTGTGTGGCCGCCATTACGTTTCTGTAAAGAAGTCGGCGATATAAAGCATGACACTGAGGTTCCCTTTGCTAGTGCTACCACTGTACCAAATTTCGTTCCATTCGGTTTCACCGTGTTTGAATTAATAGGGGGAATCGATTTTGACACAAAGATGTCCGCCATCCGCAAACTGTTAAGCTGATGACCTATTAGTTTGGTCAAAGGATGCTCCCCCATAAAGGTATGTTGTTGCAAAATTTGGTAGAGATCGGATGATTATGTTAGTCGTAATTTGATTTAAGCTTTGAACATTTGTGTGGCCACCATTACGTTTCTGTCAAGATGGCGGTGATATAAGGCATGACACTGAGGTGCCCTTTGCTAGTGCTACCTCTGTACCAAATTTCGTTCCATTCGGTTTCGCCGTGTTCGAATTAATAGGGGGAATCGATTTTCACACAAAGATGTCCGCCATCTGTAAACTGTTAGGCTGATAACCTATTAGTTTGGTCAAAGGATGCTCCCCCCATAAAGGTATGTTGTTGCAAAATTTGGTAGAGATCGGATGATTATGTTAGTCGTAATTTGATTTAAGCTTCGAACATTTGTGTGGCCGCCATTACGTTTCCGTCAAGATGGCGGTGATATAAAACTTGGCACTGAGGTGTCCTTTGCTAGTGCTACCTTTGTACCAAATTTCGTTCAATTCGCGTTCACCGTGTTGGAATTGATAGGGGGGACACACATTCAGAGTACACACACTCACACACACACACACAGTCTCACACACACATACACACAGACACAGACAGACACACTTTTGTTTTCGCCCTGTGTTGATCTCATAAGTCTACTTTCATTTTTGCAAAAATCGAAAGTAGGCTAAAAATGGACTGTTAGTTACTTCTGGATGCAAAATTCCAAACTCAAGTAGTACTAAATAATGCCAAAATAGATGGCAGAACATACCAGGGATCGACTCGGCTCTCGCAAGCGAATGGAGAATATAATAAAAAAAAGAGTACTTGTGCAACGTTTATAGACGGGCTAAGCATTCAACAGGTTACACCAGCCGCTTTCACCTGCCTTGTGTGAAACGTAGGAGGATCTTTCCGCGTTCAGTGCTTTCCTTGCGATCGCGCTTGCCAGCCAGTTAGTGCAGTGGTACCTGTTCGAGTAAACAGAGGTGTACGCCTCAATAAAGTTAATATTATTTCTAACGAAAATGTCTGACAAACAAAGGCCGTCGTCTCCTAATATTTTCTTGTCTGCGTGGGAAGAACTATTCTTGTTTGTCAAGTATGGAGGACACCGAATATTGAACAACTAGTAAGGAGCAAGATATACCTTTTATAATGCTCAAGTATTACAACAGTATAAGGAATACTGCGCACGCATAGTTGAGTGGAGTTCCCCACTGCTAGACATGTTCGCCCTCCCTTCCACCACCCCTACATTCCTCTTTTCACGTTCTGTTCGAGAAACGCAGCGCGGATTCTGCGGCCTGTGACGTCACAGAGCTCTGTGCTTGCAGGACACTGATTTAAACGCACTTCATAAACAAATATGGCAGATCAAAAATAAGTTGCACTTCCCAGTTATGGCCATTTATTACACCACCTATACAACAGCAACACGCCTATAACGATATACAATGTAACGTCACTTTTTCACATAGTTTCCAAGAGACTCCAAACATTTCTGCGAACGCACAACCAACTTGTCGATGCCGGATGTATAGAAAGTTCCTCCAGTGTTTTGCAACCACACGGAGACAGCGGCCTTCACCTCCTCATCGGTCTGGAAACGTCGACCACCGAGCTCCGTTTTGAGCTTACCGAACAGATGAAAGTCACAGGGCGCTAGGTCGGGACTGTAGGGTGGATATTGCCAGACCTCCCACTTGAAACGCTGCAGCATTTCGCTCGTTTGGCGGGCCTTGTGAGGTGTTGCGTCATCGTGCAACAAAATCACCCCGGCGCTCAATTTACCCCGGCGCTTCTCTTTAATCGCTTTACGCAACCGGTGCTACGTTTGGCAATACGACGCCGAGTTGATCGTCGTTCCTTTCGGCATGAATTCCACGTACAGGAAACCCTCCATGTCAAAGAACACTGTCGCCATAACCTTACCGGCTGAAGGTTGAACCTTGGCCTTCTTTCGTTGTGGTGATGAGGGGTGCACCCATTCCATTGATGTTCTCTTCCTTTCGGGGGCGAACTGGTGAACCCACGTTTCATGACCTGAGACGATTCGCCGCAGAAACCCGTTGCCGTCTGTGGCATAGCGTTGAAAAAATACCAGGGAGGATTGGAACGTTGTCCCTTGTGATCATTGGTGAGAAGACGTGGGATCGATCTTTGACACAGCTTACGATATCCAAGGCCCTCGTGAACAATGGAGAGCACACTGCCATACGACATGTTCAGCCACGTCGCGAATTCTCTCAGTTTAATGCACCGGTTCTGTCTAATGATCGCATTCACACTGTTGACATTCGCATGGGTCCTGGACGTTGCGGGCCTGGCTTCACGATATTCGTCCGTGATATCCGTACGTCCGGCTTCGAATTGCTGACAACACTTTACGATCCCTTGCCGGGAAATGGCCCGCTCCCCATACACAGAACTAATTTCATGATGAATGTCCGTGCAATTCTTCCTTTTGGCCCATAGGAATCGGATTGTCGCACGCACCTCATATTTGGAGTGAACGTCTAGTCGACGCGCCATTGCATTTGGCCGCTATTCACACCATACAAGACGAGACACCACAGCGACCAGCCTAACAGACGTGTGGTCAGTGTCTGCCCCTTTCTCCGCTGTGCCTACGTTTGTGACACACAGTGCGCTGCTGCAGCGCGTTAGTGCAACTAACCTTTTGATCCACCTTCGTATTTCCGTGGACTTTTCAAGAAAAGCAAGTTTCTTCCTGCACTGTTGAGACGGTTTGTAAGATTTTGATACAAACCGCACCTTCTAACTCCCTCTTGCTTGGCCAAGGTCACATACACGGCACACAGAAATTCATCCCTTCACAATCTGGGAAAACCCTCATCGTACGGTTTGTGTATTTGGTTATGTTTCTGATAGAAAGTATTATTGCAGTTTTAGATGGTCTAGTACATTCTTATCGACCACCCATTATCACACATGAAACGTTAAGGTGTTTGTTTCACATGGGGCACTCACTGGAGGTATCGTTCCCTCAAGACCTGGCGTTGTAAATGCGAAATGACGGAGAAGCATTTAAAGGATAGCCAATGGCAGGTTGGAACCCACTTATCTATCGGGTTTGCAAATAGTTTGGCTCCATGGCCTAGCGCCTGCGCCTTAACCACCGTTGTTGCCGGCTTTGGTAAGCAACTACAGCAATAAGACGGTATATTGGCTTTCACGGGCAGTGAATTAAAACTCCGGGTGGGGAAACCAAGAGCCCACTGATGAGCCAGCTTGGTGTCCTAGGTGATACTCCACACAAGACACGGTACAATCCTAGAAAAAATTGCTGACTTTTAATTCACTGGCTCTGAAAGCCAATATACCATCTTTTTGGAAGCCTTCATAGGGAGGTTCAGGCTGCTTGAGCTTTTAGTTCTCGCAGTGAAGAGGCGCAGGTGCGCTTCATAAAAAGGGAGGCAGCGCGCAGTTTGCTACTCCAGTGGGGGTCCGGGCGGGGAGACCAAGAGTCCGCTGATGAGTCAGCTTGGTGTCCTAGGCAAAATCCCACACAAGACACAAACCTAGAAATAGCGGCTTCGGTGGCGTAGTCGGTAGCATGCTGACCTTCTATGCCCAAGATAGCGAGTTCAAACCCGGCCGAAGAGCGTTAAAAGTCCCTCAGTATGCCTTCCTTCGGAGGGGAAGTAAAGCTGGCGGTCCCATGTCATAGATTTATGGCATGTTAAAGAACCTTCCACTAATTACACCTGTGTGAAGCTAAATTGGATAGGTTAAAAATGTAAACAACGCTCTTAGGTTTCTACGTTCGTTGCCAAGAGCCGACAGCGGTGGCGTCTAGTAGCTAAGTTCTGAACTGGGCCTAGTAGTCGTTGACGGTGGCGCTTGACGGCAAAAGTAGGAACTATTTGAAAAATTCTAAGTTGCAGTCTGTACTTAAATTAGAAAAAAAACAGATAACACACACTAATACAATCATCACAATTAACACCAGTTATTAGACAGGTCCTACACACACTCAAAGTACACGGGGCTACATGACCGCGTTGTTGCAGCCCCTAAACTCCTCAGGTTTCGACATTTCTATAGATTGATCCACCGTTTCTAAGATCCTACTAGGAGCCACTTTCGCTGTTGTGTGTAACACTTTGCAGGCTGCCCGGCACTCTGTAAGGCTTCTCTAACTGTTCCGTTTAGTTGATCTGCTTTCTCACTTTTTCCTTCGTCTCCTCTCTAAACTCTGTCCAGTGTGACACAGCCTGAGTAGAGGAACGTTGAGCGTCCGGCCAGTACACATATCCGTTATGCACCGAATATCATTCTCCCCCAGGGGCTCACAGCCAGTGGGACGTGAGTTGGCAACCATGTGACCACAGCTGAGTCCAACATACGCTTCCACTTACATGTTCCTCCGCCTCGTTGCATTAGTCAAATTCGAGAAATGCTGTCTGTGGAACAGATGTATTGAATCCATTCAGCACATCAACGGAGAATGCCAAGCGCTTGTTCTAAATGAATATCAATTGTAGTGGCATAATATTAGTATTTTGCGACATAACAACGGCAGAAAGCAACGGAAAACTACAGCCGTAATGCTATTCCCGAGGATATGCACCTCTCTATGCATAATTACATGTGATGATGACCTCCTCCCTTGTATAATTTCAATCCGGAGGTAAACTAGTCCCCCGTTCGGATCTCCGGGTGGGGACTACTCGAGAGGGGGTTAACATCACAGAAGTGACAAAGAGGAAATCTGACATTCTACGGATTGGCGCGTGGAATGTTAGAAGCCTGCTAGGAAGTGGAAGGTATGAACACTTAGGAAGGGAAATGGATAGGTTGAGGTTGGATTTGGTTGGGATTAGTGAAATGCGCTGGCAGGAAGAACAGGACTTTTGGTCAGGCGACTATAGGGTCATTAGCAATAAATCAAACAATGGCCAAGCAGGGGTTGGTCTCATATTGAGTAGGAAATTTGGACAGCCGGTGGAATATTAGGAGCAATATAGTGAAAGGATTATTGGAGCAAAAATCAATACTAAACCTACGTGCACCACAGTGGTACAAGTCTATATGCCTACAAGTCAAGCTGATGATGAAGATGTTGAAAAGGTGTACGAAGAAATAGATGAAATTCTGCGGTATATCAAGGGTGATGAAAATGTTATAGTAATGGGAGATTGGAATGCTGTGGTAGGAAAAGGAAGAGAAGGGAAGATAGTAGGAGATTCCGGATTAGGTGAAAGGAATGATCGAGGAAGCAGGCTGATGGAATTCTGCACCGAGCATGAGTTGGTCATAGCTAACACCTTATTCAATAACCACAATAGAAGAATATACACATGGATGAGACCAGGAGATACAGGGCGTTACCAAATCGACTTCATTATTGTCAAGCAGAGGTTTCGAAACCAGATTTTGGATTGAAAACATATCCTGGTGCTGACATAAACTCTGACCACAATCTGGTTGTTATGAAATGCAGATTAAAGTTGAAGAAACTGAAGAAAAGTCAAAAGCCAAAAAGGTGGGCGATAGACAGACTGAAAGTGAAGGATGTAAACGAAAGATTCAAGAAGAGTATAAAGGAAGGACTAATGAAAAACCCTAAACAAACTTCAATTGCAGACGAATGGGCACTTTTGAAGAATGAAATAATAAAATCCGCAGAAGAAAACATTGGTAGGAAAGAAAGAATAGGTAAAAAACCGTGGATCACTCAGGATATACTAGAATTGATGGATGAAAGGCGGAAACACAAGAATATAAGAGATGAAAAGGGGAAAGCAGAATACAGACGTCTGAGAAATGAGGTTAACAAGAAGGGCAAGGAAGCGAAAGAAGAATGGTTGAAAGAAAAATGTGCAGGTATAGAAAATTTTCTGAAATTAGGAAAAGTAGACACAGCTTATCGAAGGATTAAGAGTACTTTTGGGGAAAAGAAGACTAGGTGCTGTAATATTAAGGACACAAATGGAAAGCCCCTCACAGATAGGGAAGAAAAGGTTGAGAGATGGAAAGCTTATATAGAGTGTTTGTATAAGGGAAAGGAGATTGAGAATCATGTAATGGAAAGGGAGGAGGAAATTGATGAGGATGCAAAAGGAGATTTAATATTGAGATCAGAATTTGACAGAGCATTGGAGAACTTAAGCAGGAACAAAGCACCAGGCATAGATGATATACCGATTGAGTTGCTACGCTGCATATGAGATGAAGGTCTGATCAGGTTATTTCACTTGGTGTGTAGGATTTATGAGACAGGTGAGGTACCCCCTGATTTCAAGAAGAATGTTATTATCCCTATACCAAAGAAAGTGGGAGCTGACAGATGTGAAGATTACCGTACAATCAGCTTGATTACTCATGCTTCAAAGATCCTGTCTAGAATAATTTACAAGAGGATGGAAAGACAGATGAAACGGAGTTGGGTGAAGACCAAATTGGTTTTAGGAGAAATGTAGGAACAAGGGAAGCTGTACTAAGTCTTAGGCTGATTTTGGAAGATAGAATAAGAAAAGATAAGAGAACGATCATGGCATTTGTAGACTTAGAAACGGCTTTTGATAACGTTGATTGGACTAAATTGTTTGACATTTTGATATCTATTGGAATAAAGTACAGGAATAGGTGGGTGATATTGAACCCGCTGAGCTATGGTTCATGTGATATTTTTTTTATGACAGAGCATTTATGATGGGATGTTGTACTTTTGAACACACCCAGGAAGCCACGTGAAGCTGAGAGATCACGCGATACTTTGAAGTAGCGGTGAATCGCACTTTTGACTTTGGTGTAAACTGCTAATTATTATCTGAGGTCTTATTAATTATTTTTATTTTTCCTACGAGACTCAGAATATTCCATTTCGTCATGCTGCATTATTAAAACATTTTGGAGAATGTTTATTTTTACTTTAGGTAAGGTAATACCCTTGCAGATACGCAAAAAGGAACGTAAGTAGTCGCTCAACGTTTTCGTTTTGACGACCTACTTTCTAGAGACACCCAGTACCGGGGCACTGCGTCTTGAGAATCCGCCTTGTGTAGGCGTGGAATTATATTTGTCCTACGAGACGTAGAAGAATATCCGCTGTTTAGCGTTAGAAAGTGATTATAAGGTGCCATCGAGCAAGCAAATACTAATATTCACTGTCGATGAAGTCCAGTGAATTAAATAAGAAGCTTGGGAAATAATTATTGGCAAGTATAGTGTATTGCACAACATTGCTGTGACATCACATATTACCCACGCGTATGTGGAGGGCAGATGCCTAGTGGAAATATACAGGTAATAGTGTTACAATTATCCTGAATAAGTGTGATTATAATAGTATGAGATATTTAAATTGCCAAAGTGGAAATTTCATCTTTGAAACGTCGTATAATTCACGGATGCTGCGTGATACAAAAGTAGCGTCACTAGCACGTGCCGCATTATATAATAGTATTAGCTCACATGCTAATCCACATCTGCAAGATTAAGGCTGTGTCGTATCTTATAATTGAAGCCTATAATAGTCACGACGGACATTATAATTTTGGAAGTGAGAGGATGAATAATCACGCAACTTATTTCGCTACCCACGTGATTGGACTTTTATTCACCATGGTTGAAGCAGTCACCATGGGCTAATACCATCCCAGTATGGGGGGGGGGGGTGACGTTTCTACAGGAACCAGCATGATGGTGGAACTTCCAGAACGATGAACGAGAGGGAAGGAGCCAAAATGCCATTTCCAGGCATATCCACGAAGATGTCGACAGTGACAAATCGAACCCTGGTCTTTGGGGGAGTCCAGATGGGAATCCTGATGAGGAGGATACCGATCCAGAGAGCCAGAGAGGTTTATGTACAACCCTTGTTGTGGAATAGAGAGCTGAGTGAGAGCTCCTCCATTTCGTGAGTTTTTGTCACACCCCTTCTTTGTTCTAGTTTCTGGTGGTGTAGTAGTTTTAATGTAGTTTGTGAATCAACCACACTCAGTGTCAGCCATTTTTCTAGGTAGGGATGTAACTAGATTAGTTAGATGTCATTTATTTCAGTTTAGAGTGAGACACCTTTGGGGTCAGACATTTTGGTCAGCCCTGGTGCAGCTTGGTGAACGTCGTGGAACGTCAATGCCTACCTTTTTGCTGAACCTGATCGTAGTCATTTTGAGGCTATTTTGTTCAACCCTACTTGGGGTAATTTTCAAGTCTTTGCTGACTGTAGTTATGGCAATCAGATGCCTTGGTTATTAATTGACTGCATTCTTCGCAGCCATCCTTTGTTACACCCCTGACTGTCGTTAGAACGGTCGTATCATTTAGGTAGTCGACAGTAACTACCAGTTTGTAAATGCATTATATTTCATTTTGAATAAGCTCAGAAGCTATTCTTGGTCATGTTTGAACCTAACAACTAGAAGGAATGTTTCGTTGCCTAGCATCGAACGCGGTTCTCAACGTATCATTAAGCAGATCTAGTGTGTGAATCTGTGCCACATTTATCATATTTTTCTTGTGTCGTGTGAGACACGTTTTTATTTGATGTTCTAGCAACTACTGAGTTGCATTTTTAAAGCAAAGAGCTTCAGTTATTGTAAGTTTACTTTCATTTAGACGTCTTTGGTAGAAAGACGGAATTGTATTACTATACTCAGATTTATAGCGTGCATTTGATACACGGACTCTGTAGAGATCCGTAACATATGGTAAAGTTTTTTATGAACCGGCCAAGTGCAGGTTTTGTATTGATTAAATCGCCGGCCTTGAATAAACTGGTTATGTAACCCAGTGACCTAGAGCACGCCTGCTTCATTGTGAGACAAAACTACTATAGACGAGGACAGAGTACAATTTGTATTCGCTTTTCCTTTCATTGCTATTTTGCTTATGGAAATCAGTTTCCACTCTTGTATTTGATCACTTGTTTTATGGATCGGTTTTTGTTAGTTTAGCGCTCTGTTGCGTGTATTGTCGTATGACAGGTACAGTTATGTAAGGTTTTCTATAGGATGGTGAAGTCTACCCTGTTATAGCAGGATGTTATTGTATGCTTTGTCCGGGGATGATCCCGTTGACCAGATGTTTTTGGAAGGTAACTGTTGTACAGGCCTATCCCAGAGTTATTGAACGCGAGCTTAGCGCCGCTGGTAACCCGTGTTATTGTGTGTCCGAGTTGTTATACTCGTTGATTATATTCCGACTGTTGAGTCGAGGCTTTTTGGTGGAGAATGATCTCAGTTGGAGACACTCCGTGCCCAGGCTATTGTCAATGTTATTCGCCATAAACCTACGATAAACCTATAAACCGACATTCTAATAATAAAATGCATAATTGTTGTAAAACAAGCCTAACTGAACTGCCACTGAACTCAGTCACATATGGCCTAAAAGTAGTTTCCGTCATCCCAGTGTTTTTTTTTGTGCATGGCTCATTAGATACGAAGGACTGGAAACATGCAAAGGAGAAACTTTGCTCGAAGAAACACCCAGTGCAGGTAGCCCTCCTTGTTACCCGAAGTTTAGTGCGTGAGAGTTTGTTTCTTCATGGACGTCCTATGAACATCTTCAGATCCAGTGCTAATATGAGTGTATTTAGCTCAAAAGGACTCTGACAGGGATGCTTTAGTTGTCGTGACGAAGAGAAATGAATTGGGAAGGCATCACAACAAACAAACAGTACCCGAAGCATGGGAATAACCTTAGGAATACCAATGAACCTGCCAGGAGTTGAAACTGGGACTCCTCACGTCAAAGCGTAGCATACTTAACACTTAGAAAAGGGACCGGAAATAAATTTTGTTAAAATAAGTTAATAACATTGTGAGGTTTGAAGCCATTTTTGAGTGTTGCCTAAGTAAACAAAAGTTTGATGCTTTTCAGTCAGCGCTAATATGAGTGTCTTTAGCTCAAAAGGACTCTGAAATAAATTACATGAGATTAATAAGTACACTAGGATGACCAGTTTCGATCGTCAAGCGATCATCATGAGATCCATTACACTTAGGCTATAACATCTATAACTCAGCAATTCTTCTAGGTTTTGTGCCGTGTCTTGTGTCATGTAGTGCACTTGCACTCAATATAAAGGGAGTTAGCGTGCAGTTCGTTACTCCAGTGGGGGTCCGGGCGGGAACACCAAGAGCCCGCCGATAAGCCAGCTTGGTTTCCTAGGCGAAACCCCACACAAGACACGGCACAAAACCTAGAAGAATTACTGAGTTATAATTCACTCGAAGTTCCAGTCAGGAAGACAACCGGATAAGTATCAGCCTGTATTATTACAGTATAACCATAGTTGATTTTGTATAACCATATAATCACCCCAAACAGACAAACTCCGGATTTTTATCACCAATTTAGCATTTCACCTAACATTAGATATACTACATTTAGCATACACTGACAGTTGCATTACCAATACTGCAACTAAATAATTGTACATATTGTAAATATTTTTAACCTGTATTCTCAAACATAGATGTTATAGCCTAAGTGTAATGGATCTGATGATGATCGCTTGACGATCGAAACTGGTCATCATATTGTATTTATTAATCTCATGTAATTTATTTCACGATTAGGGCATAACCCAGCTATTTTTGGGTACATTCATGTCGACTGACTGAAAAGCACCAAACTTTATTTTTTATAAGTTAACTAGCTGACCCGGCAGACGTTGTCCTGCCAATCAAAGAAAGTGTTGTAACTTTGTTTCTTGAAGTGCTTTTGGGTACACAATATTTTTTTCAATTTCTGTTAGCTACCTGTAAACTATCGCGAAATAAATTAACTAATCTAGAAACATTCGTGGGAGCGTGCACAAAAACGCTCAACCGTTTCATCGCAATTGGATAAATGGCATAAAACGCATACGGGATTTTGTTTAAATGATTCGTGCGCTATCACTCATTTGTTGAATCTACTCGTGCTCTACCAACTGTGAAATTGATTTACTAAGTTAGAAAGCTTCACGTAAGTATACACAACAACTCATCAAAGTTTCATCGGAATCGGATGAATGACATATGAACGTATACGGGATTTTTTTAAACGATTCGCGTGCCGTCACTCATTTGTTGAATCTACTCATCCGCTACCTATTGTAAAATAGATTTACTAAGCCTGACACCTTCTCTGGAGTGTACTCAATCATTCACCAAGGTTTCATCGCAATCGGATGAATGATATATGACCGCATACGCGACATTGTGGAAACGATTCACGCACCGTCGCTCATTTGTTGATTCAACTCGTGCGCTACTTATTAAAAACTGGATTTACTAATCCAGAAACCTTTCCTGGAGTGTACACAACGATTCACCAAAGTTTCATCGTAATCGGATAAATGGTATATGAATGCATACAGGACTATGTTGAAACGATTCGCGCGCCATCGCACATTTGTTGAATCTACTCGTGCGCTACCTATTGTGAAATGAATATACTGAGCCAGAAACAATTTCTGAAGGGTACACAACAATTCACCAAAGTTTCATCGCAATCGGATAAATGGTATATGGACGCATATGGTACTTTGTTGAAATGATTCGCGTGCCGTCACTCATTTGTTGAATCTACTCGTGCGCTACCCATTGTAAAATGGATTTATTAAGCCAGAAACCTTCCGTAGGGTGTACACAACATCTCAACCAAGTTTCATCGTAATCGGACGAATGGTATTTGAACGCATACGGGAACTTATTGAAACGCTTCGCGCGTCGTTGCGCATTTGTTGAATCTACTCGTGCGCAACCTCCTGTGAAATGGATTTACTAAGTTAGAAACCCTCACGTAAGTGTACACAATATCTCACCCAAGTTTCATTGCAATCGGATGAATGGTATATGAACGCATACGGGACTTAGTTTAAACGTTCGCACATCGTCGCTCATTTGTAGAATCTACTCGTGCGCTACCTATTGTAAAATGGATTTACTAATCCAGAAGCCTCCCCTGGAGGGTACACAACATCTCATCCAAGTTTCATCGCTATCGGGCGAATGGTATTTGAACGCATACGGGACCTTGTTGAAACGCTTCGCACGTCGCCGCTCATTTGTTGAATCTACTCGTGCGCAACCTCATGTGAAATGGATTTACTAAGTTAGAAACCTTCACGTAAGTGTACACAACAACTCATCAAAGTTTCATCTCAATCGATGAATGGTATATAAACTTATACGGGATTTTGTTGAAACGCTTCGTGCTTCGTCACTCATTTGTTGAATCTAGTCGTGCGCTACCTCTTGTAAAATTAATTTACTAAGCCAGAAGCCTTCCCTGGAGTGCACACAACATATCACTCAAATTTCATCGCTATCGGACGAATGGTATTTGAACCCATACGGGACCTTGTTGAAACTCTTCGTGCGTCGGCGCTCATTTGTTTAATCTAATAGTGCTTAACCTCCTGTGAAATGGATTTACTAAGTTAGAAACCTTCACGTAAGTGTACACAACAAATCATCAAAGTTTCATCGCAATCGATGAATGGTATATAAACTTATACGGGATTTTGTTGAAACAATTCGCGCGTCGTCGCTCATTTGTTGAATCTACTCGTGCGCTACCTATAGTAAAACGAATTTACTAAGCCAGAAGCCTTCCCTGGAGTGTACTCAACATCTCACCCAAGTTTCATCGCTATCGGACGAATGGTATTTGAACGCATACGGGACCTTTTTGAAACGCTTCGCGCGTCGTCGCTCATTTGTTGATTCTAGTCGTGCGCTATCTATTGTAAAATGGATTTACTAAGTCAAACACCTTCCCTGGAGTGCACTCAGCATCTCACCCAAGTTTCATAGCAATCGGATGAATGGTATATGAACGCATACGGAACTTTGAAACGCTCTAACGCGCAGAGACAAACAGAATTCGACATCACTGCCACCTTTGGTATAAAACACAACTTTCCGCCATGGGTGGAGTGTATGTTATGGCGGTAGTTGCACAGGTTGCTACCAGGTGGCTCTACGTGCAGAGACACACAGTCCAAAAGGATCACTTTTCACTAAGGCTAGCGGTTTCCATGACGACTGTTTATGACTGTATATTGTTGTTCTAAATTTGTGTGTAAATTGTGGTTCTAAAATTCTAAACTTCCACCTATCTGGTCAAATTGTGAATCTAAACCATACATGGGCCCACCCTAACATTCATACAAAATTTCAACAAAATCGGCTCAGGCGTTTAGGAGTAGTTCAGTCACATACACACGTGTCGAAGAATTATATATATAAAGATAATAAATATTGATCCTGTTAACCTTAGGATGGTAGCGTTCGTCTACTGTACGTGACATAACGGGATACGCTTCTGCTTCCCACACTTCTCCCTTTTTTCCAACCCCCACCAGCGTTTGGCAGTCCCAAAATACAAAGCAAATTAGTCAAAGTAAATAAAAAATTAAAATTAGTAAAGACCCAAAACCCCCCACCCCCAAAAAATAAATAAATCGAACTTAGTCAAAATTTGTCAAAAAAAAGCTTAAAAAGTAAATAAACGATAATAGTACATTATCCAACGAGCCTATAACGGCAATAATTAAGACACGAGTGAAGCGAGTTCTATAATTTCCATACGAGTGTCTTAATTACCTTTATGTTCGACCCTCACTATTATGTGTCAGAAAACTGTATCATAATGATGGTCATTATAACACTGTTTTTCATTATGATACAGTTTCGCCAGCCAATCAGAGGTCGTTCATGGACCAATTAGGTAACGATACCTTCACGCATGCGCTCAAAATCCAACATGTCGGACATAAACACAACATCGAACTATAATAAATTACCGACATGGAATACGCACCGTCCATATGTTCACGTAAATAAATTGGCGAATATGAGACAAGAAATAGCACTGTACCTTAATATCACCAAAACTAATTTCTACACATCCTTCAAACGACTCCGGTGACAATATTACTGAGGGACGGCAGATGTAAACAGATGGCCTGCATATGGCATTGCAAGCACACAGAGCGCATGCGTCAGTCGTTCAGAGATCTTGAAAGACAGAGTTATACCCTGCGCTCGCACTGCGATCACAAAATTCAAGTGGCTGACTCTCAACAGATATTTATGAATATTTATGTTAAAACATATAATAAAGTTATAATTATCGTCGAACATAAACAGTCGTATGCAACTCGCCTATAATGGTAATTAAGACACTCGTATGGAAATTATAAAACTCGCTTACGCTCGTTTTATAAACATACTCGTGTCTTAATTATTGCCATTATAGGCTCGTTGCATAATGTACTATTATGTTCGAAGTTGTCGAAATGTAAACATTATGTGTCAAAAAACTGTATCATAATGAGGCTCTATATAACACTATTTTTCATTATGAAACAGTTTCTCCCAACAATCAGAGCTCAAGAAACAGTTGTTTGACCAATTAGGTAAGGATACCATCTCGCATGCGCACAAAATCCAACATGTCTATAACTTATAAATTACTGAAAGTGCACCGTCCATATGTTCGCGTAAATGAACTGGCGAATATGAAACTAGAAATAGCACTGTATATACTGCACCCTTCAATAAAGCATGGTTTTCTCAAGATTCATCTACGGGGTCGTGTTCAGTCCAGACTGCGATACACAGCAAAGTTCGCTAAAAACAACATGCTCTAATGAATAGAAAGGTTCATGACAGAGGCTATACTAGAAATAAAATGAATAACAAGTAGAATAAAAGAAATTTAATGACTGAAAAGGTATGTGCATAATAATAATAATAATAATAATAATAATAATAATAATAATAATAATAATAATAATAATAATAATAATAATAAAAGAAATCCTCCCTGACTTTCACCCCCTTAATAAACAATAATAACACTGAGCTGTAGGAACTCGCTCGTCACAACAAGACAATGTGAATGCAGCTTCACATAAATGATAAAATCATAACATAAGCATTTGAGCGGTAAGAACTCACTCGTCACAAAATATGGATACAAGTCCATTTTTTCTGGTCAAGAAGTTATATAATGTGTGGTGTACTGTTCGTTAATAAGAAATTGAGTACTGATGCGAGTCCGTTTACAACTGAAACAGACATGTTGCTTACGGAGTTGCGTCTTTTAAATCACACTACGGCTATGGGACCCACCCTTAATTAATATACTATAATTACTACTGACGCATGCAAGATCTAATAATATAAACAAAATTAAGAATCTCCCTGAGATCCTAACTGGTGCAGGAGCACAAAATGAACACAAAAGAGCATGCCAGAAATAGGCCAAAAAAAACCGCTCTCATCATAACTTGGGAACATAGCTTCGCGCACCCTAACTTGACACGGGTCAAGGACGCGTAAAAATAAACACACCAAAAAATTGAACCAACAACAACAAAATACAAGCCTAACGGCTGAAAAACTATGTTTACATTTATATGAAACGCCAGACAAACACGAATTTCGGTGGCTACCTTACAACTATGGACAGCACCCATTTAACCAATCAATACTCATTATAACCGATCAGGTTTTGTGAATTTTAAACATCTTAATTTGCAGTGCAGGAAGCAGACCTGTTACTAATGACAAGTCACGTTATCTGATTTGAGCGCGCCCTACTCGTATGAGCCAACACTGCCACAAATATCTTTCTCAGTCCGGCAAGCTAAGTGCAGTTTCCCTCTGGAAACGTCAACATATCTCACGCATCCCCTGGATGGCAAGAAACAAATATATACCACAAGTTCACCCTCGCGAGGTCATGAACTGGGCTAATGTGTAGCAAGACAGAATAATCACCATGATATATTCTCGCTAGCACATTATAAAAAAAATCACACAACGCACCAAAGCTTGGACTGACTCTCGTACACACACACACTGGGTCGGCTCAAAACAGATCAACAATATTGCGTCCATTGACACATTAACAAAAATACACAACAAAAACTCGGGTGCAAAGTGCCATCCTGTTCAAATCTGCTGGGAAGCAATTATCAAAAAAAATATAATCCTGATCCGTCATAAAATTCTACTCACAATAATCTTACCCTCCAAATTCTATTTTTAATCTCAAAATTAATTCAGTTCCATTTTTGTTGTAAGGCATACCTCCGAATAATAATGCTTGACCGCGATTTACGCAAGCGAACGCGAGCACGGGCTCCGCGTGTCGCCCCGTACAGTTGAACCAAATACAATCACAATATTTACAAAATTACGCAACGCTCAGCTAATCCCATATTTAATGTGTCAGTAACAAAAACTAATAATCTACATTATCAAACAAGCAAACAAATATCTACAAAATATGTCCTATAATACCATAGCTGACTTAATAAATAAATAAATTTATTTGGTACTCAATCCTTTAAAACAGCGCCAGGAATACGTCTGAAGCCATCTCCTTTAAGATGTTTATCTGGTCATTGACATCTTCAGGCAAATGTCCAGCTGGTTCCCAGATCCATTCTTGTTCTTAGACGTCATCTCGTGCTGAATTAAATAAAGTTTTGTCAGATACACACACGATATAATTCCTACTATATTCACCTGTCAAGTACTATATTCCTTGACAGTCTATTTGGTGAATTACTTCGATGAACTGGTCCTACTGATAGTGCTGGGACTATAAAAAAATCACTGAAGTTACACTTATAATTTGACGACACTGTTCCATGTTCACTAACATGAAATATGCAGAGTATGAACCTTACGTCCACAGACGTACAAAATGAGTAATCTGTGTTACGTCCTCAGACGCACAGAAATAAGTAATGATCCTCGAAGCATCTTGGATCCTTATAAATTAAACTGACTAGGGTAGGTGTGGAAGCGGATTTATTAAAAAAATATTCCATAATAATTATCAGATTAGCATGCGATCGGTATCATTGAGTTCGTAGCAGTGTGGAGGTTACGATTATGCTGTAGCCGGCTCGAATCCATCGTGGAATTAATCTGCAGATAACTCCCGCGTTAATTTACCAATGTGCGTTATCAAGCCGAGTTGCCGCTAAAATAAGGCGTCTTGATATTATTGGCCCAGACTCTTGTATGTCTTTGCGCGCTTTTACATATTTTTCAGCAGTAGGGAGTGGTTAACATGATGATAGACCAATTGCTTCGTAGCATTCGATTTCCTTCTTGGCGCCAATCTTCCTAGCAACCGGCCATAATGTGCGTCCCCAAGCCGTCTTCCGCGCTAAAAGTTGCACCTGTCCTATGTCCCAAGAATGTATATGCTTCTTCCTAAAATACCACAGGAGCTTAAACCATTGTGTCCTCTTGGCCACTGATTTCTCAATATTTCCCAACACCGACTGGCTCTCATATCTGTTGTCTGTAGAAATGTACCAAAAGATGATGAATAATTATGAGAATCCTTTATATAGCCTGTGGATAAAGGGTTCAATACCTTAATATCCCCAACTCCAATTTCAACACGCAGCGCATTGCTTTCAAACGACTTCAGTGACAGTTTGACATAATGCAGATGCACATCGGCAGGCTGTAAACATTGCCAAGCACACAGAGCGCATGCGTCGGTAGGTCAGAGCACTTGGAAAACAGAGATAACCAACCCAGTGCTTGCACTCTGATCACACAATTCTAGTGACTGAATCTCAACAGATATTTATGAATATTTATGTCAAAACATATAGTAAAGTTATAATTATCGCCGAACATAAACAGTCGTATGCAACTCTCCTATAAAGGTAATTAAGACACTCGTATGGAAATTATAAAACTTGCTTGTGTCTTAATTATTGCCATTATAGGCTCGTTGCATAATGTACTATAGGCGAGTTGTATACGACTGTTTATGTTCGACGATAATTATAACTTCATTTTATATTCGAACAGAAATATTCATAAATATCTGTCGAGATTCAATCACCTGTGTTTAGTTTAGTGAACAGAGCGCATGCGCTGTGTTCCCAGTAAGGATCAAGGACGTTCTCAATGTCATGTTTCCAAGGCTTTGAAACATTGTTTATTGTACATCCTGAACTAGCGCCGAAAGATAGCGCAGAGGTACTATGCGGGATCATTTTGTTATTTACTTCTAATAACACAAAATAGGCTGTTACAAACGATTTTAAAATTAAAATGTATCGTATTATCAACTTGTTATTCTTCAAATTCGATGCGTGTATAATGTCAACGGAATGCAAATCAATTGAGTCCCACATAGAACAGTCATGACATCTGGCGGAAAAGTTTCGCTTAAGAAATCCATTTAACGAAAACAGAACTGTATTATAATTTCCGTGGAACTAATGTCTTACGCCTGCTTCCTCCATGACGTTTTGGTGTGTTTATGTCAACAATAGCAATCACTAAAATTGTCGGCGAAATCTTACGAATGTGTAGAAATTGGAGTTGTGGATATTAAGGTACAGTGCTATTTCTTTTGCAATATTGCCCAGTTTGTTTATGCAGTGTAACTACAATGGTTGATCCAATATAGGATACATTGTCAACTTTCAAATCATGTAATTCATGTCCGACATGTTGGATTTTGAGTACCTGTGAGAGCCATCCTTACCTAATTGGTCAATAAATGAAAATATTGAGCTCTGATTGGTTGGAAAAACTGTGTTATAATGAAAATTAGTACTTAAATGACCCCCATTATGAAACAGTTCTTTTGACATATGATATGTAGGCTACATATCGACATCGCCGAACATAAAAGTACTTAAAATCTAAAAACACACAAAAATCAAAAATTGTCAAAATACAAAGAAACGAAAACAAAAACAATCTAAATTAATCGAAAAAGCTCAAAAAGTTCAAAGAAAAACATAAAAATCAAAACTAGTCAAAATCTAAAAAGAAGGCAATCACAATAAGTCAAAATTAGTGAAAACCAGCTCAAAACCTCCAAATAAATAAAAACAAGATACGAGCCTTACAGTAGTCGCATATGATGTGTAACATCTGACATGTTATCCTACTCGTATACTACACAGCTTGGACATTCTTAAAATGTTAATTTACACTCCATTTTCATACTGGTACTATGATGAATGTATAGATTGAATTGGAGATATGCTACTGTCACATTTGTGGCGCAGCGGTGAGGCTGTTAGTCTCTCACCAGGGTAGACCGGGTTTGATTCCCGGTCAATACATGTGAGATTTTTGAAATGAAATGCCATGTCCTGTGGTTCGCATTCCACGTAAAAGGGATGTACCGTGGATCATGATCGTGAGATTAACGGACACGCAAAACTACAAGCTTCCTTCCTTCCTTTTACATTAATAATTCATAATAACAAAGTAACACACGACGTCGACAGTACTGTCAAATACTGTGAGCACATTCCTCAGTAACTATAACATTCATTATTAACAAGGCTCTCATTCAGTTCGTCGTAAACCATCAAGACATGGCTTCCTACAATCATGAAATGACCTAGTCTCACATATGATGAAAATACAGCTTTTATTCCACTCATATAACAACATTCTGTTATGCATTTAATATTTGACAACTCACCCACAGCTCGACAATAATGCCGCATACTTAAATGTCATTTGTCGTCTTTGACCTACCCCATGTGATATTCAACCTTGAACGTGCAGCTTGATAAACTATTCAATGACAAATGAAAGTCGGTGGAACATTTGCCACTGTGCTCGTCAAACCAGTGCCTGCTAAATGCACTGCCTACTGTATTGCCATAACATTCTCGCGCTACAGAGCACACACTGCCTTGTTTCCAATACACACATTTTCAATTGTACATCCAGCTGGCAGTGCGTCATCACTTCCGTCCGATCCACTTCCGTTCGATCCACTTCCGCCTGATTCACTTCCGTCCCATTTTTCTGGCAGTGCGTCTTCACTTCCGTTCGATCCACTTCCGTTCGATCCACTTCCGCCCGATTCACTTCCGTCCCCAATTTTCAAAATCACTCCCACAAAACTATCTAGCAACCGAGCGGAGAGATGTTACAGATCAATAACAAATAAAATAAAAAAATAGTCAAAATCAAACAAAAATTTAACAAAAATCAAACTAAATTATTCATTCTGCTAGTCTAGAGGGTGAAATAAAGGTTGACGTCTGTTAGGTAGTCAGCCTGGAGGCTGGTTTGATCCTCAAAAAGCACCACCACAGATTATTTGGTAGAAACCCATAAAACCAAGGCAGCACTATAATGAGCCGTACTAGGGAAGGTGAGGAATGAGGTAGTTTGCCATTGCTTTACTCACTGAGTGTTCCCTATGAGTAGAACCTTTCGCAGCATCCACAGGCACTGACTGTGCACTGAATGCCATTGCTAAGCAACACCCATACCTCAGTAGCTTCCATATAATCACAGCCTTGAGTGAGACTGAGCTATCGGTGAAAAGCCACATTTTGATGATGATGATGATGATGATAATTGTTGTTTTAAGGGGCCTAACATCTGGGTTATCGGTCCCTAATGGCTTGGGTGATCGTGAAGATGATAATGAAATGTAAACTATAACTAAAACTAACTACTAACTTATATATTAGAAGAAGAAATGGAAAACAAAAGGAGAATAAAGCAAATAAAGGACAGGAGGAAAATAAAGGCCCTCAACCCTCGAAGAATGCGGATTGAGGGACTTCGAAGGAAGGAGAGCCATGAAAGGCAGATAGGAAAGTGAAGGAGGGGAGGGTCGCCCCAGAGGTAATTGATAAAAGGGGGAAAACCAGACCCAGCTCAGGAATCCCTCGGGACGCCAACTCCCGAACTCACCAGCCGTGAGCCCCTGAGGGTGTAGCAATATCTAGGGTGCACCGGAAGTGGTGGGGCTACATACACTCTGCCTCCTTGAGGGGCTTTGAGCAAAAGTCAGGAGATTACATGAAATGACAAGTCGTTCCGTGAAGAACTATACAGCCTATTTTCATATCCTACTTATGTTAATTGCCTCTATCAACATACAAACTTTCAGTTTGATTGTTGTAATAGATTCGTTGATAATGAGAACCGACTAAATATTGCGGATGATCGCTATGTTGGATTATTATGTATGTACAGTAGGTCTTAGAGTTATATATTTTTACATGAAGATTATTGTGTACGTGTAGTATTCAAAATTCAATCGCATGATTAAGACACAAGACGTAAAGACGAGATTTTAAAATTTCGCACAGCCGCCATCTTGCGGTTATGGAAACAATTGAAAAAATTAGATGCCAGTGGATTAACATTTGTATAAGGATTTACTGTACCAAGTATCACTGCACTCGGATGGTTAAATTGCAAGAAACGTCCATGTGAATATTTATACTTCGCGTCGCCGCCATATTAGATTTGTGATCACCAGGTTATTGAGAGTCCTATAGGTAAACTTATGTTCACAGCCCCTATGAAAAATAAAAAATAAGTTTGATTGTTTAAATAGATTCGTAAATATTGAGATCCATCTACATATGTCGGATGGTCGCCATGGTAGATTGTTAAATGTATAGGCCATAGAGTCAAGTACAATTAAAGGAAAATTAATGCCTAGGTTCATTATTCAAACTTTCACTTCGATCGCTTGATTAGGACACCAGAAATAAAAACTTAATTTTAAAATTCGCACACCCACCATCTTGAGGTTATATAAACAATTGAATTAAATTAGATGGCAGTGCATTACAATGTGTATAAACATTTCCTTACCAAGTTTCATTGCGATTGGATCGTTGAATCGCGAGAAAGGTCTATTTCAAATTTCAACTTCGCTTGGCCGCCATATTCGTTTTGTAGTTAACCGGTTTTTGAAAGTCCTATAGATGAAATTCCAGTAGTGCCCTTTATCTCCGTACAAAATTTCAGGGTGATACCTCTAATAGTTTCAGAGATGCCGGTGAAATATTTCGCACAGCCGCCATCTTGTGATTAGGTAAACAATTGAACGAAGTTAGATGTCGGTACATTACAATGTGTATAAACATACGCTGTACCAAGTTTTATTGCGTTTGGTTGGTTAAATCGCGAGAAACGTCTATTTAAAAGTCGCAACTTCGCTTGGCCGCCATGTTGGTTTTGTAGTTACCAGGTTTTCAAAGATCACATAGGTGAACTTTTAGTATTTCCCTTTATCACTGCACAAAGTTCCAGGGTGATATCGGTAATAGTTTCGGAGATATTGAATGCTAGTGAAATAGTTCGCACAGCCGCCATGTTGGATGGGTGAGACGTAACAAAATTTGAAGGGCACGGTTGAGGTCGCCGGAAATAGTGCTATGAACTTACCGAGTTTCATTGAAATCGCTCCAGCCGTTTAGATTTTATTAGGGGGACACACACACACCTCTCTCACACACACACACACACACACACACACACACGCACACACACACGGACAAAAGGTGATCTCATAAGCCTATTTTTTCAAAATTGAAAATAGGCTAAAAATGAGATGGTGTGTGTCTGTCTTTCTGTCTGTCTGTCTGTCTGTCTGTGTGTTACCTAATAACGCAAGAACCACTGGTCCGATTTAAATGAAATTTTGCATGGATGTAGCTGAAATACCAGGTTTATATATAGGATACTTTTAATTTCGATATTTTGCACTATTAAGAAATAGCGACCTTTTTAGTGGCGTCACTACACCCTTTAATTTAAAAATTTCATATTTCCATATCAAATAAAAAGAGAACGCTAAGAAAAAGCAAACATTTGATGGCACACACGAGCTTCAAAATTAAATTTCCTATCCGTGAGGTCCTTATCACTTTTCGTGTATCTCCAACGGTTAGCGAGTAAAACCCACATATGTGACGTCACTACACCCTTTGGTTTCAAAATTTCATATTTCCGTTTCAAATAAAAAGAGAACGCTAAGAAACAGCAAACTTTTAGTGCATACACGAGCTTTATCATTCAATTTTCTATCCAAAATGACCTTATCACTTTTCGTGTGTCTCCGACGGTTAGCGAGTAAAACCTAAATTTGTGCAATAAAACACGGTCAACACCGAGCGGTGCAGTTTATCTCTACAATTATATAAAAATGAAAGTTTGTCGGTTTTTTTTTTCTGAATTTCTACGGAAATTTGAGTTATTTAACGCGTTTCATACTGTTTTATGACGGTTGCGCGCGAAAATATTTTTGTGTCTGTCTGTCTGTTTGTTTGTCTGAGGACAACTTTGTTCCCTTATAACTCGAGACCGGCTGGGTGTATCAACGTAAAATTTGGTACAGATATCCATCAGAGGCACGAGACTAATCATTGATGTAACTATTCTCTGTACCTCTCATAAAAGGGGGCCTACCCCCTAAAAATACATGCTGAAACAGGAGGAGAAGGACGAGACAAAGATCATTTTCAGCCCCTCAATGTGAGAGACAAAACTCGGCCCTTTAACATTTTAAGGCCCTAAAACCAACCGTTATTGAGATATCCCCAGAAAACTAATTTAATTTAATAAACTAATGAACGAATACAAGCCGGTAACCATGGCAACAGATTCTCAGAGGTCCATCTATTGCTGTAAGACGCAATGCAATTCCATTAATTACATTGGTGTGAAAGTTTGCAAACGGCTAGAAAGTTATTACGGAACCAAATTAAGCTGTAAAATCATCAATACGTATAATACGCTTAAGGGGGTCAAGGGGTACACTAGAATTTTTTCACGCGATTTACACCTGCGGGTGTGGTACGGCAGGTCTATTATATTTCTATCCCTACATTATATTATTAGTCTATTATTAGTATTATATTATGGCTTACACCGAAGCGACAAAGCCCCTCGGTGCCAAAAACAAAACTCGGGGGCCCTAAAGGGTCCTCGAAAACTACATTATAAGGCTCTAAATCCAACAGTTTCTGAAATATTCCCAGAAAACTAATTTAATTTAATTTAACAAACTAATGAAGGAATGCAAATCGGTAACCATGACAACATTATCGCAAGGCGTGGCATCAATCTTTCCATCTATTTCTGTAAGAAGCTATGCCACTCCATTTATTACATTTCTGTGAAAGTTTGCAAATGGCTATAAGGATATCAGGGAACCAACGTAGACTGTATAATTCATCAATGCAATTAAGGGGGTCAAGGGGTATCCTAGATATTTTCATGCAATTTTCACGTGCGACATATACTGTAGTACAGAAGGTCTATTATATCTCCAAACAGCAACATTATTTTCAAAATTTCCTGAATTGAATCAGCATTTTTTGCGGCTTTTATGAATTTGGGCCATTTGAGGCTAAAAAACCTGAATTTTCATGCACCCCAATCTTTTATAATTTATGATAGAGGTCTGCCTGTGTATGGGGACCTAACACAACGTAGAGGGTCAGTTTTTATGTGACGTGTATTGCGTTTCATCTACAAGGCTTTCAATTTTATTTCGTGTCAGGAAGTACACGTTAGGTGAAATTAGTTTGAGAGCACATAACAACTAATCTTTTTTCTTTTCTTTTATTTTGTCGACATATGGGTTCATCGTAAGGATGATTTTGTTCGATACCGTAGTAGTGTGGTAGTGAGAGAGCTGTCTCACTTTTTATTGAGCCACCCTCGTAGCGGCCCCGAACCTGATATCTCGCTAACCAAACATGGGATTTGAACATACAGGGTGTCCTAGCACTGCTAGTAATGCCCCCTACTTTCCTATAGGCTCTTTATTTGATTAAAAGACCAAAACTAAAAGGTCATTCGCGAGTAGTGGGGTAGTGTTGGTTTCCTGAAGTCGCGCTCGTGCTTGAATATGTATGCCTATGTTGGGAAAGGGTTAGGTGGTGGGGGAGGAGTAGGGTCGAGTGAGGGGTCGTTTAGATGGTATTTTTTCCGCTCTAGATGATGGTGAGGTTATTTTTTAAAAATGGATGGAATTTGGAAAGGCCATTTGGGGTAAACATGTTGTTTTTGGACATTTTGGCGATGAATGTTTTTTTATACGCATGCGCACTTGAGGAGTTTTGTAAGAGGGCGGGCTTTTTAAATGATGATTTATCAATGAGTGTTTTTAATATATATTGAAATAAACCAAAAAAAACTAATAGGTCATAGGCTTTTTACTATCTCGCTAACCAATAATCGGATTTAAACGTATGAGGTGTCGTAGGACTCGTGGTGAACTCACTTTTTCTATCGAAGGGGTATATTCACCCCAAAATAAAAACTACCCTTACCCGGGGGATGAAATAGTAATTTATTTTTGTATACCTACGAACTTGGCGGTATTTGTAAAAGAGCGGGCTTTTTAAATGATGATTTATCAATGAGTGTTTTTTAATATGTATTGAAATAAACCAAAAAAAACTAATAGGTCATCGGCTTTTTACTATCTCGCTAACCAATAATCGGACTTAAACGTATGAGGTGTCGTAGGACTCGTGGTGAACTCCCCTTTTCTATGGATGGGGTATATTCACCCCAAAATAAAAACTACCCTTACCCGGGGGTTGAAATAGTAATATTTTTTGTATGTGCGCGCACGGTCGGCTTTTGTCAAAAGGACCTAACTATACGTTTGTTAATATTTTCTGAACCCCTGATGGGATTTTGCCATAGACAATATTCTAACCCTGGGGGTGACGCCCCGTTTTTGAATGTAGGATTCGTTTTTGTAGAAAGGGCCTAACGACACTTTTGTTCATATCTCGCGAACCAATCATGCTAGGGACTTGTATGAGGGGTCCTAGCACTTGGGGCAACATCCCCTGTTTGGGGGTGAAACTACCCCCCAAAATTGAAAAATCCATATCTCGGAAACGATGAATCCTAAAATTACGTGTGATAGCTTAAAAAATAGGGGATGATATGGGCTTTTACCTCGATGGATCATTTCACCCCTAAAACAGTAAATAGTTATGTTATGGGGAAAAAAACGTGTTAAACACCTAAAAATGATAAATGAACCTATGATCTTTTGTTTTTGATGAAAAATAGCAGGGGGGTGAAACTACCCCCCAAAATTGAAAAATCCCTATCTCGGAAACGAAGAAGCCTAAAATTAGGTGTGATAGCTTAAAAAATAGGGGATGATATGGGCTTTTACCTCGATTGATCATTTCACCCCTAAAACAGTAAATAGTTATGTTATGGGGAAAAAAACGTGTTAAACACCTAAAAATGATAAATGAACCTAAGATCTTTTGTTTTTGATGAAAAATAGCAGGGGGGGGTGAAACTACCCCCCAAAATTGAAAAATCCCTATCTCGGAAACGAAGAATCATAAAATTAGGTGTGATAGCTTAAAAAATAGGGGATGATTAGGGCTTTTACCTCGATTGATCATTTCACCCCTAAAACAGTAAATAGTCATGTTATGAGGAAAAATGTGTTATACACCTAAAAGCATAAGCATCTTTGTGAAACCATGCTTTAATGGACATGTGTATGGAGGATGATTGTTATTATTATTATTAGGTAATTATGGATTAATGTGCGGATAGATAACTAACCAGTGGGGAGCGTGAAGGCGCAGGTGCTTAGCTGCTCGTCTTTACCCGGACGGCTGGGGTTCAAATCCCGGTGACAGCGGGGTTGGAATTTTCACCTGAAAAATCACGTGGCATTCGGCCTTAAATCCCAGGCCAAAACCAAAATGAGCCTGGTTGGCTCCGGCGACTCAAACTAATAGGGAAAAGCCGAAGAAAGAAAAAATGGTAACTCACCAGTAATAGTAAACATTGGTTGGAGGTGTTGAAGAAGTCAGAATGGCCAACCCTTGCCATGGTTCACGAATGGACCCCAAAAAGTTTTACCTGTCAAGACTCAGTATATCCTGTTGCAGCCTTTAGAAAAAAAATCGAACCGGGGCCTCTGTGGTCACAGTGGACTTTTATTCATGATGATTTTTAAACAAACGTAGGCTTGCATACTACCGCTGGCTTGAATCTGCACAGAGACACTGGCTTTGCTGATAACAGCACAGCGACCTTGTCAGGAAGTTTCATATTACTAGTCTGCTTGATAGCGGACGTGCTCTGCACATGACTAGATCGTTGTTAGGTTTGACAAAGGCTTAGTGAAGCTTATGGCAACCTTGAAATGAATGTCATGGTATAGTCGGGGTTGGAAGCCAAGACCTTAGGGTTGACAACCAAGTAGGTTAACCACTACACGGTGAGATGGTCAAATAATAATGAACAGAACATATAGAAACGTTTTCTATAGTTTAACGAATTGGCATACCATGAGAGGTGTAGGTAATGGAAATTGAATCCTTAGCTGATGATTATACTACTTTCCATGCGCACGTATAAGCTATCATGTTAGAAAAAGAATGGTATGGCTTGTTTTAAACGGAGAATAATCATTGTGTTTACTGTGAAACACAAATCTGAATTTAAAATAATTAATTTAAAATAATTAATTTAAAATTAGTTTAGTACGCTGAAGTTAAAATGAATAATGATCACGTTACAGACAGCCAGTTTCAAAGCCATGAGAACTAAGTGAACAAAGAATAAAATTCATGAACCAGTGAGGAATTCAGCATGCTGTCCTTTGGACAAGAGAGAAGCGTTCTACAGCGACCCTCAATGGTTTGGGTCATCGTAAAGATGAAAATTAAATCTAAGCTACTACACGCTTATATACTAGAAGAAGAAATGGAAAACAATTGGTCAAATAAAGAACAGAAGGAATAAAAAATGGCCCTCAACCCTCAAGCATGTGGATTGAGGGAGTTGGAAGGAAGGAGAGCCATGAAAGGCAGATAAAAAAGTATACTAGGAGAGGCTTTGCCCCAGAGGTAATGGATAAAGAGGAGGTAAACTGGACTCAGCTCAGAAATCCCTTGGGGTTGCCAACTTTCAAACTGATCAGCCCTTGAGGGTGTAGCCATAGGCAGAGTGCATCGCAAGTCGTGGGGCTAAATACACCCTACCTTCTTGAGGGGGGCATGAGCAAAAGACAGGAAATAACATGAAAATAAAAACAAGGCGGCCTCCTCAGGATATCAGAAAAAATAAATAAACCAGGGCCAATGAAGTTGCAAAAGGAAGAGACTCCCTAGGGCTCGGATACCCTAATCATGTTGGGGTCGGTAGAGAACAAGAGTTGAGCAAGTGTGGTCGACAGGAAATAAGAGAGTGAGGAGCCTAGCACAAGTTAGTGGAAGCAATGACGGTCTCAGCTGGGACTCCGTGATCGTCAACCTACATGACACTAGATATGACGCCCAGGGGTGGAATTAAAGACCTCTATTGTTTTATATCACTGGCTTTTAAGAACGCTAACACATGGCATGCCTTATAATGCAATACTGGTCCTAGGGTATGCAAAATTGTATTAGAAACTCAGCTAATAATAGTGTGCTTGCCCATGATTTACCTTAAATTTTCCTAAAATCCACTACATTTTCCGAAAATTGACCAAATGACACAACATTCCAGCAAAATTCAACAAATGACTATCAGATTTATTGAAATTCCATTGATTTACCTAAGCATGGTTTAAACTACCTCAAATTCATATAAAATTAGACGAATATAGATGAAAATTCACTAAAATTTACCGAATTTAGCCAAGTGGTGTACAAACCATGAAATTTATCCAATTTTTTAAATTAAAATTGACCACATGTACTCGAAAATTTCATAATATTCCCTTTACATGTATGCTTTTTGTTGTTGTTGTTGTTGTTGTTGTTGTTGTTTCGTTTACCATACTCTCTGCAGACAAATACCTCAACATGACTTTCTCTTAGACTAGGAGCTCTACATTCGATATGATAGCTGAGTTTCATTTCCCATAAACTTGTCACTGAGGTGGGTGTCAGGAAAAGGCATCCAGCTGTAAAAACCACACTCTCACATAGACTTTCATAACCTCTTACGTTGAGGTTCCTAACGCTAACGACATTGAATGATTGAACGGTTTCCTTTTCACAATTCCTGTCTATACTTTCCTCTTTAAGGTTGCAAGATGTTTGCAAGATTCCTAAAATGCAATTAAATGTAATAAATACCTTAAGATGGTTTCATTTGTTTAATGATATGGTGTTGATGATGGATATATACGTTAAGACTAATTTTTGTTAGGTCTTGACTGGCTTTGCAATTAGAAATTGACAAACCAAACATGGGTTATCTACCAGGGGAACACTTTGACCACTATGTTGGTTATTGACCAGTAAGTACAGTTCTAGTAATGAGACAGTAATCCAACACAAACAATGAGCGCGCAATGCGGCGGAGATTGGTACCACGATGTACTGTTGGTTATGTAGCTATGTGGAATGTACATCACATATGGTTTACTTGAATGTTTGGAGATTCCATTAAAGATATTTCTACAATAAACCATTTTCAAATGGTCATTCGTTGGTGTGAAAATATTTATTATATGGTATTTTATGAAAACAATTATGATTTATAAAAAATTTATACGTTTACTGTATTCTTATTTAATGTAAGCACTGGAGGCACTATCGACCAAAATACAGCACTATCTGGAATGTATATTGCATACTTGAAGGTTTGGTGATCCCATTAAAGGTATTCCTACAATAAATGATTTTTAAGTTGTCGTTCTATGGCGTGAAAATATTTAATATATGATATTTGCTAAAAGGATTTACCACTGCAATTATTTTACAAGTAGTTATTTTAATGACCAACAGAGTTCACTGTTAAGAAGGTAGAGCCCTATGTGGAATGTAGGATAACATGTTATACATGATACGTGACAACTGTAAGGCTTGTGATTTTTAAGATGCCTTTAACCCTATATTAAACACTCAGTTTGCAATACTGATAACTGCAATGTTACTGAAAAAAAATTGAAACAAAACAAAAATCAGCATTGAAAAACCAAAAAGTGGTTGAGCATATATACAGTGGGGAAAAGAAAAGTTTTGTAAACACTAATGTCCAACAAGACTAATTAAATCAGTAACTGTCAGGGTGACCGAGTGGTTAAGGCGTTTGACTTAAGATAAAATTTCCAAATATATAAGGAAGCAAGGGTTCGAATCCCTTCCCTGACATAACTATTGCTTGAACATGCAAGAAAACAAGAAATATACACAAACTATGTTTATCAATTTAATCAATTTTTTATTATTTTTTTACAAGAGATAGACACACAGAATACAGCTCTTTTGGTTTATCAGTTCTTTTAAACATAACACTTGTTGAAATTTTTTTTTTTAGGGGATGGGGGTGTTGCTACGTTGACCCATTACACAATAATAGCAGCTTCACGAAGTTCATTTTCTATATTTAATAGCTCTTTCTCATAACCAATATGACCAAGCTGTTTACAGGCATGCAAGAGCTGTAGACGTTCGACTAATATATTAGGATCGTTCCATTTGCTATTTTTTATGAATGGTTTCAGAATCTCGGGAAGCAGTTCATCATTATCACCATTAATATGATTATCATCCTCATTATTATAATCATTTTCATAATGATGATCATTATCATCGTTATCATTTCCATGATAATTTCCACCTGTGTCCACAGTCTGTTCAATGGTTTGAGTTGTCTTTGATAGTGTTGAAAGCTTTTTTTTAGATGTGCGAGAATGCTTTAACATTGTTATGTTATTATTACCACTATTACCTTTCCTCACTAACTTTTTAATGGGATATATTGTCTCTGATAGGGTTGAGGGCTTTTGAGATGTGGGTGCATGTCTGAACATGGGTTTCACAGGAGGTGTTAAAGGTTTCTCATTAAACAACTCGCTAACAGCATGAGTGCGTTGTAGTGTATTAAACTTGAGGTTAATATTATCTTGAGCAGTACTATCTTTCTCTTGGACTTGGTTTCTTGCTTTGGTTTGGGTTTTCCCTACATTTAGACTAGCGTGATTATTAAGTTTACATTCATGATTGTTTGAAGAAAGTACGTCCAATTCTTTTGTTTTAAGCATTCCTCGACACTGTTTCGATCGTTGCTTTGAACAGCGCCAAATAACAGTTCCATTTTTATTGCTTTGTTTCACAATATATGAATATCCTTTGTAGTATGCATAAGGCTTACCATACCTAGTCACTGATACTTCCATATCAACTGTCAAGCACAAACTAATCTCTAGTAAAGACAACTTGGTAATAACAACAATAGTTTAATGTGGGAGCATATATACATGCAAAACGTGGGAGCAAAGGTGGGAGGTAAAAAGTGGGAGCAAAAGTGGTAGCAAATGTGGGAGAAAAAAATAACTGTGAGCAAAAAGTGGGAGCAAATATGGGATCAAATGTGGGAGCAAAGCAAATATATAAAAAAGTGGGAGCAAATATGCTAACAAATATGTCAACAAATATACCAGCAAAAGTAAATACACAAGTCAAGATAGATTAAAGTGCAAATAAAATATGGAAGCAAATATGAGAGCAAAAATGGTGTTTTTCCTAAAACAACTAGACATAACAAACTTAGTCATAACCTAACCTAACCTAACCTAACCTAACCTAACCTAACCTCACCTAACCTAACCTAACCTAACCTCACCTAACCTAACCTAACCTAACCTACCCTAACCTAACTTTACCTAACCTAACTTGACTGAACTTTACCTAACCTAACCCATCATAACTTCACCTAACCTAACTTTACCTAATCTAACTTCACCTAACCTAACTTTCAACTCACAGATCAAAATTAAATTCTAGGCATAGTTGAGTTGGAACCCAAGACTTCAGGGATAACACACAAGTTTACTAGCCACTACACCGCAAAAATGAGCAAATTACCATGCAACACAACATAAAGTAAAAGTTTCCTGTAGTGTAACTCATTGGCTGTCAACCATAGTTTGGGAATTCAAACCCAAGACCTCAGGACTTTTGTTTTGAACATTATCAGAAATATTATTCCATTTGCATTTTGCTGCTGCTGCTTATAGTTATAAGAGTTGACATTAATATGGAAAGCAAAAAAAATGTGGGAGCAAAAAGTGGGAGCAAAACGTGTAAGCAGAAGTGGGAGCAAACAAGTGTGAGCAAATATGGGAGCAGAAAGTGGGAGCAAATGTGAAAGCAAAAGTGGGAGCAAAAAAGAGCGAGCAAAAGTGAGTGCACAAAGTGGGAGCAAAATGTGTGACTAAAAAGTGGGGGCAAATGTGGTGTTTTACTAAAACAATCTCCCCTAACCTAACCTAACCTAACTTCACCCAACCTAATTTCACCTAACCTAACCTTCCAACTCTCAGATCAAAAATTAAATTCTGGCCATAGTCGAGTTGGAACCCAAAACCTCTGGGATAACACCGAAGTATACTAGCCACTATATCGCGAAATGGGCAAATTATCATGCAACACAACACAAAAATAAAAAGTTTTCTCTAGTGTAACTCTTTGGCTGACAATCGTAGTTGAGAATTCAAACCCAAGACCTCAGGACTTTTGTTTTGAACATTATCAGAAATATTATTCCATTTACATTTTGCTGTTGCTTATAGTTATAAGAGTTGGCATTAATATGGGAGCAAAAGTAAAAGCAAAAAGTGGGTGCAAGCATGGCTGGTTGTAGAGACTTTCATATCAACAAATACACATAAATTAAATTTTAGTAAAGTGACTTGGCTAATAATAATAATAATAATATTAACAGTTTAAAAAAAATTCAAGGGGATTGATGTTTTTCAGGGTGTAATTTCCAAAGTACTGTCAAGAATAATAATTACATGAACAGATTCCAAGAACTCTAGAGTGCTTTTAAGGTTAATGATATGCTAGGAGTGAGATAGAGCTAGCTAACCTAAGTTAACCTCAGCTCAGTAAACCTAACCTTGTCACATGGCATGTTCTACAAGTATAGACTTGCTTTGAGACTGGCTATGACGTCACAGATGAATGGCGGTGGGAGGTTGGCAAAAAGGAAAATGTTTTTAGGTAATAAAAACGTCATGTCCAGCCTCCCACCGCCATTCATCTGTGACGTCATAGCCAGTCTCAAAGCAAGTCTATACTTGTAGAACATGCCATGTGACAAGGTTAGGTTTACTGAGCTGAGGTTAACTTAGGTTAGCTAGCTCTATCTCACTCCTAGCATATCATTAACCTTAAAAGCACTCTAGAGTTCTTGGAATCTGTTCATGTAATTATTATTCTTGACAGTACTTTGGAAATTACACCCTGAAAAACATCAATCCCCTTGAATTTTTTTTAAACTGTTAATATTATTATTATTATTATTAGCCAAGTCACTTTACTAAAATTTAATTTATGTGTATTTGTTGATATGAAAGTCTCTACAACCAGCCATGCTTGCACCCACTTTTTGCTTTTACTTTTGCTCCCATATTAATGCCAACTCTTATAACTATAAGCAACAGCAAAATGTAAATGGAATAATATTTCTGATAATGTTCAAAACAAAAGTCCTGAGGTCTTGGGTTTGAATTCTCAACTACGATTGTCAGCCAAAGAGTTACACTAGAGAAAACTTTTTATTTTTGTGTTGTGTTGCATGATAATTTGCCCATTTCGCGATGTAGTGGCTAGTATACTTGGGTGTTATCCCAGAGGTTTTGGGTTCCAACTCGACTATGGCCAGAATTTAATTTTTGATCTGAGAGTTGGAAGGTTAGGTTAGGTGAAATTAGGTTGGGTGAAGTTAGGTTAGGTTAGGTTAGGGGAGATTGTTTTAGTAAAACACCACATTTGCCCCCACTTTTTAGTCACACATTTTGCTCCCACTTTGTGCACTCACTTTTGCTCGCTCTTTTTTGCTCCCACTTTTGCTTTCACATTTGCTCCCACTTTCTGCTCCCATATTTGCTCACACTTGTTTGCTCCCACTTCTGCTTACACGTTTTGCTCCCACTTTTTGCTCCCACATTTTTTTTGCTTTCCATATTAATGTCAACTCTTATAACTATAAGCAGCAGCAGCAAAATGCAAATGGAATAATATTTCTGATAATGTTCAAAACAAAAGTCCTGAGGTCTTGGGTTTGAATTCCCAAACTATGGTTGACAGCCAATGAGTTACACTACAGGAAACTTTTACTTTATGTTGTGTTGCATGGTAATTTGCTCATTTTTGCGGTGTAGTGGCTAGTAAACTTGTGTGTTATCCCTGAAGTCTTGGGTTCCAACTCAACTATGCCTAGAATTTAATTTTGATCTGTGAGTTGAAAGTTAGGTTAGGTGAAGTTAGATTAGGTAAAGTTAGGTTAGGTGAAGTTATGATGGGTTAGGTTAGGTAAAGTTCAGTCAAGTTAGGTTAGGTAAAGTTAGGTTAGGGTAGGTTAGGTTAGGTTAGGTTAGGTGAGGTTAGGTTAGGTTAGGTTAGGTGAGGTTAGGTTAGGTTAGGTTAGGTTAGGTTAGGTTAGGTTATGACTAAGTTTGTTATGTCTAGTTGTTTTAGGAAAAACACCATTTTTGCTCTCATATTTGCTTCCATATTTTATTTGCACTTTAATCTATCTTGACTTGTGTATTTACTTTTGCTGGTATATTTGTTGACATATTTGTTAGCATATTTGCTCCCACTTTTTTATATATTTGCTTTGCTCCCACATTTGATCCCATATTTGCTCCCACTTTTTGCTCACAGTTATTTTTTTCTCCCACATTTGCTACCACTTTTGCTCCCACTTTTTACCTCCCACCTTTGCTCCCACGTTTTGCATGTATATATGCTCCCACATTAAACTATTGTTGTTATTACCAAGTTGTCTTTACTAGAGATTAGTTTGTGCTTGACAGTTGATATGGAAGTATCAGTGACTAGGTATGGTAAGCCTTATGCATACTACAAAGGATATTCATATATTGTGAAACAAAGCAATAAAAATGGAACTGTTATTTGGCGCTGTTCAAAGCAACGATCGAAACAGTGTCGAGGAATGCTTAAAACAAAAGAATTGGACGTACTTTCTTCAAACAATCATGAATGTAAACTTAATAATCACGCTAGTCTAAATGTAGGGAAAACCCAAACCAAAGCAAGAAACCAAGTCCAAGAGAAAGATAGTACTGCTCAAGATAATATTAACCTCAAGTTTAATACACTACAACGCACTCATGCTGTTAGCGAGTTGTTTAATGAGAAACCTTTAACACCTCCTGTGAAACCCATGTTCAGACATGCACCCACATCTCAAAAGCCCTCAACCCTATCAGAGACAATATATCCCATTAAAAAGTTAGTGAGGAAAGGTAATAGTGGTAATAATAACATAACAATGTTAAAGCATTCTCGCACATCTAAAAAAAAGCTTTCAACACTATCAAAGACAACTCAAACCATTGAACAGACTGTGGACACAGGTGGAAATTATCATGGAAATGATAACGATGATAATGATCATCATTATGAAAATGATTATAATAATGAGGATGATAATCATATTAATGGTGATAATGATGAACTGCTTCCCGAGATTCTGAAACCATTCATAAAAAATAGCAAATGGAACGATCCTAATATATTAGTCGAACGTCTACAGCTCTTGCATGCCTGTAAACAGCTTGGTCATATTGGTTATGAGAAAGAGCTATTAAATATAGAAAATGAACTTCGTGAAGCTGCTATTATTGTGTAATGGGTCAACGTAGCAACACCCCCATCCCCTAAAAAAAAAAAATTTCAACAAGTGTTATGTTTAAAAGAACTGATAAACCAAAAGAGCTGTATTCTGTGTGTCTATCTCTTGTAAAAAAATAATAAAAAATTGATTAAATTGATAAACATAGTTTGTGTATATTTCTTGTTTTCTTGCATGTTCAAGCAATAGTTATGTCAGGGAAGGGATTCGAACCCTTGCTTCCTTATATATTTGGAAATTTTATCTTAAGTCAAACGCCTTAACCACTCGGTCACCCTGACAGTTACTGATTTAATTAGTCTTGTTGGACATTAGTGTTTACAAAACTTTTCTTTTCCCCACTGTATATATGCTCAACCACTTTTTGGTTTTTCAATGCTGATTTTTGTTTTGTTTCAATTTTTTTTCAGTAACATTGCAGTTATCAGTATTGCAAACTGAGTGTTTAATATAGGGTTAAAGGCATCTTAAAAATCACAAGCCTTACAGTTGTCACGTATCATGTATAACATGTTATCCTACATTCCACATAGGGCTCTACCTTCTTAACAGTGAACTCTGTTGGTCATTAAAATAACTACTTGTAAAATAATTGCAGTGGTAAATCCTTTTAGCAAATATCATATATTAAATATTTTCACGCCATAGAACGACAACTTAAAAATCATTTATTGTAGGAATACCTTTAATGGGATCACCAAACCTTCAAGTATGCAATATACATTCCAGATAGTGCTGTATTTTGGTCGATAGTGCCTCCAGTGCTTACATTAAATAAGAATACAGTAAACGTATAAATTTTTTATAAATCATAATTGTTTTCATAAAATACCATATAATAAATATTTTCACACCAACGAATGACCATTTGAAAATGGTTTATTGTAGAAATATCTTTAATGGAATCTCCAAACATTCAAGTAAACCATATGTGATGTACATTCCACATAGCTACATAACCAACAGTACATCGTGGTACCAATCTCCGCCGCATTGCGCGCTCATTGTTTGTGTTGGATTACTGTCTCATTACTAGAACTGTACTTACTGGTCAATAACCAACATAGTGGTCAAAGTGTTCCCCTGGTAGATAACCCATGTTTGGTTTGTCAATTTCTAATTGCAAAGCCAGTCAAGACCTAACAAAAATTAGTCTTAACGTATATATCCATCATCAACACCATATCATTAAACAAATGAAACCATCTTAAGGTATTTATTACATTTAATTGCATTTTAGGAATCTTGCAAACATCTTGCAACCTTAAAGAGGAAAGTATAGACAGGAATTGTGAAAAGGAAACCGTTCAATCATTCAATGTCGTTAGCGTTAGGAACCTCAACGTAAGAGGTTATGAAAGTCTATGTGAGAGTGTGGTTTTTACAGCTGGATGCCTTTTCCTGACACCCACCTCAGTGACAAGTTTATGGGAAATGAAACTCAGCTATCATATCGAATGTAGAGCTCCTAGTCTAAGAGAAAGTCATGTTGAGGTATTTGTCTGCAGAGAGTATGGTAAACGAAACAACAACAACAACAACAACAACAACAACAAAAAGCATACATGTAAAGGGAATATTATGAAATTTTCGAGTACATGTGGTCAATTTTAATTTAAAAAATTGGATAAATTTCATGGTTTGTACACCACTTGGCTAAATTCGGTAAATTTTAGTGAATTTTCATCTATATTCGTCTAATTTTATATGAATTTGAGGTAGTTTAAACCATGCTTAGGTAAATCAATGGAATTTCAATAAATCTGATAGTCATTTGTTGAATTTTGCTGGAATGTTGTGTCATTTGGTCAATTTTCGGAAAATGTAGTGGATTTTAGGAAAATTTAAGGTAAATCATGGGCAAGCACACTATTATTAGCTGAGTTTCTAATACAATTTTGCATACCCTAGGACCAGTATTGCATTATAAGGCATGCCATGTGTTAGCGTTCTTAAAAGCCAGTGATATAAAACAATAGAGGTCTTTAATTCCACCCCTGGGCGTCATATCTAGTGTCATGTAGGTTGACGATCACGGAGTCCCAGCTGAGACCGTCATTGCTTCCACTAACTTGTGCTAGGCTCCTCACTCTCTTATTTCCTGTCGACCACACTTGCTCAACTCTTGTTCTCTACCGACCCCAACATGATTAGGGTATCCGAGCCCTAGGGAGTCTCTTCCTTTTGCAACTTCATTGGCCCTGGTTTATTTATTTTTTCTGATATCCTGAGGAGGCCGCCTTGTTTTTATTTTCATGTTATTTCCTGTCTTTTGCTCATGCCCCCCTCAAGAAGGTAGGGTGTATTTAGCCCCACGACTTGCGATGCACTCTGCCTATGGCTACACCCTCAAGGGCTGATCAGTTTGAAAGTTGGCAACCCCAAGGGATTTCTGAGCTGAGTCCAGTTTACCTCCTCTTTATCCATTACCTCTGGGGCAAAGCCTCTCCTAGTATACTTTTTTATCTGCCTTTCATGGCTCTCCTTCCTTCCAACTCCCTCAATCCTTATGCTTGAGGGTTGAGGGCCATTTTTTATTCCTTCTGTTCTTTATTTGACCAATTGTTTTCCATTTCTTCTTCTAGTATATAAGCGTGTAGTAGCTTAGATTTAATTTTCATCTTTACGATGACCCAAACCATTGAGGGTCGCTGTAGAACGCTTCTCTCTTGTCCAAAGGACAGCATGCTGAATTCCTCACTGGTTCATGAATTTTATTCTTTGTTCACTTAGTTCTCATGGCTTTGAAACTGGCTGTCTGTAACGTGATCATTATTCATTTTAACTTCAGCGTACTAAACTAATTTTAAATTAATTATTTTAAATTAATTATTTTAAATTCAGATTTGTGTTTCACAGTAAACACAATGATTATTCTCCGTTTAAAACAAGCCATACCATTCTTTTTCTAACATGATAGCTTATACGTGCGCATGGAAAGTAGTATAATCATCAGCTAAGGATTCAATTTCCATTACCTACACCTCTCATGGTATGCCAATTCGTTAAACTATAGAAAACGTTTCTATATGTTCTGTTCATTATTATTTGACCATCTCACCGTGTAGTGGTTAACCTACTTGGTTGTCAACCCTAAGGTCTTGGCTTCCAACCCCGACTATACCATGACATTCATTTCAAGGTTGCCATAAGCTTCACTAAGCCTTTGTCAAACCTAACAACGATCTAGTCATGTGCAGAGCACGTCCGCTATCAAGCAGACTAGTAATATGAAACTTCCTGACAAGGTCGCTGTGCTGTTATCAGCAAAGCCAGTGTCTCTGTGCAGATTCAAGCCAGCGGTAGTATGCAAGCCTACGTTTGTTTAAAAATCATCATGAATAAAAGTCCACTGTGACCACAGAGGCCCCGGTTCGATTTTTTTTCTAAAGGCTGCAACAGGATATACTGAGTCTTGACAGGTAAAACTTTTTGGGGTCCATTCGTGAACCATGGCAAGGGTTGGCCATCCTGACTTCTTCAACACCTCCAACCAATGTTTACTATTACTGGTGAGTTACCATTTTTTCTTTCTTCGGCTTTTCCCTATTAGTTTGAGTCGCCGGAGCCAACCAGGCTCATTTTGGTTTTGGCCTGGGATTTAAGGCCGAATGCCACGTGATTTTTCAGGTGAAAATTCCAACCCCGCTGTCACCGGGATTTGAACCCCAGCCGTCCGGGTAAAGACGAGCAGCTAAGCACCTGCGCCATCACGCTCCCCACTGGTTAGTTATCTATCCGCACATTAATCCATAATTACCTAATAATAATAATAACAATCATCCTCCATACACATGTCCATTAAAGCATGGTTTCACAAAGATGCTTATGCTTTTAGGTGTATAACACATTTTTCCTCATAACATGACTATTTACTGTTTTAGGGGTGAAATGATCAATCGAGGTAAAAGCCCTAATCATCCCCTATTTTTTAAGCTATCACACCTAATTTTATGATTCTTCGTTTCCGAGATAGGGATTTTTCAATTTTGGGGGGTAGTTTCACCCCCCCCTGCTATTTTTCATCAAAAACAAAAGATCTTAGGTTCATTTATCATTTTTAGGTGTTTAACACGTTTTTTCCCCCATAACATAACTATTTACTGTTTTAGGGGTGAAATGATCAATCGAGGTAAAAGCCCATATCATCCCCTATTTTTTAAGCTATCACACCTAATTTTAGGCTTCTTCGTTTCCGAGATAGGGATTTTTCAATTTTGGGGGGTAGTTTCACCCCCCTGCTATTTTTCATCAAAAACAAAAGATCATAGGTTCATTTATCATTTTTAGGTGTTTAACACGTTTTTTTCCCCATAACATAACTATTTACTGTTTTAGGGGTGAAATGATCCATCGAGGTAAAAGCCCATATCATCCCCTATTTTTTAAGCTATCACACGTAATTTTAGGATTCATCGTTTCCGAGATATGGATTTTTCAATTTTGGGGGGTAGTTTCACCCCCAAACAGGGGATGTTGCCCCAAGTGCTAGGACCCCTCATACAAGTCCCTAGCATGATTGGTTCGCGAGATATGAACAAAAGTGTCGTTAGGCCCTTTCTACAAAAACGAATCCTACATTCAAAAACGGGGCGTCACCCCCAGGGTTAGAATATTGTCTATGGCAAAATCCCATCAGGGGTTCAGAAAATATTAACAAACGTATAGTTAGGTCCTTTTGACAAAAGCCGACCGTGCGCGCACATACAAAAAATATTACTATTTCAACCCCCGGGTAAGGGTAGTTTTTATTTTGGGGTGAATATACCCCATCCATAGAAAAGGGGAGTTCACCACGAGTCCTACGACACCTCATACGTTTAAGTCCGATTATTGGTTAGCGAGATAGTAAAAAGCCGATGACCTATTAGTTTTTTTTGGTTTATTTCAATACATATTAAAAAACACTCATTGATAAATCATCATTTAAAAAGCCCGCTCTTTTACAAATACCGCCAAGTTCGTAGGTATACAAAAATAAATTACTATTTCATCCCCCGGGTAAGGGTAGTTTTTATTTTGGGGTGAATATACCCCTTCGATAGAAAAAGTGAGTTCACCACGAGTCCTACGACACCTCATACGTTTAAATCCGATTATTGGTTAGCGAGATAGTAAAAAGCCTATGACCTATTAGTTTTTTTTGGTTTATTTCAATATATATTAAAAACACTCATTGATAAATCATCATTTAAAAAGCCCGCCCTCTTACAAAACTCCTCAAGTGCGCATGCGTATAAAAAAACATTCATCGCCAAAATGTCCAAAAACAACATGTTTACCCCAAATGGCCTTTCCAAATTCCATCCATTTTTAAAAAATAACCTCACCATCATCTAGAGCGGAAAAAATACCATCTAAACGACCCCTCACTCGACCCTACTCCTCCCCCACCACCTAACCCTTTCCCAACATAGGCATACATATTCAAGCACGAGCGCGACTTCAGGAAACCAACACTACCCCACTACTCGCGAATGACCTTTTAGTTTTGGTCTTTTAATCAAATAAAGAGCCTATAGGAAAGTAGGGGGCATTACTAGCAGTGCTAGGACACCCTGTATGTTCAAATCCCATGTTTGGTTAGCGAGATATCAGGTTCGGGGCCGCTACGAGGGTGGCTCAATAAAAAGTGAGACAGCTCTCTCACTACCACACTACTTACCGTGTGGTAGATATACCCATATTTGGATTTCTGGGTGATATGTTGTAGACAATAGAATTGTCTGTCTGTCTTTCTGTGTATCTTTATATACTGTACGCCTCTAACTCATGTTTGGATGCTTGGTGCATCGTAAAATTAGGTATGGTAAACATGAGTCAATACACCAATCATTTATAAAACCCTTCACCGTACTTTTCATACAGTAGAAGGGTGGGTATAGGGAAGAACTTCTCAAAATGCATGCTAAAATAGGCGAAATATTTAAAAATTATCCTAGGAGGACGACCAAAGCATATGTTGCACTTCTCAATGTGAGACACAAAATTTGCGAGTCTATAAAGGGTCTCCGAAAACCACATTTTAAGGCCCTTAAATTAACAGTGTGTGTGATATTCCCAGAAAACTAACTTCGTTCTGATAAACTTATGAAGGAATGACAAACCGCTAACCATTGCAACAGTAGCTCAATTGATAATGTATGGTGTTAACACCGAACACCGTTCGAAGAACGGGTACTTCTGCTAGTTTTATCATAAATGAAAATAGGCTAAAAAAGAAGGCTGACCCCTCGCAGAAGGAGGGTATCAGAAAAGATGAGACAAATGCAAATTAAGGCGGGAAAGGAAGAGGCTCAGAGCAGTCTGAACTCTTCATGTGCAGGCAACTTTTCTGCTACAGGTATGGAGCGGGACGATCGAATCTTAAAGCGATAGCCTCAAGCGAATAAATCTGCAGGTTCCGCCTGTGAAGTGTATTGTTTGCTACACACCTCAACAAAACAAGTTGCCGACACTTCAGGGGGTTTAGACTCTTGATTTGTGTGTCCTATTACAACAGCTGTTGGCTACCCAACTTGTACGAGTCACATACCCTACATGTAGCACCATTTTTGAGCCTTCGTGTAGGTACAGGCTTTATGTACACGGAATGCAGACTCATTCGTATGATGGCCTGTCTGAGTTGAGTGTTTAGCTAACCACTCATCACACAACTAATTAATGTCAACATGCTACTCTATACATCAGCTTGTCACTTATTTAAATCACACGGGAGTAGAGTGAAGCGCTTTTGTTTCATTTGAAAGCAATAAATGGAGGGAGAATCACTCTCAAAGCATTCAAGGAAAATAAAACAAATGCTGTTGTTGAGGATTCATTTAGGGGCTTTGTAACATCTCATCGTAACTCCCTACACTTTGGTGTGTGGGTGTGATATTTGTCTAATAACCTGTGTTATTTTAATGGCTGAATTAGTGTGTGTATTTGTAAGTAGGGTAGGAGATTACCATGGCCGTAAATTAGGTACCACTCCGATATTTATTTGGATTAGAAGTGGGAAACCTCGGAATACCACCATTACGATGCTGTCATTTGTAGCTCGTCAGTCAGTCAATACGAATTTGCCCAAATGACTGGGGCGGGGGTTAAAAGTAAAATTGTGTAAAAACACTCCAGGAAAAAAATACATGTATTAGTTAATCATCACAATTAAAATTGGGCAATTTAGGATTACGCGTTTCGACCCTCGACTCCCATCAGATCCTGATGACTGTGTTGACGTTTAAATTTTTCCACATTATTTTATTGTATATAAATCAGACCTGAACACGAAAATGGCAGTAAAAAGTTCGTCAAGGAAGTCGGAGACTTGATAACCCGTGATAGACGAAGCAAAGAGGCCATAAAAGTAGGTTGGCACAGGCAAGGAAAGCAATTCTATTGGAAAGGAATCTGTTGATATCGAATATAGATTTAGGTATTAGGAAGTCATTTTTGAAAGCCTTTGTCTGGAGCGTGGTGTTCTATGGATGTGCAACTCGGACTGTTGGAGTAGCAATAAGAGAATAATTGAAGCGTTTGGAATGTGGTGTTATAGGAAAATGATGAAGAACAGAAGGGTGATGATGATGATGATAATTGCTGTTTTAAGGGGCCTAACATCCAGGTTATCGGCCCCAAGAACAGATGGGTAGATGGGTTAAAATAAAGAGGTATTACGACGACTGGGAGAGGAGAGATGTTTCTGGCGACTGCTAACGAAGAGAAGAAATAGGTTTTGTAGGACACGTACTAAGACACCCAGGAATTGCAAAGACCAAGGTTAGAATATGTTAAACAGATTGCCTTGGATGTAAGGTGTGGTAGCTATGTAGTGTTGAAACGATTAGCTCAGGACAGGGTAACATGGAGAGCTTCATCAAACCAGTCAAGAGACTGAAGACTTAATCAACAACACGTAACGTTTCTCTGTGACAGAACCGAGTTCGATTCTAACAAAAAAAAGTTTAATTTCAACACAACATTATTCTAATAATGCCACACAAACATAATTGAATTAGTCATGGAATTACGTTATAAAATGCTTTAATTTTACATATGGGTGATACAAAAGGAATGCATTGATGCTACAATATTGATAAAGTGACTTTCAACCCCAGCAAAATACAATAAAAGGATCTAGATTTTGCGATAAACTAAACAAATTGAAACTGTAAAGAAATTCCGAGAATTATTAGTCAACAACCCCTGTAGTACTACTTCTTAAAACAAGCATGCAGGTAATATGAACTCTAAATGTGAGACCCACTTTTAATTTCAGATTTACATTTAAATCTTCCTCTTGTGGTGTGTGCCACTCTCCTTAACTAAGAACCAGCAATAATTTGATTATTACCAAACAAATTAAACGCACACCAAATACACTGGACTGATGACTAAAATATCGAAAGCCCTCAAAATAAATTTATAACAAAAAAAAACTGTGTACTGGAGTGTCTTTCTCCGGGTGTTCTGTGAGTTTACTTGCTCTTTTAGGAGTCAGATATCTTACAAATTGAGACGCTTCTCTTCCCTTCCTAGTCATAAATATCCCATGACGGTACGGATGGCGATACTGCATGCATCGGATCTTTGATATTTGAAATTCTCTTTGGTACACTTCCCCACTTAATGAATTATTTCGTAAGCTAACAGACATCGTGATGTTCCGAGCTGGACTTCTTTGTTACTCGTGCCTTTCATCAAATGAAAAGTAGGTTTATTGAGGTCGCCTTTTCTTGCTCTGTGTGTGTTTCTGTAATAAATTATGAGGGGCTGGAAGTATTTCAATCAAAGCTGCCATATTTCGAAACCTCCAAAAGGTGACCTGTCTTTAATATTTTACTAGCCAATCATTGCAACAAACAAACAAAAATTCCAAATCTCACTAAGTAGTAGCCTACTCAGAGGATGTAAGTAATACCCGCCGTCATCGGAAAATTGTTTTAAAGGAAATATTTGACAGTCCTGTGACCTTAGGTTCTTTAAGGGGAAGATGACCTCGTAGTTCCTCCCATTAAAACAAAAATAACTAACCCCCTTCTTTGGTTGGTTGGTTCTTAAGTTTAGGGGCTGCGACAACGCGGTCATGTAGCCCCGTGTACTTTGGGTGTGTGTAGAATCTGTCTGATAACCGGTGTTAATTGTGATGACTGTATCAGTGTGTGTTATCTGTTTTTTAATTTAAGTACAGACTGCAACTTAGAATTTTTCAAATAGTTCCTACTTTTGCCGCCGAGCGCCACCGTCATCAACTACTAGGCCAAGTTCAGAACTTAGCTACTAGACGCCACCGCAGTCGGCTCTTGGCAACGAACGTAGAAACCTAAGAGCGTTGTTTACATTCTTAACCTATCCAAATTAGCTTCACACAGGTGTAATTAGTGGAAGGTTCTTTAACATGCCATAAATCTATGACATGGGACCGCTGGCTTTACTTCCCCTCCGAAGGAAGGCATACTGAGGGATTTTTAACGCTCTTAAAAATCCGACGGCTTCGGCCGGGTTTGAACCCGCTATCTTGAGCATAGAAGCTCAGCATGCTACCGACTACGCCACCGAAGCCGCTAAAACTTCCTTCTTTACACAGAAACTGTGTTACGCGGAAAACGGAAATCAATCGGAAGTTCCCAACTAACGGAAAACAGTGTTTTGAAAAAATTCAGAACCTCTGTGAATGTCTACCTTGTCTTCTGTAGCTAACAAGGAATGTGCAAATAGGTCTTCCTCCTTTTGTTCTCCAACTTACACGTTATAAAGGGTTCCAGGAAATGTTATCCGCAGTGACTGCTGGCTACTGCGAGAACTAGCATCAATAGTTACTACCCTACCAGGGAATTGTTACCGCTAGACGTGGAGCGGGGTTGTTGTGTATACATTACGTCATCTCACCACGTTATGGCTGCCGCGGGAGGGTGCGGAGCAAGAGGGGGAACGCATGTACAGTCAAACAATGAGAACATACCGCACAGCGCACGACCCAGCTCGAACCATGCACACACACGACATGCGATGAGGTTTCGCTGGCGACGACTGCACGTCTATCGCAGGCGTGTGGCTGGGCGGAGCGCATTAGTTCCAATTTCCGCCACTGGTAACAATTCGCAGGCAGAGTAGTACTTTGGCAGCACGTCTGTGCCCCGGGAATGTTCTCCGCAGTGGCTACGTACTGCTGCGATTGGTTGCGTCATCCGTTTAGTTGGCAGCACAGTGTCCTTGATACGGTGAAGGCCACATATTTGGGCTGTGGGCTGTCGAAGTCGTCAGTGTGTATTGCAATAAGCGAGCATGTGTATCATCAGCACTTCTAGCATCAGTTATGAATGGCTGTGGTGAGTATAAAGTTTACTGTTTGTTTGCTATGATACAAGCGACAGCCGTGCTGCCAACGTAACTGGTGACGTGATCTCTCGCAACAGCTTGTAGGCACTGCGGAGAACATTGCCGGGTGCACTGTATCAACACAAACAAACAGTAAACTTTGTACTCACCTCAGCCATTCATAACTGATGCTGGAAGTGCTGATGACACACACGCTCGCTTATTGCAATACACACGTATGGGATTCACCTGTCAAGGACACCGTGCTGCCAACTAAACTGCTGATGCTACCTCTGGCAGAAGCCAGTAGTCACTGTGGAGAAAATTTCCTGGCGCCCTGTACTGTATGATCATTTGCCTGTTTCTTGTTGCTCAAACCATTCCCAATGTTCACTTTAATGAGCTGTCAACCAACAAATGCTGTTTTTATGTTCATCGTAGGTTTTGCTTGTGCAGTGCTGTATTAATTTGTAGCAGAAAAATGTAGCCTAAATACAACACTGAATAAGGTTTGTGCATCATTTTATTGATGTGTAACATCTTTCCACTCGGTTGCTGGATATTTTTGTGGGAGTGTGTAAGACGCACTGCCAGCTGGATCGTATCCCTCCTGGACATTCATCAACACACAAACATCTTTATTATTTACACACCAATAATACATAACAATTCCAAGACTGTAGCCTCCGTGGCTTAGGCGGCAGCACGCCAGCCTCTCACCGCTGGGCCCGTGGTTCAAATCCCGGTCACTCCATGTGAGATCTGTGCTGGACAAAATGGAGGCAGACAGGTTTTTCTCCGGGTACTCCGGTTTTCCCTGTCAAAATATCATTCCAGCAACACTCTCCACTATCATTTCATTTCATCTGTCATTCATTTAATCATTGCCCCAGAGGAGTGCGACAGGCCTCGGCAGCCGGTACAGTTCATATCCCCGTCGCTAGATGGGGGCTTCATTCATTCCATTCCTGACCCGGTCAGAGACTGGAAGCAGGCTGTCGATTTTCATTTTTCAATTCCAAGACTCCCTTTTTTTTTCTTCACTAACTACTTGATATTTCTACTCTCGCACTGCCTTCTTGATTGTTCTCGCAATGCCTTCTTTATACTCTGCTGCTAATCATATCAATATGACTCATTTTAACAGAATACATAAGAAATTACGTGTTGGTCTGTGAATCAAGAGGTCCTGGAATTGGGCAAGCCTCTCATGATCTACTGCTGTGCACATTGCATTTACTCGCAAGTTGGCCTCTTTATAAGGAATTTAAGGTTATGAGCGGTGTCGCGTCTATTAATCTAGTTGATCCATATCGTATTCTTTATTTAGGCTAGTGTTTGCGGAAGCTACAAATCATCTAATAAAATGAGTTCCGTATTATAAACTACAATATCTGTAAAACACTCCCTTTAACAGTAAATTAATATTTGTGCCAATAATATTATAAAATACCGGTGTATCAACAATTTCACGTGAGGTTTCTTCTATGTCAGATGTTACACATCACATGCGACTACTGTAAGGCTCATGAGTTTTTTTTTTCTCGGTATGTCAATTATAAGCATGATGGTTTTAGGCCTACCTTCGTTAACCGGAAATCTATGTTTCACGGACAAATTTGCGAGTCCCGTTCATTTGCTTTGAAGGCAGGTTTTACTTTACGGTATATATTTTGATCATCCTACACATAGCCTAGCTCGCAATGTCACTCACCAGAACCCAGAAGTTCGAAGGTACAAATCCTGGAGCTGACACCGGCCATCCTGAGTGTGATTTTTCCCCGGTTTTTAGACTATTGTCATTTATGTTCAGTAAAGAACATATAGTCTACTTTCTCCTAAATGCATGGGTATTGTTATAACTTTTTGTCCTTTTCAAGGAGTATAATTGAACATTGGTTGTAGTAGCTTGTTGAAATACAACGTGCTATAGAGGTATTAAACATGAACTAGTTGAAACCCGTCAAAACATGACGGTCATTGGGAAAATATTTACGGAAGGATTTTCTTATATGCATTATTTGTATGATTACAGAGAAAGACGACTTTGCAACATATAACTGCCCAGACTGAAAACTTGATGAGGCAAATAGTGACCTACACGTTCCATAGCTTCCCCTTGAGCTTTATTGATTGTGATAAATTATGCCAAGCGATTGGAAATTGGTGGCTCTTAAAAGAAAATGGGAGTATTTTAGGGCATATTTATATTGGATTTTTAAAGTGGCTTCGTATTTTGTCCGATTTCTCACTTTATTGCGTCAATTTGCAGTTAACATACGACCGGACAATGTTCCTTTTCGTCGAACGGGGTTTTATAGTAGTATTTCTCCCAAAATTAACGTCTTATTCGATAACACTATAGTGCCCTGCATCACTGGAGCCGCTAAATATTAAACGCCAAATAATACTCCCCTTGCAAAAACAACAGTGTGGTTAGACTCATTGTTATGTACTCTAAACAAATAAAATCAATGAACAATTGGCTTATACAATGAAGTTCAACATGATCAGTGTATTCACCGTTCAGAGACTTTCATACTAAGTTGGTTGCTGAGGAGAACGCGATGAGGCTGATCGCCAATAATAAAATCCTTAAAATTATCCTTGTCAGCAACAATGTTTGCAATAGTTTGCAAATGAAGCTCAGGGCGATGTTCTTCATTTTGATATAAACAGCACGAAACTTCTCGAAATAAGCAATTTCTATCGCCTGTTATAGGTTCAATCCTTTGGGTTTCTTTAACAGCAAACTATGCAGGGGAGCATAGAATCACTTCACCAATTACAGGATGAGCACTGACTCTTTGCCAGCCACCGTAAAGGAGGCAGTTTTAGAATTATATGTCCAGTGCATGTCGAAAAACGCATTAACATAGGGAAGCCCACTATTAAGTATATTCTGGGCCTTCGCCCCAGAGATCCGGATTCATTTCCCTGCTCTGCCAAGAAATTTAATTCTGGCCTGAGGGCTGGAACGGGACGCACTCAGCCTCGTGAGGCAAAACTGAGGAGAGGTAGGATCGATTCCAACCTTAACTATCTTGGATGTGTTTCTCTTCGGTTTCCCACTTCCACTCCAGGCAAATACCGGGATGGTTCCTTAAGTAAGGCCTCGGCGTTCTTCTTCCTAATTCTCACGTTAATTACAGATACACGCATTAATACAACCATCACAATAACACAGGTCGGTAACATATTTTTTTTCTCTTAAAGACACTCTGCAAATCAACAGGCCAAGAGCTTTTGTCAGAGTGCTTTACGAAGTCGAAACATGATGGTCAATGGTAAAATAATTACCGAAGGATTTCCTTATATACGACATTCTTTGTACGACTACTTTTTGGCACTATTGAAACTTTAAGGGCGTCGAAAGATCGCACTCTTGACATTGCAACATATAACTGGCCATGACTGAAAACTTGCTGAGGTAAATAGAGACCTACACGTTCGAGAGTTTCCCCTTGAGCTTTATTAATTGTGATACAGAATGCCAAGCGAATTGGAAATTGACGTCTCTTAAAAGAAAATGGAAGGGTTTTGTCGGATGGTGTTAAATCAACTCGAGGGATTAGAGCTCTCTGCCCAATTTTATCTCCGCTGATTATTTCCAAATCCAAGCAATTTTCATACATATTCTTTACAAATAATCTGGTTCCGTTCAGGAGCCCTTGGGAAACGTTCCGATTTCTGAGGAGCATAACTATGGCTCCAACTTTTAGAGTAAGAATATGTGGAGGCAAACCACTTAATTCCAAGGAATTCAAGAATTCTGTAGGAAATTGAAGTAGCTGGCTTTCATCTTCAGTAATTAATCTGTTAACGCTGGTGTATGTTTTTGAACTACCCGGTATAAGTTCGATGACTTTCAAATTAATTTCATTACAGTGTTCATTTTTTGGTGTTAGAATGCATACTTTCGAGAAATTGATTATATCTTTCGTAGAAATGAATGTTTCGCCGTAAATCTCAGTCACGATGTCATCATGCGCTAAAATTCTGGGTGGTAGTTCAATAACATTTGATTCCTCACCATCTACAGAGGGGTAGTCACCGTTACCAATTTGTAACAAAAAATCAGAAAATTCAATTTCTTCTGGTTTCAACCGCATGTTTTTATATAAGCAGCGTATTTTGAAGAAGGGCCAGAGAGGAGAGTATTTAATACAGTTTTGAATAATTGTTTGTCGAGAAGCGTGCGGAACAACAGGCAAAACCTGCCTAAAGTCTCCTCCAAGAACAGTAATTTTCCCACCAAATGGAATGTCATTACCCATAATATCTTTTAGAAGACGATTCACACACATTAATGAATGAATATTTGCCATTGGGGCTTCATAGCATATTATGAGCCGTGCTAATCGAATATCGTCAGCTGCTTTGGAATTTAATTTTAATCCAGACACTGAACTCTCATTTAAATTTAGAGGAATTTTGAATGTACTGTGTACTGTTCGACCGTTGGGTAGCAAAACAGCGGTTATTCCGGTCCATGCTACTGATATAACATGAAGCCCTAAACTCCAAAACTTTTGTATTAAGCATCGGTAAATAAATGTTTTTCCTGTGCCCCCAGCACCGTCAATAAAGAAAGCGTTCGTGACAGTTGTGTTGTTATTTTGAAGAACGCTAGTGATTTCATTAATAATTGAAAGTTTTTCCTGGTTTGCTAAGGACATCAGGTCAGCCAAATCAAAAGGGAAAACTGGCTCATTAGTAGTTTGATCGTTTGAGTGTGTGTCAGTACCAACAGGCAAGTTAAATGTTGGCAGAGAGATACCATGCAATTGCAGAGTTTTATTAATATCTCTGAGAGATAGTTGATAAGCTGTATTTTCATCTTCAGACTTTAAATAATCTTCACAGAGAGAGTTTTTGTGCATGTCCCATAAGTGACTGGCATTGCAAGGTTGATGAAATATGCATATGTAGGCGAATAACTGTCTCAGTTGAAAGGGCATTTTGGAAAACCGATGCTTCCATCAAACAGAGTTGCCATTCTGAATCATCGATAAGCAAACCAAGTTTAATTGCCATATCCTTATATGTTGGGAAGGTAACACCTTGGTATGTTCGGAGATCCTCAAAGCTTGTGGCACCTACTATGTGAAGTAAAAGTAAGCGCAGATGGTATCTTTCTGATTCAGATGGAGAAACATTGTACATCCGACCTATTACCTTTTCGAATCTAAGTCGTTTTTTCCAAATGCATTTGCATTTATCCCATACATAATGAACGGGTGTTTCAGGATAAATATATGCACTCCTAGTTGTTGGATTTTGGTTCAGCTGAAACCATGCAGTGAGTTGTGTACTTTTTAACTGATCCCGTATTAATGCTTTGGGAGCATCATCGGCATGAAAAAATACATCTTGTTGGTCTGGTAAATGGACAGGTAACCGGGCAACAATGTGGGACTGTTCGTGCATGTTGTAACCAAAAATCCTGTATGCAGCCTCACTTGACCCAACATATCTAGCATTCAAATACATAGAAACTTCGTCATGATGTAGCATTCCATCGTTTGCCCTGATTTTCAAGTTAGCGCAATCATGCCCCTTATAAACATATTTATGTATGTATTTGATGCTGTGTACACTTGCACAGATTTCGACGTTAAAATGGGCCTGAAAGTACATCAATAGATATCGATTGTATGGAACAATGAAGCGATTGTCGATTTCAACATTGGTGCCTTGTACTCGTTTAGTATATGATCTTCCATTCTGTCGCCTACGGTAAAGTGGATAGCCGTTCACATTCTCTTTAGTTTCTGGCACAAAGTCTTTTGGAAAACCCTTCTTACATCTTCCATCCTTCATGCAAATTGAATTGGGATTCAGAAGGCCGCAAGGTCCATGTACCATGTGTGTCTTTACTAAGTTGTACAATGTTGTATTGGAAGGATCTGGTATTTCTGCAGAAACTGTCATATCAATATCATAGATTTCTCGTAATTTACAACTATCTCGAAGACAAACCAGTAAGTGTATATGAGGTAAACCTCGCTTCTGGAACTCAACCGTGTATAAGAAAGTTTGTACCTCGCCAAAAATTTGCTTTTGATTTATTAAACGCAAGAGTTCCTTCACTTTCGCATGAAAAACGCGAACAACGACATCAGGTCTATTGTTTGCATTTTCATAAGGTTGGAGGCTAGTAGTAATTTCAGGCCATGATGGGTTGCAAGTGAAAGTTATGAAGAGGTCTGGCTTGCCAAATTTTCTCACAATTGCCATTGCATCCTGATAATTTTGCAACATATTTCGGGGACTACCAATAAAAGTAGAAGGAAAAATAACTATGCGACCAGCTCTTAAACTTTCATTTTCAGCTCTAAAGTGTAAAGCATCAGCAAGACCAACGTAGGTGTCGACACGCAATTTCGTTTGTTGATTGCGAATATATTTTAATCTATCTCCTTCTATTCGACAATAATAGTCAACTATTAATTGTTGGGTAAGTTTACCTGCATTAAGTAAAGGGTTGAAACCTCCTTCGGGAGGACAACCTCGAATCGACAGCCTATACAAAATATATTCACGCATTGTCATATTTTGCCTAACGTTCGTCTTACGGTTCCCTCCTGTTGGCAGTGAAATATGCCACCCTGTTTCTCCGCAAGGCCAGATTAAAACGTAAGTTAATGGATCACAATGCATGCTGTCAACATCAATTTCCTTTAAAACTCCCTGATTAGAAAATACGGCTATGTGGCGGTGTGAAGCCGGAGCGCCGTCAGTTGTTGCAAAAACAGCTGCAATCTCTGAGGAAGCTGGGTTATTGTAACGTCTAGGATCTTCTTGAGGTTCATGGTAAAAGCGCATGACCAAATCTAACGGTTGACGTTTTTCTCTTAAAGCCAGTTCATTTTCTTCGCATATTTTTGAATGCATTGTCTTATACAGTTGAATGTAAGGGTTATGCTCTTGCAAAATATTATTTAGAATATGAAGTGTACCCTCCCTGATGCAAGAATTCGCTCGATTTGCTAATCTGATTTGATTAGCTTCTAAGCAGTCTAATACATACAATTGGCCGTAACAACTGTCGCTTATATTTTTGGAATATATGGAAGAAATGCGATGATGTACAATTCCTGAAATTTTAAAACAATATGGACCGTGTTCAGGTGGTACGGTAACATTGGCACCAAAGGGAACGAAGGACATAGAATTGTTGTACTGCCGAATATTCTCTCTGAAGTTCCTTGAGGTATCATCATTTCCAGTGAAAAATGATTTAAGCCTGTCAAGTATTTTATATTCCGGCAGATCAATTTTACCATTGCAACAGCAAAGGCCGAAGTAACCAAGCGTAGTTCTTTCGCAAGAGAAGAACAATGCAGAACAATGTTTACATTCGTTCGTCAAGGACCCAACGCTGTACGGCATAATATCTGGCATTGTTTCTGAAATGGCAGATTTATATTTTATATTAAAAGTGGTTTCGCCTTTTCTCCGATTTCTCATTGTTTTGCGTCTATTTGTAGTTTCCACACGACCGGTTAATGTTCTTTTTCGTCGAATGCGTCTATTTACAGTAGGATTTATCCCCAAATTAATGTCGTATTCGATCACACTATAGTGTCCTGCATCAACGGAGCCGCTAAACAATAAATGACAAATAACACTTCCATTGCCATAATCTACAACGTGGTTAGTCTCATCGTTATGCACTCTAAACAAATAATCATTAAACGTTTGGCTTATACCATGGAGTTCAACATGACCAGCATATTCACCGTTCAGAGACATAAGATTTTCATACTCAAGTTGGTTGTTGAGGGGAAGGCGATAAGACTCATCGCCAATAATAAAATCCTTATAAATATTCCAGTCAGCAACAATTTTTGTAACAGTTTGCAAACGCAACTCGCTATAACGTTCTTCGTTTCGATACAAACAGTACGAAACTGCTCTAAATAAGCAATTTCCGTCACCTGTTATTGGTACAATTCTTCGGATATCCATGACAGTAAATTATGAAGAGGAGCATAGAACCACTTCGCCAGTCACCTTAATAATGGAGCCAGTTTTACAATTATATTTCCTGTACGTGTCAAGAGTCGTATTTACACAGGGAAGCCCACTCTTAAAGCTGGCAATGAATTATCGAGACAAACCGGCCCAGTAATTCTGCGTAGTCACTTTCTAGTATGCCGTAGTTATGGTATATACAATGAAAGGTTTAACAATTCGTAGAAGCTGCGATATGTATTCTCGACAGAAAACGACTCACCACCAAAGACTATAACAGACCACCAAAGACTATATAACAGAAAGATCGGAAACACAATACAAATGGCGGTTCCAACATTCGACTGCAGCGGCATCTGCTACTGAAATATAGAAGTTAATTTGGATAACAATCTAATCAAAAGTAGGCCTACATTTTGTAATACCGGTATCAGAATTTCAACGTAGGCCTACTGTATTATTGCCGTATAACTGGTAAAGGTACAATTCATTAGTGGAATTTCATGTAACAACATTTTGGACATGCCTTGTATGTTTATAAGGCAAAGAAAGAACTGAGGAAAAAAAATGAGTTACGTAGCACATGGCTCGATTTGAAGACACTCGGGTGGATTCACTGTATATATTCTTCGTAATGTGTTGGAATTCGTACAATCCTTGATTCACAGTTATCCCATGTGCAAAAATATGCCAAAACTTCTGTAGCAATAAAGATAAAGAGCCTACCGTTATTGCAAATGTAATCTGTCGAATGTTGGAACTTATAAAGCTTTTCAATGAAATTACCATAGCGTTTTAAGTTAAATTGAGATGGGAACGTAGAATTCCTTAGTTACGGGAATGCCAAGAGTTAAATATGTTTTGGCAATATAATAGCAATTGCAAGAAAGGAAAATACGGAAATAAAAAAACATGCCGGAGGGGGGGATTCGAACCCCTTACATTGGATGATGCATAAATTAAGAGAGTACGGCGTAGCCACCTGAGCTACTGAACCACTCATTACGGCGCGCAATATTAAGGAAGTTAAACATCAAGCACACTCAAATTTTGATGTCAGTTTACGTTTTTCAGCATTTTCTGTCTGGTAATTCCAGTGTATGTCATGAAAACGTAATAAGAAATGTCCCCTTCCATTATAATTCTTATACATAAACATGAAATTAAAACGCGATGGACTTGTAACCGCCATGTCTGTCATAAGGCAAGGCGATTGTGCGCATGCGTGATAGGCAAGATTTCTGAATTTTTGTTTATTAATTTAAAAATATTCTGTAACATATTTGTTTATTTTAAAGACACTCTGCAATTCTACATGCCAAGAGCTCTCGTTAGAATGCATTACGAAGTCAATCGGTTGAGACGTTATCTCATTCTCGATGTAACAAAAATCGCCTTAGTGTTTTAAATATATAGATATGAGGTGCCCTTTGCTAGTGCTACCTCCGTACAAAATTTCATTCAATTCGGTTTCACCGTGTTTGAATTGATATGGGGAATCGATTTGCACACATACATGGCCGCCGTCTGGAAAGTATTGGGCTGATGACTTTGTAGTTCAGGCAAAATATGTTTCCCACAAAACGGTATGGTGTTGCAAAATTTGGTAGAGATCAAATGCTTAGGTTGGTCGTAATTTGATTTAAGCTTTTAACATTTGGGTGGCCACCATTACGTTTCCGTCAAGATGGCGGCGATATAAAACATGACACTGAGGTGCCCTTTGCTAGTGCTACCTCTGTACCAAATTTCGTTCAATTCGGTTTCACCGTTTTTGATTTGATAGGGGGAATCGATTTGCACACATACATGGCCGCCGTCTGCAAACTATTAGGCTGATGATCTTGTAGTTTAGTCAAAAGACGCTCGCCAATATGTTTTTGCAAAATTTGGTAGAGATCGGATGATTAGGTTAGTGGTAATTTGATTTAAGCTTTGAACAATTGGGTGGCCGCCATTACGTTTCTGTCAAGATGGCGGCGATATAAAGCATGCCACTGAGGTGCCCTACCTATGCACCAAATTTCGTTCAATTCGGTTTTACCGTGTTCGAATTGATAGGGGGACAGACATTCAGAGTACACACACACTCACAGAAACACACACAGACAGACACACAGACATACACACAGACAGACACACAATTTTTGGCCCTGTGAAGATCTCATACGTCTACTTTAATTTTTTGCAAAAATCGGAAGTAGGTTAAAAGTAGGGTTGTGATATCAACTTTTGTCCGTGTGTGTGTCCCCTAATAAAATCTAAACGGCTGGAGCTATTTCAATGAAACTCAGTGAAGGCATAGTACTATTACGTCCGACCCCGAACGTGTCCTTCAAATTTTATTATGGCTCACAAATCCAACATGACGGCTGCGCGAAATATTTCACCGGCATTCTATATCTCCGCAACAGTAACACATATCACCTTGAAACATTGTACGGTGATATAGGTCATTCCTAGAAGTTCAGCTATTTAACTTTCAAAAACCTGTGAAGTACAAAACGAACATGGCGGCCAAGGAAATTCGAAAGATTTAGATACACATTTCTCGCGATTTAACCATCCCAGCGCAGTGAAACTTGGTACGGGAAATGATAAAGCAAATTTTAATCCACTGACATATAATTTATTTCAATTGTTTTATTATTACAAGATGACGGCTGTGCGAAGTTTTAAAATCTCATTTTTATTTCTTGTGCCCCAATCAGGCGATTGAAGTTTGAATATAACACCTACGCAATAGTCTTCATGTAATAGTACATAACTCTATAGCCTTATATAAGAATCCAACATGGCGACCATCCGAAATATTTAGACTGTTCTCAATATCTGGAATCTATTACAGCAATAAAACTGAAATGTTGTATTTTTTTAGTTCTTCACGGTCCTACTTGTTTCTTTGTTGATTCTAGGCGAAAGTGTCGCACCTCAGATATTTCCAACTAATGACCAGAGTCCGGATTTTGACGTAATATTATCATACCAATATGAACATAAATACAGCATGTAAAAAAATATCTCAAAATATGTACCAAATATGCAGATTACATAAATATGTAACAAAGAGCTCAAAATATGTACCAAATATGTAGACTACATAAATATGTACCACATAAGTTATGTAATATAAAATTGCTCAGAGTCTAAATATGATTTTATTTAAAGTAAAGCGTATAAAAATGAGTTAATTTGACAAAATGGTGCATTTACGTAACTCACGTTAGTTCTTGGTGCAACCTTGAAGTCAGTCATTGCTGTTGTTTCTGTTTCGTTTGAGGACCTTGGACATCGTGGTCATTAACACTCGTGTACTTGGGAGAGAGTAGAATTTTGTCTGATAACGATTGTTAATGTGATGGCTGTATTGGTATTTATTTATCTATTTATCGTATGGCTTTTAGTGCCGGGAGTGTCCGAGGACATATTCGGCTCGCCTGAGCCTGTAGCTGCTTCCAGCGGACACCGTAAAGGGTGAGCTACAAGTTCCGTTCAATTTCAAGTAGTTCCAACTTTCGTCACCAGATATCAATGATACCTAGTGGCGAACGTTGGAACTTTGATAGAGCGTTCTGACGAAATCTAACCTAACAAATTTTGCTTTACACAAGTTTAGTCTGTGAAAGGATCTTTTGCATGCCATAAATCTATGACATGGGACCGCCGGCTTTACTTCCCCTCCGAAGGAAGGCATACTGAAGGATTTTTAACGCTCTTAAAAAATCCGACGACTTCGGTCGGGTTTGAACCCGCTATCTTGGGCATAGAAGCTCAGCATGCTACCGACTACGCCACCGAAGCCGCTGTATTGGTGTGTGTTTGTGACTGAGATGAGAATTTGAAAGGAGGTGGCCGTGGCCTTAAGTTAGGAACCATCCTAGCATTCGCCTAGAGTAGAAGTGAAGAACCACGGAAAAACAATATGTTTGCTCTCTGTAACATAAAAACCAAAATCTAGTACAATTCGAAATGTTTATTTGAACGGCATTTGTCATCGATGTTAGTTTTATGAAACTACTGTGTACAGTATATGTAAATCCACAGCCTGCTTCCAGTCGACTGACCAGGTCAGGGAATGGAATGAATGAAGCCCCCCATCTAGCGGCGAGGATATGAACTGCTGGCTGCCGAAGCCTGTCGCACTCTCCTGGGGCAATGGCTACATGAATGACAGATGAAATGAAATGTTAGTTGAAGGTGTTGCTGGAATGAAATTTGTGACAGCGAAAACCGGGGTACCCGGAGAAAAACCTGTCTGCCCCCGCTTTGTCCAACAGAAATCTCACTTTGAGCGACTGGGATTTGAACCACGGACCCAGCGGTGAGAGGCCGGCGTGCTGCCGCCTAAGTAACAGAGGCTCAATGAATACAGTAAATGTATAGTTTGATGTTGAGAGATGTTTAAATTATGAGCTCATGCAAGACAAAGTTCTAAGTGATATATTTACGTACCGTGAAATGCGGATCAATATGTACCTAAAATTTATCCACTCAGAGTGGCCGTTAGAAACTCTCACATATGCATTGTTACATACAAATAATAAAGTACGGTCTGCCGAGCTTACACGCCACTGATTAATTCAATTTCATTCATTGGCCTTCGGCTTCAATAATTCGAGCTGCGTGCACCAATTTTTACTGTCCTTTCATAACACAGAACCTCGCGGCAATTTGCTCAACAGCAATACGCTAATCGCAACGAGGCGGTATAATTTATGGGAATAAATAATTTGGAATTCTTCCATGATATCTGTCAGTCTACTCTCTCTCTCTTCCAACCTACAGTGTAGTCAAGCGCGTTCTATCGCGTACCGCGACTGGAATGGGGAGCTGGAGGTTCGGTGATCGAAGTGCTTCGAAGCCCGGTGTTGATAGCGGTCATCCTGAGTTTGGTTTAGCTACTTCGGTTGTAGTTTGTTGTTGTTGATTCCTTGAGGGTTTGCGACATCGTGGTCATATAGATACGTATGCTTGAGTGTGTGTAGAAGTTGTCAGATAACCTGTGTCACTGTGATGTCTGTAGGCCTACTAGTGTGAGTATTTGTAATTGAGGTAGGATTTGGGTACGAAGTGGCCATGGCCTTAAGTTAGTTAGGTACCATCCCGGCATTTGCCTGGAGTAGAAGTGGAACACCATCACCTCTTCCTTATTCTCCTCTTTCTGCTTCTCTTCTCCCTCTCTTCCTACTCCTCCTTCGCCTCCTCATTCTTCTCTGGCATTTCCTCCTTCCCCTCCTACCAGTTCTTCTCTTACTCCTCTTTTTCGTCCCCCTCTTTCTTATTGTTCATTAACTATAAAAATTCTGACGAATATTATTAATAATAATAATAATAGTAATTATACTATTTGTATCGCTTATCCTCCCAACTCAGCTTCACCCACGGACTCTGCGAGGGATCATTCTTCAACCGTCGCAAAGACAGTGTATGGAGCTGGACATACTTTGGGTAGAAATTATTCATTATTGTCTTTCTAATTTTGTATTCCGTAAATTTTTAATTATTATTTGTATTACCAGCCGCGGTGGCCGAGAGCACTAGTTCGTGCCTCTTTGGCATCGGGAGAGCGTGGGTTCGAATCCCATCTGAACTGTCATGAAAGTGGTTTCCCAATGTCACCACCAGGAAATCGACAGCAGTGGCCACGCTCACTAAAGCGAAGCGTTAGTTCATGGGACCAAGCTCTCTGCTCTCTCGGTAGACAAGTGGGTTCAAGCTCCACCACCGGACGTCCTTGAAATGGTGTTCCATGGTTTCCCAATTTCAACACCAAGCAAATGCTTGGACGGTACCTTCTGACGGGCCACGGCCGCTTCCTTCCACATCCTTGCCCAGTTTCAGTCATCTTCATCCATTCCATCTCTCATCCCGGCACGCAGGTCGCACGAGAAACAAGAAGTTCCGTGACGAACTAAAGAGCCTACTTTTCATGCCAATGATTATTCTACAGTATATGAACCTATCTAGAATAATGACGAAATTAAGTTGGTGATATCGAAATGTCTAATTAGTTCGAAATATTCCTGGTATAATGTAGCCTAATAGAGCACTACAGTTGGCAGCCCTGGTGACTGAATATATTCTTAGTTCCATCTCTTAAGGTACAGAATACAAAATTTGGTTTGAGTCCAACGGACACTGGATCTATCAGCACGAGTAAAAGCATGTTGGCAACAATATCATGCATATGTTGGTCAGAAATAATCTGAACTATTTTGATCTATTGTTGTGCCAATTTTGGATGAAATCCATTTATTTGTATATAAGTTACATGTATTTTAAAATTGGACCAATCAGCAGGCTTGAATCATGTTGGAAGCACTGACGTATATTAGATACTACAAATTAATTTAGAAGGTAAGGTACTATACGTGTGCAAAGTTTAGAGCTGTTGGCTTGAATACTTTCTGATTTATTGATATTAGGGTAAAAAAGAGACAGCATTTATTAACAGTTGGCAGCCCTGGTTGCTCTTAAAAATACGCATTGTCATATCTGTTAGAGTACACATAGCACATACGAAATTTGGTTGAAATCCAACTGCTAGTATTGCACCCTTCAATAAAACATGGTTTTTCTCAAGATTCATCTACGGGGTCGTGTTCAGTCCAGACTGCGTTACACAGCAAAGTTCGCTTAAAAACACATGCTCTAATGAATAGAAAGGTCCATGACAGAGGCTATACTAGAAATAAAAGGGATAACAAGTGGAATAAAAGAAATTTAATGACTGAACATTATGTGCATAATAATAATAATAAATAAAAGAAATCCTCCCTGACTTTCACCCCCTAATAAAATAAATATAACACTGAGCGGTAGGAACTCGCTCGTCACAACATATGGATACAAGTCCATTTTTTTCTGGTCAAGAAGTTATATAATGTGTGGTGTACTGCTCGTTAATAAGAAACTGAGTACTGATGCGAGTCCGTTTACAACTGAAACAGTCATGTTACTCACGGAGTTGCATCTTTTAAATCACACTACGGCTATGGGACCCACCCTTAATTATTGCACTATAATTACTACTGACACATGCAAGATCTAATAATACAAAAATATGAAGAATCTCCCCGAGATTCTAGCTGGTGCCAGAGCACATAAATGAACAAAAAGAGCATGCCAGAAATAGGCCAAAACGCTCTCATAACAACCTGGGAACATAGCCTCGCGCACCCTAAGTTGACACGGGTCATTGAACGCGTAAAATAAACACACAAAAATTCAACCAACAACAACAAAATACAAGCCTAATGGCTGAAAATCTATGTTTAAATTTATATAAAACGCCAGACAAACAGGATTTTTGGAAGCTACCTTACAACTGTGGACAGCTCCCATTTAATCAATCAATACTCATTATAACCGATCAGGTTTTGTGAATTTTAAACAACGTCTTAAATTGAAGTACAGGAACCAAGCCTGTTACTAATGACAAGTCGCGTTATCTGATTTGAGCGCGCCCCTCTTGTATGAGTCAACGCTGTCTCAATTATCTCTCTCAGTCGCTCAAGCCAGGTGCAGTTTCCGTCTGGAAACGCAAACATATCTCACTCATCCCCTGGATGGCAAGAAAACACAAATAGATACCACAAGTCCAGCCTCGCGAGGTCATGAACTGGGCTAATGTGGAGCAAGTCAGAATAATCACAATGATATATTCTCGCTAGCACATCATAAAAATCACACAACGCACCAAAAGCTTGGACTGACTCTCATACACTATATCACTGGGTCGGCTCAAAACAGATCAACAATATTGCGTCCATTGACACATTAAAAATAATACACAACAAAAACTCGGGTGCAAAGTGCCATCCCGTTCAGCTCTGCTGAAAAAGCAACTATCAAAATAATCCTGATCCGTCATAAAATTCTACTCACAAATAATTTTTACCCTCCAAATTCTATTTTTAATCTCAAAATTAATTCAGTTCCATTTCTTTTATAAGGCATACCTCCGAATAATAATGCTTGACCGCGATTTACGCGAGCGAAAGCGAGCACGAGCTGCGCGTTGCCCCGTAAAGTTGAACAAAACACAAATCACAATATTTACAAATTACACAACGCTCGGCTTGTCCCATATTTAATGTGTCAGTAAAAACAAAAACTAATATCTACATCACCAAACAAGCAAACAAATATCTACAAAATATGTCCCATAATACCATAGCTGATTTAATAAATAAATAAATTCATTTGTACTCAATCCTTTAAAAACAGCGTCAACGAAACGTGTGCAGCCATCTCCTTTAAGATATTTATCTCGTCATCGACATCTTCTGGCAAATGTCCTGCTGGTTCCAAGATCCGGTCTCCTTGCTAGACGCCATCTCGTGCTGATTTAAATAAAGTTTTGTCAGATACACACACGATATATTTCCTACTACATTCACCTATCAAGTACTATATTCCTTGACAATCTATTTTGGTGAATTATTTCGATGAACTAGTCCTACTGGTAGTGCTGGGACTACAAATAAATCACTGAAGTTACACTTATAAATTGACGAAACTGTTCCATGTTCAAATACAAAATCAACGTCACGTCCTCAGACGCATGAATTAAAGAGTGTGAACGTTACGTCCTCAGACGCACAAAGATAAGTGAGTGAACGTTACGTCCTCAGACGCACGAAAATAAGTGTTCTCTCGAAGCAATTTGGATCCTTATAAATGAAACTGACTAGGGTAGGTGTGGAAGGGGATTTATGAATAAAATATTCCATAATAATTATCAGACTAGCATGCGATCGGTATCATTGAGTTCGTAGCAGTGTGGAGGTTACGATTATGCTGTAACCGGCTCGAATCGATTGTGGAATTAATCTGTAGATAACTCCCGCGTTAATTTACCAGGATGCGTTATCAAGACGAGTTGCCGCTAAAACAAGGCGTCTTGATATTATTGGCCCAGACTCTTGTATGTCTTTGCGCGCTTTTACATGTATGTCTGCAGTAGGGAGTGGTTAACATGATGATTGACAAATTGCCTCGTAGCATTCGATTTTCTTCTTGGCGCCAACCTTCATAGCAACAGGCCATAATGTGCGTGCCCAAGCCATCTTCCGCGCTAAAAGTTGCACCTGTCCTATGTGTCAAGAATATTTATGCTGCTTCCTAAAATACCACAGGAGATTAAACCATTGTGTCCACTCGGCCACTGATTTCTCAATATTTCCCAACGCCGTCTGGCTCTCATATCTGCTGTCTGTAGAAATGTATCAAAAAATTATGAATAATTATTAGAATCCTTTATACAGCCTGTGGATAAAGGGTTCAGTATAGAAGTTACATGTATTTAAAAATTGGTCCTATAAGCAGGCTTAGATTCATGTTGGCAGAACTGAAGTATATAAGTTACTCCAAATTAATCTAAAATGTCAGGTACTATATGTGTGCATAGTTAAAAGCTGTCGGCTTGCATACATTCAGAAATATTGGTATTTGGATGAAGAAAAGAGAGAGAGAGCAATTATTTACAGTTGGCAGCCCAGGTGGCTCTTAAGAATACACTCAGTCATATCTGTTTAAGTACATATATTACATACAAAATTTGGTTGAAATCCAATTAAATGTGTAGAAGTTACTTGCATTAAAAAATTTGACCTATCAGAACGCTTAAAATTACTTTTGGCAACACTGTCATGTATGGCCTCCTGAAAATTAAACTGAAATAGTATTATCTACATGTGTGCCAATTTTGGAATAGCTCCCATGCATACCTTCCATGATATCCAACATACAGCTCAAATTTCTAGTGCGTTTTTTCAGCAGTTGGTAGTACTGACATCGTTTTCAAATATGGGCTTGAGATATTCCGGTATACATCTTTACTCATACTAAATTTGGTTTCGATTGCTGCAGCCGTTTAGGAGTTGATAGGGGGACACACACACACAGCCAGACAGAAGGACTGACAGACAGACACACATTTTCCCGGATTGATCTCATAAGTCTACTTTTTCCTCACTTTTGCAAAATGTGAAAAGTAGGCTAAATGCTGGGAATGTTCCTTTCACCAGTACCACAGCCAACTTCCTTCCAAAATCCCTGACCCTTTCTTAATTCGACACATGTTAGCGGTCGCCTGTCACCATCCCCAGTTGTATTTGCTGACAAAGCGTGTCCAGCTCCGAGTCACCGTCCTTGTGACGGTAGAGGAATGATCACTCGCAGAGTCCGTGGGTGAAGCCGAGCTGGGAGGATAAGAGATATAAATATTATTATTATTATTCGTTAGAATTTTCGTAGTTAATGACCAAGAAGAAAGAGAAGGACGCCAAAAGAGAAGGAGTAACAGAAGAATATATGCTATTTGCTTTACGTCTCTTTTAACTACTATGGATTTCAGAGACGCTGGGCTGCCAGAATTATGCCCCGAAGGGGATCTTTGACGTGCCAGTACATCTACTGACACAGCTCCCTCGCATTTGTGCACCCATAAATGCCAACTGACTGCGCCAGGATTTGATCCTGCAACCTTGGGCACAGAAAGTGAGAACGTTACCACTGAGCCACGCAGCCAGCTGGGAGTAAGAGAAGAACGGTTGGGAGAGGAAGGAGGAAATGGCGGAGAAGGAGGAGGACAAGGTTGGGGAAAAGGAGAAGGGGAAAAAATACGAAGAATAGGAGAAGGTGATGGAGAATGAAAAGAAGAAGCAGAAGGAGGGAAAGAATAAAGAGTTGGAGGGAGGAGGGGAAGTGGAAGAAGGAGAAGAATGAAAGAAGCAGCAAGAGGAGTAGAAGGAAGAGGAGGTGGAGAAGAATGAGTAGGCGCCGGAGGAGGGGAAGGAGGAGACGGAGGAAGTGATAAAGGAGAGGGAATAGGAGGAGAAGGAGGATGAGGGTAAATACAGTAATGAGTAGGGTTCGGAAGTTCAAGACCTAAAGAAATACAAAATGGCAAGCAAATATGCCCTAAAAACTAGCTAAATATGACCTAAAAACTATAAAATATGACCTAACAAACTATGAAGTATGACATGAATTTTTGGGATAGGTAGAGTCCTATCACTAACATACAGCAAATGCTAAATGACGTCCGTAGAGGAGCGCCTTCTTGGAATCAGGTCTTCCTAACCTGCTATCTGCCTGTTCCGGAAAAAGAAAGAAAAATATATCCACTACACCAGGGGTGCCCAACCTTTCTTTAACTAAGGGCCACATTGTAAATAGTTGGAGGACCTTGCGGGCCAATAACACTCTGGGGGGTTTGGGGGTTATGGAATTTAAAAAAAAATATAGGTGCAATATGGTGAGAAGCCTCCGTGGCTTAGGCGGCAGCACGCCGGCCTCTTACCGCTGGGTCCCTGGTTCAAATCCCGGTCACTCCATGTGAGATCTGTGCTGGACACAACGGAGGCAGACAGGTTTTTCTCCGGGTACTCCGGTTTTCCCTGTCAAAATTTCATTCCAGCAACACTCTCCACTATCATTTAATTTCATCTGCCATTCATTTAATCATTGCCCCAAAGGAGTGCGTCAGGCCTCGGCAGCCGGCACAGTTCATATCCTCGCCGCTAGATGGGGGCTTCATTCATTCCATTCCTGACCCTGTCGGAGACTGGAAGCAGGCTGTGGATTTTCATTTCAGGTGCAATATGGTGAGATTTGTGGCTGTCTGACCTTAGTTTTCTTAGTATTGTTGCAATTTTGTATATTTATTTGTTGTGGATAAAAATAAAACACTAAACATAAATATACATATTTTTAATATATCCCTTTAAAATAGAAGTAGGATGATATTCAATACACATACAGCACGAATGACAAAGAGTGAGAATTGATGTTCATTATAAACAATTATTAATCAAATTATGAAATAAAGTTCATGATAATTTAGCTTAGTGCGACGACTGGAACTGCTTTGCGTAGGGGTGTGCGCGCACTTCTTTGTCTTAAGCTGTTTCAAAGTTTTGGAGACACGGCGCGGGCGCGGAGTGGAGGGCCGGAGAAAACAATTCGGACGCCGATAACACGCACTTTGTTAACGACGCCTCAATTTAAACAACAATGCTGAAATTATAACCAAATATGACCTTATATCACTAAAATATGAATAAATATGACCAAAACAATAAAAATGGCCGAAATATGCGTTTATAGGCAACATCAAATTGCTTTAAACGTGGTCAAGGACCCGTCATTCAAACTTATTTTTCAGATTTCGGGCAAACTGAGCTCGGGAAAAAAATATGATTTTTCCTTAACATCCGAACCTTAGTAAGGAGTAGGGCTCGGATTCGAGCATATTTGCATATTGTTTTTTCCTGGATAGTACACATTGAAAGAAGCCTTTTGGTGGTATTTTCACCTCTCTAGGAACAACAGAATTGAAATTTATCGACCATATAAATGCAGAAAACCACGGTTTTCAGAATAGAAGCATATAAATGCATATTCTTGTGGTTTTCGTCTAGATAGTTTGTTTTTCTTCGAATCCCCCCCCCCCCCCCCCGAATTCGGGCCCTGTCCATCCTTAAGGTTCGAAAACAGAAATAATCATTGAAAACCCTATCTGGTGCGAATAACAGAAATGCAGGTTTTTAACCTTTAGTGAGGTCGTTCTCGTCATTGAAACTTTTATTGACTGATTTAAGAAAATCATTCAAAACTGAAAACATAGAAAAAATTCTTGTTGTACAGACCAATGCAGATCTACTTCATTGACTCGCCTAATTCTGAACATTTTGTAAATGAACTTATAAACTGTAACTTTTACAAGAAAACTTCTCTTATATATACTTGAAAAACTTGAATGTGAATATATTGCAGTGTATCATACATACAATTAGAAAATAAATCTCATATATAAAGGTATGTTATTGGTTTTTTCGTTTCACTTTCCTTTCTATAGTTTTTAACGGTGTTTTTAGAGCATATTCTGCATATTTAACCGCATATAATGGTTTTTTCGAGCATATCTATCGAGCATAAAACACTTGGTTTTCGATCTTATCTGGAGATTTTATCAATCATATCGATCCGAGCCCTAGTAATGAGTATGAGGTGGAGGTGGGGAAGAGGAAGGATGAGATAGAGGTGAAGGAGATGGAGGAAAATGGGAGGGAAGGGAAAGAGGATCAATGAGATGGATGACGACGAGGGATGGTATCTTACTCCCGTGGTTATGTTATGACGTCATTGAACTGTCGATACGCATCGTTAGACAAGAAGTTACTTTTTCTTATCTCTGCCGGAGTATTCGATCGACTCATCTGAGGCGTGTGAATGTTGCACTACGCTGCTCTCATTTAATTTTAAAGCTCTGAGATATGAGTCTCGAGAAGTTGCCGGTGGCTACAAGAACTGGGTCAGTCTTTCCGCGCCAAGCAAGACTTAACTGAGTAATTTATGAATGGACTGCGAAGCTGAGGGATTAAAAGGGACTCTCTTTCTCTCCCTCCAGACTCGATTTAGACATTCAAAAGTATCAGTTTCCCCTATGAGAGTTAAAATACAGAGGAAAGTCGGTAAACATACCACAAATGGATTTAAAAAATAAGCAAAATGCATTCTGCAAATCCACCCATGTATCACACCATTTATATGCCACCACATTTATCAATAATCTGAAGACCATCCTGAGTGAAACGGGGCGCGTTTAAGTGTTGACGCCTTTCTTTTTACAGAGAAATACGGCATTTTAATATACAGTTGAACTTCTATATCCCGAATTTTCGATATCTCAAAGTAATTTTAATTTCCCGGCGAAGTTCCATTACTCGAATAGTGGCGGCTTCGGTTGTGTAGTCGGTAGCATGCTGAACACTGCCATGCCCAAGATCGCGGGTTCAAACCCGGCTGAAGTCATCGGATTTTTAAGAGCGTTAAAATCCTTCAGTATGCCTTCCTTCGGTTGGTTGGTTCCTCAGTTTAGGGTCTGCGACAATGCGGTCATGTAGCCCCGAGTACTTTGGATGTGTGTAGAAACTTTCTGATAACCGGTGATAATTGTGATGACTGTATTAGTGTGTGTTATCTGTTTTTATTTCAAGTAAGGACTGTACACATTAGATTTTCAAGTAGTTCCAACTTTTGCTTCCAAACGCCACCGTCAACTACCGACTAGTTTTGAACTTTGTTACTGGATACCACCGCAGTTGGCTCCTGGCGACGAACGTTGGAAGCTAAGGGGGTTAGTCAGAGATAACCTAGGCCTATAATTTAGCTTCACACAAGTGTAATTAATGGAAGGTTCTTTATCATGCCATAAATCTACGACATGGGACCGCCGGCTTTACTTCCCCTCCGAAGGAAGGGATACTGAGGGATGTTTAACGCTCTTAAAACATCCGACTACTTCGGCCGGGTTTGAACCCGCGATCCTGGGCATAGCAATTCAGCATTCTACCGACTACGGCACCAAAGCCGCCTGACTTCCTTCGGAGGGAGAAGTAACGCCGGCGGGCCCATGTCATAGATTATGGCACCTGAAAGAACCTACCACTGCAATTGGAAGTGTGTAGCAACATTTGTGGGTTATATTTGGCTATATAGAAACGCTCTATCAAGTTTTAACGTTCGCCGCTAGGTGTTAGTGACAGTAGCATCTGGTAGCCAAGATCAGAACTACTTGAAATTGAACTTGTTGGGAGCCCTCGGGCGTTCAATCAAAAATACCCAGCTATGGCCATTGACGGCAATTCATCTATAAGTACTCGAATAGTTCGTTCATCGAATGGTATTTTGTTCCCCAGACATAAAATATGTATCTATAACTAGAATATAGGGTGAAAAAGCAGTTGAATTACGTTCTTTATGTGTGACATGGGAATTACAATATCGATTCAGCTGTGTAGGGTGCCTGGAGTGTATATTTCTGTCGATTTATGTCATCTAATAGGCTGTCAACCATTATGAAAAATTTATAGCACTACGCAGGAGTCACGTTTTTGAAAGGAACGCAAAATATATACAGTAATATTAATGTAATTTTATCTGCAATATTTGATTGATGTATTGAACCCTTTATAAGCTACGAATATAAATGATTCTAATTATTCATTATACTCTGATTTTACTGCCAGAATCATACAGGAAGGCCAGACTGGATTGCGAAATGTCAAGCTTATATGGAGACAATACGTTTGAACGTGCCCAGTCTTGTAACAAAGAAATGACGAGGATCGGAATGTTTGACAGGTGCGAGTAATAGAAAAATGTGTGTTGGGTCCTGACTCATTTCAACCGTATTTTTCTTTGTCACCCTAGCGTCGTGAGAAACATAGTTGTTGGGTGAATGAGACGAGAGGAACTTTCAAACAATCATAGGACAGAGGCTTCTGTTCAAAACTGCGATATTGACGTCATGAACCACCGATCAGAGAGCGCCACCTTTTATAGCGCCAAAGAAGCGTCTGACGCCGGCCTGATGATAAAAAGCGGGAAAGTTTGGATGAAAGAAGTCTATGAACGATTCTTAAGCACGTTAGCTCAACTGTGACCTGTGAAATATTTTGAGTTGTTTGATACCTGTCGCATGCCAATAGTTGCATTATTATAGAAGTTAGTGATAGATTTCCCTCTCCCTCCATCATTTTGCCAAATTCACATAAATACTGTCGTCTGAGTGACGACGAGGCTGATTCTTTGTGACACCGTGAGGTGATCGCTTATTCTTTTCGATACCGTAGAGCTCTTCTGCGTTATATTTATCAGAGAAATATTCATTTTGCAAACAATATAATGAAGTTGTGAGCGCACAGCTTAGTGTGAAATTTGTTGAGTTAGTGATATTAAAGTAGTCTCCCATGACTACAACTATTAGGGAAAGTCCGACGAATAATTTTGCACTGGACAATAGGTGAAAGAAGTAGCCATTCGCAAAATTTAGATAGAGAATTACGTGTGTTATAACTAACTTTTTATTCAGCTTCAAGTTGGAACGAGAGACCCTCAGGAAGACGTCGATCCAGCGTTTTTTCGGCCTCGTGTGATCGAATATGAGCTAAGCGCTTTGGAGAGACGGTGTCTGGCGATGTTCGATGAGACGATGCAGAAAGAGGAATGAGTACTAGATAATCTTATTATTTGACAAACTGGTTATGGTTTTTGTGGGACTAATCTTTGTGTAAATATTTTTGATAGTGTGTGTTTTAAATGTAGAATCTTTGTTTGTTACTGACACACATTAGTTAATTGTATGAGCAATGTGACATGTTGTATTTTAGTAGTGTGGAGATATTTTTGTTGATGTCAAGTATACGGGGCACACGTACTCATGTGCGTGTTTTCTACCATAATTGCGCGGCTAAGTGACACGATTTGGGAATCGATATCATAACAGAAGCGAAACAGAATTAATTAGAGAAAATAGTAGAATTGGAGGGAAATCTTTGTATTGTATAGATTGTTATTGTTACCCAGGCTAGTGTTGTTAATTGCCGTCTGTTGCAAGTTATTTAAGTGAGGGGGTCGTCTGCCCACTCAATTTTATTTGTTTGTGTTGGAATTCTTTTAGTGTATCTGTGCACAAATCTAGGGATATCTGATACGAGTGCCGGCCTGAGGTAGACATGTGTTGTGTTCAGCCCAAAAAGCTTTGTTGAGTCTGCAAATGTGTTTTATGGGATAGTAGCCTGCGGGAACACCAAGGTTCTGTCTGCCGCTCTGTCCAGGGTCCACATTTAATCCTTGCGAGGAAAATGTTGGAATCCCTTCTATGACGTTCTCGCAATTCAAAGAAATTGGCGAGGTGTGTGTGAATTTATGTGTCGCGATTGTCAGGTGATGTAACGGGGCTGCCCAGTCTCCTGTTATAAATAGCATGACTCAAAGCTTCGACGAGGGGCTAGGGTGAACACAGATGTTGACGTTTGGAAAGGGGAGGTATTTCTACCGGGCGCACTCCCATCAGATAAGTGCTTGCTGTGCTGATTAGTATTCAGCGGACCAGGTCTCCGTTCTTCATAATTTGTTTACTTATATTAAATGAAAGCCTGTATAATGATAAAAGAATTGTAATCAGTAAATGGGAGATGTTCGCGACGTGATCGATTGATTCCCAATGTGTTAACTTGTCCCTGCTTTTTAATTCATGTAAATATCAGCCGGTTTGGCATGTTTTATATTGTTTGTTTAGTTTCATGTTCATTGACCTCGGATGGCCTTGTTTTTTCGTCACGTTGTTGTCATGTTTGTGTTGAGCATTTGAGCCCAAGGGGCGTGCTTTGGTTTTGCTTTGGAGTTTCCTGACTCTCTGCGATCTCGCTGGAAATCTGTTAATTATATAATTTTATGGTTGCGTGTGTCAGTAGATTATTATTTTTGTTCTGTATTCTACCGGTGTGTCCCATAAAGCCATAATAATGGTTTGCAGTATGGGGATTTGCGAAGCATATTGGCTGTTCCATTCGTGAGCAAATCGTCATCACAGTACTTGTTTCCTTTCTAGCGTAGTTGTACGCGTGCATACACATTAACCAGACAAGTGGAAATTATAATGCACATTTTATTTCTATGGAGTGGACCTGCCTAGGCCAATCAGATCACTGTAATTTCATGTACAGAGGGAGTAGAGTTCAGGGTGGACTTTGTTTATTTTAGTACCGTACTTTGTTATGTTTGTTTTTATTTAGTTATTAAATGGTGTTAATTTTATCTGTTTTTCACTCATTTCCTAGTTTGTAGTTTTGCGTATGGTCCTTGTATTAGTAAAGCAGTCGTTTGGTATTTGAGCTCTAGTGAAAGCATACCAGGACTGAACGCGCCCCGAAGAAAGAATCTTGTAAAATGACGCTGTTTTACGCATGGGCACAGTGTGAATCGCAGTCAATGTACATAACCTGGGCAATTTTTTAGATTGAAAGCCCAAGGGCTCCCAATACGTTCAATTTCACGTAATTCCAACTTTGGCTAGCCGATGCTCCTGTCTGTCACTAGCGGCGATTGCTGGATCTTAATAGAGCGTTGTGAACTAGCAAAATACTGGCAGTGGTGGCAGCGCTCGCTAAAGCCAGCGTTCGGTCAGGGGGCCAAGCTCTCCGGTGACTTGGTAGACGCGTTGGTTGGAGCCCCACCGTCGGCTGTCCTTGAAATGGTTTTCCGTGATTTCCCATTATTAACGCCAAGGAAATGCTGGGACGATACCTTCTGACAGGCCACGGCTGCTTCCTTCCCCATCCTTGTCCACTTTCATCCATTCATCTCATCTCTCATTCTGACGCGCAGGTCACCCACGGGCGTCGGCTAGACAGACCTGTACTTTGCCTCTCAGGAGGCCACACGAAAAAGTTAGTTATTGAGGTTTCAAGGGGCGGAACTACGAGGTCATCTGTACGAAAACGAAACAAAAAGACTAGCCAAATATACCTACGAATTTTGCTACACACCACCAATTGCAGTGATAGGTTGTTTTAGGTGCCATAAATCTATGACATGGGCCCGGCGGCTTTACTTCCCCTCCAAAAGAAGGCATACTGAAGGATTTTAACGCTCTTAAAAATCCTCAATATTTTCACTGCAGTATTTATTTAATTAAGGACGCACAATGTGCAAGACTATTTCACAGTCATTCTGTACAGAACCTAGTTAAAGGAACTGTCATTCCTGCTCAACTCAGTACGTGATATCGATAACATTGCTTCCCACACAAGAAACACTCTTCGTGGAGCATAGCTTGAAATGAAATCCGTGCACTGCTAGTCTGGTCGGGAATTGGCTTCTGTCCAGTTGTCGGTGGTCATAGCGTCTGTACTGTAATGGTCCAGCCAAATATCCGTTTTCTTTCTGTGATGTTCGAGAAAACGACTTTGATATGCTGTAGTTGATGGGAGAGAGAATTTTTCCCGTATTTCCTCCAACAATGTAATTTCGCTAACTTATTCCTAACGTCAGGTCAAGTCCTGAGGAAAATATTCCTCCACTCATCTCCTCTCTCTGTCCCTTGTGTATCCGGCACGGAAACTCTAAATTGTCTATCCTCGACCTACTATACAGGGTGTAACAAAAATATACGGCACAAATTGCAGGACACATTCCTCGCACGTAGACGAAGAAATTATGTTATATGAACATGGGTCCGGAAACGCTTTGTTTCCATGTTACACCTCATTGTCTCCAACTCATTACGCATGAGAATCACACAAGAACTGAACGTTAGAATCATGGGGAACATGGACTCTTGGTTACGTCTGGTTACGTTGTCATTATCGTAGGTGCACCGCCAGTGGTTTGTTTTACATGGCCCTGTTGCCATGCAACTTAGCAGATGTGCCTTTAGCTGTGCGACAAAACATGTACTTCATGCACGATGGAGCACCTCCTCATTTTAGTGTTAATATCCGTCGGCTTCTAAATAACAGATTTGGTGACATATGGATAGGTAGAGGTGGACCAATTGCCTGGCCTCCACGCTCTCCTGACTGAACTTTATTTGTGAGAGCATTTGAAAGTTCTTGTGTATCAAACCCCAGTACAATATGTTCAGAGTCTCTGAGCCCATATTATGGAAGGCTACGACACCATACGCAGTACTCCAGGCATACATCAGCACATCCGTGATTCACTACGACGGTGGGTTGATGAATGTATCAATGCGCACGTGGGACATATTGAACATTTCTTGTGAGAAAAATTTGCATGTGGTGTGCTGGTACGTTCTGTTCTTGTGTGTTTCCCATGCTTAATGAGTTGGAAACAATGAGGTGTAACAAGGAAACAAAGCGTTTCCGGATCCATGTTCATATAACATAATTTCTTCGTCTAGGTGTGCGGAATGCGTCCTGCAGGGTGCCGTACCTTTTTGTTACACCCTGTATGGGCCAGGGACATCCAGTCATTGCGAGTCGCGCTCTGGGAGCATTGGGCAGTCAGACTAGCGCTCCTTCCCCTACCACCACTACACTGTGGCAAAGAGGAGACCTGAGACAGACGATTTTCGGACCGCGCTGACTGGATACGTACGTACAGTCGTGTGGCCAATGGCTTTTGTGGGATTGTTGACATCATATTGAAAGGGCTGTTTTGCAATAACAAATATACCGCAGACACAAATAGAATGCTACTCCGATGTATGGAATGTGCAGGAAACAAACGCAAGTGTTAAGTAAAGAATATTGTGATTTATTCCAAACTGAAATGTGAACATATTAGAGAGGAAAATTCAACAAGATTTTACCAATGTGAACAGATAGTACAGATAGTATAGACTTGAGTGACTTCTGCTCCTTTATAAGCTGTACAGAAAAATGAAATTTCCCGTTCTGCTTTAAGGACGCTGCTTCACCAATCCATTTTTTTTGGTATGATGTTCAGTCATGACGACTGTGAAACTGATGTACTTACTCGCTGTCAATAAAGCGCATTGGACTAGATTAGTGACTGATGGATCGACTGCTCACTTCGGCGTGGCGAGCAGACCGCGCGCTCAACCAGCCAAGCTCCTCCCACCACTTCCGAAACTACCTTCCACCAAAGCGCTCGGAGCATTGGCTTAGAGCGTGGCTGGAACGCTGTGTGAATGGCCCTGGTATAGGCCTACATTTAGAATCATTTGTTTGCGCCTTTACACAACTTCTCTCCACTTTTATTACATTTAAAGTGTTTTGTTGGTGATTCAAGCTTTACAGCTGTAGTTTGAACACGTTGTCTATTCAGGAAGGCATGTTGACCTTTGTGTAAGCGTTACAGTGGAGCAAACTTCTGAGCCTGATTCGCCATAAAATCGAATTACTGAGTGCTCTTTTACTGCTCAAACAAGGTTTATAACACACAAGCAAATGTATCTTTTATATAAAAACAAGTGTCCTGACTGACTGACTGACTGACTGACTGACTGACTCATCATCGGCCAGCCAAAACTATTAAAGTTAGAAACATGAAATTTTGGGAATATGTTCGTTGTAAGTCGAAAACGCCCACTAAGGAAGGGTTTTTGGATATTCAGTTTCTAAAGGGGTGTTAAGGGGGTACACTTGCATTTCATTGAATAACAATATCTCCAGATTGCTTTCATTGGGGGATTTGATACTCGGCATATAAACTCATCATAAAAAATAAGAAGATACGTGTCTGAGGGTTTTTCGATGTGGTGTATATTTTGAGGTGAAAGGGGTGAAAAGTGGGGGTTGAAGGTTTCCTAACCGAGCGTGTATCTCTTAAACGACATAGGCGAGGAGTTTGGACCTCAGCGGAAAAAAATCAGCATAAAAAATAACAAAATAGGTGTTTGACCGTTTTTTCATAAATCCAATATAAGGGGCTCATGGGGAGGGGTGAAAATATGGGGAGGGGGGAGGAAACGTTATATGTCTGAGTGTAAAGTTATACATGGCCTATGTTGTAGACAATAACACATTACATCTTTTTTGTCTCTTGCTATTTCATCATACGACGAATACTTAGGGAGTTATTAATGATTTTGTACTTTTTGGCCGGAATTTTCTAAGTCCCAGGAATGGCATAAAAATTGATTCGAATGAAATTTCGAAAAATAGTTTTTTTTAATACTTTTATTATATTTCTCAGGTCTTTTAGGGTCCGGAACCAATATGATATTTTGATGTTTTTTTTCATCCCATGCATTTTTGGTTTCAGGTGATAGAATTATTTTCCACTAGGACCGATGCTTATCTCTTATATAAAAACAAGTGTCCTGACTGACTGACTGACTGACTGACTGACTGACTCATCATCGCCCAGCCAAAACTATTAAAGTTAGAAACATGAAATTTTGAGGATATCTTCGTTGCAAGTCGAAAATGCCCACTAAGGAAGGGTTTTTGGTTATCCAAGTTCTAAAGGGGTATTAAGGGGGTACACCTTCATTTCATTGAATAACAATATCTCCGGCTTGGTTTCATTGAGGGATGTGATACTCGGCATATACACTCACCATTAAAAATAAGAAGACACGTGTCTGAGGGATTTTCGATGTGGTGTATATTATGAGGTGAAAGGGGTGGAAAGTGGGGGTTGAAGGATTCCTAACGGAGCGTGTATCTCTTAAACGACATAAGCGAGGAGTTTGAAACTCAGCGGAAAAAAATCAGCTTTAAAAATAAGCAAATAGTTGTTTGACCGTTTTTTCATAAATCCAATTTAAGGGGCCCATGGGGAGGGGTGAAATTCTGGGGGGGGGGGAACAGGAAAGAAAGTGTCCTAACTGATTGACTGACAGACTCACTCATCAAACTCAGGGGGAAAAACTGCTTAAAAATAAGTAAATAGGTGTTCGACAGTTTTTTTTTCATAAACCCAATTTAAGGGTTCATGGGGAGGGGTGAAATTCTGAAAAAAGAAAATTGAAAGAAAAAGTCCTGACTCACTCACCATCGCCCAGGCAAAATTATTGAAGTTAGAAACATGAATTTTTGGGGAAATGATCATTGTATGTCAAAACCATCCACTAAGGGAGGATTTTCGGATATTCAGGTTCTAAAGGGGTGTTAAGGGGGTTAAACCTGCATTTAATTGAATATCAATATCTCCAGATTGGTTTCATTGGGGTATGTGATACTCAACATATAAACTCATCATTAAAAATAAGAAGACATGTGTCTGAGGGTTTTTCGATGTGGTGTATATTATGAGGTGAAAGGGATGAAAAATGGGGGTTGAAGGAATCCTAACGGAGCGTGTTTGTCTTCAACGACACAGGCGAGGAGTTTGAAATTCAGCGGAGAAAAAACAGCTTAAAAAAGAGTAAATAGGTGTTCGACCGTTTTTCTTCATAAATCCAATTTAAGGGGCACATGGGGAGGGGTGAAATTCTGAAAAAAATAATTGAAAAAAATGTCCTGACTCACTCACTCATCATCGCCCAGAAAAAATTATTGAAGTTAGAAACTTGAAATTTTGGGGATATGTTCGTTGTATGTCGAAAACGTCCACTAAGGAAAGGTTTTTGGATATTCAGGTTCTAAAGGGGTGTTAAGGGGGTAAACGTGCATTTCATTGAATAACAATATCTCATGAGAGGTTTCATTTGATGATGTGATACTTGGCACATAAACTAATCATTAAAAATTAGCTGACACATGTCTAATGGTTTTTCCATGTGGTGTATATTATGAGGTGAAAGGGATGAAAAGTGGGGGTTGATAGATTCCTAGCGGAGCGTGTATCTTTTAAACGACATAGGCGAGAAGTTTCAAACTCAGCGGAAAACAATCAGCTTAAAAATAAATGAATAAATAATTAAATAAATAAGATTTTGACTGTTTCTTCGTAAATCCAACTTAAGGGGCCCATGGGGAGGGTAAAATTGTGGAAGGAAAACGTCCACTAAGGAAGGATTTTTGGATATTCACTCATTATCGACCAGCCAAAACTATGAAAGTTAGAAACATGACTTTTGGGGATATGTTCGTTGTATGTCGAAAACGTCCACTAAGGAAAGGTTTTGGATATTCAGGTTCTAAAGGGGTGTTAAGGGGGTAAACGTGCATTTCATTGAATAACAATATCTCACGAGTGGTTTCATTTGATGATGTGATACTTGGCATATATACTAATCATTAAAATAAGCTGACACATGTCTAATGGTTTTTCGATGTGGTATATATTATGAGGTGAAAGGGATGAAAAGTGGGGGTTGAAAGATTCCTAACGGAGCGTGTATCTCTTAAACGACATAGGCGAAACGTTTCAAACTCAGCGGAAAACAATCAGCTTAAAAATAAATGAATAAATAATTAAATAAATAGGTTTTCGACCGTTTCTTCATAAATCCAATTTAAGGGGCCCATGGGGAGGGCGAAATTCTGGAAGAAAAACGTCCACTAAGGAAGGATTTTTGGAAATTCACTCTCATCGACCAACCAAAACTATTCAAGTTAGAAGAATGTTATTTTGGGGATAGGTTTGTTGTGTGTCGAAAACGTCTACTAAGGAGGGATTTTTGGATATTCGTGTTCTAAAGTGGTGTTAACGGTGTTAAACCTGTATTTCATTGAATAACAATATGACACGACTATGACGCGAGCGAAGCCGCGGGTACCTGCTAGTTATAATATAAAATTCGTACTAAATTACTCTGCCTGTCGTTCCAAATACCACTAAAATATATATTCACACACACAATTCATCACATGAAATACGAAGTTGGTAAAACACCTAATTAACGTGAAAATGAAACAAATATTCATAGATTTATAACCAGGAAATTCTGAAAAATAATCTAGCCATATTATGGAAACATAGCGAATATTCTGGAAAATATTGTAATACGCCATAAACCAACATAGAAAGTGGGAACTATTTCCAGGCGCCTTAGCCTCTTCACAGGCCAGAACATCAAAGGGACCGCTTAAGTCTTGAGGTGACTAGAGTTATACACCCTCAGTCTGAAAAGTTCGGTGAATGGGTCTATATTACGAACGGATTGTTGGCTTACCTGAAACAGCCGTTACTGTCCTTCGACATAATCCCCGTGGATGGTTATGCACTTCTGAGAACGACTGTACAAGTCCTGGAACTCCTGGCATAGTCTTCTTTAGGAATAGCCCTCGGCAAGAGAGAAGCGTGAATTTATGCAACCTGCCTTGCACACCTGATAGACGGGAAACAGTGAGAAGGGTGAATTTATGCAACCTAACGTACACACCCATTCGACGGGTGGCATTGAGAAGGGTGAATGTTCCGTGGAATGGAATGGTCCTGAAAACCATCGTCACGGGTGACGAGACCTGGTGCCTGAGGTACGACCTCGAAGGCAAGTGTCAAAGTATGGAGTATCGGGGTCCAGGGTCGCCGAACAGCCCAGAAGGGCCAGAGGTTTTCGGACATTTAGGACATCCAACGTAATGTGACGGCCCAACTGAAGGCTATCCCTGAGGAAGACTATGCCAGGACTTGTACAACCGTTCTAAGACGTGCATAACCATCCTCGGGGATTACTTCGAAGGATAGTAACGGCTGTTTAAGGTATGCCAACAATTCGTTCGTAATATAGACCCATTCACCGAACTTTTCAGACAGAGTGTGTAGTTAGCTCATATACCAGCCTCGAAGAGCAACATTTAACCCAAGTCAGTACACCTGCATGAGTAGACATAGTGACAATACCAGCGTGACGTAGCAACAGCTGACTATTTATGTATTTATCATAATAAGACTTCCTCCTTTTTCATGTATTCCTACAGTATATCTCGAATTTTCAATAACTCGAATAATTTTTTTAGCTTGAAAGTTTTTCAAGATATTGAAGTTAGACTCTGTGTCATTTTGTTCCAGATCCCTTGATGCATCTTGCGATGTGTGGCTGAGTTACTATAATGGATACAGTCTGCACGTGTAATGAACGAACAATTATCACGAACCGCCACCATTCAGGTGGCTCCAGCAAGCCAGCTAAAGACAATAGACCGAATGGAAGTGCTGTCCGTGGACTGTGGTACCATCGCAGTGGAAGCAAGTGCAGCATTCTGCTTAAAGAAAGACGACCAAGCATTAGGAAGCAACCAACAGACTCTGCGGGACAGAAACCAAATTCATTACCTCTAGAGAACTGTATTTCGAAACTGAACGATCACGAGAAATTATTGCCTTCCTCGGATGAGGATGGATTCATCACCCTTGACAAGTGTTCCAAATTGTGTGAGAGTGGTAGTGTATGCGTGACGTCAGCTGGAGGAAGCTACAGTAGCAGCAGCAGCGATCTCTGGGATGAGGAAATCGTACTACGACACATCAAGGAGTGTCGGTGTACATGCAACCACATGGGCTACGGGAACTACCTCGACTGGAAGGAGGTAAGAGCACTCTAGCACTGCTTGCTAAGACGGGTTGCAATGTCTTGTAATGATACAGGTATTATTGATATTTTTCTTGTTTCTTCGTTTTGCCCACTTAGGGAGCGGTTGAAGTTGTTGACCTGGGTTGATGGTGTTTTCCTCTCCTTCTGCTCCCAAAATCTCCTCATGAACTCACTATGCCCCTTATTACATTCCTCCGTCTTTTTTCCAGTGGTCTTTTTTAGGTTTTTCGGTGAAAGAGTGATTTGTAACTCGAGTTCCAAAAGTCTTGCGATACATCATGATATCTTCTGTAATGTTTATTTCCTTTATGTCCTGTTTGATTTCTTCTAAACAACTGATTTTGACCTTCTTTGAATTAATTATATCAAGCAGTTTTTTTTGGTGGCATATCTGGTGTTGTCCATTCTGCAGATGTGAACATAGAATTTCAATCGTCCCTTACGCACGGCATCAGTGAACTTATTGATTACTGTGTACAAGTCTGTGGTTTTCCTCTTATTCCATATACCATTAACATAAACGGGGCCATATATTTTCCTGAGAATTTTACGTTCCTGGTTTTCGATTTCACCAATTTGAGAGTGGCCTCCTAGAGATATAGTTTCGGAGGCGTACAATGCTTCTGGAAGAACAACTGTCAGGTAGTGCCTTAGTTTTGCATTTCGTGACATCATTCTTTTATTATAGTGATTCCATGTTATTCGGTATGCTTTCTGAAGTTTGGTTGCTCTTTCTAGGTTAGCTTTCCTGTCCTATCCAGATGGTACAATAATTTCTCCTAAATATTTGAAGGAAGGTACGTGCCTAATTATTCCATAGTTGGTCTCTAGTGGAGATCTCGGGATATTCTGGTGTCCATTTATTATGAAATGCGAATTCTCATAAGATATTTGGAGTCCGGTCTTTGATACTAACTCATGTAACTTCTCTATGGCATATTATTATTATTAATAATGTCTTGTAATGTATTGGTGTAGTGTAGAATATAGATAAAAATCAACAGTTCTAGTCCTTCAGGCAAACATAATCATTCATTGTCATACGACTAGATTTTTCATGAACACTATTCCTTTTTCTCGTGCATTTGTAATTTTAGTTGTTTTCTCCACTTCCAAACGTAAAGGGAATGCAAATACATTCGCCATTGATAGCCCAAATGTTCGTAGATATCGGTATTGATAGATGAATTAGAAGTTTAAATTATACGCCAATCAGTGCTTTCACAAATATATCTATTGTATATTGTACATGCTTCGACCCGATATTGAGGTCTTCTTCAGCTCAAATAAAAATGAAATCAATTCAGATTAAACAAGTAGTTCCGTGCAGAACTATACAGCCTATTTTCATATATCCTACTCAAGTTAATTGCCTCTATCAACATACAAAATTTCAGTTTGATTGTTGTAATAGATTCGTAGATATTGAGAACCGTTTAAATATTTCAGATGGTCGCCAGGTTGGATTTTTATATAGGTGCTATTACATGAAGATTATTGCGTACGTGTGGTATTCAAACATCAATCGCATGATTAGGACACAAGAAGTAAAAAGAAGATTTTAAAATTTCGCACAGCTGCCATCTTGTGGTTATGAAAACAATTGAAATAAACTAGATGCCATTGTATTGACATTTGTATAAGGATTTACTGTACAAAGGTCCACTGCACTCGGTTGGTTAAATCGCGAGAAATGTCCACTTAAATAGCTATATATCGCGTCGCCGTCATATTGGATTTGTGATCACCAGGTTATTGAAAGTCCTATAGATGAACTTATGTTCATAGCCTCTATGAACATTTAAAAAAATCAGTTTGATTGCTGTAAATGATTCGTAGATACTGAGGACCGTGTAAATATTTCGGATGTCGCCATTTTGGATTGTTATATGTATAGGCCATAGAGTTATGTACCATAAAGAAAAATTATTGCGTAGCTTCATTATTCAAACTTTCACTTCGATCGCATGATTACGACACAAGAAATAAAAACTTAATTTTAAAACTTCACACAGCCGCCATATTGAGGTTATGAAAACAATTGAACTAAATTAGATGTCAGTGCATTACAATGTGTATAAACATTTGCTGTACCAAGTTTCATTGCGTTTGGATGATTACATCGCGAGAAAAGTCTATTTAAAACTTTCAAATTTTCATGGCCACCATGTTCGTTTTGTATTTACAGGTTTTGGAAAGTATCACAGATGAACTTCTAGTAGATCCCTTTATCTCCGTACAAAATTTCAGGGAGATATCTGTTATAGTTTCGGAGATATAGAATACCGGTGAAATATTTCGCACAGCCGCCATCTTGAGGTTATGTAAACAATTGAACGAAATTAGTTGTCGGTGCATTACAATGTGTATAAACATATACTGTACCAACTTTCATTGCGTTTGGTTGGTTACATCGCGAGAAACGTCTATTTTTAAGGCCCAAATTTGCTTGGCCGCCATGTTGGTTTTGTAGTTACCAGGGTTACGAAAGTCTGATAGGTGAACTTCTAGCAGATCCCTTGATCACCGTACAAAATTTCGGGGTATTATCGGTAATAGTTTCGGTGATAATTAATGCTGGTAAAATATTTCGCACAGCCGCCATGTTGGATTGGTGAGACGTAATACAATTTGAAGGGCACGGTCGGGGTCGGCCAAAATGGTGCTATGACCTTACCGAGTTTCATTGAAATCGCTCCAGCCGTTTAGAATTTATTAGGGGGAGGGGACACACACACGAATCACACAGACACACGGACAAAAGTGATCTCATAATCCTATTACTAACAGAAGTACCCGTTCTTCGAAAAAATATTCTATAAGCACCCTTCTATGAGAAGTACTCTGTACGGTGAAGAGTTTTATAAATGATTGGTGAATTGACTTCCATGGATACCATACCTAATTTTACGAAGGTCAAACATCCAAGCACGAGATCTAGGCGTACATAAAGATACACACTAATACAGCCATTACGAATAACACTGGTTAGCAGACAGATTCTATTCACACACAAAGTACACGAGGCTACATGACTGCATTGTCACAGCCCCTAAACTGAGGAACCAACCAACCAACCTACAACATAGCCTACCACCCAGATATGGATATATCAACCACACAGTATCAAACAAAATCATCCTTACGAACCCGTTTGTCGGCAAAAGAAATGATAAATTAGAATGTGTTCAAACTAAATCCATCTAAATGTTCTTCCTGACATGAAAATAAAATTGAAAACCTCGTAGACGAAACGCATACACCTCACATAAAGACTGACCCACACCGTTGTGTCAAGTCCCCATCCACAGGAGGACGCCTTTAATAAATTATGAAGGCTTGTGGTGCATGAAAATTCCGTTTTTTTTTTGCCTCCAATGGCCCAAATTCCTAAAAGCCGCAAAAATATTATTTCAATTCAGGAATGTTTCAAAATAATGTTGCTGGAGATAAAATTCTTTACGACATGTCACACGTGTAAATCGCGTGAAAAAATAAATGAAAGGTCACAAAACATTTTTAGAGAATACATAAAAGAAACAAGATTAAAGTTAACAGTGAATCGGATGTTGCTTCCAGCCAGGTGTAATGGTGTCAACTACTGTTTGTTGAAGAAGGTTATAATGCCTCCGAAACATGTACACTCTACTCAAGAGTACTGACTTATGGTATTAATTTACTACAAAAAGGATGCTTGTACATAGTTTAACGTGACCGTTAACCGTGCGATCCTGAGCCACGGGACCTCCTTTTTACGTGGAATTTGAACCGCAAGACATGGTATTTCACTTCGAAAATCTCACATACATTGACCGGGAATCGAACCTGGCCCACCTCGGTGAGAGGCAGACGGCTTGACCGCTGAGCCACTACGCCCCATTAATTTACTATTTCATTATAAATTATCATCATAATCATATTCACATCTGAATGGCTGCGTGGCGCAGTCAGTTGGCATTTTAGACTGCACAAATGGAAGAGACCCGTGTCAATAGATTTACTGGCAAGTTAAAGATCCACTTCAGGGTGACATTCCGTCACCCCGGCGTCTCTGAATGCCACAGTAATTGAAAGTAAACGGGACAGGAAACCAATAACAATATTTATGTTCGACGATGTCGAAATGTAAATATTATACGTCAGAAAATTGTATCATAATGATGGTCATTATAGTACTGTTTTTCATTATGAGACAGTTTCTCCAGCCAATCAGAGCTCATTCATTGACCAATTAGGTAAAGATACCTTCGCGCATGTGCTCAAAATCCAACATGACGGACATTAATTATATGATTTGAAAGTTCAAATTGTAGATACAATCCCAAACACAAAGGCAAAATCAGCACGAACCTTTACGGTTACAAGAAATACTATGACATATGCAAGAAATTTATGAATCTACGTCCAGTAGTTAGCAACAAAGCATCCTTCTATATAAATTACCTACCAGGAAAGTGCACCGTCCATATGTTCGCGTAAATAAACTGGCGAATATGAGACAAGAAATAGCACCTTAATATCCCCAACACCAATTTCTACACAGCGCATTGCTTTTAAACGACTTCGGTGACAATATTAGTGAATGCTAGAGCTGGACGGCTCTAGTCATCATGCAGGCTGTAAACAATAGCATTGCCAAGCAAAGTAAATGGTCTCTGCTTTCGAAGTGCTTTGACCCACACATGAACTCTGTTCAGTCAGCAAAGCCAGCGCGCCCTGTTCACTAACTGAGGAAACTGAATCCCATAGATATTTATGAATATTTATGTTAAAACATATAATAAAGTTATAATTATCGTCGAACATTAACAGTCGTTTGCAACTCGCCTATAATGGTAATCAAGACACTCGTATGGAAATTATAAAACTCGCTACGCTCGTTTTATAAACATACTTGTGTCGTAATTATTGCCATTATAGCCTAGCTGCATAATGTACTATATTATTATTCGTACTTTTACGGCGTTATACCCAACTAGGGAGCGCGTTTGAAACTATTTCACAGATGAATTTGAAAGTGCTTTCATTTCTTCCCAAAATCTCTTCATTCTCTCACTATGATTTTTCGTCTATTTTAATTTATGAAAAAAAAGAGGCTTATGAGATCACATTTTGTCCGTGTGTGTGTATGCACGTGTGCGTCCGTGTGAGTGTGTGTCCCCCTAATAACTTCTAAACGGCTGGTGCGATTTCAATGTAACTCAGTAAGGTCATAGTATTATTTTGGCCGACCCCGTCCGTTCCCTTCAAGTTTTATTGCATATTACCAATCCAACATGGCGGCTGTGCGAAATATTTCACCAGCACTCTATATCTCCGAAACTATTACTCATATCACACTGAAATTTTGTAGGGTTATAAAGGGCAATACTAGACGTTCACCTATGTGACAATCAAAATCCTGTTAACTACGAAACGAACATGGCGGCCAAGCGAAGTTGAAACTTTCATATAGACTTTTCTCGCGATCTAACCATTCGAACGCAGGGAAGCTTGGTACAGCAAATGACTATCCAAATTGAAATGCAGTGACATTTAATTTAGTTCAGTTGTTTACACAACCTCAGGATGGCGGCTGTGCGAAATTTTAAAATTAAGTTTTTATTTCTTGTGTAGTCGCCTCCGTAGCGTAGCGGTCAGCATGGTTAGCTGCCACCCCGGAGGTCCTGGGTTCGATTCCCGGCTCTGCCACGAAATTTGAAAAGTGGTACGAGGACTGGAATGGGGTCTACTCAGCCTCGCGTGGCCCAAATAAGTAGAGGGGGTTCGATTCCCCCTCAGCCATTCTCGAAGTGGTTTTCCGTGGTTTCCCACTTCGTCTTCGGGCAAATGCCGGGATGGTACCTTCTTCAAGGCCACGGCCGCCTCCTTCCCTCTTCCTTGTCTATCCATCCTAACCATCCCTTACCTTCCCTCATGAGGCCCCTGTTCGCTTTGCAGGTGAGGCCGCCTGGGCGAGGTGCCAATCCCACCTCACCAGTTGTATCCCTTCCGATTCGATGTTCCCCGCTCTAGGACACTGCCCGTAGAGGCGGTAGTGGGGAGTTCCCTCGCTGAGTCCGTGGGTTCCACAAACCTGGAGGGTAAACGACTGAAAAAAAAATTCTTGTGTCCTAATCATGCGATTGAGGTTTGATTAAAACATCTACACAATAATCATCATGTAATAGTACATAAATAAAAATCCAACATGGTGACCTCCCGAAATATTTAGACGGTTCTCAATATCTACGAATCTATTACAACAATCAAACTGAAAATTTGTTTGTTGGTAGAGGCAATTAATATAAGTAGGATATATGAAGATAGGCTATTTAGTTCTTCACGGAACTACTTGTTCTTCCTTTCTTTTGTCCATGCAGTGGTGGTTTCATTAGGGGGATAACAACAAAATGATGTTTGTTCACGAACACTGTTGTATTGTTTTGTAACCTCTGGCTTGTTTTACGCAAGCTGGTGCTGTCGTTGTGCGTAGGATCAGAGTGACGCGAGTTGTGTGGAGAAGGGCATCTAACATTCAAGAGAAGCCTGACCGCTCCTGGTTCCTAACCCCTCGTCCAAACCATCACCACTAACTCATCACGTGCTACGAGACCACTGGAGCTTGTTCAGCCTCCCTGAATCAATGTTACCAATCATCTGGCATTTAAAAGCACATCCACTACAGTAGGTAAACATAGCTCTGCCAACTAATACTACCAACCATCCACAGTAGAGGAAATAAAATATTATCCTCAGCTTAAAGTCTGTCCATATAGTATTTAATCACAAAAAGGGTGAGGAGAGTAGAAGCTTATGATTACGTTGATAACGTGCGGGATGCAGGGTAAACGAAATCACTTAACAAAAAACAAAACAAAATCATTTTACGGTCTAGGCGGATATTTTTAACGGTTTACCCAGCATACGCTTAAAAGGCGCACGGACGGCAAGTTTATCTTCGACTAGATTCACTGAACTCGTTATTGATCGGCTTCCTTTCGTGATAAAAGAGTGCTTTTCTACAGAAACCTTCCTCGAGATATTCTTTACAGAACGAAGCAAACCGGATCACAATCCATCCAGAGGTTCTTGAGATTACTCGTTACATCCAAGAATTGGGGACCTTGTTTTATACTGAACCCTTATGATATCATCTATGTAGGGATAATATTAACCATCTACTAACAGCATCTACATCATTAAGAAACATCATACAACGGTTTGGCTAAATGCTGAAGTACGGATGAAATAACCTTTCCAAATAGAGTCGATGCTATCACACATTCGTGTTTGTTTCACGGTGACTGAAGCTGTCATATTATCAGGCTTTTTTTTTTCAAGCACATCTGAAGTGGCTATGGCCAACGATATTTGACATTATTTATCCCAGAGGTAAATAATGAGAAGCCATTCACAAGTAACTCTCTGACAGGATTTCATTATCTCATACAAACTCTATTTTGTATTAAATACCGGATCTCCGTAATGCTTACTTGATGCAGTTTGCGATAGAACTAATTAGCACGTGCTGGATATTGTTATTGGCAGGCCGGAACAGGAAGTAGAGCATGATAACACTGTTCAGTACGCTGCGAGCGGAAGGGACTGTACTGGATTCTATCACTACGGCAAGCTTTGTTAAGCTACCCAGATTAGGAATCAGTTCTCAATTACTATAATAATGTGTATCAGATTTCATTGACAACATTATATTCAATACAATCTGTGTAAGCCCGTTGTTGAGGGATGATATGAATCAAGCTACAGCTACAGCTGAATGGGCCAAGTTAGCAGAAATCAATTTCTGTTACTCACCGCTCAGTATGGCCTGTTTGCCATCTCTTGATGAATGCAGTACATTTGCATTTGTCTGTTGGCACAGGCTAGAGTAACATATGGCATTTCACCGCTGTCTCAGTCTCACTCATGGCTGTGATGATATGGAAGCTACTGAGGTATGGGTGGTGCTTAGTAATGACATTCATGACACAGTCAGTGCCTGTGGATGCTGTGTAAGGCTCTACTCATACGGTTAGTACTGCTGTTCTGACTCAGCGAGGAAAGCAATGACAAACTACATCACTCCTCATCTTGCCAAGTACGCCTCAATAAAGCACTGCCTTGGGTTTTTGTGGGTATCTACCCACATAACCTAACGGCAGTACTTTTCGTGGATCCAACCATTCTTCGGGCTGACTACCTAACAGACCGCTCAGTAAACAAGTGTCGCCTTGAAAAAAGTACTACTGTCAAGAAATAACCTTAGATTCTCAATTGATGGGTGCTTTTATATTAGTGTTTGTTGTTGCTTCAATTAGGTAAATTTTGGCCATCATTCCCGTGTACTTGTACGTGGGAAGTGGCGAAAATATGTTTGGTCACTTTTTCCCACGGATCCTTCATTGCCAAATTGACATACACCATGGCATCATTGAACTATACACCTTGCACTATTCTTCGACATGGTCGCCATCAACATTGAGACACTAACTATAAGTATAGTAAGATACCGCATCTGCAGGTATTGCAGCTGACATTTTGGCACATGACCTGTTCAGTGTGTACCTTAACACAAGTATTTACGGTATTCAGGAGTAGAATAAAGTCAAGATACGGGAGAGTAGAACCAACAGGACTGATAACAATCAGCAACAGAACATAGTACCAACCCGACTACCAGAAGCAAGAGTTTCCATATTAGGAGGAACATTTCCATGGAGAAGGCTACAGATGAAATGGATGCCCACTGTCGATGGAGAGTTCGAGACGATATGTATTTCAAATATGCAAAAGATCCAAAGGGAGAGGAACGATAACAAGCTAGGATGAACGTAAAATACGTGGAGCACACCAAGACACGTCCACTGCGGCAAGGGAGTAGGGAATTTTTTTAAAAGATGACGTTGGGAAAGAAAAGATCAAGAGGAGCTGACGTAGAGTCTTGTGAAAATCTGGACTGTAACAAAGTAGGCATTACAGTCCCAAAAGGAGCTCCCGAGTTAGATCGTGTAATAGGAGTGATGGAATGGAAATTTGGACTCGGCTGAACCAAGAAAATGGTTCACAAGGCAAAACTGAAAAATGGCTTCAAAACTATCTTTAGTCCTCCCTCTGACTTCTGCACTTGCCTGACTGTGGAACACAACATGTAAGCCTATACGACCACACACAATAACACAGGTATTCAGACCTAACCCAGAACACAGGCCTGATAATAATGATACCCTATGGGCATAAAAGTAACAACACATTTCGAAACAAAATTAAATATCCTTAAATTGGTGATATTCTGCCTATCGGCAAATTTCCTCTTCCTCCGCTTCACTAAGTGGAAGAGGGTAAGCCTTTGCAAAGAACCAAAGTAGAGGGTGTTTTTGTGGTTGGGGAAAGTGGAGGGATGAAGTACAGGGGAAGTAATTATAATTTAACTTTACACCAGTTGACAAAGGGATTACTGAGGAGGAAGCGACTGAGAATAATTAATAACGGAGAAGAAATGAGATGAAGAAACAAAAACTAACGAGTTTAATCGTTCGTAAAACCTTGTTTGAAGTGCCTTGTGAATACAGTGTGCAATTAAAATCAGGTATCGTACTTCAGATATAGACACGAATGGTCTGATTTATTTTTCTTCCCTTGGGTTTGAGAGGAAGTTGAAAAGTGTTTCTTAGTGTGGTGGTTATTTTAAGGACTGAATGCTCTTCTTGACGACAACCTCGTCAGAGGAATTAAATATAATATTGAGAAGGACACAAGTGTGCATAGTTACAACTTAAAGGTCACATATCACATACGCCCTATTCACATAGAGATTCAGTCATCAGCACTTAGTGCAGTCACTGATTTGTCAAATTTCGTACACCAGAACATCTAGTAACGGCCACAACTCATTCCCCATGCTTCTAACAATGAGTGGAAATCTTTCGTGTATAAATACAATGCATAAATAAATAAATAAATAAATAAATATACAACTAAATAACTAAAAGAATAAAAATAAATATTCCAAAAAATAAAAAATAATAAATTTAAAATTAAATAAATAAGTAAATAAATACATAAATAAATATATAGATACTTAAATTATAAATAAATACATAATTAAATATATAGATACTTAAATTATAAATAAATACATAATTAAATATATAGATACTTAAATTATAAATAAATACATAATTAAATATATAGATACTTAAATTATAAATAAATACATAAATAAATATATAGATACTTAAATTATAAATAAATACATAAATAAATATATAGATACTTAAATTATAAATAAATACATAAATAAATATATAGATACTTAAATTATAAATAAATACATAAATGAATAAATTAACACCCCTGAAAAAATAGATGTATTCGTTATAATCATTATTAAATTTGTAGGATCAAAACTTTACATTTATACTCTAAGTAATTGCTGGATGCTTCCTAACTTCAGGCCTCGGCCGCCTCATTCCTAATCCTATCTTCAATTATAAACACACACATTTCTAGAGCACCAAAATAAGCTGGCTGCGTGACTAAGCGATAGCTTTCTCGCTTGCTTCTGCGAAGGTTGCAGGATTGAATCCTGGCGCAGTCAACTGGCGAGGGAGCCGTGTCAGTAGATTTACTGGCACGTTAAAGATCCCCTTCGGGGCAAAATTCTGGCACTCTGGCGTCTCTAAAATCCGCAGAGTTTTAAAGGGACATAAAACAAATATTCTTCTTCTTCTTTTTGCGTTTTGCCCATTATAGAGCGCGCTTGAACTTGTTTTTCGGCTTGATGTTATTCGCCTTCCTATCTTCCCAAAATCTCTTCATGAAGTCACTGTGCTGCTTCTTCCGTTCTTCTGTCCACTTGGTTCCAGTCCTGCCACTAGTTTTCACCCTAAACTTGTGCTTTGTTACTGCGGTCCTGAAGACTTTGCGGTTTCTCAGAATATTTTCTCCGATGTTCAACTCTTGCAGGTCCTCTCTTGATTCATCCAGCCGTGCTATCCTTGACTTCTGAGAATTTATTACATTGAATAACCTTTTTTAAGTCTATAATCGTCCATCCTGAAGAGGTGTCCATAAAATGTTAAACGTCTTCTTCGTACAGTGTTGCTGAAACTATCTGTGTAACGGTATAGATCTGAATTTCGTCTTTTAATCCAAATTCCGTTTTCTTGTGTGGGGCCGAATATTTTTCTAAGAATTTTACGTTCTGGCTTTTCTATATTTGCAATTTGACCTCCTAAAGCTATGGTTTCTGAAGCATATAGAGCTTCCGGTAGTACAACTGTTTTGTAGTATTTCAGTTTTGCATTATGTGACATTATTCTTTTATTATAGTGATCCCATGTTAGTCTGAATGCTCTATGAAGTTTTGAGGCTCTTTCTGTGTTAGCCAAACTGTCCAATCCTGAAGGAAGAATTATTTCTCCAAGGTATTTAAAATATTTTACTTGTGATATTGCTCCATTCGCTGTTTCTATTTTTTCTTTCTTGTTCTTTTGCTGAAAATTCTGCATGTACTTGTTTTTTTTCAAATGATATTTGAAGGCCTACTTGTGATGCTATTCTGTATAATGTCTCAATAGTATACTTAGTTTCTTCTTTGTTGCTAGTGTTAATCGCTAGGCCATCTGCGAAAGCCAAGCATTTCACATTGATTTTGTTTCCAGCAGTTCCTATGCTAACGCCTTTGATGTTCGTTTCCCACTCTCTGATGACTTTATCTAGAACCAGGTTAAATAGAAGGGGTGAAAGTCCGTCTCCTTGGCGAACACCTGTTCGTACTTCAAAAGAGTCAGAAATTTCCCCACGAAACTTCATCTTTGATGTTGTATTGGTGAGAGTCTGACGAATCAGTTCTCTGGTCTTCCTGTCCACTTGAAGTTCTTCTAGCGTCTCAAACAGGGTCTGCCTGTCCACAGAATCATGTGCTTTCTTTAGGTCCACAAAGGTGACAATTGTGGGGTTGGATCTGCGGATCTTCAAAATCATCTCCAGATTCCATATCTGTTCAGCACATGAACGCCCTTTCCTAAAACCCGCTAGATATTCACCAATCAAATGGTCTGTTTGTTTCTCTAGTCTGTTCAGAAGAGCTTTAGATAGGATTTTATAGGCCACAGATAATAGGGATAAACCTCTATAGTTGTTTGGATCAGTTTTGTTACCTCTCTTGTGCAATGGATGTATTAACGCGCACTTCCAGTCCTGTGGGATCACTTCAGTTTCCCAAATTGCTTTTAAAATTGCGTGGATTCTTCTGGTGACCTCTTCCCCTCCGAGTATCAACATTTCAGCGGTAATACCGCCTTCTCCTGGTGCTTTGTTGTTTTTAAGAGATTGAATGATTTCTGCTGTTTCTTCCATTGTCGGTGGATGTGAATCTGGATTCGGTGCAGGCTTTTCAAAGTGCATTTTTTCTTTCGGTGGGTCACAATTGAGTAGGTCTTGGAAGTAATCTGCTAACATCTTGCAGTTTCCCTTGGTGTTTGTTTCTAGTGAGCCATCTGGTCTATTGAAACATATGCTAGGTGGTTGATAACTAGACAGACTCTCACGGAAGGTCTTATAGAAATTTCTGGTGTTGTTTTTTAGGAACTCCTGTTCTATCTCTATTAGTTTATTCCTGTCGTATGTCCGCTTCTCCCTGCGGATGACCTTAGCTGTTGATTTCTGGATCTTAAGGAATAATTCCCATCGTTCAGTTGTCTGATGTCCGTTCCATTTATTCCAGGCTTTAATTCTGTCTTCAATTGCTTTATCACAGGTTGTGTTCCACCATCCGTGTTTCCTTTTCCTTGGGGGCTGCCCTAACTTCTGTGCTGATGTCAGAATTGAGTTTCCTAAGTCCCTCCAGTAATTGGGATTTTGCTCTTTGATGGCCTGAAGAAATTCTTTGGCGTTCTGCTTGAGGTGCTCCGGATCCACTCTTAGTAATCTCTTAGTTTTTGGTTTGGATCTATTAGGCTGGAATTTCACTTTGATTTGGCTTAAGTAGTGATCAGAGTCAATCACTCCCCTGCGCACTCTAATATTTAGGATTTCACATATGTTCTGTTTGGACACTGCTACATGATCAATTTGGAATTCTCCTAGTGCTGGATTTGGTGATTTCCATGTTTTCTTCTTGTGTGGAGACCTGGTGAAATATGTAGACATGAGCCTCAAATTAAAGGATTTACAGCAATTTATCAGATGCTCACCATTCTGATTTGTTCTCCAATGTGCTGGATGATGACCAACTATGGATCTATACTTCTTTTCTCTACCAACCTGTGCGTTAAAGTCTCCGAGTAAAATTTTCACATGATGTTTAGGAATTTTGCTGATGGTTTCGTCAAGGAGTTCCAAAAAGTCTTCTACTTTCTGAGGGTTTTTCTTATTGTCATTGTTTATGGGAGCGTGGGCATTAATCAATGTGTATGCTTTGTTGCTTGATTTTATTGAGAGAAAGGAGATCCTTTCGGAGGGAGAAGTAAAGTTGAGTACTGAACTGGCTATTGTTTTTCTTCCAAAAAAACGCTGTTCCAAATTGTGATAAATTATCTCCAATTTTTATGGCTGGTTTCCCCTTATATATCCTAAAGTTTTCTGAATCAAAATGGTTTTCGTCTTGGAAACGTGTTTCCTGAATAGCTGCAATTTGAATATCAAATTTATTCAAGGTGTCAATTAACTGTTTAAGTTTCCCAGATTTGAGCAAAGTGTTCACATTGACTGTTCCGATGAAGTTCTTTTTCTTCGGGCGAAGATATTTTGAGAAGCTCCGACTCTTCTTCTTATTATTATCAGTGCTATTTTTTAAAATTATTTAAGGGGTACTCTCAGTTGTAGTCGACAAAACATCACATCTTTCAATTTTCGACAATTTGCAAAGTCCGGTTATTGTTTGTGTTCGAATCATTAACTTTCAGCTTTTCCGATGCCGCACAATCTACCCCGCCTCCAAACACTAGCCTGCGTGCTTATAAGAACGGAGTGCCGAGTTGCCGACCAAAAGAAACTGATTCGATATATCGATTTAAATCGAGGATTACTCGAAATCTCCTCCAGCTGTTGTGAACGCCAGCTGATCGATGAACTTTCAAGTAGGAAGTCATATTTGCCGGACTAAACACAAATGTGCCAATATTTTTTCTTAAACAGTTTTCAAATATTTAAGGAGTACGCGTACTCCCGCGTTCCCCCTGAAAAAGCACTGATTATTATTATTAGTATTATTATTAGAACCACAATAACACAGGTTATCGTAGATATGCTATATTCACACATACAAAGTACATGTGGCTGAAGGGACTGCGATATTCAAGCTTCTAATAGAAACAACAACAACACTGATAGACTGAAAGTTGACGTACGCCTTCTTGAAACTAAGCTTCACACATAGTTGTTGATAATTTGAATAAATTCTAAAAACAATGGAAAATAGTACCCCACTGATCTATTGAGCTATTCCCAAGTACCAAGCGTAGCGCGAGATACTGTATGTTACGCATCGTCCAGCCAAGGAAGAAAATATGACCCATTTATTAGCCAAGGGCTGCTCGTAGCTGTTCACATTCGGCTACCGTCAAATTATGCAACGTTTCTGTCTTTACTGTGTGATGGCTTGCAGCTCACTCAGGAGAGGTACTTATTTATTTATTTATTTATTTATTTATTTATTTATTTATTTATTTATTTATTTATTTATTTATCGTATGGCTTTTAGTGCCGGGAGTGTCCGAGGACATGTTCGGCTCGCCTGAGTCTGTAGCTGCTTCCAGCGGACACCCTAAAGGGTGAGCTACAAGTTCCGTTCAATTTCAAGTAGTTCCAACTTTCGCCACCAGATATCAATGATACCTACTGTCGACCAAAGTATTATGTGCACTCGAGTTTGAAGGTTGTTTGTGAAGTAACCAATAGACCTACATAAAATCCAATAACATCATCATTTTCGTCGTTCTATTGACGTTAGTTCATGTAGGTTTGGAATTTTTAATTTATATTTTAATATTTTTTATCGCAGTTGGAACACAAAATGTGCCCATTTTTAAGCGTGTTTCAACCATGCGTCACATTTAAGAATTATTATCTCAAAACGCCGTCATCAGATCGAATGCAAATTTTAACACAATATACATTGGAATGTTGTATAACTGGTTTATTAATTTCAAAATGTTGTGTGTCCAAGAAACAAAGTTGTTATCATTTTTGTAAGGTAACTTTTTCTCGGCTCAGGGTGGTTGGAAAATATAGCTCTTGGTCGCGTTGTAATCCTTATTCATCAAGAAGTTATGGTTTATGACTGTGAAATACGTAAATTAATTCACTTATTTTATATCGGTTTGTATTTGTTCGTGGAAATAAGGCATGATACACCAGCCAGCCGCTCAGGGGTAAGCTGTACTGCGTTGCTGAGATGGAGCCCATAACTGCCGAGCGAGGCGAGGTCGTATTTCCCCGTTCAAATATAAACCGATATAAAATAAGTGAATTAATTTACGTATTTTAAAGTCATACAGCATAACTTTTTGATGTATAAGGAGTACAACGCGACCAAGAACTACATATTCCAACCACCCCAAGCCGAGAAAACGTTACCTTACACAAATGATAACAACTTTGTTTCTTGGACACGAAAAAAATTGAAATTAATAAACCAGTTAAATAACGTTCCAATGTATATTGTGTGAACATTTGGATTCGATCTGATGACGAGTTTGTGAGATAATAATTCTTAAATGTGACGCATGGTTGAAACACGCTTAAAAACGGGTACTTTTTGTGTTCCAACTGCGATAAAAAAATATTAAAATATAAACTAATAATTCCAAACCTACATGAACTCACGTAAAATAGAACGACGAAAATGATGATGTTATTGGATTTTATGTATGTCTATTGGTTACTTCACAAACAACCTTCAAACTCGAGTACACATAATACTTTGGTCGACAGTAGTGACGAACGTTGGAACTTTGATAAAGCGTTCTGACGAAATCTAACCTAACAAATTTTGCTTTACACAAGTTTAGTCTGTGAAAGGATCTTTTACATGCCATAAATCTATGACATCAGGAGAGGTAGAAGTAAACCACCTTGATTTGACACAACATTGACCGGATCGTACCGATAACATAAGTTAAAATATTTGTAATTGTTTATTCTAAATATATACATAACCTAATAATGTTTATGTCTCTCTTAACTACTGTGGCTTTTAGAGACGCCAGTCTGTCGGAAGTTTGCCCCTAAGGGGATCTTTAACGTGCCAGTAAATCTACCGACTAGGCTTCCTCAGATTTGCACACCCTCAAATGCCAACTGACTACGCGAGCAAATATTTCCGTTGCAGTACTGATAATTGACAGTGATTTCGACTCTCAGAATATGACTCAAAGCATGAAAATCATATACCGTATTGGCCAGAAAATAAACCGCTCTATTTATTAAAATTATTTGGGTAAAATATCTGGGTGCGACTTAAATTCGCTACCTACACATTTATAATTATGTCAAGTAGTGCTCATTAGCAATAACAAAGCAACAACACCGTCTGTAAGAGAAACAGGCGGCATTTAATGGAAAACAATGCGAGCCTTTGTTTTGGCGTTGAAATTGTTATTCGGTAACACGGTATTGTTTCGTAACTTGAATAATCTACGGTAGCTAAGTTTCAGTAAGAACTGAACAAGTGGTTACATTTGTAACTGTTGCCTTTTATTCGATCGTTCCGTTGGACATATTAAGCAGTAAAGTTGCGTACACATCAGGGGTAAAGACCATTTTTGCTTCATGGTCCACCATATCATAAAGTCCATCATTAAAGGGTTCAAGAAATGCTGCACAGCAAATGCGTTGGATGGCAGCGAGGATGATGTTTTGTGGGACAAGGATGAAGGAAGGGAGGAGAATGAAGAACATTGTGAGAGTGCTGAAGTGAATAATGACAGTGATGACAGTGAATAAGACAATAATGGTATTGTGTTAGTTGCCAGTGTTGTGTTTCACACGTCAGCAAAAGAATGTTTACAATTTGTTACTTACTTACTTTTACTCTCCTGGCTCCACAGACCACAGTCTCGGTTCTTGGTCTCGTCAAGTAGCCTCCTCCAACTCGTTCATTCATTCATTGGCATCTTCCTTTCGTGCTCCTAGTACTGGATGTCCTTGGCTACCTGGTCTCTCCATCTCATTTTTGGTCTGCCTATAGGTCTTCGTCCATCTGGCTTTTTCTCACTCACTTCTCGCAGTCTAGATCCCTCTTCTCTCCTATACACGTGGCCAGCCTTCTTGTCTTAGCTTCCGCAACAACATCGGGTTCATTATACAACACCTTTAGTTCCTTGATCTTTCTTCTTCGCCATTCACTTGCTTCACAAATTGATCCAAAATCTTTCTGAGAATTCTATTTTCAAAAACCTTTATCTTTCCCTCTGTGCATTTGCATAATCTCAATGTTTCTGCACGATGTGGTAATACTGGTCTAATTATAGTTTTATATATTCGTAGTTTGGTCCATCTTGATAACAATTTGGTTGTAAGTAGTTTGTTAACTGAATATGTTGCTCTGGAAGCAGCTTTAATTCTCGCTTCTATCTCCTGCTCTTCTACGTTTCTATTGTTGATTAGTGTCCCCAGGTATTTGAACTCGTCTACCTCTTCAAGCACATGGTTATCAATTTAAAAGTACCTTGTCTTCTTGTCATGTAATTTCTCTCTACCTTCATGAATTTTGATTTTTCATCATTCACTTCTAGTCCAACTTCCTCTGCTTTTTTTTTGAAAAACGTTTTTGCCAGTCATTTTATGTCTTCCGAATTTTCAGGAATTATTGCTACATCATCTGCGAATGTTAATATATACATGAAAATAAATATGGCTTTCCGGATGAGGCCTATTTTCGGGCATAAACATCTTTCCTTATTCCTCTTCGAATGTTAAGGGTGCGGCTTATTTTCTGGCCAATACGGTATTATCAATAATTAGCCAAGTAGAAATGTTAAGACCAGAATTTGGTCTCCTCCTGAATTAATAGGGATACCAGATTGGCCAAGAGTAGAATTAAAATCTATATATTACATTCAATTGTCCTCACGAGGTTTAGTTCATACCATTACAATCAAGGTCAACCAAAACACTTCATGGTTGAGCCGAGAATAGAACTAAGGCCGTCTGAGCAGAAAGCGACCACTAGACCACTACGGCGGTAGAATACCATTTCTCAAGTTTAGTGGATCAATCTACGCGATACAAAATAACTTACAAGGTTCGGAATGATGAAAGTTCTTAAATATTTTTATTGGAAGAAATGTATTAAAATGTAGTAATGCCAAATATATTTGAATCGAGAACTTGCTTTCTCAAAGTCAAACCCAAACGCCGGAGGACGTTTCTTCTCGTTATATTTACGGAGAGCAGCTTCGTGCCTTCTTTGAGAAGGCTTGGCTCAACCCAACTCAATCTCCTCTCGGCAATATATCGATAGCATACAATGAAACCGACATTTCTGTCTTGTGTTCGTAGGGGATTGGTCGGCGTCTTCACACAGGGATATTTCAAGGAAGTAGTTCACAACTGAACGGATCACCGACCATATAAGAGACAGAGGAAACACGTTATTGTTCAGCAATCACTTGACTTTTGAGGATCAATCCCTGCTGTTTCTCAGAGTTCAAGCTCATATATTGGAACGGGGTGCACTCAGCCTTGTGAGGACAATTGAAAAGCTGTGAGGCAGCGCCCCGGTTATGAAAGCCAACATTAACGGCCGAGGGGATCCGATGCTCTGAGTACGCGTCATCCCAATGTCTGCAGGTCAAATGGCTGAGTAGCGGTCACTTGGTAGGCCTAGACCCTTTATGAGCTGTAGTTCCAGGGATTATGTTCATACATGGAGCGGCAAAATGATCTGACGGTTTTTAAATCACAACAACACAAACATTTTAAATGATATAAAGTCTTTTATTACTTATAACAGCAAGGTGTACATGTCAGTTAATGGAAAACATGAAAGAACAATGGATTTTAACTTTTACGATTTGAAGATAACGTCTTTCAAATTATGCCCATCTTTTGCCATGCATTCTTCCAGTCTTGCACTGAAGCTTTGCATAGTCATTAGGCTTCAACTGCTGGACAGTAACCATTTTATACGGATGAAAATGCAAATCGAAACGCAATATTCGTCTCACTGTTCGATCAGACATTTGCAAAGCAGCAGCTTGTTTACGAGCTGGCCGCCGTGGACTGGTTTCCACAGCTTGTCTCACTCGCTCAATATTTTCTGGTGTCCTGGCAGACCTTGGACGGCCTGTCGACGTACGTTTTAAGGCTGAACCTGTAGCTATAAAATTACTCACGCATAACAAAATTGTGTTACGAGATGGAACGCGTCCTCTTCGACCCACATTAAAGTGTTGACGGAACTGACGCTGAGTGACGACTCAAGACTCGCCACTTTAAAAAATTCCTCGACAACAAACGCACGTTGTTCACCTGTCCACAGCTCCATGGCTACTGAAATGGCATCACGTAGGCTCATCATCGCGCCAATCCCCACTACCCCCCACCACTAACTCGCTCAGCCGTACAACGACATAAACCGTCAGATCTTTTTGCCGCACGACAAAAGATGGGCATCATTTGAAAGACGTTATCTTCAAATCTTAAAAGTTAAAATCTATTGTTCTTTCATGTTTTCCATTAATTGACATGTACACCTTGCTGTTATCATACTAATATATAACAAGATGTTCAGTAAAGAACATATAGCCTACTTTCTCCTAAATGTATGAGTATAGTTATAACTCGTTGTTATTATCAAAGAGTATAATATAACTATTCTTTGTTGAAGACCATAGAAACGATTTACCTCTACCAAACGCCACAACCTAGATAAAAACTGCTACCATCATTGAAGAAAGAAAGATAAGAAGTATATCAAGAATGTTATGGATCTGGAGACATAATCGACCGGACTGGCTGCGTGGCTCAGCGGTAACGTTCTCGCTTGCTGGGCCCTAGGTTGCAGGTTCGTATCCTGGCGCAGTCAGCTGGCATTTGAGGGTGCACAAATGCGAGGGAGCCGTGTCAGTACATTTACTGGCACGTTAAAGATCCCCTTCGGGCCAAAATTCCGGCACCCCGGTGTCTCTAAAAGCAGCAGTAGTTAAAAGGGATGTAAAACCAATAACATTATTATTATTATTATTATTATTACTATTACATATACGACCTGCCGTGGGCAACATCCAACTTTGAGTTGAGGCATGTCTTTACACGTCTGGTTGTGCATGGCTTTCACAACCCTAATTGAATTAACAAATCTTTCCATGACCCTACAGAGACGTGTGTATACAAACTATGTGGATATCTTCGATTGCTATTTGCCTGAAATAAAAGTAGTAATTAATAACCTGAACTAACACCAACTATGTGAAATCGTTTTGTTCTTTACTTCAAATAACATTTTCAAGTAACGCAAAATAGGCTGTTACAAACCCTTTAAAATAAAAAGTAAAAATGTATCGTAGTATCATCTTGTCATTCTTCAAATTCGATGCGCATAGAATGCCAATGGTGTAGTAATCAATGGAGCCCCACGTAGACTAGTCGTGACATCTAGTGGTGAAATATCGATCAATATAATCCTAACAGAGCGAGTGCATTCTAGCGGCCAGAAGAAGAAACTTTTCAATAAAATCTGGAAGTTAATCTAGTTACCTTTTTGGCAGCTAGATGTCTCGAGTAAATCTGCTGGCGAATTATGTTTTAATTAAATATATATTTTACACCATAATATGCACAATATAACGCTTAATTTTAAAACATCTGAGTCATTACAAAACAATAAACATATAACATTTCAAGCAAAAAACCTAGCTCTGATCGGGTTTGAACCATAGGCATTTGAGCGATAGGCTAACGCTCTACCACTGAGCTAATTGTGTCAACGAATATCGTTCTATATAAAATGACTTACATAGAACTTGTTAGCAAATAATGATTTATACTAAACGATTTCATCACTGGAGTATATTATTTATATGTAAAGCATTTCATACAAAGTTTATTTATTTTGTATCAGTACGCTATATTGCATGCAATACTCAAATTAGTGAAATATAAGTCAGGCACAAGATATCCGCTGCCATCTTGTCTTATTAGTGAATCAGCTCAGCTTTTTAAAATCACGTCTGCACTATAGTATTACAAAATAAACTTTTAATTTCGAACGTGCCTCTTCCTTTAGAACAGTTAAAACGATTCTCGGCACGATAATCGGAACTGGTGGGTCCCATGATATGGATTATAAAGTTTGCATAATTCGCACGGCCGCCATCCTGAAATGGTATGGCGGACGACCTTGTAGTTTGGTCACAAGCCGCATCCTATACGAAGGTATGTTGTTACCAAATTTGGTAGAGATCGGATGATTTGGTTAGTCGTTATTTGATTTTACGTTTTGAACGTTTGAGTGGCCGCCATTCAGTTTTAGTAAAGATGGCGGCGATATAAAACATGACTCTGAGGTGTACTTTGCTAGTGCTACCTTTGTACCAAATTTCGTGCAATTCGCATTCACCGTGTTCGAATTGATAGGGGGGGGGGCAGACATTCAGAGTACACACACTCATACACACACAGACACAGACACACACACACACACAGACTCACACACACACATACACACACACACACAGACTCACACACACACACATACACACACACAGACAGACACACTTTTTTCGCCCTGTGTTGATCTCATAAGTCTACTTTCATTTTTTGCAAAAATCGAAAGTAGGCTAATGAGATGGTGTGTGTCTGTCTGTCTGTCTGTTACTCAATAACGCAAGAACCACTGGTCCCATTTAAATGAAATTTTGCATGGATGTAGCTGATTTACCAGGTTTACATATAGGATACTTTTGATTTCGAAATTTTGCACTATTAAAAATGGCGACCATTTTAGTGACGTCACTAGACCCTTTGGTTTCAAAATTTCATATTTCCATATCAAATAAAAAGAGAACGGTAGGAAATAACAAACTATTGATGGCACATATGATCTTTGAAATTTAATTTCCTATCCGAAAGGTCCTTATCACTTTTCGTGTATCTCCAACAGTTAGCGAGTAAAACCGACATTTGTGACGTCACTACACCCTTCGGTTTCAAAATTTCATATTTCATTTTCAAATAAAAAGAGAACGCTAAGAAATAGCAAACTTTTGATGGTATACATGAGCTTTAACATTTAATTTTCTATCCGAAACGTCCTTATCACTTTTCGTATATCTCCAACGGTTAGCGAGTAAAACCAAAATCTGTGAAATAAAACACGGTCAACACCGAGCGGTGCAGTAGGTCTCTCTATATAGAAAAATGAAAATGTGTGTGTTTTTCTCTGAATTTCTACGGAAATTTGAGTTGTTTACGCGTTTCAGACTGTTTTATGATGGATGCGCGCGAAAATAAATATTTTGTCTGTCTGTCTGTTTGTGTGTCTGTGGACAAATTTGTTCCCTTATAACTCGAGAACGGCTGGGTGTATCAACGTAAAATTTAGTACTGATATCCATCAGAGGCACGACACTAATCATTGATGTAACTCTTCTCCGTACCTCTCATAAAAGGGGGCCTACCCCCTTAAAATACATGCTGAAATAGGCGTAGAAGGACGAGACAAAACTCATTTTCAGACCCTCAATGTGAGAGACAAAACTCGGGTCCCCGAAAACCACATTTTAAGGACCGAAGACCAACCGTTTTTGAGATATTCCCAGAAAACTAATTTAATTTAATAAACTACTGAACGAATGCAAGCCAGTAACCATGCCAACGGATTCTCAGAGGTCAATCTATTGCTGTAAGACGCAATGCAATTCCATTAATTACATTAGTGTGAACGTTTGCAAACGGCTAGAAGGTTATCACGGAACCAAATTAAGCCGTAAAATTCATCAATACGTATAATGCGCTTAAGGGGATCAAGGGGTACTCTAGAATTTTTTCACGCGATTTACACCTCCGGGTGTGGGACGGCAGGTCTATTATATTCCTATCCCCATATTATTCATTCATTCATTCATTTCGTATAGGCCATCTATGGACAGCGTCATTCCAACCGTCTCCTACTGGCTTTGATGTTTGCCCTGTATGCCCGCATTCGTTCTCGGTGGACTTCCTTCCGTTCCTGGGTCCAAATCTTTCCCGTTTTCAGCTTCGGTTTTTCTTGGAAACCTTTACAAGCTTGAAGTTTCCCTTTGAGTGGGGCGCGCTCCTGAATGTCTGTTGGTGTAATCCCCACTTTTTTCAGATCTTTATCCAGTTCAATAAACCAGGCCCATTTTGTTTTCCTCTCCTGAAAGTAAGTTATGTTGCGGTTGGTCAGTCTCGCAGGGCTCATTCGTTTCACATGCCCAAAAAATGGTAACCTTCTCTTCCGGATGACGTTGCTTATCTTCTCCACATGAGTATATAGGTCATGGTTATGCCGTCTTCTGTACTCCCCATTGTCTTTGATGGAACCCAATATCATTCTCAAAATTTTCCTTTCTTTGGCCTCCAGTTTCTCGACCAAGCCTTTTTTGTTCATCGTGAGGCATTCAGAAGCATGCAAGACCTCCGGACGGATGACACTGCAGTAATGTTTTAGTTTTGCGTTGAAGGATATTGACCTCTTCTTATAGATGTCCTTAGTTAAATGGTAGGCCATTTACATTTTGCTCATGCGTGATGTGAATGCTTCTTTCTCTGATAATATCCCTTCCCTGACCCGTCCTGAAAAGAAAAGTACATGGCCATTGGCTGAATTAAAAATATAAAAAATAGGTGTTATAATTTCTCCCTATATTATATTATTATTAGTATTATATTATGGCGTACAACGACGAGATAAATCCCCTCGGTGCCAGCAACAAAACTCGGGGGCCCTAAAGGGTCCTCGAAAACTACATTATAAGGCTCTAAATCCAACAGTTTCTGAAACATTCCCAGAAAACTAATTTAATTTAATTTAACAAACTAATGAAGGAATGCAAATCGGTAACCATGAGAACATTATCTCAAGGGGTGGCATACAACTTTCCTTCTATTTCTGTAAGAAGCAATGTCACTCCATTTATTACATTTCTGTGAAAGTTTGCAAATGGCTATAAGGTTATCACGGAACTAACGTAGACCGTATAATTCATCAATGCAATTAAGGGGGTGAAGGGGTAACCTAGATTTTTTTCATGCAATTTCATGTTCGACATATAGTACAGAAGGTCTATTATATCTCCAAACAGCAACATTATTTTCAAAAATTCCTGAATTGAACTAGCATTTTTTGCGGCTTATAGGAATTTGAGCAATTTGAGTCTAGAGAACCTGAATTTTCATGCACCACAAGCCTTTATAATTTATGAAAGGGGTCTTCCTGTGTATGGGCACCTAGCACAACGTAGAGGGTCAGTTTTTATGTGACGTGTATTGCGTTTCGTCTACAAGACTTTCAATTCTATTTCATGTCAGGAAGTACACGTTAGGTGAATTTAGTCTGAGAGCACATTTTAACTAATTTTTTTTCGACATACGGGTTCATCATAAGGATGATTTTATTTGATACTGTGTGGTAGATATACCCATATTTGGATATCTGGGTAATATTTTGTAGACAATAGAATTGTCTGTCTGTCTTTCTGTGTATCTTTATGTACGCCTATACCTCGTGTTCGGATGCTTGGTGCATCGTAAAATTAGGTATGGTAACCATGAGAGTCAATACACCAATAATTTATAAAACTCTTCACCGTACTTTTCATACAGTAGAAGGGTGGATATAGAGAAAAACTTCTCAATATATGCTAAAATAGGCGAAATATAAAAATTATCCTAGAAGGACGACCAAAGCATATGTTGCGCTTCTTAATGTGAGACCCAAAATTCTGGAATCTATAAAGGGTCTCCGAAAACTACATTTTAAGGGCCTTAAATAAACAGTGTGTGTGTGATATTCCCAGTAAACTAACTTCTTTCTGATAAACTTGAAGGAATGACAAACTGCTAACCATTGCACCAGTAGCTCAATTGATAATATCTGGTGTTAACAACGAACACCTTTCGAAGAACGGGTACTTCTGTTAGTAAGTAATAAAATAGTTTGTATAATTTAAAATGTTTGTGTTGTTGTAATTTAAAAACCGTCAGATCTTTTTGCCGCTCCCTGTATTTGGGAGAATCAAGACTTCCCAAAGAAGTGCAAACAGGACCTCAAGAGTGCCAACCAACAATGCTATTTACTACGCCACGAATCGAATTTTTAAATGATTGTTTTGCATTGTAAGTGTAATTAGATTTTATATCAAACTCGCGTAGAATTAGTTAATAGCATATGAATCATATATACACATTTATGGTTGGTTGGTTCCTTAGTTTAGGGGCTGCGACAACAGCCCCGTGTACTTTGGCTGTGTGTAGAATCTGTCTGATGACCGGTGCTGATTGTGATGGCTGTATTAGTGTGTGTTATCTGTTTCATAATTCAAGTAACGACTGCAGACAGTATTTTCAACCAGTTTCTACTTTTACTACCAAATGCTACCGGCCACGACACCAAGCTTGCGGGCTTGGCTACTATATGGCATCGCAGTCGGCACCTGGTGGCGAACGTTGGAAATAATAGAGCGTTATCAAATCTAACCTACACATTTCGGGTTCACACAAGTACAGTTAGTGGATGGTTCTTTTTCATGCCATAAATCTATGACATGGGACAGCCGACTTTACTTCCCCTCCGAAGGAAGGCATACTGAGGTTTTTATAACGCTCTTAAAAATTCGACCACTTTGGCCGGGTTTGAATCTGCGACCTTGGGCATAGAAGCTCAGCATGCTACCAACTACGCCACCGAGTCATAATACAAGAACTGAGACTTCAAGATACCTTTCGTTCCTTCCCTCAAAACTACATATGTTTTTTTAGTTACACTCTACTTCCATTCTCCCCTCAATTTATTGGTATCTGGGGCAAATTACGTCAATAGCAAAAATAAACGACAGATCGATATCAGGCCAGATGCTGTAGTAATTTCATGGCCCGTGACTTTGTCATTGTTTGAGTCTTCATTCTTTTGACTGATTTGATGCAGCCTTCCATGCCTCCCTGTCCTGAGATAATTGTTTCATCTCCACACAGCTACCACACCTTACATCCAAAGCAATCTTTTTAACATAATCTAACCTTGGTCTACCCCTATAGTTCTTGTCCTCAACCCTTCCTTCCATAACAATGTTTGGATATCTTAGTATGTCCTACCATTCTATCATTTCTCTTGATGGGGGCGTGGTGGTGCAGCGGTCAAGATATTTGCTTGTCATCAAGGTATTTCGTGTTCGATTCCCGGTCAATACATGTGAGATTTTTGAACTGAAATACCATGTCCTGTGGTTCAGGTTCCACGTTAAAAAGAGGTCTCGTGGATGATGATCACTAGATTAACGCTCACGTAAAACTACAAGCCTCCTTCATTTCGCTTCTTCTCTTCATTAGCAGCCACCAGAAGCATCTCTCCTCTCCCACTCGTCTTAACACCTCTTCATTTGTTACTTTATCTACCCATCTGATCTTCATCATTCTCCCGTAACACCACATTTCAAACGCTTCTATTATCCTATTTTCTGCTGCGCCAACAGTCCAAGTTTCACTTCCATAGAGCGCCACGCTCCAGACAAAGGCTTTCAAAAATGACTTCCTAACACCTAGATACTACTACTAATTATTGAAGGGAAAGTTCACGGAAAAAGGTCTATTGGAAGACGAAGAAACTTGTGGCTGAAGGATATCCGAAGTTGGCATAGTTGCACATCAGAAGAGGTCTTTCATGCAGTAACGTCTAGATTACAGCTAGCTATGCGGATAGTCAACCTCCGTTCAGAGACGACGTCTTAAGAAGAACAATACCTAGATCTAAATTTGATATCTACGAATTTCTTTTCTGTAGAAATGCTTTCCTCGCCTGAGCCAACCTACTTTTTGTATCCCCTTTGCTTCGTCCATCACTGGTTATTTTACGTCCTAAGTAACAGAAGACAGTCTCCTACTTCCTTTTGCTTTTTGCCGGCCAATTTCTGATTTATTTCAGCTGCTTTCCATTATTTTTGTTTTATATTTATTGATTTTCATCATGAATTATTTCCTCAACACCCCCCAGGGGCTCACATCTAGTAGGACGTGGTTGGCGACCACGGGGCCCCAGCTGAGTCCGGCATTGCTTCCATTTACTTGTGCCGGCCTCCTCTCCGTCTTCTTTCCTGTCGACCTCACTTGGTCAACTCTTGTTCTCTCCTGACCCCGACGGTATTAGGGTATCCGAGGCCTAGGGAGTCTCTTACTTTCCCGCCATAATTGGCCCTTGTCTCATCTTTTCTGATACCCTCCTTCTGCGAGGGGTCAGCCTTCTTTTTCTTTTCATGTTATCTCCTGCCTTCTGCTCAAGGCCCTCAAGGAGGCAGGGTGTATGTAGTCCCACCACTTCTGGTGCACCCTGGATATTGCTACACCCTCAGGGGCTGACGGCTGGTGAGTTCGGGAGTTGACGACCCCGAGGGATTCCTGAGCTGGGTCCGGTTTTCTCCCTTTTTTCCATTAACTCTGGGGTGGACCCTCTCCTGTCTCAGTTTCCTATCTGTCTTTCATGGCTCTCCTTTCTTCCAAGTCCCTCAATCTACATTCTTCGAGGTTTGAGGGCATTTCTTTTCTTCCTGTTCTTTGTTTGCCTTATTCTTCTTTTGTTTTCCATTTCTTCTTCTAGTATATAAGTTAGTAGTTAGGTTTAGGTATAGTTTACTTCTCATTACCATCTTCACGATCACCCAAACAATTAGGGGCCGATAACCTAGATGTTAGGTCCCTTAAAACAACAATTATCATCGTCATCTTTCCTCAAGACGGAGTCCATACCATTTAAAAACTCATTTAAATTCTTTGGTGAATCGGTTAAAATGACGATGTCATCAATGTTGAAATTATTTGTCCTGAAATCATTACCCCTACTTTGAATTTTTCTCTTTTTCCCTTCATTGCTTGTTCAATGCACAGTGAATTTATCTGAATGTAAGCTAGCATGCCATGATCGGAACTAAATCAGGCTGCTCATTGCATTGCAGCTTATTGTTCCTCACTTTGAAGCCCTAGGTACATTAAATGGATAGTGCACTAAGATGTCCATTGCACTAAGACGTAGATTCAAACAGCTCTCGTTAATTGGACGATATTTCGTCGCCAGTCACGGAGCACAAGTGAGGACAGGGATTGCTAATGAACGCCCCCTCTGGCCAAGACAGTAATTGCCTGCTGTATTTTCTCTCGAGCAAGGGAAGCAGTGGTCACTTTAAGAAGAGTACTTAACTCACAGCCAGGAGGGACAGTAGCTTTGTTAGATATCCTATGCGTGAAAAACAGGTAGGGGAAGAAAGCCAGGTCAGGGTATTGGGGGAGAACTGCAGGTATAGATTCAAATCAAAGCAATACAGGTAGAAGTTACGGGAGGTATTTAAATTTAGACGAATTCATTCATTATTTATTTTCACATTAACCAAATTTTACGTATGACCAGGATAAAAGGCAATTCACCTACACATAGCGTACCTTGACCTACTGACAGAAACAGAGCAAATATACAGGGTGTCTTTTATGTACTTTTGGAAAATGATAGGTGGTCTAGGGGACGGGTATAGAAGTAATTTGAGATAGGGAACTTGGGGTCGGAGCGGCCTCCTTAACCCCTAAAATAAGGATAAACTCTATTTGCCAACAGAGCTGGAGAGTATTTTCTTCTCTAGTGGTCAATCCTCGGATTCTTCTTGGTCGTAGTTCGATTTCAAACGCCGTGAACCTACACGCTATTCTGTTAACAACACCCCGCCATATACCGCAGTCTTCTGCTGAGTGCATTAATTTCGGAAGTGGAAAATTAGTCAAACTCCTTATAAGGTCAAGGTACTGGTTTGAGGTGCGTACCCTCAGCCGTTTTCCGTCATCTTCACCCTGGATGATACACTTCTCAATGCCGTCTAGCCGGATGACATGGCCGAAAATCTTAGCATCTGCCTTTGAATGTTTAGGAGTAAGCGTGCTTTAGGAGCAATCCTTATCTCCTTCCGAATAGATTCATTTGTTCTTCTTGCTACCCACGATATTCGTAGCATTCTTCGATAACACGTCATCTCCATGGCTTCGATTCTCCTACGGCATGCAGCATTTATGGTCCAGGACTCCGAGCCATACGTGACGATAGGAAATACCAAAGCTTGAACCAGTCGCTTCTTTGTTTCCTTGATAATATGATGATCTCTCCATATTCTTGTTAGACTAGACAGTGCTTTCTTAGTCATACCTATTCTTCTTTTAATTTCTGCGTCACAGTTTCCCTTAATGGAAATTCGAACTCCTAGGAAGACTATTTCTTCCTTGAGATCGATATCCGAGGATTTGTTTGCAGCAAATCTCCACTCTTAACGTCTTTCCTCTTAATTTCTCCGAAGTTCGTGTAGCCCACATCTTCCTTAACTTGATCCCTATATCTCAGGCGTGGTCTTCCTCTAGGCCTTTTCCCATAAACATACCCCTGTATGACTGTCTTCAGGATTCCTTCATGACTCAATAGAAGGCCTGTAACTTGTATTCTTCTTTTAACAACTGATTTCTACAAACTTCTCTTCTCATCCACTCTTTTCAAGGCCTCTTCATTTGTAACCTTCTCAATCCATTTTATTTTGAGCATGCGCCTGTAGCACCACATCTCAAAAGAATGTAGCTTCTTCTCTTCCACAGTCCCCAGAGTCCAGGTTTCACAGATGTAGCACGCCACACTCCAGACATATGCTTTCAGAAACCTTATAAATAGGTCAGCGAAATCAGAGTTTCAATACTCCATGGATTACTGTAGTATTATACAGTACAACTCACGGACAACAAGCACCTGAGAAGGGCACTCTATTGACCTAAATACCCTACCCAACACCTTCGCAAAACAATGGGTCAGCACCAATAGCCACAGCAACAACAATCGGCTCACTTAAAATCGTTACGAAAGGACCACAAGCCACCTTTTACCAATACTACCAACCTACCTATACTAAAATAAAAACCTATCGACATTGCCGCTGTAAAATGCCATATTATAACACCTGAATCGTAGCTCCGAACTGGAGTTCATTAGCCATGTTTGTAGACCGCAATCCAGGCCAGAGCAGCAATAAACGATAGAAATGGTATTAGTAGCCTACTCTCTAACCCTCACCTCGAACTGATTAAAAGTGAAAAAATTATAATCACAAAAAACGAAAAAATTCCCTATCGTATCGAAAAACACAACACCTCATTGTAATTAATGAATTGGCAGAATAAAACTTATCTATCCCCAAATAAAAGTTCAAAAATTAACCTCGCTATTATTAAACTCAAATAACATAAGAGAAAAGGAAAAGGAGCCCTAAAGGGCTCCGGTCTCTAATCCTTTTCACATCGCCCTGGCGATACGACAGTCTGAGAGTTCTACTACTTTCCTGATTTCAAGGCTGATGTTCTTAGAAGTTAAGATCATTATTTTTATTTTTGTTGAAGGCAGCTTTTGCTTGAGCAATTCTACTTCGTACTTCTGTTTTGCTCCGTCCATACCTACTGAACCTACTGCCTAGATACATAAACCAGTCAACTTGTTCAAGTATATTACTACCTATGTTAATTCGAAACTTGGCTTGCTCTTGTTTGTCAGATACCATCACTTTTGTTTTGGATTTATTTATCAATTCTTCTTCTTTGGACGTTTGGGCCACCTATGGAGCACGGTGCTTGTGCTTTAGTTGTTGTCTGCCACTTCTGGTGTTTATGGTGGATTGTTTGCCGGCTGCTTTTTTGTTGGAATCTTGAGCCTTTCTATTGGACCAGTAATCTTTCATTTTCTTGCTGAAGTCTATCTTACGTTCCTCCTTGTCAATTCAGTATCGTAGATACAGTTTGACTAACATCGTCGATACTGAACTAACAAGCGAAGAAACAATTCTCCAATCCATTAATAGCCTACACCACTCAATCAAATTCACTAAGGAATACGAAACCGATCGGAAAATAAATTATCTCGACATTGAACGCAAAGACAACGAGCTTTCGTATTCCATATTCCGGAAAGCCACACAAACCTCGGATGCAATCGATAGTCAGTCTAATCACCCCAGTACGCATAAACTAGCGGGGCTCAATTCAATGGTGCTTAGGGCTTTAAACATACCCATCTCAAAAGGCAATTATATTAAGGAAATAAGAATTATCAATCAAATAGCAAAGGAAAACAATTTCCCGCCAAACAAACTTGACCAAATTGTAGCCAAACATAAAAATAAAGATGATATGATTCCAAAGCCGGACAATAATGAGATAAAATTCGCTCGCTTCAACTATGCGAATACAAACACATGTAAAATCACTAATCTGTTCAAAAAGCAACGCATAAAAATAACATTCACAACGAATAACACAACCGGTAGGCATCTGCAAAATAGTAATCTAAAAAACAAGACCCGTATTCTAAGTCAGGGGTATATTCTATCACGTGCCAAGATACTGGTTGTCAAGCCAATTACATCGGACAGAGTGGAAGACGAGTAGATACACGTTACCAGGAACATAGAAATGCGATAAAATACGGAACACATTCAGCCGTACGCGAACACATGTGCGAGGCGGGACACAGTTTCACTAACATTGAAACCGACCTAAAAATAATTCATCAAGAATTGAAAGGCAGAGCTCTTGACATAAAGGAAGCAATCGATATACACCTAGCCAAAAGATACAACACCAATAATCTAAATGAACACACTTTCATGGAGAGCTCACCCCTCTTCAATCTACTAAAGAACACACCCTGTCGGCAACAAGACACAACATAACGATACAACCAATCTAGATAAAAAGGGGGGGGGGGGAATAGGTAAATATTATTTGGATCAGGATGTACGATGTACTTTCTTCTTCAATAAACCTAGGCCGGAATTCGCGGCAGTATTAAAGGTGCCCTGACATCCTCAGAGACTGGCAGTGTTTTTATAGGGCTACTAGCTTATGTGTGGAGAGGATTGATCCATGGTCTTTAATAGTTGAAGAACTTCCTAATACAATAACATACATCTTGTCTAGACTTGACAACACAGCATAAGTACACATGCATTTACTACAGACAGTACATAGGAATACGGGGCGGGGGAGGGAAAACCAGTTCACCGAGATAACATTCCAACTCAGTACCCTGTCACGAGTGCACGGATGAAGTTGAACTTGCTCGCGGCTGCAGTGTGGAAGACTTCCGGGCAGATAAGTAACCTATACCATCAAAATTGACCATTTATAATCATCTAGTCACCCCAAACAGACAGATTTCCGGAATTCTGTGACCAAACGTCATATAGATCACAACTAACATATACCGACAAGTTGAAATACCAATACTGCAACTAAATAAGTGTAAATATTGTAAATATTTTCACACATATTTTCAAACATACATGTATGTAGATTTTATAGCCTAAGTGTATTAGATCTGATGATGATCGCTTGACGATCGAAACTGGTCATCCTATAGTATTTATTAATCTCATGTAATTTTTTTCAGGATTAGGGTGTAACCCAACTCATTTGGGTACATTCGTGTTGACCGACTGAAAAGCACCAAACTTCTGTGAATTATTTATTTATTTATATTTACATACTAGATATCCGGCCCGGCTTCACACGGGAACTATGTCCTACTAGGAGAAAGTACAGTAGGCTATACGTTTTTTACAGAACATCATGTTTATATTAAGAAATTACGTATTTTAGCGAGGAACTAGAGTAAACGTCATTTCCGCTAGCCGAGGAAACAACGACAGCTTGGGTTTTAGGGCGGGACACATTCCAACACCACAACACAAGTTTTTCTTTCTTGATTTCTTTATGTCTATTGTCTAATAGAGAGGAAACAAAAGTGATATAATTAATCGGACGCAAGGGTGTGGAAAATTATAAGGAAATTAATCTTAGCAATGAGCTAGGCAAAAAATAAATATACAGTTATTAAGCGAATGGTGGTCAGCTTAATATGACGCATGAAATAAAATTTGATACGTTTTGAAGGTTTTCGGCATTCCTTAAACCCTCCATCGCTGCGTCACGAACCTAATCTGACTATCTGGGTGGGAAGCTACTACTATACTCACCCCCAGATAACGGCGATAGCAGAAACATTTCTTGTATTAGGTAAATTAATTTCTTCTCACTGATAAGAAAATGTGTGACAAGTCAGTTCCCTTTAAAATTATATTTGAAAATCTCTTTTGATATCTTCTTCAATCTCATTTCACTTTGCTATAGAGAGACTCTCTCAGAAATTATTTTTATCTCTCAGTCAAGTTGAAGTCTGAAAGGAAACGGATATCTTTTATAATATTTACTCAGTTAAATAAATATTTTCGGTCCCAGTTTTCAATGCTTTCACATTGAGCAACTTGAAGTTGTGGGAGTGAGAGGGAGCGTAGGAGGCGGTGGATAAAGCACTCTGTTATCATTTCTTCTTTACCGTCTCCCGTAGAAGTTGGCGTAAAGTATACCATATCTATACTTAGAAGAATACATTATCGCAAATTCCATTAAGCTTTGAAACAAAAGAAAATAACTTATTTAGAAGTACGTGGGTAGTTTTATAACTGTGTTATATCGTCCGTAAACGTTGCAGCCCGGGAAATCAGACGGTTGCGTTGGGCAGGAGAAGAAGCGTCATAATCCTAGCATCAAATCGGTTGGGGGAATATGTAGTAAGATGGCAATCGAAAAATATAGCTTTCTTTATTCGTGTCAGACGTATCAATATTTAAAAAAGAATATGAATACAGGTTACTCTACCATACATACTGTATATACAGGTCTAAAACAAATCACATATTGAACAACAAATTTGAGAGCTAGATGATTTTTGCTCAGTAGGCTATTGGGCGACTTCAATAGCGCTGGAGGAGGCTTCAATCAAATCTTTCATAGCGCACTTTGAATGTTGGATTGTCTGCTGCTCTCCACAGTCACAAAATGATCAGTCGCTTGAGAAACCCCACTTCCGCTGATTTATTTTTGTTCTGCCGACTCCTGAATGGAGTCTGTTAAGGGCTTTCCAGGTTGTCCACTTCTCCTGGTGTCCAGATGGGAGACTTTCCTTCGGCTCCACCCAGTTGGAAAGGTGGTTAGTTCTTTCCTTCCAAATCTTGATCCTAGCATTCTCTGCTGAAAAATATAGCGGTATACAGTATATACCAGGGGTGACATAACGAGGCTCGCGAGCCACATGCGGCTCCTTGAGACCAAGCTGAGAGAAAAAGTAATACAGATTTTAAAACGTATATAGAATGTAAGTAAATAAAACAATCACAGCTAATGAAGAGAAGAGATAGGTTGGTAGAACATATACTAAGACACCCAGGATAGCAAAATTAGTTATGGAAGGAAGGGTCGAGGACAAGAACTGTAGGGGAAGAACAAGGTTAGAATATGTTAAACAGATTGTATCGGATATAAGTTGTGGTAGCTATGTTAAGATACATCGATTAACTCAGGACAGGGATGCATAGGGATCTGCATCAAAACCAGTCAAAAGACTGAAGTCTTTAACACACAAAACATGTATCATCATTTTGTAAACTATTAATTTCTTAACAATGTGGTTCGTTTTGAAACAGCTTCATACAATTTCGGCACCCTAAGTTAACCCTAGCAATACCAACCGGGGGAGGGGGGGGGGGGTATTTTGTGCCTTCCTGTTCCATTTCTTACGTTTTGTACATAGTATTAATTTTCTACGCTTGCTGTACAGAAAGTTATTGTTTATTTTAATCCGGTTACCTAACCACACATTTACGTTTGTAAAATTTAATTCTTGTAAATGATATAACAATTTTCTTTTGGTGGGCACGGAAACCCCTCCCCCCGTTGGTAGTTCGTGTGCCTCGTCATACTGTTCACTGTGGTAAGGGCAAAAGTATAAAACCAGCATAATTTGTTCTCGTTGCAAGATGTACGCATGCGGAAAACACAGTAAAGAACAGAAGTATGTTCCACGTGTGCTAAAGATGGCGAAGAGTATGATCAGTGAATAATTTACTTTCTGAACTTATTTTTTCATGACTTTTTGATTTCGTTTGCAACTGTTGTTAATTAAGGTATCAAAATACACCCCCCCCCCTCCCCCGTTGGTGGTTCATGGGTATTGCTCGGGTTAAGCTTAGTGTCTACCCCTGTTAAATACATTTTGATCCTCTTACCAAAATTCTTGTTCCACTCACAAGCACACACATACAACCATCATAATTTACACAATATTTACGAAAATAACATACCGGTATTGTAATTGGTGGATCAAACACATATGAAAGTCCGTATTTTATAAATCAGTTCTTAGAAAGGAAGATTACTTCACGGGTGAGAATACAATACAAACATATGAAATAATATGTTATGAAAATGAATACCTCAACCATTCATAGGGCAGACTATTTTTAGCCTACTTTCGATTTTTGCAAAAAAATGAAAGTAGACTTGTGAGATCACTACAGGGCCAAAAAATGTGTCTGTGTGTGTGTGTGGGTGTGTGAGTCTGCGTGTGTGTGAGTGTGTGTACTCTGAATGTCTGTCCCTCCTCCTATCAATTCGAACACGGTGAAACCGAATTGAACGAAATTTGGTACAGAGGTAGAACAAGCAAAGGGCACCTCAGTGTCATGTTTTATATCGCCGCCATGTTTACCGAAACTGAATGGCGGCCACTCAAACGTTCAAAACGTAAAATCAAATAACGACTAACCAAATTATCCGATCTCTACCAAATCTGGTAACAACATACCTTCATATAGGACGCGTCTTGTGACTTAACTACAAGGTCATCCGCCGTTCCATTTCAGGATGGCGGCCGTGCGAATTATGCAAACGTTATAATCCATATCATGGGACCCACTAGTTCCGATTATCGAGCCGAGAATCGTTTTAACTGTTTTAAAGGAAGAGGCACGTTGGAAATTAAAAGATTATTTTGTAATACTATAGTGCAGAAGTGATTTTAAAAAGCTGAGCCGTCTCAGTAACAAGACAAGATGGCAGCGGATATCTTGTGCCTGACTTATATTTCACTAATTTGAGTATTGCAAGCAATATAGCGAACTGATACAAAATAAATAAACTTTGTATGAAATGCTTTATATATAAATAATTTACTCCACTGATGAAATCGTTTAGTCTAAATCATTATTTGCTAACAAGTTCTATGTAAGCCATTTTATATAGAACGAAGTTCGTTGCCACAAATGGCTCCGTGGAAAAGCGTTGGCCTTTCACTCATATTTCTCGGGTTCAATCCCCATCAGAGTTACGATTTTTGCTTGAAATTTTATATATTTATTGTTTTGTAATGACTCAGACGTTTTAAAATTAAGCGGTATATTGTGCATATTACGGTGGAAAATATATATTTAATTAAAACATAATTCGCCAGCAGATTTGCTCGAGACATCTAGCAGCCAAAAAGGTAACTGCACGCCTGCCTATTTATTAACATCAAGATTTTATTGAAAAGTTTCTTTTTATGGCCGCTAGATGCACTCGCCCTGTTAGTGTTATATTGTTCAATACTTCTCCACTAGATGTCACGACTGGTCTACGTGGGACTCCATTGATTAGTACCGTATGCCATCGGCATTCTATGCGTTTCGAACTTGAAGAATGACAAGATGATACTACGATACATTTTTACTTTTTTATTTTAAAGGGGTTTGTAACAGCCTATTGTGCGTTATTTGAAAATATTATTTGAAGTAAGGAACAAAACGATTCCACATAGTAACTGAATTCTAGCCGTTGGTGCAAGTTCAGGTTATCAATTAATACTTTTATTTCAGGCAAATAGCAATCGAAAATATCCACATAGTTTGTATACACCCGTCTCTGTAGGCTCATGGAAAGATTTGTTAATTCAATTAGGGTTGTGAAAGCCATGCACAACCAGACGTGTAAAGACATGCCTCGACTCAAAGTTGGTTGTTGCCCACGGCAGGTCGATTATGTAATAATAATAATAATGTTATTCGTTTTACGTCCTTTTTAACTACTGCTGCTTTTAGAGACGCCGGGGTGCCGGATTGTTGCCCCGAAGGGGATCTTTAACGTGCCAGTAAATCTACTGACACGGCTCCCTCGTATTTGTGCACCCTCAAATGCCAGCTGACTGCGCCAGGATACGAACCTGCAACCTAGGGCCCAGCAAGCGAGAACGTTACCGCTGAGCCACGTAGCCAGTCCGGTCGATTATGTCTCCAGATCCATAACATTCTTTAGATACTTCTTATCTTTCTTTCTTCAATGATGGTAGCAGTTGTTTTCGAGGTTGTGGTGTTTGTTAGAGGTAAATAGTTTTTAAGGTCTTCGACCAAGAAATGATTCTATTATACTCTTTGATAAAAACAACGAGTTATAACTATACTCATACATTTAGGAGAAAGTAGGCTATATGTTCTTTACTGCACATCTTGTTTTCTAATATTAACTTTTTTTTAAATTTTCATTTCAGCTCCAATTTTTATTTTGATTTTTAATATTCAATATTATTACTAGCCTACTTTCGATTTTTGCAAAAAATGAAAGTAGAGTAATGTGATCTACACAGGGCGAAAAATTGTGTGTCTGTCTGTGTGAGTGTGTGAGTGTATGTACTCTGAATGTCTGTCCCCCCTATCAATTCGAATACGGTGCAACCGAATTGAACGAAATTTGGTACAGAGGTAGAACTAGCAAAGGGCACCTCAGTGTCATGTTTTATATTGCCGCCATCTTGACGGATACGTAATGGCGGCCACCTAAAAGTTCAAAGCTTAAATCAAATTACGACTAACCTAATCATCCGATCTCTACCAAATTTCGCAACAACATGCCTTTACGTGGGAAGCAAACTTTGAAAAACTACAAGATCATCAGCCCAATACTTTGAGGATGGCGGCCATGTATGTATGCAAATCGATTCCCCGTATCAATTTAAACACGGCGAAACCAAATTAAACGAAATTTGGTACAGAGGAAGCACTAGCAAAGGGCACCTCAGTGGCATATTTCATATTGCCGCCATCTTGAAGAAAACGTAATGGCAGCCACCCAAATGTTCAAAGCTTAATTCAAATTACGACCAACCTAATCATCTGATCTCTACATAATTTCTCAACATTATACCTCTATGTATAAAGAATTCTTTGAGTAAACTACCAGGTCATCATCCCAATAATTTGCGGATGGTGGCCATGTATGTGTGCAAATCGATTCCCCCTATCAATTCAAATACGGTAAAACCGAATTGAACGAAATTTAGTACAGAGGTAGCACTAGCAAAGGGCACCTCAATGTCATATTTTATATCGCCGCCGTCTTGACGGGAACGGAATGGTGGCCACCCAAATGTAAAAAGCTTAAATCCAATTACGACCTACCTGATCATTTGATCTCTACCAAATTTTGCAACAACATACCTTTTTGTGGGAAGCATCATTTGACTGAACTATAATACAGTGTGGTCAAGTCATGTTAAGGCAATAGTTATATCAGGTAAGGGATTCGAACCCTTGCTTTCTTGTACAGAAAATTTGAACTTAAGTCAAACACCATAACCACTCGGTCAACCTGACAGTTACTAATTTAATTATTTTTGTGGACTTGAGTGTTTATAAAACTTTTTCCAGTATACATTGACTAAACCACTTGTTTGTTTTGAAATATAGATTTTGTTTTGTTTGACCATAACATTTCAGTACACAAATCATAGATAGAGTGTATTGTTTTAGGTCACTGTCTTTGCGAACATAGTCAGAGACTGTTGATGGTTAACAATTGCATTAATAGTGGGACATAAGGATAGCAATTAAGAAAAACAGACAATACCCATACACTATTTTTATTTATTTAATGTAAGTACTTGTACAATAGTTATATACAAACTACAACTCTCTTTTGTCTATTACTATCTAGTCCTTTTCGATCCACTTGCATATCAAGGGCAGGTGACTTTGTAGTTCAGCCCCTTAAAACAACAACAACACTACCTCTTGCATAGTCGGTGATGTTGATGATTCTTGAGGCGTGGAAGATGGATACAATATAACTCTTTGTCCTTTCCAAGGAGTATAATTGAATGATGGTTGTAGTAGCTTGTTGAAATACAACGTGCTATAGGGATATTAAACATGAATATCAGATGCCCTTTGCTAGTGCTACCTCTGTAAAAAAAATCATTCAATTCGGTATCACCGTGATTGAATTGATGCCGGGAATCGATTTGCACACATACATGGCCGCTTTCTGCAAATTTAGGAGAAAGTAGGCTATATATTCTTTACTGAACATTTTGTTTTTTAAATAAATTTTTAAAATTATCTATTTATTTATTATTTTTAATTTTATATTTTAACTGATTAATGTTATAATATTAATTTTATTTTAATTTTTTAGTGTGTTTTATTTCTATTTGTATATTTATTGTGTACTAGCAGAAGTATCCGAGTCTGCGTGTGCTACTTGGGCGCGTGGGGTTCGAGGTTCAAATCCGGGGCCTATCCATCAGCTTTCTTTGTTCTCTCTCTTCTCCTTTCAAGTGGAAGCAGATTGTTTGTTGACAAGACACAGAACTAGACTGATAGGATATTCAACGTTTGCTTTGGTGTGCGTAAGGGAGCACGGACCTGACCGCTCGAGCGTAGCCGTCACCTGATGACGTCATATGTTTAACAGTTGTGGTTCACTTTTAAGGGATTTCCGGACACTTGCGACCCTAAGTGTCCTATATCAAATTACTTGTCTCAATGCAATCCACGTCGCTACAGAGCGTTTTAAACGTTAATAAGAATCACCCTGTGTATGTATCTGAGATTGACAGCACATTATAAACAAGTAGTTCCATGATGAACTATACAGCCTGTTTTCATATATCCTACTCTTGTTAATTGTCTTTATTAACAAACAAAATTGCGGTTTGATTGCTGTAATACATTCGTAGATATTGAGAAACGTCTAAATATTTCAGAATGTCGCCATGTTGGATTTTCATATATGTAGGCCTTAGGGTCATTATTACATGAAGATTATTCTGTAAGTGTATTATTCAAACTTCAATCGCATGATTAGAACCCAAAAATTAAAGCAATATTTTATAATTTCACACAGCTCAGTTTATGGTTATGAAGAAAATCAAATTAATTAGATGCCAGTGGATTGCAATTTTTATAAGCATTTACCTTACCAAGTTTTACTGGGCTCGGATGTTTGAATCGCGAGAAATGTCAATTCAAATATTTACATTTCGCGTCAACGCTATGTTGGATTTGCGATCACCAGGTTATTGAAAGGCCCATAGGTGAACTTAAGTCCATAGCTTCTATTAACATACAATATTTCAGTTTGTTTGCTGTCATAGATTAATAGGTATTGAGAACCGTCTAAATATTTTGGGAGGTCGCCATGTTGGACTTTTATATATGTAAGCCATAGAGTTATGCAATATTAGATTACTATTATTGAGTAGGTTCATTATTCAAACGTTGACTTCGATCGCATGATCAGGACACAAGAAATAAAAAATAATTTTGATAGTTTGCACAGCCGCCATCTTGATATTATGAAAGCAATTGAACTAAATTAGATGTCAGTGCATTACAATGTGTACAAAAATTTGCTGTACCAAGTTTCACTGCGTTCGGATGGTTAAATCACGAGAAATGTCTATTTAAATGTTTCAACTTCACTTGGCCGCTGTGATCGTTTTGTACTTAACAGGTTTTAAAACGTCACATAAGTGAACTTGTAGTAGTGCTCTTGATCACCGTGCAAAATGTCAGGGTGATATCAGTAATAGTTTCGGAGATATACTGTAGAATGCTTGTGAAATATTTCATACAGCCGCCATGTTGGATTGGTGAGACGCAATAAAATATGTTAGGCATGGTTGGGGTCCGCCAAAATAGTACTATGACCTTACCGAGTTTCATTGAAATCTGTCCAGCTGTTTAGAAGTTATTAAGGGTGGGGGGCGGGATTGGCACTCACACGGACGCACACATGCACACACACGGACAGAAGGTGATCTCAAAAGCCTATTTTTTTCATAATCGAAAATGGCTAAAAAACAGGAGACATAGTTGGTCTGCTCGTGATATCTGATATTGATTCGCTCCCCCACCCACAAACAAATGAACAAACAAAAGCCGAGCAGAGGACTGCAGAGTGTTAATTGAAATGTATGTGAAATTTTAATGGATTACTTTTTCATTATATCGGCCCTATTATAATTTGGGGATTATCCGCTGTGCCTTAAAATGAAAACAAAGATCACCTCAATTTCACTCGTTCATGACTTATTCATACCGTTTCAATGAACACCTAATGAAAAGAAGATATCCGTATGGTTGGGCAATGGGATTAACATTACTTGAAGGGGATGTGGCATTTAGGATCTCTCCGTTGGTCATGGAGAGCACATTTGTTTGTGGGAATGGTGCTTGGTTGATTCTTTAGTTTAGGGGCTGCGACAACGCGATCATGTAGCCCCGTGTACTTTGGGTGTGTGTAGAATCTGTCTGATAACCGGTGTTAATTGTGATGACTGTATTAGTGTGTGTTATCTGTTTTATTTTTATTTTTATTTTTAAAAAATTCAATTAATGACTGCATTCTACCAACTACGCCCCCAAAGCCGCTTTTTATGGGTTTGGTCAACGGAGAAACTTATCTCATGTGTACTAATCAATCGATTGTTCGGTTAGCTTATTAATCTAATATTCAGTTAGTCGATTAATCTATTTAATAGTCAGTCGATTAATCGATTAATCATTTTCAATTAATTTGAAATTATTCGATTAATCGATTAACTGAGAATCGATTATTACCAGCTCTAGTTAAGATCCGAAGATTAATATGACGCTAAAACAGAAAATTGAAAATGTTGAAGATTTTGGCCATTCCGGATCTCCTTTAGTGACAACATCACAAACAAAATGTACGAAAAGACAGGGAAATATCAACCCAAAGTGATCCTTATTTACAAAGTTTAATAGTAAACAAAACAAGTGAAGAACTAAATACCATATGTTCAAATATCCTAATTATGATAACTGCCACTATCAACATACACAATTTCAGTTCGATTGCTGTAATAGATTCGTGGGTATTGAGAACAGTCTCTATATTTTGGATGGTCGCCATGTTGAATTTTTATACATATAGGCCATAGAGTTATGTACTATTAGATGAAGATAACTGCGTAGGATTATTATTCAAACTTCAATCGCATGATTAGGATACAAGAAGTAAAAACGAGTTTTTAAAATATCGCACAGCCACCATCTTGAGGTTATGAAAACCATTGAATGAAATTAATTGTCGGTGGAATAAAATTTGTATAAGCATTTACCGTACCAAGTTTCACTGGGATCGGATGGTTAAATCGCGAGAAACTTCCATTTAAATGATTAAATTTCACTTCGCCGCCATGTTGGATTAGTGCTAATCAGGTTATTGAAAGTCCCATAGTTGAATTAATGTTAAAAGCCTTTACCAACATATACAATTTCAGTTTGATTATTGTCATAGATTAGTAGATATTGAGAACCGTCCAAATATTTCGGATGGTCACCATGTTGGATTTTTATATATGTAGGCCATAGAGTTACGTGCTGTTAAATGACGATTATTGTGTTTGGTCATTATTCAAACGTTGACTTCGATCGCATGATTAGGACACAAGAAATGAAAACTTAATTCTATAATTTTGCACAGCTTCCTTCTTGATGTTATACAAGTAATTGAACTAAATTAGATGTCAGTGGATTACAATGTGTATAGACCTTTGCTGTACCAAGTTTTATTGCGCTCGGATGGTTACATCGCGAGAAAAGTCTATTTAAATGTCAGCTTCGTTTGGCCACCATGTTCGTTTTCTACAGGTTTCTGAAAGGCACATAGGTGAATTTCTAGTAGTGGCCTTTATCAGCATATAAAATTTCAGGGTGCTATCAGTAGTAGTTTCGGAGATATAGAATTGCGGTGATATAATTCGCACAGCCGCCATGGTGGATTGGTGAGACGTATTGATATTTGAAGGGTACGGTTGGGGTCGGACAAAATACTTCTATGTCCTCACCGAGTTTCATAAATGAAAATAGGCTAAAAATAATAACTTAAGTCAATTAAATTATTGTTTATGTAATTCAAAGAACCGGTTTCGGTCATATTAAGACCTTCTCCAGGAAAATGTAATTAATAGAAATTGAGGTGTGATAATTAAATTTATAACAAGTAGTTCCGTGAAGAACTATACAGCCTATTTTCATATATCCTACTTATGTTAACTGCCTCTATCAACATACAAAATTTCAGTTTGATTGCTGTAATAGATTCGTAGATATTGATAACCGACTAAATATTTCGTATGGTCGCCATGTTGGATTTTATATATGTAGGTCCTAGAGTTATGTACTGTTACATGAAGATTATTGTGTACGAGTAGCATTCAAACTTCAATCGCATGATTAGGACACAAGAAGTAACAAGGAGATTTTAAAATTTCGCACAGCTGCCATCTTGTGGTTATGGAAACAATTGAAATAAATTAGATGCCAGTGGATTAACATTTGTATAGCCTAAGCATTTACTGTACCGAGTTTCATTGCACTCGGATGGTTAAATCGCGAGAAACGTCCATTTAAATATTTATACTTCGCGTCGCCGCCATGTTGGAATTGTGATCACCAGGTTGTTTAAAGTCCTATAGGTGAACTTATGTTCATAGCCCCTATGAACATAAAAAAAAACAGTTTGATTGCTATAATAGATTCGTAGATATTCAGAGCCATCTAAATATTTCGGAAGATCGCCATGTTGGATTGTTAAATGTATAGGCCGTAGAGTCATGTACCATTAAAGGAAAATTATTGCGTAGGTTCATTATTCAAACTTTCACTTCGATCGCATGATTACGACACAAGAAATAAAAACTTAATTTTAAAATTCGCACAGCCGCCATTTAGAGGTTATGTAAACAATTGAACTAAATTAGATACCAGTGCATTACAATGCGTATAAACATTTCCTGTACCAGATTTCATTGGGTTTGGAACAGTAAATCGCGAGAAAGGTCTATTAAAATGTTTAATTCGCTTGGCCGCCATGTTTGTTTTGTAGTTAACCGGTCTTTGAAAGTCTTATAGATGGACTTCCAGTAGTGGCCTTTATCCCCGTACAAAATTTCAGGGTGATACCGCCAATAGTTTCAGAGATATAGAATTCCGGTGAAATATTTCGCACATCCGCCATCTTGTGGTTATGTAAACAATTGAACGAAGTTTGATGTCGGTGCATTACAATGTGTATAAACATGTACTGTACCAAGTTTTATTGTGTTTGGTTGGTTAAATCGCGAGAAACGTCTATTTAAAGTCACAAATTCGCGTGGCCACCATGTTGGTTTTGTAGTTACACGTTTTTCAAAAGTCTCATAGGTGAACTTCTAGTCGTTCCCTTTATCACCGTAAAAAATTCCAGGAAGATATCGGGAATAGTTTCGGAGATATTGAATGCCGATGAAATATTTCGCACAGCCGCCATGTTGGATTGGCTAGACGTAACAAAATTTGAAGGGTACGGTCGGGGTCGCCCGGAGTAATGCTATGAACTTACCGAGTTTCATTGAAATCGCCCCAGCCGTATAGACGTTATTAGGGACACACACACACACACACACACACACACACACGCACACACAGACACACGGACAAAAGGTAATCTCATGAGCCTATTTTTTTCAAAATTGGCTAATAAAAAGGTTATGTTCAAAACTATTTCTTGAAATGTTAACTATGTAAATTATTAAATATTTTACCTAAATAACCATAAACAAGAAGTTCCGTGAAGAACTATACAGCCTACTTTTCATGCCAATGATTATTCTACAGTATATGAACCTATCTAGAATAATGACGAAATTAAGTTGCTAATATGGAAATTTCCAATTAGTTCGAAATACTGTATACCTGGCATAATGTATCCTAATAGAGCACTACAGTTGGCAGCCCTGATGACTGAATATATTCTTAGTTCCGTCTCTTAAGGTACAAAATACAAAATTTGGTTGAAGTCCAATGAATAGCATGGACGTTACATGCAGTTGAACATTGGATCTAACAGCGCGCGTGAAATCATGTTGGCAACAATGTCATGCATGTATTGGTCAGAAATAATCTGAAATAATATGATCTATTGTTGTGCCAATTTTGAATGAAATCCATTAGTTAGTATAGAAGTTACATGCATTTTAAAATTGGACCTATCAGCAGGCTTAGAATCATGTTGGCAGCACTGACGTATATTAGTTACTCCAAATTCGTCTAGAATGACAGGTACTATACGTGTGAAAAGTTTAGAGATATTGGCTTGCATACTTTCTGATATATTGATATTAGGGTAACAAAAATAGGGACAGCACATTTTAACAGTTGGCAGCACTGGTTGCTCCTTAGAATACGCATAGTCATATCTGTTATGGTACACATAGCACATACGAAATTTGGTTGAAATCCAAATGATAGTATGGAAGTTACATGTATTTAAAGTTGGACCTGTCAGCAGGCTTAGAATCATGTTGGTAGCACTGACGTATATAAGTTACTCAAAATTAATATAGAATGTCAGGTACTATACGTGTGCATAGTTTAAAGCTGTCGGCTAGCATACTTTCTGATATATTGGTATTTGGATAAAATAAATTAGGAGCATTTATTAACAGTTGGCAGCCCTGGTAGGTCTTAAGAATACGCTCAGTCATATCTGGTTATGTACACATACAACATACGAAATTTGGTTGAATTCCAATTGATAGTATTGAAGTTATATGCATTTAAAAATTGGACCTATTAGGAGGATTATAATCATTTTGGCAACACTGCCATGTTTAGCCTCCTGGAAATTAAACTGAAATATTATGATCTGTACGTGTGCCAATTTTGAAATAGCTCCCATTCATACTTTCCAAGATATCCAACATGGAGCTCAAATTTCAATTGCAATTTTTTAGCAGTTGGTAGCACTGACATCTTTTTCAAATATGGCCGTGAGATATTCAGGTATAGATCTTTACTCCTACCAAATTTTGTTTCGATTGCTGCAGCCGTTTAGGAGTTGATAGGGGGGGACACACACACAGCCAGACAGACAGACAGAAGGACAGACAGACAGACAGACAGACACACATTTGCCCGATCTCATAAGTCTACTTTTTCCTCATTTTTGCAAAATGTGAAAAGTAGGCTAATAAAATTTTGATTAATATGGAAAAATACCTTTTGAAAACATCTCGACGAGGGAAATACCAATGTTGTGGACACGTATTGGTACAGTGAAAAGTTCAACTTTTGAGGTTGGGATGACTTATGTCAATGGTTTCCAACCTGGGGTACGCCAATAATAAGCGGTAATAGGGGGCGCCATGTCCCCTTTTTACGTGTCAGTCATAACGTACCGGCACGCCTTGCCGTCTTATTCAGGCACGTCAAGGTCAATGCTGCTACCCTACCCCAATCCCAGTCACTTTCACCACTGCACTGCTATTGTTTTGATTTATCTACATTTGCCAAACTAATCGCTAGAATTAATTGGTTTTCAATAACATCAAAATTGTGAATTCTTGCGTACTGTAATTGTTTATTTTCCTCAGGTAAATGTTGGTACATCTTCATTTGCACAAGTAAATAAAACAAACAAATAATAGATTAAAATATTAATTATACTATATTTAGAAAATTTAAGTTTTTATTATAATGTTTCTATGTTGCCTCCGTTGTGTAGAGTGGTCACCGCGCTTAATTGCCACCCCGGAGGACCATGGTTCGATTCCCGGCTCTGCTACGAAATTTGAAAAGTGGTATGAGGACTGGAACGGGGTCCACTCAGCCTCAGGTGGTCCAAATTAGTAGAGGGGGTTCGATTCCCACGTCAGCCATCCTCGAAGTGGTTTTCAGGGGTTTCCCACTTCGTCTTCCCGCGGCTTCTGGCAACGAACGTTGGAACCTAAGAGCGTTAGTCAAATCTAACCTTTAATTTTGCTTCACACAAGTGTAATTAGTAGAAGGTTCTTTTTCATGCCATAAATCTATAACTTGGTACCGTCGGCTTTACTTCCCCTCCGAAAGAAGGCATACTGAAGGATTTTTAACGCTCTTAAAAATCCGACGACTTCGGCCGGGTTTGAACCCGCGATCTTGGGCATAGAAGCTCAGCATTCTACCAACTACGCCCCCAAAGCCGCTTTTTATGGGTTTGGTCAACGGAGAAACTTATCTCATGTGTACTAATCAATCGATTGTTCGGTTAGCTTATTAATCTAATATTCAGTTAGTCGATTAATCTATTTAATAGTCAGTCGATTAATCGATTAATCATTTTCAATTAATTTGAAATTATTCGATTAATCGATTAACTGAGAATCGATTATTACCAGCTCTAGTTAAGATCCGAAGATTAATATGACGCTAAAACAGAAAATTGAAAATGTTGAAGATTTTGGCCATTCCGGATCTCCTTTAGTGACAACATCACAAACAAAATGTACGAAAAGACAGGGAAATATCAACCCAAAGTGATCCTTATTTACAAAGTTTAATAGTAAACAAAACAAGTGAAGAACTAAATACCATATGTTCAAATATCCTAATTATGATAACTGCCACTATCAACATACACAATTTCAGTTCGATTGCTGTAATAGATTCGTGGGTATTGAGAACAGTCTCTATATTTTGGATGGTCGCCATGTTGAATTTTTATACATATAGGCCATAGAGTTATGTACTATTAGATGAAGATAACTGCGTAGGATTATTATTCAAACTTCAATCGCATGATTAGGATACAAGAAGTAAAAACGAGTTTTTAAAATATCGCACAGCCACCATCTTGAGGTTATGAAAACCATTGAATGAAATTAATTGTCGGTGGAATAAAATTTGTATAAGCATTTACCGTACCAAGTTTCACTGGGATCGGATGGTTAAATCGCGAGAAACTTCCATTTAAATGATTAAATTTCACTTCGCCGCCATGTTGGATTAGTGCTAATCAGGTTATTGAAAGTCCCATAGTTGAATTAATGTTAAAAGCCTTTACCAACATATACAATTTCAGTTTGATTATTGTCATAGATTAGTAGATATTGAGAACCGTCCAAATATTTCGGATGGTCACCATGTTGGATTTTTATATATGTAGGCCATAGAGTTACGTGCTGTTAAATGACGATTATTGTGTTTGGTCATTATTCAAACGTTGACTTCGATCGCATGATTAGGACACAAGAAATGAAAACTTAATTCTATAATTTTGCACAGCTTCCTTCTTGATGTTATACAAGTAATTGAACTAAATTAGATGTCAGTGGATTACAATGTGTATAGACCTTTGCTGTACCAAGTTTTATTGCGCTCGGATGGTTACATCGCGAGAAAAGTCTATTTAAATGTCAGCTTCGTTTGGCCACCATGTTCGTTTTCTACAGGTTTCTGAAAGGCACATAGGTGAATTTCTAGTAGTGGCCTTTATCAGCATATAAAATTTCAGGGTGCTATCAGTAGTAGTTTCGGAGATATAGAATTGCGGTGATATAATTCGCACAGCCGCCATGGTGGATTGGTGAGACGTATTGATATTTGAAGGGTACGGTTGGGGTCGGACAAAATACTTCTATGTCCTCACCGAGTTTCATAAATGAAAATAGGCTAAAAATAATAACTTAAGTCAATTAAATTATTGTTTATGTAATTCAAAGAACCGGTTTCGGTCATATTAAGACCTTCTCCAGGAAAATGTAATTAATAGAAATTGAGGTGTGATAATTAAATTTATAACAAGTAGTTCCGTGAAGAACTATACAGCCTATTTTCATATATCCTACTTATGTTAACTGCCTCTATCAACATACAAAATTTCAGTTTGATTGCTGTAATAGATTCGTAGATATTGATAACCGACTAAATATTTCGTATGGTCGCCATGTTGGATTTTATATATGTAGGTCCTAGAGTTATGTACTGTTACATGAAGATTATTGTGTACGAGTAGCATTCAAACTTCAATCGCATGATTAGGACACAAGAAGTAACAAGGAGATTTTAAAATTTCGCACAGCTGCCATCTTGTGGTTATGGAAACAATTGAAATAAATTAGATGCCAGTGGATTAACATTTGTATAGCCTAAGCATTTACTGTACCGAGTTTCATTGCACTCGGATGGTTAAATCGCGAGAAACGTCCATTTAAATATTTATACTTCGCGTCGCCGCCATGTTGGAATTGTGATCACCAGGTTGTTTAAAGTCCTATAGGTGAACTTATGTTCATAGCCCCTATGAACATAAAAAAAAACAGTTTGATTGCTATAATAGATTCGTAGATATTCAGAGCCATCTAAATATTTCGGAAGATCGCCATGTTGGATTGTTAAATGTATAGGCCGTAGAGTCATGTACCATTAAAGGAAAATTATTGCGTAGGTTCATTATTCAAACTTTCACTTCGATCGCATGATTACGACACAAGAAATAAAAACTTAATTTTAAAATTCGCACAGCCGCCATTTAGAGGTTATGTAAACAATTGAACTAAATTAGATACCAGTGCATTACAATGCGTATAAACATTTCCTGTACCAGATTTCATTGGGTTTGGAACAGTAAATCGCGAGAAAGGTCTATTAAAATGTTTAATTCGCTTGGCCGCCATGTTTGTTTTGTAGTTAACCGGTCTTTGAAAGTCTTATAGATGGACTTCCAGTAGTGGCCTTTATCCCCGTACAAAATTTCAGGGTGATACCGCCAATAGTTTCAGAGATATAGAATCCCGGTGAAATATTTCGCACATCCGCCATCTTGTGGTTATGTAAACAATTGAACGAAGTTTGATGTCGGTGCATTACAATGTGTATAAACATGTACTGTACCAAGTTTTATTGTGTTTGGTTGGTTAAATCGCGAGAAACGTCTATTTAAAGTCACAAATTCGCGTGGCCACCATGTTGGTTTTGTAGTTACACGTTTTTCAAAAGTCTCATAGGTGAACTTCTAGTCGTTCCCTTTATCACCGTAAAAAATTCCAGGAAGATATCGGGAATAGTTTCGGAGATATTGAATGCCGATGAAATATTTCGCACAGCCGCCATGTTGGATTGGCTAGACGTAACAAAATTTGAAGGGTACGGTCGGGGTCGCCCGGAGTAATGCTATGAACTTACCGAGTTTCATTGAAATCGCCCCAGCCGTATAGACGTTATTAGGGACACACACACACACACACACACACACACACACACACGCACACACAGACACACGGACAAAAGGTAATCTCATGAGCCTATTTTTTTCAAAATTGGCTAATAAAAAGGTTATGTTCAAAACTATTTCTTGAAATGTTAACTATGTAAATTATTAAATATTTTACCTAAATAACCATAAACAAGAAGTTCCGTGAAGAACTATACAGCCTACTTTTCATGCCAATGATTATTCTACAGTATATGAACCTATCTAGAATAATGACGAAATTAAGTTGCTAATATGGAAATTTCCAATTAGTTCGAAATACTGTATACCTGGCATAATGTATCCTAATAGAGCACTACAGTTGGCAGCCCTGATGACTGAATATATTCTTAGTTCCGTCTCTTAAGGTACAAAATACAAAATTTGGTTGAAGTCCAATGAATAGCATGGACGTTACATGCAGTTGAACATTGGATCTAACAGCGCGCGTGAAATCATGTTGGCAACAATGTCATGCATGTATTGGTCAGAAATAATCTGAAATAATATGATCTATTGTTGTGCCAATTTTGAATGAAATCCATTAGTTAGTATAGAAGTTACATGCATTTTAAAATTGGACCTATCAGCAGGCTTAGAATCATGTTGGCAGCACTGACGTATATTAGTTACTCCAAATTCGTCTAGAATGACAGGTACTATACGTGTGAAAAGTTTAGAGATATTGGCTTGCATACTTTCTGATATATTGATATTAGGGTAACAAAAATAGGGACAGCACATTTTAACAGTTGGCAGCACTGGTTGCTCCTTAGAATACGCATAGTCATATCTGTTATGGTACACATAGCACATACGAAATTTGGTTGAAATCCAAATGATAGTATGGAAGTTACATGTATTTAAAGTTGGACCTGTCAGCAGGCTTAGAATCATGTTGGTAGCACTGACGTATATAAGTTACTCAAAATTAATATAGAATGTCAGGTACTATACGTGTGCATAGTTTAAAGCTGTCGGCTAGCATACTTTCTGATATATTGGTATTTGGATAAAATAAATTAGGAGCATTTATTAACAGTTGGCAGCCCTGGTAGGTCTTAAGAATACGCTCAGTCATATCTGGTTATGTACACATACAACATACGAAATTTGGTTGAATTCCAATTGATAGTATTGAAGTTATATGCATTTAAAAATTGGACCTATTAGGAGGATTATAATCATTTTGGCAACACTGCCATGTTTAGCCTCCTGGAAATTAAACTGAAATATTATGATCTGTACGTGTGCCAATTTTGAAATAGCTCCCATTCATACTTTCCAAGATATCCAACATGGAGCTCAAATTTCAATTGCAATTTTTTAGCAGTTGGTAGCACTGACATCTTTTTCAAATATGGCCGTGAGATATTCAGGTATAGATCTTTACTCCTACCAAATTTTGTTTCGATTGCTGCAGCCGTTTAGGAGTTGATAGGGGGGGACACACACACAGCCAGACAGACAGACAGAAGGACAGACAGACAGACAGACAGACACACATTTGCCCGATCTCATAAGTCTACTTTTTCCTCATTTTTGCAAAATGTGAAAAGTAGGCTAATAAAATTTTGATTAATATGGAAAAATACCTTTTGAAAACATCTCGACGAGGGAAATACCAATGTTGTGGACACGTATTGGTACAGTGAAAAGTTCAACTTTTGAGGTTGGGATGACTTATGTCAATGGTTTCCAACCTGGGGTACGCCAATAATAAGCGGTAATAGGGGGCGCCATGTCCCCTTTTTACGTGTCAGTCATAACGTACCGGCACGCCTTGCCGTCTTATTCAGGCACGTCAAGGTCAATGCTGCTACCCTACCCCAATCCCAGTCACTTTCACCACTGCACTGCTATTGTTTTGATTTATCTACATTTGCCAAACTAATCGCTAGAATTAATTGGTTTTCAATAACATCAAAATTGTGAATTCTTGCGTACTGTAATTGTTTATTTTCCTCAGGTAAATGTTGGTACATCTTCATTTGCACAAGTAAATAAAACAAACAAATAATAGATTAAAATATTAATTATACTATATTTAGAAAATTTAAGTTTTTATTATAATGTTTCTATGTTGCCTCCGTTGTGTAGAGTGGTCACCGCGCTTAATTGCCACCCCGGAGGACCATGGTTCGATTCCCGGCTCTGCTACGAAATTTGAAAAGTGGTATGAGGACTGGAACGGGGTCCACTCAGCCTCAGGTGGTCCAAATTAGTAGAGGGGGTTCGATTCCCACGTCAGCCATCCTCGAAGTGGTTTTCAGGGGTTTCCCACTTCGTCTTCCCGCCTCCCCACTTGTATCCCCCGACCCGATGTCAAGCTCCAGGACACTGCCCGTTGAGGCGGTTAAGGTGGGATCCCTCGCTGAGTCCGTGGGAAAAGTCTACCTGGAGGGTTAACTTACTACTAAAACAAAAAATTAGGATGTTTCTATTAAGTTATGTACCGGTACTGTAAAATATTAAACGTTTTATAAGTTCCTTTAATAGGGGGTAGTATTTTAGAAAAATATGTAAGCTATAAAGGGTTACGGGAGGGAAGAAAGGTTGGCAGCAGCTGCCTTATGATATTTCCATTAATCTGACGTGAAAATAATAACTTTATGATCACTTTGCTCTGAAATTATTAAAAAAACAGGTCGTTACAAGTTAGAATTTGAGCATGGAACGTTCAATGAAAGTACTGAACACTTCCATATAGCCTACTATGATGAGGTAAACTTTCTAGAAGCTATTTGTAGAAAATATTCTCTTATGATCGATGTCTACCACATAGGCGGCTCCCAGCTCCGATGGCGTAGTTGGTAGCATGCTGAATTGATGTGCCGAAGATCGGGGCTTGAAATCCGGCCGAAGTCGTTGGATTTTTTAAGAGAGTTAAAATCGTTCAGTATGCCTTCCTTCGGAGGGGAAGTAAGGCCGGTGGTCCCATGTCATAGATTTATGGCATGTAAAGGATACCTCCACTAACTAACCTTGTGTGAAGTTAAATTTCTAGGTTAGATTTCGTTGAAACGCAAACCACTAAGTGTCAGTGACATCTGGTAGCGAAAGTTGGAACTACATGAAATTGAACGGAACTTGTAGCTCACCCCATGGGTGTCCACTTGAAGTAACTACAGCCTCTCGCTAGCCGAACGTGTCCTCGGACATTCCCGGCACAAAAATAATAATAAATACATAATTAAATAAATCCGATACGAGATTCAATTTTAAGACTCTACTGACATATCCTCGATAGCTATAAAGAGTACATTTTATCACATGGCAGGAGTTGGGAGTCACAAAGACTTGCAACTTCATTATTTACATTGGCTAACGATGGCCATAATAAGACCGAAACCGGTACATTGAATAACATAATATTTATTTATTTAGCGTATGGCACATAAAAACATTAAATTATCACATAATGAAGTTTGATAAAAATTCCAGCTATTAAAATACAACTATCTACATTAATCTATATACAATTATTCAAGTTCTTTATCTTGCTAGGTACAGCGTCCGTTGTTGCTGCTAAGAAGTCCTAAATAATAATCTTATTGGCTTAACAAAATTTATATTGAGAATATCAGGTTCATATTTTGCTTGGATTATTTCATACGAATCCGAACTCTATAACTTGCACAACATCGTAAATTACAAGCATAATTAGGTCGTTTATTATTCAGCCAACGTAGCCCCAAACGGAGGTCATTACTGGGCAGAAATTCTAGGAAATGCTTCGTGTTAACACTGTGCAGATTATAGGCAATTATGTAGATCGCGTCCTGCCTTTCACTTGTTCCTGCGATATAATCTATGACGTCATCTTACAACAGGCTTGATAGGCTCTTCATTTCAGTTAGGAAGCCTAGAATTAGAGAAGTAACAAGTTCTCATTTCTATATCTGATGGCAAAGTTTCCATCTGAATGGTTTATTGCGGGGAGAAATATATATTTTGTACTATTTCAAATATTGCACTTTACCATGAACTACGATAAAACTTCACAATATACTTATAACGAGTAAACTTTTGGAACGTTACCATCTAATACATCATTAGTGCTTTCAGCTATGCAAATCCAGAATTCGTGAATTTAAAAGCGATACGAGTGTCGCAACTGCGTGACAATCGATCGTAGGGTAGTCGACAATTTTTTCACGTCATTATTCGCGGCTGGAGTAAATGCTGTTAACCGTAGTATCTTTAGTTGCTTTAACATTTCAAATGATCTTGTCGACTTCGTCGTTATGCTTGGGTCCAACGTTATGCGTTACGGACACGGAGACGGAAGTGACGTCATGCAGCCGCGCGGGAACTGAGTGCGTGACGTCATGCAGCCACGCGGGAAGCAGAAGCTAATGGTTATTGGAGTCTGTTGAAAGAGTCCTGGGGCTTCGAGCAACCTGGGGCTTTGAGCGAAGCGAACACAAGAATACAGGGTGACTTCTAAAGAGATATACAAGATGCCATATAAGAATACAGGGTGCCTCCTAAAGAGGTGTGCAGGATGTCAGAGCAAAATACAGTACAAGATGCCAGATAACAATACAGGGTGACTCCTCAACAGATATACAAGATGCCAGATAAGAATACGGGGTGACTCTTAAAGAGGTGTACAAAATGGCAGAGAAGAATACAGGGTGACTCCTAAAGAGGTGCACAAGATATCAGACAAGAATACAGGAAGTCTCCTAAAGAGGTGTGCTGGATGTTTGAGCAAAATACAGTACAAGATGCCAGATAAGAATACAAGGTGACTCTTAAAGAGGTGTACAAGATGGCAGAGAAGAATACAGGGTGACTCATAAAGAGGTGCACAAGATGTCAGACAAGAATACAGGGTGACTCCTAAAGAGGTGTACAAGATGTCACACAAGAATACAGGGTGACTTCTAAAGAGATATACAAGATGCCAGATAAGAATACAGAGTGCCTCCTAAAGAGATGTGCAGGATGTCAGAGCAAATTACAGGGTGACACATAACGAGGTGTACAGTATGTTAGATTCAATTCAAATACAGGGTGACCCTTAAAGAGGTTTGCGAGATATCAGATTCAAATAATGGGTGACTCTTAAAGAGTTGTAAATGATGTCAGACTCAAATACAGGGTGACCCTTAAAGAGGTGCCTGCGCGGGAAGCCTAAGTTAATGGATAATGGAGTCTGTTGAAAGAGTCATGGGGCTTCGAGCGAAGCGATAACCCCTCCTGAGCCTTTCTAACATGTGTAGCATTTGTAGCATGCGTCATTTGAAATGATATAACGTCTAGTCTTTCAGACTGACTGTATTTTTTCCCCCTGTTTGGAGTAGCTTCTTTGGCTACGTTTCACCACCGTCAATGTAGATTTGGGACCTATCCCTAATATTTGTTGTATATACTCGGTGTGTGTTTGAGTCTTCAGTCTTTTGTCTGGTTTCACGCAGCGCTCTATGCCTCCCTGTCCTTAGCTATTCGTTTCATCTCTACATAGGCACAAGACCGGACGAACGTTCAATGAAAGAACCGAAGACTTCCATGTACTATGTTGAGAGGGGCAGATGACCTTGTAGTTCCGCCCCTTAAAACAACAATAACTAACTAACTAACTAACTAACTAATTAACTACTACTTTGAGGTAAATCTTCTAAAAGTTATTTGTAGAAAATATACTCCTATAATCGATGTCTACCACATAGTCGCCTCACAACACTTGCTCTGATGAAAATGAAAATCCACAGCCTGCTTCCAGTCTCCGACCGGGTCAGGAATGGAATGAATGAAGCCCCCATCTAGCGGCGAGGATATGAACTGTGCCGGCTGCCGAGGCCTGACGCACTCCTCTGGGGCAATGATTAAATGAATGACAGATGAAATGAAATGATAGTGGAGAGTGTTGCTGGAATGAAATGTTGACAGGGAAAACCGGAGTACCCGGAGAAAAACCTGTCTGCCTCCGTTTTGTCCAGCACAGATCTCACATGGAGTGACCGGGATTTGAACCACGGACCCAGCGGTGAGAGGCCGGCGCGCTGCCGCCTAAGCCACGGAGGCTTACTTGCTCTGATACAAGATTCAATTTTAAGACTCGACTGAGATATCCTCGATTGGTCTAGAGAGTATATTTTATCGCATGGCAGGAGTTGGGAGTCAATTAAATGAGAACAATGCTTGCCGTTAATCCCGGTTGATTTGCCATTCTGCCAGAACACTGCAAATAGTACGTGCATTTTAAATTCTAGGCAGGGTCCGCATGGACCAGTGGAAACGAAAATAAAACCTGCAAATCTACTCCAGCCAATAAACATGGTTTATATCATGTATTCTGTTCGCTATCGCAGTTTATTGGGGCTACTAAATTGATCCTGAATAGAATGCTAAATGCCTTATTTCCAGTTATTGGTAAACTATATAGGCTACTACCGACAGGCCCATGGGAAGCTTTTATATGTTGAAAAGGTTTTGTCATGTGTACGAAAGAGTAAATTACCTGAAATACTATAGAAAACATTTTTCTAAAGGACACTAAGAGCACTCAGACCATAGTGGTCCTGTTTAGAAAAATCCTTAAGTTAAACTACGGGCTATTCCTTTTTCAACTTCCGATGTACTATATAAACATAACAGATGACATACCAAACTGATTTTACTACTAAATGTTTTATTGTTATGTCTCAACATAATCGCCAAAACGATTGAAATATTTGTCGTATCGTAACACCAGTTTTCCATTCTGCCACCACTGAGCTGGGTACGTCTGGAGAGTCTCCTGAAGTTTTTTCCTCTTTGACGAGGCGTTGCCATACCTTCAATTCTCAAAGAGGTGAAAATCATTTACGACCGTCTGTGCCAACGTTACGATAGACTTTTTCAAAGAATTCAGATGTGAAGTTTAAGTTTTGGACCATCTGCCGTTTAGTCCAAACCAGCACTGAATAATTTTCACCTTTTTACGAGAATCGAAGATATTGTAAATCCATATTGTTCCTCAGCAAGACATTTGTCTAGTCTCCCATAAAGTCTTCTGTTTATCACTCTCAGTAAAACTTTGGCTGCATGTGAAATCAAACTGATGGTTCTAAAATCCTCATATTCTTTTTGCATTATTTTTCTTCTCAATCGGTATCATTACTGCCGAGAGAAAATCTTCTGGCCATTCACCTTTTCCATATATCTCATTACACAGGTATGTCAGCTCTTTCACCCCATTTTTACCAAGGCTCTTAAATAACCGTACTGGTAATCCAACAATTCCAGTTGCTTTTCGATTCCCCATCTCCCTTAAAGCACTTCCTACTTATTCTTCCAAGATACAACATCCCTTCTCATCTTGTGGTATTCTTGTCTCCTCTTCTTTATTTATATTGTTTGTTCCTTTGTCAGCCTCATACAGGCACTCAACATATTCCTGCCACCTTTTCCTCACTTCATCGGACTTATACACCAATGTACCATCACTTCTTTTTATTTCCGTACCTGTCCTATTCCTTTATACAGCAAAAGAAAAAAAAACGAGATCTGCGGCTAATCTATACATCATTTCATATTTTCCTTCCTTTTCAAGTTTCTCAATTTCATCACATCTCTCTTTCATCCATGTCTTCATTGCCTGTTCTGTTTCTCTCCTTAATTCATTATTTAGCTTTCTGTACATTAGATTCCATTCCACAGATCCAACAGTCTTCCTTTTACTTCATTCTTCCATCTTACTCAGCATAGCCTTAGTAACCCATTATTTCCTTATCCTGTCGCACTTCCTCCTCCCTACAACTTCGTCAGCAGATTTACTAAGGTTTTGTCCCATCCTTTTCCATTTCTCATTCGCGCTCTGTTCTTAATTACTTCGATCCCATTTTGGCATAACGTGTCTTCCAACTCCTTATCTTTACCTTTTTCCTTAAATTTCTCCAGATCATATTTCACTCTTGAAGTTCCTCTTCTCACTTTCATTAACCGCATTTGCTAGTTTAAATGATGTTTTGCAAAAAATAATCTGCTAAAAACGCTTGTATTTAACATGGAAGTTGTTCTACAGATTTCAGTGAAATAAGAGTTTGATTATTTTAGTCTATTATTTAATATTTTGTCTTCAATTTGTGGAAAGCAGATTTTTGAAATTTTCGAAACGGAAGTAGATATTTCGATTTTGATTTGACTATGTATGGGTTGACGATAGCGTTCGTAGTGATAGATATAGGCCACAAAATATGAGGTCTAACCGTTGGTTTGAATGACTTGTCAGTCAAAATGGAAGTAGATATTTCGATTTTGATTTGACCATGTGATACATTTAGTGAACTACATACGACAAAGGAATTGGTCTAACGCTTGGTGTCCATGACTTGTCAGTTTAGTGTGTGTCACCATGGCAGCAACAAGTAAGAGACGTTTGGTTAATTCACGGAATATTATACAAGTGGAATGACAAAATCTTAAAAAGCAGAAAATACTAAGATTCAGCGACGAAAGTGGATTCTTTAGATTTTACCGTGTTTGAATTGATAGGGGGAATCGACCTGCACACATACATGGCCGCCATTCCGTTTCCGTCAAGATGGTGGTGATATAAAACATGACACTGAGGTGCCCTTTGCTAGTTCTACCTCTGTGCCAAATTTCGTTTCACCGTGTTCGAATTGATAGGGGGACAGACATTCCGAGTACATACACTCACACACACACACACACACACTCACACACACACACACACACACAGCCAGACACACAATTTTTGGCCATGTGTAGATCTAATTTTTTTTGCAAAAATCGAAAGTAGGCTAATAAAATAAAATAGAATAAAATAACTAAATAAATATTTTTAGGACATGATCCTTATTCACAAGTGGATTAAACGAGTTTTGCAACTGGACGACTAAATTGAATACTGTTAGCATTCTAGGGTTAAAATTCTGTGAAGCATTTCCCTCCAACTAAATTATTTAAAAAATATATTCTATATGATCCCATCCACAATATTGAACACGAATTATCTTACAGAAGGTTATCACAGTCATGGAATCAGCTCTGTCTGCTCTCTACCACGAACAAGTGTGAAATATCGCACATGGAAACAATTTTCTTTTCACCTTTCACATGTTAAGGCCAACAGGTCCTTCATATTTAACGGGATGCCAGTCTCTGCTGTTGAGAATCTATTGTTATTTAGCACGCCGCCAATGACGGCTGACTAGCTCACGTCTGTCAAAAGCAATCCTGCTGACGTCAGATGCTGAAACCACTGACTGACGCGCTCGCTCTCTGGACTATTCAAGTATTAAGTGCTCTCATACGAACGCAGCATCAGTTGTTTTTTCCTCTTTTCCCTTATGCAATGTATATTTTATATTTCACAGCGTATTAAATGAAGCAAGAGAGAGGATTTCGATTACACAGGCAGAGCCGATCATGAATGTCGCATTGCGTACGGCCAGGCTATCTGCTTTATTAGGGTGAAAATAGTACCTTCCAGAAGCGTATATAGAGTTTTGTTTTTTGGTCTGGGATGGGTTCCTTCCAGGGAAACTTTTGTATAATTTGGTGCAAAATGATGAGTATTAAGACTCTCTGGCATCACCTTTTCAACAAATTCGTTGTGATGTTTTACGTTTGATTAATGTCAAACACAACTAAGGTCATTTTACCTTTTACTTTTTATTAATACAATCAATTGACTCACTTGATAGTATTTAGATGGAAATAATTAACATTAAGTTACTGTTTTGAACCTCAGCCATTCTTCGAGGTTTATGCCGTGTCTTGTGTGGGGTTTCGCCTAGGAATACCAAGCTGGCTCATCAGCGGGCTCTTGTTGTCCTCGCCCGGACACCCACAGGAGTAGCGAACTGCGCTCCCTCTCTTTTTATGAAGCGCACCTGCGTATCTTTACTGCAAGAACTAAAAGATAAAGCAGCCTAACCTCCTTCTCTTTTCAGAAGTTCAATTTGTTAAGTATGTTTTCAACCTACTCAAACTCAAACTCCGTTCAGCGGTAGCGACATAGACAGGCAAACCTGCCTAAAGTTTGATAGGGTATAGGGGGAAAAAATGTCACACGCTTCAAGGGCACTTGATAGGTTCTTAAGAGCGAAGGCACTGGATAGTGTAAACGATTATGTTGTTACATTTATAAGATCAGAGCAAACTGACTGTCGCACAGTTTACATTGCTCTATAGTCGCCTCGCCTTGCAACGTTGCCATATATCGTTAGTTTGTTTTTGGGGCATACCAGCTAGGTAACATGATAATCACATTAATTTTTAATATACTAATTCATAAACAAATATGATATGTCAAAATATTTCGGGGGAGGGGGGCTCTACCACCCTACCCCCCCACCCCCACCCCCTCCCCCCGCATTATAAACGCCACTGGTACCCTCAATCACATATGGGCTAGACGTTATTTCGGATAACCTATCATGCAAGCAACTACAAGAACTCGAAAGCCTGATGTCTAGCTGCGTGGCTCAGGGGTAACGTTCTCGCTTGCTGAGCCCAAGGTTGCAGGTTCGAAACCTGGCGCAATCAGCTGGCATTTGAGGGTGCGCAAATGCGAGGGAGCCGTGTCAGTACATTTACTGGCACGTTAAAGATCCCCTTAAGGGCAAAATTCTGGCACCCTGGCGTCTCTAAAAGCCAGGGTAGTTAAAAGGGACGTAAAACCAATAACATTATTATTATTTTTTATCGAAAGCCTGAAACCGACGTATCTGAAAAGGGTGCTGAGGGTTTCAACATTTTCCTTCTCACGATACGTGTGTAAACTAGCAAGAGACACGTTTTAGTAGAAGACCTCCAATTATTGCAAATATTTATTTTTCTTTCTTTCTTTCTTTCTTTCTTTCTTTCTTTCTTTCTTTCTTTAGCGTATGGCATTTAGTGCCAGGAGTGTCCGAGGACATATTCGGCTCGCCAGAGGCTATAGCTGCTTCAATGCGGACATCCATGGGAGAGCTACAAGTTCCGTTCAATTTCAAGCACAGTGGAACTTGGATAATTCGAACCTCAAGGGACCAGTAAAAAAATTCGAATTATACAAAAAGTCGAATTAAGAAAGTTCTATGAAAAGGGTAGAGAAAATATATTGCATTACGTTTACATAATGATTTACGTTCAACAAAGCAGATTAACAGACAACGGTACTTTATAAAGACAGCATCGTGAATAACCTCGAAAGTTATAAAACCAAAATGTACTATTTACCTATTTAACGACAGTAGTAATCCAGCAATCTAGTTAAGTCTTTGAGAAATTTACTGTTTTTCAAAATAGTTTGAGATTTGTACCTGTTTCCTACAATGAAGTCTCTCAGCCTCACAAAAGAATGGAACCGATTTAAGGAATGGAAAACAGAACTACTTACGTCATTTCTACTAAAAAAACGCGTAAGTTCTGTGATGTGGTTTGTTGCTTGGGCTGCACTCGGCACAGTTTTTTCGAGAACTGACCGAACTGTCTCAACTGCTTGGCTTCCGATTAGCTTTTTACAATATAAACTTCGAATTATCCAAAATATAATTCAAATTAAGCACGATTTTTTTTAAGCATTGATTGTATATAAAATGCTAGAGACCAAGAGAAAATTTCGAATTAAAGAAGATCTGGAATATTATAGAAGTTCGAATTAGCCACGTTCCACTTTAGTTCCAACTTTCAATATCAAAGGTCACTGACACCTAGTGGTGAACGATACAACAAAATCTAACCTACAATTTAGCTTCACACACGTTTAATTAGTGGAAGGTTCTTTTACATGCCATACCTCTATGAGATGGTACCGCTGGCTTTACTTCACTTCCAAAGGAAGGCATTCTGAAGGATTTTATCTCTCTTCAAAAATCCGACGACTTTGGCCGGGTTTGAACCCACGATCTTGGGCTAGAAGCTCAGCATGCTACCAACTACGCCACCAAAGCCGCTCGAAGGAAGATAGAGTCCATTACAGAAAAATAAGGAGTACACCTAGTAACGAGATGTGCAATTCATGGGTTTCACCATCGCATCTGCACCAGGAGGTCTTTCCCTCAGTGTGTATGTATGGTTCCTGTGTCAGTGTGGTACATACCACGCCATGGAGTGCAAAAAGAGACCAGAATAACTGACTCAATTTTGTATAGATTCATTAATTATAATCATTAAGCCGTTTTCCAGTGTTCCTTTATTAATCGAAATTTGATATTTTTACGTCGGTCAACACGATTGTACCTAATTGTGATGGGTTATTCCATATTTGTGGAAAAAATACACGAGATTAATAAATAACCAGTTTCGATCGTCAAGCGAACATCATCAGATCCATTACACTTACGCTATTAAATCTTCGTCTAAATGTGTGGGTGATAGTAATTACTAGGGCCCGGATTTTGATGACCTAAAGAATACTAAAAAATGACCTTAAAATGATAACTTTATGACCTTAACATTAAGTGAAAATGACCTAAAAAGAATAAAGAATGACTTAACACTTTATAGGGCAAAATACTGGGGGTATATTTATTTTTTGGCACATTTGTGATGTGAGTGATAGATGAGTAGGAATATGCAATAATTTTATGGGTGTGGATTCTATTTTATGAAATATGGGGTGGGAAATCATTATCCCACTGCCCACACCCGACAGTACGTTTTCTTAAATGAGCAATGGGGTAATAAATTCCCACCTCCAAATTATGATGATACTGTGTTTATCACTCAATAATGAGGTTTATTTAACAGGATATAATATAATAAAAGCACCCATCACGCTCTATAATTTTTAAAAACAATTACAATAAACGTAACTCTCACGCAACACAAGGTCAGTGACCTATATCATCTTTGCCGAAACCTGCACAAAAAATATAAAAGTGATTTTGGAATGTTAAAAGTTAGGATAATCGAATATAATTCAATAATTTCAAAATAGCATTTACTAAAAACACAGAAAATTAATTTTAAAACTCTTCTATGGCAAACTCGCTGAGCAGGATAATTATTTCCATTCAAGCTGAAATATATTTACTCAAGTGACCAAAACCATTATTAACATTGTTTTTCAGTTTTATACCAACGTTTAGAAATCTCTTATCTTCAATAAAAAACACCTTCTTCTGTAAAACAATGCATTTCTTGCACTCAACACAACCGAACTGGCGAGTACTTGCACTGTGGAGACCACTGGGATATATGCTTTCCACCTTTGGTTTCTGATGACAGTATACATTAAATTAATGGGTATTCAATATTTCTCTGCATCTAGCTTGTGGATGCATGTGGAACTGCTTGAAATGAATGGGGTGGGAAGATTCTTTCCCTAACACCGTTCAATAAATACATGGTGGGAAGATATTATCCCAAGGACCTATAAAGGGTAAATTACCTTCATTTTTTGTCGATCTTCATATGAAATATGGCAAAATCACTTACATTTTATCACTCAATAGTCTACTGCATTACAATAAGTCAGAAATACCTTTTTCAAGTTTTCAAATTTGTCGGAACCTCGATTGTCAATCAATAGGGACTTATACATTGAAAAAGTTCTTTCCTCGTCCACTGAAGACACAGGAGCAAACTTAAAGCAGCAACTATCGCCGGCATCTAGTTCTTATTCATCGAAGGAATATTTCTTGCCTGACAGTACATCAGCAATCACGCACATTGTGTCAAATCCACTGTTCTATTTCAACACATTTTCCAATTTAGGAAAGACAAGGTTACCCTCTTCCCCTTCAACACTACTTAAATCACTTACAGCTGATTTCACCAATTCTATTTGAGCTGAAATAATGGCGTTAAACTTGCTAAAAACAAGTAGTTCCGTAAAGAACTATACAGCCTATTTTCATATATCCTGCTCATGTTAATTTCTTCTAACAACATACAAAATTTCAGTTTAATTGCTGTAACAGATTCGTAGATATTGAGAACCGTCTAAATATTTCAGATTGTCGCCAGGTTGGATTTTTATTTTTATTTTTGTACTATTACATTAAGATTATTGTGTACGTGTGGTATTCAAACTTCAATCGCATGATTAGAACACAAGAAGTAAAAACGAGATTTTAAAATTACGCACAGCAGCCATCTTGTGATTATGCAAACAATTGAAATAAATTAGATGCCAGTGGATCAACATTTGTATAAGCATTTAACGTGCAACGTTTCACAGCACTCGGATAGTTAATTCGCGAGAATCGTCCATTTAAATATTTATACTTCGCGTCGCCGCCATGTTGGATATGTGCTCCCCAGGTTAATGAAAGTCCTATATGTGAACATATGTTCATAGTCTCTATGGACATAAACAAATTCAGTTTGGTTGCTGTAAAAGATTCATAGATATTGAGAACCGTCTAAATATTTCGGAAGCTCGCCATTTAGGATTGTTATATGTATAGGCCATACAATTATGTACCATTCAAGGACACTTATTGCCTAGGTTCATTATTCAAACTTTCACTTCGATCGCATGATTACGACACAAGAAATAAAAATTTAATTTTAAAATTTCGCACAGCCGCCATATTGAGGTTATGTAAACAATTGATTTAAATTAGATGGCAGTGCATTACAATCTGCAAAATCATTTACTGTACCACATTTCACTGCGCCCAGAGAGTTAAATCACGAGAAAAGTCTATTAAAATATTTCAAATTCGCTTGGTCGCCATGTTCGTTTTTTACTTTACGAGTTTATGAAATATACATAGATAAACGTGTACCAGTACCCTTCATCACCGTACAAAATTGCAGGTTAATATCTGTAATAGTTTCGGAGATATAGAATGTCATTGAAATATTTCGCACAGCCGCCATTTTGAGGTTATGTAAACAATTGAACTAAATTAGACTCCAGTGCATTACTATGTGTATAAACACTTGCTGTACCTAGTTTCATTACGTTTGGATGGTTAAATCGTGAGAAAAGTCTATTAAAAGTCTCAACTTCGCTTGGTCGCCATGTTCGATCTCTACTTTACAAGTTTATGAAATATACATAGGTAAAATTGTATCAGTACCCTTTATCACCGTACTAAATTGCAGGGTGATATCTGTAATAGTTTCGGAGATATAGAATGTCAGTGAAATATTTCGCACAGCCGCCATTTTGAAGTTATGTAAACAATTGAACTAAATTAGACTCCAGTGCATTACAATATGTATGGACATTTGCTGTACCAAGTTTCATTACGTGTGGATAGTTAAATCGCGAGAAAAGTCTATTTAAAAGTCTCAACTTCGCTTGACCACCATGTTGGTTTTGTAGTCACGAGGATTTTGAAAGTCTCATAGGTGAACTTCTAGTAGTACCCTTTATCACCGTACACAATTTCAGGGCGATATCGGTAATAGTTTCGGAGATATTGAATGCTAGTGAAATATTTCGCACAGCCGCCATTTTGCATTGGTGAGACGTAACAAAATTTGAAGGGCACGGTCGAGGTCGCCGGGAATAGTGCTATGAACATACCGAGTTTCATTGAAATCGCTCCAGCCGTTTAGATTTTATTAGGGGGGGACACACACACGAATCACACACACACACACACACACACACACACACACACACACACACACACACACACACACACACGCACACACACACGGACAAAAGGTGATCTCATAAGCCTATTTTTTCAAAATTGAAAATAGGCTAAAAATTACATAAAACAGGTATTCATCTTAAAAATGACCTAAAATGCCTTTAAAACTGAAAAAATGCCCATTTCCTCAAAAATGTCGAAAAATGCAAAAATATTACCAATAAAAATGGCTTCATTTCACTCCTTGTGACACATTTCGAACATATATTCAACTGAGCATCGCCCTGCAGTCATCAGAGAAAAGAAGTAACATCATTGAAATCCGGGCCTTAGTAATTACTAACAAAAAGTGTTAGTTATGGTCTATGTGATATTTGTCAAGATACTGAAAGTGGTGACTGACCTCCAAATTTGCTTGTTTAGTGTGAGTATGTGATTGTTGTTCAATGGTCAGTTCAGATTGCATTGTCTAGGCCAGGGATTCTGAACCTTTTAGACACTGCGACCCTCTTTCTAGGCTGAGCATTTTGGCGACCCCTCAAGTTTTAACGTTAATACAATAATTTAAAGAATATAATAATTGCTAAGTTTTATTTAAACAAGATGTTCAGTAAAGAACATAAGCCTACTTTCTCCTAAATGCATGGGTATTGTTATAACTCTTTGTCCTCTTCAAGGAGTATGATTGAATGTTGGTTGTAGTAGCTTGTTGAAATACAACGTGCTATAGGGATATTAAACATGAATATGAGGTGCCCTTTGCTAGTGCTACCTCTGTACCAAATTTCGTTCAATTCGGTTTCACCGTGTTTGAATTGATAGGGGGAATCGATTTGCACACATACTTGGCCACCATCTGCAAACTATTGGGCTGATGTTCTTGCAGTTTGGTCAGAAAATGTTTCCCACATGAAGATATGGTGTTGCAAAATTAGGTAGAGACTAGATTATTAGGTTGGTCGTAATTACATTTTAGCTTTTAACATTTGGGTGGTCGCGATTACGTTTCCATCAAGATAGCGGTGATATAAAACATGACACTGAGGTGCCCTTTGCTAGTGCTACCTCTATACCAAATTTCGTTCCATTCGGTTCCACCGTGTTCGAATTAATAGGGGGAATCAATTTTGACATAAAGATGGCCGCCATCCGCAAATTATCAGGTGAATGACCTATTAGATTGGTCAAAGGATGCTCCCTCCATAAAGGTATGTAGTTGCAAAATTTGGTAGAGATCGGATGATTAGGTTAATCGTAATTTGATTTAAGCTTTGAACATTTGTGTGGCCGCCATTACGTTTCCGTCAAGATGGCGGCGATATAAAACATGACACTGAGGTGCCTTTTGTTAGTACTACCTCTGTACCAAATTTCGTTCCATTCGGTTGCACCGTGTTCGAATTAATAGGGGGAATCGATTTTCACACAAAGATGGCCGCCATCCGCAAACTATTACGCTGATGACCTATTGGTTTGGTCAAAGGATGCTCCCCCCATAAAGGTATGTCGTTGCAAAATTTGGTAGAGATCGGATGATTAGGTTAGTTGTAATTTGATTTAAGCTTTGAACATTTGTGTGGCCGCCATTACGTTTCCGTCAAGATGGCGGCGATATAAAACATGATACTGAGGTGTCCTTTGCTAGTGCTACCTTTGTACCAAATTTCGTTCAATTCGCATTCACCGTGTTCGAATTGATAGGGGGGGGGGGGACAGACATTCAGAGTACACACACTCACACACACACACACAGACACACAGACACACACACACACAGACTCACACACACACATACACACAGACAGACACATTTTTTTCGCCCTGTGTTGATCTCATAAGTCTACTTTCATTTTTTGCAAAAATCGAAAGTAGGCTAAAAATGGCTTCATTTCACTCCCTGTGACACATTTCGAACATATATTCAACTGAGCATCGCCCTGCAGTCATCAGAGAAAAGAAGTAACATCATTGAAATCCGGGCCTTAGTAATTACTAACAAAAAGTGTTAGTTATGGTCTATGTGATATTTGTCAAGATACTGAAAGTGGTGACTGACCTCCAAATTTGCTTGTTTAGTGTGAGTATGTGATTGTTGTTCAATGGTCAGTTCAGATTGCATTGTCTAGGCCAGGGGTTCTGAACCTTTTAGACACTGCGACCCTCTTTCTAGGCTGAGTATCTTGGCGACCCCTCAAGTTTTAACGTTAACACAATAATTTAAAGAATATAATAATTGCTAAGTTTTATTTAAAAAAACACATGTAACTAATATTAATAAACATTAATTCAAAAACCTCGGTCAGTATAGTAGCTGACCTATGCTTCAGAAACGTGGATAATGAAGAAAAGAGACATAAGCAGAATACAGGCAATTGAAATGAAGTTCCTACGAAGTAGGATCGGAGTAACAAGAAGAGACAGGGAGAGGAATGAAAAGGTCAGGGAAATAGTGAAAGAGGAGCCCTTGCATGGTAGGATTGAGACATCAAGACTGAGGTGGTATGGACACTTAAAGAGAATGGAAGAGAAGAAGATTCCCAGGAGGATACATGGGATGCAGATGCAGAAGAAACGACCAAGGGGAAGACCAGGAGATAGATGGCTGAAAGGAGTGGAGGAATGTGTCAGGAAGAGAGGCGAGGACTGGACCAGAGTGACAGCGGAGCGGTGGTGGGAAGAAAGGGCTAAGTGGTGGGGCTTATGTTCCAAACATACCCAGCCTGGGGCTGGAAACTGTTCAAGATGATGATGAATTCAAATACTGGTTAATTCCAAACAAGCTCAAGTTTCTCATTAATAGAGTACAATTTAAAAAAAACTTAAAATTTTAATACAATGTGAGTGTATTGTTCTTTTAACAGGCGGCTTTCGTGGCGTAGTTGGTAGCATGCTGAGCTTCTATGCCCAAGATCGCGGGTTCAAACCCGGCTGAAGTCGTCGGAATTTTTAAGAACGTTAAAAATCCCTCAGTATACCTTCCCTCGGAGGGAAAGTAAAGCCGGCGGTCCCATGTCATAGATTTATGGCATGTTAAAGAATCTCCCACTAATTACACCTGTGTGAAACTAAATTATAGGTAAAACATTTGACTAACGCTCTTAGGTTCCAATGATCGTCGCCAGGAGCCGACTGCGGAGGCATCTGGTAACCTAGTTCTGAACTAGTAGTCGTTGATGGTGGCGTTTGGCGGCAAAAGTAGGAACTACTTGGAAAAATTCAATGTCTGCAATCCTTACTTGAATTGAAAACAGATAGCACACACTAGTTATCAGACAGATTCTACACACAACCAAAGTACAAGGGGCTACATGACCGCGTTGTCGCAGCCCCTATACTGAGGAACCAACCAACCAACCAACCGTTCTTTTAATAAAAGACAATGACTCATTCCTTTTTACTATTTCTCCGTATCTCGCGACCCCCTATGACACTCTGTGACCCTCCAGGGAGTCGTGAACCACTGGTCCAGGCTACTGAGCTGGTTGAGTCGCACCCGTTCCGGATGAGAGCAGTTGAATAGTTGGTGCGTCCTTGTGAAAACGAGTGTGAAGTCGCCGCTCAAAAGTCACTGTAGCCTCGGTCTTCGTAATGCTATCACGCAAAAGATTTTGGGTATTCCGGGACCCCTTAGGAAGTTTATTTATTAAAAAAAACAAGTAGTTCCGTGAAGAACTATACAGCCTATTTTCATATATCCTACTTATGTTAATTGCCATTATCAACATACACAATTTCTGTTTGATTGCTGTAATAGATTCGTAGATATTGAGAACCGACTAAATATTTCGGATGGTCGCCATGTTGGATTTTATATATGTAGGTCCTAGAGTTATGTACTGTTACATGCAGATTATTGTGAACGTGTAGTATTCAAAATTCAATCGCAAAATTAGGACACAAGAAAAAACAAGGAGATTTTAAAATTTTGCACAGCTGCCATCTTGAGGTTCTGGAAACAATTGAAATAAATTAGATGCCAGTGGATTAACATTTGTATAGCCTAAGCATTTACTGTACCGAGTTTCATTGCACTCGGATGGTTAAATCGCGAGAAACGTCCATTTAAATATTTATACTTCGCGTCGCCGCCATGTTGGATTTGTGATCACCAGGTTATTTAAAGTCCTATAGGTGAACTTAAGTTCATAGCCCCTATGAACATTAAAAAATGCAGTTTGATTGCTAAAATAGATTCGTAGATATTCAGTATCGTCTAAATATTTCAGATGGTCGCCATGTTGGATTGTTAAATGTATAGGCCATAGAGTCATGTACCATTAAAGGAAAATTATTGCGTAGGTTCATTATTCAAACTTACACTTCGATCGCATGACTACATCACAAGAAATAAAAACTTAATTTTAAAATTCGCACTGCCGCCATCTTGAGGTTATGTAAAAAATAGAACTAAATTAGATACCAGTGGATTACAATGTGTATAAATATTTCCTGTACCAGGTTTCAGTGCGCTTGGAACATTAAATCGCGAGAAAGTTCTATTTAAAATTTTCAAATTCGCTTGGCCGCCATGTTCGTTTTGTAGTTAACCGGTTTTTGAAAGTCTTATAGGTGGACTTCCAGTAGTGCCCTTTATCTCCGTACAAAATTTTAAGGAGATACCGCTAATAGTTTCAGAGATATAGAATGCCGGTGAAATATTTCGCACATCCGCCATCTTGTGATTATGTGAACAATTGAACGAAGTTATATGTCGGTGCATTACAATGTATATAAACATATACTGTACCAAGTTTAATTGCGTTTGGTTGGTCAAAACGCGAGAAACGTCAATTAAAATTCGCAAATTCGCTTGCCCTCCATGTTGGTTCTGTAGTTACCAGGTTTTCAAAAGTCACATAAGTGAACTTATAGTAGTTCCCTCTATCACATTAGAATATGTCAGGATAATATCGGTAATAGTTTCGGAGATATTGAATGCTGGTGAAATATTTCGCACAGCCGCCATTTTGGATTGGTGAGTCGAAACAACATTTGAAGGGCACGGTCGAGGTCGCCGGGAATAGTGCTATGAACTTTCCGAGTTTCATTGAAATCGCTCCTGCCGTTTAGATTTTATTAGGGGGGACACACACACGAATCACACACACACACGCGCACACACACACGGACAAAAGGTGGTCTCATAAGCCTATTTTTTTCAAATTGAAAATAGGCTAAAAATGTGGAACGTTTTCAAGGTAAATACCGCTTGTGCGTTCGTTTTAGAGTTGAAGCGTGCACCCAATGGTCCCAAATTCACGGGTTAGATTCACGGCTAAGAAGGGGAATTTTCAACGGTAGAAAGAATCTGCGATACTTGGGGCTGCTCACTTGTAAAAGATCTCTCATCATATTTGGCTCTTTTTAAGAGCGTTAAAATCCCTCAGTATGCCTTCCTTTGGAGGGGAAGTAAAGCCGGCGGTCCCGTGTCATAGATATATGGCACATAGAAGAACCTTCCACTAATTATACTTGTGTGAAGCTAAATTATAGGTTAGATTTGACTTACGATCTTAGTTTCCAATGTTCGTCGCCAGGAGCCGAATGGGTGGCATCTAGTAACCAAGTTCAGAACTAGCTGTCATTGACGGTGGCGTTTGGTAGCAAAAGTAGGAACTACTACGAATGACTTCTGCCAAAATGAAGACAAGAAACAACATCTTGCGGAAATTATGTGGCACCACTAGGGGTGCCAATGCAACTACCCTCCGTTGCTCTGCTCTAGGTTTAGTTTATTGTGTTGCTGGGTATTGTGCTCCGGTGTGGATAAATAGTCCGCATGTAAGATTAATAGATGTACAATTGAATAACACCATGCGCATGATAACAGGAACAATTATGTCAACTACTACACAATGGCTTCCTATTCTCAGCCACATCCCACATCCCACATCCCTCATTTGCGGCGATGCAACATTTTGATAAGAAAATATAGAACGATCCATACCAACAAACAACTACCAATCCATGGAGACATTGCTGATCTACATGTGAAACGATTACGTTCAAGATATCCACCTATCTGCACAGCGGAGAATCTTGCAACTAACAAATTCAACCTGACTGAGAGATGGTCTTCTGATTGGAATTCGTTTGCCACTCCAGAGAGTTCAGTAATGCCATGCTTAACTGAGAAGATGTCATGGTTCACTCAGCCTAGAAAGACCTGGTAAAAATTAAATAGAATCCGGACCAATCACGGTGTATGCGGGGATCTCCTGTACAAGTGGAGGAAAAGATCTTCATCATGTTGCGAGTGCGGTGCTGAAAGGCAGACTGTTCGGCACCTAGTTCAAAAATGCCCACAAACATCTTACAGTGGTGAATTCAGCGACTTCTTCCCAGGGACACCACAGGCACTTCATCATGTTTCTAACCTTGATGTCAAATTATAAATAATTTTCATGTAGGCCTATGCCAAACGATAAATAAATACTTGCAGTCCTTACTGTAATTAAAAACAAATAACACACAGTAATACAGCCATCACAATTAACACCGGTTATCAGACAGATTCTACACACACCCAAAGTACATAGGGCTACATGACTGCGTTGTCGCAGACCCTAAACTGAGGAACCAACCATATTTGGTTACAAGTCGAAACTAATTAAATCTTAGACACAAGTCTCAGATTTTTCTACCAGATACCAGGCCAAAATTATTGATGTTGGTTGAATTGAGAGGCTTGGACATAATGAAGTGGTCTTAAATATTACGATTGGAGCGTGTGCTCTGCATTTATCTGCATTTACCTGGATATAATATGAAAAACCTAGGAAGAAGTCACACCAAGGATGGCCGCTAACGATACCAAGATTCGAAAATTAAAATTACCAAAATTACATTCCTCCTTGCATTTCTGGTGTGTGACATCACGCTGAAGGCTACGAAACACCGTTAGGTTATACTGAATGGAAAGCAGTACTTATGAATGCATCCGCAGCTGGAGACACAGAGCGTCATGATACGTCGCGAGGCCGAAAGATCTCGTCCTAATCCGTCGCAAGGAACAGGCCTTAAGCTGTGACATCACATGGACAATGCGGGCTCATAAGGAGAGGGCGATCATTACAGCTTAGTTACTAAATGCGGCCAAACTTTATGTGGAAGAGAGGGCGCTTGCTAGCACAATGCTGAAAATTTGACGGACTAATCATTCATAGAAGATACAGTTTCTTACTTCCAGTAGCCTACTTATATAGGTGGCTTCGGTGGCGTAGTTGGTAGCATGCTGAGTTTCTACGCCCAAGATCGCGGGTTTAAAACCGGCCGAAGTCGTCGGATTTTTTAAGAGCGTTAGAAACCCCTCCTTATGCCTTCCTTCGGAGGGGAAGTAAAGCCGGCGGTCCCATGCCATAGATTTATGGCATATTAAAGAACCTTCCACTAATTACACCTGTGTGAAGCTAAATTGTATAGGTTAAGAATGTAAACAACGCTCTTAGGTTCCTACGCTTGTTGCTAAGAGCCGACTGCGGTGACGTCTGGTAGCTAAGTTATGAACTAGTAGTCGTTGACGGTGGCGTTTGGTGGCAAAAGTAGGAACCACTTGAAAATTGATCGTCCGCAGACATTTCTTGAATTAAAACAGATACACATACTAATACAGTCATCACAATTAACACTGGTTATCAGACAGATTCCTCATACACCCAAAGTACACGGGGCTACATTACCGCGTTGTCGCAGCCCCTAAACTTAAGAACCAACCAACCTAACAACCAGCCTACTTATAATAAATGAAAACCCCACGGAAAAACGGGGTAAGTCCATGTTTTACAGAAATGAATTTATGGCGCATTCTGGTGGCCAGCCATGGTAACTACAGATCAGTTGAAATTAATTTCAAATAAAGCGGAAAGTCACCGAGATACAGAGGTTTTATTTTTAATGGAAACGGAAAGAACGTCCCATATCCTTCCACATTTTCATAATTTAACTTAAGTTGTTATTTATTTATTTATTTATTGCCACAACAGGGCAGTGGCCCAATTACAGTAGCAGACAATTAAACAACTGTTTACACACAAATAATACATGAAAATACATTAAAATACAAGATAAAATATATTAGAATTAAAAATTGATTATTGAAAATTAAAACTTAGAAATTGAGGATTAAAAATTAAAAATTTAAATTTAAATAAAAAAGATATTGTGTGTATTAAGGCTTTCGCGGCCCGGATTATATAAATAATTAATGTTTTTGGGGCTAATTCCGTGTGTATTTAGATTAGAACCATACGTTTCGGAGAAACCTTGCCTCCTTTTTCAATGGAAGGTTTCTCCGAAACGTACGGTTCTAATCTAAATACACACGACATTAGCCCAAAAAACATGAATTATTTATTTTAAAAAAATGTTAACAAGGAATATACACACGGTCAAGTCGCAATAACAGTAAATGAAGCATGATTTTTAATATTTGGTCACATAAAGTATAACTAGATTCATATTTTTAGGTACTAATACAATAGCAATGGAAGATGGTAAGAAAGTGGAACCTAAAACGAATAGCAGCTAAATTTAATATCTTCGTTATAGTGAATCATCTGACATCTACAAATAACTGTAATTATCTTCTATAATTTAGCAAGGACATTCCAAAATCTACATTGTTGTCAGCTGAGAGCCTGTTGTAAGTACAGCATATATTCAATATCGGTGAATTTTTATGTACTTCCTTTAAAGAAATATATTTGGCAAAATAACTATATTGCTTACCCTCAATTTGGGTGCTTTAAGCATTTCCTTTTAGTTTTTAAAGCTTAAATTGGCTCTCTGATTGTGGCATCGTCTTTCACATAACACACAGAGCGACCCTGATTTTGTGTCGGTATAATTAAGATACACCCTGTATATCGATGTTTTATACGGGAACTGGGCTAGCCTTTCATAGACCAATATAGGAATTCCCTTTTTTGTCAAGTAGACGTATTCATGACTAATTTAAAACTCAATTCCACGCAGGAACATTATCCAAAAAAAGCAAAATATTAATGGAGCATTAAAAAATACTTCCATATAATTACCGACACGTGAAAATGAGTACCTGCCTTCTACTCTAAATTTCTGTGATTATAATGGCTGCTTGGATAGCATCTTGGTCGGCGAATCATGAGTTCTCAGGTTCGAACCCCAGTCATCTTAACAGAATCTACATGAAATTACGTTTTATCTAATTTTAATTACAATAGTTTCCACCAATTGGGAAATTTGATTGTATTGCACATTATTTCTAGTAGTCTATAGATAGGCTAGAGACTATGGTTTCATTCCTCCACGTAATTTACAGTATCATATGTGATGTTTATTCAAACAAGTGTGACAGTAGCATATCTCCAATTCAATCTATTCATTAACGATAGCACCAGTATGAAAACGGAGCGTAAATTAACATTTTAAGAATGTCCGAGTTGTGTAGTATACGAGTAGGATAACATGTCAGATGTTACGCTTCATATGCGACTACTGCAAGGGTCGTATCTTCTTTTTCTGGTATGCTCGAAATATTTCTTCCCTATTGTTTGAATAGGCGGCCTCGTGGTGTTGCTATTGATGGAGGGGTTGGACAAGAGATGGATTATCTCAATTATTGTTCAATCTTGTGATGGAGAAAGTAAACAACAACAACAACAACAACAACTTTTTCAGTGCTATCTTATATGTTTTGATCCTCAACATGTTCATTAAAAGTATTCAAAAATATATTGACATATAGATAATATATATGAACTTTGTTTGAACAAGTTATTTCGTGCTTACAGGCTGCTCGCCTGGGGGGTGTACCTCCAGCGCCACCCGGACCACGCACCTATGGCACCGCTGACGCCACCATCAAAGCCTGCGCGTCTAAGTTAGCGCACCCGGGAGTAACTCTCAAAAGGAAGACACCAAGCGACGGTAGCTTACGATCCGATCCCGACATCACGATTGATAAAGGTGAGTGTGTTAAACGTCTATCGTAGCTCCCAGGCGCAGAATCAGCCTTGCCTCAGGAAGGGGTGGGTTTGCTATCTCTAAGGTATGATTTTAGGAAATAACAATAATTATACAGTTATGGGTTTACCGACAGTAGTGGCTACGCTGGCTAAAGCGCAGCATTAGGTCATGGGGCCAAGCTCTCTGCTGACTCGGTAGACGCATGGGTTCGAGCACCACCGTCGGCCGTCCTTGAAATGGATTTCCGTGGTTTCCCATTTTCAACACCAGGCAAATGCTGGGACGGTACCTTCTGACAGGCCACGGCCGGTTCCTTCCACATCCTTGCCGAGTTTCATTCACCATCATTCATTTCATCTCTCATTAACTCCTCTCATGAAGTTGGCGTCAGGAAGGGCATCTGGCCGTAAAAACCATCGCCACAATGACTTCCATCGCATCTCATCCCCGACCCCGTTGGAAAAAATGGGAATAATAAGGGGTAGACATACATACTGTTATGGGTTTGTGGTTGGATCCCCTCCTTCTGCAGAAAGTTCTCCAGTTTCTTGAGAGACGTATTCCTTGCCATTGTTTGTACCAATGACAATCGGCTTATTTTCAAACCTAGTATGCATTGAAGCAATGTAGTCTTCACCGACGCCTGCCACCTCATCCTTGGATTTTACCAGCCTCACCACAGTAAAACGGGAGTAATCGTCAATGAGTGATAGAAAATACCTATTTTAACAAAATATGATAAAATGGTCCGACTGGCTCAAAACAAATTGCCAGCGTTTCGCCCCAATGTACCATTGGGCTCGTCAGTTGGTATGGTACACCTCACTAAGACGCGTGGATAGCACCCACTGAGAAGGCCGCTGCAAGGCACAACATACTTGTAGTATTGACGTCACGAGCAATGTCAATGCACAACGAGGGTCAAGCTCCCGTTCACAAAACAATATAACCTTACCTTAGTATCGATATTGAAATCGAATGTCCCCGAAGGAATACATGATGTTAGATTTGTCCATTTGAGCTAATATATTTTAACAAAATACTGTATGATAAAATGGTCCGGTTAGCCCCATTGTACCATTGGGCTCGTCAGTTGGTATGGTACACCTCACCAAGACGCGTGGCTAATACGTTGCAGTTTGCATGATCAGAATGAATGAGTCACATGGGCTCCTTCTCTCTGGATGTTTCATTCATGTTCTCAATCCGTAGATTGGTCGGCAGCAATCCTCCTCTTCCATTCTTCCCTGTCGCCAGTCAGTCTCTCCATGTCTCTGTATGAAAATCCAAAGCCTGCTTCCAGTCGACTGGGTCAGGGAATGGGATGAATGAAGCCCCCATCTAGAGGCGAGGATATGAACTGTACCGGCTGCCGAAGCCTGTCGCACTCCCCTGGGGCAATGACTAAATGAATGACAGATGAAATGATAGTGGAGAGCGTTGCTGGAACGAAATTTGTGACAGGGAAAACCGGATTACCCGGAGGAAAACCTGTCTGCCTCCGCTTTGCCCAGCAGTAATCTCACATGGAGTAACCGGGATTTGAACCACGGACCCAGCCTTGAGTGGCCGGCGCGCTGCCGCCTAAGCCACGGAGGCCGCCATGTCTCTGTATGAATGGGCATTAACGTCCGTTATGATCCGTTTGATGTATTGCAGTCTCGGTCGCCCTCTTCCTCTCTTGCCCCGAATTTTGCCATCTAACACAGTTACCATAAAGTTATTGTGGCGATAGTGATGTCCTATCAGTTGGTCTCGTCGATTCCGTATTGTTTTGAGAAATGCTCTCTTTTCATTAATGGTTTTGAGCACTTCTTCATTCGTAACTCTTTTGGTCCATGTAAGTTTTCCCATCCGCCGCCAACACCACATTTTTAAAGCTGCAAGTCGTTTTTTATCAGCACATACCATTGTCCAGGCTTGTGAGCCATACAAGGCTACACTCCACACATAACTTGTTATATATTTAATCCTGGTCTCAATAGATATATATTCTTTGAAGTCAGAAGGGATTTTTAGCCCACTTTTCTCATTTTGCAAAAATGAGGAAAAAGTAGACTTATGAGATCGATCCGGGAAAATGTGTGTCTGTCCTTCTTTCTGTCTGTCTGTCCTTCTGTCTGTCTGGCTGTGTGTGCGTCACCCCCTATCAACTCCTAAACGGATGCAGTTATCTAAACAAAATTTGGTAAGAGTAAAGTTCTATACCTGAATATCTCACGGCCATATTTGAAATTGACGTCAGTGCTACCAACTGCTAAAAAATCACAATTGAAATTTGATCTCTATGTTCGATATCTCAGAAGTTATTAGCACACAAATAGACGATAACATTCCAGATTAATTTCCAGAAGTTGATACATGCCAGTGTTGCCAACATGATTCTAGGACTGCCGATAGGTCCATAATATATATACATGTAACTTCAATACTATCAATTGGATTTCAACCAACATTCGTATGTACTAAGTGTACTACAACAGATATGACTGTACGTATTCTAAAGAGCCACTAGGGCTGCCAACTGCTGATAAATGTTCTCTTTATGTTTTAACATTAATATCAATATATCAGAAAGTATGCAAGCCAACGGCTCTAAACTTTGCTCACGTATAGTACCTGACATTCTACCTTAGTTTGGTGTAACATATATACATCATTGCTGCCAACACGATTCTATGCCTGTTGATAGGTCCAGTTTTTAAATGCATATAACTTCTAATGTAACAAATGGATTTCAACGAAATTTCGTATGTGCCTTGTTTACCATAACAGTTATGAATATACGTATTGTTAAAAACCAGCAGGGCTGCCAACTGATAATAAATGCTCTCTCTAATTGTTCAATCATAATATCAATATATCAGAAAGTATGCAAGCCATCAACTGCAAAGTTTGCACACGTATAGACCTGACATTTTAGATTAATATGGAGTCACTAATATACCTCAGTGCTGCCAACATGATTCTAAGCTTTCTGATAGTTTCAAATTTTAATTTCATGTAACTTCTATACCAACAAATGGATTTTATCCAAAATTGGCATTATATTAGATCGTAATATTTCAGTTTAATTCTGAGCATCACATACATGACATTGTTCCCAACATGATTTTACGCGCACTGATAAATCCAATTTCAAACAACATGTAACGTCCACACCATCCATTGGACTTCAACTAAATGTTGCATGCATTCTATACCTCAAGAGATGGAAGTAAGAATATATTCAGAGTCGCCAGGGCTGCCAACTGTAGTAAGTTACTGTATTAGGCTTCACTATTTCAGATGTATTTCAAACTGTAGTACTTAGAAATGTTAGTATTACCAATTTGATTTCGTCATTATTCTAGATAGGTCTATATAGATTGGCATGAATCTTAAATTTTAAGAAAAGTAGTTCGTCTCGGAACTACTTGTTTGCTGTTAAATGCAATTTTGGCTTGGACAATTCTACCTTGAATATCAGTTGAACTTTATCCAGTAGAAGTAATTTTTCTTCCTAGATAGGTGAATGTGTTAACTTGCTTAAGTGGAACACCAGTTATGTGTATAGCTGCATTAAGTTGTTCTCTAGCGAATACCATTATTTCCGTCTCTGGATGTACACTCAGAAAATTTCCCTTCGGTTAGTTTGCTCTTGATGCAGTCTTCACATACTACAGGGCGCCAGGAAATGTTCTTCGCAGAGGCTACGTGCACCTGCGAGAAGTAGCGTCATCAGTTTAGTTGGCAGCACGGTGTCCTTGATAGGTTGAAGGCCACATGTATGGGCTGTCGAAATCGTCAGTGTGTATTGTTAGATTATTGGAAGAGTGCAACAGGGAATTGTTACCACTAGACGTGGAGTGGGCCTGTAGTGTATACATTACGTCATCTCGCCTCGTTATGGCCGCAGCGAGTGGTGGCGGGGCAAGAGGGGAATGCATGTACAGTCATACAATGAGAACACACCCCACAGCGCACGACCCACCATGAACCATGCACACAAATGGCATGCGAAGAGGTTTCGCTGGCGACAACTGTACGTCTATCGCAGGCGTGTGGCTGGGCGGAGTGCATTAGCTCCGATTTCCATCACCGGTAACAATTCGCTGGTAGGGTAGTATGTTATGAATGACTTTGGTGAGTACAAAGTTTACTGTTTGTTTTGATACAAGCGACAGCCCTGCTGCCAATGTAACTGGTGACGCTCTCTCTCGCAGAAGCATGTAGGCACTGCGGAGAACATTCCCTGGCACCCTGTACTTTCTCCGAACATGTAGATACTTGTATTCCTGAGGCCAGTTCCACATTGAACAGACGCTTTATTGCAACAGGATCCTGGAAGGCTTTCTTTGATATAAGGCGTAATCAAAACGTTTCCGTCTGACGGCCCGTACAGTCTAGTAACGATATGTCAATCAGGTAAAATCACCGTGAGCATTGGGGCTCTCATCTCACCAACTCGCCAGGTTGAAGATCCCTGTGTGGTAAAACACTGTGTCCTTCTGTGTGAAGAAGTCTGTAACCACCTGCTGGACATCCTCGTCCGACAGGAATCATCCACCCTTCAAGGGAGTTTTTAATGGACCGAGAGAGTAATAGTCGCATGGGGAGAGATCAGCCTATAGGGCGGATGCTCGAGTATCTCTTACTTGAGTTGGCGTACCTTCTGCGTTAAGACCTTTGCGATACGAGGACATGCGTTATCATGAAGCAGGAGCACCACTGCTCGCAGTTTTTCCGGACGTTTCACCTTACAAGCCGGACGTTTGTTTTAGATGATTGCTCTTGACCTTGAAGCTTGCGGGTGAGCTTGAACACAGGCACTCTCTAGCCTTCTCACTTCACACTTGTTACCACCGGTCTGATGAAATGGAAATCCAAAACTTGAACACGTGACGACACCCCCGTGCAGACAGTACAGTCCTCGTCGAAGTATTGTGTGACGCGGAAGTGCACGTTATTATATAGTTACGAACAGAACGTCATTATATTTGCCAATGACTTTACTTTAGCAGTAGCGTAAGATATCTTTGTCTATCTTCGGACCGCATGGGGCAGCTGACAACAACTCGGGTACTGTAATAACTCGCCTCCAGGCTTCCATTAAGATTTTTCACTCGTCTAAAACAAACGTCCCTCCACCAATGGTATCCTTACCTTGACGCGGTGGTGGAGCTTGCGTGGTCAAATGATCCTGAGAGCTATGCCGGCGGTAGCGTCTCCCAAGCCGGACAGGTCGAAGGTGATGATCCAGACTAAACGGGATACTCTGGCCCTCCAGGTTGGGAGTTGGACGTGGGGCTAACAACCCCACACCACAAAAAAAGGAAGCTTGTAGTTTAACGTGACCGTTAATCTTGAGATCATGAGCCACGGGACCTCCTTTTTACGTGGAATCCGAACCACAGGACATGGCATTTCACTTCGAAAATCTCACATGCATTGACCGGGAACCACAACACAAAAAAGAACCTGTTACGAAACAAGGACAATTGCCTCGGAAGGACGGATTTAACAGAAGACAACGTCGGCCTGGATTGCGGAAAAGAGATTTGTATATTGCGACGTGGAATGTAAGAACGATGTTGAGACCAGGAAAGCTGAATGAAATAGGAGAAGAGATAACTAAATTTAATTTAGACATTGTAGCGTTACAAGAGGTAAGATGGCAAGGACAAGGAAGGATAGATAAAAGGGAATATTCACTATTGTATAGTGGTCCAAATAGCAGAACAGGACAACATGGTACAGGATTTATGGTATCCAAGTCAGTAAGGAATAGTATTATGGAATATGAAGCCATAAATGAAAGATTTTGTAAATTGCGCATCAAAGGAAGATTCAGGAACATATCCATATTGTCAGTGTATGCACCAACTGAAGAGAAAGATGAGGATGAGAAGGAAGAGTTCTATGAACAATTGGAACAGATATGCGGTGAGATACAGAGATACGATACATTGATAATAATGGGTGACTTTAACGCAAAGATTGGGAAGGATCTATTGATGAGATGTGCAGGGGAACATACACTACATGATGTTAGTAACCAGAATGGCACACTACTTGGGCATTTTGCCATCAGGAACAATATCAAAAGCACATGTTTCCCACATAAACGAATACATCTAGGTACTTGGAAGGCTCCTGATTCTACAACCGTGAATCAAATAGACCATGTGTTAATCAATGCAAGATACTCTTCGTCAATTATAGATGTGTGGAGTTGTAGAGGACCAAATTGTGATTCAGATCACTATCTAGTCAAAGCAGTACTTAGAGAAAAGCTGGCTAAAACGAAAGCAGAATCTGAAACCTGGACGAACAGTATAAACGGTGAAATACTAGGAGATGAAAGAATTAAGGAGGAATATCAGAGAGAATTACAAAAGAAATTAGAAGAAGAAAAAGAGAGAGATTATCTCAATGAAGAGTGTAAGAAAATAGAGGAAGTAGTTAAACTGGCTGCAGAATAAATAATCGGAAAGAGGCAGCAAACCTGGAATGAATGGTTTGATCAAGAGTGTAGGGAAGCAATAGAAGAGAAGAATACAGCAAGAGAAAAGATGATCTTGAGAGAAACAAGAAGCAACTGTGAACATTATAGGCAACTGAGGTTGAATGCCAACAAAGTATGTAGAAGAAAGAAAAAGGAACACATAAAGAAACAATTTATAGAAATAGAAGAATTAAGCCAGGGAAGTGAAGTAAGAAAATTCTATGCGGCAATTGGTAAAATGGGGAAAGGTTTCCAACCTAGGGAAAGAAGATGCAAGGATAGACAAGGGATGATACTGACTGATGAGAACATAGATAGATGGTCTGAACACTTTAAGGAACTTCTAAGTGAAAGTGTAGAGCCAGAAATTGAACAACATATGCAACAAAACGAGAGACAAGAAGTAATTAGATCAGAATCAGAGAATGAGAATGCAAGTATTACGAGTCCTACATAATCAGAGAATGAGAATGCAAGTATTATGAGTCCTACAAGATTTGAAGTGGCAAATGTAATGAAGAAAATGAAAAACAACAAATCACCAGGAGAAGACAGTATAGTAGCAGAAATGATAAAATATGGAGGAGCGGCATTGGAAGATAGAATACATAAACTATTGGAAAGAATATGGGAAGAAGAGAACATGCCAGATGGATGGAGGGGAGGAATAATATGTCCTATATTTAAGAAAGGAGATAAACTAGCATGTGAGAATTACAGAGGAATTACTCTATTGAATGTTATTTACAAGATCCTATCAGGTATCCTGAAAGAAAGAATGAAGATATTTTCAGAAGAAATTCTGAGTGAATATCTGTGGTTTTAGACCCAACCGGAGTACAACGGATCAAATCTTTGTAATTAGGCAGATGATGGAAAAGTTTGATGAACATGATATTGACCTCCACATGCTCTTTATAGACTTTAAGCAAGCTTTCGATAGTGTATGTAGAGAAAGACTATATGAATTACTAGGAGAAATGAGGATACCTGGAAAGATAATCGGGCTGATAAGGATGACACTAGATAACACATGGGCACGAGTGAAAAATGGAAATAAGCTGAGTAAACCCTTTACAATTAATGTGGGTGTAAAACAGGGAGATGGATTGTCTGCAGTATTCTTTAATCTTGCACTACATAAAGCAATCAGTAAAGTGGACCAGGGAGACACTGTTTTTAACAAATCAAGTCAGATCTGTGCTTATGCAGATGATGTAGTGATCATAGCAAGAGAGAAGCGTACACTGAAAAGAGTATATTTAGAATTAGAGAAAGAGGCTACAAATATTGGGTTATTAGTGAATGAGAGTAAAACTAAGAGCATGGTAATGTCCACATCTAACACAAGAAGAGCCCCGCATGATATTAAAATAGGCGATAAGACATTTGAGGGTGTGACACAATTTAAGTATCTAGGAGTACTTATTAACAACCAGTGTGATATGACAAACTGTATTAAAGATCGATTACAGGCTGGAAACAGAGCATACTATGCAAACATCAAGATGCTCAGGAATCAACTTATATCGCGAACAACCAAAATGAAGATATATAAGACCAGTAGTGACCTATGGCTCTGAAGCTTGGACATTAACTATTGATGATGAGAATACTGTGAAGTGTTTTGAAAGGAAAATACTGCGAAGAATATATGGCCCTGTTAGAGAGGAAGATGGATGGAGAATACGATATAACCATGAACTAAACGAATTGATTGGAAAACAAGATATCGTAAAGTTTATAAAGGCACAGAGAATCCAATGGTTGGGACATATAGAGAGGATGCCGGAGAGCCAGATGCCCAAGAGAATGTTGAAAGGGAGGCTATTCTCCAGGAGGAGGAAAGGACGTCCTAAGAAGAGATGGTTGGATGGTGTGACTGCAGACCTCGTCGCAATGGGAGTGAGAGGATGGAGGAGCAAGGCGATGGATAGACCAACATGGAGAGCAGTTGTCCATGAGGCCAACCCCCCCCCCCCCCCCTGGTTGTAGCGCCAGGGAGTAAGTAGTAGTAAGTAGTAAGTAAAACAAACGTAACTGCACGCCGTAATTTCTCCAGTGTTGAGCAGTATCATTCCCCAGTGATGAAGACACCAGGTTCCCTGAAATCATTAAGGAATGGGCCCCGGTAATCAAAGTACAGGGTGACATCAACTTTCCAGCGGATGGTTTACCCTTGAACTTCGAGGCGACGATACATGACACCCGCATCCAAGTCGCTCTACGTTGCATATACACTGCGGCAACGCCCTGAAATGGAAACGTTTAGTTCACGCCTGGTAGAACTAGACACCACTAATAATAATTATACCGTATAGCCTCGGGTGTCGGGTGCAAACTTTGTTATTTGACGCTCAGAGGGCAGCTTGCATGTCAAATTTTGTGTTCCTTGGAGCGCTATGAAAGTCAAGGATGTTATGCAATATATCTAAGCTCCATGACACTCTAGCGCTTTCTAGTAAATAAAGGAGGAACCTTTGTGTTGGTGGAAACTCCCGAGATTAATTTTTCCATTATGAACACGGCCTACTGAATTTGAATGGGTTCCTTAACATGCCAACAACGTATGATATGCGTGCCGTGATTTTTGTCAACTTTCAAAAGTCACGTACCACGGCCAGAAGCGAACCTGCAAGTTTGGGGTTGGTAGGCCGACACGATAACCACTCACCCACCACTGATGACTGGCTTCTAATACTTCAGTACAAACAGTTCATCGACACACATACCCTCACTGACAAAGACGTATTTCAGCGTAACCGTTGTACGCCATCTAGGAAATAATATTTTAATACAAGATTTACACTTAATTTTGTTTAAACAAGAGGTCCAATGAATAATGAAATCCACCTTTTGCCATAGAAGTTATTATAAAAGTTCCATCTGACCTAGAAAACTTATAAACTCTCTTGTTCAAGAGAATGAAGGATATTGATCATCTGTTGAGCCAAGGGGGAAGAGAGGGCTTGCCTACCCACTCTGATATCTACTCTGCAAATTAAAGCAGGGCGGCTTCGGTGGCGTAGTTGGTAGCATGCTGAGCTTCTATGCCAAAGTTCGCGGGTTCAAACCCGGCCGAAGTCGTCGGATCTCTTAAGAGCCTTATAAATCCCTCAGTATGTCTTCATTCGGAGGGGAAGTAAAGCCGGCGGTCCCATGTCATAGATTTATGGCATGTAAAAAAAACTTCCACTAATGCACTTGTGTGAAGCCAAAATTTGTAGGTTAGAATTGATAGTTCTACGTTCGCCACCAGGTTCAGACTGCGATGTCATCTAGTAGCCAAGTCTGCAAGCTAGGTTTCGTAGACGGTAGCATTTGGTAGCAAAAGTAGGAACTACTTGAAGTTTTTGTCTGCAGTCCTTACCTGAATTAAAACAGATAACACACAATAATACAGCCACCGGTTATCAGGCAAAAATCTACACACACCCAAAGTACACGGGGCTATATGACCACGTTGTCGCAGACCCGAAACTAAGGAACCAACCAAACAACCAAATTAAAGCGGTACGTGTGAAATGCTAAACATTAAAAAGCCTTCTTCGGCCAAACATCTCAGTGCCTACTGATTCAGTTACACCCCTGTGGTTCCCTCCTCGGTGACTTCCCCTCCAACCAGAGTTGAGCTTCCACTTTACCACATTCCCTGCCATCTCCCTGTCTCTCTGCTACAATATCTCTAACTCCTGGAAGCAGTTAAATGTAGCACAAATTGTATTAGTCCATATAATTGCTTTTCCTAGAGATTAGAATCGCATGGACGAATACATACAATCACTGTGGCCAGAGGCTGCTTCACGCTGATCATCCTGCGGGTACAGCCGGTTCCACTGAACATAGTCACATTCCGCCCTTCCGGGACTAAAATCATTCAACCGAGTGACTTAGATTGATACGAGGGCAGTTCTATCATTTTAAATGATCTTGTCGACTTCGTCGTTACGGTGGGGTCTGGCGTTACGTTACGGTGACGGGACGAAATGTACCCAGATGCACTGAGGTGTGTGACGTCATAGTACTGCTTGGTGCATGTGTTCCCCGACAAGTATAAGACAAAAAAAAACGATTCTTGGATGTCACGGGTAATCTCGAGAACCACTGGATGGATTTTGATGCGGGTTTCACCATTCTGTAAAGGATATCTCGATGAAAGATTCTGTAGAAAATAATGTATGTATGATCAAAGGAAGCCAAGCAGTAACGATTTTAGTGAAAAAGTCGAAAACAAACTTGGCGTCCGTGCGCTTCTTAAGCTTACGCTGGGCAAACCGTTAACAATATCAATAGCCTATACTATGAGCGTAAGAATTGGTCAGCATGAAAAGTTCTACAAAAAAAGTCCGCGAGAGCATATCTCTATCTTCAATACATCGCCCACTCTAAGTGTTTTTATACTGAATGGAAGGGGCACGTCCCCGCGTGCTCAGCTGAGCGTGACGGAATCCCGCGCGCTTGACCTTGCTTTGCCCTTGGCTTGCACTTGCCGTTCGCGAGTAATTTGAAACAAGATAAGCAAAATAAGTATTATGCAGATAATTTTCTAATATGTCAAGAGTCTTTGGCTTCGAGCGAAGCGAGAAACCTCCAGCCTTTCTAGCATTTTTCAGCATTTGTAGAATTTAAAATGAGACAAAGTCTAGTCTTTCAGACTGACTGTCACTTTTTTAAGTAAGGGCCGTTTTTTAAAGCTCGTAGTTAGTGCGCACGCCGCAACAAGCGTGCGCGCTACCTCCCGGCATCCTTTGCGAACAAGCAGGCGTCTGTTACAGCTGTGTAGCTAACCTGTACGCTGAACTGTGAATCCTTACAATGTTCAAGATTATTGATTCGCCCGCCGCGTGTGAGGTACGATCTGTGATACGTTTTTTGAGTGCAGGAAACATGTCGGCTGCAGACATTCATCGTCAGCTTTGTGAGGTGTATGGTGATAATGCAATGACGGGAGGTAAAGTGCGAAAATGGGTACGCGAGTTCAAATGTGGCCGTGAAAATGTTCATGACGGTGAACGCTCAGGTCTGTGATCACAGATGACTTGGTGACTGCAATTGACACGAAAATTCACGAGGACTGAAGATTCATGATAACCACTCTATCAATGGATTTTCCTCAAGTGTGAATTCTTGGTTGTCAGAGCAGGCGGCAAACCTTTATGCCGAGGGATTTGAGAACTTAGTTTTAAGGTATGACAAGTGCCTAAATAAACAAGGCAACTATGTAGAAAAATAGAGAAAGGTATGTAAAAACTAAAAATAAATGTGGTTTCAAAATAAAATGTTCGGTTAATTTCAAAAAACGGCCCTTACTTAACAAACAGCCCTCGTACGTATTGATAGTATTTGCCGGAGATTAACGACCACGTACAAATACAAGCTTCCTTCCATTTAGTATTTGCCGTCACTGAAGACGACTGCTTATATTGTCTTATGACTAGTGTTTGAAATTACTTCCCTATTCTTTACATACCTGGCCTCAAGGTATTCCTATTAAGGGTATGATAAGAAGGTGACTTATCTCCAATTGTGTTCAATCTTGTGCTGGAGAAAGTACTTGGAACTTGGGAAAGAGAAATAAAGGGAATTAATATCGGCAATCTAGTTACAGATACAATTCATATCAAATGTTTCGCCTTTGCTGATTGTCTGGTAATTCAATCAAACATTAGCCAAGAAGCTATACATAACCAGGAAAACGTTATGAAATTACCTGAAAAAACTGGACTTCAAATATTTCATATGAGAAAATCCGATACACGGAAGGATTTCGATATTTGGATAAACAACATCTGATTACTCAGTTTGGAAAATCCCTTTAGGTAAATAATGTCAAACACCAAGGGAAAATAATACAGCTATCTGGATTAAATCGTGAGGCAAAACCTAATACAAAAATCCTATAGCATCAGCTGGAGCAGGTACAATAAAATATCAATGTTTCGGAAAGTAAAATCACAATAGTACAATGCGATAATTCAACCTAAAGAATTATAAGCATCCGAAATCCTGATCATTGGAGGATTATAATTAACTGAATCTTAAGGAAAGCAAGGAAGGAAAATCTTTGCCCAGTGGGCATACAGGGAGTGTGGATGAAAGAGGGCCTCACGAGTTATAACACCATTAGAACAAGTAGTTCCGTGAGGAACTATACAGCCTATTTTCATATATCCTACTTATGTTAACTGCCACTATCAACATGCAAAATTTCAGTTTGATTGCTGTAATAGATTCGTAGATATTGAGAACGGACTAAATATGTCGGATGGTCGCCACGTTGGATTTTTATATATGTAGGTCCTAGAGATATGTACTGTTACATGACGATTATTGTGTACGTGTAGCATTCAAACTTCAATCGCATGATTAGGACACAAAAAGGAAAAACGAGATTTTAAAATTTCACACAGCTGCCATCTTGTGATTATGGAAACAATTGAAATACATTAGATGCCAGTGGATTAAAATTTGTATAAGGATTGACTGTACCAAGTTTCACTGCACTCGGATGGTTAAATTGCGAGAAACGACCATGTGAATATTTATACTCAGCGTCGCCGCCATGCTGGATATGTGATCACCAGGTTATTGAAAGTCCTATAGGTGAACTTATGTTCATAGCCCCTATGAAAATTAAAATATTAAGTTTGATTGCTATAATAGATTCGTAGATATTCAGAGCCGTCTAAATATTTCGGATGGTCCCCATGTAGGATTGTTAAATGTATAGGCCATAGTGTCATGTACCATTAAAGGAAAATTATTGCGTAGGTTCTTTATTCAAACTTTCACATCGATCGCATGATTACGACACAAGAAATAAAAACTTAATCTTAAAATTCGCACAGCCGCCATCTTGAGGTTATGCAAACAATTGAAAAAATTAGATACCAGTGCATTACAATGTGTATGAACATTTCCTGTACCAAGTTTCATTGCGTTTGGAACATTAAATATCGAGAAAGGTCTATTAAAAATTTTCAAATTCGCTTGGCCGCGTGGCATAAGCGCTTCAGGGAAGGACGGGTGTCATTAGCCGATGATGCCCGGTCTGGGACCACCCCCTGCATTACCGATGACAACGTCCAGCTGGTTGATGCACTCATTATCCAGGACCGCCGGGTGACAGTGAACGCCATAGCCGCCGTGGTCGGATTGAGCGTGGGAGGTGTGCACACCATCATAAAGGAAGGACTGCACTTGCGGAAAGTGTGTGGCCAATGGGTGCCCCACAGTCTTTAACCACACCAGGAAGCATGTCGAATGGCCTACTGTCTTGGTCTTGGTTGCAGTTAGAGGCAGATGACCTAATTGTTCTGCCCTTAAAATAAACATCAACCGTATTACGATTCAGCGTAAACTGACTGTTAGAGAAGCGTGCTCATCAAAGGGCATGCACAAATAAAGCTCGTCAAATATAATATTGGGCTGGTCCATATCCTATATCGCCAACAGCGGGAGGGAGGATTCTAATGACCCTAAAACACAGGCCGATTGGAGATGAGCTTCATTATGGATTGGATATTGATCACGCAATTAATCATAAGTGACATACCATCAATTCTATGGGTATAATGAAAACAAAACGATTTGTACGATGAGTCACTGGTACGATAATATAATTGATCTTATGCTGCAGATGCTTTGTAGTTAGTAGGTAGCCTTCTCCACATCTTCACTGTATGACAAGGGTCTAGTATGGTAAATCCTGTATTTAACGCTAGAATTGTAGCGTTCGACTCCGCGGGGAAAACGGGATTCACTCCTGCTACCCCCACTCCTCCCTTTTGTCCATCCCCACCAGTGTTTGGCCATCCTAAAATACAAAGCACAAATTCGTAAAAAGAAAAACACACACAAATCAAAATTACTCAAAATCCATAAAACCCCCCAAAACAATCAAAATTTGTCATAATTTGTCAAAGGAGCTCAAAAAGTAACAAGTAGTTCCGTAAAGAAATATACAGCCTATTTTCATATATCCTGCTCATGGTAATTTCTTCTAACAACATACAAAATTTCAGTTTAATTGCTGTAACAGATTCGTAGATATTGAGAACCGTCTAAATATTTCAGATTGTCGCCAGGTTGGATTTTTATTTTTGTACTATTACATTAAGATTATTGTGTACGTGTGGTATTCAAACTTCAATCGCATGATTAGAACACAAGTAAAAACGAGATTTTAAAATTACGCACAGCAGCCATCTTGTGATTATGCAAACAATTGAAATAAATTAGATGCCAGTGGATCAACATTTGTATAAGCATTTAACGTGCAACGTTTCACAGCACTCGGATAGTTAATTCGCGAGAATCGTCCATTTAAATATTTATACTTCGCGTCGCCGCCATGTTGGATTTGTGCTCACCAGGTTAATGAAAGTCCTATAGGTGAACATATGTTCATAGTCTCTATGAACATAAAAAAAAATCAGTTTGGTTGCTGTAAAAGATTCATAGATATTGAGAACCGTCTAAATATTTCGGAAGCTCGCCATTTAGGATTGTTATATGTATAGGCCATAGAATTATGTACCATTCAAGGACAATTATTGCCTAGGTTCATTATTCAAACTTTCACTTCGATCGCATGATTACGACACAAGAAATAAAAACTTAATTTTAAAATTTCGCACAGCCGCCATATTGAGGTTATGTAAACAATTGATTTAAATTAGATGGCAGTGCATTACAATCTGCAAAATCATTTACTGTACCACATTTCACTGCGCTCAGAGAGTTAAATCACGAGAAAAGTCTATTAAAATATTTCAAATTCGCTTGGTCGCCATGTTCGTTTTTTACTTTACGAGTTTATGAAATATACATAGATAAACTTGTACCAGTACCCTTTATCACCGTACAAAATTGCAGGGTAATATCTGTAATAGTTTCGGAGAGATAGAATGTCAGTGAAATATTTCGCACAGCCGCCATTTTGAGGTTATGTAAACAATTGAACTAAATTAGACTCCAGTGCATTACTATGTGTGTAAACACTTGCTGTACCTAGTTTCATTACGTTTGGATGGTTAAATCGTGAGAAAAGTCTATTAAAAGTCTCAACTTCGCTTGGTCTCCATGTTCGTTCTCTACTTTACACGTTTATGAAATATACATAGGTAAACTTGTTGGTTTTATAGTCACCAGGTTTTTGAAAGTCTCATAGGGAAACTTCTTGTAGTACCCTTTATCACCGTACACAATTTCAGGGCGATATCGGTAATAGTTTCGGAGATATTGAATGCTAGTGAAATATTTCGCACAGCCGCCATTTTGCATTGGTGAGACGTAACAAAATTTGAAGGGCACGGTTGAGGTCGCCGGGAATAGTGCTATGAACATACCGAGTTTCATTGAAATCGCTCCAGCCGTTTAGATTTTATTAGGGGGGACACACACACGAATCACACACACACACACACACACGGACAAAGGTGATCTCATAAGCCTATTTTTTCAAAATTGAAAATAGGCTAAAAATAAGTCTAAAGACCAAAAAAAGTCAAAATTTAAAAAAAAAGATTAAAGAGAAAAAAAGAAAAAATCTAAATTATAAACCCACAAAAAGAAAACGATCACATTTAGTCAAAATTAGTGAGATCCAGCTCAATATTTCCAAAACAAATCAATAAATCAATAAATAAATAACAAGTAGTTCCGTGAAGAACTATACAGTCTATTTTCATATATCCTACTTATGTTAATTGCCTCTATCAACATACAACATTTCAGTTTGATTGCTGTAATAGATTCGTAGATGTTGAGAACCGACTAAATATTTCGGATTGTGGCCATGTTGGTTTTTAATGTAGCCTATGTAGGTCTTAGAGTTATGTACTGTTACATGAAGATTATTGTGTACGTGTAGTATTCAAACTTCAATCGCAAGATTAGGACACAAGAAGTAAAAACGAGATTTTAAAACTTCGCACAGCTGCCATCTTGGGGTTATGGAAACAATTGAAAAAATTATATGCCAGTAGATTAACATTTGTATAAGGATTTTCTGTACCAAGTGTTACTGCACCCGGATGGTTAAATTGTGAGAAACGACCACGTGAATATTTATACTTCGCGTTGCCGCCATGTTGGATTTGTGAACTCCAGGTTATTGAAAATCCTAAAGGTGAACTTATAGTCATAGCACCTGTGAACATTAAAAAATCCGTTTGATTGTTGTAATAGATTCGTAGATATTGAGATCCGTCTAAATATTTCGGGGGTCGCCATGTTGGATTGTTTTATGTATAGGCCATAGAGTCATATGCCATTAAAAGAAAATTATTGCGTATGTTCTTTATTCAAACTTTCACTTCGATCGCATGATTACGACACAAGAAATAGAAACTCAATTTTAAAATTCGCACGGCCCCCATCTTGAGGTTATGTAAACAATTGAACTAAATTAGATACCAGTGCATTACAATGTGTATAAACATTTCCTGTACCAAGTTTCATGGCGTTTGGATCATTAAATCGCGAGAAAAGTCTATTTAAACTTTCAAATTCACTTGGCCGCCATGTTCGTTTTGTAGTAAACCGGTTTTTGAAAGTATCATAGATAAACTTCCAGCAGTACCCTTTATCTTCTGACAAAAGTTTCAGGGTGATACCGGTAATAGTTTCAGAGATATAGAATGCCTGTGAAATATTTCGCACAGCCGCCATCTTGAGGTTATGTAAACAATTGAACGAAGTTAGATGTCTGTGCATTACAACGTGTATAAAGATATACTGTATAAAGTTTCATTGCGTTTGGTTGGTTAAATCGCGAGAAACGTCTATTTAAAAGTCGCCAAGTCGCATGGCCACCATGTTGGTTTTGTAGTTACCAGTTTTTCAAAGGTCACATAGGTGAACTTCTAGTAGTTTCCTTTATCACCGTACAAAATTCCAGGGTGATATCCGTAATAGTTTCGGAGATATTGAATGCTGGTGAAATATTTCGCACAGCCGCCATGTTGGATTGGTGGGACGTAACAAAATTTGAAGGGCACGGTCGGGGTCGCCCGAAATAGTGCTATGAACTTACTGAGTTTCATTGAAGTCGTTCCTGCTGTTTAGAACTTATTAGGGGGACACACACGAATCAATCACACACACGCACACACAGACACACGGACAAGCCTATATTTAGCCAAATTTCGATTTTTTGCAAAAAAAATGAAAGTAGACTTTTGAGATCTACACAGGGCCAAAAATTGTGTATCTGTCTGTGTGTCTGTGTGTCTCTTTGTGAGTGTGTGTGAGTGTGTGAGTTGCCCCCCCCCCCCCCTATCAATTTGAACACGGTGAAACCGAATTGAACGAAACTTGGTACAGTGTTAGCACTAGGGAAGGACACCTCAGTAACATGTTTTATATCGCCGCCATCTAGACGAAAACGTAATGGCGGCCAACAAATGTTTAAAGCTTAAATCAAATTACGACCAACCTAATCATCTGATCTATACCGAATTTTTTAACACAATACCTTCACGTATGAAAAATCTTTTTACCAAACTACAAGGCCATCAGGCCAATACTTTGCGGATGGCAGCCATGTATGTGTGCAAACCGATTCCCACTATCTATTCAAGCACGGTGAAACCGAATTGAACTAAATTTGGTACAAACTTAGGACAAGCAGAGAGCACCTCAGTGTCATGTTTTATATCGCCGCCATCTTGACGGAAACGTAATGTCGGCCACCCAATTTTTCAAAGCTTAAATCAAATTACGTCTAACCTAATCATCCGATCTCTGGCAAATTTTTCTACAACATATATTCATTTAGTGAGCGTCTTTTGACAAAACCACAAGGTCATCCGCTCAATAGTTTGCAGATGGCGGCCATGTATGTGTGCAAATCGATTCCCCCTATCAATTCAAACACGGTGAAACCGAAAATTGAACTAAATTTATATATGTAAAGCACAAAGTTTGTCTGTCTGTTTGTCTGTTTGTCTGTTATGTATACAAATCTACACCGTTTCACCGATCTGAACCAAAATTTGTATACTTACACTTTGGAACCCTGCGGGTAACCCTGTCAACTTTAAATTTCGGACAGACCACCCCATTCCCTGCATTTAGGCCCTTTTGCACAAATCTACACCGTTTCACCGATCTGAAACAAAATTTGTATACTTACCCTTTGGAAACCTGCGAGTAACACTGTCCACTTAAAATTCAGTCAGACCACCCCATTCCCTGCATTTAGGCCCTTTGTTCCAAATCTACACCGTTTCACCGATCAGAACCAAAATTCGTATTCTTACCCTTTGGTACCCCGCGAGTAACACTGCTTGAAATTGCGGACAGACCACTCCATTCCCTGCATTTAGGACCTTTGTCACAAATCTACACCGTTTCACCGATCAGAACCAAAATTTCTATACTTACCCTTTGGAACGCTGCGAGTAACACTGTCTGCTTGAAATTGCGGACAAACCACTACATCCCCTGCATTTAGGCCCTTTGTCCCAAATCTACACCGTTTCACCGATCTCAACCAAAATGTGTATATTTGCCATTTGGAACACTGCGACTATCACTGTCTGCTTGAACTTGCGGAGAGGCTACTCCATCCCCTGCATTTAGGCCCTTTGGCACAAATCTACACCGTTTCACCGATCTGAACCAAATTTTTTATACTTACCCTTTGGAACCCTGCGAGTAACACTGTCCACTTAAAATTTCGGACAGACCACCCCATTCCCTGCATTTAGGCCCTTTGGCACATATCTACACCGTTTCACCGATCAGAACCAACATTCGGATACTTACCCTTTGGTACCCTGCGAGTAACACTGCTTGAAATTGCGGATAGACCACTCCATTCCCTGCATTTAGGCCCTTTGGCACAAATCTGCACTGTTTCACCGATCTCAACCAAAATTTGTATATTTACCCTTTGGAACACTGCGACTAACACTGTCTGCTTGAAATTGCGGACAGACCACTCCATTCCCTGCATTTAGGCCGTTTGGCACAAATCTACACCGTTTCACCGATCTCAACCAGATTTTACATGATTACCCTTTGGAAATCGACGAGTAACACTGCCAACTCGAAATTTCGGACAGAACACTCCATTCCCCGCTTTTAGGCCCTATGGCACAAATCTACATCGATTACCGATCGAAAACAAAACGTGTATACTTACCCTTTGGAACCCGACGAGTAGCACTGTCGACATGAAATTTCGGACAGACCAATCTACTCCCGGCATTCAGGCCCTTTGGCACAAATCTACACGGTTTCACCGATCTGAAACAAATTTGACATACTTACCCTTTGGAACCCGATGAGTAACACTGTCCACTTGAAATTTCTTACATACCACTCCATTCCCTGTATTTAGCTCAGGACTCCCTCGGGGTTGCCAGCTTCCTAACTCACCAGCTATGAGCCCTTGAGGGTGTACCAGAAGTGGTGGGGCTACACACACCCTGCCTCTTTGAGGGCCTTGAGCTGAAGACAGGAGATATTATGAAAAGGAAAAGAAGGCAGACCCCTCGAAGAATGAGGGCAAGATGAAAGATGAGAAAACGGCCAATTAAAGCAGGAAATTGAAAGACTCCCTAACCCTCGGATACCCTAATACAGTCGGGGTCGGAAGAGAATAAGAGTCGACCAAGAGAGGCCGACAGGAAAGAGAACTGAAAGGAGCCCGGCACCAGGAAGCAGAAGCGATGCCAGACTCAGCTGGGGTCCCGTGGTCGCTAACCCACAAGTTGTGAGACCCTGGGGGGGGCAGTTGTGAGAATAGCTTGCTGATTCATCGCAAGGTGACATGAGAGGACTTTCCAGAGCCCGCCGTGTCATCTGCTGTCTATGCTGATGCCAGCACAGGACCGTTGCTCAAGCCACTGTGGTGTTGCGAAAGAGTGAGTGATTCCCCGGCCAATCTAAATAGGACGGGAACCCCAAACTTGTGTCATCATATTTCGTCATCATCTGCGATCATCTCAGGTTCGTGCAGCTTGGACCCATATTCTTTGCCGCTCAGTACGCCATAAGCTCTTTCACTAGACGCATCGAGTACAGGCCTAAGCCAGAAAATAAGGTTGAGACTTTGGAAGACATCGAAGCCAGACATCTGAATTACCTATATCAGTTTTAAAATTACACCATGTTCGTTTAGTAGTCATTTTTTAACCTTATTATTATCATCGTCATAAGTGCAAATGACCCATATATTACGCGCATCGTACCACTAATCACCGCCGCATAAAGTCTTTCTCGACTGTGATGAAAATGAAAATCCACAGCCTGCTTCCAGTCTCCGACCGGGTCAGGAATGGAATGAATGAAGACCCCATCTAGCGACGAGGATATGGACTGTGCCGGCTGCCGAGGCCTGACGCACTCCTCTGGGGCAATGATTAAATGAATGACAGATGAAATGAAATGATAGTGGAAAGTGTTGCTGGAATGAAATTTTGACAGGGAAAACCGGAGTACCCGGAGAAAAACCTGTCTGCCTCCGTTTTGTCCAGCACTGATCTCACATGGAGTGACTGGGATTTGAACCACGGACCCAGCGGTGAGAGGCTGGCATGCTGCCACCTAAGCCACGGAGGCTGCTTTCTCGACTGTGATATTTAAAATATTTATTTTTATTACAGTACATTGTGTACATTATAAGTTGAAGTGTCAATTCAATACCGGTAGTAGTTTCCCTTATCATCCTCACCATAAGGGCAAATAACCTAGATGTTACGCCCATTACACCATTAATCAGCACACACTATAAGACTTCCTCGCCTGTGAATTTTGAAATATGTATTTCTATTACGGTAGTTTGTAAGTTTGACGTGTCAATTCAACAGTAGTTTTCATTATCATCCTTATCAAAAGAGCAAATGACCTAGATATTACGCCCTCATTGTCTTTGGGGGCAAATGACCTAGATTTTAAGTCCATTATATTTCTAAGGAGACTTTGAGACATTATCATCATTCCACCGGGCGAAGCCGGGTACTACTGCTAGTTTGGTATAAAGTTAGCTCAAGCAAAGAGCACCTCAGTGTCATGTTTTAAATCGCCACCATCTTGACGGAAACATAATGGCGGCCACCCAGATGTTCAAAGTTTAAATCGAATTACGACTTACCTAATCACCCGATCTTGAGCAATTTTTCAACAACATATATTCATATGGCGAGCGTCTTTTGACTAAACTACAAGGTCATCAGCCCAATAGTTTGCAGAAGGCGGCCATGTATGTGTGCAAATCTATTCCCCCTATCAATTGAAACACGGTGAAACTGAATTGAACGAAATTTGGTATAGTGGTAGCATTAGCAAAGGGCACTCCATTGTCATGTTTTATATCGCCGCCATCTTGACGGAAACGTAATGGTGGCCACCCAAATGTAAGAAAAGGCTTAAATCAAATCACGACCAACCTAATCTGATCTGTCCTAAATTTTGCAACAACATACCTGTATGTGAGAAGCGTTCTTTGACCAAGCTACAAGGTCATCAGTCCAATAGTTTTCATATGGTGGCCATGTATGTGTGCAAATCGATTCCCCATATCAATTCAAACACGGTGAAACTGAATGGAATGCAATTTTTTACAGAGGTAGCACTAGCAAAGGGCACCTCATATTCATGTTTATAACCCTATAGCACGTTGTATTTCAACAAGCTACTACAACCAACATTCAATTATACTCCTTGAAAAGGACAAAGAGTTATAACAATACCCATGCATTTAGGAGAAAGTAGGCTATATGTTCTTTACTGAATATTTTGTTTCTTAGATGAAAATAGGCTAGAAATAAAAAAATACATCACACACACACAAAAATCAAAATTAGTCAAAATCCATTAAACCCCCCAAAACAATCAAAATTAGTCAAAATCCATTAAACCCTCCAAAACAATCAAAATTAGTCAAAATCCATTAAACCCCCCCAAAACAATCAAAATTAGTCAAAATCCATTAAACCCCCCAAAACAATCAAAATTAGTCAAAATCCATTAACCCCCCCAAAACAATCAAAATTAGTCAAAATCCATTAAACCCCCCAAAACAATCAAAATTAGTCAAAATCCATTAAACCCCCCAAAACAATCAAAATTAGTCAAAATCCATTAAACCCTCCAAAACAATCAAAATTAGTCAAAATCCATTAAACCCCCCAAAACAATCAAAATTAGTCAAAATCCATTAAACCCCCCAAAACAATCAAAATTAGTCAAAATCCATTAAACCCCCCAAAACAATCAAAATTAGTCAAAATCCATTAAACCCGCCAAAACAATCAAAATTAATGAAAATTTGTCAAAATACAAATAAATTTAAAACATCAATATTAGTCAAAAAGGTCAAAAAGTAAAAAGAAAAATGACACAAAAATCAAAATTAGTTAAAATCCAAAAAGAAAACAATCACAATCAGTCAAAATTAGTGAAAACCAGCTCAATATTTCCCAAAAAATCGATGAATAAACTAAAGTTTGATGCTTTTCAGTCGGTCAACACGAGTTTTTCCCGAAAGAGATGGGTTAATCTCCAATCCTGATAAAAAAAACATGAAATTAATAAATACATTTGGATGACCAGTTTCAATCGTCAAGCGATCATCGTCAGATCCGTTACACTTAGCCCCTAAAATTTAAGTGAGAAAATAAGGGTGAAAATATTTACAATATGTACACTTATTTAGTAAAAGAAATAGTCAAAGTACAAAAAGAAAAATTAACAAAACTCAAACAAAATTATTCAAAGACAGCCTGGAGAGTGAAATAAAAGTTGACGTAAGTGGTATTTATTATCAGTTTCTAGAATGGTAGTCGTTGCCGATGTGAAGTTCAACCGATAGCAACGTTGCACTTAGCGCTACCGTTCTAGGGTTAACGGAACCTTGAATAAGTGTAATCCTGTCAAAAATCGAGAAAATCACCGGTCCAGTGAATAATGGCCAATTATTCCTGTTAACTTACCTGTATTTCGCGGAACCTATCAAATGCGGAAACTAAAACAATTGACTGTTTATTTTACGGATAATTATTGGATTAACAGCAATTCATTTATGAAACAGGAATGTTTTACGATCTCATTTGACTATCCTTTATGCTTACTTTGCTTGGTTTGGACAACATTTGGTGAGATTTCTCAAGTCTTATGCGACCTTCACTTTGCAAGGGAATGCCCCCACATTCTTGGTAGGATTAACGTAGAGGAGGAATGCCAGGTCCAATGAACAAACCTTAACTGCTTCTCACACAATACCGAAAAATTTATTATTGAATGTGATTCAGTGACCAATATTGGAGAAAGTTATGCTGTTGTTAAGTCCGGAAGTCATTGAAGGGAAAAAGTGCGTTGTTTTAGATTCAAACGCTAGAATTCAAATTATTGAAGTTAGAGTTAGAAAATATCGCGGAATTTGTCGAGCATCACCGCCAAGAAAAAAGATACAGTCAGTCTGAGAGACTAGACTTTATATCATTTCAAATGACGCATGCTACAAATGCTACACATGTTGAAAAGGCTAGGAGGGCTTCGAGCGACTCCATTACCCGTTAACTTAGGCTTCCCGTGCGGGGAACGGAGAGTGGGAGGTGCACTCTGTTGCATGACGTCACGCACTCGTCGTCTCCGTATCGCCTAACGCCTGACCCCAGGAGTAAACTCAGACTCAACAGACTCCATTACCCTTTAACTTAGCCTTCCCGTGCGGGGAACGGAGAGTGGGAGGTGCACTCTGTTGCATGACGTCACGCACTCGCCGTCTCCGTATCGCCTAACGCCTGACCCCAGGAGTAAACTCAGACTCAACAGACTCCATTACCCGTTAACTTAGGCTTCCCGTGCGGGGAACTGAGTGTGGGAGGTGCACTCTGTTGCATGACGTCACGCACTCGCCGTCTCTGTATCGCCTAACGCCTGACCCCAGGAGTAAACTCAGACTTAACAGACTCCATTACCCGTTAACTTAGGCTTCCCGTGCGGGGAACGGAGAGTGGGAGGTGCACTCTGTTGCATGACGTCACGCACTCGCCGTCTCCGTATCGCCTAACGCCTGACCCCAGGAGTAAACTCAGACTCAACAGACTCCATTAACCTTTAACTTAGCCTTCCCGTGCGGGGAACGGAGAGTGGGAGGTGCACTCTGTTGCATGACGTCACGCACTCGCCGTCTCCGTATCGCCTAACGCCTGACCCCAGGAGTAAACTCAGACTCAACAGACTCCATTACCCGTTAACTTAGGCTTCCCGTGCGGGGAACGGAGAGTGGGAGGTGCACTCTGTTGCATGACGTCACGCACTCGCCGTCTCCGTATCGCCTAACGCCTGACCCCAGGAGTAAACTCAGACTTAACAGACTCCATTACCCTTTAACTTAGGCTTCCCGTGCGGGGAACGGAGAGTGGGAGGTGCACTCTGTTGCATGACGTCACGCACTCGCCGTCTCCGTATCGCCTAACGCCTGACCCCAGGAGTAAACTCAGACTCAACAGACTCCATTTCCCTTTAACTTAGGCTTCCCGTGCGGGGAACGGAGAGTGGGAGGTGCACTCTGTTGCATGACGTCACGCACTCGCCGTCTCCGTATCGCCTAACGCCTGACCCCAGGAGTAAACTCAGACTCAACAGACTCCATTACCCGTTAACTTAGGCTTCCCGTGCGGGGAACGGAGAGTGGGAGGTGCACTCTGTTGCATGACGTCACGCACTCGCCGTCTCCGTATCGCCTAACGCCTGACCCCAGGAGTAAACTCAGACTTAACAGACTCCATTACCCTTTAACTTAGGCTTCCCGTGCGGGGAACGGAGAGTGGGAGGTGCACTCTGTTGCATGACGTCACGCACTCGCCGTCTCCGTATCGCCTAACGCCTGACCCCAGGAGTAAACTCAGACTCAACAGACTCCATTTCCCTTTAACTTAGGCTTCCCGTGCGGGGAACGGAGAGTGGGAGGTGCACTCTGTTGCATGACGTCACGCACTCGCCGTCTCCGTATCGCCTAACGCCTGACCCCAGGAGTAAACTCAGACTCAACAGACTCCATTACCCGTTAACTAAGGCTTCCCGTGCGGGGAACGGAGAGTGGGAGGTGCACTCTGTTGCATGACGTCACGCACTCGCCGTCTCCGTATCGCCTAACGCCAGACCCCAGGAGTAAACTCAGACTCAACAGACTCCATTACCCGTTAACTTAGGCTTCCCGTGCGGGGAACGGAGAGTGGGAGGTGCACTCTGTTGCATGACGTCACGCACTCGCCGTCTCCGTATCGCCTAACGCCTGACCCCAGGAGTAAACTCAGACTCAACAGACTCCATTACCCGTTAACTTAGGCTTCCCGTGCGGGGAACGGAGAGTGGGAGGTGCACTCTGTTGCATGACGTCACGCACTCGCCGTCTCCGTATCGCCTAACGCCTGACCCCAGGAGTAAACTCAGACTCAACAGACTCCATTACCCGTTAACTTAGCCTTCCCGTGCGGGGAACGGAGAGTGGGAGGTGCACTCTGTTGCATGACGTCACGCACTCGCCGTCTCCGTATCGCCTAACGCCTGACCCCAGGAGTAAACTCAGACTCAACAGATTCCATTACCCGTTAACTTAGGCTTCCCGTGCGGGGAACGGGGAGTGGCAGGTGCACTCTGTTGCATGACGTCACGCACTCGCCGTCTCCGTATCGCCTAACGCCTGACCCCAGGAGTAAACTCAGACTCAACAGACTCCATTACCCGTTAACTTAGCCTTCCCGTGCGGGGAACGGAGAGTGGGAGGTGCACTCTGTTACATGACGTCACGCACTCGCCGTCTCCGTATCGCCTAACGCCTGACCCCAGGAGTAAACTCAGATTTAACAGACTCCATTACCCGTTAACTTAGGCTTCCCGTGCGGGGAACGGAGAGTGGGAGGTGCACTCTGTTGCATGACGTCACGCACTCGCCGTCTCCGTATCGCCTAACGCCAGACCCCAGGAGTAAACTCAGACTCAACAGACTCCATTACCCTTTAACTTAGGCTTCCCGTGCGGGGAACGGAGAGTGGGAGGTGCACTCTGTTGCATGACGTCACGCACTCGCCGTCTCCGTATCGCCTAACGCCAGACCCCAGGAGTAAACTCAGACTCATCAGACACCATTACCCGTTAACTTAGGCTTCCCGTGCGGGGAACGGAGAGTGGCAGGTGCACTCTGTTGCATGACGTCACGCACTCGCCGTCTCCGTATCGCCTAACGCCTGACCCCAGGAGTAAACTCAGACTCAACAGACTCCATTACCCGTTAACTTAGGCTTCCCGTGCGGGGAACGGAGAGTGGGAGGTGCACTCTGTTGCATGACGTCACGCACTCGCCGTCTCCGTATCGCCTAACGCCTGACCCCAGGAGTAAACTCAGACTCATCAGACTCCATTACCCGTTAGCTTAGGCTTCCCGTGCGGGGAACGGAGAGTGGGAGGTGCACTCTGTTGCATGACGTCACGCACTCGCCGTCTCCGTATCGCCTAACGCCTGACCCCAGGAGTAAACTCAGACTCAACAGACTCCATTACCCTTTAACTTAGGCTTCCCGTGCGGGGAACGGAGAGTGGGATGTGCACTCTATTGCATGACGTCACGCACTCGCCGTCTCCGTATCGCCTAACGCCTGACCCCAGGAGTAAACTCAGACTCATCAGACTCCATCACCCTTTAACTTAGGCTTCCCGTGTGGGGAACGGAGAGTGGGATGTGCACTCTGTTGCGTGGCGTCACGCACTCGCCGTCTCCGTATCGCATAACGCCAGACCCCAGGAGTAAACTCAGACTCATCAGACTCCATTACCCTTTAACTTAGGCTTCCCGTGCGGGGAACGGAGAGCGGGAGGTGCACTCTATTGCATGACGTCACGCACTCGCCGTCTCCGTATCGCCTAACGCCTGACCCCAGGAGTAAACTCATACTCATCAGACTCCATCACCCTTTAACTTAGGCTTCCCGTGTGGGGAACGGAGAGTGGGATGTGCACTCTGTTGCGTGGCGTCACGCACTCGCCGTCTCCGTATCGCATAACGCCAGACCCCAGGAGTAAACTCAGACTCATCAGACTCCATTACCCTTTAACTTAGGCTTCCCGTGCGGGGAACGGAGAGCGGGAGGTGCACTCTGTTGCATGACGTCACGCACTCACCGTCTCCGTATCGCATAACGCCAGACCCCAGGAGTAAACTCAGACTCGGTGCATATGCACTGAACAACATGATGACGTCATACACGCCGTAACCGTAACGCATAACGGTAGACCAAAGAATAACGATGAGGTCGACAAGATCATTTGAAATGATAATATATCGGAGGATGATGACCATGATGAATTAGAAGACAATGTGTGTATTTTACTGTTTGTGCCAGTGTTTAGCGTGTGACCACTGTAGCTGGATTATTAACAAGGCGTATGCAATAAACCACAGTATTGTATTTACACTCGTAAATATTTTCTATGATTACCTGTATTAACCGGGATCCTGTCCATAACGGAAATAGTCTATGCCTTGGTCCGTTGAAGTTCCGTTCAAGACTGGTTTTACCATAAATAAGGGTATTTACACTACGCATTTTGCAAATTGCCGGCCCCGTGGTGTTGGGGTAGAGCGCCTGCCTCTCACCCGCAGGCCCCGGCTTCCCGGCTCCGTCAGGGATTTTAGAAACTGACATGAGGGCTGGAACGGGGTGCGCTCAATATCGTGAGGACAATTGAGTAGCTGTCTGACAGTGAGGCAGCGCCCCGGTCACGAAAACCAAGATTAACGGCCGAGCGGATCCGATGCGTTGACCACGCGTCACCCCAATATCTGCAGGCCAAATGGCTAGGCAGCGGTCGCTTGGTAGGCTTAGGCCCTACATGGGCTGTAGTGTCAGGGGTTATATTTTTTTATTTTACAAATTAACAATTAAGCCCTTTATACAGGTAACGTAAAAAGCCTCTGTGGCTTAGGCGGCAGCACGCCGGCCTCTCACCGCTGGGTCCGTGGTTCAAATCCCGTTCACTCCATGTGAGATCTGTGCTGGACAAAACGGAGGCAGACAGGTTTTTCTCCGGGTACTCCGGTTTTCCCTGTCCTAATTTCATTCCAGCAACACTCTCCACTATCATTTCATTTCATCTGTCATTCATTTAATCATTGCCCCAGAGGAGTGCGTCAGGCTTCGGCAGCCGGCACAGTTCCTATCCTCGCCGCTAGATGGGGGCTTCATTCATTCCATTCCTGACCCGGTCGGAGACTGGAAACAGGCTGTGGATTTTCAATACAGGTAACGAAAGCTGGACTTTGCCAACCTCATAGGTGCACTGGACCGTACAATTGATCCAAAACGATTGTATTTTGTATCATAGAATATTTACATTTTACTTTGTCATCCCCACTCGCTCCACATACACACACACACCAAACACGCACGGCTGCATTACCACGATGTCTCAAAGCCCCAATTCACATACTGTGCAGTGAATACTGTATTTTGTGGAGAGGATTTCAAGTCCCTGAATGTGTCGGAGCATTCTCTCTCCAAGGAGTGTATGTGTACACGTTCTCTCGCTCTCAGTGAGGTATGTTTGGGCAGATGACCTTACTGTTCCGCCTTCAATAATAGATCATATCATAATTCACATAAAGAATGTAGTCCTTTTTTGACGTACTATAATTATTATTTTATCAATACATTTAATAATACATTAGGTAGGTTATTGATTTAATTATTATATTTTAATTTGCATTATCCATCTTGTATAACATGTTTGCTAATTGCTTTGTTTAATAATAAGTGTTTTTGTTTTGCTATTTGTTAAGCAAGGTTTAGTTTCTTATTACAAAATTTCATGCCAGAACATTGTATACGCTACATAAAGAGGCTCTCTAGCCTCAGTGGCATTTCTTTATGAATAAATTCAAATTCAAAATTCAAATTCGTATTGCCACAGCAATCAAACAATTAATCCATCACTCTCTCTCTTAGATATACAGTATGTACAGTATTTGTAGGAGCGTACTCTCTATCTTTCTCTCGAGGTGTGTACGTGTAGGAAATCTCTCTCTCTCTCTAATATATGTTAAAGAGCTCTCTCTCTCTGAGATATGCATAGGACCTCTCTCACTCTGAGTTAAGTAAAGGAGTTCTCTCTGAGATATTAGCTCCCTCTCTCTTCGATATGTATAGGCTCTCTCTTTCCCTCTCTCTGAAATATCAATGTAAAGGAGCTCTCTCTGAGATAATAGCTCCCTTTCTCTTAGATATATACAGGCACTCTCTCTCTCTGAGATATCAATGTAAAGGAGCTCTCTCTTAGATATTAGCTCCCTCTCTTTTAGATATGTATAGACACACTCTCTCTCTTTCTCTCTGAAATATCAATGTAAAGGAGCTCTCTCTGGAATATGAGCTCCCTCTCTCTCTTACATATGTTTAGGCACTCACTCTCTCCCTCTCAGATATGTGCGGGAGTTCTCTCTCTTTTTGAGCTGTGTATGGATAGAATCTCTCTCTCTCTCTCTCTGAGATATGTATGTGTGGGAACTATCTCTCTGAGATATGTATGTGTAGGAACTCTCTCTCTCTGAGATATGTATGTGTAGGAACTCCCTCTCTGAGATATGTATGTGTGGGAACTCTCTCTCTGAGATATGTATGTGTGGGAACTCTCTCTCTGAGATATGTATGTGTGGGAACTCTCTCTCTGAGATATGTATGTGAGGGAACTCCCTCTCTGAGATATGTATGTGTGGGAACTCCCTCTCTGAGATATGTATGTGTAGGGGCTCTCTCACACTCTCGGAGGTATGTGTAGGAGCAATCTCGGAGTTATGTGCGTGTAGGGTGTCTCTCTATGAGGCATGTAAGTATAGGATCTCTCGCTCTTTCTCGGAGGTATTTATGTGAATGAGCTCTCTCTGATATACGGTATGTGTGTGTAGGAGCTCTCAGAGTGAGATGTATAGGGACCGGATTTTTTGAAAATGCATATGCGCATATGCAAATGCATATTTTGTGGTTTGTGGTTTGGCCATATGGATGTTAACAGAATTCCAAGACAAATGTATGAACTGCAGCTTCATGACCGAAGACAAAGAGGATGGCCAAGAATGAGATATGCAGACATGGTGAGAAATGACATCCAACGACATTGGGGCAGGACTTGGACAGCATTGAAGAATAATAATAATAATAATAATAATGATAAGAAGAAGAAGAAGAAGAGAAGTACAGAGATAGAAATTGATGGAGGGACCACATTCGCCAACCCATCTAATAGATTTTTTTTTTGTCGTGTAGCCTCCTGAGAGGCCGAGTGCAGGTCTTTCTAGTCGACGCCCGTGGGCGACCTGCGCGTCGGGATGAGAGATGGAATGGATGAAGATGAATGAAACTGGGCAAGGATGTGGAAGGAAGCGGCCGTGGCCTGTCAGAAGGTACTGTCCCAGCATGTGCCTGGTGTTGAAAATGGGAAACCACGGAAAACCATTTCAAGGACAGCCGACGGTGGGGCTCGAACCCACGCGTCTACCGAGTCAGCTGGGAGCTTGGCCCCTTGACCTAACGCAGCGCTTTAACCCGCGTAGCCACTACTGTCGGTCATCTAATACATGGAACGACGTGGTATATGTACTGTATGTATTTGATTTAATGCATATTCTGAACATAACAGCTTATTTTAGCATATACATTTTGAAATTAAGTATAATTTAAAACATCCTGAACAAAATTGGTTTCGCCCGAGTTTTGGAAATCCTTCGTAAGCAACTTTCTGAGCAACAGAAAACGAGAACAGCAATTTGAGCCTGGCATTTCAAGAAATAGATTGGCTGGGACATTCCTTTCACCATCTGGGTAGTATCACTTGTAAGCAACTTTCTGAGGAACAGATAACGAGATAACAGTATATTACGCAAGCATGCTGCCTCAAAATGCCTAAAGAGAAGAGCAGCAGAAAGTATTTATTAAATCAGTGAGTGTCAGGTAAGAGTGATTATTCAACTGATAGCAAGGTCATCTATTGTCGAGTATGCTCGAAAAAATGAAATGTGAAAAGAAACTTCAACTTGAACTACATGCAAAAACGATGTCACATATTACGGCAAAGGAGATTGAATAAGATTGGCTCATTGTTAAGTCCATATTCTTCAATTATCACGGTGCGTGAGTGGTCAACGTGTCGGTCTACTAACCCCAAGCTTGCAGGTTCGCTCCTGGCCGTGGTAAGTGATTTTTGAAAGGCGGCAAAAATTACGACACCATGTAATACGATTTTGGCAGGTCAAAGAACCCATTTGAATTCAGTAGGCCGTATTCATAATGGCAAAATTAATCTCAGGAATTTCCACCAACACAAAGTTCCTCATTTCTCTACTAGAAAGCGCTATAGTGTTCAAGGAGCTTAGATATCTAATCTCCTTGATTTTCTAATAATTTGGTCGACTTCGTCGTTATGGTTGGGTCCAACGTTATGCGTTACGGAGACGGAGACGGAAGTGACGTCATGCTGCCGTGCGGGAACTGAGTGCGTGACGTCATGCAGCCACGCGGGAAGCAGAAGCTAATGGTTATTGGAGTCTGTTGAAAGAGTCCTGCGGCGTCGGGCGACCTGGGGCTTTGAGCGAAGCGAACACAAGAATACAGGGTGACTTCTAAAGAGATATGCAAGATGCCATATAAGAATACAGGGTGCCTCCTAAAGAGGTGTGCAGGATGTCAGAGCAAAATACAGTACAAGATGCCAGTTAAGAATACAGTTTGACTTATAAAGAGATATACTAGATGCCAGATAAGAATACAAGGTGACTCTTAAAGAGGTGTACAAGATGGCAGAGAAGAATACAGGGTGACCCCTAAAGAGGTGCACAAGATGTCAGACAAGATTACAGGGTGATTCCTAAAGAGGTGTACAAGATGTCACACAAGAATACAGGGTGACTCCTAAAGTGATATACACGATGCCAGATAAGAATACATGGTGACTCTTAAACAGGTGTACAAGTTGGCAGAAAAGAATACAGGGTGACTCCTAAAGAGATGCACAAGATGTCAGACAAGAATACAGGGTGACTCCTAAAGAGGTGTAAAGATGTCACACAAGAATTCAGGGTGACTTCTAAGGAGATATACAAGATGCCAGATAAGAATACAGGGTGCCTCTTAAAGAGGTGTACAGGATGTCAGAGCAAATTACAGGGTGACACTTAATGAGGTGCCGGTGCGTGAAGCCTAAGTTAATGGGTAATGGAGTTTGTTGAAAGAGTCCTGGGCCTTTCTAACATGTGTAGCATTTGTAGCAAGCGTCATTTGAAATGATATAACGTCTAGTCTTTCAGACTTACTGTATTTTTTTAAATGCATATTTTCTACATATTTTGTGCATAGTTGCATGCATATTTTAATCGTTTTAGTGCATTAATGTCCGGCCCCTAGAGATGTGTAGTAACTCCCTCTCTCCGGAATGTGAAGGATATCTCTCCCTCTCTCAGAGGTATCTGTAAGAGCACTCTCGGAGGTGCATGTAGGAGGTCTCTCTCTGAGGTATGTAACTGTAGGATCTCTCGCTCTCTCTCTCTGAGGTATGTATGTGTAGGAGGCGTGTGTAAACCAAGTCACAAATAGTTCCCATAAGCTGTTTAGAACGCGACGAAACATATTTCATATCCATTCAAGAGGGAGCTCGCTTGCTGACTTTCTCCTTCCACTCCAATAACCTTTTGTTACATACGAGGCGCGCGTATTAATTTATACGTTCCAGATATTTGTCGCTGCGAGCAGACAATGGAGCAGCTCTCTCTCGTGATGCATCGAATGATACTCTGCTATGCTATGTGAATCTGACTGGAATCCTCTTACTTAGAGCTAGTTATGATCAGACGACTGCAGATATAAATGTAATCTCTATCACAGGGGATCAATTTCTGGAAGAGAAGAAACTGGAATATTTGGCCTACATCCTGGATCACTGGAAACGATAATCTTATATACTCTATATAAATGTTGGAGCCCTAATAACGTTGAAGACAATGTTTAAACCGACACTAAGATGACTATAAAACGACTATAGGAGACCAGTTTAGCAAAAACGTAAAATTTTGCTATTTTCACAATTGTACCAAACTTTGAACAGCTAGAAGAACCGGAAAGGTGTCAAAATGCGTGTTTTGAAAAGTTGTTCCATATTTCTAAATTTTTCCATCTTAAATGATATTTTAAAAGAAAAAACATACTAAGATCGCTTGTTTTATCATTTTAAATGATCTAGTCGACTTTTACGTTACGGCAACGTCACGAAATGTACCGAGAATGCACTGAGGTGTGTGACGTCATAGTACCGCTTGGTGCATGTGTACTGAGTTCACTGGTGAGCTCTGGCGTTACGAGACGGCAACGACACGGCGAGCGTGACGTCATCCAGCCAGCTCCCTCCTTTCACCGCGCGCTCGCTCGAAGCCTCCAGCCTTTCTAGCATTTTTCAGCATTTGTAGCATTTAAAATGATATAAAGACCAGTCTTTCAGAGAGACTGTCTCTTTTTTTAATGGAAATTGTTCTATAGATTTACATGAAATTAAAGTTTGGTTGTTTTAATCAAATCAAAATCGCAATATCTACTTCTTTTTGACTGACAAGTCATGCACACCAACAGTTAGACCACGTCCTTTGTCGTATGTAATTCACTAAATTGATGTAAAGTTTATGATTTCTTTTCTTTTTTGTTATCCTAAATTCTTAATTCCCTAGTGATGTGATTACAGACTAATACGAGAGAAAAATAAGTAGTTCCGTGAAGAACTATACAGCCTATTTTCATATATCCTGGAAAAGGGTGTACCTAATGGATGTGGTACATCCTAAGGGATTTAGACAGAATGAGGTTTCGGGCACAAGAGGTGATAATGAAGGACAGTGCGGGAAAAGACCAAAATGTTAAAACTTAGATTTAAATGATATTTATTTAATAAAAAGCAAATATTGGAAGGAATGAATAGCTTCAAGGAAATTACTTTAAAATTGACAATAAAAAATAGTAACAATTAAAAATTACTTGTTTCTCCAGGAAACGTAAATAGAGCTGTAACTAACTTTAAAGGATTAAATATAAAATTACTGAGTAAAAGAAGCATAATAATTTAAATTCATCCCAGTAGAATTAAAACAGAATACTCTTCTGACGGAAAGAATCCGGGCAGAGTGTAAGAAGTGAAACGGGTTACCACCTCTTCTAATGTACGATACAGGAAGTATCAGAACTCCTCAACCATCTTCCGAAGGTAGGCCGGCTGCCGGAGGTCATCAGTAGCTGGCGGTAATTTAGTGCGCCCGCTCGGGCTTGTGCGAGGTCAGTCTGGCATACTCCAGGGTTCCGGGTTCGGAACTAGAGTAGATGATGGTAGATTCTCCTTAAAAAAGCGACCAGCATAGAGAGGCTCTTGGTAATACCTCCCGCGGCTGGTGAAGTGATGTCCTTAGAATCAAGATTTGCAGAGTAGATCAGTGTTGAAGATTTTGGTTGAAGTGCAGGCTGATGAATTTAGACTGCCCGGCCAGGCAGCCAGGTCCAGCAGAAAGATTATGCCGGCGGAGAAGAGACTCCGGCAGCCAGAGGTACCCCGAGAGGGCAGTAACCCCAGCAGGTATGACGTGAGCAGGTGTGATCAGTTGAGAAGAGTGGACGAGAGTAGACACTGTAGGCCGGGAGACCTAAGGCTATATAGCGGTAGTGACGTCAGCGCGCCGAACCTTCTAGCATGAAGGTGTGGCGAGAGAGCAGCCAATCACAGCACAGCCCCATGCACATTGCGAGCGTTACCGCTGGAGAGAGCTCAGTACTCGTGAGAAAATGTGACGGTATGGTACGTCTAGAAAGACACTACAGAAAAAAGGTGAGTTGACAAGAATATTACAGAAAAGCAATTAAACTGAAACACCAATATTAAACAAATCAGAACACCGCGTTCAGACTGCAATTCACGAAATTAAAAATAATGGGGCAGAAAAATTGAACGTGTGTTTCACACCGTAAGGGAAACATAGCCAACAAAAAACATTCGCCAAGCGAACATGCTGGGAGGGGCGAGAAAAAATTGCAGTAAGAAAGCGCAGAAGTTAGGCCTCGCGTGGCAAAGGAGCAATCATGGTGATTGGCCTAAGAAAATGACCAGCAGAAGTCTGCAGTTTTACCACGCGAACCCTACCATCTCTGCCAGGAAAGCACTCAACAACCCTACCCAAATTCCAAACAAGAGGAGGACTAGGGTCTTTCAAAAGCACCAAGTCCCCCACCTGAAGGTTAGAGCAGGAAACAAGCCATTTACCACGATGCTGAAGCAAACCGAGGTATTCCAACCTCCAGCGGCGCCAAAAATTATTGCGCAAACTTTCAATTTTGCGCCAAGAAATAGCTAAAGAAGATTGAGAATTAGAATATAACAAAGGTGGGGAGGCAGTCAATGGACCACCGATAAGAAAATGGCCCGGCGTTAATGGTAGAAGATCTGAAGGGTCATTAGATAAGGGTGATAAAGGACGAGAATTAATTATGCCCTCAATAAAAATAATTAAGGAATTAAACTCTTCATGAGAAAGGGGGGTGTGGCCACAAACACGTCTAAGGTGCTTCTTGGTGAGTTTCACACAAGACTCCCACCGTCCACCTTGATGGGGTGCATAAGGGGGGATGAAGTGCCACTTGAAATTTCTCTGGTGAGCATAATCAGTAATCCTTTCCAGCGCTGAATTTTGAGTAAGAGCTCTCTTAATTTGCTCAGAAGCTCCGATAAAATTTTTAGCATTGTCTGAGAATACTTCTGAAGGAAGACCTCGGCGAGCAGAAAATCTGGCAAAAGCTGCCAAAAAATAAGCAGTAGAGGCGTTGGTAACTAGTTCTAAGTGAACTGCTCCGGTGACCATACATACAAACAGCGAAATATAAAGTTTTCCAAAAATACATTTTTTGGCCTCAGGAGAATTTTTTCTGTAAACAAAAGGCCCGGAATAATCCACCCCCGTAAAGGCAAAAGGTCTAGCAGGCGCAGATCTAAAGTTGGGAAGATCACCCATGAGCTGAGTGGTAATTTTAGGGTTGGATTTAAAACATGGAATGCACTTCCGGATAACAGAGGTAACTTCATGGACTCCGTTTATGGGCCAATACCTTTCACGAATGACAGAAAGTAATGTACGAGTTCCAGCATGAAGATGCTGGTAATGATACTGACGAATGATTAGGGAAGTGACATGATGCTTTGAAGGAAGAATAATTGGGTGTTTTTTATCCTCGGAAAGATCAGCCAAAGATAAACGTCCTCCAACTCTTAGTAAACCATCAGTATCCAAAAAAGGGGCGAGTGATGAAAGCCTACTCGATTTCTTAAGGGATTGACCTTGGGACAACACCTGGCATTCTTCAGAGAATATTTCTTGTTGAGTAAGCCATAAGATTTTTGTAGTGGCTAAACCTAATTCAGAAAGGGTTAAATATGGCTTAGGAAAAAGGGGTTGTTCTACCACAAAATATTTCCATCGAAGGAGATAAGCCATAACCCTCACCAATTTATGGAAAGAGGAATATCGCTGCAAGAGAAGGGGAGAGTCAGAAACGAGAAGAGAAGATCCAGTAATCTTACCAGCATCCGGCAAGTCTGATAACTCCGGAAGAGGAAAATTTGGCCAAGCGGAAGGTTCTTGCAGAAGCCAAGGGGGACCGTGCCAATATAATGTCAGGTTAGCCAACATAAGAGGGGAACATCCCCGAGAAATGACATCTGCAGGGTTCTCCTTGCCAGATACATGATGCCATTGTTCAAAGTTAGACAATTGTTGAATTTTGGACACTCTATTAGCTACAAACACCTGCCAATGCGAGGGAGGTTTGGCAATCCATGCCAACGTGATGGCTGAGTCACTCCAAAAGTAAGTTTTGCTAAATCGGATTTTCAAAGATTGGCGGATTTTGACCGATAATTCAACCGCCAGAAGAGCAGCACAAAGTTCCAGTCGTGGCAAGGATAAAGTTTTAAGAGGGGCCACCTTTGACTTAGCGCAAATTAAATTGGAAAAGAAATATGACTGGTCAAAATTGCGGCAAACAATATACGCACAACACCCATAAGCTTTCAATGAGCTATCGGCAAACATGTGAAGTTCATATCCTCCACAGGAGGGAAAGGGAATAATCACTCGCGGGATAATAACATTGGAGAGATCTTCCAAACTATTTCTATAAGAAATCCAATTTTTTTGCAACTCTGAAGGAACTGGTTCATCCCAACCAGTTTTCAAGGACCAAAGGTCCTGCATGAAAAGCTTTGCTGTGACAATAATTGGCGCCAAAAATTGGAGAGGATCAAATATCTTTGCAATCTCAGACAAAATTTGCCGCTTAGTTTGCGGTTTGATGTCACTGAGAGTAATTTTGAAAAAGAAAAAATCCTTTTGAGGACTCCAATAGATGCCTAGAGTTTTGATAGAATTACTTTCTTGAAGAAGCTCTACTGAGTCGTTATAGACTGAAGTTAATGGAAATTTAGAAAGAAATTCTTCCGAATTAGAGTTCCACTTGCACAAGGAAAATCCGCCTCCCAAAAGCAAAGCTGTCAGATCTTTAGAGACCTGCAGTGCTTCAGATACTGACTCAAATGAATGAAGAAAATCGTCAACGTAAAATGATGATTTTAACACTTCAGAAGCCTTAGGAGAATACAACGGGCCATCCTGTTCAGCAAGTAATTTCAACGTACGTATGGCTAAAAAAGCAGAGGGCTTTAGTCCATAGGTTAATGTTTTTAGCCGAAAAATCTTGACAGGTTTAGTAGGCTCGTCGCGCCAAAGAATTCTCTGAAGGTCGCGCTGTTGTTGATTGACCAAAATCTGCCTATACATTTGCTTGATATCAGATATCACTGCGATAGGGAACAAGCGAAAATTCATCAAGACAGAAGAAATGTCAGATTGAATAGGAGGGCCTGATAATAATGTGTCATTCAGAGAAGTTCCATTGGCATCCAATGCAGAGCCATTAAAGACCACTCTTATGTTTTCCTTTAAAATCTCATTCTTCCAAACTGGATGATGATTGAGGTAAATGACTTCAGATGGGGTATAAGAAGCATCATCTTTCTTGGTAACAACCTCCATGTGATCAAGTGCCTCATATTCCTCCATAAATGTGGAGTATTGAGTTTTAACAACAGGGTCACGTTTAAATTTGCTTTCCACAGCATAGAGTGCTCTAAGAGCCCTAGGGTGTGTTTCAAATAAAAGAGGTGGATTATCCACTCGGGGCATTGTTACGACAAATCTACCCTCTGAATTGCGTTTGGTCGTTTCGCGAAACAGTTTTTCACACATTTCATTTTCAACCGAGGAAGGTGAAACTGAATCTATAGTTTCGATTTTCCAAAATCTTTCTAAGTTGTAATCGAGACTTGTATTGACAAAATGACATTGAGAGAAATTTTGAAATGACTTACGAGGGACTTGACCCGTTACTAACCAACCTAGCTTGGTATGATGAACAAACACTCCTGGTGATATTTTAACCTTAGAGCTAAGGAGACATTGCCAAAATACTTGGGCACTGAGAAGTATGTCTACCGGAGCGCTCGTATTAAATGTTGGATCCGCCAACTGAATGTTATGAGGAAATTGCCACTTTCTAATTTCAAAAGAATTACTAGGGGTGTTACTGCCAATAGTATCAATGGCAAGGCAATTCAACTGCAATGTTGTGTTACAATTCACAGTATCTTTGATGTGAACACGAACAAAATGCAAAGATTTAACATTGCTATTGTTAATACCGGTAACCTGAATTAATGTAGGTTGCTTGGGAAGACCAAGTTTCTTAATGAGACGCTCACTTATGAAGTCATGGGTGGCGGCATTATCCAATAGGGCACGTGCTTCAAGCCATCTACCAGATGAATCTTGAACTTTTAATAACACGGTTGATAGTAGCACCTGGGAACTACGAATTGAGCTAGAGCTCTGAGTATAAGATTGCGCATTAGCTCCTGGGGATGCATCTTTAGAACATCCAGGGGAAGGAGCCTGACGTGGCTTTTCAAACCTATGAAGCAAGGTATGATGTTGAGCCTTGCAATGGGAGCAAGTATTTTTAGATAAGCAATCAGGCACCATATGCCTAGTTGACAAACAGTTGTAGCAATATCTTTTTTGAGCTATTAATTTGCGTCTTTCGTCGGTAGAAAGGGCTTTAAAGGCAACGCAGGAATATAACCTGTGAGGTGCTTTACAGAGAATACAATCCGTTGAATTATGCTGAACAGTAAAGACAGCAGATTTGTTTATTTTTGCACCGACTGGTTTCACAACATTAGATTTGTTATCTGCACTTCCTGACATATGACAGGCTACAGCTGACAAAACCTGACATCTATTATTCATAAACGTAAGCAACGAATCATAGGTATATGACGTGTCATTTGTTAGTTCCCTCTCCCATGCCTTTAAGGTTGATGAATCAAATTTAGAAGTAACCAAGTGAATTAAAAATAGATCCCAATGCTCGACCGGTTGATTCAACCGTGCCAATGCTCTGACATGTAGTTGGACCGTGTCACTTAAGGCTCGCAGTGTTGACAAGCTTTCAGCTCGCAAGGTGGGCAGGCTAAATAAGGCTTGAATATGCCTTTGTAAACATAATTTTTCATTGCCATAACGGCCTTTAAGAAGCTCTATAGCAATGTTATAGTTTTCTCCTGTTAAGGGGAGTTCTCTTATAAGTTGAAGGGGTGGTCCCTGCAAAATGGATTTTAAGTAATGAAATTTCTGAATTTCTGGAAGTGTGGCATTATTATGTACTAATGAACTGAACAGTTCAAAGAATGATTGCCACATCTCTTCCTTTCCTGAAAAGTGCGGAATTTCAATTTTAGGTAGCAATGGTTTGATACCATTCCCATGGTCGCTAATTCTTCCTTGAGTTTCCTCTACCTTCAACGCCAGGGTCAAAGTTCTAACTAATGCCACAGCCTGAGCATGTGTATCAAAGTAATTACTCTCTACTTCTTCCCTATCTGATTGATGTTCTGGACTTTTGATTTCAATTTCAAGTTGCACGAGATCATATTTCTCGTACGCCTGTTCAAAAGCTTTTAAACGCTGAGATATAATGTCAAGGTTTTGTTCCTCTTTCGGTAGAGTAGCTAAATATTTTTGAAAACGGGTGAGTTGACCTTTGTAGGCCGCCCGAGAATTTAACAGTTTATCATCAATTATTGGCGGCATGGCTGGAAAAGTTGGAACAACTCACTCACCAAAGCTGCTTGTGGCACCAGACAGACCTGCTCTCCGGAATGAGGTTTCGGGCACAAGAGGTGATAATGAAGGACAGTGCGGGAAAAGACCAAAATGTTAAAACTTAGATTTAAATGATATTTATTTAATAAAAAGCAAATATTGGAAGGAATGAATAGCTTCAAGGAAATTACTTTAAAATTGACAATAAAAAATAGTAACAATTAAAAATTACTTGTTTCTCCAGGAAACGTAAATAGAGCTGTAACTAACTTTAAAGGATTAAATATAAAATTACTGAGTAAAAGAAGCATAATAATTTAAATTCATCCCAGTAGAATTAAAACAGAATACTCTTCTGACGGAAAGAATCCGGGCAGAGTGTAAGAAGTGAAACGGGTTACCACCTCTTCTAATGTACGATACAGGAAGTATCAGAACTCCTCAACCATCTTCCGAAGGTAGGCCGGCTGCCGGAGGTCATCAGTAGCTGGCGGTAATTTAGTGCGCCCGCTCGGGCTTGTGCGAGGTCAGTCTGGCATACTCCAGGGTTCCGGGTTCGGAACTAGAGTAGATGATGGTAGATTCTCCTTAAAAAAGCGACCAGCATAGAGAGGCTCTTGGTAATACCTCCCGCGGCTGGTGAAGTGATGTCCTTAGAATCAAGATTTGCAGAGTAGATCAGTGTTGAAGATTTTGGTTGAAGTGCAGGCTGATGAATTTAGACTGCCCGGCCAGGCAGCCAGGTCCAGCAGAAAGATTATGCCGGCGGAGAAGAGACTCCGGCAGCCAGAGGTACCCCGAGAGGGCAGTAACCCCAGCAGGTATGACGTGAGCAGGTGTGATCAGTTGAGAAGAGTGGACGAGAGTAGACACTGTAGGCCGGGAGACCTAAGGCTATATAGCGGTAGTGACGTCAGCGCGCCGAACCTTCTAGCATGAAGGTGTGGCGAGAGAGCAGCCAATCACAGCACAGCCCCATGCACATTGCGAGCGTTACCGCTGGAGAGAGCTCAGTACTCGTGAGAAAATGTGACGGTATGGTACGTCTAGAAAGACACTACAGAAAAAAGGTGAGTTGACAAGAATATTACAGAAAAGCAATTAAACTGAAACACCAATATTAAACAAATCAGAACACCGCGTTCAGACTGCAATTCACGAAATTAAAAATAATGGGGCAGAAAAATTGAACGTGTGTTTCACACCGTAAGGGAAACATAGCCAACAAAAAACATTCGCCAAGCGAACATATCCTACTCATGTTAATTGCCTCTATCAACATGCTAAATTTAAGTTTGAAGGTTGTGATAGATTCGTAGATATTGTGAACCGTCTAAATATTTCAGATGGTCGCCAGGTTGGATTTTATGTACTGTTACATGAAGATTACTGTGTACATGTTGTATTCAAACTTCGATCGCATGAGTAGAACAAAAGAAGTAAAAACGAGATTTAAAAATTTCGACACAGCTGCCATCTTGTGGTTATGGAAACAATTCAAATAAAATTGATGCCAGTGGATTCACATTTGTATATGCATATAACGTGCAAAGTTTCACTGCACTCGGATGGTTAAATCGCGAGAAACGCCCATTTAAATATTTATACATCGCGTCGCCGCCATGTTTGATTTGTGCTCACCAGGTTACCGAAAGTCCTATAGGTGAACTTATGTTCATAGCTTCTATGAACATAAAAAATTTCAGCTTGATTGCTGTAAAAGATTCGTAGATATTGAGAACCGACTAAATATTTCCGATGCTCGCCATTTTGGATTGTTATTTGTATAGGCCATAGAGTTATGTACCATTAAAGGAAAATTATTGCGTAGGTTCAATACTCAAAATTTCACTTCGATTGCATGATTACGACTCAAGAAATAAAAACTTAATTTTGGAATTTTGCACAGCCGCCATCTTGAGGTTATGTAAACAATTGGACTAAATTAGATTGCAGTTAATTAAAATATATATAATTATTTACTGTACCACATTTCACTGCGCTCAGAGAGTTTAATCACAAGGAAAGTCTATTAAAATGTTTCAAATTCGCTTGCCCGCCATGTTCGTTTATTACTTTGCAGGTTTATGAAAGTTACATAGATAAACTTGCACCAGTGCCTTTTATTAGTGTACAAAATTTCAGGGTAATATCTGTAATAGTTTCGGAGATATGGAATGCCAGTGAAATATTTCGCACAGCCGCCATTTTGAGGTTATGTAAACAATTGAACTAAATTTGACGCCAGTGCATTACAATGTGTATGAACATTTGCTGCACCAAGTTTCATTACATTCGGATGGTTAAATCAGGAGAAAAGTCTATTTAAAAGTCTCAATTCCGCTTGGCCGCCATGTTGGTTTTGTAGTTACCAGGTTTTTGAAAGTATCATAGACGAACTTCTAGTACACAATTTCAGGGTGATATCAGTAATAGTTTCGGAGATACTGAATGCTGGTGAGAAATTTCGCACAGCCGCCATGTTGGATTGGTGAGACACAATAAAATTTTAAAGGCACGGTCGGGGTCGGCCAGAATAGTGCTATGACCTTACCGAGATTCATTGAAATCGCTCCAGCCGTTTAGATGTTATTAGGGGGAAACAAACACACATCACACACACACGCACACACAGACACACGGACAAAAGGTGATCTCATAAGCCTATTTCTTTTTTCAAAAATGAAATTAGGCTAATAATAGTGTTCAGTATCGTTTGCAGGATATACTTGCAGTGCATTATTACCATACGGGATGAAGGCAGAGAAATATCGACCTTCCTGGCAACACACGTTAATTGGGTTGCAGCAAACGATAAAAGGGGCTGCTGAATTACCCGGTATACTTTATAGACTTATCGAGAAAAAGGAAAGGTGGAGGGGATAATATGGTGATGGTGATATTGTTGTTTTAAGAGGCCTAACATCTGGGTTATCGGCCTATAATGGTTAGGGTGATCATGAAAATAAAAATGAAATAGACACTAACTACAGACTTATAAACAAGAAGAGGAAATAGAAAAAGAAAAAGAAGAACAAGGTAAATACAAGACAGAAGAAAGGAAATGCCCTCAACCCTTGAAGAAAGACAATTATGGGACTCGGAAGAAAGGAGAGCCTGAAAGGCAGATTTCAAAGGGAAAGAGAAGAGTGTCCGCCTCTAAGGCAATGGAAATACCGAACTCAGCTCAGCAGTAGGTTTGGGAAGGAGGCAGTCATGGCCTTCGGTAAAGAATCATCCTTGCATTTGCCTGGAGTAGAAGTGTAGAAACCACAGAAAACCACTTCCAGGATGCCTGAGGTAGGAATGGATCCCTCCTCTTCTCAGTTTTGCCTCACGAGGCTGAGTGTATCCCGTTCCAGCTCTCATACCAGAATTCGAATTTCGAAGTCGCTGCCACGACTGGTAGTGATTTTTATAATCTCATGTAATATTTTTCAAGGTTTATGGAATAAAACCCATTACTAATTGGGTACAATCGTGTTGATTGACTGAAAAGCATTTAATTTTGGTTACTAAGGCAATACTGAGAAATGGCTTTCACACAACATTATCTAATAAAATTCGCTTGAACACCTGTTAATACTTCAATGGGGCCTTATTCAGCTTGTTAATTAGACTAATACTACATTATGTGCATGTGAACAGAGTTACTATATAAATTAACATAAATGTGAAGGAAATAAAGAGTTACATACAACGAGCAAAAATGATAATCAATATAAACTGAAGGACGAATTAAAATTATTTCACCAATTTAAAAGTAACATTTACAAATGACGAACTACACAGATTCCACAACAAGACTTACTTAAATTTAACTTCGCGAATCAAGAATTATAAGATATATTAAGTACCGTAACAATCAACAGCTTCAAATCAAATAAGACTTCGATATAAACAATTCCAACACTACACGACAGTTCATTTAAGGTAACTAGAAAATTGAGACACAATTATTTTTATATCGAACATTACTTCTATATTTGCTCTTTGGATTTGAGTACTTGAATATATTTCTTAATTTAAATTCTAGAGACGTTCATTTCAAAATTTATGTTAATTTATATTCACATACACCAAATGTAGTATTATTCAATTTAAAACGCTGAAGAAGGCCTCACTGAAGGGTCGAAAATATGTTTCGATGAAGAAGTACACATATTAGTATTATCAGGTGTTTGAACGAATTTAATTAGTTATTTATGTTAATACGTTAATATGGCTAATGTTTTTATCTTATACACAATAACGGGACGTCCACCAAATCCAACTAACAGATTTCCCTGACAATTCCCTGATTTTTCTAGTTTATACTTAACCTTCCTATACTCGCGTGGGCTACGGACGCAGCCCAGTGATTTATTTTGTTGTAGCGCAGAGCATATATATTCTTTGCTAGGAATATTGAGAATCTCTTTAGCTGCCAGTTGTTGCTGTATTTAACAGACGGGTGTGTTTAAGACTGAACTAATTCCACGAAACTGACGCCAGATGTATTAGGAGTCGTCTGGGCTACGATAGTAGCTCGCGCGAACATCGCTGTTTCACAATTGAGCGTACAAAGGAAACGTTGCCTCCCTGACGTTGGCCATGTAGATGACTTTCAAATCAGTCAGTGTTTAGATGAAAGTTGAGTGTAATGGAAATAAAGTAGGCTGTTGCTTCTTGTGTGGACGAGGAAGGGATTCATCAACAAGGAACAGATGCAAAAGTGCATTAGAAATCATCTCGGATCATTGTGTCCATTTGCACTGAAGGCTTGGATGACAAATTTGTGTGAGCATGTTTATTGGTTTCCTGGGCTATAGATTGTTGCCAAAAGGGCAAAGATTTAATTCAAAAATTCGATAAAAAGATAAATGAAAATACTGAAATTGTTCATAGTGTACCCGATACCTAGTTGAGGCTATCGGCTACGCCAGCAGACATTAAGCCGTATTTGAGATTATAGGAAGAGTTATGAAAAGATAGCGCTCAGATCGAGTCAAGAGGAATGTCAAGATGACGTAGAAGGTCTAGGATTAAGAAGGCACTGACAGCTGTAAGCGGATGGAATTATGGATAGAAATGTGAAGCTTTATTAAGATCTATATGGAACATGGTATTTAAACATCTCAGATGAGAAGATATAACATGCATTATATATGGTAATAATTCGAAGGAAGTCAGATAACCCTTAAGTTATATTATAACTTAATAGCCGAGATGATCGGGGTTCGGGATTATATTTGTGACGCAAGACCACAGAGGTGGGGAGAAAGTCACCTGACTGTGCCAGGGAGGTACAGGTCATTGCAGTCCAGAGACAGTCAGTCGAGCTCAGTGAGCCAAGCAGTCGAGCTCTGTAAGCAGAGTAGTCAAGTACAGTTAGCACGGCAGTCGAATTCAGACAGCGAGCTGAGTGGGAAATATGCCGAGCGTATGGTAAAAGTCGCGCGGTGAGCAGCATTTGTCACGGAAAGTGAAAGCGACAGGTTTTAACTTCACTAAGCAGCGAACGAAAAGTAGGTCATTGAGCCGGGCGGACACCCGCAGTAGGCAGCGTGAAGACCGGTTACAGAACCAGCTGTCCAGGCCAAGCAAGCATGAGAAGGCCGGGGTTTAGAACAGTACTGTAAAACGAGTTGAAGAACTCATTTGAAGCTGCAATTTGGAAACGCAGAACAGCATAGCAGAGCGACATGGCGAGGCCTGCTTTAGGCAGAGATTACAACATTGAGTTGGAACGTTTATTCAGCATTTGAATTGAACAGGCAGATAGTTACGAGATACTGCAACTGTGAACTTCGAATGAACATAGTTTTTCAATGACATTACGACTATGCATTTCATAACGCATTCCAAATAACATTAACGATTGTAGGCAAACAAAATGTTTCAAGCATATGCACTTATGAACACTAGCACGTGCATTAATGCAATTCTTTCTTATGCAGTGTTATAAATTACCGAGTACGAACACAGATACAGGGTGTTTCATAAACTTTGACACTCTCATATAAAATTTATTTTTATGAAAGTGAGACTTAGCAGTTATTGGAGATTGAACTTTCAACACTCAAAGCGAACATTGTATGGAACAGTGGCGTAACGTAGAAGAGGAATAGGGGGTCCGCTGTTTCTATGAACTTTTTCGTGAGGATTTGGACAATATCCGCTATGGATAACCAGAAGTTTATCATGTCGGAGTAAACGCAGACAGAGACGCGATGGCACCACAGAGCGATGGATTCGATTCCTGACGAGGAGGAGGTCCACCGGCTGATTCACTTGGGATTTCGAAGGCAATCGTCATTGCGTGGGTGGAATGATATTCACGACGATCTTTCGAGAAATTCATTACATAAGGAAAATCGACGATCTTTGAAATTTAATAACAGCTGATTATGAGAAGGTACTGTAAGAGTTATAATTTCCTGATACGATTATTTTCATGAATACTGGGCACACATGTATATTTTTCTAATGGGAGTGATACGATTATTTAGACATGGCTTTGGCTTTATATGCTTCGAATTTTGCTAGAATATGGCGTGACCATATGATATGGCAGGCATCATTATACGAAATTCTCACCATTGGTTGGCTTTATTAAGCAGATGTTTGGTCTTTTAGACATTTTTCCAGCAAGGATAGTTTTCATGAATAGTTTTTTTTATGTGACGAGTATTTCGAACTCGTGATCTGCAATTGATTATCTAAAATTACTTCGTCAGTTCATTGCATACTAGCGAGTGTTTATTATTCATCAGTAGGGATTTTTTCCATTGGATTGTTTGGAGATATTAAGATGTTATTCACTTTAGTGAATGAATATCGCTTTTATATGACAAATAGAGACTTGTTGATTCCGATCTGGTACATTCACTCATTTAGTCTTCGAGATGGGGTCTTTCGTATTTATACGATTGTATGGTGGTTACTCATCTTACCCATCGTTCAGGGCACTATCATGTTAGTCGACGAGGCGAGGTCTTTCGTATTTATACGATTGTACGGTGGTTAATCATCTTACTTGCCATTGAGGGACTCATTAGCCTACTTTCGATTTTTGCAAAAAATGAAAGTAGACTTATGAGATCAACACAGGGCGAAAAAAGTGTGTATGTCTGTGTGTGTGTATGTGTGTGTGTGAGTCTGTGTGTGTGTCTGTGTGTGTGTGTGTGTGTCTGTGTGTGTGTGAGTGTGTGTACTCTGAATGTCTGTCCCCCCCTATCAATTCGAACACGGTGAATGCGAATTGAACGAAATTTGGTACAAAGGTAGCACTAGCAAAGGACACCTCAGTGTCATATTTTATATCGCCGCCATCTTGACGGAAACGTAATGGCGGCCACACAAATGTTCAAAGCTTAAATCAAATTACGACTAACCTAATCATCCCATCTCTACCAAATTTTGCAACAGCATACCTTTATGAGGGGAGCATCCTTTGACCAAACCAATAGGCCATAAGCGTAATAGTTTGCGGATGGCGGCCACCTTTGTGTGAAAATCGAATCCCCCTATTAATTCGAACACGGTGCAACCGAATGGAACGAAATTTGGTACAGAGGTAGTACTAACAAAAGGCACCTCAGTGTCATGTTTTATATCGCCGCCATCTTGACGGAAACGTAATGGTGGCCACACAAATGTTCAAAGCTTAAATCAAATTACGACTAACCTAATCATCCGATCTCTACCAAATTTTGCAACAACATACCTTTATAGGGGGAGCATCCTTCGACCAAACTAATAGGTCATCAGCGTAATAGTTTGCGGATGGCGGCCATCTTTGTGTGAAAATCGATTCCCCCTATTAATTCGAACACGGTGCAACCGAATGGAACGAAATTTGGTACAGAGGTAGTACTAACAAAAGGCACCTCAGTGTCATGTCTTATATCGCCGCCATCTTGACGGAAACGTAATGGCGGCCACACGAATGTTCAAAGCTTAAATCAAATTACGATTAACCTAATCATTCGATCTCTACCAAATTTTGCAACAACATACCTTTATAGAGGAAGCATCCTTTGACCAAATGACTAGGTCATTAGCCTAATAGTTTGCGGATGGCGGCCATCTATGTGTGAAAATCAATTCCCCCTATTAATTCAAACACGGTGAAACCGAAAGGAACGACATTTGGTACAGAGGTAGCACTAGCCAAGGGCATGTCAGTGTCATGTTTCATATCACCGCCATATTGACAGAAACGTAATGGCGGCCACACAAATGTTCAAAGTTTAAGTTAATTTACGACTAACATAACCATCCGATCTGTACCAAACTTTGCAACAACATTCCTTTATGGAGGGAGCATGCTTTGACCAATCTAATAGGTTATTAGCCTAATAGTTTGCGGCTGGCGGCCATCTTTATGTCAAAATTGATTCCCCCTATTAATTCGAACACGGTGGAACCGAATGGAACGAAATTTGGTACAGAGGTAGCACTAGCAAAGGGCACCTCAGTGTCATGTTTTATATCGCCGCCATCTTGACGGAAACGTAATGGCGGCCACACAAATGTTCAAAGCTTAAATCAAATTACGACTAACCTAATCATCCCATCTCTACCAAATTTTGCAACAACATACCTTTATGAGGGGAGCATCCTTTGACCAAACCAATAGGCCATAAGCGTAATAGTTTGCGGATGGCGGCCACCTTTGTGTGAAAATCGAATCCCCCTATTAATTCGAACACGGTGCAACCGAATGGAACGAAATTTGGTACAGAGGTAGTACTAACAAAAGGCACCTCAGTGTCATGTTTTATATCGCCGCCATCTTGACGGAAACGTAATGGTGGCCACACAAATGTTCAAAGCTTAAATCAAATTACGACAAACCTAATCATCCGATCTCTACCAAATTTTGCAACAACATACCTTTATAGGGGGAGCATCCTTCGACCAAACTAATAGGTCATCAGCGTAATAGTTTGCGGATGGCGGCCATCTTTGTGTGAAAATCGATTCCCCCTATTAATTCGAACACGGTGCAACCGAATGGAACGAAATTTGGTACAGAGGTAGTACTAACAAAAGGCACCTCAGTGTCATGTCTTATATCGCCGCCATCTTGACGGAAACGTAATGGCGGCCACACGAATGTTCAAAGCTTAAATCAAATTACGATTAACCTAATCATTCGATCTCTACCAAATTTTGCAACAACATACCTTTATAGAGGAAGCATCCTTTGACCAAATGACTAGGTCATTAGCCTAATAGTTTGCGGATGGCGGCCATCTATGTGTGAAAATCAATTCTCCCTATTAATTCAAACACGGTGAAACCGAAAGGAACGACATTTGGTACAGAGGTAGCACAAGCCAAGGGCATGTCAGTGTCATGTTTCATATCACCGCCATATTGACAGAAACGTAATGGCGGCCACACAAATGTTCAAAGTTTAAGTTAATTTACGACTAACATAACCATCCGATCTGTACCAAACTTTGCAACAACATTCCTTTATGGAGGGAGCATGCTTTGACCAATCTAATAGGTTATTAGCCTAATAGTTTGCGGCTGGCGGCCATCTTTATGTCAAAATTGATTCCCCCTATTAATTCGAACACGGTGGAACCGAATGGAACGAAATTTGGTACAGAGGTAGCACTAGCAAAGGGCACCTCAGTGTCATGTTTTATATCGCCGCCATCTTGACTGAAACGTAATGGCGGCCACACGAATGTTCAAAGCTTAAATCAAATTACGATTAACCTAATCATCCGATCTCTACCAAATTTTGCAACTACATACCTTTATGGAGGGAGCATCCTTTGACCAATATAATAGGTCATTCGCCTAATAGTTTGCGGATGGCGGCCATCTTTGTGTCAAAATCGATTCCCCCTATTAATTCAAACACGGTGAAACAGAATGGAACGAAATTTGGTACAGAGATAGCACTAGCAATGGGCATCTCAGTGTCATGATTTATATCGCCGCCATATTGACAGAAACGTAATGGCGGCCACACAAATGTTTAAAGCTTAAATCAAATTACGACTAACATAACCATCCGATCTCTACCAAACTTTGCAACAATATACCTTTATGGAGGGAGCATCCTTTGACCAATCTAATAGGCCATTAGCCTAATAGTTTGCGGATGGCGGCCATCTTTATGTCAAAATTGATTCCCCCTATTAATTCGAACACGGTGGAACCGAATGAACGAAATTTGGTACAGAGGTAGCACTAGCAAAGGGCACCTCAGTGTCATGTTTTATATCGCCGCCATCTTGACGGAAACGTAATGGCGGCCACACAAATGTTCAAAGCTTAAATCAAATTACGATTAGCCTAATCATCCGATCTCTAGCAAATTTAGCAACAACATACCTTTATGGAGGGAGCATCCTTTGACCAAACTAATAGGTCATCAGCCTGATATTTTGCGGATGGCGGCCATCTTTGTGTGAAAATCGATTCCCCTTATCAATTCGAACACGGTGAAACCGAATGGAACGACATTTGGTACAGAGGTAGCACTAGCAAAGGGCACCTCAGTGTCATGTTTTATATCACCGCTATCTTGACGGAAACATAATCGTGGCCACCCAAATGTTAAAAGCTAAAATGTAATTACGACCAACCTAATAATCTAGTCTCTACCAAATTTTGCAACACCATATCTTTATGTGGGAAACATATTCAGACCAAACTGCAAGAACATCAGCCCAATAGTTTGCAGATGGTGGCCAAGTATGTGTGCAAATCGATTCCCCCTATCAATTCAAACACGGTGAAACCGAATTGAACGAAATTTGGTACAGAGGTAGCACTAGCAAAGGGCACCTCATATTCATGTTTAATATCCCTATAGCACGTTGTATTTCAACAAGCTACTACAACCAACATTCGATCATACTCCTTGAAAAGGACAAAGAGTTATAACAATACCCATGCATTTAGGAGAAAGTAGGCTATATGTTCTTTACTGAACATCTTGTTTTTATCATCCGAGTGTACATAAGATTGTAAGAGGATCAAACAAGGAACTACTAGTCACATATCAGTCGAAATTTTGTTAAATAAAGTAAAGATAAATGTCAGCAGAGTTACATTTGTAATTCTTGTTTGCCAATCCAATATTTTGTTGCTATACTCTTTGAGAGTACTTTCAGTTTAACAGCTGGTACAGCTGATGCTTTTGATGATTTTTATAATTGTGTTTGATACCTTTGAGAAGGATTTAAAGTAATTGAATCTTGTAAGATGAATCATTAATGGTCAGATTTATTTTAAGGCAGATCAGTATTGCAGATTTTGATATGAGAGATTATAGCACATTGGTGTTTTTCTGTGATGTGAATTATGAGAATTGTAAGAGAATTTATGCTATTTGAAAGCAGATCTTGAATTACTAAAGTTTTTTTTTTTTTCAATTGTTTAAGAAGTTGTCTAGATGTGATCAGATTAATTACAGTTATTGGAGATTGTGTGCGTTGATAATTTGAAGCCAGTTATATATTTTTTGTAGATCATGCAACATGGTTAAGTGAAGTTTGTGATAGGCATTTTATGGAAGTTGCCAAGTGATAGTTGCAATATTGCTAATGTATTTTGAGGCAGACATGAGGTTGTCGAACCCAGTCTAGCGTAATTGTTGAGATTCAGGCTGTATGCTGAACATTTATGGAGTTTTGTGGAATAATTGTGGTATTCAAATGTGATATTTGAAGAAGTGAGGATATATAATGTAGTTGTGGATAGTCAGATCCAACGTGATGTCGTGAAGGCAATAATATTTTTTGGCATGAAAATTAAATACGAGATATAACTTGGAAGTGATAAAACTGTAAGACAACGTTCTTTAGCCCATATTAAACAATTTGTTAGGAAATTAAACAAATAAATAAAGTTGATAATACAAGATTTTCTGAGAATAATAATTAATGAAATAATAATCTGAAATTTAAGCATATTAATGATCTGACCTAATGAAATAAAAATCAGAATGACTAGATGAAATAATAGAAATCTAAATAACCAGAAGAATAAAATTTAAATAAATTGATAAATTAAATTTTGGAATAAATCAATGAATTAAATAAATGGATGAATTAAAGATTGGATAAATAAACTGATTAAATAAATTAATAGATGATTGGATAGATGATGAATAACTGAATTAGAAGGTGATAATTAATTAAAGAAGCTGATGATTAATGGATTTATATGGATTAAAATAAATTTAATTGAGATATAATTTGAGGAATTGCAACTTGAGTTGAGGAATTAAACAATTTGTATTGATGATTTAAGATGATTTAATCTGAAGAAGATGATAAAATAAGAGTGTGTGAATAATTAGAAAGTATAATGAAGTGATGATAATAATTTTCATTTAAATGATTTAATGGTGATGAGTTAATGATTCTGACGGGAATATGTTGAATTTTGAGATGAGAATTAATGTGAGAAATGTTTAACTTTGATGATGATGATCATTACGACCAATGAGCAGTGGATTTTCTGTAATTCACGAACAAGCAATTATTAATGACAATGTAAATAGTGTAAATTAATTATTCAATGTTTAGGAGCATTTTACTAACGTATTCAACATTTAAATTATGCCATGCAAGCCATAAATTACGTGATGTTTAAAATATGTGATTATAATATGTGTATGTTTAGACAGATTAATAATTTTTTAAATCCACATTTATGTTGTTAAATTAAAGAGAAATTAGGTCTCAGGTATCACAAATGTCAGTGACGAAAGACATAGTGCTACAGTGATCCTGAGAACCCAAGAGAACTTTAGAGATTTTTCTTGTTCTATGTGGATGAAATATTTTTGATTAGAAAAGAGATGGTTCGATTTTTGGACAATAACAATTTAACGTTGGCATTCGACCATACTCTCAGGTAGGATGAATATTTAAAATGTCTGTCTGACTATCAAAGTGAAATAAATTTGTTTTTATCTTAGTTGTGATCTGATGATGGTGTGACTATCCTTTTTCTTTCCTTGTCTTGATTAAGGCTTAAACGGAAAGGATGTGGTTTGCTAGGAATTCAGTTGATGGCGCCCATTTATATTTGCATATTTTTTATTAAACTTAAGCCCGTAACGACCCTAGAGATACTTTGTCTCGTGTTACCCACTGCTTTTTCGATAACTCAGCTGAATTTCCGACACATTCCTTATTTGACTAGAGGTTCATTTAACTCCGCTCTGTCCTGGAACTCCAGGAATGCGATGTAATAGCAGATGGGTCATCGCATCCCCAGGACGAACGGGTACAGAGAGAGAGGGAGAATTGGCTTTACCCACCTGTGGGGCTTCGATTTTGTTTATTCTATGGAATCACATCAGATTTAGATTACTGAGAGATTGATCTCAAGTTCATTTAATTGTGTTATAAAATTTATTAAACTTAGTCAGACAATATACTTGTGTGCCCATTCCAGTGTTCATGTTAATCGTATTAGTATTATATCATGTTAGTTATAAGTCATTTTTCCTATACCCAAGTGAATGCAGGAATTGAGACATTGTGATGTGTTGTTGTCTAACGTCTCTGAATAAAACCTCTATTGAAAATATAGTTATGTTGCCGGAAGATTTAGCTAAGGTGTTAGGAGAGTTACAGAGTGGTATGTCTGGTATTGCAGAAACTATTTCTAAAATGGAAACGGAAGTTAAAGAACAGATAAATAGTTCAGAAGCTAGGTTAGAAGCTAGATGTAAAGAAAATGTGCAAGCATTACAGGCTAGTAACGAAGGCAATCTGAACGACAGTTTAAAGTCATTAGAGACCAGATTACAGTCCAGTAGTAGGGACGAGTTGAAATCATTACAGATTAGTAACGAAGCTAATATAAAATTATTACAGTCAACTAGTGAGGATAATTTTAAATCATTGGAAGAGAAATTACAAGCTCGTAGTGAAGAAACTAACACAGAGTTAGAAAACAAGTTAACTAGGTTGGAGAATAGATTAACTTTAAAGAATAATGAAATGCTTAAGACTTTACAATTAGATATAATTGCAGTAAATATGAAAGGAGAGGAAAATGTTCAAATATTAAGAAAGAATATTATTGAATTAGAAAGTAGAAGAGAAGAAAACATTCTTACTTTAAGAACAGACGTTATGTCTATACAGAAAAACATTAAATCTGATGTATCGAAGTTGAGATTCGACATCGATGGTTTAGTGGCAGATGTAGGCAAAATTCAAGAGTGGTCTACCGAAGTATCTTTCGAAACTAAAATCAAAGGTCTAGAAATGAATCTAGGTAATGAGATTAAAGATTTAAAGTCAGTAATTGGGACCATTAAAGAGGAAGTCTTAGGAGAGGTTAATTCTAATTTAAAATCATTAGAGAATCAATTGCAGAAAGATATTAGGAAAATTGATGATGATATAGAGCAAAAGGTTAATGAAAACTTAGCTTTATTCAAAAATAGAGTCGGTGCAATCGTGGAAGAACGGTATGGTGAGGTCGATGCCGAAGCAAAAGAAAAACGTGCAGGATTAGATGAGAAATTAATCGCAGGTATGGCGAACTTAGAAGCGAGGTTTACGGAGAACAAGGAAGCGATGAAGATAGATTCAACTCTATTTAGGACAGATGTTGATCTGTTAAAGGAACAAGTCGCGTCAGTAAAGAATACATGCGAAGACAAGATAGACAAGTTGAAAAACGATTTAGACGAGAGTAACAAAACGCAGAATATTACGTCGTTAGATGAGTTGAAGACTCAGGTCAAGACCGCAGAAAAATTGGCAGAAGATAGGATAACTAAACTAGAATCTATGATTAACATTTTCACCAGTCAAAATATTACATCAGGGGAAATATCGATAAATCAGACAGCGATAGACCGCAGTATGAGTAATCAAGAAGTTAGCATGGGAGAAGACCGTCAAACGCAACCGAATGTGACATTCGAAAGGGCAAGTTCAACCCCTCAGGATAATCCGAATTCGAATAGGAGTACGTTGGGTACAAGTGAACGATACTCAGGTCCAGTTACCATTATCAGAAATCTGGATGACAAGCCGAGGAAGTTTTCTGGAAATACAGGAGTAACACCAGTCGAATTTCTGCGAGATATTCGAGACTACATGGCGGAACATAGAGTAGCCAAGGAGAGAGAACTAAGGATAGTCGAACGCGCCTTAGACGGGTCTGCGTTAACTTGGTTTGGAGCATTCAGAAGCAATTTTGCGAATTTGGAGCAATTTGCAATAGCATTCTTAATGAGATTTTGGAGTGCAGAGGATCAGCTGAACGTAAGAGCAGAAATGTACTCGAAGCGTTATTCTACGTCACATCCGACGCATTATGCCAATTATTTTACTTCACAATTGGCTAAATTACTGTTTCTGATTCCTCCATTGCCAGAAGAAGAGCTTTTGCAAGCTATAGCGAGACAGTTACCGATTGAGGTACAGCGATCACTAATAGCGTCGGGAGCAAACACACTTGAGCACTATGACGACATTTTACGGCGATTAGACTATACAAGTGCTCAAGTTACGCCTAGAAATGCAAGAAACGACAATCGAAACACGCAAGAGGTGAATGCGGTAGTCGTTGATAACGCAGCTCAGACGGACAGAAGAGATTCCTGGGAAAACAGAAGGAACGAAGGAAATCGAGGAAACATCCGTAACGTTCGTGGAAATGATCGATATAGAGGACCATATGAGAGGCCATACGATCAGGAAGCAAGAGACAGCCGATACAGAAATTATAATCAGAATTCCAGATACCAAGATAGGAATCGATACAACAATAGATATCGTGGTAGAAACAACTGGAGCCAAGGTCAACAGTATAATCGGAACGACAGGCAGGATGGCCGAAGAAATGAGCCAAATGAAAGACGAGATAATCATGAATATGAGAGATCGAGGCAAGAATGTAGACAGCCTAGTACACCACCCGAGGAGACAGTCAGAGATGTCAATCGAGCAATCACGAGTAGTGAAGGAAGAAATAGACGTCAAAGTAATACAGAATCAAGATGCTAATCATTGGAAGTCAATCATCATTGTTGTGGGAACTTTTAATGCAGCTAGCATTAGAAAGTACCATCATGCTGAATAAGAGAATTGTAGAGCTATCGTGTACATGTGTTATATATAGAATGCCTGAGAGTGTATTTTTTTTCTCAATCCAGATAAAAAAAAGGAGATGTACGGGAGAGATGTACCCGATACCTAGTTGAGGCTATCGGCTACGCCAGCAGACATTAAGCCGTAGTGGAGATTATAGGAAGAGTTATGAAGAGATAGCGCTCAGATCGAGTCAAGAGGAATGTCAAGATGACGTAGAAGGTCTAGGATTAAGAAGGCACTGACAGCTGTAAGCGGATGGAATTATGGATAGAAATATGAAGCTTTATTAAGATCTATATGGAACATGGTATTTAAACATCTCAGATGAGAAGATATAACATGCATTATATATGGTAATAATTCGAAGGAAGTCAGATAACCCTTAAGTTATTTTATAACTTAATAGCCGAGATGATCGGGGTTCGAGATTATATTTGTGACGCAAGACCACAGAGGTGGGGGGAACGTCACGTGACTGCGCCAGGGAGGTACAGGTCATTGCAGTCCAGAGACAGTCAGTCGAGCTCAGTGAGCCAAGCAGTCGAGCTCTGTAAGCAGAGTAGTCAAGTACAGTTAGCACGGCAGTCGAATTCAGACAGCGAGCTGAGTGGGACATATGCCGAGCGTATGGTAAAAGTCGCGCGGTGAGCAGCATTTGTCACGGAATGTGAAAGCGACAGGTTTTAACTTCACTAAGCAGCGAACGAAAAGTAGGTCATTGAGCCGGGCGGACACCCGCAGTAGGCAGCGTGAAGACCGGTTACAGAACCAGCTGTCCAGGCCAAGCAAGCATGAGAAGGCCGGGGTGTAGAACAGTACTGTAAAACGAGTTGGAGAACTCATTTGAAGCTGCAATTTGGAAACGCAGAACAGCATAGCAGAGCGACATGGCGAGGCCAGCTTTAGGCAGAGATTACAACATTGAGTTGGAACGTTTATTCAGCATTTGAATTGAACATGCAGATAGTTACGAGATACTGCAACTGTGAACTTCGAATGAACATAGTTTTTCAATGACATTACGACTATGCATTTCATAACGCATTCCAAATAACATTAACGATTGTAGGCAAACAAAATGTTTCAAGCATATGCACTTATGAACACTAGCACGTGCATTAATGCAATTCTTTCTTATGCAGTGTTATAAATTACCGAGTACGAACACAGATACAGGGTGTTTCATAAACTTAGACACTCTCATATAAAATTTATTTTTATGAAAGTGAGACTTAGCAGTTATTGGAGATTGAACTTACAACACTCAAAGCGAACATTGTATGGAACAGTGGCGTAACGTAGAAGAGGAATAGGGGGTCCGCTGTTTCTATGAACTTTTTCGTGAGGATTTGGACAATATCCGCTATGGATAACCAGAAGTTTATCATGTCGGAGTAAACGCAGACAGAGACGCGATGGCACCACAGAGCGATGGATTCGATTCCTGACGAGGAGGAGGTCCACCGGCTGATTTACTTGGGATTTCGAAGACAATCGTCATTGCGTGGGTGGAATGATATTCACGCCGATCTTTCGAGAAATTCATTACATAAGGAAAATCGACGATCTTTGAAATTTAATAACAGCTGATTATGAGAAGGTACTGTAAGAGTTATAACTTCCTGATACAATTATTTTCATGAATACTGGGCACACATGTATATTTTTCTAATAGGAGTGATACGATTATTTAGACATGGTTTGGCTTTATATGCTTCGAATTTTGCTAGAATATGGCGTGACCATATGATATGGCAGGCATCATTATACGAAATTCTCACCATTGGTTGGCTTTATTAAGCAGATGTTTGGTCTTTTAGACATTTTTCCAGCAAGGATAGTTTTCATGATTTTTTTTTTGTGTGACGAGTATTTCGAACTCGTGATCTGCAATTGATTATCTAAAATTACTTCGTCAGTTCATTGCATACTAGCGAGTGTGTATTATTCATCAGTAGGGATTTTTTCCATTGGATTGTTTGGAGATATTAAGATGTTATTCACTTTAGTGAATGAATATCGCTTTTATATGACAACTAGAGACTTGTTGATTCCGATCTGGTACATACACTCATTTAGTCTTCGAGATGGGGTCTTTCGTATTTATACGATTGTATGGTGGTTACTCATCTTACCCATCGTTCAGGGCACTATCATGTTAGTCGACGAGGCGAGGTCTTTCGTATTCATACGATTGTACGGTGGTTACTCATCTTACTTGCCATTGAGGGACTCATTTTTATCATCCGAGTGTACATAAGATTGTAAGAGGATCAAACAAGGAACTACTAGTCACATATCAGTCGAATTTTTGTTAAATAAAGTAAAGATAAATGTCAGCAGAGTTACATTTGTAATTCTTGTTTGCCAATCCAATATTTTGTTGCTATACTCTTTTGAGAGTACTTTCAGTTTAACAGCTGGTACAGCTGATGCTTTTGATGATTTTTATAATTGTGTTTGATACCTTTGAGAAGGATTTAAAGTAATTGAATCTTGTAAGATGAATCATTAATGGTCAGATTTATTTTAAGGCAGATCAGTATTGCAGATTTTGATATGAGAGATTATAGCACATTGGTGTTTTTCTGTGATGTGAATTATGAGAATTGTAAGAGAATTTATGCTATTTGAAAGCTGATCTTGAATTACTAAAGTAATATTTTTTTCCAATTGTTTAAGAAGTTGTCTAGATGTGATCAGATTAATTACAGTTATTGGAGATTGTGTGCGTTGATAATTTGAAGCCAGTTATATATTTTTTGTAGATCATGCAACATGGTTAAGTGAAGTTTGTGATAGGCATTTTATGGAAGTTGCCAAGTGATAGTTGCAATATTGCTAATGTATTTTGAGGCAGACATGAGGTTGTCGAACCCAGTCTAGCGTAATTGTTGAGATTCAGGCTGTATGCTGAACATTTATGGAGTTTTGTGGAATAATTGTGGTATTCAAATGTGATATTTGAAGAAGTGAGGATATATAATGTAGTTGAGGATAGTCAGATCCAACGTGATGTCGTGAAGGCAATAATATTTTTTGGCATGAAAATTAAATACGAGATATAACTTGGAAGTGATAAAACTGTAAGACAACGTTCTATAACCCATATTAAACAATTTGTTAGGAAATTAAACAAATAAATAAAGTTGATAATACAAGATTTTCTGAGAATAATAATTAATGAAATAATAATCTGAAATTTAAGCATATTAATGATCTGACCTAATGAAATAAAAATCAGAATGACTAGATGAAATAATAGAAATCTAAATAACCAGAAGAATAAAATTTAAATAAATTGATAAATTAAATTTTGGAATAAATCAATGAATTATATAAATGGATGAATTAAAGATTGGATAAATAAACTGATTTAAATAAATTAATAGATGATTGGATAGATGATGAATAACTGAATTAGAAGGTGATAATTAATTAAAGAAGCTGATGATTAATGGATTTATATGGATTAAAGCAAATTTAATTGAGATATAATTTGAGGAATTGCAACTTGAGTTGAGGAATTAAACAATTTGTATTGATGATTTAAGATGATTTAATCTGAAGAAGATGATAAAATAAGAGTGTGTGAATAATTAGAAAGTATAATGAAGTGATGATAATAATTTTCATTTAAATGATTTAATGGTGATGAGTTAATGATTCTGACAGGAATATGTTGAATTTTGAGATGAGAATTAATGTGAGAAATGTTTAACTTTGATGATGATGTTCATTACGACCAATGAGCAGTGGATTTTCTGTAATTCACGAACAAGCAATTATTAATGACAATGTAAATAGTGTAAATTAATTATTCAATGTTTAGGAGCATTTTACTAACGTATTCAACATTTAAATTATGCCATGCAAGCCATAAATTACGTGATGTTTAAAATATGTGATTATAATATGTGTATGTTTAGACAGATTAATAATTTTTTTAAATCCACATTTATGATGTTAAATTAAAGAGAAATTAGGTCTCAGGTATCACAAATGTCAGTGACGAAAGACATAGTGCTACAGTGATCCTGAGAACCCAAGAGAACTTTAGAGATTTTTCTTGTTCTATGTGGATAAAATATTTTTGATTAGAAAAGAGATGGTTCAATTTTTGGACAATGACAATTTAACGTTGGCATTCGACCATACTCTCAGGTAGGATGAATATTTAAAATGTCTGTCTGACTATCAAAGTGAAATAAATTTGTTTTTATCTTAGTTGTGATCTGATGATGGTGTGATTTTCCTTTTTCTTTCCTTGTCTTGATTAAGGCTTAACCGGAAAGGATGTGGTTTGCTAGGAATTCAGTTGATGGCGCCCATTTATATTTGCATATTTTTTTATTAAACTTAAGTCCGTAACGACCTTAGAGATACTTTTTCTCGTGTTACCCTCTGCTTTTTCGATAACTCAGCTGAATTTCCGACACATTCCTTATTTGACTAGAGGTTCATTTAACTCCGCTCTGTCCTGGAACTCCAGGAATGCGATGTAATAGCAGATGGGTCATTGCATCCCCAGGACGAACGGGTACAATAGTAAGTGCTGATTTTCTATGGAAATGATCTAACCTAGTATTATTTTGTTTAATTGTAATCCTGATATGCACTAATGTAAGTATTTAGGTTTATATAAAAATAATTTAACAGATCTAGTTCCATTAGTTTTATTTCTGATGGAGTTTTACCGAAGATGTACTGTATAATTGAATTTTCTTCTTAGGTTTGTATATTATCTTCATATGAAAATGAAAGCCTACATAAAATCCTCCGATTTACCCTACAATACTTCTATATACTAATATTTACCATTTAAAACTGAACACCAAAATTAACGTGTGCAAGTCCATCATTTCGAATAACTGTTTGGGTTACATATGCAGCCCGCTCGAGTAACGCTGTATTTAATACTAGCGCGATTGTCCAAGGGAGAGCATTTCAACGAGTGCTTGAACAATAAAGGGTAACATGACAAAGCTGAAAAAAGACAGAAAAATATATTTTTCTATATTTTGCCATTTTCTACATTCTTCATCCGGAAAAACTATTGTACTTGCGAGTATTGAAAGTAGCTCGTCAATAATAATGCTCCAAAAATCATAAAGTTACACATTTAAATACAGATACAGAGTTGATACATGTAATTTGTGTGCTCTGTCTTGCAAGAGATGAGAGCTTACTGATTTAACGTCAGTACGAACATAAGTTACATCTACTACAATCATCACCAGAATAGACTTTTCCCCATCAAAATTTAAATTCCTAATTACCAATTATTCAAGGTTGGGCCTTGTAAAACTAAAATTCCCTGAGTATCATTAAAATACCCTGATAATTCCCTGAGTTTTCCAGGATTTAAATATTCCCTGAGTATTCCTTGTTTTCCAGAGTAGTAGACACCCTGAGTCTTAACAACATAACTAACATTAATTAATACAAAAGTTGGAGGGAAATGTGGGTGGGGCGAAGTGTTTGATTGTTGTGGTTTTAAGAGACGGAACAGTGAGGTCATCTGTCCCCTCCCCCCTTTGAGACGAACAACTTTCATTCGCAACTTCTTTTTTATATAATGCGTAGTTTTCGAGATATTCGAGTCCATAGATTAATAAAGACTAGACTGTATAACCACGATGTCACAAAGACCCTTAATGAATTAACAACAACAAAAACTTGATTAATGAGTTTTTCAACAATTGCACACAAAAAACAAGAAGTTCCGTGACGAACTAAAGAGCCTACGTTTCTTAAAATTAAGTTTCATGCCAATGATTAATCTACAGTATATCAACCTATCCAGAATAATGATGAAATTAAGTTGGTAATATCGAAATGTCTAATTAGTTCGAATTATACCTGGTATAATGTAGCCTAATAGAGCATTACAGTTGGCAGCCCTGGTGACTGAATATATTCTTAGTTCCATCTCTTAAGGTACAGAATTAAAAAAATGGTTGAAGTCCAATGGACGTTACATGCAGTTAGACATTGCATCTATCAGCACGCGTAAAGGCATGTTGGCAACAAAGTCATGCGTGTGCTGGTCAGAAATAGCCTAATCTGAAATATTATGATATCTTGATGTGCCAATTTTGGACGAAGTCCATTTGTTAGTATAGAAGTTACATGTATTTTAAAATTGGACCTATCAGCAGGCATAGATTCATGTTGGCAGCACTGACATATATTAATTATTCAAAATTAATCTAGAATGTCAAATCTAGAACGTGTGCAATGTATAGGGCTGTTGGCTTGCATACTTCCTGATATATTGATATTTGGTTAAAACTATAGACAGCATTTATTAACAGTTGACAGCCCTGATTGCTCTTAAGAATACTTATAGTCATATCTGTAATGTTCCACATAACACATACGAAATTTGGTTGAAATCCAACTGATAGTATAGAATTGTCATTTAGACTTTCACGGCCCGTGTTATTATTCATAATGTTGAATTTTGGGCTTATGCCGTGTTTTATTATATTGCAATTCGACGCGTTTCGAAAGAAACCATGTCTTTCATCGTCAGGAATAATCTGGAATACGACAATGTTGCTAAGAGAAAGCAACGAAGAACATATAGAAGGTGCCCAAAGATGGACGCCATTATAGCCCCATGTTAGGGACAACGGAAAGCAGCAGTGAATTACTTTCTCAGGGTTCTGATAATAGGTAGCCAGGATTCACTGAGATTGTAGCCGGTGTCGCGGTTGAAATTATCTGGGTGTTTACGTATTTCAACCGCCTCCCTGATGATTCTGGGACGATATTGCTTTATACGGGCAAGAACATCCACCCCTTGGAACATGACATCATGGCCAGGTGTTAAAGCATGATCGGCAACAGCTGATTTATCAGGTTGAATGAGCCTGATACATCTATTATGTTCCTTAATGCGAGTGCATATTGTTCTCGAAGTCTGCCCGATGTAAACCTTGCCACAAGTACAGGGAACTCTGTAGATACCCGGTTGTTGCAATTTAGGCAAACTGTCCTTAGTTGGTCGCAGGAGTTGCCTAATCTTAACAAAAGTTCCAAATACAGTCCGTATGTTGTATCGACGTAGGATTTTAGCAATACGATCCGTTGTGTTATGTATGTACGGAAGGTAAGCAGTTCCTCTTACATCTCTTTTCTCAACTGACGTCCTATTATTATTTGTTGGTTTCAGAACCGTAGAAATCAAAGCCTTGCTATAACCGTTGCTCTCAAAGGTGGTTCGCAGGGTGTTAATTTCTTCTTGTAAAGAAGACACTTCACAAATCCTCCTAGCCCTGGTAGTTAGAGTTGTAAGGATACCATGTTTCTGGGCAGGGTGATGGTGAGAACTTGCGTGGAGATATCTATTGGTGTGTGTTGGCTTACGAAAAACGCTGTGTCCTAAAGATCCATCCTCTTTCTTGGTGACGAGAACATCTAAAAAAGGTATTTTGCTGTCAGATTCCTTTTCCATGGTGAAACAAATAGAAGGGTGCTGGAGATTAAGGTGATCCAGGAAATGGCTAAGATTTTCCTCACCTTCCGTCCAAACAACGAACGTGTCATCCACATAACGCCACCAGATCTTCGGTTTGAAAGGAGCCGACGACAAAGCTTTCTCTTCAAAGTTCTCCATGAAGAAATTAGCCACAACAGGAGAGAGAGGACTACCCATGGCCACACCATCAGTCTGCTCATAAAAATTCCCATTCCATTGAAAGTAGGAGGAGGTCATGCAGTGATAAAAAAGTCTTGTGATGTCTTCAGGAAAAAGGCCATTAATGAGAGACATAACACCATCAATAGGTACTCTCGTAAACAGAGACACCACGTCGAGACTCACTAGAATATCACCCGGCTGAAGTGTTATAGCTTTTAACTTTTCCACGAAGTGTGTGGAATCCTTAATGTACGAAGGCGTGTTACCCAGAAGCGGCTGAAGTAGTCTACCTAAGTATTTGGAAAGGGCATATGTAGGAGAACCAATCGTACTAACAATGGGTCTAAGAGGAACATCGTCCTTATGTATTTTAGGAAGACCATAGAGTCTCGGAGGAATAGCATCCCCTGGAAGGAGAGTCTTCGCTGCATCCGCTGGAATAGATGATTGCTTGATCAATTTGACGGTGACATTTGAGTAGCGAGTAGTAGGATCACGACTATTAATCCTATATACAGGATCTGATAACAAAGACGAGATCTTGGAATCATAATCAACCTTATCCAATACCACTGTCGCATTACCCTTGTCAGCGGGGAGAACGATAATATCAGAATTGTCCCTTAGATCTTTAAGTGCCCGGCTTTCGCCTTGTTTTAAGTTGGTGTTAGGTGGCTTAGCTGTCTTGAGAACTCGGGAACATTCTTGCCTGGCTTCCTCGGCCTCTTCAGGTGTGAGGTGATGTACTGAGGATTCTACGGATGTAATAAGTTCTTCAATAGGAATTCTTCTAGGCGCTACAGCAAAATTGAGACCTTTAGCGAGAACTGCCTGTTGGGGACAGAAGTTCCAAATACAGTCCGTATGTTGTATCGACGTAGGATTTTAGCAATACGATCCGTTGTGTTATGTATGTACGGAAGGTAAGCAGTTCCTCTTACATCTCTTTTCTCAACTGACGTCCTATTATTATTTGTTGGTTTCAGAACCGTAGAAATCAAAGCCTTGCTATAATCGTTGCTCTCAAAGGTGGTTCGCAGGGTGTTAATTTCTTCTTGTAAAGAAGACACTTCACAAATCCTCCTAGCCCTGGTAGTTAGAGTTGTAAGGATACCATGTTTCTGGGCAGGGTGATGGTGAGAACTTGCGTGGAGATATCTATTGGTGTGTGTTGGCTTACGAAAAACGCTGTGTCCTAAAGATCCATCCTCTTTCTTGGTGACGAGAACATCTAAAAAAGGTATTTTGCTGTCAGATTCCTTTTCCATGGTGAAACAAATAGAAGGGTGCTGGAGATTAAGGTGATCCAGGAAATGGCTAAGATTTTCCTCACCTTCCGTCCAAACAACGAACGTGTCATCCACATAACGCCACCAGATCTTCGGTTTGAAAGGAGCCGACGACAAAGCTTTCTCTTCAAAGTTCTCCATGAAGAAATTAGCCACAACAGGAGAGAGAGGACTACCCATGGCCACACCATCAGTCTGCTCATAAAAATTCCCATTCCATTGAAAGTAGGAGGAGGTCATGCAGTGATAAAAAAGTCTTGTGATGTCTTCAGGAAAAAGGCCATTAATGAGAGACATAACACCATCAATAGGTACTCTCGTAAACAGAGACACCACGTCGAGACTCACTAGAATATCACCCGGCTGAAGTGTTATAGCTTTTAACTTTTCCACGAAGTGTGTGGAATCCTTAATGTACGAAGGCGTGTTACCCAGAAGCGGCTGAAGTAGTCTACCTAAGTATTTGGAAAGGGCATATGTAGGAGAACCAATCGTACTAACAATGGGTCTAAGAGGAACATCGTCCTTATGTATTTTAGGAAGACCATAGAGTCTCGGAGGAATAGCATCCCCTGGAAGGAGAGTCTTCGCTGCATCCGCTGGAATAGATGATTGCTTGATCAATTTGACGGTGACATTTGAGTAGCGAGTAGTAGGATCACGACTATTAATCCTATATACAGGATCTGATAACAAAGACGAGATCTTGGAATCATAATCAACCTTATCCAATACCACTGTCGCATTACCCTTGTCAGCGGGGAGAACGATAATATCAGAATTGTCCCTTAGATCTTTAAGTGCCCGGCTTTCGCCTTGTTTTAAGTTGGTGTTAGGTGGCTTAGCTGTCTTGAGAACTCGGGAACATTCTTGCCTGGCTTCCTCGGCCTCTTCAGGTGTGAGGTGATGTACTGAGGATTCTACGGATGTAATAAGTTCTTCAATAGGAATTCTTCTAGGCGCTACAGCAAAATTGAGACCTTTAGCGAGAACTGCCTGTTGGGGACAGAAGTTCCAAATACAGTCCGTATGTTGTATCGACGTAGGATTTTAGCAATACGATCCGTTGTGTTATGTATGTACGGAAGGTAAGCAGTTCCTCTTACATCTCTTTTCTCAACTGACGTCCTATTATTATTTGTTGGTTTCAGAACCGTAGAAATCAAAGCCTTGCTATAACCGTTGCTCTCAAAGGTGGTTCGCAGGGTGTTAATTTCTTCTTGTAAAGAAGACACTTCACAAATCCTCCTAGCCCTGGTAGTTAGAGTTGTAAGGATACCATGTTTCTGGGCAGGGTGATGGTGAGAACTTGCGTGGAGATATCTATTGGTGTGTGTTGGCTTACGAAAAACGCTGTGTCCTAAAGATCCATCCTCTTTCTTGGTGACGAGAACATCTAAAAAAGGTATTTTGCCGTCAGATTCCTTTTCCATGGTGAAACAAATAGAAGGGTGCTGGAGATTAAGGTGATCCAGGAAATGGCTAAGATTTTCCTCACCTTCCGTCCAAACAACGAACGTGTCATCCACATAACGCCACCAGATCTTCGGTTTGAAAGGAGCCGACGACAAAGCTTTCTCTTCAAAGTTCTCCATGAAGAAATTAGCCACAACAGGAGAGAGAGGACTACCCATGGCCACACCATCAGTCTGCTCATAAAAATTCCCATTCCATTGAAAGTAGGAGGAGGTCATGCAGTGATAAAAAAGTCTTGTGATGTCTTCAGGAAAAAGGCCATTAATGAGAGACATAACACCATCAATAGGTACTCTCGTAAACAGAGACACCACGTCGAGACTCACTAGAATATCACCCGGCTGAAGTGTTATAGCTTTTAACTTTTCCACGAAGTGTGTGGAATCCTTAATGTACGAAGGCGTGTTACCCAGAAGAGGCTGAAGTAGTCTTCCTAAGTATTTGGAAAGGGCATATGTAGGAGAACCAATCGTACTAACAATGGGTCTAAGAGGAACATCGTCCTTATGTATTTTAGGAAGACCATAGAGTCTCGGAGGAATAGCATCCCCTGGAAGGAGAGTCTTCGCTGCATCCGCTGGAATAGATGATTGCTTGATCAATTTGACGGTGACATTTGAGTAGCGAGTAGTAGGATCACGACTATTAATCCTATATACAGGATCTGATAACAAAGACGAGATCTTGGAATCATAATCAACCTTATCCAATACCACTGTCGCATTACCCTTGTCAGCGGGGAGAACGATAATATCAGAATTGTCCCTTAGATCTTTAAGTGCCCGGCTTTCGCCTTGTTTTAAGTTGGTGTTAGGTGGCTTAGCTGTCTTGAGAACTCGGGAACATTCTTGCCTGGCTTCCTCGGCCTCTTCAGGTGTGAGGTGATGTACTGAGGATTCTACGGATGTAATAAGTTCTTCAATAGGAATTCTTCTAGGCGCTACAGCAAAATTGAGACCTTTAACGAAAACTGCCTGTTGTCGTAAATTTGTCCAGCAACCCCCTAAGTGATACCCAACAGGCAGTTCTCGCTAAAGGTCTCAATTTTGCTGTAGCGCCTAGAAGAATTCCTATTGAAGAACTTATTACATCCGTAGAATCCTCAGTACATCACCTCACACCTGAAGAGGCCGAGGAAGCCAGGCAAGAATGTTCCCGAGTTCTCAAGACAGCTAAGCCACCTAACACCAACTTAAAACAAGGCGTAAGCCGGGCACTTAAAGATCTAAGGGACAATTCTGATATTATCGTTCTCCCCGCTGACAAGGGTAATGCGACAGTGGTATTGGATAAGGTTGATTATGATTCCAAGATCTCGTCTTTGTTATCAGATCCTGTATATAGGATTAATAGTCGTGATCCTACTACTCGCTACTCAAATGTCACCGTCAAATTGATCAAGCAATCATCTATTCCAGCGGATGCAGCGAAGACTCTCCTTCCAGGGGATGCTATTCCTCCGAGACTCTATGGTCTTCCTAAAATACATAAGGACGATGTTCCTCTTAGACCCATTGTTAGTACGATTGGTTCTCCTACATATGCCCTTTCCAAATACTTAGGTAGACTACTTCAGCCGCTTCTGGGTAACACGCCTTCGTACATTAAGGATTCCACACACTTCGTGGAAAAGTTAAAAGCTATAACACTTCAGCCGGGTGATATTCTAGTGAGTCTCGACGTGGTGTCTCTGTTTACGAGAGTACCTATTGATGGTGTTATGTCTCTCATTAATGGCCTTTTTCCTGAAGACTTCACAAGACTTTTTTATCACTGCATGACCTCCTCCTACTTTCAATGGAATGGGAATTTTTATGAGCAGACTGATGGTGTGGCCATGGGTAGTCCTCTCTCTCCTGTTGTGGCTAATTTCTTCATGGAGAACTTTGAAGAGAAAGCTTTGTCGTCGGCTCCTTTCAAACCGAAGATCTGGTGGCGTTATGTGGATGACACGTTCGTTGTTTGGACGGAAGGTGAGGAAAATCTTAGCCATTTCCTGGATCACCTTAATCTCCAGCACCCTTCTATTTGTTTCACCATGGAAAAGGAATCTGACGGCAAAATACCTTTTTTAGATGTTCTCGTCACCAAGAAAGAGGATGGATCTTTAGGACACAGCGTTTTTCGTAAGCCAACACACACCAATAGATATCTCCACGCAAGTTCTCACCATCACCCTGCCCAGAAACATGGTATCCTTACAACTCTAACTACCAGGGCTAGGAGGATTTGTGAAGTGTCTTCTTTACAAGAAGAAATTAACACCCTGTGAACCACCTTTGAGAGCAACGGTTATAGCAAGGCTTTGATTTCTACGGTTCTGAAACCAACAAATAATAATAGGACGTCAGTTGAGAAAAGAGATGTAAGAGGAACTGCTTACCTTCCGTACATACATAACACAACGGATCGTATTGCTAAAATCCTACGTCGATACAACATACGGACTGTATTTGGAACTTCTGTTAAGATTAGGCAACTCCTGCGACCAACTAAGGACAGTTTGCCTAAATTGCAACAACCGGGTATCTACAGAGTTCCCTGTACTTGTGGCAAGGTTTACATCGGGCAGACTTCGAGAACAATATGCACTCGCATTAAGGAACATAATAGATGTATCAGGCTCATTCAACCTGATAAATCAGCTGTTGCCGATCATGCTTTAACACCTGGCCATGATGTCATTTTCCAAGGGGTGGATGTTCTTGCCCGTATAAAGCAATATCGTCCCAGAATCATCAGGGAGGCGGTTGAAATACGTAAACACCCAGATAATTTCAACCGCGACACCGGCTACAATCTCAGTGAATCCTGGCTACCTATTATCAGAACCCTGAGAAAGTAATTCACTGCTGCTTTCCGTTGTCCCTAACATGGGGCTATAATGGCGTCCATCTTTGGGCACCTTCTATATGTTCTTCGTTGCTTTCTCTTAGCAACATTGTCGTATTCCAGATTATTCCTGACGATGAAAGACATGGTTTCTTTCGAAACGCGTCGAATTGCAATATAATAAAACACGGCATAAGCCCAAAATTCAACATTATGAATGATAGTATAGAAGTTACAAGTATTTAATAATTGGCCCTATCAGCAGGCTTAGAATCATTGGGTAGATTATAGGCTAAGGAATAACCCACCCACCAAGGGAAGATGATTAAAAAAAAAAGGGATGTAGGTTTTGGATTGGAGAAAAAGGATAGAAAAATAGGAGGAGAGTCCCACAAGAGTTGTAAATTTAACTTTAAATACCTTTAGAGGCAGTTGCCACTGGAAATTAACTCTCTGATACCTAAAGTAGGTACGAGCTTGGTCGAAGCTAACGGGAACCGCAGCTGAGACTTGGGCGATTTGCAAGAGAGAGGCTGCAGTGTATTTCCTCCCAAGCATGTATAAGACTACTATGGGGAAAGGTGATGGTCTGGCAAAACTAAGAGTAACAAATTTATTGTAAGGTTTTTCAAAGAAATTCGTTTTGCGAAATAATTCGAAGAATGCCAATGATTTAAATCAAGTTTGGTATTTCCAATTTTCGAAATTATAGAGTTCCTGAGAAAAGCGACCCAGTGCTTCCAGGAAGGAAAATGATAAAAGATTATAACCTGGGGAGTAATTTTGTTGAATAAGCCAATGGTTGCATTTAGAAATGGCTAAACTTTTACTCGGCGAGGAGCCGGCTAAAAGTTTAGACAAAAAGAAACACTTATCTTTTGGAAAACTGACCATAAGTTTTCGGAGAGGATCTCTACAAGCAGGTAGCTGGCGTAGCGAGCTTTACTTGCCTTACTGGCCAATTAGAATTAGCTATTAAAGCTAAAAGAATCTTTAGTGGGGTTACTACTAAGAGTTCTTGCTCAAATGCAACGAGTGGTGAAAGCCCTATTAATGGTTTTAATGGCATCAAGTAGGGAGAGCCAAGGAGGACAGGATCTTGCTTACCCGTTGTATTTAGAAAAATGAAAAAGAAAAAAAGAAACTCTTAATTTATTTAACAAATTAGAGGAAGTTGATATCTTTAACAATTAAATATGTTTCAATCTTATTAACAATTTGGGGTCGCAGACCTCCGACAACATTTAGAAATTGCTCCAGGCAAATAATAATTCTTAAGGTTTTAAACCTGGTACTAAAATCTTTGTAAGATTTTAAAAAGGCAATGAAATGATTTAAGTTTAAACATTAAATTGAGTACAAGGGGTGTACTATAAGAAATTTCTGAAAGAATATTCTAGAGAGTATAACAACTTCGAAAATAACAATAAGGAAAACATAAAGAATAAAATAGAAGTTCCTACAACTTCTTATATTTAAACAGAATTACTTTATGAGAATTATACAAAAGAGGGCAGGTCACTTACTGTGAAACCTGAAGAGATAATCAAAAGGAAGGTTCTCGACCTCCTATATTTTAGATAGGAATCACGAGCCAAATGGGGCAGTTTCCATTTAGTGAGACCTAAAAATAACTCACACAAGAGTTGAAAGAATTGTTTTCCCTGATTTGATGGGAGAAACAATGTAAGTTTGAAACGTGTATAAAACACGTAATTATACAGCAATTACTTAATGATAAACAAGCAAAATGGAAGGGCACTTCATAGAGTGACACCTTATTTAAACAGACCTAAATTTAAAAGTTTATTACAGATTGTTAGTAAGAGGTTTAGGAAAGAGAAATAGGGATTGAGGAAAAATGTTCATGGCCTTATTTATATGTAAACGGACGATCGCGACGCGGTAGAAAGTTGAACAAGCACTGGTTCTCACTATAGTTCGTTGAAACATATGAAAAGTTCACTGTGGAAACACAAAGTTTATGGGAAAGAAAGTTATTGCAATGATAACTGGTTTCACTAGGTAGGCGAGAGTCTATTTCTTGAGAAAGTTGTAAATTACAATTAAATGCGCCATAGAAATTCCAGCGGTGGACGAAAATTCACTATTGTAGTAATTTAGAAGTAAGATTCTTCAATTTTAAATAGCATTCTCACAAATAAGTGAGAAATACATGACGGCAGGACTGGCAGATAAAGTAAAAGATCTGGAAGGTTCCAGAACGATCTTAGTAGAAAAATGGGGCTAAGAAAATCCAACGGAGGAACTAGCTTGGTGAATTATAGACAGCGGGTATTAGATAATATCCCACGTAGCGAGAGGATTTCTCATTTAAATAGCTTAAGAAAAGCTCTTTTCTAGTAAGGTTGGCTTGTACGAACAAAAGCTCAACATGGCAAATCCCACGAAGAATGATTTTTGCCCCAAAATAAATAATCTCACACTGTCTATAAAAGTATCGTTAAAAGCACGTGAAAGTTAAAACCATGAAGATGAGGTTAAAACTTTAAGATAGTACTTATCTTGATTTCATGTTGAAAGTGAAGTTCCTATTGACGATAACTACTTTGTCAACATGGCGTAGAAGAGAGTATGCCTCTTGGTTTGAGGAGGCTGGCTCGAGAGGAGCCTTAACTGATCGAGTCAACTGCCGACTGAGAAGTGAGACCAGCTCAGCGAAGCACGGAGGGTCCAAGGAAGGGGAAAAAGTGGGGGATAGGAGACAAAAGGAGAACATATAAACATTGCCAACTTTATAACAAAAAATTATTTTCTCTTGATGAGCTGGTCTTCAAAGAGTTGATAGTAGGCGATACTAGCGCAGCATGGTGAGTAAAAAATTAGACAGAGTCCTCTTGCTCAAGGAGAAAATAGCTGGCGATGGTAACAGGATCTGGTGGCCAGATGGATATGTAAGTCCTCTTGCACCAGGAAGAATTGAGTAGCTTCAGAGATTCGCTGCTAGATGACGCTAGGTGAGTCACAGAGGATATATATCTAGAACAGACTCATGAAGACATAAGAGATTTGCCCATCAAGGAGAAAACAGAAGATCACTGTTGGTGTTTGACAAAGAGGAAGGAAGAAATGAACATGCAAGGAGCAATAAAAATTATCTCTCAGGTACCGTGTATTCAAAGAATACACCAATCATGTCGGTAGAACTGAAGTACATACGTTACTCCAAAATTAATCTAAAATGTCAGGTACTATACGTGTGCATAGTTTAAAGCTGTCGGCTTGCATACTTTCTGATATATTGGTATTTGGATAAAAGAATAGAGAGAGCAATTATTAACAGTTGGCAGCCCTGGTGGCTCTTAAGAATACGCTCAGTCTTATCTGTTTATGTACACATATTACATACAAAATTTGGTTGAAATCCAATTGAGAGTGTAGAAGTTATAGGCATTTAAATATTGGACCTATCAGAAGGCTTACAATTATTTTGGCAACACTGTCATGTATGGCCTCCTGGAAATTAATCTGAAATAGTGTTATCTACATGTGTGCCAATTTTGGAATAGCTCCCATGTATACCTTCCTAGATATCCAACATGGAGCTCAAATTTCTAGTGCGTTTTTCAGCAGTTGGTAGCTCTGACATCATTTTCAAATATGGACGTGAGATATTCCGGTATACATCTTTACTCATACTAAATTTGGTTTCGATTTCTGCAGCCGTTTAGGAGTTGATAGGGGGGGGGGACGCACACACAGCCAGACAGACAGAAGGACAGACAGACAGACAGACACACATTTTCCCGGATCGATCTTATAAGTCTATTTTATCCTCATTTTTGCAAAATATGAAAAGTAGGCTAAAAATACCTTGAAGATTCGTTTTCCACCTTGAGAAGGAGGTCGCGCTGTTTTTACTGTTCCACTATCTGAGCGAGTCGCTGTAGACAGAGTAAATCCCGCCATCTCTCTTCACTAGACGGCGATACACCTAATATCTCAGAGTCACACGGGAGATACTGGCAGGGGATTGAGTTTCAGCTAACAACACAAATATTTCACATCGCCATGTACTGTGTATGTGCCACAGTCGGGTGCAAGTAAGAGATCCTAGCAGTGTATCCTGTGATATGTAACAGAACGGAACATACCGTTGTATAAACCGTATTTCACAGGTCATACAGAGGGAGTTTAAAATTAAAGAAATTATTTTCAAAATATCTTACATCCATGAATGAATCTTGATTTATTCGGCAAAAACAACTGCCTATTTTAACCCTGTATAGGTCAGTGGTTTATAAATTAACCACTTACTATAATGACAATTTGTATTGTCCATGATGCTGGGGGTGGAATCTTTCAGCCATATACCAACAAGTTTTATTTTGGAAGTGTTAACATTACTGAAAACCAAATATTATTTCTTTATCTCCTTGACCTAAACTACATGAAACATTTTTTAAATAAAGACAATTAAAATTGAAAAGTTTTAAAAATGTTAGGCTTAGTAAAATTACTATTAAAAACAAGTAGTTCCGTGAAGAACTATACAGCCTATTTTCATATATCCTTCTTATGTTAATTGCCACTATCAACTTACAAAATTTCAGTTTGATTGCTGTAATAGATTCGTAGATATTGAGAACCGACTAAATATTTCAGATGGTCGCAATGTTGGATTTTATAAATGTAGGTCCTAGAGTTATGTATTGTTACATGCAGATCATCGTGTACGAATAGTAATCAAACTTCAATCGCATAATTAGGACACAAGAAGTAACAAGGTGATTTTAAAATTTCGCACAGTTGCCATCTTGAGGTTATGGAAACAATTGAAATAAATTAGATGCCAGTGGATTACCATTCGTATAAGGATTTACTGTACCAAGTTTCACTGCACTAGGATGGTTAAATTGCGAGAAACGTCCATGTGAATATTTATACTTCGCGTCGCCGCCATGTTGGATTTGTGATCACCAGGTTATTTAAAGTCCTATAGGTGATCTTAAGTTTATGGCCCCTATGAACATTAATAAATTCAGTTTGATTGCTTTAATAGATTCGTAGATATTCAGAGCCGTCTAAATATTTCGGATGGTCGCCATGTTGGATTGTTAAATGTATAGGCCGTAGAGTCATGTACCATTAAAGGGAAATTATTGCGTAGGTTCATTAATCAAACTTTCACTACGATCGCATGACTACATCACAAGAAATAAAAACTTAATTTTAAAATTCGCACAGCCGCCATCTTGAGGTTATGTAAGCAATTGAACTAAATTAGATACCAGTGCATTACAATGTGTATAAATATTTTCTGTACCAGATTTCAGTGCGTTTGGAACATTGAATCACGAGAAAGGTCTATTTAAAATTTTCAAATTCGCTTGGCCGCCATGTTCGTTTTGTAGTTAACCGGTTTTTGAAAGTCATTTAGATGAACTTCCAGTAGTGCCCTTTATCTCCGTACAAAATTTCTGGGAGATACCGCTGATAGTGTCAGAGATATAGAATGTCGGTGAATTATTTCGCACATCCGCCATCTTGAGGTTATGTAAACAATTGAACGAAGTTAGACGTCGGTGCATTACAATGTATATAAACATATACTGTACCATGTTTCATTGCGTTTGGTTGGTTAAATCCCGAGAAACGTCTATTTAAAAGTCGCAAATTCGCTTGGCTGCCATGTTGGTTTTGTAGTTACCAGGTTTTCAAAGGTCACGTAAGTGAACTTATAGTAGTTCCCTTTATCACCATACAAAATGTCAGGGTAATATCGGTAATAGTTTCGGAGATATTGAATGCTGGTGAAATAATTCGCACAGCCGCCATGTTGGATTGGTGAGTCGTAACAAAATTTGAAGGGCACAGTCGGGGTCGCCCGGAATAGTGCTATAAACTTACCGAGTTTCATTGAAATCGCTCCAGCCGTTTAGATTTTATTTGGGGGGACACACACACGGACAAAGGGTGATCTCATAAGCCTATTTTTTCAAAATTGAAAATAGGCTAATAAATAAGCTCATAAAAATAAAATTATAATTCTTTTATATCCTTAATTTTTAGAACATTGAAATGTTAACCAAAATAAAAATAATTAATATTAGGGTGAAACAATTAAAATTAAAAGGTTAAAAAATAATAATAAAATTAAAATTAAAAATAAATAAGCTTATAGAAATTAAAATTCTATTATTTTATAATCTTAATTTAAATAACATAAAAATATTAAAGAAAACAAAGAATAAAATTTATAATAATTAATATTAAGGTCAAACAATTAATATTAAATTAAAATAAATACAAACAAAAGATCTTAAATAATATTCTGCCCTATAAAGGGTTCATTGAATGTATTAACAAAGGGTTTGAAGGAAAACATCAATTTCCTTCCTTTTTATGTTTTGGGCTGTCAGCATATTGAAATATCAGAGGAAGTTTGTTTGGGGCAAAATTCTTCACCTATCTCCGAAGTTTGAAGATTGTCAACTTTGGCAAACATCTATAATTTCTTTATCAATCCATTTGCAGTCATTTACAACTTTTATTTTTACGCAAAAGGTACAGTATCTCTGAAATTACTGCATCGATCGACTTGAAATTTTCACACTACCTCTATATGCATAATGTACAATAATCTGACCAAGAATAATAGCTGCAGTATTTACGCGTTGATTTAAATTCAAAGCTCTTTTTAAACTTATCGAAAAATAATTTACAAACAATAAGTTTGAAGAACCAGAACCATGATTCTAAGTTGGATCGCAAGCCATGAAATCTTCTTCAAATGTAATTATTTACAAATCTTTAAGGTCAATAAAAAGGTCATACATGTAGTCTACCTTTTGCTAAATATGTTATTGTTTTTAAGAATTGATTGATTGTAATGTTGGTAACAGTGAAGATAAACGCCCATTTTCCCTCTACTCTGTCCCCCGTTCAAATTAATATGGTACGTTTTTCTACCAAGGTCCAATCAGTAGTTTCGTGCGGCTCTCTGTCGACGAACAGGGGAATTTCGCTAGGTTTTTTAAGCTCTATGACACACATTATTTGGTCACATTGTTTTTATTCAATTGAAAATGGAGGCAAGGTTCCTTTCTGACGTTTAGAGTTTTAAAATTTAATTTTCACACGGCAATATACCAAAATCATGAACAATTTCAACTATTTTATCTTATAAAGGTGAATTTTGATACATTTCCATAACAATTGATCCAGTAGTTTGTGTGGTGGGATCATGTTAAGAACCGGAACTGTTTCGTTCTACAATTCAGTTAGCGCCATCTTAGTTCAACGGCAGTTTTCATTCCTCAGGCGATCATGCTCTTTTACCTCATGCCTTGATAAAGACCAACTTATATCATCCTACAGCCTATTGTGTAAATAGACATGATTTTATTAATTAATATTAAGAAATCCCCATGCATTCAAGACATTTATACGTAGTTTATACACATACGAGGCACGTCCAGAAAGTAAGTTCCGTTTGGTAATAAAATTAAATTGTGTACAGATACAGAAAATTTATTTATTGCACACCATTCTACACCTCTTAAACTACTTTTACACATAACTGCCGAACTTTTGCAGGCATTTGTCATAGCGTGGCACAAGTTTTTGGATACCTTCTTCATAGAAGTTTGCCGCCGACCCGTAAACGAGAGTGAAGACTCCCCTGTAAGATATCCTACTGTTTGGCCACCACTGTTAGGCAAATTGTGTATGTGGTCAGGAGAACTCCTAAACATATGCCGTTCTCCTGGTAAGCACGCAATTTGCCTAACAGTGAACGTTGGAACTAATAGAGCATTATCAATTCTAAACAACAAATTTTGGCTTCACACAACTGTAGTTAGTGGAAGGTTCTTTTTCATGCCATACATCTATGACATTGGACCGCCGGCTTTATTTCCCCTTCGAAGGAAGGAATACTGAGGGAGTTTTAAACGCTCTTTAAAAATCGACGACTTCGGCCGGGTTTGAACCCGCGACCTTGGGCATAGAAGCTCAACTTCGCCACCCAAGCCGGCCTTGTAAAGGTGTACCTCCCCCTTAAGCACATGGTTATAATGTTGGAGATTCAACTATTCCAGAGTGTGTGAGTCAGATGACGCGCGGGTAATCAGAGACTCAAATAATAATGCGAACTTTGCTGTGAGACGTGAGACGGGAATAGTTTGAGAGCATTAAGAAGGTGGAAATGGGGAACTTTGATCATTAGACAGTCTCAGTCAACAAAAACGTATGATGAACGATTTCAACGATTTGATATAAGAAACGCAGGGAACTCGAAATGGAACAAAAACCAAGATCTTTCTCTAATAACTATAGAAATGTGAGACAATTGAAGTTAATAAAATAGCGCTCCAGTCACTTTGAAATTAGATGCTCTATGAAATGTGATTTCTCTGTCGCTAAAAGAGGAGTACCATAGAGAACTAATTCCTCCTTTTCCCGACAACTTGATGAAATTTCTCTCCAAGAAGCACCTTATGTAATCAAGTTCAATCTATTGACTGCTTTATAACATGACATACAAATCCAACAAAGACGAACAGGAAATGAAAGCAGGAAGCAAACAAAAGACTGCTAACAAACTCGATCTGCCTATCAAGGACCAATGCATGAAGTTGGTATTTCATTACAAAATCTCAGTTTGATTTATTTTTGGAGAAATTTTGAATCGGTGAAATGTATCGCATGGACGCCATATTGGCCTCCTCTACATATAGGCTTATGAATTACAGTATAAGCCAGCAGATTAATATTATCATGATGGTTCATTACATCAACCTGCAATTCTATAGTTTGTTTAGTACAATAGACATAAATCAAGATTTTAAACATTTTGCACAACCACCACTTTTAAGTTCACATAAAAATAAATTAAATTATTTATCATTATATTAAGCCTTTGATGATGGTATACTGTGCCAATTTTCACAACACTCGCATGATTAAATCTCAATTTAAATATTTAAAATCTGCGTCACCGCCATGCTCGTCAGGTTATTGAAAGTATCATACGTGAACGTATACTAATGGCTTCCATCATCAACAAATTTCAGGTGATTGTAGTGAAAGATTCGTGAATTATTTCAGATGATCGCCATGGTGGTTTGTTCTATAAGTTGGCCATAGAGTTATGTGCCAGTTTATGAAGGTTATTGCGTTGGTCATCATACAAACGTTCACTTCGACCGCATAATTAGGATACAAAAATCATAACTCAGTTTTAAAACTTCGCACAGCTGCCATCTTGAGTTTATAAAAACAATTGAATTAAATTGCCTGTAGATCAAATAGTGTGTAACCATTTATGGTAGTGAGTTTCACTGCGCTCGGAGGATTCAATATTTGAACTTTGCTTGATTTTCAGGTTGGTTTTGTATTTAACAGCCCTTTAAAGGTCGCATTGTTGAACTCATCTTAATAATTTATATCGGCATAGAATTTTTCAGGTTGATATCAGGGACGGTTTCGGAGATATAGAATGCTGGTGAAATGTTTCACGCTGCCACCATGTTGGATTGCTGAAACGTATAATTATTTGAAAGGCACCGTCGAGGCCGGATAAGGTAGTATCAAGATAGGTGGGCCTAAAACGCAACAATGTTGGAACCCAGGATTGGAAAAAGAAACAGAGGACGTCAAGTGTTAAGACGGTCTCAGGAATTCAGGGAAATGGTCGGTGTTCAGTGGACAAGGACAGTGAGAAATGGAAATAATTATTTCTCAGCATTACATTAATTGGTATTGGGATGTACGATAATGTAAGTTATGATCTTAAAATAAGCAGTGTTAATATACCTGAAATGGATGATAACTATATGATGATATTTTGAGGTTAGAAAATCTGGGAAATTAATACAAATTGTAATAAAAGAGAATTCAGAAAAGGAGTAACATTGGTTTATTCAGGAAAACTTATCTCAGTTGTTTTTAAACCACATGCTCTCTAAGCAGCTTACTTCAGAATAATAACTTACAGTAGCCTATTTAGCTCATTAATATTTCCAGCCGTTTAGAAGTTATTAGTGGGGGACACACACCATCACCCACGCACACACAGACAGACGGACAAAAGGTGATCTCATATTTTTTTTTCATAAATGAAAATAGGCTAAAATAGTAAACAATTAAAATTAAAATGTAAAGAAAACTACGGCAATATAAATAAAAAATAAAAATAAATTATTTTTATTACCATTCTTTATGTATTACCTTTTTATTTTAATTGTTTTTATTAAAATATTTATCAAGCTTCCTAGGTCAAGGAGATAAACTAATAATATTTGGTTTACAGAAACATTAACAATTCTGCAAGAATTAGTTGAAATATGAGTGAAAGATTCAACCATCTGCATCTTTGACAACATAAATTACCCTTTTGCCTGGTGTTTAATATACTGACCACTAACCTATTGTACCCAATCGAGGACGGGTACACTATAAAGGGTTAAATTCCTTTCTTTCTTTTTTCCGAATTTTGCCAACTATGAACCACATATAACCTAAAGCTTTCTGGTCAGTCTCTTCTTTTCTTCCTAGAACCTCTTCATTCTTTCACTTCGAATCCTCCGCTTGTCTTCAGAAATTACCAATTTAGGCCTACATTTTGGTGGATTCTTCTCAAATGTCTGAACGTTGTAAATAATATATTTAATGCAGCCAAATAGCCATAACTTAAAATATAGGTTACATTGATGGGTTACATATTTGCATAATCACTTATAAACATTGTTCTTCTTGTACAGAATTCTATGTGGTACCGTTCACACATTTTCCCACATAATGTGCACTCACAGTCTATACTTGTGTCATGAAAGTGTTTTGATTTGCAGGGTAGGTGGTGAAGGCCGTGAACTGCCAACCTCGTAATGACATGTCTTAGTTCGAAATTAGCTTTTGTCGACGAGCGGTCTATCATGGCCCCTGTTCCATAGAAGTCTGGTTGTACTTTTTCTCTCTTCTCCGTCAACGTTGCCAGAAGTTTCTCTGATGCACTGGTGATGGTAGGGGAATGCTTGTCCTGAGGTCATCTACGAGGAAAGATTCCTTTGCCAGGAGATAAACACGTCTAGATCGTGTCGTTTTTAATACTCCTATCACCTTCTTTATGTAGTTCGCTTTCACCCTTTCGAAGGTGGATAGGTTCCTCATTGTTAAATGTGTCCAGATGATTTCAATGCCATAGGTCATTATTGGAAGAATTTTTACTCTGAATAGCAACATTGCTGTCTCCAGACTGAGTGATATGATGTCTTTTTTAAATGCGACTTCAAAACATCTTCCTGTTGTGGAACACGGCGGCAGTAATTCCAATTTCAACCGCGTCTTTCTTGACTTCTTCTGCCCATTTCGTTGTAGCCTTCAGTCTTGCAATGTGCTCGAAGACTCTCTTCGTCAAATGGTTCCCGGCCATTCCCATCACTTGTCCATAGAACTTCAGCCGTCGTTTGCGCATTGAGACAGTGATGGTTTCAGTTTGCACGTAACGGTCCTCGTTCTTCTTCTTCCATGACCCGTCAGCACATTTACGTGGTCCTAGAATTTTTCTTAAGATTTTCCTTTCCGTGAGTTCAAATTCCTTTTTAATGGATTTTTTCTCGGCTTGATAGCATCAGATTAAAATTTAGATCGTAGGCTTTCGCAACCGGTGTCTAGGCTTACAGGATGATGATTGCTTTCGATACACGACGCGGCTCCATCCTGTAAGCGTAGATGATAAAATATCTGATGAAATTATTATAGGTTAACATTTTGATGTTAACTATTTTCAGTGTGTGAATAAAAAATAGAACTGACCCTAGTAGTCACGGACACATTTGAGATGGGCCTACGGTCGAAACATCTCTCTGCGGGTTACCATCGACGCTAGGTTATGTTATCTGAGTTTAAGTGAGGTTAGGTTATTTATCCTCATTTAATTTATTATAATTAATGCAGCCAATGGCCATTTTTTTTCAGGACGGGTCAGGGAAGGGATTATGAAAGGAAATCGGCCGTGGACCTATTGAAAGAAACCGTCCCGGCATTTGCCTGGTGGTGAAAATCGGAAACCACGAAAACCATTTTTAGGACGGCCGAGGTGGGTTTCGAACGCACGCTCTCCCGATGCCAGCGAGACACGAAGTAGCACGTTAGCACTCTTGGCCACCGCGGCCGGTTTTAACCTTATTTAATGATTTATAAGGTGCGTTCAAAAAGTAACGGGCCGGAGGCTGTAATGCGCAAACCGTTGACGACATCGGCTAATCATGGCGTGTGTAACTAGGTGTGGTTTCGACCAGAGCGTGGAAGGCCACAGCCCGTCGCTAGAGGGCACGCGTGCACGTCACGTGACGATACAAAGCGAGCAGCAGCATGCATCAATCGTCCTACGCTGCCAGTCACATTGCAAACAGTGACTTGGAGGCGTCAAACGAAGAGAAAAGAGGTGTTGTTCGGTTTCTGACAGCGGAAGGAGTAGGGGGAACGGCCATTCATCGCCGAATGTCACAAGTGTACGGCGAACACTGCATGTCCTTTGCAAGGGTCAAGGCGTGGCACAAGCACTTCAAGGAAGGACGGGTGTTGTTAGCCGATCTGGGGCACCCCCCCCCCCCTCCATTACCAATGACAACGTCCGGCTGGTTGATGCACTCATAACCCAGGACCGCCGAGTGACAGTGAACGCCATAGCCGCCGTGGTCGGATTGAGCGTCGGAAGTGTGCACACCATCATGAAGGAACGACTGCACTTGCGGAAAGTGTGTGTCCAATGGGTGCCCCACAGTCTTCAACCACACCAGGAAGCATGTCGAATGGCCTATTGTCTTGGTCTTGGATGGACGATTGATGCATGCTGCTGCTCGCTTTGTATCGTTACGTGCCGTGCACGCGTGCCCTCTAGCGACGGGCTGTGACCTTCCACACTCTGGTCGGAACCTCACCTCGTTACACACGCCACGATTAGCCGATGTCGTCACCGGTTTGCGCTTACAGCCTCCGGCTCGTTACTTTTTGAATGCAACTTATATTATAAAATCCAATGAAGACGTTATTATGTTAATCATTAAATGGGGATGTAATAATTTCAATTTATTGTCTTAGGTATTGAAATGTGATTTGGGTACCTATTAATTTCAAGGACATTCAATTAAGAACGAGCGCTTGAACATTAAGGAATGAAGAATCCTACCTTACCGACAAGGGGGCCCACTACACCTCGACCCTTCGGGGATAGATGGTAATCCGCAGATGAATGATCTGACTGTAGGCACAACTCAAATGGTTGGTTGGATCCTCAGTTTAGGGGCTGCGACAACGCAGTCATGTAGCCCCGTGTACTTTGGGTGTGTGTAGAATCTGTCTGATAACCGGTGTTACTTGTGATGACTGTATTAGTGTTTGTTATCTGTTCTTTTTTAATTCAAGTAAGGACTGCAGACATTCGATTTCAAGTAGTTCCAACTTTTGCTCCCAAACGCCACCGTCAACGAGCAACTAGTTCTGAACTTTTTTACTAAATGCCACCGCAATCGGCTCCTGGCGATGATCGTTGGAACCTATGAGCGTTAGTCAAATATTATTTATAATTTAGCTTCATACAAGTGTATTTAGTGGAAGGTTTTTATCATACCATAAATCTATGACACTGCACCGCTTGCTTTACTTCCCCTCCGAAGGAAGGTACACTGATGGATTTTTAACGCTCTTAAAAAATCCGACGACTTCGGCCGGGTTTGAACCCGTGATCTTGGGCATAGAAGCAACTCAAATGCGTCCGCTTCATTAATATTCATCTATTTATCTCTAATTATCTCCTGTGATGAGATGGTGTCAACAAGGTCATCCGACCATAAAATAACATAGACTCATTACTCCTCTTCACCGAACCTGGTAATAATGAGAGGAAAGTGTACACTCACTTTTAATGAGTCCATAACATGCAGAGGGTGTGATTGTGTTTTCAGAGACCAAAGCTTAAGAGAGGGTGTCGCTACAGCTCATGAAAGCTGCAGTGTGTGATGTAGGTGTGATGAGCGAACACAAGCTCCGCAATATCCCACTTTGTCCTTCGTCATTTATGCAAATCACTAACTGTTAATACTAGCATTGTGAAATGTGTAATATTCTGATTTAGGCTATCATGACCGGAGCAAGAAACTTCAGAGTGGCTTTCTGGGTTTTTATACCTTGCGGAGCGGCTTCGGTGGCGTAGTCGGTAGCATGCTGAACTGCTGTGTCCAAGATCACGGGTTCAAACCCGGCCGAAGTCGTCGGATTTTTAAGAGCGTTATAAACCTTCAGTATGTCTTCCTTCGGAGGGGAAGTAAAGCCGGTGGTCCCATGTCATAGATTTATGGCATGTAAAAGATTCGTCCAGTAACTAAACTTGTGTGAAGCCAACTTTCTAGGTTATATTTAGTTGTTCCAACGTTCTCCACTAGGTGTCAGTGTTATCTGGTAGCGAAAGTTGGATCTACTTGAAATTGAACGGAACTTGTAGCTCACCCCATGAGTGTCCGTTTGAAGCAGCTACTGCCTCTGGCGAGCCAAACGTGTCCTCGGACACTCCCGGCAACGAGATCATGTAGCCCCGTGTACTTTGTGTGTGTGTAGAATCTGTCTGATAACCGGTGTTAATTGTGATGGCTGTATTAGTGTATGTTATCTGTAATTCAGGTAAGGACTGCAGACGATCAATTTCAAGTAGTTCCTACTTTTGCTATTCAATACTACTGTCAATGACACATAGCCACGAACCTGGCTACTAGATGCCACCACGACCGGCACTTGGCAGCGAACGTTGGAACTGTTAGAGGTTTATTCAAATCTAACCTACAAGTTTTAGCTTCTCACAAGTGTAGTTAGTGGAAAGTTCTTTTACATGCCATAAATCTATGACATGGGCCCGCCGGCTTTACATCATCTCCGACGGAAGGTATACTCAGGGATATTTGAAGCTCTTAAAAATCCGACGACTTCAGCCGGGTTTGAACCCGCGATCTTGGGCGTAGAAGCTCAGAATGCTACCAACTACGCCACCGAAGCCGTCACATGTATGTACTTACTTAATGGTCCTTTATTACCAAACAAAGTTTCAGTGAGTACGCTTAAATAGTGTAGGAGATATTGTGAACCGCTGAAATACTTCGCATGGATGCCAAGTTGGATTGTAGTTCATTATGCCAACCTACATTTCTATCACTCGTTTAAGACCTGACAAATGAAAATATATGCCAATGGCAATATATTAAGCCTTGTATATTAATATATAACGTGCCAAGTTTGACAGCGCTTGGATGATATAGTCATGAGTAGAGCTGGGATTTTTATGTAATATCAAGTGGCATAATATGTACATAAATATGTAGCAAAATGTGTACATTGGCCAAAATATGTAATATTGTATAATTAATATAAACTTACACGCTTTATATTACATTTTGTAGCACAGTGAACTATGAAGTATTTTTCAATGTTCTCTGGAGTCATAGAAAGGCGTTTGTCACTTAGGATGTTCTTATATGCAGAGAAAGATCTTTCAACATCACATGATGTAACTGGGGCAAATTTTAGGAGAGGAATTTTCGCTGGAGAAATGTCTTCGGGATGATCAACGTCATCTCCATTTAGAATTCGGCACACACTGTGAAATGTTGAATAACCAGGATTTCTCTTCAACACTTTTTGCAATTTACTCAATACACTTGCACCAGTTTCCCCATGCACAGCACTTATCATCCTCTCAATTATCTGTCACTCATAATTACGTTACAGGCAACAGCCCCACATTAAGAGTGAAACTTCAATTCAGCAATTTATTTTATATAAAAACAGGAAAACTCTGAAATATGTAATTTTATGTAATATCACTAAGAATATGTATGAGTTGAATACCCACAATTATGAAAAAATATGTAAAATATGTAATTCATAGAAATCCCAGCTCTAGTCATGAGATATATCCAATTAAATACTGTATTTAAATTTTGCGTCGCCGTCATGTTACTTTTGTACTCATCAGGTGATTGGCAGTCCCATAAATATACTTATTTTAAAGACCTCTCTCAATATACAAATTTTCAGTTGGATTGCTGTAATAGATTTGAGGATATTGAAAACCAGTGAATAATTTCAGATGATCGCCATGTTGGATTGGCGAAACGTATTGAAATTCGAAAGGCACGGTCGACGTCGGACAATGTATTAATATTTATTTACCGAAATGTCAATGAGATCCCTCCAACCGTTTAGATTTTGTGTGAACTCGGACTTACGAAATTACTATTTAGTTAACACTCTGAATACATTCAAAACATTAGCTGCCACGTGCACAAACAATACGGACCAAGACCGGACTGGTTTATGTTATAACGCGGCGTAGATATATAGTTCCTCATTAACGACCGTCTCGCTAGGCGGCCATGTTAACATTCCATGTCTGTGTAGAGCCAGGACGTTCTCAGCTCAAGACCCAGCGTGGTCAACTATCTACCTTAGCAACTCAGGGCAAGTTGTGAGACTGTGCAACACTGGATACCTAACAAGCGAGTCGGACTGAGGACTGTACGTGGACTGATAGTGGAAGCATGCAATCAGTCAAGAACTATCAGCTATTGGTCAATAGCGAACAGTCTTAGGTACGGTTACTGTCGGCTCGTGGTACTGCATAACGTTTTAGTCGTAGGTTATTAACCCTAGAATGGTAGCGTTCGTCTCCGCGACGAAAACGGACATGTTGCCCGTTCTCAGCTTTCGCACACCGAAACCGACGTCTTTTGTTTGTTAACTCAAATTTTTCAACTTGGATTTATGGAAAAATCGAATTATCGAGACTCGAAATATCGAAACTCTATTGTACTATCTTACACACTTACACACAACATAAACTCTCCGAATTCCATTTGGATCAAAACATACTGTACGTATTAAAGTAAACAAGTAGTTCCGTGAAGAACTATACAGCCTATTTTCATATATCCTACTTATGTTAATTGCCACTATCAACATACACAATTTCTGTTTGATTGCTGTAATAGATTCGTAGATATTAAGAACCGACTAAATATTTCGGATGGTCGCCATGTTGGATTTTATATATGTAGGTCCTAGAGTTATGTAATGTTACATGCTGATTATTGTGAACGTGTAGTATTCAAACTTCAATCGCATAATTAGGACACATGAAAAAACAAGGAGATTTTAAAAATTTTCACAGCTGCCAACTTGAGGTTATGGAAACAATTGAAATAAATTAGATGCCAGTGGATTAACATTCGTATAAGGATTTACTCTACAAAGTTTCACTGCACTCGGATGGTTAAATTGCGAGAAACGTCCATGTGAATATTTATAATTCGTGTCACCGCCATGTTGGATTTGTGAACACCAGGTTATTTGAAGTCCTATAGGTGAACGTAAGTTCATAGCCCCTATGAACATTAAAAAATGCAGTTTGATTGCAAAAATAGATTCGTAGATATTCAGTATCGTCTAAATTTTTCGGATGGTCGCCATGTTGGATTGTTAAATGTATAGGCCATAGAGTCATGTACCATTAAAGGAAAATTATTGCGTAGGTTCATTATTCAAACTTTCACTTCGATCGCATGACTACATCACAAGAAATAAAAACTTAATTTTAAAATTCGCACTGCCGCCATCTTGAAGTTATGTAAACAATTGAACTAAATTAGATACCAGTGGATTACAATGTGTATAAATATTTTCTGTACCAGGTTTCAGTGCGCTTGGAACATTAAATCGCGAGAAAGGTCTATTTAAAATTTTCAAATTCGCTTGGCCGCCATGTTCGTTTTGTAGTTAACCGGTTTTTGAAAGTCTTATAGATGGACTTCCAGTAGTGCCCTTTATCTCCGTACAAAATTTTAGGGAGATACCGCTAATAGTTTCAGAGATATAGAATGCCGGTGAAATATTTCGCACATCCGCCATCTTGTGATTATGTAAACAATTGAACGAAGTTAGATGTCGGTGCATTGCAATGTATATAAACACATACTGTACCAAGTTTCATTGCGTTTGGTTGGTCAAATCACGAGAAACGTCTATTTAAAAGTCGCAAATTCGCTTGGCCTCCATGTTAGTTTTGTAGTTACCAGGTTTTCAAAAGTCACATAAGTGAACTTATAGTAGTTCCCTCTACCACCATAGAAAATGTCAGGGTAATATCGGTAATAGTTTCGGAGATATTGAATGCTGGTGAAATATTTCGCACAGCCGCCATGTTGGATTGGTGAGTCGTAACAAAATTTGAAGGGCACGGTCGAGGTCGCCGGGAATAGTGCTATGACTTTCCGAGTTTCATTGAAATCGCTCCTGCCGTTTAGATTTTATTAGGGGGGGGGGGGACACACACGAATCACACACACACACACGCACACACACACGGACAAAATGTGATCTCATAAGCCTATTTTTTCAAAATTGAAAATAGGCTAAAAATGAGTGATATTAATGTTGAACATCACCATTGATCAAAGTTCAACGCAGCGAGAATCAACTCGGTGTAGTAAAAATGACGTTAAAATATTACCTCTGTGATAGCAATATATATATTATCGATCATAATTTTTAACATTTAACTCGTAATTGAAAATGATATTTAATCAAATTTATCTAAATCGCTTTAATTGCACAAGAGAGAGAGAGAGATAGAGAGAGAGAGAGAGAGAGAGAGACGAAAAGACTGTTTCGTATACAAACAAATTAATTTGAATATACAGTACATCTCCCTGCTGTATCAAATTATGCTATAATTAATGAGTGTCCATTGGGAGTTTTACACTCGGGCAACTTTATCGTTATTTAACTATTATGCTGTACAATAATTCTACGTCCCTAAAGCATAGTCGTGCGAGATAAGTCACGTGCCACTACTAGCAGTGGGAGCTGGAAAAATATTAATCTATATCTATAATACGCTAAGGTATCTAAGGGCCAGTTCAGAAAGAGGGAATATGGATGAAGAGACCGACAATGGAACTGTACAAACAGACAGAGACAATTACAAACACCATAAGGAAAAGAAGGGCAAAATATTATGAACATATACATAGGATGACCGAAGACAGACTGACCAAGAAAATTTATAATATAGTTACGAATAGTACACTAAAAACCAATTGGGTAAAGGAAACCGTGGAAGACCTCAAGAAACTAAACATCTCTTCAGAAGACATGGCAGACAGGAGCACTTACAGAGAATAAATAAAAAGATACGAGCCTTACAGTAGTCGCATATGATGTGTAACATCTGACATGTTATCCTACCTTGAAGTTGTTACCGTTTTTATTATCCTTGACATTCAGCAACACACACAAAATATTTTTATTTTTTATACTCTCATAATACATAACAATTCCAAGACTCTCTTTTTCTTTACTGCCTACTTGATATTTCTACTCTCGCACTGCCTTCTTGATACTCTGCTGTTACATCACTCTCCTGCCAGTAACTAAGTTACGTTAACAAAGACTGACGTTTTTGTCTCCACTGCCTACTTGATATTTCTACTCTCCCACTGCCTTCATGATACTCTGCTGTTCCAAAGTAATCCGCATGTGATAAACATTCCACATGGTACCACTGTCAGTTGGATCGCATCCCTCCTGGCTGCTTACACTCTTACACTCTTCCGTCCCATTTTTCAAAATCACTCCCACAAAATTATCCAGCAACCGAGTGGAAAGATGTTACACATCAAAAACTTAGACAACAGAAGTTTGAGCAAACTCCCAAAGAGAGACAACCGGGAAAGAAATGGACGGAGGAGAGAATGAGGAAGCATAGTTTGTCTATGAGAGGTATTGGGGGAAAAAGAAGAAAGGGCCGGAATAAAACATAAAAATTGATTGTGTTGTAACGCTCTCCTTGTGGGGAATTAACAAATAAATAAATAAATAAATATATAATACGCTAAGGTGTATGATTCACAAAACTCAAGCTCCTAAACCAGAGGGAGTTAGAAGGTGTGGTTTGTACCAAAATCTTCCAAATCGTCTCAATAGTACAAGAAAAATCTTGCATTTCTTGAAAAGTCAACGGAAATATGTTTACTTGTTTATAAAATGCTTTTAAACAAATAAACAAGACGATAGCCCCTGGCAGAACTGTGCCGCGTACAGCCCACAGAGCACTAAAGCCGGGCGGGTAGTCTGTACACACGGGGCGCACACAACCAGCAGCAGTGATGAATTGCTCTCCGATTTTATAAATATCGACAATTAGTTTAAAAAGTGCGTTTAAACAAATAAACATATTTATAGAAGCCCGCATAACAGTAAAGCCAGGCGGGTGGCTTATACACAAAGCCCGCATAACAGTAAAGCCAGGCAGGTGATTTATACACATGTGAGAGTTCTCGCACGGGTCCACTAGTATTAATAATAATACTAATCTTGAAGTGCAAACAGATAATTTAATTCGGGAATATCAGACAGGATTCTGGAAAGGCAGGTCTTGTGGAGAACAAATCCTCAATATTAAAACCATCCTGCAAATCCGTAAAGCTATAGAGACTGTGATCACGTTTATAGACTTCAAAAGAGCCTATGACTCTGTAGACAGACCGATCCTTTTCCGTATATTAGAAGAATTTAAAATAGACAGGAAAACAAGAGAATTAATCTAGGAATTAATAATAGGTACCTTTTCAAAGGTTAAATTCTTAGGGGAAATGTCTGAAACTTTTGATGTTAAAACTGGATTACGACAAGGGTATGGACTGTCCCCGTTATTATTTAATCTTGATCGAGAAAATGTGATTAGGATATGGGAGAAAGAAGGGATAACTATTGGCAGATAACGTGAGAACAAAATCCATTTACAATGTTTGGTCTTTGCAAATGGCCTGTCAATATTGGCTAACAATAGGCAGGAAGGGATTGAATTTATTGAAAATCTCCATAGAATTTCAGCCAAAACCAGACTCGAAATCTCTTACCAAAAATACCCAGTTCATGGAAGAATCTCGTCGATACATGGAGAAACAACCTTTGGTAACTCAGTTCGGTCAAGTAGCTCAAGTGTCTAAATTCAGAGACATAGGAGACATTATCTAACCCTCAGGTGTAAGTCGTGTTGCAAACAAAGAGAGAATCTCAGAATGGCAATGCACCTACAGAATCACATGGAGCAAGTATAATGAGAGATCCATCTACCGTAAAGCAAAATTATGACATTACAACACGGTGATCTTACCCGAGGTACAATACGCCTTTGAAACACTGATCATTGGGGGCAGATCACTAATCTTAAATATAAAAGTGAAAGTCTGTATGTATGTGGGTGGGTGGGTGGGTGGGTGGATGGGTGGGTTGGTTCCGTATACAAATCTACACCGTTCCACCAATCTCAACCAAATTTTGCATACACATAGTTTAGGACCCAGAAGGAACCGCTGGCTACATGAATTTTCGATAGTCTTTCTCATTCTTCTGATTTCGGCCCTTTTGCACTCAAGCACAGGCTAATCAAATCATAAAATATACTCATGAAGGAATGGCAAGGCAGATAGTTCCCATGGCAACATAGCTCAAGTCGAGACACGGCCGTCTGGATACCAGTTGCGCTCTGCACTACCGGTATAGAAAATGAGCATCTTTACTTGAAATTCCGTTAGTTACTCACCTACTCACACAGCACTGACAACCGAGTTTAGCATAACGAAGACTTGACACTATCTTCTACTATATATTTGTCAAATACCACTCACTCACTCACTCATTCATTCATCACGAAATCTCAGAAACCACCGAACGGATTGGAATGAAATTTGGTATGCTGCTTCCCCAAGGGCCGAAAATGCCCACTAAGAGAGAATTTTTGTATATTCAGGTTCTAAAGGGGTGTTAAGGGGGTAGACCTGCATTTCATTGCAGAGCAATATCTCCCGATTGGTTTCATTGGGGGATGGGATACTCGGCACATAAACTCATCATTAAAAATAAGAAGACACGAGTTTGAGGGTTTTTCGATGTGGCGTATATTATGAGGTGAAAGGGGTGAAAAGTGGGGATTGAAAGATTCCTAACGGAGCGTGTATCTCTTAAACGACATAGGCGAGGAGTTTGAAACTCAGCGGAAAAAAGTCAGCATAAAAAATAAGTAAATATGTGTTTGAGCGTTTATTCATAAATCCAATTTAAGGGGCCCATGGGGAGGGGTGACATTCTGGGGGGGGGGGGGACAGGAAATAAAGTGTCCTAACTGATTGACTGACTGACTCACTAATCAAACTCAGGGGGAAAAACTGCCTTAAAGTAAGTAAATAGCTGTTCGACAGTTTTTTTTCATAAATCAAATTTAAGGTGTTCATGGGGAGGGGTGAAATTCTGAAAAAAGAAAATTGAAAGAAAATGTCCTGATTAACTCACTCACTCACTCACTCACTCATCATCGCCCAGCCAAAATTATTGAAGTTAGAAACATGACAGTTTGGGGATATGTTCATTGTATGTCAAAACCGTCCACTAAGGGAGGACTTTCGGATATTCAGGTTCTAAAGGGTTCTTAAGCGGGTTAAACCTGCATTTCATTGAATAACAATATCTCCCGATTGGTTTCATTGGGGGATGTGATACACGGCATATAAACTCATCATTAAAAAGTAAGCAGACACGTTTCTGAGGGTTTTTCGATGTGATGTATATTATGAGGTGAAAGGGGTGAAAAGTAGGGATTGAAAGATTCCTAAAAAAACTGCTTTAAAGTAAGTAAATAGCTATTCGACAGTGTTTTTGATCAATCAAATTGAAGGGGTTCATCGGGAGGGGTGAAATTCTGAAGAAAAACAAATGAAAGAAATTGTCCTGACTCATTCACTCACTCATCATCGCCCAGCCAAAAATATTGAAGTTGGAATCATGGCATTTTGGGGATATGTTCGTTGTATGTCAAAACCGTACACTAAGGGAGGATTTTTGGATATTCAGGCTCTAAAGGGGTCTTAAGGGGGTTAAACCTGCATTTCATTGAATAACAATATCTCACGAGTGCTTTCATTTGTGGATGTGATACTTGGCATATAAACTAATCATTAAAAACAAGATGTTCAGTAAAGAACATATAGCCTACTTTCTCCTAAATGTATGAGTATAGTTATAACTCGTTGTTATTATCAAAGAGTATAATAGAACTATTCTTTGTTGAAGACCTTAGAAACGATTTACCTCTACCAAACGCCACAACCTAGATAAAAACTGCTACCATCATTGAAGAAAGAAAGATAAGAAGTATATCAAGAATGTTATGGATCTGGAGACATAATCGACCGGACTGGCGGCGTGGCTCAGCGGTAACGTTCTCGCTTGCTGGGCCCTAGGTTGCAGGTTCGTATCCTGGTGCAGTCAGCTGGCATTTGAGGTTGCACAAATGCGAGGGAGCCGTGTCAGTACATTTACTGGCACGTTAAAGATCCCCTTCGGGCCAAAATTCCGGCACCCCGGTGTCTCTAAAATCAGCAGTAGTTAAAAGGGATGTAAAACCAATAACATTATTATTATTATTACGACCTGCCGTGGGCAACATCCAACTTTGAGTTGAGGCATGTCTTTACACGTCTGGTTGTGCATGGCTTTCACAACCCTAATTGAATTAACAAATCTTTCCATGACCCTACAGAGACGTGTGTATACAAACTATGTGGATATTTTCGATAATATAATCCTAACAGAGCGAGTGCATTCTAGCGGCTAGAAGAAGAAACTTTTCAATAAAATCTGGAAGTTACCTTTTTGGCAGCTAGATGTCTCGAGTAAATCTGCTGGCGAATTATGTTTTAATTAAATATATATTTTACACCATAATGTGCACAATATAACGCTTAATAACATTTTCAAGTAACGCAAAATAGGCTGTTACAAACCCTTTAAAATAAAAAGTTAAAATGTATCGTAGTATCATCTTGTCATTCTTCAAATTAGATGCGCATAGAATGATAATGGTATAGTAATCAATGGATCCCCACGTAGACTAGTCGTGACATCTATTGGTGAAATATCGAACAATATAATCCTAACAGAGCGAGTGCATTCTAGCGGCCAGAAGAAGAAACTTTTCAATAAAATCTGGAAGTTACCTTTTTGGCAGCTAGATGTCCCGAGTAAATCTGCTGGCGAATTATGTTTTAATTAAATATATATTTTACACCATAATGTGCACAATTTAACGCTTAATTTTAAAACATCTGAGTCATTACAAAACAATAAACATATAACATTTCAAGCAAAAAACCCAGCTCTGATCGGGTTTGAACCATAGGCATTTGAGCGATAGGCTAACGCTCTACCACTGAGCTAATTGTGTCAACGAATATCGTTCTATTTAAAATGACTTACATAGAACTTGTTAGCAAATAATGATTTATACTAAACGATTTCATCACTGGAGTATATTATTTATATATAAAGCATTTCATACAAAGTTTATTTATTTTTTATCAGTACGCTATATTGCATGCAATACTCAAATTAGTGAAATATAAGTCCGGCACAAGATATCCGCTGCCATCTTGTCTTATTACTGAATCAGTTCAGCTTTTTAAAATCACGTCTGCACTATAGTATCACAAAATAAACTTTTAATTTCGAACGTGCCTCTTCCTTTAGAACAGTTAAAACGATTCTCGGCTCGATAATCGGAACTGGTGGGTCCCATGATATGGATTATAAAGTTTGCATAATTCGCACGGCCGCCATCCTGAAATGGTATGGCGGACGACCTTGTAATTTGGTCACAAGACGCATCCTATACGAAGGTATGTTGTTACCAAATTTGGTAGAGATCGGATGATTTGGTTAGTCGTTATTTGATTTTACGTTTTGAACGTTTGAGTGGCCGCCATTCAGTTTTAGTAAAGATGGCGGCGATATAAAACATGACACTGAGGTGTCCTTTGCAAGTGCTACCTTTGTACCAAATTTCGTTCAATTTGCATTCACCGTGTTCGAATTGATAGGGGGGGACAGACATTCAGAGTACACACACTCACACACACACAGACACACACACACACACACACACACACACAGACTCACACACACACATACACACACACACACAGACTCACACACACACATACACACACACAGACAGACACACTTTTTTCGCCCTGTGTTGATCTCATAAGTCTACTTTCATTTTTTGCAAAAATCGAAAGTAGGCTAATAAGCAGACATGTGTCTAAGGGTCTTTCGATGTGGTGTATTATTATGAGGTGAAAGGGGTGAATAGTGGGGGTTGAAGGATTCCTAACGGAGCGTGTAGGCCTATCTCTTAAACGACATAGGCGAGAAATTTGAAACTCAGCGAAAAAATCAGCTAAATAAATAAGTAAATCGGTGTTCGACCGTTTTTTTCATAAATTAATTTAAGGGGCCAATGGGGTGGGGTGAAAGTCTGGGGGGAAAAGGAGAGAAAGTGTCCTAACTGACTGACTAACTCACTCTTCAAACTCGGGGGAAATAGACAGCTTAAAAATAAGTTAATTGCTGTTCAAGAGTTTTTTCATCAATCCAATTTAAGGGGCCCATGGGGAGGGGTGAAATTCTTGTAAAAATAATTGAAATAAAATGTCCTGTCTGACTCACTCACTCACCACGCCCAGCGAAAACTATAAAATTTTGAAACATGAAATTTTGGGAATATGTTCGCTGTTTGTCGAAAACGTCAACTAAGGAATGATGTTTGTTTATTCGGGTTTTAAAGAGATGTTAAGGGGGTAAACGTGCATTTCATTGAATAACGATATCTCATGAGTTGTTTCTTTGGGGATGTGATATTCGGTATATAAACTAATCATTAAAAATAATCAGACAGGTGTCTAAGGGTTTTTCGATATGGTGTATTATTATGAGGTGAAAGGGGTGAAGATTGGGGGTTGAGGGATTCTTAACGGAGCGTGTATCTCTTAAACGACATAGGCGAGAAGTTTGAAATTCGGCGGAAAAAACAGCTTAAAATACAAGTAAATAGGTGTTCGACCGTTTTTTTCATAAATCCAATTTAAGGGGCCCTTGGAGAGGGGTGAAATACTGGGGGAAAAAACAGGAAAGAAAGTGTCCTAACTGATTGACTCACTTACTCACTCTTCAAACTCAGGGCGAAAACAGCTTTAAGTAAATAGGTGTTCGACCGTTTGTTTCATAAATACAATTTAAGGGGTTCATGGGGAGGGGTGAAATTATCAAAAATAAATGAAAGAAAATGTCCTGACTCACACACTCATCATCGCCCAGCCAAAATTATTGAAGTTAGAAACATGAAATTTTGGGGATATGTTCGTTCTATGTCAAAAACGTCCACTAAGGAAAGAGTTTTGAATATTCAGGTTCTAAATAGGTGTTAAGGGGGTAAACGTGCATTTCATTGAATAACAATATCTCACAAGTGGTTTCATTTGGGGATGTGATACTTGGCATATATACTAATCATTAAAAATAAGCTGACACATGTCTAATGGTTTTTCGATGTAGTGTATATTATGAGGTGAAAGGGATGAAAAGTGGGGGTTGAAAGATTCTTAACGGAGCGTGTATCTCTTAAACGACATAGGCGATGAGTTTGAAACTCGGAGGAAATCAATCAGCTTAAAAATAAATAAATAAATAAATAAAATAAATAGATGTTCGACCGTTTTTTCATAAATCCAATTTAAGGGGCTATGGGGAGGGGTGAAATTCTGGAAGAAAAACGTCCACTAAGGAAGGATTTTTGTATGTTCACTCTCATCGAGCAACCCAAACTATGAATGTTAGCAGAATTATATTTTGGGGATATGTTTGTTGTGTGTCGAAAACGTCTACTAAGGAGGGATTTTTGGATATTCAGGTTCTAAAGGAGGTGTTAACGGGGTTAAACCTGCATTGAATAACAATATGACACGACTATGACGCGAGAGAAACGAGGCTAAAAATGAGATGGTGTGTGTCTGTGTATTACTCAATCACGCAAGTACCACTGGTCCGATTTACATGAATTTTACATGGAAGTAGCTGATTTACCTGGTTAACATATAGGTTACTTTTGATTTCAATACTTTGCACTATTTAAAGATGGCGACCATTTTCGTGACGTCACTACACCCTTTGGTTTAAAACTTTTATATTTACATTTCAATTAAAAAGAGAACGCTAAGAAATAGCAAACTTTTGATGGCATATACGAGGTTTAAAATTACATTTTCTATCCGAAAGGTATCTCCAACCGTTGGCGAGTAAAACCTAAATTTGTGCTATAAAACACGGTCAACGCCGAGCGGTGTAGTTGGACAAAATATTCCATCCTTAATCTCCCTCTGCGCAGCACCTCGCCTATCCCCTGTTTTAACTGTCACCTTCACATTTTTTTATGACGCGTAGCGAAGCACGGGTACTTCAGCTAGTTAATGATAAACTATAACAAGAAAGAAAATGTTTGAGGAACATTTCTGGCCCAGTTTGTACTGAGAGAATTTGAATGAAAAGATACAGTCAGTCTGAGAGTCTAGACTTTATATCATTTCAAATGACGCATGCTACAAATGCTACACATGTTAGAAAGGCTCAGGAGGGCTTCTCGCTTCGCTCAAAGCCCCAGGACTCCTTCAACAGACTCCATTACAGTACGAGATTTAGCTTTCGTAGATATAATAGCACTATTACTGTTAACAGACTCCATTATTAACACACTTTACTACCCTGCACAAATTGTAAACTGTAAGTAAACAAGCTTAACGAACGAAACCGCAAGTACAGAGATAGCAAGAATCCCGTGAACGCTTCATGATCAAAAAGTTGCAAGTCATTCAGTATCACGCATCTAACGCGTTGGCTTCCCGCGCGGGGAACGGGGAGCGGGAGGGCCCCTCTGCTGCATGACGTCACGCACTCGCCGTCTCAGACTCGGTGCATATGCACTGAACAACATGATGACGTCATACATGCCGTAACCGTAACGCATAACGTAAGACCCAAGCATAACGATGAAGTCGACATTTGAAATGATAAAAGGAAATCTCAGGAGCTTTGTCAGCAATCGAAATAAATCTCGGCCACATTTAAGAGAATACATTTGAAATGTTATGGGCTGACTAGAAGAATTCTAAATCTTACTCTCTCAAAGAAAGCTAAGGACAACAGACTGTTTGAAGTTGAAAAAGACCTTCAGGAAATAGGAAGTAGTGATATGGTTCTGGACAGATCTAAATTGAGAGAATTAGTTGGTTGGTTGGTTCCTTAGTTTAGGGGCTGCGACAACGCAGTCATGTAGCCCCGTGTATTTTGGGTGTGTGTAGAATCTGTCTGATAAACGGTGTTAATTGTGATGTCTGTATAAGTGTGTGTTATCTGTTTTTAATTCAAGTAAGGACTGCAGACATTGAATTGAATTTCAAGTAGTTCCTGCTTTTGCCACCAAAAGCCACCGTCAAGGACTAACTAGTTCAGAACTTGGCTACTAGACGCCACCGCAGTCGGCTCCTGGCGACGAACGTCGGGATCTAAGAGCGTTTGTCATATGTTTAACCTAACCTAATTAAGCTTTACACAGGTGTAATTAGTGGACGGTTCTTTAACATGCCATAAATCTATGACATGGGACCGCCGGCTTTACTTCCTTCCGATGGAAGGCATACTGAGGGATTTTAACGCTCTTAAAAAATCCGACGACTTCGGCCGAGTTTGAACCCATGATCTTGGGCATAGAAGCTAGAATTAGTTGATAATCATCAATTTTCAGATCACCCAAGATTTTATGGGGCCAAGAAAGCAAGAACAGTTAGATAGGTTCAATCGCAGTCCTTAGACGGGCATAACAGTGTAAAAACAAATACAGCTTTAAAGAAGTTTTTGTCATCTCAGTCTTTGTCTCGGTGAATGATTTATAAAGTGCGTTCAAAAAGTAACGAGCCTGAGGCATAATTACAGAAACCAGTACCTGTATGTTAGAAGTATTGGCCCTGGCTGTTGAGGCACTTGTCCCACTGTGACACGAGGCGGTGAATGGTTGTCTCATAAAATTCCCTGGGCTGCGATGTGAACCAGTTCCGCACGTAGGGCTGGACGTCGGCATCCGAGGTGAATAGGTGGCCCCGCAGAGCCCTTTTCAGGGGACCAAACATGGCGTAATCACAGGGAGAGAGGTCTGGACTGAATGGAGTGTGGCCGAGAACCTCCCATTTGAATTTCTGCCGGAGAGCCGCGACTGTATTGGCCGTATGAGGTCGTGCATTGTCGTGGAGCGACCACCGCGGCTATGGCGTTCACTGTCACTCGGCGGTCCTGGTTAACGAGTGCATCAACCAGCTGGACGTTGTCATCGTTAATGCAGGGGGGTGCCCCAGACCGGGCATCATCGGCTAACAACACCCGTCCTTCCCTGAAGCGCCTGTGCCACGCCTTGACCCTTGCAAGGGACATGCAGTGTTCGCCGCACACTTGTGACATTCGGCGATGAATGTCAGTTCCCCCTACTCCTTCCGCTGTCAGAAACCGAACAACACCTCTTGCTCTTCGTTTGACGCCTCCATGTCACTGTTTGCAATGCGACTGGCAGCGTTGGACGATTGATGCATGCTGCTGCTCGCCTTGTATCGTCACGTGACTTGCACGCGTGCCCTCTAGCGACGGGCTGTGACCTTCCACGCTCTGGTCGGAACCACACCTCGTTACACACGCCACGATTAGCCGATGTAGTCATTGGTTTGCGCATTCCAGCTTCCGGATCGTTACTTTTTGAACGCACCTTATAATTACAAAGGACTGGGGAAATGAAAGCAGAAATGCAAATGAGGGAATCAAACCCTGAGTTTTGCCTTACGGGGTTGAGTGTTCCACGTTCGGCCCTTAACTGTGTGCGGATGATTACTGATCCTCAGATTCGAGAGCTCTTAAGAGACCAGCTTCTCAATGAAATCCCACACTGTGCCGAGAAAAGACCGTGGGAAAGTTTCAAGCGAGTTTGTTGGGAGTTCTTAGGAAATATAGAGAAACAAGTTGCGAGGATATTGCGGGTGAGCTGCTGTCATTTCGTGAGAAAACGTGTTGGTAACATGTCTCTGAAACTCTATTTCTTTTACGCTCAGCCTGTCTGGTTCTACCCTCACAGCGCGGGAGGACTGACACTCCCTGTACTGGGAGGGGACGTAGCACCAAGTGTTTGTAAGTTGGGAGTGCAGGCTTTCAGCTAATCAGGCGTACCAGATAAATGTCTTATCGAGAAATATCCGGTGTTGTCGTTTTAAAACACCCAATACAGTGGCAATACAATGACCAATAAATTCCTCTGCTGAAACCACAATAGCACATTTTTGTGTGTATAGTGTTGCCAGAAAGTTTAGGGACAGCAGCGCATTTCTATAAAGTGCTCCTTTACCTTTAAAAATATGATCTAATATGATCTAACATATGATTCAATATATGCATAGAAATTTATTGTCTTGAATCAAAGAGCTCTCAAAATGAAATGACTCATTTCATTTTGAGAGTTTTTTTTTAAATTATAACTTTAGACTTTTGCTTTCCGATTTTCATACGAGTAATATTTTCTTCATTAATAATGTAGGTTGGTTGGTTGGTTGCTCAGTTTAGGGGCAGCGACATCGCAGTCATGAAGTCCCGTTTACATTGGGTGTGTGTAGAATCTGTCTGATAACCGGTGTTAATTGTGAACGCTGTATTAGTGAGTGTTATCTTTTTACATTCAAGTAAGGACTGCAGACAATAATTTCAAGTAGTTTCTACTTACGCTACCAAATGCTACCGTCCACGACACCTAGGTGTGGACTAGGCTACTACTATATCCCATCGCAACCAGCACCTGGTGACGATCGTTGGAACTTACGAACATTAATCAAACCTAACCTACAAATTTTGCTTCACTCAAGTTTAGTTAGTGGACGGATCCTTTGCATGCCATAATTGTATGACATGGGACCACCGGCTTTCGTAATGTGTATTTACATTGTCAATAATGTCATTGTTTCATAGAAAATACATATGAAGTTGTTAGGCTAAGAAAACTAGCTGAAAGTCCCAATGAAGGACCGAAAACAGGTTCCAATAAAGAAGAAAGCATAATTATTGAGTATTAGCAGATGGCAACAATTTAATACCTAGGTATGATAACTAACTTGTCTCTATATTGGCCAATTTATTGCTCTTGTTTTCTCCTAGTAACCACATAACAATCAAAATCTATTGTTGGACCGTTGTATTTATTTATAATCTTTGGAATCTTGAGTAACACGCCTACTTATCGGAGTCCATAAAAAGCAAAACGACCGTGACTCGGGGAACTACAGGTACTGCAAACCCCAAAAGTTCAACTGAATGGTACGTCAGGTGTACAGAGGTGTGCAAATTATTAGAATCAAATAAAGAATTTAAATCAATCACCATTTTTTATTCAAAATCATTTCATTGACCATCTGCTGGCATCTTTCGTAACACTGCTAAGTAATGTTTTCTCCCTTATCGACTTGCACTTTTCCCATAAGGAATTGTGTCTGGAAACTTTCAGAATTGGGTGTTCCGAGGGATACCTGAGCTTGGCCCGTTTTATAATTTAAATGATTATGTCAACTTCGCTGGGGTCTGGCGTTACGTTATGGCGACGGGACAAAATGTACCGAGAATGCACTGAGGTGTGTGACGTCATCGTACTGCTTGAGCTTCCTCCTTTCTCCGCGCGCTCCAGTGAGCGTGACGTCATCCAGCCAGCTACCTCCTTTGACCTTGGTTTGCACTCGCTTTTTTCTCCTATCGGACTCTTGAGTTCAGGCAGCATTTCTAGCATTTAAAATGATATAAAGGCTAGTCTTTCAGACTGACTATCAGTGTTTTTCCCATAAGGAATTGGGCTGGAAACTTCCAGAATAGGGTATTCTGAGGGGTACCTGAGCTTGGCCCGATTTCTACTTTCCTATTGCCACGGTGGGTGAGTGGATATCGTGTCGGTCTACTAACCCCAAGATTGCAGGTTCGCTCCTGGCCGTGGTAAGTGATCTTTGAAAGGCGGCAACAAAAATGCGATACGCATGTCATACGATGTTGGCATGACAAAGAACCCATTTGAATTCAGTAGGCCGAGTTCATAATGGCAAAATTAATCTCAGGAGTTTCCGCCAACACAAAGTTCTTCATTTCTCTACTAGAAAGCGCTATTGTGTTCAAGGAGCTTAGATATCTAACCTCCTTGACTTTCATAGTCAAGGAACAACGAAATTTGACGTGAAAGCTACCCTCTGGGTGTCAAATAACAAAGCTTGCACCCCGCACCCGAGGCCAATCGATATTATTATTATTAGGGCCCGGATGTTGATGTCGTAAAAAAGTTTAAAAAATGCACTTAAAATGTTCAGACAGCCAGACAGACAGACAGACAGACAGACAGACAGACAGACACCATCTCATTTTTAGCCTACTTTTCACATTTTGCAAAAATGAGGAAAAAGTAGTCTTATGAGATCGATCCGGGAAAATGTGTGTGTGTCTGTCTGTCTGTCTGTCCTTCTGTCTGTCTGTCTGTCTGGCTGTGTGTGTGTCCCCCCCCCTATCAACTCCTAACCGGCTGGAGAAATCGAAATAAAATTTCGTAGGAGTAAAGATCTATGCCTGAATATCTCACGGCCATATTTGAAAATGATGTCAGTGCTACCAACTGCTGAAAAATCGCAATTGAAATTTGAGCTCCATGTTGGATATCTTGGAAGGTATGAATGGGAGCTATTTCAAAATCGGCACACATATAGATAATAATATTTCAGTTTAATTTCCAGAAGGCCATACATGGCAGTGTTGCCAAAATGATTATAAGCCTACTGATAGGTACAATATTTAAATGCATATAACTTCTACACTATCAATTGGAATTCAACAAAATTTCGTATGTTGTATGTGTACATAACCGTATATGACTGAACGTATTCTTATGAACCACCAGTGCTGGCAACTGTTAAAAATGCTCTTAATTTCTTTTATCCAAATACCAATATATATGAGAAAGTATGCAAGCCGACAGCTTTAAACTATGCACACGTATAGTACATGGCATTCTATATTAATTTGGAGTAACTTATATACGTCAGTGCTGCCAACATGATTCTAAGCCTGCTGAGAGGTCCAACTTTAAATACATGTAACTTCCATACTATCATTTGGATTTCAACCAAATTTCGTATGTGCTATGTGTACCATAACAGCTATGACTATGCGTATTCTTAAGAGCAACCAGGGCTGCCAACTGTTAATAAATGCTGTCTCTATTTTTGTTACCCTAATGTCAATATATCAGAAAGAATGCAAGCCAATAGCTCTAAACTTTGCACACGTATAGTACCTGGCATTCTAGATTACTTTGGAGTAACTAATATACGTTAGTGCTGCCAACATGATTCTAAGCCTGCTGATAGGTCCAATTTTAAAATGCATGTAACTTCTATACTAACTAATAGATTTCATTCAAAATTTGCACAACAATAGATCATATTATTTCAGATTATTTCTGACCAATACATGCATGACACTGTTGCCAACATGATTTTACGCGCGCTGTTAGATCCAATGTTTAACTGCATGTAACGTCCATGCTATTCATTGGACTCCAACCAAATTTTGTATTCTGTACCTTAAGAGATGGAACTAAGAATATATTCAGTCACCAGGGCTCCCAACTGTAGTGCTCTATTAGGCTACATTATGCCAGGTATACTGTGCCCAACTCTAGGAATGGGTATTCCAAGTTTCAGACACCTAGATATCAAGGGAAAGGCTGTAGCCGCTTTTGAAAGTTCAGATATTTGAATATCGCGCTACATTGCTTCGAGAAGCATTTAGAAGAATTTTACCGATAGTTGGATGTCAAGTGACGTAGCGAGTAACAGCAGAGGTGGAGGCTATTTATTGATTAAATAGTTAACTATGGAGTAGAGACTTGAGACTGGGATCAGATTACTGGCACGGCCAAATGAAAGAGAATGCAATTAGTATCAAGTAAATCGGACCAGGGATTCAAGAGATATGAGGATTTTTAGATATCAGGTGATGACGCGTGACCCTGACCGTTTTGAATAAAAGCCAGCTGGGCGAGGCATGGTTAGCTCATTCTAACACAAGCACTTGGCAAGCAAGTTGCGTCTACGCTGAGCCAAGGCACATGGTTGCCGTATCTACGCAGAAGTTCTTTTCAAGTCGTGATAGTCACGAGAAGTGCTGCGCAAACGAGTTGGAACTTAGTAAGTTTCTGGTGAGGAGAATCACTGAGGTGATTGTTTTTCTACAGACATTGGTGGAAATATTTATATTTCTGCAAGGACATATGCTAGACTTTGTCTAGAAAATAGTATTTTGTCACAGTCCAGTAGTAACTTAATACTTGGATGTTTAAATCCATTTCAAGTCAGTTTTCATTTTTTGTAACTAGTTAACCACTTCGATCTGTCAGTACACTGAATACTAGTCTATAACGGTGGCGTTCATTAGTCTACGCAAGGGAAACTGCAGGTTGCTTAGCGCATGGCAGATGGTGATATTAATAAACCATGCCCAGGGAACGATCTTCAGAACAGCCGTTAATTGCTTAGACTGTCAATGTTTTTCTTGTACTGATGAGATTACAGTGAGTTATGTTACAACTGAAATATTTAAGAAGAGATCACTTAGATCTGACCCTATTCAAACAAACTGTTATGGCTTTGATAGAAGCCCATATTAAAATGGAACAGTTTATTCAAACGTCGAAAGATACTACCACTATGTCTGACTAGACGAATTGTGGGTCTACAATGGCGGCCGATACAAGGATTATACGTGCTTGTCCGATAGGGCATGTCTATAGATAAATCTGGTACAGACCAGGTTTACTACACTTCAAGACCATCAAGAAATGTAAGCCACATTTGAATTATATTATGCCTAGCTAATTGGAACAAACTATTTTTCTGCAGATGACCAACACATTTTTTTCGTCGTATTTAAAGCTTGCAATGATTTACGCAAGACTTGTTAGAGTTATTCTGAGCATTTGCAACACTCAGAACAGTTTAGGATCGATGACCGAGCATTTATTTGAATTTTTCATATTTTAGGGAAACCACGGAAAACCCCCGATGTAACTGTAAAAGTTAAAATTTATTTTTGTTGAGGAATGGATATTTTTTCCATATTCGAAGGTTCGAACATGTGGATTCTCACATAATGAGATGATAATTAAACATATTTGAAATGATATAAATAATAATAATAATAATAATAATAATAATAATAATAATAATCCACTAATAATAATAATAATATTTTTTCTAATTTTTCTAAATAATTCTTGGATATTATATTTTATAATAATCATATGTATTGAGAAAGAGCCTATGAAGTAGTTTAAACATTTCTAGTCTGGAACAGGAGATTTTCCGAAGGAGAGTGGTTAGCGCAAGCCCGCATTCAACCAACATTTCAGTTCTGGTTGAACAGTTGATATTTGCAATGAGCAAAGTATATGTTTCAGATAACACGGAGAGGCATGAAACGGGAAGCAAATGATATTTGTATCAAATAGGATATTTTTGTATTTATATAAAATCATGACGTAAATACACTCGAAAGTGAAATAAAGATTTTCATAAGTATGGTAAATTCACGGGTTGAACTGAATGGTAAAATAAAATAAACTTGTAAGTTTATTAATCTTCCAGTGTTGATAACAAGCAGAGGCTTGATTTATTGTATAAATTTTGGGAAGATAATTTATGTGTGTGGAGTAGTTGAAATGCCATTCCCAGGTGCGCATGTTAAGTCGCAGGAATGAAGGTTTTTTCGAGCATCAATCAAATAGCAGGTTCGATGGCTCAGGTTTATAGTAGGAGTATTGGAGCCACACATTTCGTCGGATGAATGACCCGAAGGTTATTTCTTGAAACCATCAGTTCTTATTTTCAGCCTTGTTTACGAATTCCATTTAGACTTTGATTTTGCTAGAACCCGGATTTGTCATGATAGTAGTTTATTCTTCTTCAGAGGAAGACCTTTGCCGTTGTTGTTGTTGTTGTTATTGTAATATTGTGTTCTTACACGAATAATAGAATGGGCCACTGCCAATTAAAAATAATTCTTTAACCACGAATAATTTGAAGGATATTTTCAATCCTAGTGCCATGAACTAAATGAATTCATTATGAAACTACAATTCTAATTTCCGCATTCTGTCGAAGAATTGCAAGTTGTGAAAATTGCTAAAAATGGCCATAAATATAAATATTTTTTTCATAATGTTTCCAAGTGGATAATTGAATAGTTGAATGGTTCAACCATTTATTGATCAAGTTGATGATTCAGAAATCATGTATTTTGTTTGGAACTTGAAGTTCATAATCGAGCCACTTCTCGAATGTTTAATGTCAGAAGAACAATTAATTGTTGTTGTGCTTCGCACAGTTCTTCGATGCTATGCTCAAGGTCAAATACTTTTCAGATGTTATTGATATGTGTTAATAATTTGTGTTTCTACGATGATAATAATATTTTCGACGATATATTTTTGAAACTGGAAAACAAGAGAAAGTTTAAAAATTCTATAAACATTTATTCTACGAGTGTTAATATCATGTAAATAGTCAAACAGTGATCTACGTTATTTCCAGTATGGACAATTAATTTTGAACTGGAATTAAATATTAATAATTTTGGAACACAGTCCACAGGACTATTAATCGGACTTGTGTTTCCAAAAAGATTGTCAAATGTGTTTGGAAAATTTCTGTATATTGTGTGTAAATAAGAGTGTGGATCGCCACACGTGGATGATGCTGCTTTGAGCATCTTTGCAGTCAGATTTTAACTTCAAAATAAACTGAGATAATTTTACCAGATGTGTTTCTCCCAATTAAATCTCCTTCTATCCTTATTGTTGCATTGAGCCAAAAATCAGTAAAGCATTTTTTTTAATTTGGTGTCGTTTTTGCGATTTGCTTTAACCCATCTGGCGCTCCGGGATATTTTGATTCTCGTGCTGACTGATTATTGGTAAAATGCATATGTGGTCGTACGGACTTCGGTCTAAACGGGCACATAAAATAAGATAGAGAGAGAAATGGCTTCGAACGTGGGTCTCGATTTAAACATGGTCAATCGCATGCCGATTTGAAATTGTGATAATTTTTATAGAAATATTTTGGGAGTTGAGAGTTGTCTGGTTTGGATGAATAAATTAGTAGGAAACCCAATTAGTGGGGAAACTTAAAAATTTAACTTGGTTAATAATTAGAATGGGTTTGATTATTTTGATAATGGCTTAACCATTAGGGCGTCAAGTAAATTCAGTAGTAAACGTTCAATGACTGGACATACACATTATTAGAATCCAGGTGGAGGATATTTGAGAACTTGCATATTTTTCTTGTGATATTGTGGTAAATGTAATTCGTAAAAGTAGAGAATTTTGTTTTTCCATCACGTCGATATTAGGACAAATCTCACTTTATTATAGTGTTCCAATTAGCTATTCATATTTCTTGTTCTAGTTATAAGCTTGTGTTTGCCACTGTTGTATACCCCTAAGTTTTGAATATTAATTGAAATTATGGAAGAAATGATGAGAATGATGAGGAGTTTGGAGGAGAGTTCAAAAGAAGCTGGACTGCGTGTAGCAGCCATTATGAAAGAAAATACTGAGGCTTTAGAAAAGAAACTTAAAGAAAATTCTGATTCTTTAGAGAATAAACTTAAAGAAAATTTGAATGATAAACTTAAAGAAAATTCTGATTCTTTAGAAAATAAACTTAAAGAAAATTCTGAGTCTTTAGAAAATAAACTTAAAGAAAGTTTGGAGGATAAACTTAAAGAAAATTCTGATTCTTTGGAAAGTAAACTTAAAGAAAATTCTGATTCTTTGGAAAATAAACTTAAAGAAAATTCTGATTCTTTAGAAAGCAGGTTAAAAGGTAACTTAAAAGAAAGTTTAGAGGATAAACTCAAAGAAAATTCCGATTTGTTGGAAAGCAGGTTAAAAGATAATTTGAAAGAAAATTTAAACAGTAAATTTAATTCAATGGAAAGTAAATTTAAAGAGAATTCTGAAATTTTGAAAATGACACTTGAAAGTAAAATGAACAAATTATGCGATAAAACACATGAGCTCGAAACTTCATTACCTACTAACGCAAGTTTAATGGACGATAAATTTCGCGATGCAGATCTTCGATCCCAAAGCTTAGCTGATAGGATAGAACATGGTCTTAGGAATGTTGGTGAAGACATGGTCAACCTGGAAGTCAGAGTGAAGAAGGAGAGTAACGAGATGGGAATTCTAGTTGTTCAACGTTTAACGGATTAATTCAAGGAACTTGTCATGGGAGAAATAAGAGAAGGTGTGATTAATGAATTGCAAACTGAAATTAAAACCACAGTTGTCAATGAAATTAAAGACACACTCAAGCTGGAGAACCAAGAGGGAATCAAGGAGATTAGGGAATCTTTGTCATCCCATATTGAAGTAATTGCCAAAGATATCCAAGCAACTCAGAAGGACATATCAGATATGACAGGGTCATTGAAAAGTCATGAGGCTGTTATGAACCAGATATCCATTGATGTTAAGGACAATTGTAAAGAAACTGAAGCAATTAAGAAGATGGCAGAAGAAAACCAGAAGGAACTTGAGGCTATGAAAAGTCAAATCAAGGATGAGAAACAGTCTGATCATCTGTTAAAAATGCCAAATGTAAGGGGAAAGGAACAGATACAGATAAATCTAGGAGGAGCTAGAGAGACTGATAGACAGGATGAGGTCAGGACAGTATTTCAATCCAACCCCATAACTGTATTTAAGAATATAGAAGATAAGCCTTCTAAATTTTCAGGGCGAGATTCTGTAACACCCGTGGAATTTTTGAGAGAAGCAGGTGATTACCTGAAAGATTCTAAGATCCCTAAAGACAGACAGATCCGAGTGATAGGGAAGTTCTTGGAAGGTCCTGCACTTCTTTGGTTTAGAGCATTTAGATCCACTCTAACCACTTTTGAGGAGTTTTCTCGTGGGCTATTGAAGAAGTTTTGGTCCCCGGAAACCCAACAGCAAGTTAGAGCAGAGTTATATTCGAAGAGATTCTCGACGTCACAACCTACTCGATACTCTACGTACTTTTCTGGACAGCTGTCTAAACTTCAACATTTAGATCCGCCGATGCCAGATAACGAGTTGATTACTGCATTGATACGTCAATTTCCAGCAGACGTCCAGAGGACTTTGATCGCTGCTGATATCTATAATATGGAACAATTTGATGAAGTATTACAGAAGCTGGATCATACAAACGCTCAATTCTTCCATCAGAAGGGAGGAAAAAATAACAACGCTGTGTATGCTGTCATGGCTGATAGTTATTCTCAGACACCTCGAGAGATTCGAGAGGAGCGAGAAGAGAAATCGCCGAGGGAAGATTCCAATAAGAGAGGATGGAACCAGTACAGTAACAGATACAGTTACAAACCATATGCGAGACCGGATGGTGGTAATCGATACAATACTCGATGGAGAAGGCCACGAGGTAGTCAAGGAAGGTACCAGGAAAGAAGATATTATGGTAGAAACAACTACAATAATAGAGGGAATGTAGATACTCGTCAGTCCAATGAAGAGTTTAACAAGGAGACAAGGAAAAATTTGGAAGCAAGACACCAAGATAACTTGCAATTTGTGGAGCAGAGGCCCAATGATCCAGGTCCATCGGGAACACAACAATCCCGGGGGAATGGTAATGAAAAAAAAAATCTTCGAATTCACAGTAGAAGATAGAATTTTGAATACTTTCACTTCCAGAATTATTAAATGGCAAGCAGAGGATGATGACTTAAGTCAACAGAATGACGAACGAAAAGAAATGGGTACCAGAATTAGAATGGCAATCATATCATGCGAAGTATTCGGTATGCCTGTCGATACTTTGATCGATACTGGGGCTATGCTTTGTCTGGTGAGTGAGAAGCTTTATATTCTGTGGAAGCTCAAGGAGAATTTAGAGGAAATTCCAGTATCAGGAATTAAGATCCAAGGAATAATACCCAATAAAATATCTCTGTGTAAAACACAATTATACTTATGTATTACGATAGGAGGACATGATTTCCGACATGTTTTTGTTGTAATGAAGGACATGGCTTTTGACATGATATTGGGAGCAGATTTCATTCAGAAATATCAAGCAGTGATAGATATGAAGACAGAGACGATCAGATTCAAGAATACCGAAGAGATTAACTTCGAGGGAAAAGAAGAGGAAGACATCGAGGGAGATGCTCAATGGTCTCTGATTTTTCATGAAGCTGAAGGAAGAGAAGTCTACACTGAGAAGGAGTCCCCAGAGCTAGGGAAGATTTTGGAAGAGTATCACGATATTTTTGATATTAAGCCTGGTGATATTGAAGAGTTTGAATATTGTGGAAGTAAACGATAATGGAAGCTATGAAGTAGCAAATACACGAACTGGTATCATCGTGGGAACTTATAATGCATCGAATTTGAAGATCTATTATTCAAGAACCAGATGATTTAATGTGTAGATAGGAAAAATAAAAATTTTTCAATTTTTATTTTTTGCTAGGTGTGGGGTGGATGTGCCCAACTCTAGGAATGGGTATTCCAAGTTTCAGACACCTAGATATCAAGGGAAAGGCTGTAGCCGCTTTTGAAAGTTCAGATATTTGAATATCGCGCTACATTGCTTCGAGAAGCATTTAGAAGAATTTTACCGATAGTTGGATATCAAGTGACGTAGCGAGTAATAGCAGAGGTGGAGGCTATTTATTGATTAAATAGTTAACTATGGAGTAGAGACTTGAGACTGGGATCAGATTACTGGCACGGCCAAATGAAAGAGAATGCAATTAGTATCAAGTAAATCGGAGCAGGGATTCAAGAGATATGAGGATTTTTAGATATCAGGTGATGACGCGTGACCCTGACCGTTTTGAATAAAAGCCAGCTGGGCGAGGCATGGTTAGCTCATTCTAACACAAGCACTTGGCAAGCAAGTTGCGTCTACGCTGAGCCAAGGCACATGGTTGCCGTATCTACGCAGAAGTTCTTTTCAAGTCGTGATAGTCACGAGAAGTGCTGCGCAAACGAGTTGGAACTTAGTAAGTTTCTGGTGAGGAGAATCACTGAGGTGATTGTTTTTCTACAGACATTGGTGGAAATATTTATATTTCTGAAAGGACATATGCTAGACTTTGTCTAGAAAATAGTATTTTGTCACAGTCCAGTAGTAACTTAATACTTGGATGTTTAATCCATTTCAAGTCAGTTTTCATTTTTTGTAACTAGTTAACCACTTCGATCTGTCAGTACACTGAATACTAGTCTATAACGGTGGCGTTCATTAGTCTACGCAAGGGAAACTGCAGGTTGCTTAGCGCATGGCAGATGGTGATATTAATAAACCATGCCCAGGGAACGATCTTCAGAACAGCCGTTAATTGCTTAGACTGTCAATGTTTTCCTTGTACTGATGAGATTACAGTGAGTTATGTTACAACTGACATATTTAAGAAGAGATCACTTAGATCTGACCCAATTCAAACAAACTGTTATGGCTTTGATAGAAGCCCATATTAAAATGGAACAGTTTATTCAAACGTCGAAAGATACTACCACTATGTCTGACTAGACGAATTGTGGGTCTACAATGGCGGCCGATACAAGGATTATACGTGCTTGTCCGATAGGGCATGTCTATAGATAAATCTGGTACAGACCAGGTTTACTACACTTCAAGACCATCAAGAAATGTAAGCCACATTTGAATTATATTATGCCTAGCTAATTGGAACAAACTATTTTTCTGCAGATGACCAACACATTTTTTTCGTCGTATTTAAAGCTTGCAATGATTTACGCAAGACTTGTTAGAGTTATTCTGAGCATTTGCAACACTCAGAACAGTTTAGGATCGATGACCGAGCATTTATTTGAATTTTTCATATTTTAGGGAAACCACGGAAAACCCCCGATGTAACTGTAAAAGTCAAAATTTATTTTTGTTGAGGAATGGATATTTTTTCCATATTCGAAGGTTCGAACATGTGGATTCTCACATAATGAGATGATAATTAAACATATTTGAAATGATATAAATAATAATAATAATAATAATAATAATAATAATAATCCACTAATAATAATAATAATAATTTTTCTAATTTTTCTAAATAATTCTTGGATATTATATTTTATAATAATCATATGTATTGAGAAAGAGCCTATGAAGTAGTTTAAACATTTCTAGTCTGGAACAGGAGATTTTCCGAAGGAGAGTGGTTAGCGCAAGCCCGTATTCAACCAACATTTCAGTTCTGGTTGAACAGTTGATATTTGCAATGAGCAAAGTATATGTTTCAGATAACACGGAGAGGCATGAAACGGGAAGCAAATGATATTTGTATCAAATAGGATATTTTTGTATTTATATAAAATCATGACGTAAATACACTCGAAAGTGAAATAAAGATTTTCATAAGTATGGTAAATTCACGGGTTGAACTGAATGGTAAAATAAAATAAACTTGTAAGTTTATTAATCTTCCAGTGTTGATAACAAGCAGAGGCTTGATTTATTGTATAAATTTTGGGAAGATAATTTATGTGTGTGGAGTAGTTGAAATGCCATTCCCAGGTGCGCATGTTAAGTCGCAGGAATGAAGGTTTTTTCGAGCATCAATCAAATAGCAGGTTCGATGGCTCAGGTTTATAGTAGGAGTATTGGAGCCACACATTTCGTCGGATGAATGACCCGAAGGTTATTTCTTGAAACCATCAGTTCTTATTTTCAGCCTTGTTTACGAATTCCATTTAGACTTTGATTTTCTTAGAACCCGGATTTGTCATGATAGTAGTTTATTCTTCTTCAGAGGAAGACCTTTGCCGTTGTTGTTGTTGTTGTTATTGTAATATTGTGTTCTTACACGAATAATAGAATGGGCCACTGCCAATTAAAAATAATTCTTTAACCACGAATAATTTGAAGGATATTTTCAATCCTAGTGCCATGAACTAAATGAATTCATTATGAAACTACAATTCTAATTTCCGCATTCTGTCGAAGAATTGCAAGTTGTGAAAATTGCTAAAAATGGCCATAAATATAAATATTTTTTTCATAATGTTTCCAAGTGGATAATTGAATAGTTGAATGGTTCAACCATTCATTGATCAAGTTGATGATTCAGAAATCATGTATTTTGTTTGGAACTTGAAGTTCATAATCGAGCCACTTCTCGAATGTTTAATGCCAGAAGAACAATTAATTGTTGTTGTGCTTCGCACAGTTCTTCGATGCTATGCTCAAGGTCAAATACTTTTCAGATGTTATTGATATGTGTTAATAATTTGTGTTTCTACGATGATAATAATATTTTCGACGATATATTTTTGAAACTGGAAAACAAGAGAAAGTTTAAAAATTCTATAAACATTTATTCTACGAGTGTTAATATCATGTAAATAGTCAAACAGTGATCTACGTTATTTCCAGTATGGACAATTAATTTTGAACTGGAATTAAATATTAATAATTTTGGAACACAGTCCACAGGACTATTAATCGGACTTGTGTTTCCAAAAAGATTGTCAAATGTGTTTGGAAAATTTCTGTATATTGTGTGAAAATAAGAGTGTGGATCGCCACACGTGGATGATGCTGCTTTGAGCATCTTTGCAGTCAGATTTTAACTTCAAAATAAACTGAGATAATTTTACCAGATGTGTTTCTCCCAATTAAATCTCCTTCTATCCTTATTGTTGCATTGAGCCAAAAATCAGTAAAGCATTTTTTTTAATTTTATGTCGTTTTTGCGATTTGCTTTAACCCATCTGGCACTCCGGGATATTTTGATTCTCGTGCTGACTGATTATTGGTAAAATACCGGGTGAGTTAGCCGTGGTGGTTACGGCATGACTAATAGCAGTCGCTCACATCCGGGAGGCGAGGAGGTTCGAATCCCCTCGCCGGCAACCTTGAAGATGGTCTTCTGTGGTTTCCCATCTTCCTTCCAGGCAAATGCCGGGGTTGGTCCCTCACTATAGGCCACAGCCGCTACCTTCCAACTCCTCGCCCTTCCCTTCCAACTTTCCTCCCCAACGGTACTTGTAGCTCACCCATTGGGTGTCCGTCTCGAAGCAGCTACAAAACTGGCGAGCCGAACATGTCCTTGGACACTCCCGGCACTAACAGCCATACGCTAAAAAAAAAAAAAAAATTGGTAAAATGCATATGTGGTCGTACGGACTCCGGTCTAAACGGGCACAATACAGTATTTCGAACTAATTAGATATTTCGATATTACCAACTTAATTTCGTCATTATTCTAGATAGATCCATATCGATTAATCATTGGCATGAATCTTAAATTTTAAGAAAAGTAGGCTCTTTAGTTCGTCACGGAACTTCTTGTTATATATTAGTATGATGGAAGTATGAAATTTTGAAACCAAAGGGTGTAGTGACGTCACAAATGTGGGTTTTACTCGCTAACCATTGGAGATATACGAAAATTGATGAGGACATTCCGGATAGAAAATTAAATTCTTAAGCTCCTAGTGCCATTTCATATTCATCCGCCGTACCATTTCAGGATGGCGGCCGTGCGAATCATGCAAACATTATAATCCATATCATGGGACCCACCAGTTCCGATTATCGATTTTGATTTCGATGTTTAGCAGTATTTAAAAATGGCGACTATTTTCATACTTCCATTTCAAATAAAAAGAGTATTTGGATCTTTATGTTTTTTCACAATGTTACAGTATACCATCATCATCATACTATCATACTAATATATAAAAATGAGATGGTGTGTGTCTGTGTGTCTGTTACTCAATCACGCAAGAACCACTGGTCCGATTTAGATGAAATGTTGCATGTATGTAGCTGATTTAACAGAGTTACACATCGGCTACTCTTGATTTCGATATTTTGCACTATTTAAAAATGGCGACCATTTAAGTGACGTCACTACACCCTTTGGTTACAAATTTTCATATTTCCAATACAAATAAAAAGAGAATGCTAAGAAATAGCAAACTTTTGATGGGACACACGAGCTTTAGAATTTAATTTCCTAACCGAAAGGTCCTTATCACTTGTCATGTATCGCCAACGGTTAGCGAGTAAAACCGTCATTTGTGACGTCACTACACCCTTTGGTTACAAATTTTCATATTTCCATTTCAAATAAAAAGAGAACGCTAAGAAATAGCAAACTTTTAATGGCATACACGAGCTTTAACATTTAATTTTCTATCCGAAGGGTCCGTATCACATTACGTGTATCTCCAACGGTTAGCGAGTAAAACCTAAATATGTGCAATAAAACACGGTCAACACCGAGCGGTGCAGTCTACCTCTCTCTATATAAAAATGAAAGTTTGCCTCTTTTTTCTAAATTTCTACGGAAATTTGAGTTATCTACGCGTTTTAGACTATTTTATGATGTATGCGCGCGAAAATAATTGTTTTGACTGTCTGTTTGTTTGTTTGTTTGTTTGTTTGTCTGTGGACAACTTTGTTCCCTTATAACTCGAGAACGGCTGGGTGTATCAACCTAAAATTTGGTACAGATATCCATCAGAGGCACGACACTAATCATTGATGTAACTCTTCTCCGTACTTCTCTAAAAGGGGGCCTACCCCCTTAAAAAAACATGCTGAAATAGGCGTAGAAGGACGTGACAAAGCTCTTTTTCATCCCCTCAGTGTGAGAGACAAAACTCGGGACCACATTTTAGGGCCCTAAAACCAGCCGTTTTTGAGATATTCCCTGAATACTAATTTCATTTAATAAACTAATGAACGAATGCAAGCCGGTAACTATGGCAACAGAATCGCAGAGATCCATCTATTGCTGTAAGACGCAATGCAATTCCATTAATTACAATAATGAGAAAGTTTGCAAAAGGCTAGAAGGTTATCACGGAACCAAATTAAGCTATAAATTTCATCAATACGTATCATGAGCCAAAGGGGGTCAAGGGGTACTCAGAATTTTTTCACGCGATTTACACCTGCGGGTGTGATACGGCAGGTCTATTATATTCCTATCCCTACATTATATTATTATTATTATTATTATAATGGCGTACAACGACGAGACAAAGCCCCTCGGTGCCAGAAAAAAACTCGGAGGCCCTAAAGGGTCCTCAAACACTACATTATAAGACTCTTAAACCAACAGTTTCTGAGATATTTCCAGAAAACTAATTTAATTTAACAAACTAATGAAGAAATGCAAGTCGGTAACCATGACAACATTATATCAAGGGGTAACATCCAACTTTCCATCAATTTCTGTAAGAAGCAATGCCACTCCATATTTTGCATTTCTGTGAAAGTTTGCAAATGGCTATAAGGTTATCACGGAACCAACTTAGACTGTTTAATTCATCAATGCAGTTAAGGGGGTCAAGGCGTAACCTAGAATTTTTTCACGCAATTTTCACGTGTTACATATTATAGTACAAAGGTCGAGTCTATCTCCAAACAGCAACATTATTTTCAAAAATTCCTGAATTGAATCAGCATTTTTGCGGCTTTTAGGAATTTCGGCCATTTGAGGCTAAAGAACCCGAATTTTCATGCACCACAAGCTTTTATAATTTATGAAAGGGGTCTTCCAGTGTATGGGGACCTAACACAACGTAGAGGGTCAGTTTTTATGTGACGTGTATTGCCTTTCGTCTACAAGGCTTTCAATTCTATTTCACGTCAGGAAGTACACGTTAGGTGAATTTAGTTTGAGAGCATATTTTAACTAATCTTTTTTTAATATTATAATTTTTTGTCGACATGTGGGCTCATCGTAAGGATGATTTTGTTTGATACTGTGTGGTAGATATACCCCTATTTGGATAAATGGGTGATATGTTGTAGACAATAGAATTGTCTGTCTGTCTTTCTGTGTATTTTTAGGTACGCCTATAATTCGTGTTCGGATGCTTGGTGCATCGTAAAATTAGGTATGGTAACCATGAGAGTCAATACACCAATCATTTATAACACTCTTCACCGTACTTTGCATACAGTAGAAGGGTGGATATAGGGGAAAACTTCTCTAAATGCATGCTAAAATAGGCGAAATATAAACATTATCCTAGAAGGACGACCAAAGAAAATGTTGCGCTTCTCAATGTGAGACACAAAATTCTCGAGTCTATAAGGGGTCTCCGAAAACCACATTTTAAAGCCCTTAAATTTACAGTGTGTGTGATATTCCCAGAAAACTAACTTCGTTCTGATAAACTTATGAAGGAATGACAAACCGCTAACCATTGCAACAGTTGCTCAATTGATAATGTCTGGTGTTAACATCGAACACCGTTCGAAGAACGGGTACTTCTGCTAGTAAATACCTAAAGATTCGAAAAATTCACTATAAAATGGAGAAAATGATCTTATAATAATAAACTCACCAATATTTCAAAAATGACATCTTAAGCTCAAACTGAAAAGTCAATCAAAATAGATATCTAGCACTTATCAAAAGGTTTATGTTCACTTTAGTCTGAGTTGCACTGCACTACGAATGTTATTTTGATGTTGTCAAATGTAAATGAACTGCGGTTATCAGCCAACAAGTTTTTATATCTCGAAAAGCTGCGTTCAACATCAACTGATGTTATCGGAGCGTACTTGAATGGAGGAAGGTCGTTTGCTGCTAAATCCTCTTCAATCCCATCCATGCAGTGGTTTTCACCACAAAGAATGTCTGAAATTTTGCATAATGTTTTATACCCGGTGTTTTAGTCCAGCACTGTTTTCAGTTTTGATGCAATACCCCCAGCAATTTGCCACGATTGTTGCTAAGACTAGTTTCCACCCAGTTGATTGAGGAAATGGAATCAACATTTCAATATTTTAAATTATCTTGTATCAGATACTGGCGTCTTCTTGACTCTGTCAAACGTAACTCCCTCATATAATGCTGTGATATGACTAAATTGGAAAAAAATTACCTTAAAAGGCATATTTCTCTAAAATAAGACCCAAAAATTCTACCAAACTTAAAAAAATGCTCTTAAAATGGAAAAATAGCAAAATATGCAAAAAGATGCAAAATAAAAATGGCATATTTGAAGACCGGTTAGCCCGTCCAGAGTGTCTACGTACTTCAGCATTGTTTAAGACAGCTCAATAAAAAGATGACATGTCATCAACATCTGGGCCCTAATTATTATTATTATTACTACTTTTTCGTTGACTTTGGAATATACCCTGTGAGTCTGGTGATTTCAATCCATAGTTCATGAATCTTTGAATACTTCAAGAGTGGATCGTCAGTAAAATGACTTCAAAACCCTCAGCTCTAAATTCCCACTAGAAGTAGAGTGAAGTAATCAAAACAAAACGTGTGACATTTTGCATTAGCAATGCTCCTCTGTTAGTGGAAATTCTAAAAAATCATTTTACTTTGAGTTTCTCTAAAGAAAATATAATTAAGACTCTTATTTAAACATTTGAAGTAATCTCACCGCCCTGCAAACAAATTTAGTGCATTAAGTCGTGAAAAGTAGAAATGTTGTTTTGGGAAACTGGCCTCGAGTCTAATAATTTGCACACCTCTCTAACTGGTCTCCAATCATTGGCCATTTTAATGGTGTTGTTTTCTCCTAGCAACTACATAACAATCATAATGTAATGTTGGACCGTTCTATTTATTTATATATATTCCTTGGAATCTTGAGAAACACGCCTAAGTATCGGTGTCCATAAAAAGTAAATCGACCATGACTCGGGAAATAGGCTACTTGAACTGCAAACCCAAAAAGTTCAACTGAACATAATATAATGTCAGGTGTAATTGAAATAAATCGTACCTTTAAAAGTTTGGGAGGATTGGATATGTACTGGTGTCCTTAAACTAACTTATGCAATGCGCCAGGAAACGGTCTCCGCAGTGACTGCCAGAGCTAGCATCAGCAGTTTAGTTGGCAGTACGGTGTCGTTGACAGGGTGAATCCCACACGTGTGGGCTGTAGGCTGTCGAAATCGTCAGTGTGTATTGCAATAAGCGAGCGTGTGTGTCATCAGCACTTCTAGCATCAGTTATGAATGGCTGTGAGGAGTACCAAGTTTACTGTTTGTTTGTTTGTTTTGATACAAGCGACAGTCGTGCTGCCATCGTAACGGTTGTGTCCTGATAGCGATCGTTACAGATTGCGTTCACATCATTAGCAGTCCAGATTGCGATCACTTTCATTTTAGGGAAGAGCTATAAACATTCCAGCGTCCAGATTGCGATCACTTTTCTCGGGAGACCAGTCCATGGTTCTTAATTCTTCCCGACTGACTCATACCTTCCGTCTGACGCTGATTATGGTTCTTTCTGTACTCCGTGCTCCTTATTCTTTACGTCGTGTATTAAACTTTTAATATTTGTGAACTGGGGATTGTTTGTTACAAGCTCATATCGTTTGTTGTGCAGATTTTGAAACTCTTCGTAATACATGTCGGGTATGGAAGCTACATACCTTCGGTAAATAATCTCCCCTTGCAGTTTTTGGATTCCTTCTTCACACAAAGCCATGTAATAACACAACGTTTACTCGTTCTGTATTGTCTGTAACTATAGCCATTCAGTAAAACACACGGCTTACTCTTCCCCGTTTCAATAAACTCCATAACGATACAGAACATGGTTAGTAAACAGAAAAATTGAACACTATGGTTGCAGCTAATGTAGTGTATCAGGACCAAAGAGAACTGACACATGACCTGTACCACAACATTGGCAAGAGGGGTGGAAGTGACAGGTGAGGAAATCCCCAGGGGAGTTACAACCGGACCGGTCTACCAAGAAAAGTGATCGCAATCTGGACGCTGCAATTTGTATAGCTCTTCCCTAAAATGAAAGTGAACGCAATCTGGAATAACCACAATCAGGAAGACACCAACGTAACTACTGATGCTAGTTCTCCCAGACGCATGTAGGCACTGCGGAGAACATTTCCTGGCCCCCTGTAGGTCCATGTAACTAACAAGAGGATCGCGGCTACTCGTCATCATCTATCTCGCCCAAATTTGTGGTATATGCGGGGCTTAGCCAGAAATGAAAGTGACAGTAGTGGGAGATCCAGATGACCAAGTATTTAGAAAATATAGCATGTTTGGCGCGGGTCGGGCGAGGCTGAGCCACGTAGTTTCCAAGCAGCGATTGGCGCAGTGGAAAGAGTACAGAACGTAATCCGAGGGTCGTAGGGTCGAGTCCCTATGTGGATACTTTGTTGTCTTGTTTTAATTTTTAACTTGTACGTAACTTATACTTCGCATAAACCGAAACAATGCTCAATATATTGTATCAATTAATATTTGCATAAAAGTCATGAAACCAAAATACAAACGGAAATTTGGGATGGCACATACATTTTCAGAAAGGGATTGCAATTAAGGCGTAAATGAGAGCGTCGTATATAACATTAGACACCTTTATGATTTTACACGTGCTGGGGGCGATATTCATCGTAAACACAGGGGAAGCAGTAATTTCCTCGGCCTCTTGCACACGCTATAGACACCGGTTTTTAAAAATTACGAGGGCAAGTCAATAAGTATCTGCAATTGTGCTCTAAGTGTCGTTAGTTTCGCTGTATGGCGTTGTGTGTTCTCCAGCCGCTAGAATACACCATTTTCCACGTCTGTGGTAGGTTTCAGCGTTATCAGATCAGTACAGCTTGCGCTGTTGCGACGTAAGGAAGGCCGTGCCACTATGCTTGCACCAAGGAAGAACAGCATTCCGTAATCTGTATTTTGTGGTCTGAGCGCGTACCAGGAGCTGAAATTCATAGACGACTTATAAAAGGAATTGTTGATGTGCGTTGAGTCATGTTAAAAGATTGCAATTTGTATTGCAGCAAGTGCGTAGAAGGAGGGTTTGAATCCCGGCACGGACAGTGGCCATCCTGAGTGTGGGGTTTCCATGGGTTCCTCCATACTCCATACAAGCACACCATTGTCCCCGTATTGTGCTGGAAGTTATCCAACACCTTATACTTGGATTTGTGAATATTGTCTGATAGTCCAAGTACTTATGGACTTGCCACCGTATTGTTGCGTCCCTTCAATTGTTGCGCCTTCACCAAGTCTTGTGTCCCCAGCTGATGGCACGGACTTAAGCCATAGGCCGATCAGGGGTTCTGCAAGATCATGTACCACGATCATTATCGTGTCCTACAGATAGCTTCTAACAGCGATTACAAGCACACCCTTATGCATAAGGAAATAGGATTGAGAGTCGATACATAAATCAGGGGATGCTCCCCAATAAAAGAGATCTATGCTTAACAGCCAGTTTATTCCTTCAAGGGCGTAAAGAAATCCACCATGCAGATACAATTATTACATTTATAACTCAATCTTGAAAAGAAATAGAAATGTCGGTTCTGACTTGATCTCCCAGCTGGTGCTCTCAAGTACCGGCTCAGCTCTGTACCCCTTGATAAACGAACGCTCGACGCACTTGCCCAATCTCCCGATCGGCTGGCAAACGACCTCACCTCCAGACTTCAATCTCGGTCGTGCTCTGACTGCCCCTCACATAATTGAGTTCGCAGCTCTTATGATCAACCAGCACGTTAATGCTGACCATAATGAACTGGGTTGACCCGGGGTTGAATGTCCGGTACGGTTACACCTTGAACCGATACCGAGGACATAACAGTATTTTGGAAGGCTATGAGACAGGACATAACACTTTAGTGTAGCGGGTTAGCACATTTCAGGATGTAATGATATTGATTGCAGATCTATACTAATATAATAAAGCTGAAGAGTTTGTGTGATTGTGTCTTTAAACGCGCTAATATCTGGAACTACCAGTCCGATTCGAAAAATTCTTTTTTATAAGATAGCCAGATTCAAGAAGGATAGTTTAGGTTATTTATTACTAGGCTACACCTGTCAGGTAACCTTAAAGATTGATTTTTGTTCAGTAAGTCGGTGAGAACAAGCGTTCCCGAACAGCTCTATCCGCATGCGCTGGCGTTATGGTTAGTGATACGTACACCGTTTCACCGATCTCAACCAAATTTTTCATACTTACCCTTTGGAATGCTGCGGGTGACACAGTCCACTTTAAATTCTGGACAGACCATTCCATTCCATGCCATGCATTTAGGCCCTTTATCACAAATCTACACCGTTTCTCCTAATTGCACCAAATTTTACGTACACTTTGAAACCCTGCTGGTAACACTGTCCACTTGATATTTTGGACAACGCTCTCCATTCTCTACATTTAGAAAAACAAGCAAAATAAACTTGAAAATCACGTATTAAGGCCCTAGAACCATTCAGGTCCGTAGTAGTGTAACTGTAAGAGTATTTTAATAAGTCTGTTGTTAACAGGCAGATCGAGCTGCATCAAGCCGCCCCTACCAGTGTTCTGGTACAGAATTGCGAAAATAGTTGCATCTTGCGCTGTTTATAAATTGCAGTCACGGGGAGTAATTAGTGCAAAAGGATCTCTTAGGCCCCTTAAAACAGTTATCATCATGAAAATATTATGCCTCTGTAAAAGTGCAATGGTGTTAGTGCAGTACACTGAGGTTACCAGCTGCAATAATCGTTGATGCTTTCAAATTTACCTTCATTTATTCTGAACCACGTTGAGCGGTATGTGGCGGTAAATGATTCTATTGCTACCTCAGTAGATTGGGACAGCCGAAGTTTTCCAAAGTGTTCTGATTATTTTCCTACGGTGCTATGCGACAAAAGACTACACTATTGGTCTCTACATTTCTAACAGCCTATGAGATATAGGTCCTAGGCAGTGTCTTATTTCACTTACATCTCTTTCTAAACATATTTTAAAATTTGTTTGTAAATTACATGTGTCAGTGCTGTAGTTAATAAGCAGCCGTTTCCCAATTCATTATCATCATTATTATCATAACGGAAAAATGACCTGAATGTTACGTCCATTATACTGTACTACGTATCACCCCCTCTACAACCACCACCACAAAAATTTATATTTAAAAATATTTCTTTTCTGTTAGTTTAAGTATCATGTGCCAGTTCTGTAGTAGTATTAATTATCATCCATAAAACAAATAAATCCACCGGGCGAAGCCGGGCACTACTGCTAATATACCATAAACTTGGACAAAAACGGTGATAAAATGTCGCGATCCCATTGTCAGTAGACGGCAGATTTACTAGGAACTCATCATCTATGGATAAAGAATTTGTCTGCAATGGTAAGTTCTAGAATTTGCTGCCATGTGTGCTGAATGTCTCAATGATCTCTCAGTGCGTGTTGTGTTAGTCCATCAGACAGCGGGTGGGAAGAGAACAGATGGTATCAGCGCAAGTACAAGATTAGACGTCAAGTACAGACGTTGCGTGAGGAGTTATGTTCCACGTTAAATTAGTGTGTCGTTTCCATTTCAACCTGTACATCTCTTAACTGCTAAGGTAATGTAATAATTACTGCCATTGCATACCTTACGCTCAATTTGTGAGAACCAAATAAAGTGGAATACGCAGTAATTTCAATTTACATGTCAGTTTCTACAAAGGATGGACACCAACAAGCCATTTTTAGCCTGCTTTTCACATTTTGCTGATAGAACCAATTTTTAAATACATGTAAGCTCTATACTAGCAATTGGATTTCAACCAAATTTCGTATGTGCTATGTGTACCATAACAGATATGACCATGCGTAATCTTAAGAGCAATCAGGGCTGTCAACTGTTAATAAATGCTGTTTATATTTTTTACCCTAATATCAATATATCAGAAAGAATGCAAGCCAATAGCTCTAAACTTTGAGCACGTATAGTACCTGACATTCTAGATTAATTTGGAGTAACTAAAATACGTTAGTGCTGCCAACATGATTCTAAGCCTGCTGATAGGTCCAATATTTAAATACATGTAACTTCTATACTAACAAATGGATTTCATCCAAAATTGGCACAACAGTAGATTATAATATTTCAGATTATTTCTGATCAACAAATGCATGAAATTGTTGCCAAAATAATTTTACGTGCGCTGATAAATCCAATGTCTAACTGCATGTAACGTCCATGCTATCCATTGGACTTCAACCAAATTTTGTATTCTGTTCCTTAAGAGATGGAACTAAGAATATAAATATAGTCACCAGGGCTGCCAACAGTAGTGCTCTATTAGGCTACATTATGCAAGGTATATTTCGAACTAATTAGAAATTTCGATATTGCCAACTTTATTTCGTTTATTCTAGATAGGTCCATACAGATTAATCATTGGCATGGATCTTAAATTATCAGAAAAGTAGGCTGTTTAGTTCGTAACGGAACTGCTTGTTCAGTTTTGCCGTAGTAAATGAGATGTAAATGATTTTCAGTCGTTCAACACGATTGTACCCAAATTGTAATGGGTGTTATTCCACTAAAGCTGACAAAATACATGGGATTAATTAATACACTCGGAAGAACGATTTCGAACGTCAAGCAATCATCAGATCAAAACTCAGGAATTTTTCTAGGTTTGTGCCGTGTCTTGTGTGGGGTTTCTCCTAGGACACCAAGCTGGCTCATCGGCGGGCTCTTGGTGTCCCCGCCCGGACCCCCGGCCGTGAAAGCCAATATACCATCTTTTGGAAGTCTTCATAGGGAGGTTCAGGCTGCTTGAGCTTTTAGTTCTCGCAGTCAAATAGTGCAGTTGCACTCAATATAAAGGGTGGTAGCGCGCAGTTCGTTACTCCTGTGGGGGTCCGGGCGGGGACACCAAGAGCCCGCCGATGAGCCAGCTTGGTGTCCTAGGCGAAACCCCACACAAGATATGGCACAAACATAGAAGAATTGCTGAGTTTTAATTCACCGGCCGTGAAAGCCAATATACCATCTTTTTGGAAGCCTTCATAGGGAGGTTAAGGCTGCTTTAGCTTTTAGTTCTCGTAGTCAAGTGGTGCAGTTGCACCTTATATAAAGGGAGGTGGCGCGCAGTTCGTCACTCCTGTGGAGGTCCGGGCGGGGACACCAAGAGCCCGCCGATGAGCCAGCTTGGTGTCCTAGGCGAAACCCCACACAAGATATGGCACAAACATAGAAGAATTGCTGAGTTTTAATTCACCGGTCGTGAAAGCCGATACACAATCATCAGATCCTTTACACTCAATCTATATGAGCGGCTTCGGTGGCGTAGTTGGTAGCATGCTCAGCTTCTATGCCCAAGATCGCGGGTTTGAACCCGGCTGAAGTCGTCGTTTTTTTAAGGGCGTTAAAAATCGCTCAGTATGCCTTCCTTCAGAGGGGAAGTAAAGCCGGCGGTCCCATGTCATAGATTTATGGCATGATAAAGAACCTTCCACTAATTACACTTGTGTGAAACTAAATTATAGGTTACCTAGCTTGCCTCAGTGGGTGAGTGGTTAACGTGTCAGTCTACTAACCCCCAAGCTTGCAGGTTCGCTCCTGGCCGTGGTAAGCGATTTTTGAAAAGCGCCAAAAATTTATGGCACGCATGTCATACGATGTTGGCATGTCAAATAACTCATTTGAATTCAGTAGGCCATGTTCATAATGGCAAAATTAATCTCGGGATTTTTCCGCCAACACAAAGTTCCTCATTTCTCTAATAGAAAGCGCTATAGTGTTCAAGAACCCCCTTGACTTTCATAGTGCTTCAAGGAACAACGAAATTCGACATGCATGCTACCCTCAAAGTGTCAAAAAACAAAGCTTGCACCCGACACCGAGGCCTTACGATATTATTATTTTTATTATAGGTTACCTTTGACTAACGCTCTTATGTTTCAACCTTCGTCACCAGAAGCCGACTGCGGTGGCATCTAGCAATCAAGCTCAGAACTAGTTGGTCGTTGACGGTGGAGTTTGGTAGCAAAATTTGGAACTACGTGAAAATCGAATGTATGCAGCCCTTACTTGAATTAAAAACAGATAACACTCACATCACAATTAACATTGGTTACCAGACAGATTCTACACACACCCAAAGTACACGGGGCTACATGACCGCGTTGTCGCAGCCCCTGAACTGAGGAACCAACCGTAGTTATTGTGTTGGCGAGAACAGTTTAATTCTTGTCTGAGATAATTCCATTAGACTTGTGAACCTCTTGCGCGTTTGTAGCGAGACCTGACAAGTCGCTAGGGGATTAAGATAATGTAATTGTATGGCTTCAGACACACTGTTTATGCGTGTCAGCTAGTGTTTATAACCTGCGGCAGTCTGCTGTGTCACATCACATGGCATAATGCAGAGTGTCACCAAAACCAACGACATCTAAAGTGCAAGATACCATCTCATGGTGTAATCCTTGGCTGTAACCAGGCCCGATGATGATGATGATGATGATAATTGTTGTTTTAAGGGGCCTAACATCTAGGTTATCGGTCCCTAATGGTTTGGCTGATCGTGAAGATGATAATGAAATGTAAACTATAACTGAATCTAACTACTAACTTATATACTAGAAGAAGAAATGGAAAACAAAAGGAGAATAAGGCAAATAAAGGACAGGAGGAAAAGAATGCCCTTAACCCTCGAAGAATGCGGATTGTGGACTTGGAAGGAAGGAGAGACATGAAAGGCAGATAAGAAAGTGAAAGAGGAGAGGGTCCGCCCCAGAGGTAATGGATAAAAGGTGGAAAACCGAACCCAGCTCAAGAATCCCTCGGGGTTGCTAACTCCCGAACTCACCAGCCGTGAGCCCCTGAGGTTGTAGCAATATCCAGGGTGCACCAGAAGTCGTGGGGCTACATACACCCTGCCTCTTTGAGGGCCTTGAGCAGAAGGCAGGAGATAGCATGAAAAGAAAAAGAAGGCTGACCCCTCGCAGAAGGAGGGTGTCAGAAAAGATGAGACAAAGGCCAATTAAGGCGGGAAAAGAACGGACTCCCTAGGCCTCGGATACCCTAATACCGTCGGGGTAGGAAGAGATCAAGAGTTGACCAAGTGAGGTCGACAGGAAAGAAGACGGAGAGGAGCCCGGCACAAGTAAGTTGAAGCAATGCCGGACTCAGCTGGGGCCACATGGTCGCCAACCCACGTCCCACTAGATGTGAGCCCCGATGAGAGAGAGGGGCAATCAGGGCGGTAGCCCCAGGGCCTGGGTTTGCTGAAGGGTCCGAGACGGTAAAATGACAGAGTGGACAACTTTGTTTAAAACTTAAAGTCAAAACTATTAAGACATTTTATGATATGATTACTTTCGATGTAAATACAGCCAGTGAAGAGTATCCAAAACATTAACAAGAAGTTCTGTGACGATCTAAAGAGCCTACTTTTCTTAAAATTAAAATTCATGCCAATAATTAATCTATATGGATATATCTAGAATAATGACGAAATTAAGTTGGTAATAGAGAAATTTCTAATTAGTTAAAATATACCTGGTATAATGTGGCCTAACAGAGCACTACAGTTGGCAGCTCGGGTGACTGAATTTATATTGTTGGTTCCATCTCTTAAGGTACAGAATACCAAATTTGGATGAAGTCCAATGTATAGCATGGACGTTACATGCAGTTAAGACATTGCATTTATCAGCGCTCATAAAATCATGTTGGCAACAATGTCATGCATGTGTTGGTCAGAAATAATCTGAAATATTATGATCTATTGTTGTGCGAATTTTGGATGAAATTCATTCGTTAGTATCTAAGTTAAATGTATTTTAAAATTGGACCTATAAGCAGGTTTAGAATCATGTTGGTAGCACTGAAGTATATTAGTTACTCCAAATTAATCTAGAATGTCAGGTACTATACCTGTGCAATGATTAGAGCTGTTGGCTTGGTTACTTTCTGATATATTGATTAGGTTAAAAAAATGGAGACAGCATTTATTAACATTTGGCAGCCCTGGTTGCTCTTAAGAATACGCATAGTCATATCTGTTATGGTACACATAGCACATACAAAATTTAGTTGAAAACCAATTGATAGTATAGAAGTTACATGTATTTAAAATTGGTCCTATCAGCAGGCTTAGAATCATGTTGGTAGCATTGACGTAAATTATTTTCTCCAAATTAATCTAGAATGTCAGGTACTTTACGTGTGAATAGTTTAAAGCTGTCGGCTTGTATACTTCCTGATATATTGGTATTTGGATTAAAAACATCAAGAGAGCATTTATTAACAGTTGGCAGCCCTGGTGGCTCTTAAGAATGCCATCAGTCATATTTGTTCATGTACACATATTACAAAAGACATTTGGTTCAAATCCAATTGATAGTGTAGAAGTAATATGAATTTAAAAATTGAACCTGTCAGCAGGCTTAGAATCTTTTTGGCAACAGTGCCATGTATGGACTCTTGGAAATTAAACTGAAATATTATTATCTATGCGTGTGCCAATTTTGGAATAGCTCCTATGCATACCTTCCATGATATCCAACATGGAGCTCAAATTTCAAGTGCGGTTTTTCAGCTGTTGGTAGCACTTACATCATTTTGAAATGATGCCTTGAGATATTCAGGTATACATCTTTTCTCAGACGAAATTTGGTTTCGATTGCTGCAGCCGTTTAGGAGTTGATAGGGGGACACACTCACACACATTTGCCCGGAAAGATCTCATAAGTCTACATTTTTCTCATTTTTGAAAAATATGAAAAGTAGGCTAAGAAGAGCACATATCATACATTTTATGAATTACCATTGTTTCTCAATTATTATTTTTTCGTTTTTTTTTCATCATCTTTCATCCAGAGTTTCCCACTTAATGTATGACCTGCTAATGTTCAAAATCTCTGTGTGGAGTATAACGTTTCCAATTCTATGTCAGAAAAAATCGACTCTTCACTACATACATTTTGAAAGGAATATGGCTTACTCTTTTGGTGCATGAACATGTTTTGATACAACAAACTGGATTTTTTAATGCACAGTGATCACAATTTTGGAATAAAAGAACAATCAATGAGAGAGGGAGAAAGGAGAGTAGGTGAATAACTAAAAACAGAGTAAATAGATATTCAGTCGGGCAAGCTAAATTCCACGGAGTTAGTTTTTTTAAGGGGGAGTGGGGTTAAAAATTTGCAGCCTTACTACCTTAATTCCAAAACTATGTCTCAGGTTAAATAAAAATGGAGGGGCCCGGAAGATATTGTCCTAGGGCCCGTGATTGCTCTCCACCTCAGAGGTTCTGGATCGATTCTCGCCACCATCAAGATTCTTAATTATGATCTAAGGTCTGGAACGGGGTTCACTCTGCCTCGTGTGGCAGAACTGAGCAGAAGTGTGTTCAATTCCCTTCTCTGACATCCTGGAAAATGTTATTCGATTCTTATCCAGGAAAATGCCACGGTGGTGCCTAACGTAAGGCCACGACTGCTTCCTACACAAATACTACCTCAATTGCAAGTGCATGCACTAGTTCAGATAGCAGAGTGGCACGGGTCATCAGACTACTTCTACACACACCCAGGAACACGGGTATACATTCATTCATACATTCATTTATTTGCAATTAGCGATGTATCCCCCAGTGGCAAATTTGGTATATATAAAAGGTTAAAAATTATACATAACAATTCATTACCAATTAAACTGGAGCATTTACACAAATCTTCTGTCTCTTCCTAAACACACCTACATACAGGGTCATTATATTTGCATGGCAAGGACATTCTCGCTCACGCGCTCCGCCAGTGACGCCTCAGTTGCCGGCTGCCGGGCGCTCAAATATACGGCAGAATGCCGTGCTTAAAATCAGTATCATGCATTATTACTCACCACGTTTACAATAGATGCTGAAAATGTTCCCCATCCGCTGCCAAACATAACCGGCATCTCATTATGAAGTTTCCGGTTACTCCTGTTAATTTAGCTTCAGTAAGGAAATAGGCCTAACGACCTTTACGTCTATTTTTATTGTTTACTGAACCTGTACGTTTGAATCTCTCAGACAGTTGCTTTATTGTGATTGTGTATAGTGCTGTAATGCCTGATGTGAAATATTCCTTACTTGAACGTGTAGGCTATATCTGCACAATACGTACATAACGTGCAGAAAATCGTGCGCTAGAACAAGACAAAAGTTTCGAGTGAAATTTCCAGGGAGACCCATTCCTATAAATTGGACAACAAAACAACTGGCTAAGAGATTCAAACGTGCAGGTTCAGTAAACAAAACAAAACAAGAAGTTCCGTGAAGAACTATACAGCCTACTTTTCATGCCAATGATTATTCTACAGAATATGAACCTATCTAGAATAATGACGAAATTAAGTTGCTAATATAGAAATTTCCAATTAGTTCGAAATACTGTATACCTGGCGTAATGTATCCTAATAGAGCACTACAGTTGGCAGCCCTGATGACTGAATATATTCTTAGTTCCGTCTCTTACGGTACTAAATACAAAATTTGGTTGAAGTCCACTGGATAGCATGGACGTTACATGCAGTTAAACATTGTATCTAACAGCGCGCGTAAAATCATGTTGGCAACAATGTCATGCATGTATTGGTCAGAAATAATCTGAAATAATATGATCTATTGTTGTGCCAATTTTGAATGAAATCCATTAGTTAGTATAGAAGTTACATGCATTTTAAAATTGGACCTATCAGCAGGCTTAGAATCATGTTGGCAGCACTGACGTATATTAGTTACTCCAAATTCATCTAGAATGCCAGGTACTATACGTGTGCAAAGTTTAGAGCTATTGGCTTGCATACTTTCTGATATATTGATATTAGGGTAACAAAAGTAGGGACAGCACATATTAACAGTTGGCAGCCCTGGTTGCTCCTTACAATACGCATAGTCATATCTGTTATGGTACACATAGCACATACGAAATTTGGTTGAAATCCAAATGATAGTATTGAAGTTACATGTATTTAAAGTTGGACCTGTTAGCAGGCTTATAATCATGTTGGTAGCACTGACGTATATAAGTTACTCCAAATTAATATAGAATGTCAGGTACTATACGTGTGCATAGTTTAAAGCTGTCGGCTTGCATACTTTCTGATATATTGGTATTTGGATAAAATAAATTAGGAGCATTTATTAACAGTTGGCAGCCCTGGTAGGTCTTAAGAATACGCTCAGTCATATCTGGTTATGTACACATACAACATACGAAATTTGGTTGAATTCCACTTGATAGTGTAGAAGTTATATGCATTTAAAAATTGGACCTATCAGGAGGCTTATAATCATTTTGGCAACACTGCCATGTTTGGCCTCCTGGAAATTAAACTAAATATTATGATCTGTACGTGTGCCAATTTTGAAATAGCTCCCATTCATACTTTCCAAGATATCGAACATGGAGCTCAAATTTCTAGTGCGTTTTTTCAGCAGTTGGTAGCACTGACATCATTTTCAAATATGGACGTGAGATATTCCGGTGCACATCTTTACTCATACTAAATTTGGTTTTGATTGCTGCAGCCGTTTAGGAGTTGATAGGGGGGGACACACACACAGCCAGACAGACAGACAGAAGGACAGACAGACAGACAGACGGACAGACAGACAGACAGACAGACAGACAGACAGACACACACACATTTGCCCGATCTCATAAGACTACTTTTTCCTCATTTTTGCAAAATGTGAAAAGTAGGCTAAAAAATAGACGTAAAGGTCGTTAGGCCTATTTCCTTACTGAAGCTAAATTAACTGGAGTAACCGGAAACTTCATAAGGAGATGCCGATTATGTTTGGCAGCGGATGGGGAACAATTTTCAGCATCTAACTGTAAACGTGGTGAGTAAAAATGCATGATACTAATTTTAAGCACGGCATTCTGCCGTACATATGCACGCCCGGCAGCCGGCAACTGAGCAGTCACTGGCGGAGCGCGTGAGCGAGAATGTCCTTGCCAAGCAAATATAAAGACCCTGTATATGTAGAAAGGATCTAAGACTGTGACAGGTAGAGAGTTCCAGTTATCAATGGCACGGTTTACAAATAATATTTACCATAATTTGAACGCTGTGGCCGGCCCTCAACTTTGAAAGAATGATCACTCCTACTCATGTATGTGGGCTAAGCTTACCCCATGCTGGTTAATTTGTATAGGTATTAGGCATAGTGCAGAGTCTAGATTTCATCCTCCTAGCCTCAAGTGATTCCCACCCAAGTTTCTTTAACATAGGGGTCACACTACTCCTGGGATTAAAGTCACTGAGCACAAATCTAGCTCCCTTTCTTTGTACTGTTTCCAACTTATTGATGAGCCTTACTTGATATGGATCCCGAACTGCCGCCACGCATTCCAGAATAGGTCTTACAAGTGACAAATATCCTAAATCTTAGCAGAGGTACTACTTCGTTTTAATACTCTCATTACTAAATGCAGGGATATATAAGTTTTAGAAACTACACTGAGTGAACAAATAGTAAATTATGCAACGAGCCTATAATGGCAATAATTAAGACACGAGTATGTCTATAAAACGAGCGTATGCGAGTTTTATAATTTCCATACGAGTGTCTTAATTACCATTATAGGCGAGTTGCATACGACTGTTTATGTTCGGCGATAATTATTATAACTATTTTATGTTCGAACATAAATATTCATGAATATCTGTCGAGATTTCGCCATTTTTATGTACTGAACAGAGCGCATGAGACGCAGAGAATGCCTTGTATTTGAGCATGGCCTCCTCGATTACCCTACTATGACACTAGGCCAGGCAGTGAAATTTAAATTAGAAGGCCGTGGAACTCAGCGCATCTAATTATCTAATTGGTCAAACAACTGTTTCTTGAGCTCTGATTGGTGGGAGAAACTGTTTCATAATGAAGAACTATACAGCCTATTTTCATATATCCTGCTCATGTTAATTGTCTCTATCAACATACAAAATTTCAGTTTAACTGCTCTAACAGATTCGTAGATATTGAGAACCGCCTAAATATTTCAGATGGTCGCCAGGTTGGATTTTTTTGTACTATTACATTAAGATTATTGTGTAGGTGTGGTATTCAAACTTCAATCGCATGATTAGAACACAAGAAGTAAAAACAAGATTTTAAAAGTACGCACACCAGCCCTCTTGTGATTACGCAAACAATTGAAATAAATTAGATGCCAGTGGATCTACATTTGTATAAGCATTTAACGTGCAACGTTTCACGGCACTCGGATAGTTAATTCGCGAGAAACGTCCATTTAAATATTTATACTTCGCGTCGCCGCCATGTTGGATTTTTGCTCACCAGGTTACTGAAAGTCCTATAGGTGAACATATGTTTATAGTCTCTATGAACATTAAAACAAGATGTTCAGTAAAGAACATATAGCCTACTTTCTCCTAAATGCATGGGTATTGTTATAACTCTTTGTCCTTTTCAAGGAGTATGATCGAATGTTGGTTGTAGTAGCTTGTTGAAATACAACGTGCTATAGGGATATTAAACATGAATATGAGGTGCCCTTTGCTAGTGCTACCTCTGTACCAAATTTCGTTCAATTCGGTTTCACCGTGTTTGAATTGATAGGGGGAATCGATTTGCACACATACTTGGCCACCATCTGCAAATTATTGGGCTGATGTTCTTGCAGTTTGGTCTGAATATGTTTCCCACATAAAGATATGGTGTTGCAAAATTTGGTAGAGACTAGATTATTAGGTTGGTCGTAATTACATTTTAGCTTTTAACATTTGGGTGGCCACGATTACGTTTCCGTCAAGATAGCGGTGATATAAAACATGACACTGAGGTGCCCTTTGCTCTGTACCAAATGTCGTTCCATTCGGTTTCACCGTGTTCGAATTGATAAGGGGAATCGATTTTCACACAAAGATGGCCGCCATCCGCAAAATGTCAGGCTGATGACCTATTAGTTTGGTCAAAGGATGCTCCCTCCATAAAGGTATGTTGTTGCTAAATTTGCTAGAGATCGGATGATTAGGCTAATCGTAATTTGATTTAAGCTTTGAACATTTGTGTGGCCGCCATTACGTTTCCGTCAAGATGGCGGCGATATATAACATGACACTGAGGTGCCCTTTGCTAGTGCTACCTCTGTACCAAATTTCGTTCATTCGGTTCCACCGTGTTCGAATTAATAGGGGGAATCAATTTTGACATAAAGATGGCCGCCATCCGCAAACTATTAGGTTAATGGCCTATTAGATTGGTCAAAGGATGCTCCCTCCATAAAGGTATATTGTTGCAAAGTTTGGTAGAGATCGGATGGTTATGTTAGTCGTAATTTGATTTAAGCTTTAAACATTTGTTTGGCCGCCATTACGTTTCTGTCAATATGGCGGCGATATAAATCATGACACTGAGATGCCCTTTGCTAGTGCTACCTCTGTACCAAATTTCGTTCCATTCGGTTTCACCGTGTTTGAATTAATAGGGGGAATTGATTTAAACACAAAGATGGCCGCCATCCGCAAACTATTAGGCGAATGACCTATTAGATTGGTCAAAGGATGCTCCCTCCAGAAAGGTATGTAGTTGCAAAATTTGGTAGAGATCGGATGATTAGGTTAATCGTTATTTGATTTAAGCTTTGAAAATTTATGTGGCCGCCATTACGTTTCCGTCAAGATGGCGGCGATATAAAACATGACACTGAGGTGCCTTTTGTTAGTACTACCTCTGTACCAAATTTCGTTCCATTCGGTTTCACCGTGTTCGAATTAATAGGGGGAATCGATTTTCACACAAAGATGGCCGCCATCCGCAAACTATTACGCTTATGGCCTATTGGTTTATTCAAAGGATGCTCCCCCCATAAAGGTATGTTGTTGCAAAATTTGGTAGAGATCGGATGATTAGGTTAGTCGTAATTTGATTTAAGCTTTGAACATTTGTGTGGCCGCCATTACGTTTCCGTCAAGATGGCGGCGATATAAAATATGACACTGAGGTGTCCTTTGCTAGTGCTACCTTTGTACCAAATTTCGTTCAATTCGCATTCACCGTGTTCGAATTGATAGGGGGGGACAGACATTCAGAGTACACACACTCACACACACACAGACACACACACACACACACAGACACACACACACACAGACTCACAGACTCACACACATACACACACACAGACAGACACACTTTTTTCGCCCTGTGTTGATCTCATAAGTCTACTTTCATTTTTTGCAAAAATCGAAAGTAGGCTAAAAAAACAGTTTGGTTGCTGTAAAAGATTCATAGATATTTAGAACCGTCTAAATATTTTGGAAGCTCGCCATTTAGGATTGTTATATGTATAGGCCATAGAGTTATGTACCATTCATGGACTATTATTGCCTAGGTTCATTATTCAAACTTTCACTTCGATCGCATGATTACGACACAAGAAATAAAAACTTAATTTTAAAATTTCGCACAGCCGCCATCTTGAGGTTATGTAAACAATTGAATTAAATTAGATGGCAGTGCATTACAATCTGCAAAATCATTTACTGTACCACATTTCACTGCGCTCAGAGAGTTTAATCACGAGAAAAGTCTATTAAAATATTTCAAATTCGCTTGGTCGCCATGTTCGTTTTGTACTTTACAGGTTTATGAAATATGCATAGGTAAACTTGTATCAGTACCCTTTATCACCGTACAACCGGGTGAGTTAGCCGTGGTCGTTACGGCATGACTAATGGCAGTCGCTCACATCCGGAAGGCGAGGAGGTTCGAATCCCCCCGCCGGCAACCTTGAAGATGGTCTTCTGTGGTTTCCCATCTTCCTTCCAAGCAAATGCCGGGGTTGGTCCCTAACTATAGGCCACAGCCGCTAACTTCCAACTCCTCGCCCTTCCCTTCCAACTTTCCTCCCCAACGGTACTTGTAGCTCACCCATTGGGTGTCCGTCTCAAAGCAGCTACAAACCTGCCGAGCCGAACATGTCCTCGGACACTCCCGGCACTAAAAGCCATACGCTAAAAAAGAAAAAATCACCGTACAAAATTGCATGATGATATCTGTAATAGTTTCGGAGATATAGAATGTCAGTGAAATATTTCGCACAGCCGCCATTTTGAGGTTTTGTAAACAATTGAACTAAATTAGACTCCAGTGCATTACAATGTGTATAAACATTTGCTGTACCAAGTTTCATTACGTTTGGATAGTTAAATCGCGAGAAATGTCTATTGAGAAGTCTCAATTTCGCTTGACCGCCATGTTGGTTTTGTAGTCACCAGGTTTTTGAAAGTCTCATAGGTGAACTTCTAGTAGTGCCCTTTATCACCGTACACAATTTCAGGGCGATATCGGTAATAGTTTCGGAGATATTGAATGCTAGTGAAATATTTCGCACAGCCGCCATGTTGGATTGGTGAGACGTAACAAAATTTGAAGGGCACGGTCGAGGTCGCCGGGAATAGTGCTATGAACTTACCGAGGTTCATTGAAATCGCACCAGCCGTTTAGATTTTATTAGGGGGGGGGGGGGGGCACACACACACCTCTCACACGCACACACACACACGCACACACACACGGACAAAAGGTGATCTCATAAGCCTATTTTTAGCCTACTTTCGATTTTTGCAAAAAATGAAAGTAGACTTATGAGATCAACACAGGGCGAAAAAAGTGTGTCTGTCTGTGTGTATGTGTGTGTGTGAGTCTGTGTGTGTGTGTGTGTGTGTCTGTGTGTGTGTGAGTGTGTGTACTCTGAATGTCTGTCCCCCCCTATCAATTCGAACACGGTGAATGCGAATTGAACGAAATTTGGTACAAAGGTAGCACTAGCAAAGGACACCTCAGTGTCATATTTTATATCGCCGCCATCTTGACGAAAACGTAATGGCGGCCACACAAATGTTCAAAGCTTAAATCAAATTACGATTAACCTAATCATCCGATCTCTACCAAATTTTGCAACAACATACCATTATAGAGGAAGCATCCTTTGACCAAATGACTAGGTCATTAGCCTAATAGTTTGCGGATGGCGGCCATCTTTGTGTGAAAATCAATTCCCCCTATTAATTCAAACACGGTGAAACCGAATGGAACGAAATTTGGTACAGAGGTAGCACTAGCAAAGGGCATCTCAGTGTCATGTTTCATATCACCGCCATATTGACAGAAACGTAATGGCGGCCACACAAATGTTCAAAGTTTAAGTTAAATTACGACTAACATAACCATCCGATCTCTACCAAACTTTGCAACAACATTCCTTTATGGAGGGAGCATGCTTTGACCAATCTAATAGGTTATTAGCCTAATAGTTTGCGGCTGGCGGCCATCTTTATGTCAAAATTGATTCCCCCTATTAATTCGAATACGGTGGAACCGAATGGAACGAAATTTTGTACAGAGGTAGCACTAGCAAAGGGCACCTCAGTGTCATGTTTTATATCGCCACCATCTTGACTGAAACGTAATGGCGGCCACACGAATGTTCAAAGCTTAAATCAAATTACGATTAACCTAATCATCCGATCTCTACCAAATTTTGCAACTACATACCTTTATGGAGGGAGCATCCTTTGACCAATCTAATAGGTCATTCACCTAATAGTTTCCGGATGGCGGCCATCTTTGTGTCAAAATCGATTCCCCCTATTAATTCAAACACGGTGAAATAGAATGGAACGAAATTTGGTACAGAGATAGCACTAGCAAAGGGCATCTCAGTGTCATGATTTATATCGCCACCATATGGACAGAAACGTAATGGTGGCCACACAAATGTTTCAAGCTTAAATCAAATTACGACTAACATAACCATCCGATCTCTACCAAACTTTGCAACAATATACCTTTATGGAGGGAGCATCCTTTGACCAATCTAATAGGCCATTAGCCTAATAGTTTGCGGATGGCGGCCATCTTTATGTCAAAATTTATTCCCCCTATTAATTCGAACACGGTGGAACCGAATGAACGAAATTTGGTACAGAGGTAGCACTAGCAAAGGGCACCTCAGTGTCTTGTTTTATATCGCCACCATCTTGACGGAAACGTAATGGCGGCCACACAAATGTTCAAAGCTTAAATCAAATTACGATTAGCCTAATCATCCGATCTCTATCAAATTTAGCAACAACATACCTTTATGGAGGGAGCATCCTTTGACCAAACTAAAAGGTCATCAGCCTGATATTTTGCGGATGGCGGCCATCTTTGTGTGAAAATCGATTCCCCTTATCAATTCGAACACGGTGAAACCGAATGGAACGACATTTGGTACAGAGGTAGCACTAGCAAAAGGCACCTCAGTGTAATGTTTTATATCACCGCTATCTTGACGGAAACGTAATCGTGGCCACCCAAATGTTAAAAGCTAAAATGTAATTACGACCAACCTAATAGTCTAGTCTCTACCAAATTTTGCAACACCATATCTTTATGTGGGAAACATATTCAGACCAAACTGCAAGAACATCAGCCCAATAGTTTGCAGATGGTGGCCAAGTATGTGTGCAAATCGATTCCCCCTATCAATTCAAACACGGTGAAACCGAATTGAACGAAATTTGGTACAGAGGTAGCACTAGCAAAGGGCACCTCATATTCATGTTTAATATCCCTATAGCACGTTGTATTTCAACAAGCTACTACAACCAACCTTCCATCATACTCCTTGAAAAGGACAAAGAGTTATAACAATACCCATGCATTTAGGAGAAAGTAGGCTATATGTTCTTTACTGAACATCTTGTTTCAAAATTGAAAATAGGCTAAAAATAGTGTTATAATGAGCCTCTGACATATAATAGTCAGGGTCGAACATAAAGTCCATGAGAAAATGTGCCGTGCATGACTCCTGAGGTTTGCTAGATTATGCGGGGTGATTGAATCACCTGATATATTGTAGGCCTATATCCTACCAATTTATTCCGATTCTTGTTCCATCTTTTCAGATTCTTCCAGGAAACAAACTTCAGAAATCAACCTGTGCGCCTGCGCGTCCGATTCGGATTCCGACTCTGACGGCGAGCCTCCAGAAGTGGATCGTCTGAGACTGAAGAAGTCGCTCTTCATACACGGAGCTGCACACAGTGAAGGTAACTTTATGGGGAGCTTATGCTGTCCATGTTAATTTTCAACTTTTAACTTACCATTTTCTAAGAATTGAAATGTAATGTTGTTCAGTCGGTCTACATGATTGTCCCCAAATATAATGGGTGGTTCCCTAAACCTGAAAAGATTACATGAGATTAATAAATACTTCTTTGATGACCAGTTTCGATCGTCAAGCGATCATCATCAGATCCTTTACACTTAGGCTATTAAATCTATGTCTGCAAGTTAGTGTGTGTTATGATATTTACAGGTATACACTTATTTAGTTACAGTTGTTATTAAACTTACACAACTAGTGATTTTTAACCTATATTCATTTAAGAAAAAATAGACTTTTGAGATCACATTTTGTCCGTGTGTGTGTGTGTGTGTCCCTAAAAAGTCTAAACGGCTGGAGCGATGAAACTCAGTAAAGACATAGAACTATTTTGTCCGACCCTGACTGAGCCCTTCAAATTTTGTTACGTTTCACCAATCCAACATGGAGGCTGTGCGAAATATTTCACCAGCATTCCATATCTTCGAAACAGTAAAATATATCACCCTCAAATTTTGTATGGTCATAAAGGGCACTACTAGAAGTGGGTGGGTGCATAGCGTGTTGGACTACTAACCCCAAGATTGCAGGTTCGTTCCTGGACGTGGTAAGTGTTTTTTAAAGGCGGAAGAAATACGACACGCATGTCATACGATGTTGGCATATCAAAGAAACCATTTGAATTCAGTAGGCCGTGTTCATAATAGCAAAATTAATCTCGGGAGTTTCCGCCAACACAAAGTTCCTCATTTCTCTTCTGGAAAGCGCTATAGTGTTCAAGGAGCTTATATATCTAACCTCCTTGACTTTCATAGTGATTCAAGGAACAACGAAATTCGACATGCAAGCTACCCTCTGGGTGTCAAATTACAAAGCCTACACCCGGCTCCCGAGGCCATACGATATTATTATTATTATTATTATTATTATTATTATTATTATTACTAGCGGATCCGTGCGAGAAATCTCGCATGTTCATAACCCACACTTTCCCCAATAGGTTTATAATGAGAGACTTAAGGAGAAAAGTTATGTTTTTATTTCAACCAAATGATTACAGAACACTATTTACATTTCAGGATAAAGGAAAGACCTCAGAACGTTAATATGACATGAAACAGGCGTCACAGCGGCCCGTAGACAGCAATTATGGAGCGTATTTTCCTACATCAAAGGTGTTTGCAAATCGCACACTTCGTAAATTTTTTTTAAAGTCATTTTTTTAAAAGAAATTATAGATATTTTTGAAATTATAGTGCAATAAGTCACTGCTAACGTCTATTCTCTTTCATTTGAATGCTCATTTGTCACGATCGGTCACTTGTGAGCGCCATAGGAGGGATGCATACTACTGAAATAATATATATATGATTATTATTATTATTATTATTACCGACAGTAGTGGCTACGCTGGCTAACGCGCAGCGTTAGGTCATGGGGCCAAGCTCTCTGCTGACTCAGTAGACGCGTGGGTTCGAGCCCCACCGTCGTCCGTCCTTGAAATGGTTTTCCGTGGTTTCCCCATTTTCAACACCAGGCAAATGCTGGGACGGTACCTTCTGACAGGCCACGGCCGCTTCCTTCCACATCCTTGCCCAGTTTCATTCACCATCATTCATTTCATCTCTCATTAACTCCTCTCATGAGGTTGGCGTCAGGAAGGGCATCCGGCCGTAAAAACCATCGCCACAATGACCTCCATCGCATCTCATCCCCGACCCCGTTGGAAAACGGGAATAATAAGGGGTAGACATACATACATTATTATTATTATTATTATATAGCCTACTAAGAGTTAACCTATGTGACTTTCAAAAACCTGTGCAAAACTAACATGGCGGCCAAGCGAAGTTGAAACAAATATACTTTTCCAGCAATTTAACCAACCGACTGCAGTGAAACAAGGTCCAGTAAATGTTTCTACACATTGTAATGCTCTGACATCTAATTTATTTAAGTTGTTCTCATAACCTCCAGATTGCGGCTGTACGAAATTTTAAAATCTCGTCTTTAGTTCTTGTGTGCGATTGTAGTTTGAATAATAAACCTACGCTATAATCGTCATTTAATCGTACATAACTCTATATCCTACATATATAAAAATCCGGACGCTACGCTAAATCCGCAATATTAAAGGGTTGATGGTAAACATGATGAATTGAGGGAAATTGTTTCAAACCATCAACGTCAGAAATTAAACTTCTACATATTTGTGACATAACATTTCCTCTGGAATGGTTGTCTAAATCAATTAATAACATTTTCGAAGAAACTTGAATTTAGGAACATTTCAGTTTTCGTTTTTGTTGGTAGGCCTACTAGGGCTAAATCTACAATATACTTTATGTCTAATAATATGCTCACTACTACTACCGCATAAATGCATCACCGACATACATGGGATTTTATGTCTGTTAGGTAGTCAGCCCGAAGGCTGGTTGGATCCTCAAAAAGCACCGCCGTTACGTTATGTGAGTAGATACCCACAAAAACCCAAGGCAGCGCTATATTGAGGCGTTCTAGGCAAGAAGAGGAGTGAGGTAGTCTGCCATTGCTTTCCTCACTGAGTCAGAACAGTAGTCCTAACCCTATGAGTAGAACCTTTCACAGCATTCACAGGCTCTGACTGTGCCCTGAATGCCATTACTAAGCACCACCCATACCTCTGTAGCTTCCATATAATCACAGCCATGAGTGAGACTGAGACATCGGTGAAAAGCCACCCTTTACTCTAGCCTGTGCCAACTGACAAATGCAAATGTACTGTATTCATCAAGAGATGGCAAACAGGCCAATGGGATTTTATAAATACGGTATATTCACGATTTTACCGCTAGATGGCAGAATTTGTCATTTCGAAATGATGAAACGGAAACGTGTAAGAGGAAACACTGAGCACGTGCGGTGGCGGAGATTGGTACCACGACGTACTGTCGGCCATGTGGCTATGTGGAATCTATATCGCATACGGTTTACTTCAAGGTTTGGAGGCCCCATAAAATATATTCCTACAATAAATCATCTTCAAGTTGTCATTCATTGGTGTGAAAATAGGTCTATTCACTAGATCATATTTGCTGAAAACAAGTATGATTAATTAAATCTTCATACTTTTGCTGTATTCTTATTTAATGTAAGCACTCGAGGTACTGTCGGCCATGTGGCTATATGAAATCTATATCGCATATGGTTTACTTCAAGGCTTGGAGGCCCAATTAAAGATATTCCTATAATAAATCACCTTCAAGTTGTCGTTGTTTAAGTGAAAATATTCATTATCTCATATTTGCTGAAACCCGGTCAGGATTTGGCACTGCAGTTTTACAAGTAGTTATGTCAATGATCAACAGAGTTCACTGTTGACAAGGGATTTGCGAGCCTGGCAGACACATATTCGGCCATGTGGCTTTCTGGAATGTATATCGCATACGGTTTAGTTCAAGGTTTGGAGGCCCCATAAGAGATATTCCTACAATAAATCATTTTCAAGTTGTCGTTCTTTGGTGTGAAAATATTCATTATATCATATTTGCAGAAAACAATTATGATTTATTAAAACTTCATACTTTTGCTGTATTCGTATTTAATGAAAGCACTCGAGGTACTGTCGGCCATGTGGCTATGTGGTATCTATATCGCGTACGGTTTCCTTCAAGGTTGGAGGCCACATTAAAGATATTCCTACAACAAATCATCTTCAGGTTGTCGTTCTTTGGTGTGAAAATATTCATTATATCATATTTGCTGAAAACAGGCACTGGAGTTTTACAAGTAGTTATTTCAATGACCAACAGAGTTCAATGTTAACAAGGGATCACATATCACATGTTACACATCATATGCGACTACTGTAAGGCTATTAATGTTTTGTTTGTTTGTCTACATTACATTCAGTGCGCTAGCGATCCCAACTTGACTCGATCAGACACGGCGAAGAGCTGTCGCAGCGCTGAAAGTCAGCCCAGACAAGAGAAGCAGGATCCAGCCTGCCGGCATGCGACACAGCATAACAAGCATGCCGAGCGTGCAAATGCAGTACGCCGCTGGTTCAGAAAAGCCGGAGATACCAGGAAAAGAAAAGAAAATGTCTCACCCATCGAAGTGTCAGCAAAGATCATACAAGGCAGGAAAATGTAAGACACCTTAGGTGTCGGGATCGAAAAAGAACAAGAATTGACCAAGGGAGGTCGCCAGGAAATATGGAGCTGAGGAGCCCGGAACAAGTAAGTGGAAGTAATGCTGGACTCAGTGCGGGTCTCGTGATCGCCAACTCACGACTCCCTGGAGAGAGAAAGAAGATTGTCACAGCAAGTCATAACATTGCGCTATCGCAGTACGCCCAAAGTTGACTTGCAAATGAAGTATGGATTCTCTCAGGTTTCCTGAGCTGAGGTCGTTTTTCCCCTTCTTCCAGCCAGTTTGAGGTGGACCTTCTCATCTTTCCCTGTTCCCCTATCTCCCTCCAAAAAAAATATCCCGGACACGCCCCTGAATCCATACTGTCAACTTTCTCCCGTATCAGAACAATATTTTAACAATTGTCTTCAAACTGCAAAAAGGGATTTTTTAGCACAATAACTGGCATGACATTTATGAGTCGTTGAGGACTAGTGTGGTAAGGTGAACAAGTGGAAGCAATGCTGGACTCAGCTCGGGTCTCGTGATCACCAACTCACGACTCCCTGGAGGGAGAAAGAAGATTGTCACAGCGCTACCGCAGTACGCCCAAAGTTGACTTGCAAATGAAGTACGGATTCTCCCCTAAATTCCCTCGCTTCGTAACTTCTGGCACACAATCTAATACAGCCCAAAGTGTCGCTGTCTGCGTGTATATTATATTAGATTAATGTATGTCTCTTTGAAGTACAACTTCCCACAAACTCACAATAGTTTGACTTCAATTAACTAACTTAATATCCCAGGTGGGATTCAAGATCTATACTTATGTTCGCTATAAATTATGTATGCTAATACACTGACGACATTAGCTTGCAGTTTAAGCAGACTTTACCAAAGGTATGGTAGACACTAACTCAATCGTAACCACAAATAAGTGGCTGTAGAACATACAGACGTAACCAAGTCCATACAGTTGAAGTGATAGAAGCCATTTTTCAGTGTTGCCTAGTAAGCTTTCCAGTTGGTAAACACAAATTGTGCCCAATTACATTAGGCAGGAAAACAAGTACAACCCCTGTAATCCGTCACCTTTTGGACTGTGGGTATGGTCGGAACGCAAAAAAGGTCGGATTATCAGAAACATTGAAACAGGGATTTACATTAAAATAAACCATCTCTGAACTCAATATATCGGGGTTCCTTTAGGCTACTTCTTTCTAGATAGAAGCACATCCACAGTGCGTTGTCAAGCAGTTCAAGTTTAGGCTTTTCCAATGTTTAGCGATTCTTAATAGCGTTATCACCATCTATTGTCACTATACATGATTCCATGCTTTACCGATTACCTCTTCAATCCTTTATTGTCGTAACGCCTCCATTGAGTTCCTTGGCAATTTTTTTGAGTGATTTCCCTTCTTCCAGTCTTCGCAGCACTGGTAATTTTTCATTTAATGAAAGAAGAATGTGTTTACGTTTCACTCCTGGTATGTTGAAAAACAACACACACAACTGTACAGTACACACAATGTACGGTAAACAAATTACTGTTCAGTACTGTAACGAACACAGAAGAACAATGTCATAAAACTAACGAACAGTAAGCACTAAACCCTTCGCAGTGCAGTACGTACTGTACTGTACAAAACGCGGACGACAGAAACGATATGAGAGATGACGGAGCACTAAAACGCACTAGCGATAACAACAATGGCGCTACAAGTCGAGACAAGTTCGGCTCGAGCACGTCCGGATCAACCGGAGCGACGGACCAGCCGAGGGCGGATGAGAGGGGTTCTACTGTATTTATATACCCTAACCTGAAATAAATATTACATTAGATATTTATCACAAAACTTCTTCTTCTTTTTCGTCATTTGGGCCTACAGAGGACCACGGGGCTCGTATCTCCTCGTCGCTTTGTCTTTTCTCTTCTTCCAGTACTTTCTCATCATCTGACTATGAGCCAGCTTTCTTTCCTCCATTCATGGTGGTCTGCTGACTCCGGTGTTCTTCCTAGCTGTCAGTGATACAGGAAAAACTCCCTGTCAGATGGCTTTCCGGAATTGTTGGCGGCCCTGTATGGAATTAAGTGGGATACCTAGGTGGTCTAAATCCGTCCTGACCGTAGAGATCCACTTGGTTCTAGAGGCCTTCCCTCTTCCTGCCAATGTCAAGATTTTACTGGTGAGCCGGTAAGGGATCATGCGGGTCAAGTGTCCAGAGAAGGCCAGGCGCCTTTATCTTATACAAGTCACGTCTTCTTGATGGCTCTAAAGCTCATCATTGTGCCGAATTCTGTAGGTGCCTCCCTCTTCCCGTATGGGTCCTAGTATCCTCCGCAGGATCTTCCTCTCCGTGAGTTCAAGTTTCCTAAGTGGGCTTTTCCTGGCCATCACGAGGCACTCAGAGGCGTACAGAACAGATGATTTGACTACTGAATTGTAGTGTCTGAGTTTGAGGTTTTTAGAGAGTAACTTTGACGCGTAGATGTTGCGGCAGGAGTGGTAGGCCCTCTCGAACTTGGTACACCTGGTGTCTATGTCCAGATTCTCACTCTGGTTTGCCGAGATCCACTCTCCTAGGTACTTGACCACAGGGACTTTTCGGATGATGACCCCCTCAAGTGGAATTGTGGACGGGGCTTCCTTGATGTTAGTCATGAATTCAGTCTTCCCAATGTTGATCTTCAGGCCAGCCCGAACCGCTACATCGTGAAGACTCTGTAGGTGGATTTATCACAAATATATATATGAAAAAAATAATTTATGACTGACATCAAAACCACATCAAATGAACTTCAAATTGGCAACAACAAAATCTTTCGAGTAAACGAATTGAAATGTTTAGGTTAATGGATTACAGCAAACTGTAACGAAAGGAAATCAATTGAATCGAGGCTTCAGAAAATGGAAAGTGCTTTTCTATCAACAAAAGATATTTATAACAAAAAAGTCTCTCCTGGAACTGCAAAATTCGCCACTATACAACTGTAATCAACACTGAAGCTCTCTATGCTTCAGAGACACTCAATCTCCAACACCAAACACTAAAACACCAAATAGAACTGAATGAACGAAAAATGATGAGAACAATCCTCGGACCAAGAACAAAAGGTGGTGTACATTATCCAAAGCCTAATACAGAAATATACAAAAAAAAAAACCAGACACAATGCAAATGCGAAGAATCCAATTTATGGGACACATAGAAAGAATGGACCCGAACAGACTGACAAACAAAATACACATTTTCATAACGAACAAGCTGTACCCGGCATGCGTTGCAATGCCAATCAAAGAAAGTGTTGGCGTTGAAATTCTGTTTTTTGAAGTGCTTTTGGATACACAACATGTTTTTCAATTTCCGTTAACTGCCCTTATGCTATCGTAAAATGGATTTTCTAATTTAGAATCAATCGTGGGAGCGTGCACAACAACTTTCAAAAGTTTCATCGCAATCGGATGAATGGTATATGAACGTATACGGGATTTTGTTTGAACGATTCGTGCGCTGTCACTCATTTGTTGATTCTACTCGTACGCTACCTATTGAGAAATGAATTTGCTAAGTCGAAACCCTACCCTGGCGTGTACACAATAAATCATCAAGGTTTCATCACAATCGAAGAAGGTTATATGAACCCAATATGGGATTTTGTTGAAACGCTTCGCGCGTCGGCACCCATTTGTTGCATCTACTCTTGCGCTACTTATTGTGAAATGGATTTACTAAGTCGAAACCCTTCCCTGGCGTGTACACAATAACTGATCAATGTTTCATCGCAATCGGATGAATAGTATATGAACGCATACCGGATTTTGTTTAAACGATTCACGCTCCGTCACTCATGTGTTGAATCTACTCGTGCGCTACCTGCTGTAAAATGTATTTACCAAGTTAGAAACCGTCACGTAAGTGTCCACAACATCTCACCCAAGTTTCATCGCTATCGGACTAATGGGATATGAAGACATAGGGGAGTGTATTGAAACGCTCCGCGTGTCGTCGTTCATTTGTCGAATCTACTCGTGTGCTACCTACTGTGAAATATATTTACTAAGCCAGAAACCTTCCTTGGAGTGTCCACCATATTTCACCCAAGTTTCACCGCTAACGGCAGAATGGTATATGACCTTATACGGGACTTTGTTGAAACGCTTCGCGCGTCGTCCCTCATTTGTTGAATCTACTTGTGCGCTGCCTGTTGTATAGTGGATTTACTAAGCCAGAAACCTTCCATGAAGTGTACACAACATCTCACCCAAGTTTCATAGCTATCGGACGAATGGTATATGAATGCAGACGGGACATGGTTGAAACGCTTCGCGTGTCGTCGCTCATTTGTTGATTCTACTTGCGCTACTTATTGTAATATGGATGTACTCAGCCAGAAACCTTCCCTGGAGTGTACACAACATCTCACCCAAGTTTCATCGCAATCGGATGAATGGTATGTGAACGTATACGGGACGTTGTCGAAACGCTTCGCGCGTAGTCACTCATTTGTTGAATCTAAACGTGCGCTTCGTATTGTAAAATGGATTAACTAAGCCAGAAACCTTTCCTGTAGTGTACACAACAATTCACCAAACATTTATCACTGTCAGACGAATAGTATATGACCTTATACGGGACTTTGTTGAAACGCTTCGCGTGTCATCGCTCATTTGTTGAATCTACTGCTGCGCTACCTATTGTAAAATGGATGTACTAAGCCAGCAACCTTCCCTGGAGTGTACACAACAGCTCACCCAAGTTTCAACGCTATCGGATGAATGGTATATGACCTTATATGGGACTTTGATGAAAAACTTCGCGCGTCGTCGCTCATTTGTTGATTCTGCTCCTGCTCTTCCTATTTTTAAAGGGATTTACTAAGCCAGAAACCTTCCCTGGAGTGCACACATCTCAGCCTAGTTTCATCGCTATCGGACGAATGGTATATGAACGCATACGTGACTTTGTAGAAATGCTTCACGCGTCGTAGCTCATTTGTTGAATCTACTCGTGCGCTGCCTATTGTAAAGTGGATTTACTAAGCCAGAAAATTTCCCTGAAGTGTATACAACATTTTACGCAAGTTTCATAGCTATCGGACGAATGGTATATGAATGCATACGGGACATTTTTGAAACACTTTGCGTGTCGTCGCTCATTTGTTGAATCTACTCGTGCGCTATCTACTGTGAAATGTACTCACTAATTTGGAAACCTTCACGTAAGTGTATACAACATCTCACCCAAGTTTCATCGCTATCGGACGAATGGTATATGAACACATACGGGACTTGTTTGAAACGCTTCGCGCATCGTCACTCATTTGTTGAATCTACGCGTGCGCTACCTATTGTAAAATGGATTTACTAAGTCAGAAACCTTCCTTAGAGTGTACTCAACATCTCACCCAAGTTTCATCGCAATCGGGTGAGTGGTATATGAATGCATAGGAGACATACACACACACCCACAGACAAACTATCACGTAAGATTGATTTTTATATATATAGAAGACAAGGCTACTACACCGAATTGGTTTAATTAACAGAAAAAGACTTGAAGGAATTAGGATCACCAAACTTACATGACCGGAAGGAAATCACTAAAATTACTCAGACGCGGGGTTTCGAGGAGGAAGAGAAGAAGACTACACAACATTAATGATCAGAGCAACGGAAACAGACCCACTCGTTGCGAATGAAGGAATACTGGGCCAACAGGAAGGCTAGAAAGTGTTGATTTCGCGTGGCTATAAGCGACCCATTCGCGAAGAAAAGAAGAAGAAGAAAGTCGTACTATGTTGTTTTTCACTTTATTTTTTTCAACCCAAATGAAGTACATTACACATCAGTTGTTACGTCCACCTTCTCAACATAATCTCCTTGTAACTTTATGCACTTTTACCATCGATGTGTCAGTCTCTCCAGACATTCCTGAAACCATTATTTCGGAGTGCTGCGTACCCATGCCTTGACAGCGACAACTCAGAGGTTTCTTCATGTTCCCGAACAGGTGATAATCACTTGGTGCCAAGTCGGGAAAGTATGGTGGTTATGGCAGCACCGTGATACACATTTGATCAATGGCAGCGGTGGTCTCTCCGCTAGTGTGGGGGCGGGCTTTGTCATGTTGTATAAGCACACCTGAAGACCATTCTTCTTAGCCGCTTAGTTTGAATGGCACGACGTAAGCCCTTAAGGGTTGCCACATATGCTGCACTGTTCATCGTGGCCCCCAATTCCAGCCAGCCAACTGATGGCACTGTTCGACATTTCTTTGGTGGTGGACTTCCCCTATGCTTCCATTGCATTGATTGTTTAGTTTGTGGCTCATGGTAATGGAGCCATGTCTCCACACCAGTCACAAACCTAGCCATGAAGTCGGCTGGATCTTGTCTGGAGAGACTGACACATCGATGGCAAAAGTGCATAAAGTTACAAGGAGATTATGTTGAGAAGGTGAACTTCAACTGACGTGTAATGTACTTCATTTGGGTACAAAAGAATTAAGTATGCCCTTCGTGCATTGTCAACTCAAGCGTAACCGCATTGTATGTATATTGTGTTGCCCTGGGGGGTTGGTAGCTCGAATTAGGGTGGCGATTATTAAAATACGTGAAAGTTTGGATGCAGGGCGTCACCTGAGTGTAGTGAAGTGAGTGCGGTAAAATTGAATGGAACAGGCAAGCGGAAGGCTGGCCGTGCTTACTGAGCGGATTCTGACTCGTGTTTACAATGGTAAATACCTGACAAGCAATACAGCTGGCGTGTTGCAGCTGAGTAAAGGCTTGCTGGCTGAGGGCCAGAGTTCGAGCAGAGTGTCCAAGAAATACAAGAAGCCAGTTTAAGAGAGTGAGAATGGTTTAATTGTAATAAGTGTGATTTAAAAGGAGTCGCCAGTTAGACTTAACGACGTGAAGAGCACAAGAATTAATGAGATGATTACAAGTATTAGGTTTGGAATAGAGAGGAATTAATAGGGATAACCTTTGAGTACACTTACCAGAACTACAGAGTGGTCGCGTAGGTGTCGAACAGCTCCTCTGTGGACGAAATATGATCAGTTCCTGGTGGTGCAGGTATTTATGTGAATTGCCCGTGTTTGTATAATTTAGTAAGCAGATTCCTGCCCAACATAGCAGTTAGCTGTGTGTAAGATGTTGTAAGAATTACCACATTTGTGTATGGTTGGCCTGCCAAGCCAAGTGTACTTCCATTAGCTAGGTTTTGTTGTTGTTGGTTCATTTAGGGGTTGTGGCATGAAATGGGGGTGAAAGGTGACGATAGAGGGTTTTCATACCCTATGGGAACCCAAGGGTATAACAGTATTTGTGCTTAATTGTAATTCATAAACATCGTACATTAACTAAGCCTAAGTGAGCAGGATCTGATGATGATCACATGACAATCGAAACATGTTTTCCAATTAAGCAACCCCATCTCTGTCGGTCTGTTTATTAGGTGGTCAGCCCGAAGGCTGGTTGGATCCTTAAAAAGTACCTCCGTTGGGTTATGTGAGTAGATACCCACAAAAACCCAAGGCAGCGCTATATTGAGGCATAATAGGAAAGAAGGGGAGTGAGGTAGTTTGCCATTGCTTTCCTCAATGAGTCAGAACAGTAGCAGTAACCCTATGAGTAGAACCTTTCACAACATCCACAAGAAGTCAGTTTAAGAGAGTGAGAATGGTTTAATTGTAATAAGTGTGATTTGAAAGGAGTCGCTAATTAGACTGTCATTACTAAGCACCATCCATACCTTTCTATTGCTTTCCTCACTGAGTCAGAACGGTAGCACTAACCCTACGAGTAGAACCTTTCACAACATCCACAGGCACTGACTGTGCCCTAAATATCATTACTAAGCACCACCCATACCTCAGTAGCTTCCATATAATCACAGCCATGAGTGACACTGGGACATCGGTGAAAAGCCGCCTTTTACTCTAGCCTGTGTCAATAGACAAATGCAAATGTACTGCATTCATCAAGAGATGGCAAACAGGCCAAAAAACAAAGTCCCCGATTCTTAGATGTTCCGGATAATCATTAGAATCACTGGATGCATTTGGATGCGGTTTTCACCATTCTGTGCGCCTTTTAAGCTTACGCTGGGTAAACGGTTAGAAATATCTATATACAATGAGTGTAGGAATTGTTCAGCAAGAAAAGTTCTACAACAACGTCCGTGATAGCATATCTTTATCTTTAATACATCGCCCTCTAAAAGTGTTTTTATAAGTTTTCATTTCTTCCAACAATCTCTATTCAGTGGAAATTTAAATTACCAGCTCCCGAGTGGGCGAACTTATCAACCCAGCTTCGGCCAGCATCAAACGGTTGAGTCATGTCGAGTTAAGACTTTCTGAGAAGAGTGTATGTGTTTGGAGTTTCGCTGTTCACCTCGGCTTTTCTGAATTGCGTCTGGGACCAGCCGTCTGTGCGCCTTTTAAGATTACGCTGGGTAAACCGTCAAAGATACCGGGCGAAGCCGGGATGGGTAGCTAGTTTTTGTACTTAAAAGTGTGTCATTTTTAGCCTAATTTCATTCATGAAAAAATAGGCTTGTGAGATCACCTTTTGTCCGTGAGTGTGTGTGTATGTGTGGGCGAGTGTATGTGTGTGTCCCTAATAAAATCCAAATGGCTGGAGCGATTTCATGAAACTCGGTTAGGTCATAGCACCATTTTGGCCGACCCCGACCGTGCCCATAAAAATTTATTACGTCTCACCAATCCAACATGGCGGCTGTGCGAAATATCTCAGCTACAAATTGTATCTCCGAAACTATTGCTGATATCACCCTGAAATTATGTACGGTGATAAAGGGTGCTACTAGAAGTTCACCTATGAGAATTTGAAAACTCTGTTAACTACCAAAATGAACATGGCGGCCAAGCAAAGTTGAAACTTTTATATCGACTTTTCTCGCGATTTAACCGTTCAAATGCAATGAAACTTCGTAGAGCAAATGTTAAAACACGTTGTAATGCACTGGCATCTAAATTAGTTCAACTTTTTACGTAACCGCAAGATGGCGGTGTTAAAGGGCACTACTAAAGGTTCATTTATGTAGCTTTCAAAAACCTGTGAAGTACAAAACGAACATGGCAGCCAAGCGAAGTTGAAACATTTGAATATACTTTTCTCGCGATTTAAGCATCTGAGCGCAGTAAAATATGGTACAGCAAATGTTATACACGCTGTAATGCACTGGCATCAATTGTGTTCAGTTTCTTACATAGCCTCAAGATGGCGGCTATGCGACTTTTTTAAATTAAGTTTTCATTTCTTGTTTATTAATCATGCGATCGATTTATTTATTTATTTATTTACTTTCATATTTATTTATTTAGCCTAGTTCGTTATTTAAATGATGGCTAGATTCATTGTTGAACGGTTTCAAAGTGAGAGGTGTAGAAACAGAGGACACCATAGTGCTAAATGCTAATAGGGATCATGGAGGCTACTTGTTCACAAACAGAAGCTTATAGACTAGACTGAATGCTGAGAGGCAAAACAAACATAAAAAATGTATGTATGGTAAAATGTTCAAATTTGTTGTTTGAGTCTTCAGTCTTTTGTCTGGTTTGATGCAGCTCTCCATGCCTCCCTGTCCTGAGCTGATCAATCCATCTCTACATAGCTACCACTCCCTACGTCCGAGGCAATCTGTTTAACATATTCAAACCTGGGTCTACCCCTACAGTTCTTATCCTCAACCCTTCCTTCCATAGCTAAGCGTGCTATTCCTGGGTGTCTTAGTATGTGTTCTACCAACCTATCTCTTCTCTTTCTTAGCAGTCGCCAGAAACTTCTCTCATATCCCACTAGTCTTAATACCTCTTCGTTTTGAACCCTATCTACCCGTCTGATCTTCATCATTCTCCTGTTACACCACATTTCAAACGCTTCAATTCTCCTCTTTCCTGCTGCACCAATAGTCCAAGTTTCACTTCCATAGAGCGCCACGCTCCAGACAAAGGCATTCAAAAATGACTTCCTAACACCTAAATCTATATTCGATGTCAACAGGTTCCTTTTCTGTAGAAATGCTTTCCTTGCCTGATCTAACCTACTTTTTATATCCTCTTTGCTTCGTCCATCACTGGTTATTTTGCATCCTACGTAACAGAAGTCTCCTACTTCCTTTAGTTTTTCACCTGCCAATTTGATGTCCATAGAGGATTCTGATTTGCTTCGGATGCATTCCAATATTAGCCTACTTTCGATTTTTGTAAAAAAATGAAAGTAGACTTATGAGATCAACGCAGGGCGAAAAAAGTGTGTCTGTCTGTGTGTGTGTGTGAATCTGTGTGTGTGTGAGTCTGTGTACTCTGAATGTCTGTCCCCCCCCCCTATCAATTCGAACACGGTGAACGCGAATTGAACGAAATTTGGTACAAAGGTAAAGGAAGGAAGGAAGCTTGTAGTTTAACGTGACCGTTAATCTTGAGATCATGAGCCACGGGACCTCCTTTTTACGTGGAATCCGAACCACAGGACATGGCATTTCACTTCGAAAATCTCACATGCATTGACCGGGAATCGAACCAGGACCGCCTTGGTGGGTACAAAGGTAGCACTAGCAAAGGACACCTCAGTGTCATGTTTTATATCGCCGCCATATTGACGGAAACGTAATGGCGGCCACACAAATGTTCAAAGCTTAAATCAAATTACGACTAACCTAATCATCTGATCTCTACCAAATTTTGCAACAACATACCTTCATGGGGGGGAGCATCCTTTAACTAAACTAATAGGTCATCAGCCTAATAGTTTGCGGATGGCGGCCATATTTGTGTCAAAATCGATTCCCCCTATTAATTCGAACAAGGTGAAACCGAATGGAACGAAATTTGGTACAGAGGTAGCACTAGCAAAGGGCATCTCAGTGTCATGTTTTATATTGCCACCATCTTGACAGAAACGTAATGGCGGCCACACAAATGTTCAAACATAAACCAAATTACGACTAACATAATCATCCGATCTCTACCAAATTTTTCAACAACATACTTTTTTGGGGGGGAGCATCATTTGACAAAACTAATAGATCATCAGCCTAATAGTTTGTGAATGGCGGCCATCTTTGTGTGAAAACTGATTCCCCCTATTAATTCGAACACGGTGAAACCGAATGGAACGAAATTTGGTACAGAGGTAGCACTAGCAAAGGGCACCTCAGTGTCATGTTTTATATCACCGCCATCTTGACGGAAACGTAATGGCGGCCACACAAATGTTCAAACCTTAAATCAAATTACGATTAACCTAATCATCCGATCTCTACCAAATTTTGCAACAACATACCTTTATGGAGGGAGCATCCTTTGACCAAACTAATAGGTCATTAGCCAAATATTTTGCGAATGGCGGCCATCTTTGTGTGAACATCGATTCCTCCTATCAATTCGGACACAGTGAAATCGAATGGAACGAAATTTGGTACAGAGGTAGCACTAGCAAAGGGCACCTCAGTGTCATGTTTTATATCACCGCCATCTTGACGGAAACGTAATCGCGGCCACCCAAATGTTGAAATCTAAAATGTAATTACGAGCAACCTAATAATCTAGTCTCTACCAAATTTTGCAACAACATATCTTTATGTGGAAAGCATATTCTGACCAAACTGCAAGATCATTAGCCCAATAGTTTGCAGATGGTGGCCAAGTAAGTGTGCAAATCGATTCCCCCTATCAATTCAAACACGGTGAAACCGAATTGAACGAAATTTGGTACAGAGGAAGCACTAGCAAAGGGCTCCTCAGTGTCAAGTTTTATATCACCGCTATCAAACGGAAACGGAATGACGGCCACCCAAATGTAAAAAGCTTAAATCAAATTACGACCATCCTAATAATTTGATCTCTACCTGATTTTGCAACAACATGCCTTTTTGTGGAAAGCATCTGATGACTGACTACAAGGTCATCAGCCCAATAGTTTGCAAATAGCGGCCATGTATGTGTGCAAATCCATTCCCCATATCAACTCATACACGGTAAAACTGAATTGAATGAATTTTTTTACAGAGGTAGCACTAGCAAAGGGCACCTCATATTCATGTTTAATATCCCTATAGCACGTTGTATCTCAACAAGCTACTACAACTAACATTCAATTATACTCCTTGAAAAGGACAAAGAGTTATAACAATACCCATGCATTTAGGAGAAAGTAGGCTATATGTTCTTTACTGAACATCTTGTTTTTGTTTTACATTTATTAATTTGCATCATGAATTCTTTCCTCAAGACGGAGACCATGCCATTCAAAAATTATTCAAATCCTCAGGCGTGTCGGCCAAGGTGACTATGTCATCGGCAAATCTCAGAGTTTAAATTATTTCTCCTTGAATATTCACTCCCACTTTAAATTTTTCTACAATTTCCTTCATTTCTTGTTCAGTGTAAAGATTGAAAAGTATGGGTGATAAGTTGCAGCCTTGCCTTACACATTTCTGAATACCAGCTTCTCTCTCATGTCCTCCAGCTCGAATGACTTCTGTCTGGTTTCTGAAGTTACACTGTTGAGCTGAACGAGCAGATTCCAATACTAATACTAAACTTCTGTGTACTGTATCTGCAAGAGAACTGTACACAGCTTATGTCTCCGTTCCTCCAACTGAGACTTGTAGCGGATATCTGTACCTTATTCATGCAGTTCTTGTTTGTTAGAACCGACTTGTAAAGGATTCAATGTATAACTTCTCTCTTTCACGAACTAAAGATATTCCTGCTGGTGTGTAATTACTTTTCTTGCTTGGAGGTATAGCGCTATGAATCTTCAACGCATTCATATCCTTGTAATATGTCACAGAAGGGATACATTAGGACGCTTAACGATTTTTATAAATTTACAGAATAATTTGCTACGTAGAGCGCTCTGTCTTTTGCGCAGCTACTGGTCGTTCGGAAAATGTCTAAGCCGAAGATAGGACATGATAAGTATAACCAGATGTTTTGTGCTGTATAATTTAGAGTTTGAGGGAATTTCAATGTCAATTTGATAAACGTTGAAAACACTACTACAGACATTACGTAATGGTGCAAAACTCACCTCTACTATAATACATGATGATAGGAAAACCGAATAACCGAACGAAAGGATTATCCGATTCGAAAACCGAAATAAAAAAAGAATAATCTTGTTATTGTAATTAAAATTTAGTGGCTTGGACATGGTGGTCTATTAGCCTCGTGCACTTGGGTGTGTGTAGATATTGTCTGATAGACTAATCTGTGGTTTATGTAGTAGTATGAGTATTTGTAATTCAGGTGAGGATTTGGGAAGGAACCATCTCGGCATTCACATGGATTAGATGTGGGGAAACCACCGAATACCACTTTCAGGATGACTGTGATGGGAATCGGATACATATTCTCTCAGTTTTGCCTCACGAGGCTGGGTTGCGATTTAATCTTACTGAGCAGGATTATTGTATTAGGATATTAGGGAATCACTGCAAGAATAATTACATGTATCCGGTGATGGTGTTAATAAATATTTAGGTAGTTCAATAATGATTGGCATTCCCCCTAAATAGCAGTTTGAAATGAGTGTCGATGTACGCGTGAAGATCACCTATAGTACTGTCAAATGCCACCAGATGCTGTTGCTGCTAGCGCCGAGATTCAAACCTGCGATTGCCGGGCTAGCTGCAGGTGCCCACGCAGCCATGATGCACGATTTAACGAGCACGGTTACGTCGAGGTGTGTAGAGAGCTCAGGCCTTTTAGGAAGACGGCTAGTGAGGGGAAATGTGCGAGTGAGAAAGCTGAACCGTGGGAGTGAGAACGCTGACTTCCCCTTTCGCTCGGTGTTGTGGCGACGTAGTTGACTCGAAATTTTTTGTCATAGCGGATGTGTAACTCCGCAGATTTTCAGTTAGTGGAATTCCCTTCCAGCTGTAAATTACTGATATACCTAGCCAAAATGTATTTATTTAGAAGCGTTACAGATGGTAGATAGATTAAGGAGTTAGAACATAATTTAACCACTTATTCTAGTAACTGTCGAAATATTTTTCATGTATCAATTTGCATAGCCAATGGTTTAAATTATAATTAGATTTAGAATTAACTTTACGAAGCTGTAGATGTATAGTGTATAATATGGTTTGGCATAACAGTAGGCTTCGGGAGTCAATAATAATAATAATAATTATTTTTGTTACTAGACGAGAAAGCATCGTTAGACTATATGAACGTATGTTTCTAGCTCCTTAATGCCAAGATGATGTTTTCTCTCTTGTTACACCACGGAGGCAGCGCGCACGTCTAAACAGCCGAGTATAAACTTATGCACTGAAGTTTCCTTGCAACATGAGCTCTAGAAGACGGGACTACGCTGCGTTGGATCGTCGTAAGTGCGCATGCGCGGCCAAACTCCTTCCTAGCTGGTCGGATCTCTACCCATAAATAAAAGCTGACGCTAGTTCGTTGAGAGTTACCAGCTTTGCTTTTCAACCATGTCATTATCTTATCATTGGTATTGTTATTGTGTTAAGCGGCGGAACAGTGAGGTCATCTGCCCCTTGTCTTTATCTTAACACTGGGTAAATGTGGTTTGTCTATTATTTAATGTTTTTCAGTCGGTTGACGTGAGTGTCCAATTAGTTTAGACGGGGAATAACCAGTGATTTGCTGGTGCATTAAATAAAATAATACATCAATTATGTATTCACGTAATAAAGCAGTTCTATCAGAAATGGGGGATTGAAAGGAAGGAAGGAAGGAAGCTTGTAGTTTAACATGACCGTTAATCTCGAGATCATGAGCCACGGGACCTCCTTTTTACGTGGAATCCGAACCACAGGACATGGCATTTCACATCGAAAATCTCACATGCATTGACCGGGAATCGAACCCGGACCGCCTTGGTGAGAGGCATTCAGCTAGACCGCTGAGCCACCACGCCCCCAAATGGGGGATTGAATTGGATGACTAGTTTCGTTAGTCAAGATAACATCATCAGATCCTGACCATTTAGACTTAATTTAGGTTCATCGGATATTTAAGTTATACAGGGTCATTATCTATGTGCGGGTGAGTAAACACGGCAAGCTAAGCCGGCTGTGATTGGTGCAGATCGCGGCCGCGTGTACCCGGCTCAGCCGGTGGGAGGCGTGCTCCGCTGACTCATATCGTTAGTTCACACGTGTTTTGTCATTCATATGGACGTGTATCTGCAAAGCTTAGACGTTAGTGTTGCACGTTTAGTGAGTATTGTGATTACTGTGATAATTGGTCATGCCTAGACACAAATTCTCACTACGCGAACGTGTGTATATCCATAATTCGTATATGAAAAGCAGAAAATCTTGTTCTGAAACAAGACGAAAATTTCGAATCAAGTTTCCAAGAAGACCTATGCCTAATGCCTGGGTAGATTATTAGCTTGGGAATAACCTAACCCCCAAGGGAAGATGATAAAGAAAAGGAAGTGGGTTTCGGACTGGAGAAAAAGGATGGAGAAATAGGACGAGAGTCCAAAAGAAGTTATAATTTTAACTTTAAATGTACTCAAAGGCGGCTGTCACTGCAAATCCGCTCTCCGATACCTAAAGTGAGTAGGGACCTGGGCAAAGCTAACGGGAAACGCAGCTGGAACTTGGGCGGTTTGCAAGAGAGTGGCTTTAGTGTATTCCCTCTCAAGCATACATATGCCTACTATGGGGAAGGGTGATGGTCTGGCAAGACAAAGAGTAACAGATTTATTGTGTATCTGTTCAAAGGAGTTTGTTTTTAAACAAGTAATTTGAAGAATGCCAATAATTTGAATAGGTTTCGATATTTTTAGTTTTGAAATTGTAGAATTTCTAAAGAGCGACCAAATGCTTCCAAGAAGGATAGGGATAAAGCAATTATACCTTTGGGAATAATTTTGGTAAGTACACCAATAGTTGCATTCAGAAATGGCTAAGCTTTTACCCAGCAAGGAGCCGACTAAAAGTTTAGACAATGAGAAACACTTATATTTTGAAACACCAACCATAAGTGTTGGAGAGAATCTCCACAAGCAGGAAGCTGGCGTAGCGAGCAATGCTTGCCTTACTGGGCAGTTAGAATTAGCAATTAAAGCTAAGAGAGACTTTACTAAGTTACCAACTAAGAGTTTTTGCTCAAATGCAACAAGTGGTGAAAACCCTATCATCATCTTCCTAGCATTAATCCCGCTTTATTGCAGGGTCTGCTTTGCTGCACTTTTTCTTCCATACTGCTCGATCTTGAGCGTTTCTAGTTGTGGCATTCACTAGTTGCATGTCCTTCCGCATAGTATCCAGCCAGCACTTTCTCGGTCGCCCTCGTGGTCGTCGGCCTTCTGGACTGATGTCAAGTGCAGTTCTCGCGACTGAAGAGTGATTGCTACGCAGTACATGGCCATACCAACGCAGACGGCTCTCCCGCATTTTTTCATGGATTGGAGCCACACCAAATGTAGCTCGAACATTGTAATTCCTGATGCGGTCCAGTCTAGTAACTCCATGTATCCAGCGAATCATCTTCATCTCCATGACATGTAGTTGTTGTTCATGTCTCTTCGTTACTGGCCAGCATTCAGTACCGTACAGTGCTACTGGTCGAACGATGGTTCTGTAAATTTTCGACTTCAGATATAGTGGCACATTCCGGTCAAAAAGGACTCCAGTAACTTGGCGCCATTTCAGCCATGCAGCGTTGACTCTGTTTCGGACATCTGGGAGTGTTCGGCCATCTGAACAAATTAGCGTACCCAAGTATTTGAATGCAGATGATTTTCGGAGTTCAGTGCCATCAATGCGAATAGATCCTTCACTTGGTACTCCACACTCCATATACTCTGTCTTCCCAATATTAAGTCGTAGGCCATGGGTGTCTAGTGCAGTTTTCCAACATTGAACATGTTGTTCCAATTCTTGGCGAGACTTGCAGGCTACAATGATATCGTCAGCATAGAGCAAGGTCCAGGGATGTGGTTGCAGTAGTTCGGCTGCGATGGTGTCAAGACAGATGATGAACAGAAGCAGGGACAAAGCTGACCCCTGATGAACACCAACCAAGTTGCGGAGTTTCCTGAAGCACATCGGACATAGCTGGTGACATTCCGATAAAGAAGCTGAACCCATTGAACATATGCTTCTGGTACCCCATGCTGTCGTAGTGCATACCATATTAGATCACGAGGTACCCTGTCGAAGGCCTTTTCAAGATCCAAGAAGGCTATATAGAGTGGTTTCCGCTTTTCTAGGTGCCTTTCCATCAAAAGACGAGCGGCGTGAATAGCATCGATTGTCCCTGTACCTTTCATAAAACCACACTGGTTTGAGGCAATCTTGATTATGTCACGAAGGCGTGTATCCAAGATACGCTCAAATATCTTCATAGTGTGGCAAAGCAGGCGAATCGGTCGATAATTTGAGCAGTTGTGCACATCTCCTTTACCTTTCCATATTGGTATTGTTACACTGCTGAGCCAAGTAAGAGGAGCTTCGTTTTCATTGATGATCTTGTTGAAGAGATCTGCTAGAAACTGAGCTGCTTGTGATCCAAGCATCTTCCACACCTCCGAGGGGAGATCATCCGGTCCAGTTGCCTTTCCATTTTTCATTTTCTTCATAGCGGTCTCCACTTCGGCAACCGTAATGGCTGGTACTGGACCAAGTACAGGATCCGCAGCGGGTAGTGGCGGATGCGGAAATTCTTCGTTGCTAATATTTTCGAAGTGCTGTTTCCATCGGTTAAGGATCTCATTAGGTTTCCGTAGAGGTTGTTGATTTTCATTCTTAATGATCATAACATGTCCAACATCTTGAGTGGAACGATAGCGATTCTTCGCTAGTCTGTAGATATTATTTGCTCCTTCTGCTGTGTTGAGCTCTTCGTAAATGCTCTTGTAATGGTTTGCTTTAGCCTCTGCCACTTCCTGTTTTGCCACCGACTTCAATCTTCTATATTGCTGACGATCAAGATCCAGTCCCGATTGGAGCCAGGTCTTATACGCTAACTTCTTCATCCTGATGGCATCTTTGACATGAGAATTCCACCACCATATCTCTTTATTGATAAAACTGCGTCCAGGTTTTGATTTACCCATGATGTCAGTAGCACAAGTCGTAATATGAGTGGAGGCCTTTGCCCAGATTTCATCAACGTGTTGACCTTGTTCTGGCATAGATAAAGAACCTATAGATGTTTTCAGCTGGATGTGATGTTGTTTTAATTTCCACCATTTAATTCGTTCCGATGTAGATTTAAGACTTTTTTTGCCGAGATCAAGGCGAATCCTAAAATTGAGGAGAAGCAGATGATGTTGGGGTGCAATAATGTCTGATGGTATGACTTTTACATCAGTGACAAACTTCAGATCACTCCTTCGTACCAGCCAATAATCAATCTGCGTATGTCTTCCACCACTACTGTAGGTAATGAGGTGCGATGGTCGCTTTTTGTAAAAGGTGTTAGTCACAGCTAAGTCTAAGGCCTCAGCAAATTCCAGGATTCTGTTTCCATCCTCATTTCGCTCTCCAAAGCCTTGTCCACCTTGTACTCTCTCGAAACCATTTCTATTCCCTCCAACGTGGCCATTTAAGTCACCACCAATGAACAGGAGTTCTTCTTCAACAAACCGTAGGTAAGTTTCGAAGTTGTTCCAAAATTCATCCTTCTCATCATCCATGCACCCAGTTTGTGGAGCATAACATGAAACCACACGTAAGGTTTTCGTACCAGTGTCGATCTTAATGGACATCAATCGGTCAGAAAGACGGTTTACTTCAGAGACATGATCTCTGAACTTTGTACTCACAGCTATAGCTACGCCATTCCTGCCTGATATCTTTCCGTGGTAGAATAACTTGTATCCTTCACCAATATCCTTGGATTTTGAGCCAGACCATTTGGTTTCCTGGATGCAGGCAATATCTACTTGTCGGTTCTTCAAGGTATCTGCAAGTTCTCGGCTTCGACTCGTAAGAGTACCAGTGTTATTTGTTGCCATTCTGATTTGTTGGACTCGCTTCTTTAGCCCACCCCGTCCTTGAGTGGGGAGCCCTTGCACATTTCTCACACCATTCGGGCGATGAAGATGCGCGTCGCCTACAGCGGGGAACGCCCTAGCAGTTTCATCCATAATATGTATTCTAGCCAGTGCATTGAGATACAACAGAATTTGTTTTACCGACCGGCTTGTTGTTAAGCCTGCCATCGAACCCTCCTCCTTTCTCATCCCGGATTTGGGACCGGGCAATGGCGGAGTTGGTGAAAACCCTATCAATAGATTTATTTTCATTAAGTGGGAAGAGTCAAGGAAGACAGGATCTTGCCTAACCGTTATGTTAGAGAAATTATAAATCCAAAAAGAACTCTTGAATTTATTTAACAATGTTGGGTAGTAGTTTTTGTAACAAATATATAATTTTGATTTTGTAACAAATGGAGTCACAGACCTCCGAAAACATCTAAAGCTTGCGCCAGGCAATTAACAATTCTTTTGGTTTCAAACCTTTTATATGCTTTAAAATCTTCGTAAGATTTTGAAATGACGAAGATAAATAATAAAAGGAAAATTTAAAGATAACTGACGTAATTAAAGTTAGGCAATAAATTAAGTACAAGGTGTGTACTTTAAGAATTTCTAGGTAAATATCTTAGAAAGAGTAACAACTTAGAAAGTAACAACAACAAAAAGCAGGAGGAATAAAATAGAAGTTTCTATAACTTCTTATATTAATGCTGAATTACTTTTAATTATTATACAAATAGGGCAGGCCACTTATTGTGAAACCTGAAGAGAAAAGTCGAAAGGAAGTTTCTAGAACTCCTATGTTTAAGTAGGGATCACGAGACAAATGGGGCAAGTTTCCCTTTCGTGAAACCTAGAGATAACTCACTTGTGAGTTGAAAGAATTGTATTCCCAAATTAGAAGGAAGAAACAATATAATTTAAAGTGTGTACTAGACACGAAGTTTTACAAATATTAATTCGTGATAAATAAAGCAAAAAAAGGTAGGGCACTAATTGAGAGTGACACCTCATTGAAAAAAGACCTAAAGTAACAATTTTATTATTTTGGTTTGTTAGTAAAGGGTTTGGGAAAGATCAAATGGGATTGAGGATAAGTGTTCATGGCCGTATTTAGAGTATTCGGACGAACGCGACGCGGATGAAAGATTGAACAAGCACTGTTTTCACTATAGTCTGTTGAAATAGATGAAAAGTTCACTGTAGTAGCACAAAAAGTTTATGGCAAAGAAAGTTATAGCAATGATGGAAAATGACTAGTTACACTAGATATGCGAGAGTCAATTGCTTGAGAAAGTTGTAGAATATAGTTGAATGCGCCAGAGAAAATCCCAACGGAGGAAGAAAATTTAGACATTGATTAGTAGTTCATAAGGAAGATTCCTTAGTTTGAAAAAGTATTCCCACATGTGAGTGGAAAATACATGACAGTATAACTGGTAGATAGAGTGCAGATTATGGAAGGTTCCAGAGCAATGATGACTTGTTTAAATTGGGTAGAGAATCCCTCGGCGGAAAGCTAGATTATATAGACAGTGGGTATTTTGGAAATATCCCTCGATGTGAGATAGCATCTCAGAAAATCTTTCATGTTGGAAGTTAGACCTGATAGTTTAAGTAAGATCAAGAAGATCTCTTGAAAGCAGTTATTTTCACATAGCAACTTTCACTGTCTATAAAATCCAAATAAAAGCATTGAGCCATTAAAAGACGATGAGAATGAGGATAAAACCTAAAGTCGGTACTTATCTTTGCTTCATGGAGAAGGTGCTGATCCTTTCGACGGTTGATACTAAAATTCCAACATGGCGTAGAATTTAAAAGATTGCCTCTTAAGTTGAGGAGGCGAGCTCTAGTTGAGCTCTAACTGACTGAGTCAACTTCCGACGTACAAGTGAGACACGCTCAGCGAAGCACGGAGGGACCAGGGAAGGGAAAAGAGTGGGGGTAGGAGACAAAGGAATACATATAAGAATAGACAACATAACAGAAATAAATTTTCTCTTGATGAAATGGTCTTCAAAGAGTTGATAGTAGGCGACACTAGCGCAGCCAGGTGGGTGAAAATGTAGACGAAGTTCTCTTGAACACGGAGATGATAGCTGGCGATAGCGACGAGATCTGGTGGCTAGATTGATAAGGAAGTCCTCTTGTACAGGGAAGAATTGAGGAACTTCAGAGATACGCTGCTAGATGACGCTAGGTGGGTCATGGAAGATATATCTCTAGAACAGACTCACAGATAACATGAGAACCATAACCAACAAGGAGAAATCAGAAGATCACTGTTGGTGTTTGAGAAAAAGGAAGGAATGAACTATAGCAAAGAGAAGTAAAAGTTTACTCTATCTTACCGTGTATTCCATAGAATACACCAATGCCAGTACAATTAGGAGGCTCGCTAAACGATTCAAGGAAACAGGCTCCGTAAATAATTAAAAAGTTAACAGAAAACGTTTTGTTCTTAGAGAACAACAAGTAGTTCCGTGAGAACTATACAGCCTATTTTCATATAACCTACTTATGTTAATTGCCTCTATCAACATACAAAAATTTCAGTTTGATTGTTGTAATAGATTCATAGCTATTGAGAACCATCTAAATATTTCAGATGGTCGCCATGTTGGATTTTTGTTTATGTACTGTTACATGAAGATTATTGAGTACGTGTGGTATTCAAACTTCAATCGCATGGTTAGGACACAAGAAGAAGAACGAGATTTTAAAATTTCGCACAGCTGCCATATTTTGGTTATGAAAACAATTGAAATGAATTAGATGCCAGTGGATTACCATTTGTATAAGCATTTAACGTACAATGTTTCACTGCACTTGGATGGTTAAATACCGAGAAACGTCCATTTAAGTATTTATACTTCGCGTCGCCAACATGTTGGATTTATGCTCACCAAGTTACTGAAAGTCCTATAGGTGAGCTTATGCTTATAGCCTCTATGAACATAAAAAATCAGTTTGATTGCAGTAAAAGATTCGTAGATATTGAGAACCGTCTAAATATTTCGGATGGTCGCCATTTTGGATTTTTATATGTATAGGCCATACAGTTATGTACCATTAAAGGAACATTATTGCCTAGCTTCATTATTTAAACTTTCACTTCGATCGCATGATTACGACACAAGAAAAGAAAACTTAATTTTAAAATGTCGCACAGCCACCATTTTGAGGTTATATAAACAATTGAACTAAATTAGATGCCAGTGCATTGAAATATGTATAATTATTTACTGTACCACATTTCACTGTGCTCAGATCGTTAAAACGCGAGGAAAGTCTATTAAAATATTTCAAATTCGCTTGGTCGCCATGTTCGTTTTGTACATTACAGGTTGTTGAAAATTACATAGATAAACTTGTAGCAGTATCCTTTACCACCGGTCAAAATTTCAGGTTGATATCAGTAATAGTGTCGGAGATATAGAATGCCAGTGTTATATTTCGCACAGCCGCCATTTTGAGGTTATGTAAACAATTGAACTAAATTTGACGGTACTGCATTTCAATGTGTATGAACATTTGCTGTACCAAGTTTCATTACGATTGGATGCTTAAATCGCGAGAAAAGTCTATTTAAAGTCTCAATTTCGCTTGGCTGCCATGTTGGTTTTGTAGTCACCAGGTTTTTGAATATCTCATTGGTGAACTTCTAGTAGTGTCCTTTATCACCGTACACAATTTGAGGGTGATAGTTTCGTAGATATTGAATGCTGGTTAAATATTTCGCACAGTCGCCATGTTGGATTGGTAAGACGTAATAAAATTTGAAGAGTACGGTCGGGGTCGGCCGACATAATGCTATGACCTTACCGAGTTTCATTGATATCGCTCCAGCCGTTTAGAAGTTATTAGGGGGACACACATACACAGGAATCACACACGCACACACCGACACACGGACAAAGGGTGATCTCATAAGCCTATTTTTTCATAAATGAAAATAGGCTAAAAATTACCGGAGATTGTTGCCCATTCTTTCATCAGAAGATGTCAGGTGTGTGTTACAAGCGAGGGAGGAATTTTTCAGCATCGCTTATGAGTACTGTAAGTAAACATTATTGAACATGTTTGGTAAAAGTGTGAAAGTGCGCGCCAATCACCGGCTGAACCGGGTACGCGCGGTCACGATCTGCGCCAGTCACAACCAGCTTAGCTTGCCGTGTTTACTCGGGCGCATATATATATAATGACCCTGTACAGCACTTAAACTGGCCACGGTGGTCGAGAGCGTTAACGCACTAACTCATGCCTCACTGGCATCAGCAGGGCGTGTGTTCGAATCCCACATCGGCCATCGTTAATAATGGTATTCGTGGTTTCTCATTTTCACCACCAGGCAAATGCCGGGTCGGTTCTTTCCAACAGGCCCACTGCCGATTTCCTTCCAAAATCTCTTCCCTAACCTTTCCTTAATTCAACCGCAGTTAGCAATGACCGACCCGTCACGATCCCCAGTTGTATCTGCGGACAAAATTTGTTCAGTTCCTAGACACCGTCCTTGTGAAGGTAGAGGAATGATTATTTACATCCCCCAATGGCTCACAATTAGTGGGACGTGGGTTGGCGACCACGGGACCCCAGCTGAGTCCGGCATTGCTTCCACTTACTTGTGCCGGGCTCCTCTCCGTCTTCTTTCCTGTCGACCTTCCTTGGTCAATTCTTGTTCTCTTCCGACCCAGACGGTATTAGGTTATCCGAGGCCTAGGGAGTCTTTCACTTTCCCGCCTTAATTGGCCCTTGTCTCATCTTTCCTGATACCCTGCTTCTGTGAGGGGTCAGCCTTCTTTTTCTTTTCCTTTTACCTCCTGCCTTGTGCTCAAGGACCTTAAGGAGGCAGGGTGTATGTAGCCCCACCACTTCTGGTGCACCCTAGATAATGCTACACCCTCAGGGGCTCACGGCGGGTGAGTTTGGGAGTTGGCGACCCCGAGGGCTTCCTGAGCTGGGTCCGTTTTCCCCTTTTGTCCCTTATCTTTGGGGCGGACCCTCTCCTCTCTCCCCTCTCCTCTCCTCTCCACTCCACTCCTCTCCTCTTTTCCTTATATTTCCTTTTCTCTTTAAGATTCCCGCACTGTATTGTTACTTGGTTCACCGTGTATCTAAATTCCCTCTTAGCGATTTTTAAGGCATTTTTAATCTACGTTGCATTTTGTAAGTTTTTTCGATCTAAATTACATCTCGCGATTGTTTTCAACCTCAATTGCATTTTGTAACGATTGGCAATCTAAATTGCTTTTTGGTAAGTCTTTCAATGCAGGTAGCCGGGCCTTTTATTGAGTATTTTGAATTTCAATTGCATTTTGTAAGTATTTTCAAACAAAACCGCAATTCGCACGAATTTTGAATCTAAATTGCATTTTGTTTGGTGGGCATTTTGCACATATTTTGATTCTCAATTGCATTTTGTGGGTATTTTGAATGTACATTACATTTTGTCAAGTATTTTCAATCTAAATTGCATTTTGTAAGTATTGTCAGTCCACATGAGTCGTTTGAATCTACAGTACATTTTGTAAGCATTTTCAATTTCAATTGCATTTTGTAAGTATTTTGAATTTCAATTACACTTTGTGAATAATTTGGATTGGAACTGGGATATTTCAATCTGAATTGCATTGTGTATTTTCAATTTCAATTGCATTTTGTAAGTATTTTGAACCTCAATTGCATTTTGTACGTATTTTCGATCTCATTTGTATTTTGTAAGTATTTTGAATTTCAGTTGCATTTTGTAAGTATTTCGACGCTACATTGCATTTTGTACGTATTTTGAATCTAGCCTACGTTTTGTGGGTCTTTTTCAATCTATTCTTTTTGTGAATCTTTTCGTTCTAAATTCCCTTTTGTAAGACCATATTGTGAGTTGTTTCCATCTGAGTTTCTCTTTGTACGTATTTTCCGTCTCACATAATTTTCGTTATCACTCAGATCATTAGGGGCCGATAACCTAGATGTTAGGCCCCTTAAAACAACAATTATCATCATCATCATCATGATTCTTTACAGAGTCGGTGGGTGAAGCAATTATACTTTTTCAATTATTAAGCTACGACTCAGATATTTTAAACCAATTAGGCCTAGGTCTATCTTATACTCCGTTAGTCTATTACATTTCTATAATAATTTGTTGCATTATTCGTTGTCAGTACGTTTCACGTATATTTTACGAGCCCCTTAAAACAACAATAACTAACAAAATATGAAATCCCCTTTGAATCGTAAAAACTTCTACTTTAGCGTTCTTTTGTTTTTTTTTGGGAGCAGCGCCCATTTGTGGGTGTTATTGTTGGTTTGGTAGAGTTTTGTAGAGCTATTTTGTCTTGTAGATTTGGATCTAGTGATGCTCACTTGACGAGCGAAACATATCCGGTCGGGGACACCAAGAGCCCGCCGATGAGCCAGCTTGGTGTCCTAGGCGAAACCCCACACAAGACACGGCACACACCTAGAAGAATTGCTGAGTTTTAATGTCATCCCTTTGTTTTTGTTTTTTTGTTTTTTTAGCGTATGGCTTTTAGTGCCGGGAGTGTCCGAGGACATGTTCAGCTCGCCAGTTTTGTAGCTGCTTCAAGGCGGACACCCAATGGGTGAGCTACAAGGAGTGTTGTCTGGGGAGGAAAGTTTTGAATGTAAGGACGAGGAGTTGGAAGGTAGCGGTTGTGGCCTATTGTTAGGGACCAACCCCTTCATTTGCCTGGAAGGAAGATGGGAAACCACAGAAGACCATCTTCAAGGATGACGGCGGGGGGATTCGAACCTCCTCGCCTCCCGGATGTGAGTGACTGCCAGCAGTCATGCCGTAACGACCATGGCTAACTCACCCGGTATCCCTTTCCCTCTTCTCTACTTCATAACAACATACTAGTTATTGTACCCGGCGTTGCCCGGGAGGTGTCTTTATATGTCATAGAAAGATACATGCGAATATATTTCGCAGAGTATATTCAATTTTCCCCTAAGTGAGTTTAGAACATAGTTCTCATCGACTCTGATGTTACTCAAGTGCAATTGAACACACGGTAAACTTAGTCGGTCGAGAAGCACAGTGGAATAAAATAACGTAGCAAAGTACATAGGTAACAAGTAGTTCCGGGAAGAACTATACAGCCTATTTTCATATATCCTACTCATGTTAATTGCCTCTAACAACATACAAAATTTCAGTTTGGAAGTTGTGATAGATTCGTAGATATTGAGAACCGTCTAAATATTCCAGATGGCCGCCAGGTTGGATTATTATTTATGCACTTTTACATGAAGATTATTGTGTACGTGTGGTATTCAAACTTCAATCGCATGATTAGGACACAAGAAGTAAAAACGAGATTTTAAAATTACGCACAGCAGCCATCTTGTGATTATGCAAACAATTGAAATTAATTAGATGCCAGTGGATTAACATTTGTATAAGCATTTAACGTGCAAATTTTCACTGCACTCGGATGGTTAAACGGCGAGAAACGTCCATTTAAATATTTATACTTCGCGTCGCCGCCATGTCGGATTTGTGCTCACCAGGTTACTGAAAGTCCTATAAGTGAACTTACGTTCATAGCCTCTATGAACATAAAAAAAATCAGTTTGATTGCTGTAAAAGATTCGTAGATATTGAGAACCATCAAAATATGTCGGATGCTCGCCATTTTGGATTGTTATATGTACAGGCCATAGAGTTATGCACCATTAAAGGAAAATTATTGCGTAGCTTCATTATTCAAACTTTCACCTCGATCGCATGATAACGAAACAAGAAATAAAAATTTAATATTAAAATTTCGCACAGCCGCCATCTTGAGGTTATGTAATCAATTGAACTAAATTAGATGCCAGTGCATTACAATATGTATAATCATTTACTGTACCACATTTGACTTCGCCCAGAGAGTTAAATCACGAGAAAAACTATTAAAATGTATGAAATTCGCTTGGCCGCCATGTTCATATTGTACTTTACAAATTTTAGAAAGTTACATAGATAAACTTTTACTAGTGCCCTTCATTTCCGTACAAAATTTCAGGGTGATATCTGTAACAGTTTCGGAGATATAGAATGCCAGTGAATTATTTCGCACAGCCGCCATTTTGAGGTTATGTAAACAATTGAACTAAATTAGTCGTGAGTGTATTACAATGTGTATAAACATTCGCGCTACCAAGTTTCATTAGGTTTGGATGATTTAGTCGCGAGAAAAGTCTATTTAAAAGTCTCAATTTCGCTTGGCGCCATGTTGGTTTTGTTATCAGATATTTGAAAGTCTCATAGATGACCTTCTAGTAGCGCCCTTTATCACCATACACAATTTCAGAGCAATATCGGTAATAGTTTCGGAGATACTGAATGCTGGTGAAATATTTCGCACAGCCGCCATGTTGGAAGGGTGAGACGTAACAAAATTTGAAAGGCACGGTTGGGGTCACCCGGATCAGTGCTATCAACTTACCGAGTTTTATTGAAATCACTCCAGCCGTTTAGAAGTTATTAGGGGGGACACACACCATCACACACGCACACACAGACAGACACACGGACAGAAGGTGATCCCATAAGCCTATTTTTTTCATAAATGAAAATAGCCTAAAAAGGGATGCATATACACAATTTCTCGAAAACTCAGTCTCACAATTACTTTTCTGATAGTGTTTATTTTTTATTTAATGGGGAAATTAATATGTCTTATAGCAATGTTCGCCGGCCTCATGCTTTTGGGGTAGCGTGCCTGCCTCTCACCCGGAGGCCCCGGGTTCGATTCCCGACTCCATCAGGGATTTTAGAAACTGACGTGAGAGCTGGAACGGGTTACACTCAGCCTTGTGAGGACAATTGAGTAGCTATCTGACAGTGAGACAACGCCCCGGTCACGAAAACCAAGATTAACGGCCGAGGGGACCCGAAGCACTGACCACGCGTCACCCCAATATCTGCAGGCCAAATGGCAGGACACTGGTCGCTTGTAGGCCTAGGCCCTAATGGGCTGTTGTGCCAGTGGTTATTATTATTGTTATTATTATACTACATTTCTATTGTTGCATTATTCGTTGTCAGTACGTTTTACGAGCAGATGACCTCACTGTTCCGCCCCTTAAAATAACAATAACTAACTAATTAACTAACTAACTAACAAAAACCGAAATTCCCTTTGAATCGTAAAAACCTCTTCTACTTTTGAAGATCTTTTGAAGTTTTTGGAGAGCAGCGCCCGTTTGTAGGTGTCATTGTTTCGTAGAGTTTAGTAGGACTATTTTGTCTTGTAGATTAGGATCTAATGATGCTCGCTTGTCAAGCGAAATATGTTGTCATTCCTTTGTTTTCCCCCTCTTCTCTACTCCATAATAGGCCTATATACATTGTAATCATTTATGTGAGAAATGTTTTGTATAAATAACCTAGTTCTTGGTATATTGGCTTTCACGGCCAGTGAATTAAAACTCAGCAATTATTCATGAATTGTGCCGTGAGGAGCCAGCTTGGTGTCCTAGGCGATACCCCACAAACCTAGAAGAATTTCTGAGTTTTAATTCAGTAGCCGTGAAAGCCAATATACCATATTTTTGGAAGCCTTCATAGGGAGGTTATGGTCGCTTGAGCTTTTAGTGCTCACAGCAAAGAGGCGCAGGTGCGCTTCATAAAAAGGGAGGTAGCGCGCAGTTCGCTACTCCTGTGGGGATCAGGCGGGGACACCAAGAGCACGCTGATCAGCCAGCTTGGTGTCCTAGGCGAAACCCCACACAAGACACGGCACAACCCTAGAAGAATTGCTGAGTTTTAACGTAGCTCTTGTTTTCATTTCAGACACTAAGAAATAAATTATAACACCCCGACCATTTTCTAATCGGTCTGCACGCCGTGAGAACATGCCTTTTCGTAACTTTTAACGAGGTATATTATTGAAAATATAGGATTTATGATTTACATACGTTTCTTGGAGTTGTTGGGAGTCGTTTCACAATCTCTCTCAACTACAACTGCCGCACCTCAATAATATATTTTTACGAAAATAAAGAATTTTTATCGTGTTCTTTTCACTACGGACGCCATCTTGGACACTCGACAGACGGAAATGTGACTACGTTACCAAAATGTCGCATACAAAATTCACCATTCACCATTTCACACGTAAAGGCCGAAAATTACTGCTAGTACCACAAGCAAGGGGGTCTGGGGCGTAAGCCCCAGGTTAGGTTTGTTATTGTATGTAAAACATTAATAAGATAGAATTTATGAAGTAATTTCACATGCCACACAATCCATGGTTAAAGTACGACTGACGAGTTGGATTTGGCGCAATAGTAGCCTATATTACATTATCGACGCTCTTTTGTTTCTTTGTGTACCCGGTGCGAGATATTATCAAATGCGTGGGGTTGGCATTCCTGACTTCGTGAGAAAGATGTCTTCTAGAGACTTCATTTCAACTATGGTATATAAGTAGTGTTGCTATTTGGGATGGCTGGGTGGGTCTATGACAGCGGACGAGTCAACATCTATTAATTTATCATCTCCAGATACCATTACTACAGGTACTTTGGCTAATTTCATTACTCAATATTTTTATACACATGTTCTCACGGTGTGCAACGCTACCTTATAACTCCCCAACCATTCTAATCGGGCACACTCGTGTTGACCGATTAAAAATCATCTATTAATATCCTAATTAGGCAACACTGAAAAATGGTTTCTAATATATCAATTAATGTTGTTTGAATAATGTCAAATTGCAGCTAGTTTGAGCATCTGTTTGCTGTGTTCCAGGTTCGGCACAACGGTCATGGTGTCTGGCCTGCATGTTGGTAATCCTGCTCACGCTTACAGGAGTGGGTGTAGTTCTGCCTCTCACCGCCAGAATGCGACATGAAAGAATAAGTTCTGACCATCTAGCGGCCGTCAAGAAAATGCTGCGAGAAGTTCCTCTCATAGACGGGTCTGTATCCTAGCTATTGTATTATTAACTTTACAGTTAGACAACACCATTAAAACACTTGAGAACACCTTTCTATAAGTCTGTTTACTTGTTAGTCATTTACAACCTCACATGAGGTTTTATTAGATGATTCTATAAAAAATGTGGTGTGCTGGGCAGAAGTTAATTCATGCATCAATTTATACAGTGTACTGCGTAGCCTTATTGCAGCCAAACAGACAAGATTAAAATTGAAATTTTATATGTTTGCATAATCACATACTGACTTTGTCCTTTTTGTGCATAGTTCGATGTGGTAACGATCACATGACGTTTCACACAGCCTACATTGATAGTCTATATTTTGTTCGTAGAACTTTGTGTTCTTGCATATCAGGTGGTGAAATCCATGGACTGCCAACCTAGTGATGACGTGTCTGATTTCTAAGTTTTCCTTTGTCCACGCACGGTTTACCATGGCTCCTGTGCTGTAGAATGCCGGTTGAATTCCTTCTATTTTCCTATTCAGTGTTGCTAGCAGGTTCTGTGTTAGGTAGGAGTATGCTTGTCCTGAGATCCTCGATGAGGAAAGTTTCCTTCGCCAGCAGATATGTGTATCTTGATTGCGTCATTTTTGACACTCCTATCTTGCCTTCACTCCTTCCAGCGTGGATAGATTCTTCTATGTTAGGTGTGACCAGATGATTTCTATGTCATACGTATTGGTAAAATTTTAACTCGGAATAGCAGCATCGCCGTCTCTAGGCTGAGGGATCGAATGTTTTTTATTTCATCCATTGTCTTTATTGTTCTAGTTGCCTTTTCTGTTATGTGTTTTGTGAAGCATTTTGCTTGTAGAGTGATTCCTAAATACTTGATATCTGATACTATTTTCAGTTTTCTTTCCCTTATATGTATCTCAGCTGATGCGGGGCTCTTCCTCCGTTTCTAAAGATCATTGTGTTCGTCTTAGATATGTTAATGACCAAGTTATTCTTGGAGCACCATTTATCCACTTCGCTTATTGTTGCCTGGAGTTTTGTTATGTCTTTGGAGCCAATTACGATGTCATCTTTGTATGCGCACGAGAAGATTCCCTCTTTGCGGGTAATTCCAAGGATTTCTTCGGTTGCTAGTGTGAACAGCAGAGGGCTAAGTGGGTCGCCCTGTAGTACTCCATTTGTTTGGATGGTCGGTTCTGACATGGCAAGGTTATCTGAGACGGATATTTCGTTCCTGCTCAGCAGTGTGTTAATGAGGTTCGACCGTTTTACCCTAGTGTATCCTTGAGTTTTTCTATCACTGGTTGCCTGTTTAGTAAGTCGAAAGCTTTCGTGAAGTCTATGAAGACGGTATATTTTTTTTCTCTAGGACTTCCCGAATGTGTTTCAGTAAGAGTTCGATTGCCTGCAGGGTTGATATTCCCTTTCTGAACCTGAATTGATTTTCTGGCAGGTGATCGTCTATTTCCTCAATTAATCTTCCTGTTACTATTTTGGTGAAGATTTTAAAGGGGCAGTTTTCCAGTGTGATGCCTCGGTATTGGTTTGGGTCATTGGGGTCTCCTTTTCCTTTATACACTGAAGAAAATGGAAATTGCAACACCCAGAAAGAGTGGTGCTACATTGCTGCAATTGAACATGCAGGATGAGTGTTCGGTTGTGTTTCGATGATTACACTTTCAGGTCCCTCTGACTGCAAGTTTGGACAACAATCAATACAGGATGTGCCCACCACGAGCTGAAATACATTGATGAATTCGGCGAGGCATGGAGTCAATAAGGCACTGGATCGCTTCCTGAGGAATTGTGGCCCATGCTTGCTGCACTGCATGGGTCACCTGTTCCACAGTTGTGGGTGGCTGAGGACGGTTGGCCAGTTGTCGACCCATCATGTCCCACACATGCTCAATAGGACTGAGGTCCGGGGATCTGGCGGGCCATTCTAAGGTTGTGATGTCATGGAGAGCTTCTCTGGAGATGCGTGCAGTGTGAACCTGGGCATTGTCCTGCTGAAACATCCCATTAGCAATGTTTGCGATCATAGGGACAACCACTGGGTTGAGTACCCTATCTACGCACTGTCGAGCAGTCATGGTCCCCTCAACAAGCACTAATTGTGATTTCACATTAATGCCAAGAGCTCCCCAGACCATAATGCTTGGTGTTGGCCCTGTGTGCCTCTCGACAATAAGGTCTGGGCGGCCCCTCTCCCCGGTACGTCATCGCACACGATTCCGGCGATCACTGCGGGCAAGACAGAAGTGCGATTCATCACTAAAGACGACCCTATGCCATTCGTCGACCCACGTCGATCGTTCTCGACACCAGGCCAGCCTTCCACGTCGCTGTTGTGGGGTCAATGGAACACCTTCTGCAGGGACACGGGAACGTAAGCCAGCTGCACGGAGGCGATTACCAACTGTTTGTTGTGGAACGTGGGGTGCCACAGCTGCTCGAATTTGCGCTGCTGTTGCATGGGGTTCCATCCTGGCCATCCGAATGATGTGGCGATTCTCTCTCACAGTTGTCTGTCGCGCTGGGCCTGTGCCAGGTCTACGAGTGTGGGTACTGCGCCCCAATCTCACATTAGCCATCACCCATATCCGCTGAGATGGTGAGGATTGTAGGGACGTTGACACCCAGCTAGATACGTCAACGCATCCCTACTGGATAAATGACTAGGAAACCCTTGACGCATACGAACGCACAATAACACTACAATTAGTTACACATTTACTATCAAATCTAATTCCAAAATAACTTGGTAGTACGAGAAACTTGGATCTCGGACGTGAACGGTGAAGTTGAGACTAAGTGAGTTCTAGTAACTAACTGCTAGTGTTATCGCACGGCGATTGCGAGATGAAAAGATGATCAGTTTCTATAAAAACAAAACCGGCAAACGACATGTGCCTGGGATTTTTTCCCAAAATAAATGTATACAAGAAATATCCCTGTCATTCAAAATAAAACATGAAACTTGCAAAACAAACAATTGCTCTTGTAGATAAAATATCCACTTCCTAATCTTCGAATAAGATCGAATAGTGTAACTTGTTAGTCATCCTGTGACTGGTTACTCGTGAGCTTGATCTACGATCAGCTGTTCGACTCATAATAATAACAATCTTGAAATACCCTACGATATACAGCTATTTACAAACGTGAGCAAATCTAAAATAATAATGGAATACAGTATATAACTAACAATTATATACAATGTTGAATTACACGCGTCCAACGCGGTATTTGAATCTGGACTAGAATTGACGTGATATGTCAACCTAATGAGCTCTCCTGTTACAAACTTCACTTCTAGACAAACACTTGTTCACAAAAACGATAGCTTCTATAAGCTTCTGGTTATAAGTCAAAAATAAATGAACTATATTAACGAACAATGAAGTTAGTTAAAGTTCTGTATAGACAAATCCATTACATAAGAATAATAACGACATTAAAGATCGATACGGAACTAAACCAACTCGAAACGACGATGACGTGGCTATAGCATTAACGCTAAACTGACAAAACAATACAAATAAACACTCTTAAACGTCAGTGACTTTCTTAACATTCCGTAGTAGTAAATTGCTCTCGTGGCAATACTCAATTCGTTACCAAAACGTGAACTTAACATATTCATAGCGTCTTCTGCGCTTCCAAATACTACACAAATTCTCCTTACTCTTGCCACAATAACTCTCGTAAAATACTGCACGGAATACTTCAAAACAAACCCATCTGTCTACAAACCTGTAGCAGAATTAGTGATCCTACTATGCAACACTACTGTGTATACAGTTCATGAATCACTGCTAACCTCCTCCTTCTCTAATTTTAAAATCATCGTGCTCATTACCTTCGACAATTCATTTGTCTACAATAATATATTTCGTTTGACATTCCACGTAACTGATCATAATGCAATCTAATGATAAACCATTGCATTGCACAACATTACCACGTTTACATGAGTGTAAACTTTGAAATGGTTGTAGTCCGCTCGTCTGAAAGGTTAAAAACAATAATAATACTTTCGTTTCTCTGTTACAAAACAAGAATGAGCAAAGTCTTCATTTACCAACTTGCTTAAACATGTTACTGACTTTCCATAGACATACAAATATTCTTATCTTCGTTTCACATTGGCAATGTTATAACAAACAATTGTTGCTATTAATAGGCCTCGCCTGACTTCAATTGTCACTATAGTGATCCTTTGTTGACATAAATAGTGGTTACATAAATTATCCGTGACTTACTTATCGTCACATAATATGTATTCTTCAATTAGAATAATATTCTGTTAATGTTATTGTTTATAACATTTTAAATTTGTTATTAAATGTTTATACATGTTAAAATTGTTATTTACAGTATCATAGTGCCTCATCATAAATCGTATTGTGAGTAGTAATGTATTATAGCAATCTAAACGCATAACATGGTTTGAAAACGTATGTGTTACGATCGAAGCATTCTCCCAACATAGAACAGTTTTCGTTAAAATGAGAAGGTTAAAAAATCGCTGGATAAAACCTAACCGAAACGGTAATCTAAATTTCAAATGCTAATAAAATCACGTCTGAACGACACACGGTGACGTGCAAAAATTAACTAACAATTTCTAAATAGACATACAATAACATGAGTTGTAAGAAAGAATTTATACATTATGAATAGGTCACCCTGCTACATCCTCAAGAAACTATAACAAACTACTGAGATCTTAGAGCTGTCAATTCTGTACCTTTCTGACGGTCTGCGATAAAAATACCTCGAACGATGGCCTCGATGTTCCGCTCCGAAGTTGGCACGTGTCGGTCGCATTCCACACGTGCTCTGAGCCGGCCGCTCGCCTCGCAGCTGATCTCCCCGAGCCTGCTTGATGGGTGCCCACCTGGCCTCAGTGAACTCGTGCTCTGCGGACAGCAATCTTCTGGCTTCGCGACACTTGCAAGTCTAGATGCTCGTACCAGGAACATTGAACACTGCTTACCATCTTATTCTCTCTTCTCCCCCGCGTCAGAATAGTAGCTTTGAGAGTCCGAGGTTAACATCTCTCCAAGTTCTTTATGGACATTTGAACGTAGCGTTTGAAGTTCAGCTAACTGCATGGTGGTATCGCAGTGGTGGTGCCGTCGATCTCAGGACTCCGGAATCCACTCTGAATCTTCCCGTGTCATAGTGTAGATTATCCTCCTACCATTTTTTTAGTGAATCATTCCAATCATCTTAGAGGGTGCAGAATAAGAATAGCATGTTGAAAATGTAAAGTAATTTGCTTCTCAAATACTGCAGTTATAACGCTGGGATGTGTAGATTCGTTTCAAAACCGAAATTGCTTGCTTCTGTTGAATGTTGTAGATTATATAGCAATCTTCTTCTCTATTCGCTGTTTCATTTGCTTGCTTCTTGATATATTATGCTGCTTGTCGACACTCAATGTTAAATTTGCGGAGCGCTGCACGACAGGTCCGCTCTCCTCGACGGTATCAGAAAGAGTCTCTGCTGTGTGTCCGTGGTTCGCGCGCGTGGACAAACTAGCCTCGCAACCGATCCACATGTAGAATTATGCTAATTACTCTTCTCTGGGCCAAAATTATACAATTCTCTTCTTCATAATCAATGTAATATATTTTTCTTGACCTTTGGGAATGCTAATCTCTCTTAATAAAGCAAATAGCTTTTCCCACACAAATTATGTGCTGAATCCTCATTGGCTGCAGGTTTATTACCAAAACACTACCTGTCCTAGCCTCTTATCACAAAGTCGTGTGCAAAATTTGTTTGTGTCGACCTGGCTGACAAAAACCGGTCTTGAGAGTGCGAACTTGAAGCTTATGACAATTTTCAGCTTCCTCTGCTCAGACACTTCCATGGTTAAATTTACATTCACCTCAAAACTTATAAATCCAAATAATCCAAAATCATCCAAAATTCTCCAAAAATTATTCTAAATGTTTCCAAATTCTTCCTAAAATATTTATTTCAATGTAATAAATTTTCATTTCCAATTTCCACATAATACTCGCAAAATTGTCAGGTCGGTTCAATCCTCGACTCTGTCCATAACTTGGGCTGGGGTGAATTAGGGCTCAGTACCTTCATTTGACCACTGCTGCCATACACGTTGTACCGTAGATGCCTGTCGGCCAACACGTGCAGCGACAGTCCTTAGCGATAATCCAGCCCCACACAGCCCAATTATCCGAGCCCTCTCAAACGGCGACAGTTGTTGATAGCGTGCTCTTCTTTGTCGTTGAGGCATGTTCGACGGGGAACACTTCACTGCACAGACTACAAGTCAACTACGCTACACCAGAGTCCGTATAATGGAGTTGATTCCTCCGCGACCAATCACGTGGGGAGACCTGTAGCAACAATCCAATGGGTCTGAAACTTTGATCGTTTACATACCTACATGGCATCGTTCCATATCTTGAAAATCAACACAAACGACCAATGCCTTCATGGTGTTGCAATTTCCATTTTCTTCAGTGTATAATATCTTGACAATTGATTTTGTCCATTGATCGGGGATGGCGGCTGTCTCTATGCACTTGTTTTATAGTTTGGTCCAAATCTGGTTTAGGAGGTGTGCAGTGTCTTTAATGAATTCATTGTATATTTCGTCCGGTCCCGCTGCTTTCTTGTTTTGGGTGTTTTGGAGGGCATGTCCGAATTCCTCTGTGGTTAGAGGAGTCCAGTCTGTAGCTATTGCTGATACGACTTCTTGGGATTTCTTTCTGGCGTCTGTTGTTCCCTCTTCGTTGAGTATGTTGCTCAAATGTGATTTCCACCTGGCCATGTCTATGTAGTTTGCTTAGGCTTGTTTTATTTGGGCGAAGTGCCAACAATGGATCATTTTTTGCTTCCTCCGCTGGCAGCCAGCAGGAAGACGCATTTCTTTTCTTCTTTTCAGCGTATGTGAGTAGGAGAGTGTGGTTTACCTCGTTCTGACTCACCTGCTGCAGGATGTTTAGGGTGTCTCTTCTTAGCTTGGCCCACTCGCTATCGAACCAGGATTTTGCTCTTCTCTTGAATCAGGGGCTGGCAGCTTTTCTTAGTATTTCTGCTAGGATTTGAGTAGCTTCTTCTAGCTTTGAATTTTCTATTAGTGTTTCAAATGCGTGTTCGCAACTATCTTGGCTTCTACTTTCCCGACATCTATCTTCCTTGAGAGGTGTTGTGTTGTTTCTTCTCCCAGTCACCGTGGATATTTATTTCTAGGGGTCTGTGTTTCCTCGTTGTTGCGTGGTTTGCGTTCCAAAGTGTGGTTATACTTCCCTTTATAGGTCCTTTTGAGAGTGCGACGTCTATTGTGCTCTTGCCGTTGTGAGAGATGTATGTAGGTATCGTAGGATTATTTAATAAAATGAATCCTTCCTCGTGCAGATTTTCCATCACTAGCTTTGCTTTGTAGTTTTGTGTGCCTAGTATGCAGTTTAGGTCTCCCGCGATGATCATTGGTTTATTCTGCTTATCTACCAGCCTTTCAGTAAACCATAGTTAGGAATGTTGGATATTTCAGTACTTTCGGATGGTTAAATCGCGAGAAAGGTCTATTTAAAAGTCTCAAGTTCGCTTGGCCGCCATGTTGGTTTTGTAGTTACCATGTTTTTGAAGGTTTCTTAGGTGAACGTCTAGTAGTGCCCTTTATCACTGTACAAAATTTCAGGGTGATATCTGTAATAGTTTCGGAGGTACTGAATGCTGGTGGAATAATTCGCACATCCACCATGTTGGATTGGTGAGACACAAAAAAATTGAAGGAAACGATCGAGGTCGGCCAGAATGGGGCTTACCGAGTTTCATTGAAATCGCTCCAGCCGTTCAAAAGTTATTAGGGGACACACACACACACCTCACTCACACACACACACGCACACACACACGGACAAAAGGTGGTGATTTTCAAAATTGAAAATAGGCTAAAAATTAAAATCTGTCTGTTATTTCTGAATTTCTGCGGAAATTTGCGTTATTAACACGTTTCAGACTGTTTTATGACGGAGGCGCGCGAAAATATTTTTTGTCTGTCTGCCTGTCTGTCTGTTTTTTCTGTGGACAACTTTGTGTCCTTATAACACGAGAACGGCTGGGTGAATCAACGTAAAATTTGGTACAGATGTCCAACAGAGGCACGAAAGTAATCATTGATGTAACTCTTCTCCGTATCTCTCATAAAACGGGGCATACCCCCTTAAAATACATGCTGAAATGGGCGTAGAAAGGTGAGACAAACTCATTTTCAGACCCTCAATGTGAGAAACAAAACCACATTTTAAGGCCCTAAAACCAACCGTTTTTGAGATATTCCCAGAAAACTAATTTCATTTAATAAACTAATGAAAGAATGCAAGCCGGTAACCATGGCAACACAATCTCAGGAGTCCGTCTATTTCTGTAAGAAGCAATGCAATTACATTTATTGCATTACTTTGAAGTTTGCAAACGGCTATAAGGTAATCACGGAACCAACTTAAGCTGTAAAATTCATCAATATATATAATGCGTTTAAGGAGGTCAAGGAGTACTGTAGATTTTTTTTTTCACGCGATTTACACCTGCGGGTGTGGAACAGAGGGTCTAATATATCCCTATCCCTATGTTGTTATATTTTAATTATTATTATATTTATTATTATTTTCATTATATTAAGGCGTACAACGACGAGACAAAGCTCACTGCCAGCCCCTTGGTGGGAGAAACAAAACTCGGGGACCCTGAAGAGCCGTAAAGGGTCCCCGAAAACTACATTTTAAGGCTCTAAAACCAGCAGTCTCTGAGATATTCCCAGAATACTAATTTCATTTAATAAACTAATGAAGGAATTCAAGCCGAGAACCATAACAACAGTAGCCTATCTCAAGAGGTGACATCCATCTTTCCATCTATTTCTGCAAGAAGTAATGCCACTCCATTTATTGTATATATGTGAAAGTTTGCAAATAGCTATGAGGTTATCACGGAACCAACTAAAACTGTAAAATTCATCAATGCGCTTATGGGGGTGAAGGGGTACCCTATGTTTTTTCACACGACTTACACATGCGATATGTCGTACAGAAGGTCTATTATGTCTCCAAACAGCAACATTATTTTAAAAAAACCTGAATTGAAATAGTATTTTTTTCGGCTTTTAGGAATTTGGGCCATTGGAGGCAATTAAACAGAATTTTCATGCACCACAAGCCTTTATAATTTAATAAAGGGGTCTTCCTGTGAATTGGGACTTGACACAACGGTGAGGGTCAGTTTTTATGTGACGTATATAGCATTTCATCTACGAGGTTTTCAATTTTATTTTCAAGTCAGGTAGTACACGTTAGGTAAATTTAGTTTGAGAGCACATTTTAACTAATAACTTTTCTTTGTCGACAAACAGGTTCCAAGCCCCTAACTATTGCAATAGTAGCTCAATTGATAACGTCTGGTAATAATACCGAAGACCGTTCGAAGAATGGGTACTTTTGCTAGTATTACTAAAAATACGCTTCTTTTACCCTTTCAATATGTACACCACAACAAAAGTTAATCTGAAATATTCCGTACCATAATGTTTCGTAATTATTTTAATTCATAAAGACCTCCTAGTGAAGCGGTTAGCATTCTTGGCTGTCGCCCCGGAGGTCCGGGCTCGATTCCCAGCTCTGCCAAGGAATTCAGTTCTGGTCTGTGCGCTGTAACGGGGTATACTAAGCCTCCTGAGGCAAAACTGTGAAGAGGAAGGCTTGGCTTCCACCTCAGCCATCCCGGAAATGGTTTTTCGTGGTTTCTCACGTCTACTTCAGGCCGCGGCCGCCCCCTTTCCAATCCTCACCTCAATTAAATATACACGGACTATATCAGACACCGCAATAAAACAGATTTTCAGAAAAATTCTGCAAACACCTTAGTACACGGGGCTAAATGACCACGATGTCCAAGTCTTTAAAATGAATCAATTGTAATTATCCATGTAACTGTACCAACTTTAGTGTATTGACGAGGCTGAACAAAATCATGTTTCTTTTATCTTGTAGCCTACTGTTTTACCGTATGTCATGTAATTATCTGTTTAATTGTTGCACTGTGAATAATGTTTACATTTTCCATGCTTCTCGTACAAACAATACCAGGTTAATATTTATGAAAACAATTCGTATTATTCCAAATTTTTCATAAAGAGACGTTAATCAAAAAAGACGAACAACTTACGTTATAACGTGGCTGAATGTCTAAACCTTCAGTGCTGAAGATGATGCCATCCAGAGTTGGTTCTTCCTTGCTGCATTTTTCTTCATTATTTCCAACTTCGACGTTTTGTTCAAGTGCCTTATGCGAATAAAAGTCCTTGTTCGCACATACAAGGCAATAATATTCCTGTTGATTTTAGGGAATTTAGTCTGTATGACAGATGTTAGGGTTTCCATCACCTTGTTGGACTCTTGTCCATGGAAGGAAGCGAAAATTACTTGAAATTACGTTATTGCAATCATGTATTCTGATGTTGGAAAAGTGAGCCCTCCTTTAGAAATGATAGTAATCCAGTCGTGTTCAGCAGTTAGTTTTTCATCAATAGGACACTTTTCAGCTACATATCCTAAAGAAATGTCGATGTTTTTTTCATTTGAAGGCAATAAAACCAGCGATGTATTTTAAGGCATCGTGAGTCACATCCTCATTGCGGCATGTTGAATTGCCATGGTCAACGTTAATATCTTGAAGCAACTATCATTCACTTCCATCGCCTGAATACTCACGAAGTACATGGAATGAGGTGCCTATCACTGAGATTCACAGTTCACTTGTGAGGAACCTCTTGAATTCTTCTGTTGTTTCTTCTACTATGCAGTCAGAAGACGAACCAGGTTCACTTGCATCCTCAGCAACAGAGACACCACCGGTCAAAGGTATCTCGTTCACATTCCCTGTTAATATTAGGAGGCGCATTCGGTTCTTTACTTCGAAAGGCGTAGGGTTGTTATAGACTACATCAAGGCCGCGAAGACGAGAAAAGAAATTTTTGAGGCAGTCTTGGTGTAGACTTGAGGTCAAAATACAGGTCATACCAATGCTTTTGAGATCCAGAAAAAGACCAAGAAGAGAGTTTATTGATATTAAGAACCCTTTCTGAAATGGGAGAAAGCCCCTTATCTTCCCTAGACGCATGGCTGAACAAATGACTAGGAACCTTCTTAAGGTGTTCTCCTGGCTTATGTGCTCGAGTCCATAACCACTTCTAAAGGGAGCCTTCTCATCCTTGGGGAATCTAGAATTTAGTACATCAATGATCTGAATTTTCAAAGACATCTAGAGAAAATTGTCTCTAAAGCACATACATGTTTGGGATTTGTAATAAGAAATTCATTTAATTTCTCCTATGGGATTTTAATATTGCTCTTTAATGCCTTCATCATATCAGAACTAGAATAAGCTTCAGTTATATGGAATCCATACACATTGAAACATAATAAGCTTATAGAGAACATCCAAAAGAAATTCTTAAAACATGTATATTACAAAAGATTTGGCATTTATCCCTCTTACGAATCGTACACATTTATATTACAGTCCTTCAATGTCAGGAAACTATCTCACGGGCGAAATTGTCAGGGCCTGCTTTTCCTCTATAAAATAGTAAACAATAAAATTGACGACGCTAAAATTCGAGAGAGAATTACGTTATATGTCCCAGCTGTGAAACCTAGTAGATTCCGAAACATTTTCTTCATTCCGAGAGTTCACACAGTCAACCATAAAAATTCGCCGATTAACAGAATTTTATCCCACTATAATCAAGTTCATCATCTTGACTTAGATATTTTCAGTATGTCAGAAAACCAGTTTGCAGCGTCCTGTGATAAACTGCAAGATGTCTTGTAATATATTGTACTGTATTCAGCCCATTTCCTTCTCATACCTAGCCCTTCTTTAGCCTACTTTCGGTTTTTGCAAAAAATGAAAGTAGACTTATGAGATCACTACAGGGCGAAAAAAAGTGTGTCTGTCTGTGTGTGTGTATGTGTGTGTGTGAGTCTGTGTGTGTGTGTGTGTGTGTGTGTGTGTGTGTGTGTGTGTGTGTGAGTGTGTGTACTCTGAATGTCTGTCCCCCCCTATCAATTCGAACACGGTGAGCGCAAATTGAACGAAATTTGGTACAAAGGTAGCACTAGCAAAGGACACTTCAGTGTCATGTTTTATATCGACGCCATCTTGACGGAAACGTAATGGCGGCCACAGAAATGTTCAAAGTTTAAATCAAATTACGACTAACCTAATCATCCGATCTCTACTTTTTTTTTGCAACAACATACCTTTATGGGGGCAGCATCCTTTGACCAAACTAATAGGTCATCACCCTAATAGTTTGCGGATGGCGGCCAACTTTGTGTGAAAACCGATTGCCCCTATTAATTCGAACACGGTGAAACCGAATGGAACGAAATTTGGTACAGAGGTAGCACTAGCGAAGTGCACCTCAGTGTCATGTTTTATATCGCCGCCATCTTGACGGAAACGTAATGGCGGCCACACAAATGTTCAAAGCTTAAATCAAATTACGACTAACCTAATCATCCGATCTCTACCAAATTTTGCAACAACATACCTTTATGGAGGGAGCATCCTTTGACAAATCTAATAGGTCACCAGCCTAATAGTTTGCGGATGGCGGCCATCTTTGTGTCAAAATCGATTACCCCTATTAATTCCAACACGGTGAAACCGAATGGAATGAAATTTGGTACAGAGGTAGTACTAGCAAAGGGCACCTCAGTGTCATGTTTTATATCACCGCCATCTTGACGGAAACGTAATGGCGGCCACACAAATATTCAAAGCTTAAATCAAATTACGATTAACCTAATCATCTGATCTCTACCAAATTTTGCATCAACATACCATTATGTAGGGAGCATCCTTTGACCAAACTAATAGGTCATTAGCCTAATATTTCGCGGATGGCGGCCATCTTTGTGTGAAAATTGATTCCCCCTATTAATTCGAACACGGTGAAACCGAATGGAACGAAATTTGGTACGGAGGTAGCACTAGAAAAGGCCACCTTAGTGTCATGTTTTATATCACCGCCATCTTGACGGAAACGTAATCGCGGCCACCCAAATATTAAAGGCTAAAATGTAATTACGACCAATCTAATAATCTAGTCTCTACCAAATTTTGCAACAAAAAATCTTTATGTGGGAAGCATATTCTGACCAAACTGCTAGATCATCTGCCCAGTAGTTTGCAGATGGTGGCTAAGTATGTGTGCAAATCGATTCCCCCTATCAATTCAAACACGGTGAAACCGAATTGAACGAAATTTGGTACAGAGGTAGCACTAGCAAAAGGCATCTCAGTGTCATGTTTTATATCGCCACCGTCTTGACGGAAACGGAATGACGGCCACCCAAATGTTAAAAGCTTAAATCAAATTTCGACCATCCTAATAATTTGATCTCTACCGGATTTTGCAACAACATGCCTTTTTGTGGAAAGCATCTTATGACTGACTGCAAGGTCATCAGCCCAATAGTTTGCAAATAGCGGCCATGTATGTGTGCAAATCCATTCCCCAGATCAATTCAAACACGGTGAAACCGAATTGAATGATTTTTTTTACAGAGGTAGCACTAGCAAAGGGCACCTCATATTCATGTTTAATATCCCTATAGCACGTTGTATTTCTACAAGCTACTACAACCAACATTCAATTATACTCCTTGAAAAGGACAAAGAGTTATAACAATACCCATGCATTTACGAGAAAGTAGGCTATATGTTCTTTACTGAACATCTTGTTTTTTCTTATTATTATTTATAACGTGTATCTCTATCTATATCTTCTCTTTATGTATCTTTTGTATTTCTATTTACAGGGTTATTCAAAATGATTGTCGGGTTACAAAAATTCATAACACACAGTGCAATTGACGTAGGAAGATGAATCGTGTTTTATTGTGTACTGTAACTCAAAACGTTTTTTTTTTCTTACATGCATTACAAATGCTCGATATGTGCGCCTATGGTCACCCTACACACATCAACTCGAAAGTCCATCTCTTCCCACACACGCCCCAACATGTCAATGGTGATGGTGGCGAAGGCGGCTCGGATACGCTGCTTCAGTTGCAGAATATTCGCTGGTCGAGGAGGAACAAATACCTGATCTTTGACATACCCCCACAGGAAGAAGTCACACGGTGACCTTGGTGGCCAGCGTAAGAGCATCTGATCCTGTTCCGTTCCATCGTCTAGGAAGTTCTTGATTTAAAAATGCTCAACTTCCCCGTGGAAATGAGGAATTGTAACGTTTACTGAGACCACATAGGCCGTGATTCGTTTATATAAAAACGATTAGTGTTCTTTGGAGGTGGCGTTGGTGCGCTTGAGTGGATGAAACTTGAACTAATTAACGAGAGTGTCAACTCTGACGATAGCAGAGAGGAGTTTAGACAATGAGAGTTAAGCTACTTTGATAAAAAAAAAGTGTTATAGGTTATTAGCGCTGATAAAAGAAAGCTATTGATGTAATACATTATTATGAAAGATAAACGTTAAGGAAGTTATAGATTGAATCATTCTGTCTTCTTTACTGCATTGTAATGGTTATATGACGATAGTTTCTAAAATACATTGTTCTAAGAAGGCAAACCAGAATAAAATGAGTATTTGAATGGTGGTATGAAACTGGAAATTGTATCTTGTTGTGACGGCATTATTGATACAATTTAATTATACATCCCTTAAGTCCATAAAATAGTAAGTAGCATTCCAATGATTTATAGTTATGTTGCAGTATATAATTAAGCTGCCTTGTTTACTGAAGTGTCTTGGTTGGTGTCGGAGACATACCACACCTTGAGATGAATGAGTTCTTGTGTCAGTATTAAGATTATATTCATTCGTAGTATTCTATGAATTGGCGCCCTCCCGGAAACTTATATCACACGATATAGAAACAATTACAAATGACACCTCAACGTCGGGCACGAGAACCAGGACACATCAGTGTAGGGGTAGGAATGCTTATATATTGTGCGAGTGATTTTGGGGCATGTGTTTAGAGGTGTAATCAGTATGTCGGAGAAAGATATGAAGCTAAGAAGTGGTATTGATAGTGAAGAGAGCGTAGATGATAATACTATGATGTCAGAGAGTAACCCGAATACTAGTAAAGAGAAAGAAATTTCGGAAGATTCATTAGCTGCGATCATGAGAATACTGAGTGAAAGATTTGATGATAGTAAGAAAGATAGTCAGGAGATGCGAGAGGAAATAAGTAGGCAAAGTCAGGAGATGCGAGAGGAAATAAGTAGGCAAAGTCAGGAGATGCGAGAGGAAATAAGTAGGCAAAATCAGGAGATGAAAGAGGAAATAAGTAGGCAAAATCAGAAGATGAGAGAGACGATAGATAAAAATAATAAGGAAATTCATCAAAGGTTAGACAATGTGGTCAAGTAAAATGAGGAATTAAATAGGAAGTATGGGACTCTGCAGGAGAGTATTCAGGGGGTGAAACAGGAGATCAAATGTGAAATTAAGAATATGTTAGAAGAAGAGGCTAAAAGTATTATAAAGGAAGAAAAGGCAGTAGGTGAAAGTAGTTTGGAGTTAAAGGAGAAGGTAGATGAAAGTAGCATAGAGTTAGAGGCAATTGTGAGTGAGAATAGAGTAGATGAGAGGAAGAATTTGTTAGAGGAGACGTTATGCGAAAGTAGCATAGAGTTAGAGGAAATTGTAGAGGAGAATAGAGTAGATGAGCGGAAGATAGTTGAGCTTGAAGTAAAATTACGATATAAGATAAGGCGATGTTGTAGAGGCATATATTGGAGAGGACGTAGTAGGCGTCAAAGAGGAATCGGACTTGAAGGTAGACGCCGCGGTTGTATAGGTCGAAATCGCTTAGGTTATAGAGGTAGACGTGGGATAGGCCATAATAGGCAAAGAAGAAAGAAAAGTTGTGGAGGTAGACGTAGAGGTCGCCGCCGACACAGCAGAGGAGGGCGCTTTAATAGAAATAGAAATAGAGGGGATGGATATTGTAGGCGTGATAATGATGAAAATGGTAATGGGGATACGTCTCATTTTAGAATAAATGATACAGATAGGTCTAGAAGAGCAGTAGGAGTTCGCTATATTAGAGGATGGACAAGACATACAGCCCAATGCTATAATGAATCTAATGATGATGATGATGATGATGAAGATGATAATGAGACTGAATGTATTGACAATTTTGATAAAGTTGATGTCAAGAAAAGAGTTAAGTTGGAAGTTAAAGCTGAGAAGAAAATCCACAGAGACACTGAATTAAGAGAACAAGAAGAAATGGAAGATTATTACTTAGATTTGGTTATAGGAAGTTGTCAAGATCATTTTTTATCTGGACGTAAAATTAATGTGTTGGGGGTGCGTGCCGCTATTTGTTGTTCTAGTTATGAATTGGGTACTGGAGGCATATACAGTAAATGTCTATTTTCTTAATTTTTGATACAGTTGCACAATGTATATGTATTCGTTTGTATGCTGTAATATATATGTTTTTCATTGTGTGTGTTACCTAGTATCTTTCTAATTTTGAGTTATGCTGTGGATATTTTTCGTTATCTTCTATTTAACCTTTTGTCCATTCATTTTATTGCTGCTCTGGTTTTTTTACTTGATTTTGTGTAGTTATTCTGAACAATTAAAATATAATTTCCAAGTTTTCTAAGTCATCGAATTAATGTTGGAACATTGTACAGAATACTTCAAGGAATGTCCTACACTGCATTCTAAAGTGGACAGATGTGACAAGCTTTTGATGGTGGAGCAATATTTACAATCAGCTATAAGTAATTGGGAATTGTATCGTGTGATCTACAGCAACGAACCATGGATCGCCTAAAAATGGATGCTGAACCAATATCAGAGGATATAGTACCAAAATATATATATATTCACTACAAAAATGAACGGCCGACCTATAACCAGTTTTGCAATAGCCTTCTCAGTGTGTACTAGGCTTAGGAAAATGTGGTAGTTACGACTAAGCCACCTTGTGCTAGCGGCAGTGGAGGTGGAGATGGTGATTTGGTATCTTGATATCCAATTGTGAATGTTATTCTTCAAGAACATTTCAAGCTAATCAGGGAGAGCTTGAGGTATGGAGAGGAGACTACAGAATTGGTTGAAGAGGCGGATAACGGTTGGAAGATGGTGTGTTGTGCAGCTTGATTTGGACAATATAATAGTATAATCACATGAAGAAGAGGGAAGTCCAGATCTCCTTGTCTCACGCTCTTATGTATTTTTTTTTGTGTTGCATGTGTATCAGAAAGCCCTTCAATATGGCATAGTTGTCAGGCTTTCTGGGGGCGATTGTAACGTTTACTGAGACCACATAGGCCGTGATTCGTTTATATAACAAGTAGTTCCGTGAAGAACTATACAGCCTATTTTCATATATCCTACTTATGTTAATTGCCACTATCAACATACACAATTTCTGTTTGATTGCTGTAATAGATTCGTAGATATTAAGAACCGACTAAATATTTCGGATGGTCGCCATGTTGGATTTTATATATGTAGGTCCGAGAATTATGTACTGTTACATGCAGATTATTGTGAACGTGTAGTATTCAAACTTCAATCGCATAATTAGGACACAAGAAAAAACAAGGAGTTTTTAAAATTTTTCACAGCTGCCATATTGAGGTTATGGAAACAATTGAAATAAATTAGATGCCAGTAGATTAACATTCGCATAAGGATTTACTGTACCAAGTTTCACTGCACTCGGATGGTTAAATTGCGAGAAACGTCCATGTGAATATTTATAATTCGCGTCACCGCCATGTTGGATTTGTGATCACCAGGTTATTTAAAGTCCTATAGGTGAACATAAGTTCACAGCCCCTATGAACATTGAAAAATGCAGTTTGATTGCTAAAATAGATTCGTAGATACAGTATCGTCTAAATATTTCGGATGGTCGCCATGTTGGATTGTTAAATGTATAGGCCATAGAGTCATGTACCATTAAAGGAAAATTATTGCGTAGGTTCATTATTCAAACTTTCACTTCGATCGCATGACTACATCACAAGAAATAAAAAACTTAATTTTAAAATTCGCACTGCCGCCATCTTGAGATTATGTAAACAATTGAACTAAATTAGATACCAGTGGATTACAATGTGTATAAATATTTCCTGTACCAGGTTTCAGTGCGCTTCGAACATTAAATCGCGAGAAAGGTCTATTTAAAATTTTCAAATTCGCTTGGCCGCCATGTTCGTTTTGTAGTTAATCGGTTTTTGAAAGTCTTATAGATAGACTTCCAGTAGTGCCCTTTATCTCCGTACAAAATTTTAGAGAGATACCGCTAATAGTTTCAGAGATAAAAAATGCCGGTGAAATATTTCGCACATCCACCATCTTGTGATTATGTAAACAATTGAACGAAGTTAGATGTCGGTGCATTACAATGTATATAAACATATACTGTACCAAGTTTCATTGCGTTTGGTTGGTCAAATCACGAGAAACGTCTATTTAAAAGTCGCAAATTCGCTTGGCCCCCATGTTGGTTTTGTAGTTACCAGGTTTTCAAAGGTCACATAAGTGAACTTATAGTAGTTCCCTCTATCACCATAGAAAATGTCAGGGTAATATCGTTAATAGTTTTGGAGATATTGAATGCTGGTGAAATATTTCGCACAGCCGCCATGTTGGATTGGTGAGTCGTAACAAAATTTGAAGGGCACGGTCGAGGTTACCGGGAATAGTGCTATGAACTTTCCGAGTTTCATTGAAATCGCTCCTGCCGTTTAGACTTTATTAAGGGGGGACACACACACGAATCACACACACACGCACACACACACGGACAAAAGGTGATCTCATAAGCCTATTTTTTTCAAAATTGAAAATAGGCTAAAAATGATTAGTGTTCTTTGGAGGTGGCGTTGGTGCGCTTGAGTGGATGAAACTTGAACTAATTAACGAGAGTGTCAACTCTGACGATAGCAGAGAGGAGTTTAGACAATGAGAGTTAAGATACTTTGATAAAAAAAAGTGTTATAGGTTATTAGCGCTGATAAAAGAAAGCTATTGATGTAATTCATTATTATGAAAGATAAACGTTAAGGAAGTTATAGATTGAATCATTCTGTCTTCTTTGCTGCATCGTAATGGTTATATGACGATAGTTTCTAAAATACATTGTTCTAAGAAGGGAAACCAGAATAAAATGAGTATTTGAATGGTGGTATGAAAATGGAAATTGTATCTTGTTGTGACGACATTATTGATACAATTTAATTATACATCCCTAAGTCCATAAAATAGTAAGTAGCATTCCAATGATTTATAGTTATGTTGCAGTATATAATTAAGCAAAAGCAAGCTGGTAGTTTAACGTGACCGTTAATCTCGAGATCATGAGCCACGGGACCTCCTTTTTACGTGGAATCCGAACCACAGGACATGGCATTTCACTTCGAAAATCTCACATGCATTGACCGGGAATCGAACCCGGACCGCCTTGGTGAGAGGCATACAGCTAGACCACTGAGCCACCACGCCCCTTATATAAATAAGCTGCCTTGTTTACTGAAGTGTCTTGGTTGGTGTCGGAGACATACCACACCTTGAGATGAATGAGTTCTTGTTTCAGTATTAAGATTATATTCATTCGTAGTATTCTATGAATTGGCGCCCTCCCGGAAACTTATATTACACGATAAGAGACAATTACAACCCTACACACATCAACTCGAAAGTCCATCTCTTCTCACACACGCCCCAACATGTCAATGGTGATGGTGTAGAAGGCGGCTCAGATACGCTGCTTCAGTTGCAAAATATTCGCTGGTAGAGGAGGAACAAATACCTGATCTTTGACATACCTCACAGGAAGAAGTCACACGGTGACCTAGGTGGCCAGCGTAAGAGCATCTGATCCTGTTCCGTTCCATCGTCTAGGAAGTTCTTGATTCAAAAATGCTCTAACTTCCCCGTGGAAATGAGGCGGTGCACCATCCTGTTGCAGCACGTAATCGTCCTTGTCGTCACTCAACTGTGGTAACAGCCATTCAGTTAGCATGTCCAGGTAAATCAGCCCTGTCTCCTTACCGCTGACTGCCATATGGTCATATACTGCTGTTACTGCCATCAATAACAAGGGTATGTTGTCCACTGTTTCTACAAAAAAATCACGAAACCCCGACAATCATTTTGAATAACCCTGTATACAGGGTGTAACTTAATTATACCGACAAAAAATCAGGGACACTCTGCGTGTTATGTAAAAGACGATGCCGCAATCGGATTGGCGGAGAAAATTTTTCCCTCCGAGAAAATGAGGTTACTTTTTTACTTCCGGGCGCGCGATTCAAATCTACGAACTCGTCGTATTTGCTGACCCAAGCAGCAAGCCGCTGGCCACCGCTGTGCTTCAAGCGGGGGAACGGAGTGTGATAGCAGGAGACAGAGATTTGCTGGCGGGCATGCGGCAAGCCGAGGCGATCGAGAAAACTTGCGCATGCCCGCCAGCATATCTCTGTCAGGTTCTATCACACTCCCTTCCCTTGCTTGAAGCACAGCGGTGGCCAGCGGCTTGCTCTCTAGCTCAGGAAATACGGCGAGTTCGTAGATTTGAATCGCGCGCCCGGCAGTAACAAAGTAACCCCATTTTCTCGGAGGGAAAATTTTCTCCGCCAATCCGATTGCGGCATCGTTTCTTACATAACACGCAGAGCGTCCCTGATTATTTTGTCGGTTTATTTATTTGTTTATTTATCGTATGGCTTTTAGTGCCGGGAGTGTCCGAGAACATGTTCGGCTCGCCTGAGTCTGTAGCTGCTTCCAGCGGATACCCTAAAGGGTGAGCTACAAGTTCCGTTCAATTTCAAGTAGTTCCAACTTTCGCCTCCAGATATCAATGATACCTAGTGGTGAACGTTGGAACTTTGATAGAGCGTTCTGACGAAATCTAACCTAACAAATTTTGCTTTAACAAGTTTAGTCTGTGAAAGGATCTTTTACATGCCATAAATCTATGACATGGGACCGCCGGCTTTACTTCCCCTCCGAAGGAAGGCATACTGAAGGATTTTTAACGCTCTTAAAAAATCCGACGACTTCGGCCGGGTTTGAACCCCCTATCTTGGGCATAGCAGTTCAGCATGCTACCGACTACGCCACCGAAGCCGCGTGGCTTATACCGATAATTTTGTCGGTATAATTAAGATACACCCTGTATATTGTTGTATATTATCTAATTCTAGTAGTGAACAATGTAATTGGGGCTTCCTGTAATGTTCACAACATAAATAAATAAATAAATAAATCGTTAATTAATTCAATAATAATTCCTTCATGAACTTGGTTTAGAATATACTTCAGAGCTTGGGCAGTGCGGTGGGAAAAGAGCTGTGCAGGCATTCTTATATTTTGGCGAGCACGTCCACGAACAGTCGGGTGGACTTGAGAAATATGGAGTGTGATAAGGGTTGCCAGACGTTCCGTTTCAGTCGGAACAATTCGGTTTTCTCTCGTTTTGTTCCGCGTTCCATTTTAATCTCTAACGGAACGCCAAATATTCTGTTTTGTTTGGTTAATTTGATAATATATTCAATTTCGCACCAATTTTCAAATATCCGGCTTCAGAATTGATTGTAACATCTAGCTTGTTTTCCGGTAAAACAGGCGCAAGTTTGAAAGAGAAAATGATGTATATGTCTGTGTCAGACAGATGGGTACATGTTATAGATGTTAATACTCTGCATTTTCCCCTCCAATGCTCTTACGAAGAGAGTTTTTTCTGTCATCAATATCAAATAATAATAATAATAATAATAATAATAATAATAATAATAATAATAATAATAATAATAATAATAAAGGAAACTAAGGGAATAACCCTTGGCAGACTACTCAAAGATAGAATTCATGTACATTGTTTGGCCTTTGCTGATGACATAGCAATCCTTTCTAATAACAGGCAAGAAGCAATTCATTCCATTGAGAAATTACATGAAATTGCCATCAAAACGGGACTTCAAATTTCTTATGAGAAAACTCAGTACATGGAAGGAGCCTCACGATACTTAGACGGACAACCTATGAGAACTAAATTCGGCAAAATCTTTCAAGTGAACGAATTCAAATATCTGGGAGAAATTATTCAGCCCTCTGGTTTAAACCGTGAAGCAAATAAAGAGAGAATTTCCAAATTACAGAAAGCTTACAGAATCACTTGGAATAGGTATAACAAAAAATCAATATCTCGGAAAGCAAAACTTAGACATTATAATACAGTAATCAAACCGTAGGTGTTATATGCCTCAGAAACCTTAATCATTGGTGGCAAATCTTTAACCAAAGAGATTGAAAAACAAGAAAGGAAAATTTTACGAAAAATTTTTGGCCCAGTTTTTATAGAGGGAATCTGGAGGAAAAAGTCATCCCAGGAAATATATCGCCAATGTGAAAAAATGTCTCATACTTTTCGGAAAAGACGATTGAAATTTTACGGGCACATTATCAGAATGAACAATGGCAGATTGACTAAAAGAATTCTCAACTTGGCCCTCTCACTAAAAACCAAGAACAGCTGGCTACGTGATATTGAAACAGATCTCCAGGAAATCAACATTTCAAACAATATTATACAGGACAGATGCAAATTCAGAACCCTAATCGACAATCACCAATTTGAAGACAAACCCAACACCAGGGCCACCATAACTTGGACAGAAGACCGAAGAAAGGCGCTCAGCGAGAGGATGAAGAGATTTTGGAAGGAAAAGAAGGGCAACACATCAGCTAAACAGGTTCAACCGTGCTCCTGAGTCGGGCATAACGATGCAAGAATAATAATAATAATAATAATAATAATAATAATAATAATAATAATATTATATGGCCTCGGGTGCCGGGTGCAAGCTTTGTTATTTGACACCCAGAGGGTAGCTTGCATGTCGAATTTCGTTGTTCCTTGACTATGAAAGTCAAGGAGGTTAGATGTTAGATATCTAAGCTCCTTGAACACTATAGCGCTTTCTAGTAGAGAAATGAGGAACTTAGTGTTGACGGAAACTCCCGAGATTAATTTCGCCATTATGAACTCGGCCTACTGAATTCAAATGGGTTCTTTGACATGCCAACATCGTATGACATGCGTATCGTTTTTTTGCCGACTTTCAAAAATCACTTACCACGGTCAGGGGCGAACCTGCAATCTAGGGGTTAGTAGACCGACACGATATCCACTCACCCACCGTGGCAAGCTTCAATATCAAATGGAGAGATGATAGAAACAGAAGCTCCATTAGTGTGATGAAACAAGAATTGTTCACATATTACAATTATGACGGAAATTGTAGTGAAATTTATCAGAAGATACTTACAAATAAAACATCCTTGCAACGGTGGGTGAGTGGATAGCGGATTGACTTTCGTAGTGATACAAGGAACAACGAAATTTGACATGCAAGCTGCCCTCTGGGTGCCAAATTACAAAGCTTGCATCCGGCATCCGAGGCCATACATTATTATTATTATTATTATTATTAACGGGTCGTTCAAATGAAAAGAATTTGTAAATTGCTGGTGTCATAGGCATATATGATGTGTCAGCAATATCTAGTTTTAATTTTGAGTATTTGATTAGGTAATGCTTATAACACATGTGAGTATTATTTATTACAACACATTGCAACCTTGATTTTTAGCCTATTTTCAATTTTGAAAAAAGAGGCTTATGAGATCACCTTTTGTCCGTGTGTGTGTGCGTGTGTGTGTGTGATTCGTGTGTGTGTCCTCCCCTAATAAAATCTAAATTGTTGGAGAGATTTCAATGAAACTCGGTAAATTCATAGCTCTATTCCAGGCGACCCCGACCGTGCCCTTCAAATTTTGTTACGTCTCACCAATCCAACATGGCGGCTGTGCGAAATATTTCACCAGCATTCAATATCTCCGAAACTATTACCGATATCACCCTGGAATTTTGTATGGTGATAAAGGGAACTACTAGAAATTCACTTATGTGACCTTTGAAGACCTGGTAACTACAAAACCAACATGGCGGCCAAGCGAATTTGCGACTTTTAAATGGACGTTTCTCGCGATTTAACCAACCAAACGCAATGAAACTAGGCACAGTATATGTTTATATACATTGTAATGCGCCGACATCTAACTTCGTTCAATTGTTTTCATAACCTCAAAATGACGGCTGTGCGAAATATTTCACAGGCATTCAATATCTCCGAAACTATTTATGATATCAACCTGAAATTTTATACGGTGATAAAGAGCACTACTACAGGTTTACCTATGTAACTTTCAAAATTCTGTTAACTACGAAACGAACATGGCGGCCAAGCGAATTGAAACATTCTAATACATTTTTCTCGTGATTTAATCATATGAGTGCATTGAAATGTGGTACAGTAAATGATTATACATATTGTCATTCACTGGCATCTAATTTAGTTCAATAGTTTACATAAACTGAAGATGGCGGCTGCGCGAAATTTTATAATTAAGTTTTTATTCTTGTGTCGTAATCATGCGATCGAAGTGAAAGTTTGAATAATGAAGCTACGCAATAATTTTCCTTTAATGGTACATAACTCTATGGCCTATACATATAACAATCCAAAATGGCGAGCATTCGAAATATTTTGACGGTTCTCAATATCTAAGAATCTTTTCCAGCAATCAAACTGATTTTTCTAATGTTCATAGAGGCTATGAACATAAGTTCACCTATATGACTTTCAGTAACCTGGTGAGCACAAATCCAACATGGCGTTGACGCGAACAATAAATATTTAAATGGACGTTTCTCGCGATTTAACCATCTGAGTGCAGTGAATTTTTGCACGTTAATGCTTATACAAATGTTAATCCACTGGTATCTAATTTATTTCAATTGTTTTCATAACCACAAGATGGCAGCTGTGCGAAATTTTAAAATCTCGTTTTTACTTCTTGTGTCCTAAAAATGCGATTGAAGTCTGAAAACCACACGTACACAATAATCTTCATGTAATAGTGCATAAATAAAAATCCAACCTGGCTACCATCTGCAATATTTAGTCGGTTCTCAGTATCTACGAATCTAATATAGCAAACAAACTGAAATTTTGTATGTTGATAGAGGCAATTAATATGAGTGGGATATATGAAAATAGGCTGTATAGTTCTTCACGGAACTACTTGTTTAAAATATTTTGGGATGTGTGTTCCGTTTTTCCATTCTTGAAATCTGGCAACCCTAAGTGTGATTGTTAGATCACCTCTCTGATATTCCAGGAGATCTTCTATCAATTTTTTCGTGACAGTTGTTCCGTCGGGTAGAGTAATTCCTTTATCTAAGAAGTGATTTCGGAGCAGTTTTAACAAGTGAGGGACGTCACAGAAAACGCACACTTTCCTATTACTGTCTACAGGGTCGTAGAAATACGTCTTGCTAGAGGATATCCCTAGTTATTTCCACACCTTCGCATTTTTACCCCCCATATCACAAGTGACAGCCACAAAACGTACTCCAGCTCCTTCTACCTCCCGGATTATAGATTGTAACAGTGTGCTCGTCATCGTACACAGGTTGTTTCCATGGCGAAAATAAGCTGTGAATCATCGCCACCTGAACGTTCTTATGAGGCCCAAGTATCACATCCTCGGATGAATCTTAATTCTTGCGACCGTCGATGTTCATTTCATCGTAACTTAAAACAGTCAGTGCTTCGAAAAGTTTGAAAGTTTCCGACCTAGCTTTAATTAAACTAAATGCAGCTTCGGTGGCGTAGTCGGTAGCATGCTGAACTGCTGTGCCCAAGATAGCGGGTTCAAACCCGGATGAAGTCGTCGGATTTTTAAGAGCATTAAAAATCCTTCAGTATGCCTTCCTTCGGAGGGGAAGTAAAGCCGGCGGTCCCATGTCATAGATTTATGGCATGTAAAAGATCCCTTCACAGACTAAGCTTGTGTAAAGCAAATATTGTTAGGTTAGATTTCGTCAGAAGGCTCTATCAAAGTTCCAACGTTCACCACTAGGTATCACTGATACTTGGTGGCGAAAGTTGGAACTACTTGAAATTGAACGGAACTTGTAGCTCACCCTTTAGGGTGTCCGCTGGAAGCAGCTACAGACTCAGGCGAGCCGAACATGTCCTCGGACACTCCCGGCATAAAAGCCATACGATAAATAAATAAATAAATAAATAAATAAATAAATAAATAAATAAATAAATAAATTAATTAATTAAACTAAGCACTTCGGTTAAAATGCCCGGTCTACACTTGAACTGTCTTGCCCATTTTTGAGAGTTGAGAGTCAAGGCAAGGTGTACTTCCTTTTCCTCAAGTTCGCATACGCCTTGGGAGAGAGAGCTCTTAAAGTGAGGGCATTCGAGATGTCTCTAGGACCCCATCTAACACGTATTTTCATTCTCAGTGAACAGCAAATTTGTCCAAATGTAAAGCATTGTAACAACATATATTTTACTTCTTACGTCTTTGTCTATCACTTGCTTTATACTGCAATGCGATCTTCTGTAGGATGCCACATATCCTTAAGGTTTAACTTTCTTGAAAGCAGCATTCTTCTGCACGAGGATAGAATTCGTTTTCCTCTTTAAGAACTCGATTTCTTTCCGTAATTCTTTAATTTCTTGCTCCTTCATTAATATGACAGGGTCAGTGATAAGTCTGTGTTAGTTTCCTTGTCGAGTTTTCTTTTCTTTGGGGATGACGAATACAATGCTGTTAGAACCCTCTGCCGCTCTAACCTTGTGCCACAGCAGAGTTCCCGGTCTGTTACAACCTGTAGAGAGAAAAAACTTTAGAACAACTCTTCATGCAAGGTATATACGCATGATTTCACAACTTAATTAATAATGCTCTCATTTAAAGGTGATTTTCTTTAATGCGCTAACGCTACTCAAATCTGAAAGTTCATTACAACAGACCATCACCTAATATACTGTATTTCCCCACCTCTAGAGAACAATAGGGTAAAGGAATGTCAAGACCCTACTCCTACTGCACAAACGTGAAGTTGCACTACCACTGTAACTTCAATTTGTAGATAAATTATAAAAATTAATGCCATTTTAAAACTCTCATACATGCCCAACGATGTTGGCCCAATGCAAATGTATAATCTAGAATGAATGAACATTGCAACTGTAAAGAACATCAATAATAAATTATATCTTACCTTATCTCCTATATTGCTGGCCCCTGCTACAGAACATTCAATTTATCTCCATGCCTGTTGTTTTTTTAGTTTTAGGTAGATTTCATTAGAAAGCTAACTATTGCAATGGGCACCATGTTTCGACTTGCGGAAAATTTCGACATATCTTCGCGTTTCACATCCCCCAGACCCCAAAACCACCGTCAGTTCAAAAGTTTATATAAAATTTATGTATATATATATATATATATATATGTGTTTGTGTGTGTATATATATATATATGTATGTCAGTTTCTTGTGGACACGATAACTGCCGTAATTTTGTACCAATCACTTTGAATTTTTTTGCCGAAAATGTATACCTATAAAATCTCGGTCAAGTTCGTTACTGGGCTAAATCGGTCGAAGGGGTGAAAATGGTTTTTTTTTTTTTCAAAAAAGTGAAATATTGCTATAACTCTCTTAATATGTGAAATATCGAATCCGTTCAAAGTTCATACTATGTGTCGGATAAAGCCCAAAAATTTATGTTTGAAGAGTTTTTCATAGCACCAATCATTGACCAAAGGAGTGGGAAAAAGTGGGTTTATCGGGAAACATTAATCATATCTCTCTTAATAGGCACAATATCAAAACCGTACGAAATGGACAATATTCCCCTAATAATTACCTAAAACTTTTGTCTGAAATAATTTTTGATATGACCCACCATTACGCCAAAGAATGAGAAAAATGATTTCGGAATTATAAGAAAATGCCAAGAGCTATCAGAGGTTGCCATGGCAACACTACTAAATTGATGAGGGATGAGCCATCATGACAACGCACTTGCACGAGAGCAGATTTCCATCTGACTAAGTGTGAAGCGGCTTCGGTGACGTAACTGGTAGCATGCTGAACTTCTATGCCCAAGGTCGCGGGTTCAAAGCCGGCCGATGTCGTCGGATTTTCTAAGAGCCATGGTCGCCATATTGGATTGTTATATGTATAGGCCATAGAGCCATGTACCATTAAAGGAAAATTATTGCGTAGGTTCATTATTTAAACTTTCACTTCGATCGCATGATTACGACACAAGAAATACAAACTTAATGTTCAAATTCGCACAGCCGCCATCTTGAAGTTATGTAAACAATTGAACTAAATTAGATACCTTTGCATTACAATGTGTATAGGCATTTGCTTTACCAAGTTTCACTGCGTTTGGGTTATTAAATCGCGAGAAAAGTCTATTTTAAACTTTCAAATTCGCTTGGCTGCCATGCTCATTTTGTAGTTAACCGGTTTTTCAAAGTCTCATGGATGAACTTCTAGCAGTACTCTTTATCACCGTACTGAATTCCAGGGTGATATCGGGAATAGTTTCGGAGATATTGAATGCTGGTGATATATTTCGCACAACCGCCATGTTGGAATGGTGAGACGTAACAAAATTTGAAGGGCACGGTTGAGGTCGTCCGGAATAGTGCTATGTACTTACCGAGTTTCATTGAAATCGCTCGTGCCGTTTAGATTTTATTAGGGAACACACACAAACACACCTCACACACACACGCACACACACACGCACAAAAGGTGATCTCATAAGCCTATTTTTTAGCCTATTTTCAATTTTGAAAAAATAGGCTTATGAGATCACCTTTTGTCCGTGTGTGTGTGCGTGTGTGTGTGTGTGTGTGAGGTGTGTGTGTGTGTCCCCTAATAAAATCTAAACGGCTGGAGCGATTTCAATGAAACTCGGTAAGTTCATAGCACTATTCCCGGCAACCTCGACCGTGTCCTTCAAATTTTGTTACGTCTCACCAATCCAACATGGCGACTGTGCGAAATATTTCACTAGCATTCAATATCTCCGAAACTATTACCGATACCGCCCTGAAATTGTGTACGGTGATAAAGGGCACTACTGAAAGTTCACCTATGAGACTTTCAAAAACCTGGTGACAAAAAACCAACATGGCGGTCAAGCGAAGTTGAGACATTTAAATAGACTTTTCTCGCGATTTAACTATCCAAATGTAATGAAACTTGGTACAGCAAATATTTATACACATTGTAATGCAGTGGAGTATAATTTAGTTCAATTGTTTACATAACCTCAAAATGGCGGCTGTGCGAAATATTTCACTGACATTCTATATCTCCGAAATTATTACAGATATCACCCTGCAATTTTGTACGATGATAAAGGGTACTGATGCAAGTTTACCTATGTATATTTCATAAACCTGTAAAGTACGAAACGAACATGGCGACCAAGCGAATTTGAAATATTTTAATAGACTTTTCTCGTGATTTAACTCTCTGAGCGCAGTGAAATGTGGTACAGTAAATGATTTTGCAGATTGTAATGCACTGCCATCTAATTTAATTCAATTGTTTACATAACCTCAAGATGGCGGCAGTGCGAAATTTTAAAATTAAGTTTTTATTTCTCGTGTCGTAATCATTTGATCGAAGTGAAAGTTTGAATAATGAACCTAGGCAATAATTGTCCTTGAATGGTACATAACTATATGGCCTATACATATAACAATCCTAAATGGCGAGCTTCCGAAATATTTAGACGGTTCTCAATATCTATGAATCTTTTACAGCAACCAAACTGAATTTTTTAATGTTCATAGAGACTATGAACATATGTTCACCTATAGGACTTTCAGTAACCTGGGGAGCACAAATCCAACACTGCGGCGACGCGAAGTATCAATATTTAAATGGACGTTTCTCGCGTATTAACATCCGAGTGTCGTGAAACGTTGCACGTTAAATGCTTATACAAATGTTGATCCACTGGAATCTAATTTATTTCAATTGTTTGCAAAATCACAAGATGGCTGCTGTGCGTAATTTTAAAATCTCGTTTTTACTTCTTGTGTTCTAATCATGCGATTTAAGTTTGAATACCACACGTACACAATAATCTTAATGTAATAGTACAAAAATAAAAATCCAACCTGGCGACCATCTGAAATATTTAGACGGTTCTCAATATCTACGAATCTGTTACAGCAATTGAACTGAAATTTTGTATGTTGATAGTGGCAATTAACATGAGCAGGATATGTGAAAATAGGCTCTATAGTTCTTCAAGGAACTACTTGTTCAAATTGAAAATGGGCTAAAAGTGAACTGCTGTTCGCTAGTCTCGCTAAATCTCGAGAACAGCTGGACCGATTTGGCTAATTTTGGTCTTGAATTATTTGTGGAAGTCCAGAGAAGGTTTAAACAGTGAATAAATATGAAAGTTGTAGCGCACGAGTAGATTCAACAAATGAGTGACGGCATGCGAATCGCTTAATCAAAGTCCCGTATGCGTTCATGTACCCTTCATCCGATTGCTATGAAACTTTGGTTGTATTGTTGTGCACACTCCAGCAAGGTTTCTGACTTAGTAAATCCTTTTTACACTAGGTAGCGCACGAGTACATTCAACAAATGAGCGAAGACGGCCGAAGCGTTTCCACGAAGTCCTGTGTGCGTTCACATACCATTCGTCCGATAGCGATGAAACTTGGGTGAGAGATTGTGTACACTACAGGCAAGGTTTCTGGCTTAGTAAATCCATGTTATAATAGGTAGCGCACGAGTAAATTCAACAAATGAGCGACGACGAGCGAAGCGTTTCAATTAAGTCCTGCATGCGTTCATATACTATTCGTTTGATAGTGATGAAACTTGGGTGAGATGTTGTGTACACTTCATGGAAGGTTTCTGGCTTAGTAAATCCAGTTAACAATAGGTAGCGCACGATTAGAATCAACAAATGAGCGACGACGGCCGAAGCGTTTCAACAAAGTCCTGCATGCGTTCACATGCCATTCGTCCGATATCGATGAAACTTGGGTGAGAGGTTGTGTACCCTACAGGCAAGATGTCTGGCTTAGTAAATCCATGTTATAATAGGTAGCGCACGAGGAGATTCAACTAATGAGCGACGACGAGTGAAGCGTTTCAACAAAGTCCCCTATGCCTTCATATACTATTCGTCTGATAGTGATGAAACTTGGGTGGGATGTTGTGTACACGTCAGGGAAGGTTTCTGGTTTAGTAAATCGACTTAACAATAGGTAGCGCACGATTAGATTCAACAAATGAGCGACGACGGCCGAAGCGTTTCAACAAAGTCCTGTATGCGTTCGCATACCATTCGTCCGATAGCGATGAAACTTGGGTGAGAGGTTGTGTACACTACAGGCAAGGTGTCTGGCTTAGTAAATCCATGTTGTAATAGGTAGCGCACGAGTAGATTCAGCAAATGAGCGACGACGAGCGAAGCGTTTCAACAAAGTCCCGTATGCCTTCATATACTATTCGTTTGATAGTGATGAAACTTGGGTGAGATGTTGTGTACACTTCATGGAAGGTTTCTGGCTTAGTAAATCCAGTTAACAATAGGTAGCGCACGATTAGAATCAACAAATGAGCGACGACGGCCGAAGCGTTTCAACAAAGTCCTGCATGCGTTCACATGCCATTCGTCCGATATCGATGAAACTTGGGTGAGAGATTGTGTACACTACAGGTAAGGTAGTAGTAGGTAGTAGGTAGGTAGTAGGTAGTAAATCCATGTTGTAATAGGTAGCGCACGAGTAGATTCAACAAATGAGCGACGACGAGCGAAGCGTTTCAACAAAGTCCCGTATGCCTTCATATACTATTCGTCTGATAGTGATGAATCTTGCGTGAGATGTTGTGTACACCTAAGGGAAGGTTTCTGGTTTAGTAAATCGACTTGACAATAGGTAGCGCACGATTAGATTCAACAAATGAGCGACGACGGCCGAAGTGTTTCAACAAAGTCCTGTATGCGTTCGCATACCATTCGTCCGATAGCGATGAAACTTGGGTGAGAGGTTGTGTACACTACAGGCAAGGTGTCTGGCTTAGTAAATCCATGTTGTAATAGGTAGCGCACGAGTAGATTCAGCAAATGAGCGACGACGATCGAAGCGTTTCAACAAAGTCCCGTATGCCTTCATATACTATTCGTTTGATAGTGATGAAACTTGGGTGAGATGTTGTGTACACTTCATGGAAGGTTTCTGGCTTAGTAAATCCAGTTAACAATAGGTAGCGCACGATTAGAATCAACAAATGAGCGACGACGGCCGAAGCGTTTCAACAAAGTCCTGTATGCGTTCACATACCATTCGTCCGATAGCGATGAAACTTGGGTGAGAGATTGTGTACACTACAGGCAAGGTTTCTGTCTTAGTAAATCGATGTTATAATAGGTAGCGCACGAGTAGATTCAAGAAATGAGCGACGACGAGCGAATCGTTTCAAATAAGTCCCGTATGTGTTCATATACTATTCGTCTGATAGTGATGAAACTTGGGTGAGATGTTGTTTACACTTCATGGAAGGTTTCTGGCTTAGAAAATCCACTAACAATAGGTTGCGCACGAGTATATTCAACAAATGTGCGACGACGGGCGAAGCGTTTCAACAAAGTCCTGTATGCGTTCACATACCATTCGTCCGATAGCGACGAAACTTGGGTGAGAGGTTGTGTACACTACAGGCAAGGTGTCTGGCTTAGTAAATCCATGTTATAATAGGTAGCCCACGAGTAGATTCAACAAATGAGCGACGACGAGTGATGCGTTTCAACAAAGACCCGTATGTCTTCATATACTATTCGTCTCATGGTGATGAAACTGGGTTGAGATATTGTGTACACCTCAGGGAAGGTTTCTGGTTAGTAAATCGACTTAACGAAGGGAAGCGCACGATTAGATTCAGCAAATCAGCGACGACGGGCGAAGCGTTTCAACAAAGTCCTGTATGCGTTCACATACCATTCGTCCGATAGCGAAGAAACTTGGGTGAGAGGTTTTGTACACTACGGGCAAGGTATCTCTCTTAGTAAATCCTTATTATAATAGGTAGCGCACGAGTAGATTCAACAAATGAGCGACGACGAGCTAAACGCTTTAACAAAGTCCCGTATGCGTTCATATACTATTCGTCTGATAGTGATGAAACTTGGGTGAGATGTTGTGTACACTTCAGGGAAGGTGTCTGGCTTAGTAAATCCACTTAACAATAGGTAGCGCACGAGTAGATTCAACAAATGAGCGACGACGAGCTAAACGTTTTAACAAAGTCCCGTATGCGTTCATTATTCGTCTGATAGTGATGAAACTTGGGTGAGATGTTGTGTACACTTCAGGGAAGGTGTCTGGCTTAGTAAATCCACTTAACAATTGGTAGCGCACGAGTAGATTCAACAAATGGGCGACGACGCGTGAAGTGTTTCAGCATAGTCCCGTATACGTTCATATACAATTCGTCTGATAGCAACTTAACTTGGGTGAGTTGTTGTGTACACTCCAGGGAAAGTTTCAGGCGTAGTTAATCCATTTTACAATAGGTAGCGCTCAAGTAGATTCAACATATGAGCGAAGGCGCGCGATGCGTTTCAACAAAGTCCCATATGCGTTCATATACCATTTGTCCGAAAGCGATGAAGCTTGGGTGAAATGTCGTGTACACTTCTGGGAAGGTTTCTGGCTTAGTAGATCCACTTTACAATAGGTATCGCACAAGTAGATTCAACAAGTGAATAACGGCGTGCGTATCGTTAAAAAAAATCCGTATGCGTTCATATACCATACATGCGATTGCAATGAAATTTGGAGAAATGTTGTTTCCACTCCCGCAAAGATTTCTGATTTATTAAATGCATTTTACCATTGGTAGCGCACGATTAGACTCAATTAATGGGCGGCAGCGCGTGAATCGTTTCAACCAAGTCCCGTATGAGTTCATATAGGCTAACATTCATCCGATTATCATAAAACTTTGGGGAGTTGAGCACAGTCCTGCGAAGGTGTATGAATTAGTAAATCCGTTTTTCAATGGGTGGCGCACAAGTAGATTCAACAAATGAGTGTTGTTGCGCGAATCGTTTATGCAAAAACCCGTATGCATTCATATGCCATTCATCCGATTGCGATGACATTTTCATGAGTTGTTGTGTACACGCCAGGGAAGGTTTTCACTTAGTAAATCCATTTAACAATAGGTAGCGTACGAGTATATTCAACAAATGTTTGACGGCGCTCGAAACGTTTCTACAAAGTCCCGTATGAGTTCATATACCATTCATTTCATTGCGATGAAAATTTGGTGAGTTGTTGAGCACGCTCCCATGATTTTTTTGAGATAGTAAATCAATTTTACAATAGTTTAGAGGTGGTTAACGGAGAAAGAAAAACAATATTGGGAATCCAAAAGCACTTCAACATACAAAGTTACAATGCCAACACTTTCTTTGATTGACATTGCAACGCATGCCGGGTACAGCTAGTAATTAATTAAAAAATGCTCGGTATGAATGTCGTTTTATTATTATTTTCGATTAATTACACATGATGTTGCTTACTTAAAAACAGAGTTTTCCTGAAATACTGGCTATTTATAAGGTTTAAATTTGATATTGACAGACACACAGAGTTATGATACAGTCTGTTAATCAATTTAAAGCTTTCTGATAAACTACATTTTTGTTTTGTTTTGTTTTGTGGTGCGTAAATAAACAAAGATGACGGTTTTCCGACGCGCGAACACGCGACGTATAATTGTCCATGCGCGAAACAGGGAAACTCCAAGTTGATTCCGCAAACTTCCAACGACTGGCCTTGCGATTTATTTATGGTCATCGCAAAGGCCAGACGTACTGGAAATTGTAAACGTTTAAAACCGAATGGTAAATCCGTTGGAATCATCGGTATACGCGGGATCAAGACATCCTCTCCTTTGTATTTTCCTTTTATGATTGTTGCCTCAATGACGTTATTCGTCACCTTTTTCTCAGCCAGTCTTGTTCCATTGCACAGTCGAGGTTGATTAATGTTACGCAGCATGATGATAACTGATCCTACTTTTAACTGTAAATTGTGAGGTGGTAATCCAGGCAATTCCAGTGAATTTAAAAACTCCGTGGGATAGTTGACTACGTCATCCTGGCTCATAACGGTGTCGACTGATTTGAAGGGAACCAACTGTCCCGGAAGAAAATTCTGAATGGTCGCATTGAGATCCTCGACATCTTTATTTTTCGCCGCCAATATTGCTCGTTCACCCAGCCAATTATGGTTATTGAACTGTTGCGCTATATCTGGGAAAACAACGCTGAATAAGCTCCTCTTTTGAGTCTGTGATGTGACAGAAATCTGTGGGTAATGTGATGAATCCGGTGGAGGTGTCCACTGCGACTTTATTATTTCCAATGTCTAGCAACTGCTTCGCAAACACAAAATACCTCCTCTAACGGGCCCATTACGTACCACCACAAATTCGATTATTTTAGGCATGCGTTTAGTTCATCAGCAACAGTCGATCGGGAATAACTGAAAGAGTGTGACGTAAATCACCTGACAACAGAATCATGGCCCCACCAAAAATATTTCGGTTGTCACGAAGATCTTTCAACGTTCTGTCCAGTGCCTCCAGTGACCTCTTATGGGCCATTGTGCATTCATCCCAAACAATTTGCATACCTGTAGGATCTTGGCCATTGCGCTATTTTTGGCAATGTTGCAAATTGGTGTTTCGTTGATTTGCATGTTTAGTTGTAATTTCAATGCAGAATGTGCAGTTCGCCCGCCTTCTAGCAGAGTCGCAGCTATTCCAGATGAAGCCAAGGTAGATCTACATCATTTCGCGATCTGATCCTCGCCAAAAGCAATGAAATTAAGAACGCTTTTTCCGGTTCCCCCGGGAGCATCAAGGAAATAATTCCACCAGATCCACTGTTCACAGTTTCTATCAAAGTGTCGTACGCAATTCTTTGTTGTTGATTTAATTGTGGAAAATTTGTACGAACTGTTTCGGCCAATGCTTCAATGTCGTACTGTTGTTCTCTTTGCAACTCGTGGTTTAATGCATCGTGCATACGACGATTGGGTGCTGTCATTCCCAAACACGTCAATACTTTATTTGCCATCAATAAACACATATCTTCTATCATGATCAATGTCTCTTTGTAAATTTCTGCAGTCATTTGTAGTGTAGGATTCAAAGTTTGACGGCGCACACGATGCAAAACATCCTCAGACATGTCATCTCTATACTTAACCCACAAATATTTTGGATTCGAGGGTAAACATGTCGATATGATAATCGCAAACAATGTACGAATTTGATGCGGCGATGAAGATATTACGGACTCCTTAAGCGTATCATCCCAGTGCGAATCGTTCTCGAGTAAATGTAATAGTTGACATGCCTCACGGTAAGTCGCACACAGCTGTCCATTAACTGTTCTCAGTTGTTTAAACGATGTCGGACCACGAACATTCACCAACAACAACCGCACATAATAACATTCATCGTTATTTGGATGTACTGTGTAGATGCGACCCAGAGCGTCTGAATCAAATACATTTGGATGTCCTTCAACTGGTGTTCCTTGTTTTCTACGCTGAAACGATTTCGATGACGCATTCCATGTGTAATAGCGTGGCATGTCATCATACAGCAAAGTGCGAGCAAAATCATCAGTTTGACAGACAGTGAAGAAACTTGTTAATGTTGTCGACGGTGGACGTGCCACTCTGTCTGCCGCGTTCGATTCATTAAAATAAACTCGTTGACCATTTCCTAAATGGACTGCCAAATGGACTCCTGTAGGGTGTCTTTCAAGGATCGCAAATGAAAAGATACGCCAAATTGCTTCGTTGCTACTTACATAGCGACCCATATGTTACTGTGATACTTCGTCATTTGCATTGGTTACAGCGAAGACGGCCATATCGCTACCTTTGTTAACATATTTACATATGTACTTTATCGACTTCACAGAGTTACAATATTCCACATTGATGTGAGTCTCAAAAGCTTTGGACAATATTGGCGAGTATGGCACAATCCAACGATTGTCTACATCAACATTTTGTCCTCTTACCTTCACAACTACCGATCGCCCATTGTCCGCAACTGATCGCCGACGATACAATGGGTATCCATAATTTCCCGTTATGGTTTCAGCAATCAGGTCTCTTTGGTAACGCTTGGAACACTTGCCGTCGACCATACAAGGTGAATTGTAGTTGAAAAGTCTGCAAGGTCCATGTATCATGTGTTTGGTAACTACTGCATGCAATTTTGGGTCGACTGTTTCATCAGGAATTTCAGCTGAAGATGTAGAATCAATCTCGTCTGGCCTTATTTTGTCCACTAACCAGACTAAAATGTGCGCATGTGACAGACCACGCTTTTGCTATTCTACAGAGTACATCCAACAACGGACTTGGCCATACACGCAATGCTTTATGAAGAAATTCATGAGAGATTTTAATTTTTGTTTAAAAGCTCGGGCAGTGATGTCATGTCTATCAACTGGTGTTTGGCTATGTAGCAATTCCCTCTTGATTTCGGACCATTGTGGGTTACAGGTGAATGTAACAAATAAGTCTGGGTGGCCATAATGCCTAACATATGACATAGCATCCTGAGCATATTCGTGCATGTGGCGCGGGATTCCAATGTAAGTAGCTGGCAAAATTGTCATTCTTCCCACATTATTCACATTGCCATCGTTATTTATAGCATCGCGGAGATGATTGTATTCCTCTGATCGAAGCTGTCGTTGGATCCAACGGATGTATGTCAATCGTTCAGTCTCAATTTTGACATACATGTCAACGGCAAACTGATGAAAAAATCATCGACACATCAAAATATGATTTACTTCACCTTCACGGATCATGAGTCCGTATGAATAGAAATTCATAGCACTAACTTTTTTGTTGGTTTCAGCACCTGCAATCAAAGATAACATATTTTTAATTTGTTACTTAGATGAATTGAATATAAAAATATTATTTAATCTTGTTCAATCTATTTACCTGTGACTTGATTTACCATTTTGATATTAAAATGGTATCCATCTTCCCCCTGCCAGGAGATCAAAGGATATCGTAACGCATCATAAGTCCTGTGTGTTTCAGATACACGTTTTAAATCATTATTCCGACGATCAAGCACAATATCTCTAGATTGTAAATTTTCTCCCACAATGACGACGGCCACTTCGTCAATGGTAGGCGAATTAAACCTCCTTGTGTGTTCACCGGCATATGTTTTGTCAGCTCGAATGACAATATTATGGCTGTTATAAGGCAGCCGATCCAATGCTATTATGAACATGTTTACTAAATTGTTGTTCTGTTGAAGAAACATTTGTAATTCTTGGACAATGGTTCTCTTCACTGTTGGATTGTGAGCACAACGCTTATCAACTTCCGCATCTGAATTGCCCATCAAATAAATTTGTAAAAATTGATGCTCTGCATCTGGTAGTGGTAACAGCGCCCCCAGTAAGTGATAAATTTGTCCTTGTAGCCTATCTGTAATTTTTAAAGATTTGTCCAATAATTATTTCCGATATATATTTTAATACTAACTTGAATATTATAAAAATATATTATGGTATAATACCTTGAAAGTGGGCATGAAATTGTCCTGTACAATATGTGTAGCGCCAAACGAAGGCATCTGGAAACAGCTGTTATATTTCTGAATGTTGGCCAAGAAGTGCTTAGAATCATTTCCAGTCCCAGAATCTAAAGAGCGTAAAGGATCTGGTGGTGGGAAGAATTGTGGCAATTTTACTTTGCCTCCAGCACAACATAATCCAGTAGATTCACCACTGTATTTTAACGCCTTACAATATTTACAAATTATTGTCATTTCCCCAATTGTTACCGATTTGTCGGCACAATGATATATTGCCGGATCATAGTGGAATGCAGCTCGTTGCAGAATCACAGGAGCACTGCGTCTGTGGAATCGCTCAATTTCATTATGTCGTGCTCGCTGTTGTTGTTTTGATGTGCACGAACTCGTTGCATTCTAAGCCTATCTACTTCGTTGTCACTCACTAAAGAACGCAATTCTGACATAGCAATACGACTATTTTCTTGATCTGTCTCTCCCTGGTCATCAGTGCGGTTAGCACGTGAGGTAGCTCATCGCACATTTGATTGACTGCGACGACCTAAGTCAGGTCGTCTTCTCCTCGGCATCGTAAATTGTAATTAATCAAAGTGAGAAAAGTTCTCGCGCACTTAGCAGTAAAGTGTCACTATCACAAAAGATCAACAAAAAAAAGAGCACATAACTTGAAATCTCACCATCACAAAGGATCACCGAAGTAAAGAAAGTTCTAGTTGATTGTCAAATGTCAAATATTATGGTTGCGTTCTTTAATTTAATTTGTGACGAAACTTAAGATTTATCAATCTACATATAGTTGATTGTCAAATGTCAAATATTATGGTTGCGTTCTGAAATTTAATTTGTGACAAAACTTAAGATTTATCAATCTACATAAAAAATATCTGAAAGATAGTTAACAACTTTCATATTTATTCACCTTTTAACCCTTCTCTGGACTTCCACAAATAATTCCAGACCAAAATTAGCCAAATCGGGTACAGCTGGCGTTGTAACTTTGTTTGTAGAAGTGCTTTTGGATTCCCAATATGTTTTTTCTTTTTCCGTTAACCACCTCTAAACTATTGTAAAATTGATTTACTATCTCAAAAAAATCATGAGAGCGTGCTCAACAGCTCACCAAAATATCATCGCAATGAAATGAATGGTATATGAACGCATACGGGACTTGGTTGAAACGATTCCTGTGCTGTCACTCTTTAAAAGAATATACTCATGCGCTAACAATTGTAAAATGGATTTACTAAATCAGAAATCTTTGCAGTAGTGGAAACAGCATTTCTCCAAATTTCATTGCAATCGCATGAATGGTATATGAACGCATATGGCATTTTTTTAAAACGATACGCGCGCCGTTACTCATTTGTTGAATCTACTCGTGCACTACCTATTGTAAAATGGATTTACTAAGTCAGAAACCTTTCCTGGAGTGTGCACAAAAATACAACCAAAGTTTCATAGCAATCGGATGAATGGTATATGAACGCATACGGGACTTTGTTTAAGCGATTCGCGTGCCGTCACTCATTTGTTGAATCTACTCGTGCGCTACAACTTTCAAATTTATTCACCGTTTAAACCTTCTCTGGACTTCCACAAATAATTCAAAACCAAAATTAGCCAAATCGGTCCAGCCGCTCTCGAGTTTTAGCGAGACTAACGAACAGCAATTTATTTTAAGCCTATTTTCAATTTTGAAAAAATAGACTTGTGAGATCACCTTTTGTCCGTGTGTGCGTGCGTGTGTGTATGTATGTGTGTGTGAGGAGTGTGTGTGTCCCTAACAGAATGTAAACGGCTGGAGCGATTTCAATGAAACTCGGTAAGTTCATAGCACTATTCCGGACGACCCCGACCGTGCCCTTCAAATTTTGTTACGTCTCGCCAATCCAACATCCTGGCTGTGTGAAATATTTCACCAGCATTCAATATCTCCGAAACTATTCCCGATATCACCCTGGAATTTTTTACGGTGCTAAAGGGAACTACTAGAAGTTCACCTATGTGACGTTTGAAAAACTGGTAACTACAAAACCAACATGGCGGCCACGCGAATTTGCGACTTTTAAATAGACGTTTCTCGGGATTAAACAAACAAACGCAATAAACTTGGTACAGTATATGTTTATAAACATTGTAATGCACCGACATCTAACTTGGTTCAATTGTTTATATAACCTCAAGATGGCGGATGTGCGAAATATTTCACCAGCTTTCTATATCTCTGAAACTATTAGCGGTATCACCCTGAAATTTTGTACGGAGATAAAGGGCACTAGCGGAAGTTCATCTATAAGACTTTCAGAAACCGGTTAACTACAAAACGAACATGGCGGCCAAGCGAATTTGAAAATTTTAAATAGACTTTTCTCGCGATTTAATGTTCCAACCGCAATGAAATCTGGTACAGGGAATGTTTGTACACATTGTAATACATTGGTATCTAATTTAGTTCAATTGTTTACATAACCTCAAGATGGCGGCTTTGCGAATTTTAAAATTAAGTTTTTATTTTTTGTGTCGTAATCATGTGATCGAAGTGAAAGTTTGAATAATGAACCTACGCAATAATTTTCCTTTAGTGGTACATGACTCTATGGCCTATACATTTAACAATCCAACATGGTGACCATCCGAAATATTTAGACGGCTCTGAATATCTACGAATAGCAATCAAACTGATTCTTTTTATGTTCATAGGGGCTATGATATTAAGTTCACCTATAGGACTTTAAATAACCTGGTGATCACAAATCCAACATGGTGGCGACTCGAAGTATAAATATTCACATAGACGTTTCTCGCAATTTAACCATCCGAGTGCAGTGAAACTTGGTACAGTAAATCCTTATACGAATGTTAATCCACTGGCATCTAATTTATTTCAATTGTTTCCATAACCACAGGATGGCAGCTATGCGAAATTTTAAAATCTCCTTGTTACATCTTGTGTCCTAATCATGCGATTGAAGTTTGAATGCTACACGTACACAAAAATCTTCATGTAACAGTACATAACTCTAGAACCTACATATATAAAATCCAACATGGCGACCATCCGAAATATTTAGTCGGTTCTCAATATCTACGAATCTATTACAGCAATCAAACTGACATTTTGTATGTTGATAGAGGCAATTAACATAAGTAGGATATATGAAAATAGGCTGTATATTTCTTCACGGAACTACTTGTTATATTATATAGATAGAAAAGACTTCCAACTCCATTAGTGCATCATCATCATGTTTATCCTCATGGTCGGTCTCTCCACCTTATCCGGTCTTCAGCAGCACGTTTCATCAGCTCACAGGATTTACCAATCTTGATGGAATCCATCATCCAGCACCTTGGACTGTCCCTTCTAATGCACTTACCACCAAACCATCTCCTCTTAGGCAGTGTCCAATCCAATTAATTTTTCTTTGCCTTATCTTCTTTAGCATCATTCTTTCTTCCCCTACTTTATTTAATACTTGCTCATTCCTCACTTTGTCATTCCAGCTTATTCTCCCCATTCTTCTCCACAGCCACATTTCGAAAGCCTCTATTCTTCTCCCGTCTTCTTTCCTAAGCGTCCAAGTTTCCGCTCCATACATAGTCATCATCATCTTGTACAGTTTCCAGCCCCAGGCTGGGTCTGTTTGGAACATAAGCCTCGCCACTTAGTCCTTTCTTCCCACCACCTCTCCGCTGTCACTCTGGTCCAGTCCTCGCCTCTCTTCTTGACACATTCCTCCACTCCTTTCAGCCATGTATCTCTTGGTTTTCCCCATGGTCGTTCTTCTGCATCTGCCGAATAGAATCTTCTTCTCTTCTATTCTCTTTAAGTGTCCATACCACCTCAGTCTTGATGTCTCAATCCTACCTTGCAAGGGCTCCTCTTTCACTATTTCCCTGACCTTTTCATTCCTCATCCTGTCTCTTCTTGTTACTCCGATCCTACTTCGCAGGAACTTCATTTCACTTGCCTGTATTCTGTTTATGTCTCTTTTCTTAATTATCCACGTTCCTGAAGCATAGGTCAGTATCGGGATATAGTAGCTTCTGTATAACACTTCCTTGCTTTTTTGTGGGACATCTTTATTCCACACTAAGCTCCTAATGCTTCTCAGAAATGCTTCTGCCTGTCTGCCACGTTCCGTAATCTCTTGGTCGTTTCTCCCATTTTCCTCCACTATACTTCCCAAGTACTTGAGACTTTCCACCTTCTTCAGCTGTCCACCTCCAAGTGTTATCCCGCTCATTGGTCTGTCCTTTTTCCTGGTCGTTAACAGGATCTCACATTTAATGATGTTAAACTTCCATCCGCACTCTCCCACTGTTTCTTCCCAAGCCTTCAGTTGCTCCTGAATTTCCTCCTCCTTGTTTCCCCAGACCATGAGATCATCTGAAAACACCATTGCTTTCATCTTATCTTCTCCTATCTTTCCTGCTACCCGTGTCGTTACCTCGTCCATAACCACAATAAAGAGAAGGGGTGACAGTGCACTACCCTGTTTCAGGCCACTTATTTGTCTGAACCAGTCTGTTCTTTCCCCTCCAACTTTCACACAACTCAAACTTCCACAATACATCTCCTTCAGTCTGCCAACAGTCCCTTTTTCCACTTCCATGTTTTCCATTGCTTCCCAAACTTTCTCCCTACACACACTATCATAGGTCTTTTCGATGTCCAGGAAGGCCATCAACAGATCCTCTCCAAATTCGTAGTGGTGTTCCTGGAGCTGTCTCACTGAAAATATGAGATCCACTGTTGATCTCCCAGGTCTGAATCCATACTGCTCGTCTCTCAATTCTCTCTCCACTTTGGCTCGTATTCTACTGTCTAATATATACATAGTACATAGTACAGTATCCTAAAAGGAATCACTGGCCATAATGTAGGTAATATTCTTTATTTTTACAGGCACAACGATCTGGCGTGGAACATAAGGAAATTCGTTCACAACCAACTCCACAGGTTCAACTTTTCCTCGGACTTACGACAAGTTCCTCCTTGGGCTGCCAGCTCGTGGTCACAAACAGACCTGCCCCGCTTGCAGGAGGGCATGCTGGGGGCACAGGTGAGTTGGATTGCTTTCTGTAGTGAGTGGGTCAGGAGGAAGGGGTCATGGGCTGCCAGCTCGTGGTCACAGACAGACCTGCCCCGCTTGCAGGAGGGCATGCTAGGGGCACAGGTGAGTTGGATTGCTTTCTGTAGTGAGTGAGTCAGGCTCTGAAGTACGAGGGAAGTTCCGAAAGTATCATCATGTTATTGATTGCCGCGGTGGGTGAGTGGTTAACGTGTCGGTCTACTAACCCCCAAGCTTGCTGGTTCGCTCCTAGCCGTGGTAAGTGACTTTTGAAAAGCAGCAAAAATTACGACATGCATGTCATACGATGTTGGCTTGTTAAAGAACCCATTTCAAATCAGTAGGCCGTATTCATAATGGCAACATTAATCCCGGAAGTTTCCGCCAACAAAAAGTTCCTCATTTCTCTACTAGAAAGCGCTTTAGTGTTCAAGAAGCTTAGTTATCTAACCTCCTTGTCTTTCATAGTGCTTCAAGGAACAATGAAATTAGACATGCAAGCTGCCCTCTGGGTGTCAAATAACGAAGCTTGCACCCGACACCCGAGGCCATACGATATTATTATATATTATATCATTTTATTGCACGAGCAGATGGTTAACCAGGTGACACTAACAATTGACGGAAGGAGCGTCAGTGGAGGGGGAATGACGCATGCGCAGAGCGCCAACGAGGAGAGAGGATCAGCAGACCGGTGTGCTCGATATCATTCGAGTACAACTCACGATGGCAGACAGACGAGTACTGACTGTTATCCGGTATGAATGGGCACGTGGGACTATAGTCTTTCCGTTTGGCCATGATAACCAGAGGATTAAGGGACGTCTCGGAACTCAACTGACGTCACTCACTCACCCTCCCGATAACCCAGATGTTAGGCTCCTTAAAGCAACAATTATCATCATCATCATAGTATTAGCGGACAGGCGCACAACGGTGGCAGACGTGGCGACCCTCCTCTGGATAGCTCATTAATACTCTCTTTAATTAATATTTCTTCTTCAGAATCAATCTTGATATCACTCCAAAGACTATGATATTTTCCTCCTGACTTGCCTGTATTTGTGAGTACAACAACAAAGGAATTATAAAATAGGAAACGTTTAGGATGTTAGTGAAAATTATAATCTGCCCAGGTGCTGTAATGAGACTTTTCCTTCTTGCCAACCTCGTGTGTATTGATGCAAGTTCCTGCATTTTATCAGGAAAAATTCTTTATTTTGTTCCAGTTCTGGTCAGCCTACGTTCCATGCGACTCTCAGTACAAAGACGCTGTCCAGTTAACATTGGAGCAGATCAATCTCATCCGACGTCTCGTAGATAGCTATAGTGCTTTGCAGTTCGTCACTACGGCTCAAGGTAAGATTCATACATTCAACTTGGTTGTTTATTTACCGTATCTGACCCTGCCTGGGTATGCCATGTAACGCAGAATAACATACCGGTCTCGTGACCTACTCGGTAGAATATATCGACCCGTTGCGCAGACTCTCAGTAAACACAGTCTTAAGTGGCTTTCATGGTGTATGTATCTGCGTTCTAATTGTCCTATTAAGTCGTTATCATCACATTTTGTTTCTTTCTTCTTGTGACTTGCGGAGACGGTTTTTTGTGAAAGTGTTATGGGGCAATGATTTTGATAGGCAGATATCTTTAATCCTCAGCCAGACTACGTGGGGGCCACGTTATTATCTGCTACATTTCTCTGCCTAGCATTCAAGTGAGCTCCAAACATTATTTAGGTTTGAATGACATTTATTTGATGGCCTGTGTTATTGTGATGACTGTAGTTGTATGTGTATTTGTAATTGCGGATTGGATTGGGCTGGTGGCGGTCTTAATTTAGGTATCGTCCCGTCATTAATCTGGAGGATACGGGGGAAACCACGGACAACCATTTCTAAGTCGACTGAGTTGGGAATCGAACCAGCCTCTTCTCAGTTCTGACATCCTGAGATTAGAATTATATTTCTCAGCACAGCCGATAATCGAACCCCGTCTTCACGGGTTACAGCCAAGGATAATAGCCAATGAGTCATGGGGTGGTCAGTGCAATATTTTTCAGGGCCTGGAGCAAGCATATAGAAACGTCTAGTTATGACTTAATATCATAAGGTCATGGCCTCGAGGCTCGTCCTTTGAATAAAAAATGGCCTCCACCATTCCTGTGAAATTTCTAAAAATATAGCCCTTCATTTTATGAGACTGGTGAGATACTCTGAGAGTTGAAGAAGAATGTTATCATCCCTACACAAAAGAAAGTAGGAGCTGACGTGTGTGAGGTTTACCGTACAATCAGCTTGATCAATCATGCTTCCTTCTCTTCCCATGCTCTTGTAAATTATTAAAAGAGCATGGGAAGAGAGACATAAATCGGGTTGGGAGAAGACCAATCTGGTCTCAAGAGAAACGCAGGAACAAGGGAAGCGGTACTAAGTCTTGGACTGAACTTGGAGGGTAGAATAAGAGAACGTTCATGGCTTTTGTAGACATGGAAAGGGCTTTTGTTAACGTTGTTTGGAGTAAGTTGTTAGACATTTTGAAAAGGATGGGAATAAAATACAGGGATAGAAGGGTGATCTACAATCTGTACAGAAACAAGACGGCAGATATTCAAGCCGAAGAGCATGGCAAAAGGGTGTAATGCAAGGCTGCAATTCATTACCCATACTTTTCAATATGACTTATACATTGAACAAGCAATGAAAGAAATTAGAGCATAATTTAAAGTAGGAGTAAAGGTTCAAGGACAAATAATATCAACTCTGAGATTTTGCTGATGACATTGCCATCTTAGCCGATCCACTTCGGGTAATATTGAGAAACTAATGATCAATAATACGACACTCTGTGTATGTCTACCCCTTATTATTTCCGTTTCCAACGGGGTCGGGGATGACATGTGATGACATTATATGTAGCGGATAGTTTTTAAGGCCGGATGACCTTCCTGACGTCAACCTCATGAGAGGAGTTAATGAGATGAAATGAATGAAGATAAATGAACTGGGCAAGGATGTGACACAAGATCACGCATATGCAGATGATATTGACATATTGGCTAGGAGGAAGCTGGATCTTGAAGGAAAACTGGGAAAGTTATAAAAATATGGCGCTGAGACGTGGCTTAAGATAAACCAGTCAAAGACCAAGTACATTCTGGCATCCAGGAGAAAATACAGTGAAAAGACAAAAGTGCATTTAAAAGACAATAAATAAGAACGATGCAAAGAATTCAAATACATATTTTGGGTCAATAGTAACAGAGAATAACAACATAAGCGAATAAATATATACCAGGATTGCAGCCGGTAATTGGAGTTACTATGCGTTAGGCAAGGTATTCCAGACGAGAAGCCTAAGTAGGAATCTGAAATTAATTATCTATCGCACAGTAGTGAGACCGGTGGTGACCTATGCTTCAGAGGCATGGACTATGACGCAAGGGGATGAGGTGTCATTACGAAGATGGGAAAGGAAGATACGCAGGAAAATATAGGGGCCAGTGAATGATAGTGGATTTTCGAGAATCAGAAACAATAGAGAGATCAGAGAACTATATGGGAAACCAGCTTTAATAGCCGAAATAAAAAGCAATAGACATAGATGGGTGGGACATGTTGAAAGAATGACAGAGAACAGGATGGCAAAGAAAGTCTTTGAAGGTAAACCTGGAGGGCGTCATATGGGGAAGGGGGGGGGGGGGGGTAGTGTGCCGGTTAGACCAAACATCTCAGGGCGCCATATGGGTTAAAGTTACAACAATAACAAGATCAAAAAAGTGCTTTACTGATTTTCGACTCGATGCAAAAATAAGGATAGAAGGAGACTTTGAAAATATCACAATTCCTAAAACAATCTCATTTTATTAAAAAATCAAAAATTTACTCTAAAATAATGCCAAAACAGCATTGAGAATGCATGAAAAATCATACATTTTATGTACAACAAAATACAGGATTATCAACACATGAACACTTGGATTTGAACGAAAGCCAGAATGTCAGTTCTGTTGACTTTGTTCAAATTATATTTATGTACAACAGTAGGTTCTTCAGGGCTAATTAAATCGTCCAGCCTGAACCCTACTTTATTAGCAATCACTTGTTGAAAGAAACATTTAATTGTTTCAGTCGTTGTAAAAATCACTTTGTTCATGGGTTCGTTTCGTTGAAAGAAAAACTATCACTTTCCAGGAATCATCATTCCAAATATTTTGTACATTATAGATCATAGCAATGGGTTAAACACAAAATATCGAATTGTAGGACATCTGAGCATCTTTGGATAACAATATTTAAACAATATGAGCATGGATTCGAAGAACTTCGATAGTGAGCAGAACATTTATTATATCATCTGTTCTCGATCCAAAATAATAATTATGAGTGCATGACTCAACTATCAATTCATGGTTCAAAAAATATCAACCAAAAATATAATTTCTTTAGATGTTAACTAAACCATCCAATCATTAAACTTTCAAATATTATTTGATGATATCATTCTGAAAATTGTTATCAAAATAGTAACAAATGATGTCATCAAAAATTGTAATTTTTTAACAGAATATGAAAATATTAAACTTTACATTATTTTACATTTTATAAAATTTATAACTTCAATAGGATCACAAATATCCTTTAAATGGTAGAGGCTGTTCATGAAATAACAGTATTATCCTTTAGCATCGGCCCATTCTATTTAAGTGTCAGAAATCATCTGATGATTATTTTGCATTTGATAAACGGTAAGGTATCGTAGAAATGAAAGGTTTATTTATAACTAATTTGGGTTGACAAGTACTGGGAAAATATCTATAGAACACGAGAATCAAATGTGACACAACTGTGATGGTTGCATGAAATAACCCTTGGTTATCTAACTCGATGAAAGTGTGGTTCGTAATTATGTTTTCAACTTCCATATTTCTCCAACATATTTATAAAGTCATCTAACCTTCACAATGGTTGATGCTTCATGTAACGACGATTTCATTCCTGCGACTTAATTGCATAATCAGAATGACAAAATTCAACTATTTCCACACACAATATTTCTTCTCAAATTATACATTATTATGATAATCAACTGGAAGATTGAGAAGCTAGTAAGCTCCTCCAATGAGTTTACTATAAATTTTACCATCACATTAAATCTTAATATTTTTACATCGTATCTATTCATGGTCAAACGTTTTATCAAATGACGTTACCCAAATAACTTAATATTTATATAAAGTCTAGCAAACCCTAATTTATACATTCATTTTGTTTCCCATCTTAACACCTTCCGTGTCTCTCCATGATTTGACTGTGTAACGCAATTATCAAATGCTTCCAATATTATTCTGTTATTAGAATGTGGGCGTGCGTCTAACCACTAACCTTCGGAAAACAAGTATCCGACTTAGTGAACTGTTTCGAATAACCAATTGATAAATTCACACAACATGATATGATTATTAGAGGTAACCAAATTATTATTATTAATATCTCAGAAAGTAATAATTAGTATTATCATTAAATCATTATTATTATTTTTATTTCCATAACTGGAATTAGCTTCATTAAAAAATTCGAGAAAAGATCAAACTCGATTTCTTAAACAGAAGAAATATTCATTCCTCAACCTAAATTAATTTTAATATTTACAGATCCGACGGCTGATGACCGTGATTAGAAAAATGACAAAATCAACTAAACTGCTCATGATGCTTGTCCATAGATTCAAATCATTGAATCCACATGTCTGATCGTAGGAACTGTCCAGAATTAGGCTTCCAACGCCTCGCAGTATAATTAGCAACAGCAAATTACAAAAGAAAAATTGTATTGATAAAACTGTAGAAAAGAAGAATTCAGGCTAATTAAGCATAAGAATAATTCAAATGTAGCTTACATTCTTGTAGATGTTGATGTTGAAGATAATCTGGTTAAAACCAGACTATTCCAGTCTTCGGTCCCATTTTGACCCGTACCTAAATCCTGGCATCGGCCTCCATGTTCTACCCGCAACCTGTCTAGCAAGACATAGCGGCTAGTGTATTCGTTGTCTTGTAATATTCTTGAAGTAAACTGTCCATGATGGCAGCTCTATTAGCTGTAGTTATTAATCATGAAAGGGACTAGATCTATAAGATCCATGGTAAAAATACCAGACGTAACATGGACTCAACAGTGACACATTCAGTACAATTTCAACACTCTTACAATCTTATTCAGCTATGGTAAAAGATCTGATGTTCTAGTTGTCCCTGAGTGGAGTTATGCATTCCCCAGACAGCGCTATGCACAGCTGGTCCCAAATGTCGGCTAAGTGATCTTTACCAAGCAAGAATGGTATTTATAAAAGTACTGAGATGTTGCCGTGGTTGGTCTGTCAGTCACCAAGACAAAGCTTGCCTCCGGTAATTTGAAGTAAAGTACTCCAATTTTAATGGACTGTGGATTGTGTAGACTGTCCGTTTGCAGTATGATATTACCAGTGTTGACTGCTGAAAAATGTTTATCACTTGAAATATAAAAGTCGAATAATAAACTATGTGCCACTGGAAAAATTTCTAACACCTTCGACCAACACTTGGTGTGACATTTTGAAGTCCCAGTAACCATTTAAAGATTCACACGAAGAACTAGTGACCATGCGCTGTAGATAAGTTATACGAAGTCGTAGCGAAGTCTCCGCGACCATGCGCTGTGGAGTAGTGAATATTGAGTCCAGCTTGGCTCTCAATTTATACTGTACAGTGCACTCCTCTGACGTCATAGTGGGGTATTTCCTCTATCAATAAACTTCTCATATCTCGGCTTCCGCTGATCCGATTTTCTTCTGATATGGCTCATTATTCCTCTTTTACCCGTGCCAGTAAAATGGTACGTGTCTCAAGTTTCCAAACAAACGGGACATTTTTAATCAAAATATATAGCCTTGACTGTGACGTTTGCCGCGTCACTAACCGTTCTGTAGCCTGCATATTCCTTCCAATTTGTTCTTAGAACAATTGGCGCGCTCTATTCAAATCTTCCGCCAGGGACTTAGAATATGTGCCTGTGCTCTCCAATATGCACAAGTGGATTTGGGCACAATAGACCAAGGATAAGATGGTTGATGACGTAGAGGACGAACTGAGGAGAGAAGATGGAGACCCAAGGCCGTGATCAGAGAGGAGTGGGCGAATATTGTCCAGGAGGTCAAGGCCCTGTAGCGCCAAGGAGTATGTAATTAAAAATGTGGAAGGAAGCGGCCGTGGCTCGTCAGAAGGTACCATCCCAGCATTTACCTGGTGTTGAAAAAGGGAAACCGAGTCCGCAGATAGCTTGGCCTCATGGCCTAGGGTTGGGCTTTAGGAAGCGTAGCTACCGGTGCTAACACAACACTCTGTACCCGTTCGTCCTGGGGATGCGATGACCCATCTGCTATTACATCGCATTCCTGGATTTCCAGGACAGAGCGGAGTTAAATGAACCTCTAGTCAAATAAGGAATGTGTCGGAAATTCAGTTGAAATATCTCAAAAGCAGAGGGTAACACGAGATAAAGTATCTCCAGGGTCGTTACGGGTTTAAATTTAATTTTAAAAAATACAAATATCAATGGGCGCCATCAACTGAATCCCTAGCAAACCACATCCTTCCCGGTTAAGCCTTAATTAAGACAAGGAAAGAAGTAGGAAAATCACATCACCATCAGATCACAACTAAGATAAAAACAAATTTATTCAACTTTGATAGTCAGACAGACATATTAAACACTCATCCTACCTAAGAGCATTGTCGAATGCCAACGTTAAATTGTCATTTTCCAGAAAATCGAACCATCTCCATTCTACTCGAAGTGTATTTAATCCACATAAAATAGGAAAAATTTCTAAAGTTCTCTTGGGTTCTCAGGATCACCGTAGCACTATATCTTTGCGTCACTGACATTCGTGATAACTGAGACCTAATTTCTCTCTAAATTAACATCATGAATGTGGATGTAAAAAATATTATTAATCTGTCTAAACACACATATTATAAACACATATTTAAATATCACATAATTTATGGCTTGCATGGCATTATTCAAATGCTGAATATGTTAGTAAAATGTTCTTAAACATCGAATAACTAATTTACACTATTTACACTGTCATTAATCATTGCTGGTTTGTGAATCACAGAAAATCCACTACTCATTGGTTATAATTATCATCATCATCAAAATTAATTGTTTAATTCATCAACACAAGTTGCAATTCTTCAAATCATTCTCAAATAAATTTATTTAAATCCATTTAAATTTATTAATCATCAGCTTCTTTAATTAATTATCATCTTCTAATTCAGTTATTCATCATCTATTTAATCATCTATTAATTTATTTAAATCAGCTTATTTATTCAATCTTTAATTCATCCATTTATTTAATTCATTGATCTATTCCAAAATTTAATTTATCAATTTATTTAAATTTTATTCATCTGGTTATTTAGATTTTTATTATTTCATCTAGTCATTCTGATTTTTATTTCATTAGGTCAGATCATTAATATGCTTAAATTTCAGATTATTATTTCATTAATTATTATTATCAGAAAATCTTGTATTATCAACACTATTTATTTGTTTAATTTCCTAACAAATTGTTTAATATGGTTTATAGAACGTTGTCTTACAGTTTTATCACTTCCAAGTTATATCTCGTATTTAATATTATCATGCCAAAAAAATATTATTGCCTTCACAAATTCACGTTGGATCTCACTATCCACAACTACATTATATATATTTCACTTCATCAAATATCACATTTGAATACCACAATTATTCCACAAACTCCATAAATATTCAGCGCACAGCATGAATCTCAAAATAATGCTAGACTGGGTTCGACAACCTCATGTCTGCTTCAAAATACATTAGCAATATTGCAACTTCCACTTGGCAACTTCCACAAAATGCCTATCACAGACTTCACTTAATCACGTTGCATGATCTACAAAAATACATAACTGGCTTCAAATTATCAACGCACACAATCTCCAATAACTGTAATTAATCTGATCACATCTAGACAACTTCTTAAACAATTAGGAAAAATATATTACCTTAGTAATCGTAATCAAATTCAAGATCTGCTTTCAAATAGCATAAATTCTCTTAAGATTCTCATAATTCACTTCACAGAAAACACCAATGTGCTATAATCTCTCACATCAAAATATGCAATACTGATCTGCCTTAAAATAAATCTGACCATTAATGATTCATCTTACAAGATTCAATTACTTTAAATCCTTCTCAAAGGTATCAAATTCAACCATAAAAATTATCAAAAGCATCAACTGTAACAGCAGTTAACTGAAAGTACTCTCAAAAGAGTATAGCAACAAAATATTGGATTGGCAAACAAGAATTACAAAATGTAACCCTGCTGACATGTATTTTTAATTTATTTAACAAAATTCGACTGATATGTGACTAGTAGTTCCTTGTTTGATCCTCTTACAATCTCAAGTACACTCGGATGATAAAAATGAGTTCCTCAATGGCAAGTAAGATGTGCACCACCACGCAATCGTATAAATACGAAAGGCCCCATCTCGTCGTCTCATGAGTGAATGTACCAGATTGGAATCAACAAGTCTCTAGTTGTCATATAAAAGCGATATTCATTCACTTGAGTGAATAACATCTTAATATCTCCAAACAATCCAATGGAAAAATCCCTACTGATGAATAATACACACTCGCTAGTATGCAATGAACTGACGAAGTGATTTAAATAATCCAATTGCAGATCACGAGTTCGAAATACTCGTCACAAAAAAATAACTATCCAGGAAAACTGTCCTTACTGGAAAATGTCTAAAAGACCAAACATCTGCTTAATAAAGCCAACCAATGGTGAGAATTTCGTATAATGGTGCCTGCCATATCATATGGTAACGCCATATTCTAGCAAAATTTGGACAAATAATGTCTAAGCCATGTCTATATAATTGTAGAACTCCTACTAGAAAAATATATACATGTATGCCCAGTGTTCATGAAAATATCATATTAGAAAGTCATAACTCTTACAGTACCTTCTCATATCAGCTGTTACTATATTTCAAAGATCGTCGATTATTCGTGTGTAATAAATTTCTCGAAAGATCGACGTGAATATCGTTTCACCCACGCGATAACGATCGCCTTCATATCCCAAGTGAATCAGCTGTTAGACCTCCTCTTCTTCAGGAATCGAATCCATCGCTCCGTGGTGCCATCGCGTCTCTGTCTTCGTTTACTCCGACATGATGAACTGCATGTTATCCATAATGGATACTGTCCAAAACCTTACGTAAAAGCTCATAAAAGCAGCGTACCCCATATTCTTCTTCTATGTTACGCCACTGTCCCATATAATGTTCGGTTTGCTTGTTAAAAGTTCAATCTCCACAGCGGTTAAGTCTCACTTGCAGAAAATAAATTTTATTTATGAGAGTGTATAAGTTTTTGAAACACCCTGTAGCTGTGTTCGTACTCGGTATTTTATGATAATTCATGAAAAAGAATTCTATTAATGCACGTGCCAATGTTCATAAGTGCATATAATTGTAACAGTTCGTTTGCTTAAAAGCGTTAATGTTGTTTGGACCCCATGGTCGCTCTACATATTCCGTTATGAAATGCGTAGTCGTAATGTAATTTGAATATCTAAGTTCATAATTGCAGTATATTGTAACTATCTGCCTGCACAATTCTATTACTGAATACAAGTCCCAACTCAATGTTGTAACTGGATGTCGAAATGAAGTTCAGCTTCTTTAATGTTGCCTGCGTATAAAAGTCGGAACTAGCCCGCTCTGATCTACTGCACTGTTCCAGAATGAACTATGCTTAAAGCCGGCCTCGCCATGCCGCTTTGCTATACTGTTCTGCGTTATAAAATGCAGCTCGAAGTAAAGTTCTCAAACTCGTATTACAATGCTGTTCTGAACCCCGGCTTTTCTCCTCCGTACACGGCCCGTACAGCCTGCCGCGTAACCGGTCTTCTGGCCTTCTGCCCTGCGTTGCTCGCCTTGGCTCACTGACCTACTTCCTGCTCCCTGCTTGGTTAAGTAATACTGTCGCCTTCGCTTTACGTAACAAGTGTTGTTCACCGCTCGACTTTACCGTACGCTCTGCGCATGTGTACCACTTCAGCTCGCTGGCTGAACTCGACTGATGTCTCTAAACTGCATTGACCAGCTCCTACCTGGCGCGGTCACGTGATTCTCCCCCACCATCTACGGTCGTGCGTCACAAATATAATCTCGACCACCTTCATCTCGGCTATTAAGTTATACAATAACTTAAGGGATTATCTGTGTTTCTTCAAGTTATTACCATATATAATGCTTGTTATCTCTTCTCTTCTGAGATGATTAAATATACTGTTCCATAAAGATCTTAATAAAACTTTAATATTCCTCCCATAATTCCATATACTTGACTGGCAGTGCCTTCTTGATCCTTGGCCTTCTACGTCATTTTCTAATATTCTCCTCTACTCGATGTGAGCGCTATCTTTACAATTTTTTTCATAAATCTCAACTATGGCTCAATGTCAGCTGGCGTAGCCGATAGCCTCAACTAGGTATCGGGTACAACTCGAATAATCTCTGCTTAGTATAAAACAAAGTCCCCGAGTCTTGGATGTCACTGGTAATCTCGAGAACCACTGGATGGATTTTGATGCGGTTTTCACCATTCTGTAAAGGATATCTCGAGGAACATTTCTGTATAAAATAATTTATTTATGATCAAAGTAAGCCAAGCAGTCACGATTTCAGTGAAAAGGTCGATAAAAAAAACCTGGCGTCCGTGCGCTTTTTAAGCTTATGCTGGGCAAACCGTTAAAAATATCAATATAGTATGAGTGTATGAATTGTTCAGCATAAAAAGTTCTACAAAAAGTCCACAAGAACATAGCTCTAACTTCAATGCATGGCCCACTATAAGTGTTTTTACGTTTTCATTTCTTCTAACAATCTCCATTCAATTACTGAGGCGACAGTTTACGAGCTAGCTAGGGAAATAAAAGCGCTGATCACGTAATGCATACGTAACTGTTCTCGGGCCATGCCGGGGCAGGTTGCTAGTTATAAATAAATATTGGTGACATCTGTTTTTTTCCTTTTTACATCATCATCATCATCATCATCAAACCCGGCCGGAGAGTTAAAAATCCCTCAGTATGCCTTCCTTTGGAGGGGAAGTAAAGCCAGCGGTCCCATGTCATAGATTTATGGCATGTTAAAGAACCTTCCACTAATTACACCTGTGTGAAGCTAAATTGTAGGTTAGATTAAACATTTGACAAACACTCTTAGGTTCTGGCGTGCGATGACACCTGGTAATCAGTTCTGAACTAGTAGTCTTTGATGGTGACGTTTGGCGGCTATTTGAAAAAATGCAATGTCTGCAGTCCTAACTTGAATTGAAAACAGATAACACACACTAATACAGTCATCACAATAATTAACACCGGTTATCAGACAGATTCTGCACCCACCCAAAGTACACGGGGCTACATGACTGTCGAACCAACCAACCAAACAAACAACCAACCTCTTTTTTACATAATCCTGTTCTCGCACCCCTCACCGTAATGTTGAAAGGAGTGTCTCCCTTCCCTCTTGCCATGCTTTGTGTGTAAGTGTTTACGAGCTGGATCATGCTGGCTTCCATATTCTGCATAACGGAAAACTTTCACGGAGATTGAGAGGATGAATACACGCATACATGTATACAGATGGGAACATAAAGGCTGGCTTCGTTCAGTCATATAAAGAAATAACATCACATGCTGCACACAGCCTGGCAACATTTACTACTTCCAGGTGAGCCGTAAATAAAGCCGGTCCATTCATCGGCGCAGAGAGATGTAACAGGCAAGAGTTTTTGTACGACATGGGGTATTACATTCCAGCACTAGTTCAGGTATTGGCTCATGTTGATGTCACCGTGTTTCGACAGAATCTTCAAACAAAAATTGACCACAATCTGCGGTATCAGGATAGGTACTGTGCCCGTTTGGACCGAGATCCAAATACCACATTTTGTGAAATACCGAAATCAGATTAGCACGAGAAAATCTATCTCAGGATCTATCTAGGTGAATATTAGGTCTATATCTGGCATCCCTGATCTCGGTAATTCACAAGTAAGGTAAGGAAATAAATTATTTTGAAAATAACACACTTCTTAAAAATCTCAATTTATTTATAATTAAAATGTTAAATTGACTGGCAATAACCTCAAAAACACAAAAAACAATCACACATAAAGCATCAACAGCCCCTAAAAATACCCTTGAACTTCGCAGAATTGATATTCAGAAAATTAGTAGTCCATTCTGATATCAACAAAAACGAAAACTCCTAATTATTTACACTTGGGTAATCACTATTCAATGAAGAGTTCGAGTGATCCCTCAATTTATATATTTGTAGTTTCACTTTCCTGAAGATTTGCATTGATTGTTCAAGTACACGTTGAATTGATATTTTGAAAAATTATCACTTGCTTAATTCGATGATGTTTCCAAAACAAACAAAATTGGAAAAAAATCACTGTTTCATTGAAGTATAATAACAACCTCATATCAATATTCGGTTAACATAAAGTCGAATGTTAATATTTTTGTGTTTGTAAAGTTTTTGTTTCCAAGAGAAAAAATTGTTTATAAATTTTTCATTATCATAATTATTTGAAAAATAAGTCTTTTTCTTTCTCATATTCATTTGTTTCAATATAAACAAAATTTAAATTTACTCATTTAAAAATTTGTTATAAACATTACCATAATTGTTTTTAACAATATAAATTGTTGTTAACCACTATCAGTGGATCAAATAAACTAAGTCCACTGACAACTCGTCCAGTTACTAAGTTCCTTTCGGCGATCAGAATTACGGCGTAATCACTCGTTCCCGATGTATCGTAGATGCGCACTCAAGCAAGTGCTCTGATGGAATACTTAACTGTATCGATTCTCTGGCTCATTATATAGAAAGTTCTAGAAAGTTCCATTCCGTATCTCGGCTTCTAATGAACGGATTTTCATGCTTGATAGCTCTAATTTCTTCTAATTCGATTGCCAGTAAACTGTGCTACTTTTCTAGGTTCCATTGCTCCGTCTAAAGGAAATTCTAGAAAACTTATTTTCATTATTCAGGCAAGCTCTCACGTCACAGTTTCACGTCACTCGCTCCTACGTTGCATACTTCCCTCAACACTCGGAGTCTCCTAGCGCGCTATTCAAATGTCAGCCGCTTCATCTCTCAAATAAACCAACGCCCCTGCTTCATAATAATGACGTCAACATGTCACGGACGTGTGAATAATCCGGGTACAGTACTTACTTACTCTTACTCTCCTGGCTCCACAAATCGCAGTCGGTTCTTGACCTCGACAAGTAGCCTCCTCCACATCTTCCTCTCGTGCTCCTAGTAGCTGGATGTCCTTGGTTACCCGGTCTCTCCATCTCATTTTTGGTCTGCCTATAGGCCTTTGTCCATCTAGCTTTTTCTCACACACTTCTCGCAGTCTAGATCCCTCCTCTCTTCTATACACGTGACCAGTCCATCTTAGCCTTCTTGTCTTAGCCTTCGATGTCAATAGATTCCTTCTCCGTGGAAATGCTATCCTTGTCTGAGCCAACCTACTTTTAATATCCTCTTTGCTTCGTCCATCACTGGTTATTTTGCTTCCTAAGTAGCTTTTCACCTGCCTATTTGACGCCCATGGTGGTTTCTGATTTATTTCGGCTGCATTCGAATATTTTTTATTTAAATTTATTAATTTTCATCATGAATTGTTTCCTCAAGATGGAGTCTATACCATTCAAAAACTCATTCAAATCCTCTGGCGTGACGGGCAAGATGACGATGTCATCAGCATAGAGTACACTGCTTCTAATATTAGTATAGATGTTCTCTTCCTCAGCGTAACATTTATAACATACTAGCAGTAGTGCCCGGCTTCGCCCGGTGGATTTGTTTGTTTTATGGATGATAATGAATAGGCCTACTACTACAGGACTGGCACATGATACATAAACTAACAGAAAAAATAAGTAAATAAGTGATAAGTAATACAGTATAATGGACGTAACATTCAGGTCATTTTCCCGTAATGATAATAATGAATAAGGAAACGGCTATTTACTACCTACGGTACTGACACATGTAATTTACAAACGAATTGACAAATATGATTAGAAAGAAGAGTAAGTGAAATAAAAGTCACTGCCTAGGGCCTATATGTCATTGGCTGTTAGAAAAGTAGAGACCTATAGTGTCGTCTTTTATCGCATAGCGCCGTAGGAAAATAATCAGAGCACTTTGGATAACTTCGGCTATCCCGAGTTCCTGAGGTAGCAATAGTGTATTTTATCGCCACATAGCGCTCAAGGATAAGGATCGGAATAAATGAAAGTAAATTTGAAAGTGCCAATGCTTACCTCAATATACTGCACCAACACCATCGCACTTATACAGAGGCATCATATTTTCATGATGATAACTCTTTTAAGGGGCCTGAGAAACCTTTTTGCACTAATTACTCCCCGTGACTGCAATTTATAAGCAGCGCAAGATGTAACTATTTTAGCAATTCTGCACCAGAACACTGGTAGGGGCGTCGTGACGCATCCCGCATTGCCAGTCAACAATAGACTTATTAAAATATTCTTACAGTTACACTACTACGGACATGAATGGTTCTAGGGCCTTAAAACGTGTTTCTCAAATTCCTTTTGACTGTTATTCTAAATATAGAGAATGGAGAGGGTTGTCCGAAATATCAAATGCACATTGTTACCAGCAGGGTTTCAAACGGTATGTAAAATTCGTTGTAATTAGGTGAAACGGTTTAGATTTGTTCCAAAGGGCATAAATGCAGGGAAGGGAGTGGTATGTCCGAAATTTGAAGTAGACATTGTTACTCGTTGGGTTCCAAACGGTAAATACATAAAGTTTCGTTCAGATCGGTGAAACGGTGTAGATTTGTGCCAAAGGACCTAAATGCAGGAAATGGAGGGGCCTGTCCGAAATTTCATGTAGACAGAGTTACTCGCAGAGTTCCAAAGAGCAAGTATACACATTTTGGTTCAGATTGGTGAAACGGTGTAGATTTGTGCCAAAGGGCCTAAATGCAGGGAATGGAGTGGTCTGTCCGAAATTTCATGTAGACATTGTTATTCACAGGGTTCCAAAGGGTAAGTATACAAATTTTGGTTCAGATTAGTGAAACGGTGTAGATTTGTGACAAAGGGCCTAAATGCAGGGAATGGAGTGGTCTGTCCGAAATTTCATGTGGACAGTGTTACTCGCAAGCTCCCACGGGGTAAGTATACACATTTTGGTTAAGATCGGTGAAACGGTGTAGATTTGTATAAATAACAAACAGACAAATATACAAACATTGAGCTATATATATATAGATTTATTTTAAGGACTTATAATAATAATAATAATAATAAAAATAATAATAATAGTAATAATAATAAAAATCTATATATTTAAAACAGTAAGGTGATTTTTGTTACCACGAGATTGAGAGAACGACAGAACCAATTTACTTCGTAGAACACTCTAACGAAAGCGCTTGGCCTCTAGATTTGCAGAGTGTCTGTAAAATAAACAAATATTTTACGGTATATTTTTAAATTAATATAGAAAATAGCAGAATTCTCTTCCCTCACGCATGCGCACAATCCGCCTGGGCTCATGACAAAATGGCGGTGAGAAGTCCATTAATGTAAGTTATTTAATAAACTTCCATGTAATTGAAAACATACATTAACCAAGTTCTGAAAATAAAATATAATAACAGTGTGAACGTATACGAATGTGCAACATTGATTTTTTGGGGTAATGAAATGGATATTTCCTTCAGACAGTGGCTTTGGACATAGTGAATGGTTGCGTCTGCTGATGAAAAAACGTCCTCTCGGCACGCCGGAAGGCGGAGGTAGATTTCACCGGACAAACTTGGGGATAGGCGAAAATAGGCAGAATATGCAGGTTTTCGTAGAAGGATCAGACCTCATTTATTGCGAGAAGGTATTTCATAATTGGAGCTTAATTAACTTTGTTTTTCGTCATTTTATGCTTATTTTAAACATTTTATTGTCTTATGGGAACGGTAACCTTCTTGTCATTTGTGGTCCATTTTCATACTTGTGGTCACACTGTCCTTATGCAAGGTTTCGACACTGATGTGTAACTATGTAACGGTCTGTTACTTCTTCACGCAAAATTATATCTCCCGCAGAGATTTTGGTTGGTTCCTCAGTTTAGGGGCTGCGACAACGTGGTCATGTAACCCCGTGTACTTAGGGATGGCTGTATTAGTCTGTAATTCAGGTAAGGACTGCAGACGGTCAATTTCAAGCAGTAGTTCCTAATGTTGCTACCAGGTACTACCGTCAACGACACCTACCTGTGAACTTTGCTACTAGATGCCACCGCAGCCAGCAACTCGCAACGAACGTTGGTACTTCCCCTCCAAAGGAAAGCATACTGAGGGATTTTTAGCGCTCTTAGAAAATCCGACGACTTCGGCCGGCTTTGAACTCGCGACCTTGGGCATAGACATTCAGCATGCTTGCTACCAGTTACGTCACCGAAGCCGCTTCACACTTAGTCAGATGGAATTCTGAATATGATCTCGTGCAAGTGCGTTATCTTGGCAACGTCTGATGGCTCATCCCTCATCAACTTAGTAGTATTGCCATGGCAACCACTGATAGCTCTTGGCATTTTCTTATAATTCCGAAATCATTTTTCTCATCCCTTGGCATAATGGTGGGTCATATCAAAAATTCTTTCAGACAAAATTTTAGGTAATTATTAGGGGAATATTATCCATTTTGTACGGTTTTGATATAGTGCCTATTAAGAGAGATATGATTAATGTTTCCCGAAAAACCAATTTTTTCCCGCCCCTTTGGTCAATGGTTGGTGCTATAAAAAGAACTCTTCTAACATAAATGTTTGGGCTTTATCCGACACATAGTATGAACGTTGAACGGATTCGATATTTCACATATTAAGAGAGTTATAGCAATATTTCACTTTTTCGAAAAAAAAGCCCCCCATTTTCACCCCCTTCGACCGATTTAGCCCAGTAACGAACTCGACCGAGATTTTATAGGTATACATATTCGGTAAAATATTCAAAGTGATTGGTGCAAAATTACGGCAGTTATCGTGTCCACAAGAAACTGATATGCATATATATATATACACATATACATACATAAATTATATATAAACTTTTGAACTGACGGTGGTTTTGGGGTCTGGGGGATGTGAAACGCGAAGATATGTCGAAATTTTCCGGAAGTCGAAACATGGTACCCATTGCAATAGTTAGCTTTCTAATGAAATCTACCTCTGGTTGGTTCCTCAGTTTAGGGGCTGCGACAACGCGGTCATCTAACCCCGTGTACTTTGGGTGATTGTAGAATCTGTCTGATAAACGGTGTGAATTGTAATGGCTGTAGTAGTCTTTATTCAGGTAAGGACTGCAGACGGTCAATTTCAAGCAGTAGTTCCTAATGTTGCTACCAGGTACTACCGTCAACGACACCTAGCTGTGAACTTGGCTACTAGATGCCACCCCAACCAGCAACTCGCAACGAACGTTGGAACTTCCCCTCCAAAGAAAAGCATACTGAGAGATTTTAGCTCTCTTAGAAAATCCGACGACTTCGGCCGGCTTTGAAACCGCGACCTTGGGCATAGACATTCTGCATGTTACCAGTTACGTCACCGAAGCCGCTTCCCACTTAGTCAGATGTCAAAGTCAACCCCTGGCACCATCCAGCCCATGACGGGCTAAGGCCGACCAAGCGACCGCTGCCCAGCCATTTGGCCTGCAGATATTGGGGTGACGCGTGATCAGCGCGTCGGGTCCCCTCGGCCGTTAATATTGGTATTCGTGATCGGGGTGCTGTCTCACTGTCAGACAGCTACTCAATTGTCCTCACGAGGCTGAGTGCACCCCGTTCCAACCCTCACGTCAGTTTTAAAATCCCTGACGGAGCCGGGGATCGAACCCGGGGCCTCCGGGTGAGAGGCAGGCGCGCTACCCCAACACCACGGGGCCGGCTTAGTCAGATGGAAATACTGAATCTGATCTCGTGCAAGTGCGTTGTCATGGCAACGGCTCATCCCTCATCAATTTAGTAGTGTTGCCATGGCAACCTCTGATAGCTCTTGGCATTTTCTTATAATTCCGAAATCATTTTTCGCATCCCTTGGCGTAATGGTGGGTCATATCAAAAATTCTTTCAGACAAAAGTTTTAGGTAATTATTAGGGGAATATTGTCCATTTTGTACGGTTTTGATATTGTGCCTATTAAGAGAGATATGATTAATGTTTCCCGAAAGACCCACTTTTTTCCACCCCTTTGGTCAATGGTTGGTGCTATCAAAAAACTTATTTGACATAAATTGTTGGCACTTATCCGACACATATTATGAACTTTGAATGGATTTGATATTTCACGTATTAAGAGAGTTATAGCGAAATTTCAATTTTTCGAAAAAAGCCCCCCAATTTCACCCCCTTCGACTGATTTTGCCCATTAACGAACTCGACCGAGATTTTATAGGGATACATATTATGTAAAAAAATCAAAGTGATTGGTGAAAAATTACGGCAGTTATCGTGTCCACAAGAAACTGATATACATATATATATATATACATATATATATATATACATAAATTATATATAAACTTTTGAACTGACGGTGGTTTTGGGGTGTAGGGGATGTGAAACGCGAAGATATGTCGAAATTTTCCGGAAGTCGAAACATGGGACCCATTGCAATAGTTAGCTTTCTAATGAAATCTACCTAAAAAGAGTGCGAATAGCTGTGTGGTTAAGGCGACTGACTATGGTTGCAAGGATCACCGTTTCGATCCCAGCTCTCGCCAGTATTTTTTTTTACCACTGAAATATTGTTTAATCAAGGAGTATTAGTGAGGTTTTATGTCTGTTAATGATACATATTTCTACATTCCCTTTCAATACGTTTTATTTCCGTTTTACCATTGCATTACGGCATGTGATCAAAAGAGCGAACTGTTGCCCTCAATACGCCGTTTGAATATCTGCAATCAGTTCCTATAACTGTCAACAGATGGCAGAACATCGCCCATATAGTTCCTGTAACTGACAACAGATGGCAGTACCATTGCATCGATATATTTCAAACACAAGACATGGCGATGGCGCGCTTTCACGTGATGGAGAATTATAAAGGAGGGGGAATATTTAAGAAGGGAAATGTTGAAGAACATTAACTGAGAGTTGAGTGTGTAGGCTATGTTGTTTATGTACCGTAATATTGCAATTTCTTCCCAATGCTTCGGTGGTCAAGTTATTAGCGTCCTAGACTAAAAGTTATAATTATGCATCGTCGATATACTCTTTAAAATATTAAAGAAAAAAGTAGTTTTCCAGGCACTCGCGCGTGTCCACAATTGCTTTCGCCATGAGAGACACTTGGCAAACATAATTCGTTTGAAGGGCTCCGACATCGTGGTCACTCAGCCCCGTGTACTTTCGTGTATGTGTAAAACTTTCTCTGTAACCTGTGTTATTGTGATGGCTGCATTACTGTGTGTATTTGTAATTAAGGTGGGAAAAGGCAAGGAGACGGCCAAGGCCTTAAGTTTGGAACCATCCCGGTATTTGCCTTGAGTGGAAGTGGGAAACCACGGAAAACCACATCCAAATTGTCGAGGTGGGAATTAAACCTTCCTCTTCTTAGTTATACCTCAAGAGACTGAATGTGTCCTCAGACCAGAATTAAATTTCTTGGCAGAGCAAGAAATGTAACCCGTGTCTCGCTTCCATGTGTTAATACGATTTTTGACATGCACGGGACGCAGAATTCTAAAACTGCCTCCATTAGGGTGACTGCCGAAGTGAGTATTGAGTATAGGCCTATGGTCATTCCAGTAGTTGGCGAAGTGCTTCTATGTTCCCCTGCAAAATGTACTGCCATAACCTATAACAGGTGATGGAAATTGCTTATTTAGAGCAGTTTCGTACTGCTTATAACAAAATGAAGAACGTCATTCTGAGCTGCGTTTTCAAACTATTGCAATAAAATTCGCTATCAGGAACAATTATAAGGAATTTATTTTAAGCGATCAGTCTCATCGCATTCTCCTCACCAACCTACTTGAGTATGAAAGTCTCTCGACGGTCATGTTGAACTTCATTGTATAAGACAATTGTTAATGATTATTTGTTTAGAGTACTGAGTCTAACTACGCAGTTGATGTCGGCAATGGAAGTATTATTTGTCATTTAATATTTAGCGGCTCCGTTATTGCAGGACACTATAGTGTTATCGAATAATAAGAAGCCACATTTAAAATCCAATATAAATAGGCCATTTCAGAAACAATTCCAGATATTATGCAGTACAGTGTACTGTAAGGTCTTTGACGATCAAATGTAAACATTGTACTCCATTGTATTTCTCTTGCGTAAAATCTACGCGTGGTTACTTTGGTCTTTACTGTTGTGAGGGTAAAATTGATCTGCTGGAATATAAAATATTTGCCAAGCTGCAACAATGTAATGATATTAATTTAAAAGTCATTGAACTTATATCCAGTAGTTCAAACGCATACATCAGCGTTAACAGATTGGATACTGAAGATGAAATCCAGCTACTTCATTTCCCTATTATTGAATTTTTCAATTCCTTGGAATTAAGTGATTCGCCCCCACAAACTCCGAACGTTTGAGCCATAGTATGCTCCTTAGAAATCTGAATGTTTCCCAAGGACTCATATATGGTAATATATTAATTGTTAGAAATATGTAAGAAATTGCTTGGATTCGGATATAATAGGTGCAGTAATATTAGGCAGAGAAACCTACGACTTGATTTAACACCTTCCGATAAAACACTTGCAGGTACAGTACATTTTCTTTTGATAGGCAACAATGTCCTATTCGCTCGGCCTACTTTATCACAATCAATCAAGCTCAAGGAGAAACTCTTGAACGTATTGGGCTTTTTACCTCATCACGTTTTCAGTCATGACCAGCAATATGTTGCAATGCTGAGAGTGCTATCTTTTGACGCCCTTAAAATTGCAATAGTGCTAAAAAGTAATCGTACAAAGAATGTAACTTCTTCAGTAATTTTGTTTTATATTGTCCGTCATGTTTTGACGGGTTTCATCTAGTTATTATTATAATAGTAATAATAATGATAATAACATAGACTATGACTCGATGTTTCTCAGTGCATTTAAGGAACCCAAATCTTTTATCATTATTATTAATATTGTAATAGCTTGCCACGGTGGGTGAGTGGATATCGTGTCAGTCTACTAACCCCAAGATTGCAGGTTCGCTCCTGGCCGTGGTAAGTGATTTTTTGAAAGGCGGCAAAAATACGATACGCATGTCATACGATGTTGGCATGTCAAAGAACCCATTTGAATTCAGTAGGCCGAGTTCATAATGGCAAAATTAATCTCGGGAGTTTCCGCCAACAAAAAGTTCCTCGTTTCTCTACTAGAAAGCGCTATAGTGTTCAAGGAGGTTAGATATCTAACAACAAAATTCGACATGCAAGCTACCCTCTGGGTGTTAAATATCAAAGCTTGCACCCGGCACCCAAGGCCATACGATATTATTATTATTATTATTATTATTATTATTATTATTATTATTATTATTATTATTATTATTATTATTATTATTATTATATTGTAATCACATTCATTTCACCACATAAGTGGGACAAATCGACATATCGTCGACTTGTTTGCAAAACGGTTTGACAACTTCTCTTAAGCTAGCACATTGAGAAACGAGTGAACAATGGAACAGGTCTCCAAGATGACGGCCTTCTGCATTATATAAACTTGGATGTGTTCCCAATATTTCAAGATTGTGAGCCAATGATTTAGGGATGATGCCGGTAGAAGAAATGACTATGGGCAAAACCACTACACTTTCCTGTCTCCATATTTGCCGTATTTCTTCAGTCAAGGGCAGATATTTGGTGATCTTCTCACAGCAGATTTGTTTGCGTATTTTTTCTGTGATCTTCTCTATCTTAGAATAGATTTCTTGCCTGGATTTTCTTACGTAGATCCTAGTTTTGAAGTTTGGGCCAAGTATGTTGTGGAGAATCTTTCTATTATTATTATTATTATTATTATTGTCTTCTGCAAGAATGCTAGGTACAAGGAGAAACAACACGTTGACGCAACCACAATAACTGATCGAGCACAAGCATCGAACTCTCTTGATGACGAAAGAGAAATGGAAGAAAAGGAAAGAGGAGAAGTAGAGTCATGGACTATGGTTGTGTCCAGGAAGAAACCACGAGAGAAAAGGACTCAAATGCAGGTTGAATTGCAGCGGGAAGATTCCCCAGGCAAGAGACATAAGCTCAAGAAGCAACCAACAAAGTCTCGACTGCCAGCTGTGCTAATTAAGCCAGCAGAAGGCAAGTCGTATGCCGATGTGTTACGGGATATTCGGCAGAAGGCAAATCCTGCTGACACAGGAACGGAAGTTAGGTCTATAACCCAGACTAGAGCCGGTGAAGTTCTTGTTACTCTCTGGAAAAGCAATCGAGATAATGCGGCATTTAGCGACTCATTGAAGAATATCCTGGGACAAGATGCGACTGTCCGCTGTCTTGAGCCGAAGGTGACAATTGAGATTAGAGGTCTTGATGCTCTCACGACCAAAGATGAAGTTTTAGAGTCCATTAAGGACATTATTAAATAACCCACGGATGGTCTGAGGATTATGGTAACGCTGACTAACAGTCGGAAACAGAGAATGGCTGTTATAACTCTACCAGAAAAAGCTGCAAATGATATTCTAAGGGAAGGGTTGGTTCAAGTAGGATGGGTCAGTTGTAGAGTGAGACGGAGAATATCAGTCCTTCGATGCTACAGATGCCTTAGTTACGGTCATATTGCGAAAATTTGTGAGGGCCCTGACAGAAGCAATTCTTGCTTCAAATGTGAACAGAATGATCACAAGGCCAGGGATTGCATCAATCCAAAGAAGTGTGTCTCATGCGAGGAGAGTGGCGTTACGCAGCAGGATTTGTGTCGTGTGGATGGATCGGGCCAATATAAGGTGTTCCGAGAGGCCCTGGAGAAAGCGACGAATCTGAAACGAAAATTATCCGAGTTCTACAAGCTAATATAGAAAGGAGTAGAACAGCCCATCATCTGTTGTACCAGCTAGCTGCCAAGAAACAAACTGATCTGCTGTTAATTAGTGAACAGCACCAAGATAAGGAGTCACCTCTCTGGTTTAGAGACCAATTATGCACCTCTGCTGTTTGAATCTTAGACCCTGGAAAAATTCCAATAAAACAACATGGGAGCGGGAACGGAAGATAATTCACTAAGGAGGAGAGCCCTACGGGCAAATATAAAATGACTCTAGCCTGAAGTAATGTGATTATTTTGACTGATTGTATTGAACAGTTTTAATTTTCTTACTTATTTTACTTTATCTATTTCATTTTGGATTCTTTTTTTTATTTTTTTATTTTTTATTTTTGATGTGTAACATCTTTCCACTCGGTGTCCGGATTTTTTGTGGTGCTCGGAGCTGAACATGTTTGTGGGAGTGGTTTTGGAAAAGGGACGGAAATGGATGGGACGGAAGTGCATGGGACGGAAACAATAAGCGCGTGGGGGCGGAGACCGGTACAACGACGTACTGTAGGTCATGTGGCTATGGGGAATGTATATCGCATACAGTTTAGTTCAAAGTTTGGAGACCCCATTTAAGATATTCCCACAATAAATCATCTTCAAGTTGTCGTTCTTTGGTGTGAACATATTAATTTTATCATATTTACTGAAAACAATTACGATTTATTAAATCTTCATACTTTTGCTGTATTCTTATTTAATGTAAGCACTCGATGTACTGTCGGCCATGTGGCTATGTGGAATCTATATCGCATCAACAAACACTCCAAACAATGTAGGAGTTCAGTATATTAACGCCGACTACTAACAATAATTGAAACTTCGTTGGTCCAAACATATCACTGGGAGAAACACATTTAATATAGTCTACTTTCCGCACACCTAATTTTTAATCGCGCCTATACTTGGCAGTGCGCTCTCTCGGCTAAACGAGGCCATTTTCAATAACATCGCAGGCATGGGTTCACTAACTGGCCGCTATAGAGCGCAGCTCGCATCAAGTAGGCAGTGGATTGCTTCCGCCACGGCAAATAACAATTATGATTCATTACGGTCAGGATTTGGCACTGGAGTTATACAAGTGACCAACAGAGTTCACTGTCAAAAGGGATTTGCGCTCCCGAGACACACATAGTAGGATAACATGTCACATGTTACACATCATATGCGACTACTGTAAGGCTCGTATATTTTTATTTATTCTTTACTCTATTTCTAAATGATAATAATAGAAATAATAGAAATACTGTAGTAAAGCATGGAATTTTCAGAATGCCTGCCCAGTTCCGTAACTTCGATATGCTTCTGGAGGGTGATGAATGGATTCAAATCGGAATTAATAAGGTATAAGAGCGTTTTGTGGTTTCGTTTTAGGTAGATGTCATTAGAAAGCTAACTATTGCAATGGGTACCATGTTTCGACTTCCGGAAAATGTCGACATATCTTCGCGTTTCACATCCCCCAGACCCCAAAACCACCGTCAGTTCAAAAGTTTATATATAATTTATGTAGGCCTATATCAGTTTCTTGTGGACACGATAACTGCCGTAATTTTGCACCAATCACTTTGAATTTTTTACCGAATATGTATTGAACCCGAGGGTGTTATGCTGACTGATATCGAACGTGGATCTCAGAGACTGTGATCTCAGTATAAAGGTTCCACCAGGGAACGAACCCGAGGTCTGCTGAGGGAGTTTCATGGTAAAAACCCCTAGAGAAAAGTGTATATTTAATCACTAGTGTGATTCCAGTTGATAATGACATTATTTATCAAAATAATGCAGGAAATTGAGCGAAATACAGCATTATTAGACTACTTGAAGTAGGCTATACTGGACTTGGAGCACGAAAAGTGCAGAGTTTGACGTTTAACTAATTGGCCCAGAATTGTGGGAGGTGCAGCATGGAGCCACGTCCATCTTGCTGACCTCGTTATGTCGTCTGGAGGAGGTTGGGGACCTGAGTAATGACCCAGTTTTTCCCCGACTGAGAATGGATGTAAGAATGGGGTGGGAAGATCCCAAGAAAAATCATTGATTACTCATGATTGGAGTAACGCAATGACGTGAGAGTGGCACACAGATGAATCTTTAGCCAGGAGGCTAATTTTAGAGCCTTTTATCTGCGAAATTGACGCATATTTAATGAAGTGCGGAAGAACAGAGACTATGGTTGTTCGCGGCTTGGTTTTAACAAGGTTGCCAGGGATTCCCAGTGAGATAGCGTCCCCACGCTATGGAGAAAGGAATTCATATTAATTAATTGGCCGAGCGATTCTTCAGCACGCAGACAGTTCTGGGATCAGTGAAGGAAAAGGAACCCGATGAGCATGGTTTCGAGACCAGAATCGTGCTGGGAGAGGAGTCGAGATAGCGCGGGAAAACTTAGCTCTACTTTTCGTGGGAATCCAATATATGGGAGTCGACCCTTGGCAGAGCCTCAGTCTTTAGCTCAGTCATCGCCCAGTAGCACCTCAGTCTTTAGCTCAGTCTCAAGCCAGTCGTACGCCAGTTTGAAGACAGTCATCACGGCAGTCGCACGCCAGTGTTGCAGCCAGTCTTAACGCAGTTTACACAGTTGGACACAGTTTGTCACCGAGAGTCGCAAACAGTCGTCGCTACACAGTTTTTGTAAACAGTACGAACAATGGTGTGTTCACTTAGGAAGCAACGTGTGAGATAAGTTGCAGAACTATTGTAAATAATAATCTATGTAAAGTTATGCACAGTGTTAGGCGCAATGTATAAAATATTGACGGATCATACATGTCTAATTACGATGGAATGCGCTAAAAGAAACCTTAAGAAGCATTTGGTAATGTCTTTGAATACCAAATAATAACGCTCAGGACGGAAGTTAGCATATTTATGCGAATCGGGAAGCTTACCGTAGGAGTATGGATAAACTGTTGGTGAATTCCGAGGGCAAGCGAACCAGACTTTCAATCAGGAGTTGGTAGGAGCACGGGAGATGCCGTCGACACCTGCAATTTTTGATATCTTTGCTAGGGAATGTCAACCAAGGAAAAGTGTACGGAGTGACGTGTGTTATGTAAATTATATGTGAAATGTCTTTTAAATTAATGGTTAAATAAATGTTCTAAAGTGTCATGTGTTTTGGAAGCAATAGCTTCTTTATAGAAATACAAAGTGTCGTGTGGTTAAGAGAAAATATGTGTCAGAAAATGTGTGTATTCAAGATGAAAATGTCGCACTAATCTGCATATGGCAGGCGACCAGGAAGGATATGAGTGGTTGGAACCACCGTGACGAGCCTTAAGATATGTGAGTACCCCACAAATTATGTTTAAGTAGAGGTATAGGCCACTGCATGTAGTGTGATTTCTGAGTTATAAAGATGCCAGTAAGAATCAGAGTAGGAGATAGACTCTCCAAGTTTACTCATTAGTATGTTGATTTTAATAGATTTGAGATGTTATTTTGCATCAGTGAGTGGATTAATCGTTACCACTATTAATTAAAAATGGCAAATCAGTTATGTAAACGTAATGAACGGACATGGTTGTTCGATTTGTAAGATGAGTTGTGTCGGATTTTGGTAAATTTATGTCAGTGAGAATAATAATAATAATAATATTGAATATAAAAGGTATGAATGAACGCATCAGGCAAAATGTTGTAAACAAGAAATATGTACGCTAAAGGGCAAGACTTATCGATCTAAGCAGTAAGATTATACAGTAAGATTACGTTACGGGATTAAGAAAAGAGTTTGATATCAGAATATATTGTATTACTGGGAATATAATTATGCCAGGAAATGGAAGAGCTTTTAGTGAATTGAATTTGCAGCTTATGTGAAAAGCTTATAGAGCAATTGATAGATTTCTCTTGGTAATTATAGGACGCAGATCATAGCATTAGGAGGGACCAGGGTATCTATTCTTCGTATGAAATCTCGTATGCCGTGGGCGTAATGAGAGATGTACTTTATGCCAGAGCGTATATAGTGATATTGACCCTAGCTCTGATGATGGATATGGAATGTTCCGGGTTCGAATCCCGCGATAGGTGGGAGGAAAACAATGGACACCTCTGCACACTATCTGATTCCCCGAGAACTATTTGTTGAGTGATTCGGCTAGTTGAAGCGAATCCCAGACGGCAGCATGGGCTGGCCGCAATATTTATTAAAGATACCGGTTACCTAATGGACTAATGTGTTATGAATCTCGTGCCTTCATGTTGAAATGGGCCTATTTTGGAGCCAATTATTATATCCTCAGTGTAGGAGTAAATGTGAAAGCTCATCCAGAACCTATTTGCATAATATTCAGTTAAAATCCATTGAGATATGTGTGTCACTGGGACCACAGTGTCTGTCTTGTAAAATCTTTTTCTGCTTGGGGAGAAAGCCTTCAGACAGGAAAACGAGGGGAGGTGATGTAGGACCTCAATCCACTTCTATTGTGTACCGGCCGCTCGGGGAGAGGGTCTGGACGGTCAAGCGAACCGTGAAAGCAAGTTTTAAAGGAACAGGTTTTAGACCCTGTTAATGACATGAAATGAAACATTGTTATATTGAGTAATAAAGTCATGTGGTTTAAGAACACATTGATAATTATAGATTATCCTGATGGTTCATGATTTTAGCTATCTAACGAATGGTTAGACGTTGCATTTGTACTGTCACTGACATCTGTTTCTGAAGTGGGTTACCAGATGCCACAGGCTACTCGCACAAAGGTAGTTTAATAGTACCCTCCAACACAGCGTTAACAAATGTTTTTAATATGAAATCACACACGGCATGCAGTGGAACTATATAAATAGAGGAAGTGTAGGGGTAGCTTACATAATTATGGAGTTGTACGTAGACTGCTGTGCAACACCAGAATAGGCTAATGCATGTAAAGCATTTGGTGGGAAGAGAAAGATCAAAACACACACACGATACACATTATTGTCAAATTAAGACAAGGTTCAAGGAATAATTAATTGTGTAGAATTAATGAAGTCACATTGGATGACAGAAGAATTAAAGTACAGTTTGTTCTGAAGTTGTATGTGCATCAGCGCACTAGAGTACTTTGTAAAGTTCACATAAGGGTAAAGGTTTGTGTTATGATATGACTTTATTATGATAATATTATGTTCATATTTGGGGATTGTGGAAATAATTTTTGTTTGTTTTGTTTTTGTGGTTGTGGGATTTGTTTTGTTTGTGTGAAGCCATGAAGTTTTTACTGAATTAAAGTTTTAGAATAGAGTTGTGCCTTATCATTGTAGAGTTGATACCTTTTAGCCTCAAATCCAAAATATGCAACTGCTACATGGGAGAACGGTACACGCCCGAGCCCTGATGCTAGCTGGAGGCAGAAGCATATTTTCCATCGAGATTACTCACATGGGTACAGTATACCTATCAAATCTCGGTCGAGTTCGTTACTGAGCTAAATCGGTCGAAGGGGGTGAAAATGGGGGGCTTTTTTCGAAAAAGTGAAATATTGCTATAAGTCTCTTAACATGTGAAATATCGAATCCGTTTAAAATTCATACTATGTGTCGGATAATGCCCAAAAATTTATGTTTGAAGAGTTTTTTTTATAGCACCAACCATTGACCAAAGGGGTGGGAAAAAGTGGGTTTTTCGGGAAACATTAATCATATCTCTCTTAATAGGCACAATATCAAAACCGTACAAAATGGACAATATTCCCCTAATAATTACCTAAAACTTTTGTCTGAAAGAATTTTTGATATGACCCACCCTTACGCCAAGGGATGAGAAAAATGATTTCGGAATTATAAGAAAATGCCAAGAGTTATCAGTGGTTGCCATGGCAACACTACTAAATTGATGAGGGATGAGCCATCAGACGTTGCCATGACAACGCACTTGCACGAGATCAGATTCAGATTTCCATCTGACTAAGTGTGAAGCGGCTTCGGTGACGAAACTGGTAGCATGCTGAACTTCTATGCCCAGGGTCGCGGGTTCAAAGCCGGCCAAAGTCGTCGGATTTTCTAAGAGCGCTAAAAATCCCTCAGTATGCTTTCCTTTTGGAGGGGAAGTTCCAACGTTCGTTGCGAGTTGCTGGTTGCGGTGGCATCTAGTAGCCAAGTTCACAGCTAGGTGTCGTTGACGGTAGTATCTGGTAGCAACATTAGGAACTATTGCTTAAAATTGTCCGCCTGCAGTCCTTACCTGAATTACAGACTAATACAGCCATCACAATTCACACCGTTTATCAGACAGATTCAACACTCACCCAAAGTACACGGGGTTACATGACCGCGTTGTCGCAGCCGCTAAACAGAGGAACCAACCAAAATCTCTGCGGGAGGTATAATTTTGCGTGAAGAAGCAACAGACCGTTAGATAGTTACACATCAGTGTCGAAACCTTGCATAAGGACAGTGTGACCACAAGTATAAAACTGGACCCCAAATGACAAGAAGGTTACCGTCATCATAAGACAATAAAATGTTTAAAATATGCATAAAATGACGAAAAACAAAGTTAATTAATCATCAATTATAAAATACTTTCTCGCAATAAATGAGGTCTGATCCTTCTACGAAAACCTGCATATTCTGCCTATTTTCGCCTATCCCCAAGTTTGTCCGGTGAAATCTACCTCCGCCTTCCGGCGTGCCGAGAGGACTTTTTTGTTTTATGTCTGTTTTATTGTTGCGTTTTATGTTTTTGGTTTTGTGTTCATTTTTGTTTTTATTTTTTGTTTTTGTTTTTCTTATCATATGTTGTGAAGTTTTTAATCACCTGTAATTTTTCAGGTTGTCCCAGTATTGGGTTATATTGTGTTGACCGACTGAAGAGTTGCATATCAAGTTATATGGTTGGTTGCTCAGTTTAGGCGCTGCGACAACGCGGCCATGTAGCCCCGTGTACTTTGGGTGTGTGTAGAATCTGTCTGATAACCGGTGTTAATAGTGATGAGTGTATTAGTGTGTGTTATCTGTAATTCAGGTAAGGACTGCAGACGATCAATTTCAAGTAGTTCCTACTTTATCTAATTTTCTACTAGATGCCACCGCAACCGGCACCTTTTGCCAAACGTTGGTACTTAATAGAGAATTATTCAAAACGAACCTACAAATTTAGTTTCACACAATTGTAGTTAGTGGAAGGTAGCGGCTTCGGTGGCGTGGATGGAAACATGCTCAACTGCTGTGGCCAAGATCCCTGGTTCAAACCCGGCCTATGTCGACGGATTTTTTAAGAACGTTAAAATCCTTCAGTAACTTATGCCTTCCTTCGGAGGGGAAGAAAAGCCGGTGGTCCCATGTCGTAGATGTATGGCATGTAAAAGATCCTTCCACTAACTAAACATGTGTGAAGCTACATTTCTAGGTTTGATTTCATTGGAACGCTGTATTCAAGTTCCAATGTTCACCACTAGGTGTCAGTGACATTTGGTAACGAAAGTTGGAACTACTTGAAATTCAACGGAACTTGCAGCTCACTTCATGCGTTCCGTTTGAAGCAGCTACAGCCTCTGGCCAGCCGAATATGTTTTCGGACACTCCCGGCATTAAAAGCCATACGCTAAATAAATAAATAAATAAATAAATAAATAGTGAAAGGTAATTTTAAATGGCAAAAATCTATGACATGGGACCGTCGGCTTTACTTCCCCTCCGAAGGAAGGCATACTGAGGGATTTTTAAGGCTCTTAAGAAATCCAACGACCTCGGCTGGGTTTGAACCCGCAATCTTGGACATAGAAGCTCGGCATGCTACCAACTATGCCAACGAAGCCGCATCAAGAGATATGTGCGTCACTACACCGCAATCTTTCATCCAATACATTTAAATATAGGGTCAGATGATCTCGTAGTTCTGCCCCTTAAAACAACAATAACTGACTAATTTCCCTCCCCATATTATTCTGCTAAGGTCCCATTCCAGTTTTGTACCGAAAATAATGTCCCGTAAACACCAACCTACACATATGGGGTACTTACTCGTTCAGCATAACCCAATGCGTACGCGAAACGCACCCACTTACTCTTTAAATGCCTCACAATTAAATAAATACCTTATTTATTTATTTATTTATTTATTTATTTATTTATTTATTTATCGTATGGCTTTTAGTGCCGGGAGTGTCCGAGGACATGTTCGGCTCCCCTGAGTCTGTAGCTGCTTCCAGCGGACACCCTAAAGGGTGAGCTACAAGTTCCTTTCAATTTCAAGTAGTTCCAACTTTCGCCACCAGATATCAATGGTACCTAGTGGCGAACGTTGGAACTTTGATAGAGCATTCTGACGAAATCTAACCTAACAAATTTTGCTTTACACAAATTAAGTCTGTGAAAGGATCTTTAACATGCCATAAATCTATGACATGGGACCGCCGGCTTTACTTCCCCTCCGAAGGAAGGCATACTGAAGGATTTTTAACGCTCTTAAAAAATCCGACGACTTCAGCCGGGTTTGAACCCGCTATCTTGGGCACAGCAGTTCAGCATGCTACCAACTACGCCACCGAAGCCGCTAATAAATACCTTAAAACATGTATATTTACAATGAAATAATGAAAGAATGCAACACGGTAACCATGGTAACAGAATCTCACTGGTCCATCTATTTCTGTAAGACGCAATGCAATTCCAATTATTACATTACTGTGAAAGTCTCCAGACGGTTATAAGGTTATCACTGAACCAAATTAAGCTGTAAAATTCATCAATACATATAGTATAATGCGCTTAAGGGGTCAAGGGGCACTCTAGAATTTTTTCACGTGTGAGTGTGGTACGAAAGGTCTTTTTCACCCGACTATAAAGGGTCTCTGAAAACCACATTTAAAGGCCCTTAAATTAACAGTGTCTGTGATATTCCCAGAAAACTAACTTCGCTCTGATATACCTATGGAGGAATGACAAACCCCTAACCACTGCACCAGTAGCTGAATTGATAAAGTCTGATTATTCATACCAAGGATAAATCAGTCATAGCATTCATGATTGAGATTTTGCTAAGTGTACTCTTTTGAACTAGATTATTCGCGGGCGAAGCCGCGACGGGTAAAGCTAGTTTAAATACATTGTTGTAAGAACGGAAAGGATTTCTTGCCAGTTGTGAGTGTAACTAGTTGGTTAAAACAGTCTGTTGTGAATGTCAATGTTTGATAACGTAGTGTCTCATCGGGCCAATGATTGAGTCGTGTCTTGCACCAATGGGCTTAACAGTTTGGGAACTGCTCGCAACTTGTGTACAATGGAGTAACAGTTACGTAAATATCAAAGTTTCCCACAAAGTTTAAATTAGTTTTGTATACTTTGCAGGTGGATGAAGGCAAAGTGTTACCAACCTCGTTAAATTATTCCCGCATTGCTGCTTCCATACTAAACCGCTTATAATAATAATAATAATAATGTCCCTTCTCACGGCACTTTGTCCTCGCAGCGACTGTCTCTCCTGAATATAACAACATAACACGGAGTACATGGTTTCGCTCTACCTGAATTATTATTATTATTATTATTATTATTATTATTATTATTTATTTTGCGCATGTGCTTACACATTCTCAGCATATTTGCAGGAAAGAAAACATTTGCAATCCCAGATATTCATCGTAAGGAGCAAATTCTCGGTGAAGGAATTTCCTTTACCCTTTCCCCTCACTCCTTCGCGCCTGATTGTTCAAGAACAGCCTTACTATACGAACACGTCGAATGTATGACTTTTTTCTGCATCAGTTTAAAAAGGCCTGGGCCTAATTTCGACTCTGTGAGAGATTCCTGCTGTTAAGTTGTTGGGAATCACGCCAGTGCTGGAGATGATAATAGGAACTGTCCTGACATGAGTCATGTGCCATGTGCCAGTTCTGTGTATTTTGACAGCTTTTCAACATGTTAGCATATTATTTTGCCACTGTTTGGGATTGCCACATCTATGAATGTGGTGTGCCCCATGCATTTGTCAACAAGAATCAGATCAGGTCTGTTGTGTACGGCTGACTGGTCTAAAAATACACTATGATACCAGTACAACGTAAAGTAGTCATTTTCCAGTACACTAGCCGGGGTATATTTATAGTACGGCACTTTCTCTTGGCTCAGCAGTTGAAGGTGTATAGCCATTTCTTGATGTACTATCATGGCAACAAAATCATCTCTCTTCCTTATATTCTATCCCTGCAAAATGGCGACAACCTGAAGTAATATGCTCAACAATCTCAGATGTTATTATTATTATTATTGTTATCATTATTATTATTATTATTATTATTATTATTATTATATATGAGAGCGATTGAACCTGAATTCACGAATTCTTCTTCGTGCGTTTTTCCTCTTTGTTTTCCCCAAAATCTATTCATCCTCCCTGAATGCTCATTCTTCCGCTCAGCTGCCCACTGTTTTGCAGGCTGTCGTGATGTTCTTTGCCCAAACTTAACATTTGTGATTTTATTCCGACAGTCGGTGCGGTCCTCGAGATTTTCTATGTTGATCTGTTGTAGGTCCTTCCGGACCTCTGTTATCCATTCCGTGCCCCATTTACTCTTTGTTATGATGTTTAGTAGTTTTCTTGCCATTCTGGAGTATTTCCATCTCTAGATAATTACGAGTATTACAATTATTTATTTCCCACAGGTTTTCTCTAGTCATCTGCCAATGACCGGCTATTAATAGGAAGATGCACAGGCTTTAATTTCATCTGGCTGTGTGTGTTTTTTTAGTACAGTACCATGGTCCATTCCCTAAACCAGTTCATTCGCGGCTAAAACTTTCCGCACAGTACGACATGTTCCCAAAGTCGTCTTCTGTAGTTGTAGATACAACATATTTGGCAAGCCGAGCTTAGCGAGAGAGTTATGAATAGGGACCGGATATTCATGCATTAAATGATAAAATATGCATGCAATTATGCACTAAAAATGTAGAAAATATGTACTAAAAATTGAAAAATATGCACTTAACAATAAGCCAATCTTATTCACTCTTCTTCCCTCTTTTGCCGTAATTTGTGCCGTCGTTTTTGCATGCTGTTCAAGTGGGAATTTCTTTCCTCATTTCACTTCCTTCGAGTCTACTTGGCAATAGACGACAACGCCACTATTACCTGACACCCACTGATTTAATAATTTCTGCTGCTCTTCCCCTTAGGCATTTTGAGTTAAGAATATGCAGACTAAGGATAAAGAAACACATTAACTGAAGAAACTCCTCACAAACCTAACCCCTGGCTGCCGAGATGTTGAAAGGAATGTCCCACCCCATTGCCTTCTTGAAATTACCAGGCAACATGCTTGCGTAAAATATTAGTTATTATTCTGTTGCTCAGAAAAATGTTTACAAGGGATGTCCAAGACTCAGTTGAAACCTATTTTGTTAAAGAAGTTTTAAATTATACTTAACTAGCAGAAGTACCCGTTCTTCGAACGGTGTTCGTTGTTAACACCAGACATTATCAATTGAGCTACTGTTGCAATGGTTAGCAGTTTGTCATTCCTTCAAGTTTATCAGAACGAAGTTAGTTTACTGGGAATATCACACACACACACTGTTTATTTAAGGCCCTTAAAATGTAGTTTTCGGAGACCCTTTATAGATTCCCGAATTTTGGGTCTCACATTGAGAAGCGCAACATATGCTTTGATCGTCCTAGGATAAGTTTTATATTTCGCCTATTTTAGCATATATTGAGAAGTTTTTCTCTATATACACCCTTCTAATGTATGAAAAGTACAGTGAAGAGTTTTATAAATCATTGGTGTATTGACTCTGATACCTAATTTTACGATGCACTAAGCATCCGAACACGAGGTATAGGCGTACATAAAGATACACAGAAAGACAGACAGACAATTCTATTGTCTACAACATATTACCCAGATATCAAAATATGGTTATATCTACCACACAGTATCAAATAAAATCATTCTTACGATGAACGCGTATGTCGACAACAACAAAAAGTCAAAATGTGCTCTCAGACTAAATTTACCTAACGTGTACTTCCTGATGTGAAATACATTTGAAAGCCTTGTAGACGAAACGCAATCACGCCACATAAAAACTGACCCTCTACGTTGTGCTAGGTGCCCATACACAGGAAGACCCCTTTCATAAATTATAAAGGCTTGTGGTGCATGAAAATTCAGGTTCTTTAGCCCCAAATTGCCCAAATTCCTAAAAGCCGCAAAAAATGCTGGTTCAATTCAGGATTTTTTGAAAATAATGTTGCTGTTTGGAGATATAATAGACCTTCTGTACTATATGTCGAACGTGAAAATTGCATGAAAAAATTCTAGGTTACCCCTTCACCCCCTTAATTGCATTGATGAATTATACGGTCTACGTTAGTTCCGTGATAACCTTATAGCCATTTGCAAACTTTCACAGAAATGTAATAAATGGAGTGACATTGCTTCTTAAAGAAATAGAAGGAAAGTTGTATGCCACCCCTTGAGATAATGTTCTCATGGTTACCGATTTGCATTCCTTCATTAGTTTGTTAAATTAAATTAAATTAGTTTTCTGGGAATATTTCTGAAACTGTTGGATTTAGAGCCATATAATGTAGTTTTCGAGGATCCTTTAGGGCCCCCGAGTTTTGTTGCTGGCACCGAGGGGATTTGTCTCGTCGTTGTACGCCATAATATAATACTAATAATAATATAATATAGGGAGACATTATAACACCTATTTTTATTTTATTTTTAATTCAGCCAATGCCCATGTATTTTTCTTTTCAGGACGGGTCAGGGAAGGGATATTATTAGAGAAAGAAGCATTCACATCACGCATGAGCAAAATGGAAATGGCCTACCATTTAACTAAGGGCATCTATAAGTAAAGGTCAATATCCTTCAACGCAAAACTAAAACGTTTCTGCAGTGTCATCCGTCCGGAGGACTTGCATGCTTCTGAATGCCTCACAATGAACAATAAAAGGCTTGGTCGAGAAACTGGAGGCCAAAGAAAGGAAAATTTGAGAAAAATATTGGATTCCATCAAAGACAATGGGGAATACAGAAGACGGCATAACCATGACCTATATACTCATGTGGAGAAGATAGGCAACGTCATCCGGAAGAGAAGGTTACCATTTTTTGGGCATGTGAATCGAATGAGCCCAGCGAGACTGACCAACCGCAACATAACTTACTTTCAGGAGAGGAAAACAAAATGGGCCTGGTTCATTGAACTGGATAAAGATCTGAAAGAAGTGGGGATTACACCAACAGACATTCAGGAGCGCGCCCCACTCAATAGGAAACTTCAAGCTTGTAAAGGTTTACAAGAAAAACCGAAGCTGAAAACGGGAAAGATTTGGACCCAGGGACGGAAGGAAATCCACCGAGAACGAATGCGGGCGTACAGGGCAAACATCAAAGCCAGTAGGAGACGGTTGGAATGACGCGGTCCATAGATGGCCTATACGAAATGAATGAATAAATGAATGAATGAATAATGTGGCGATAGGAATATAATAGACCTGCCGTACCACACCCGCAGGTGTAAATCGCGTGAAAAAATTCTAGAGTACCCCTTGATCCCCTTAAGCGCATTATACGTATTGATGAATTTTACGGCTTAATTTGGTTCCGTGATAACCTTTTAGCCGTTTGCAAACTTTCACACTAATGTAATTAATGGAATTGCATTGCGTCTTACAGCAATGAGAATCCGCTGGCATGGTTACTGGCTTGCATTCGTTCATTAGTTTATTAAATTAAATTAGTTTTCTGGGAATATCTCAAAAACGGTTGGTCTTCGGTCCTTAAAATGTGGTTTTCGGGGACCCGAGTTTTGTCTCTCACATTGAGGGGCTGAAAATGAGTTTTGTCTCGTCCTTCTACGCCTATTTCAGCATGTATTTTAAGGGGGTAGGCCCCCTTTTATGAGAGGTACGGAGAAGAGTTACATCAATGATAAGTGTCGTGCCTCTGATGGATATCTGTACCAAATTTTACGTTAATACACCCAGCCGTTCTCGAGTTATAAGGGAACAAATTTGTCCACAGACAAACAAACAGACAGACAGACAAACAACTTATTTTCGCGCGCATCTATCATAAAACAGTCTGAAACGCGTAATTAACTTAAATTTCCGCAGAAATTCAGAGAAAAACACACACATTTTCATTTTTAGCCTATTTTCAATTTTGAAAAAATTGGCTTATGAGATCACCTTTTGTCCGTGTGTGTGGGTGTGTGTGTGTGTGTGTGTGTGTGTGTGTGATTCGTGTGTGTGTCCCCCCCTAATAAAATCTAAATTGTTGGAGAGATTTCAATGAAACTCGGTAAGTTCATAGCTCTATTCCGGGCGACTCCGACCCTGCTCTTCAAATTTTGTTACGTCTCACCAATCCAACATGGCGGCTGTGCGAAATATTTCACCAGCATTCAATATCTCCGAAACTATTACCGACATCACCCTGGAATTTTGTATGGTGATAAAAGGAACTAATCGAAATTCACTCATGTGACCTTTGAAAACCTGATAACTACAAAACCAACATGGCGGCCAAGCGAAATTGCGACTTTTATATGGACGTTTCTCGCGACTTAACCAACCAAACGCAATGAAACTTGGCACAGTATATGTTTATATACATTGTAATGCGCCGACATCTAACTTCGTTCAATTGTTTACATAACCTCAAAATGGCGGCTGTGCGAAATATTTCACAGGCATTCAATATCTCCGAAACTATTTATGATATCAACCTGAAATTTTGTACATTGATAGAAAGCACTACTACAAGTTTATCCATGTAACTTTCAAAAACCTGTTAACTACGAAACGAACATGGCGGCCAAGCGAATTTGAAACATTCTAATACATTTTTCTCGTGATTTAATCATATAAGCGCATTTAAATGTGGTACAGTAAATGATTATACATATTGTCATTCACTGGCATCTAATTTAGTTCAATTGTTTACATAAACTGAAGATGGCGGCTGCGCGAAATTTTAAAATTAAGTTTTTATTCTTGTGTCGAAATCATGCGATCAAAGTGAAAGTTTGAATAATGAAGCTACGCAATAATTTTCCTTTAATGGTACATACCTCTATGGCCTATACATATAACAATCCAAAATGGCGAGCATCCGAAATATTTTGACGGTTCTCAATATCTAATAATCTTTTCCAGCAATCAAACTGATTTTTCTTATGTTCATAGAGGCTATGAACATAAGTTCACCTATATGACTTTCAGTAACCTGGTGAGCACAAATCCAACATGGCGGCGACGCGAACAATAAATATTTAAATGGACGTTTCTCGCGATTTAACCATCTGAGTGCAGTGAATTTTTGCACGTTAATGCTTATAAAAATGTTAATCCACTGGTATCTAATTTATTTCAATTGTTTTTATAACAACAAGATGGCAGCTGTGCGAAATTTTAAAATCTCGTTTTTACTTCTTGTGTCCTAAAAATGCGATTGAAGTCTGAAAACCACACGTACACAATAATCTTCATGTAATAGTACATAAAAAAATCCAACCTGGCTACCATCTGCAATATTTAGTCGGTTATCAGTATCTACGAATCTAACATAGCAATCAAACTGAAATTTTGTATGTTGATAGAGGCAATTAATATGAGTAGGATATATGAAAATAGGCTGTATAGTTCTTCACGGAACTACTTGTTCTATATAGAGAGATCTACGGCACCGCTCGGTGTTGACCGTGTTTTATTGCACAGATTTTCGTTTTACTCGCTAACCGTGATAAGTGATAAGGACCTTTTGGATAGAAAATTAAATGTTAAAACTCATGTATACCATCAAAAGTTTGCTATTTCTTAGCGTTCTCTTTTTATTTGAAAAGGAAATATGAAATTTTGAAACCAAAGGGTGTAGCGACGTCACAAATGTCGGTTTTACTCGCTAACTGTTGGAGATACACGAAAAGTGATAAGGACCTTTCGGATTGGAAATTAAATTTCAAAGCTCGGATGTGCCATCAAAAGTTTGCTATTTCCTACCGTTCTCTTTTTATTTGATATGGAAATATGACATTTTGAAACCAAAGGGTCTAGTGACGTCACTAAAATGGTCGCCATTTTTTAATAGTGCACAATTTCGAAATCAAAAGTATCCTATATGTAAACCTGGTAAATCAGCTACATCCATGCAAAATTTCATTTAAATCGGACCAGTGGTTCTTGTGTTATTGAGTAACAGACAGACAGACAGACAGACACACACACACCATCTCATTTTTAGCCTACTTTCGATTTTTGCAAAAAATGAAAGTAGACTTATGAGATCAACACAGGGCGAAAAAAGTGTGTCTGTCTGTGTGTGTGTATGTGTGTGTGTGAGTCTGTGTGTGTCTGTGTGTGTGTGTGTCTGTGTGTGTGTGAGTGTGTGTACTCTGAATGTCTGTCCCCCCCTATCAATTCGAACACGGTGAATGCGAATTGAACGAAATTTGGTACAAAGGTAGCACTAGCAAAGGACACCTCAGTGTCATGTTTTATATCGCCGCCATCTTGACGGAAACGTAATGGCGGCCTCACAAATGTTCAAAGCTAAAATCAAATTACGACTAACCTAATCATCCGATCTCTACCAAATTTTGCAACAACATACCTTTATGGGGGGAGCATCCTTTGACCAAACCAATAGGTCATCAGCGTAATAGTTTACGGATGGCGGCCATCTTTGAGTGAAAATCGATTCCCCCTATTAATTCGAACACGGTGCAACTGAATGGAACGAAATTTGGTACGGAAGTAGTACTAACGAACTCAGTGTCATGTTTTATATCGCCGCCATCTTGACGGAAACGTAATGGCGGCCACACAAATGTTCAAAGCTTAAATCAAATTACGACTAACCTAATCATCCGATCTCTACCAAATTTTGCAACAACATACCTTTATGGGGGAGCATCCTTTGACCAAACTAATAGGTCATCAGAGTATTAGTTTGCGGATGGCGGCCATCTTTGTGTGAAAATCGATTCCCCCTATTAATTCGAACACGGTGCAACCGAATGGAACGAAATTTGGTACAGAGGTAGTACTAACAAAAGGCACCTCAGTGTCATGTTTTATATCGCCGCCATCTTGACGGAAACGTAATGGCGGCCACACAAATGTTCAAAGCTTAAATCAAATTACGATTAACCTAATCATCCGATCTCTACCAAATTTTGCAACAACATACCCTTATAGAGGAAGCATCCTTTGACCAAATGAATAGGTCATTAGCCTAATAGTTTGCGAATGGCGGCCATCTTTGTGTGAAAATCAATTCCCCCTACTAATTCAAACACGGTGAAACCGAATGGAACGAAATTTGGTACAGAGGTAGCACTAGCAAAGGGCATCTCAGTGTCATGTTTTATATCGCCGCCATATTGACAGAAACGTAATGGCGGCCACACAAATGTTCAAAGCTTAAGTTAAATTACGACTAACATAACCATCCGATCTCTACCAAACTTTGCAACAACATACCTTTTTGGAGGGAGCATCCTTTGACCAATCTAATAGGTTATTAGCCTAATAGTTTGCGGATGGCGGCCATCTTTATGTCAAAATTGATTCCCCCTATTAATTCGAACACGGAGGAACCTAATGGAACGAAATTTGGTACAGAGGTAGCACTAGCAAAGGGCTCCTCAGTGTCATGTTTTATATCGCCGCCGTCTTGACTGAAACGTAATGGCGGCCACACGAATGTTCAAAGTTTAAATCAAATTACGATTAACCTAATCATCCGATCTCAACCAAATTTTGCAACTGCATACCTTTATGGAGGGAGCATCCTTTGACCAATCTAATAGGTCATTCGCCTAATAGTTTGCGGATGGCGGCCATCTTTGTGTCAGAATCGATTCCCCCTATTAATTCAAACACGGTGTAACAGAATGGAACGAAATTTGGTACAGAGATAGCACTAGCAAAGGGCATCTCAGTGTCATGATTAATATCGCCGCCATATTGACAGAAACGTAATAGCGGCCACACAAATGTTTAAAGCTTAAATCAAATTACGACTAACATAACCATTCGATCTCTACCAAACTTTGCAACAACATACCTTTATGGAGGGAGCATCCTTTGACCAATCTAATAGGTCATTAGCCTAATAGTTTGCGGATGTCGGCCATCTTTATGTCAAAATTGATTCCCCCTATTAATTCGAACACGGTGGAACCGAATGAACGAAATTTGGTACAGAGGTAGCACTAGCAAGAGGCACCTCAGTGCCATGTTTTATATCACCGCTATCTTGACGGAAACGTAATCGCGGCCACCCAAATGTTAAAAGCTAAAATGTAATTACGACCAACCTAATAATCTAGTCTCTACCAAATTTTGCAACACCATATCTTTATGTGGGAAACATATTCTGACCAAACTGCAAGAACATCAGCCCAATAGTTTGCAGATGGTGGCCAAGTATGTGTGCAAATCGATTCCCCCTATCAATTCAAACACGGCGAAACCGAATTGAACGAAATTTGGTACAGAGGTAGCACTAGCAAAGGGCACCTCATATTCATGTTTAATATCCCTATAGCACGTTGTATTTCAACAAGCTACTACAACCAACATTCAATCATACTCCTTGAAAAGGACAAAGAGTTATAACAATACCCATGCATTTAGGAGAAAGTAGGCTATATGTTCTTTACTGAACATCTTGTTATATATTAGTATGATTTCAACTGTAAATGCTAATATATGCTGTTATGTTCAGATTATGCAAAAAAAATTAAAAAATCCAATAAACCCTCAAAATAAGCTCTTGCAAATGCGCAAATGCATTTAAAAAAATCCGGTTCCTAGTTATGAATATCCCGTTGTGCTCCAAGTATCACCGGAACTACAACGGCCTTTTCCAGCTTCCAAAGCCTTTTGAGTTCCTAAGTTAGTGATGAATATTTTTCTATCTCCTCTCTTTGTTTCTCTTCAAGATTTCGGGGCATAGGAATAGCAACATCAATGGGGAAGGTTGCTTTTCCCTCTTTCAAGACCAAGGTTATGTCTGCTCTGTTACTTTCTAAAGGATGGTCAGTTGCTACTGTCCTACTCCAAAAACGGTTTTCATCGTAGTTCTCATGTACTGCCTGAGGGTCGTGCTTGTATTATGGCATTTGATGAATGATTTTGGCTACGTTGTTCTGACGCCATAATATATCCTCCCTTGATGCAAGGGATAGGCAGCCATTTCTTATATGATTGACAACAATGTGCACCTTGGACACTACACCCTTTCATGGCTGTCTTTGCTCCAACTTAACGTGTACTAATAATCTGCTATGAGAGGTCTTCCATTTTGCATCCCTCGCACGAATATGTACTGTAAACTTTCAACCTCACAGCAGTAACAGAAGACAATCGCAGCTTAAATTATTTATTTATTTATTTAACACCAGACATTATAATAATAATAACAATGTTATTGGTGTTACATCCCTTTTAAGTACTGTTGCTTTTAGAGACGCACCAGACATTATCAATTGAGCTACTGTTGCAATGGTTAGCGGCTTGTAATTCCTTCATAAGTTTATCAGAACGAAGTTAATTTTCTGTGAATATCACACACACTGTTAATTTAAGGGCCTTATAATGTGGTTTTTGGAGATCCTTTATAGACTCGCGAATTTTTTGTCTCACATTGAGAAGTGCAACATATGCTTTGGTCGTCCTTCTAGGATAATTTTTATATTTCACCTATTTTAGCATGTATTTTGAGAAGTTTTTCCCTATATCCACCCTTCTACTGTATGATAAGTACGGTGAAGAGTTTTATAAATGATTGGTGTATTGACTCATGTTTACCATACCTAATTTTACGATGCACCAAGCATCCGAACATGAGTTATAGGCGTACATAAAGATACACAGAAAGACAGACAGACGATTCTATTGTCTACAACATATCACCCAGAAATCCAAATATGGGTATATCTACCACACAGTATCAAAGAAAATCATAATTACGATGAACCCGTGTGTCGAAAAAAAAAAGAAAAGAAAAGAAGATTAGTTGAAATGTGCTCTCATACTAAATTCACCTAACGTGTACTTCCTGACATGAAATAGAATTGAAAGTCTTGTAGATGAAACGCAATACACGTCACATAAAAACTGACCCTTTACGATGTGTTGGGTCCCCATACACAGGAAGACCTCTATCATAAATTATAAAAGCTTGTGGTGCATGAAAATTCAGGTTCTTTAGTCTCAAATGGCCCAAATTCCTAAAAGCCGCAAAAAATGCTGATTCAATTCAGGAATTTTTGAAAATAATGTTGTTGTTTGGAGATATAATAGACCTTCTGTACTATATGTCGCACGTGAAAATTGCATGAAAAAATCCTAGATTACCCCTTGAACCCCTTAATTGCATTGGTGAATTATACAGTCTACGTTGGTTCCGTGATAACCTTATATTTGCAAACTTTCACAGAAATGTAATAAATGTAATAAATTGCTTCTTACTGAAATAGATGGAAAGTTGGATGCCACCCCTTGAGATAATGTTGTCATGGTTACGGATTTGCATTCCTTCATTAGTTTGTTAAATTAAATTTAATTAGTTTTCTGGGAATGTTTCAGAAACTGTTGGTTTAAGAGCCTTATAATGTAGTTTTTCGAGGACCCTAGAGTTTTATTTCTGGCACCGAGGGGCAATGTCTCGTCGTTGTACGCCATAATATAATACTACTAATAATAATATAACATAGGGATAGGAATATAATAGACCTGCCATACCACACCCACAGGTGTAAATCGCGTGAAAAAATTCTAGACTACCCCTTGACCCCCTTAAGCGCATTTTACATATTGATGAAATTTACAGCTTAATTTGGTTCCATAATAACCATCTAGCCATTTGCAAACTTTCACACTAATGTAATTAATGGAATTGCATTGCGTCTTACAGCAATAGATGGACCTCTGAGAATCTGTTGCCATGGTTATCGGCTTGCATTCGTTCAGTAGTTTAGTAAATTAAATTAGTTTTCTGGGAATATCTCAAAAACTGTTGGACGTAAGACCTTAAAATGGGTTTTTAGGGCCCCCGAATGTTATCTCTTACATTGAGGGGCTGAAAATGGGCTTTGTCTCGTCCTTCTACTCCTATTTCAGCATGTATTTTAAGGGGGTATGCCCCCTTTTATGATAGGTACAGAGAAGAGATACATCAATGATTAGTGTCGTGCCTCTGATGGATATCTGTACCAAATTTTGCGTTGATACACCCAGCCGTTCTCGATTTATAAGAGAACAAAGTTGTCCACAATCAAACAAACAGACAGACAGACCAAAACATTATTTTCGCGCGCATCTATCATAAAACAGTCTGAAACGTGTAAATAACTCAAATTTCCGTAGAAATTCAGAAAAAAACAGACACATTTTCTATTTATATATGTAGAGATATACTGCACGGCTCGGTGTTGACCGTGTTTTATTGCACAAATTTAGGATTTACTCGCTAACCGTTGGAGATACACGAAAAGTGTTAAGGACCTTTTGGATAGAAAATTGAATGTTAAAGCTCATGTATGCCATCAAAAGGTTGCTATTTCTTAGCGTTCTCTTTTTATTTGAAATGGAAGTATCAAATTTTGAAACCAAAGGGTGTAGTGACGTCATAAATGTGGGTTTTACTCGCTAACCGTTGGAGATAAACGAAAAGTGAAGCTCGTATGTACCGTCAAAAGTTTGCTATTTCTTAGCGTTCTCTTTTTTATTTGATAAGGAAATATGAAGTTTTGATTAAAGTGTGTAGTGACGTCACTAAAATGGTCGCCATTTTTAATAGTGCAAATTATCGAAATAAAATGTATCCTATATGTAAACCTGGTAAATCAGCTACATCCATGCAAAATTTCATTTAAATCGGACCAGTGGTTCTTGCGTAATTGAGTAGCACACAGACAGACAGAAAGACAGACATACACCATCTCATTTTTATATATTAGTATAGCAGAAGTACCCGTCCTTAGAACGGTGTTATATATTAACACCAGACATTATCAATTGAGCTACTGTTGCAATGGTTAGCGGTTTTTCATTCCTTCATAAGTTTATCAGAACGAAGTTAGTTTTCAGGGAATACCACACACACTGTTAATTTAAGGGCCTTAAAATGTGGTTTCCGGAGACCCCTTATAGACTCGCGAATTTTGTGTCTCACATTGAGAAGCGCAACATATGCTTTGATCGTCCTTCTAGGATAATTTTTTATATTTCGCCTATTTTAGCATGTATTTTGAGAAGTTTTCCCCTATATCCACCCTTCTACTGTTTGAAAAGTACGGTGAGGAGTTTTATAAATGATTGGTGTATTGACTCATGTTTACCATACCTAATTTTACGATGCACCACGCCTATGAACACGATTTATAGGCGTACATAAAGATACACAGAAAGACAGACAGACAATTCTATTGTCTACAACATATCACCCGGATATCCAAATATGGGTATATCTGCCATACAGTATCAAACAAGATCATCCTTACGATGAACCCGTATGTCGACAAAAGAAAGATTAGTTAAAATTTGCTCTCAAATTAAATTCACCTAACTTGTACTTCTTGACGTGAAATAGAATTGAAAGACTTGTAGACGAAACGCAATACACCTCACATAAAAAATGACCCTCTACGTTGTGTTAGGTCCACATACACAGGAAGACCTCTTTCATAAATTATAAAGGCTTGTGGTGCATGAAAATTCAGGTTCTTTAGTCTCAAATGGCCCAAATTCCTAAAAGCCGCAAAAAATGCTGATTCAATTCAGGAATTTTTGAAAATAATGTTGCTGTTTGGAGATAAAAAGATGATTGTAGTTTTACGTGACCATTAATCGCGAGATCATAAGCCACGGGACCTCAATTTTACGTGGAATCTGAACCACAGGGCATGGCATTTCACTTTGCAAATGTTTGGAGATATAATAGTCCTTCTGTACTATATGTCGCACGTGAAAATTGAATGACAAAAATCTAGGTTACCCCTTGACCCCCTTAATTGCATTGATGAATTATACAGTCTACGTTGGTTCCGTGATAACCGTATAGCCATTTGCAAACTTTCACAGAAATGTAATAAATAGAGTGACATTACTTCTTACAGAAATAGATGGAAAGTTGGATGCCACCCCTTGAGATAATGTTGTCATGGTTAGCGATTTCCAATCCTTCATTAGTTTGTTAAATTAAATTAAATTAGTTTTCTGGGAATATTTCAGATACTTTTGGTTTTAGGGCCTTATAATGTAGTTTTCGAGGACCCTTTAGAGCCCCCAAGTTTTGTTTCTGGCACGGAGGGGGCTTTGTCTCCTCGTTGTACGCCATAATATAATAATAATAATAATATAATATAGGGATAGGAATATAATAGACCTGCCGTACCACACCCGGAGGTGTAAATCGCGTGAAAAAATTCTACTGTACCCCTTGACCCCCTTAAGCGCATTATACGTATTGATGAATTCTACAGCTTAATTTGGTTCCGTGATAACCTTCTAGCCGTTTGCAAACTTTCACACCAAAGTAATTAATGGAATTGCATTGCGTCTTACAGCAATAGATGGACCTCTGAGAATCTGTTGCCATGGTTACCGGCTTGTATTCGTTCATTGATGATGATGATGATAATTGTTGTTTTAAGGGGCCTAACATCTAGGTTATCGGCCCTTGTATTCGTTCATTAGTTTATTAAATGAAATTAGTTTTCTGGGAATATCTCAAAAATGGTTGGTTTTAGGGCCTTAAAATGTGGATTTCGGGGACCCTTCAGGGCCCCCGAGTTTTGTCTCTCACATCGAGGGGCTGAAAATGATTTTTGTCTCGTCCTTCTACTCCTATTTCAGCATGCATTTTAAGGGGGTAGGCCCCCTTTTATGAGTGGTACGGAGAAGGGTTACATCAATGATTAGTGTCGTGCCTCTGATGGATATCTGTACCAAATTTTACGTTGATACACCCAGCCGTTCTCGAGTTATAAGGGAACAAATTTGTCCACAGACAATCAAACAAACAGACAGACCAAAACATTATTTTCGCGCGCATCTATCATAAAACAGTCTGAAACGTGTAAATAACTCAAATTTCCGTAGAAATTCAGAAAAAAAACAGACAATTTTTCTTTTTTTATATACAGTGTGGTCCACCCGCCCCTTATTATTTAGTTTTATGAAACCCAACTAACATCGCATTTCTCCCGATGGTCGATATTGCTTTGCGCTCTGACGGTTTGACAGCAATGTAATTGTGTCATGGGTCTAGCAAAGAAAAAACGACCTTAAACTTTTCCCCGCCAAATACTATGGCCCATTCTACTAACATATGACTTACGGCTCCTTGAAATAACATACATACACGCAATACGATCGAATTAATAGCTTACGGCACGTGATCTGTAATAGTAGAAAGTTAAATCAACACCATAAACCGTGATTGAAGACTTTGAGATGGACTTAAACGATTGAGGTGGGACGGCCACAGTACAAGTGCACGTTTAGCGTGCGGAATTTATCATCTGTTGGTGGCGGAGAGGGTTAAAGCCTGGCCGTACGTGGTGAGCGCGAGCGTGTGGAATGCTGCTTCGAATCCAGTAGTAGGCATACTTTTTTAAACGAAAGCCCACATTCCATTTTAGTTGGGATGTAACTACATTGCCACATTTATTGCCTTACGACGTATTTTTGTGAAGAGTACATTGCATTTTGCTGATTTATAAAGAGAATACGATCGAATTGGTACGTTATGCCACGTGACCTGTAATGGCAGAAAATTAAAACACTGGCATGAATATTAACATAACATATCGAAGTGTTGCTCCGGAGGTCTGGGTTCGATTTCCAGCTCTGCCAAGAAATGTAATACTTGTCCGAGGGCTGAAATTGGGTATACGTAGCCTCGTGAAGCAAATATGAGAAGAAGGGGGCTCGATTCCCACCTCAGCCACCCTGGAAATGGTTTTCCGTGGTTTCCCACCTTTACTCCGGCCAAATTCCAGGACAGATTCTATCTTAAGGCCACGGCCGCCTCCTTCCCAATCCTTAATTGCAAATACACACATCATTACAAGCCCGCAATAACTCAGGTTATCAGACAAATTCTACACACACACACCCAAGTAAACGGGGATAAATGACCGCGATGTTCTAGCCCCTCAAATGAAACATAACAACATATCGAAGGATATTCTGATCGCCAGTGCTTGCATCGAAGTATAAGTAATCCTTAGAAATTCCCATGGTATTATTAGCATACTTTCGATTTTTGCAAAAAATGAAAGTAGACTTATGAGATCTACGCAGGGCAAAAAATTGTGTGTCAGTCTGTGTGTGTGTGACTGTGTGTACTTTGAATGTCTGCCCCCCCCCCTAATCAATTCGAACACGGTGAAACCGAATTGAACGAAATTTGGTACAGAGGTAGAACTAGCAAAGGGCACCTCAGTGTCATGTTTTATATCGCCGCCATCTGGACTGAAACGTAATGGCGGCCACCCAAATGGTCAAAGCTTAAATCAAATTACGAATAACCTAATCATCCGATCTCTACCAAATTTTGCAACAACATATATTTATATGGCGAGCGTCTTTTAACTAAACTACAAGGTAATCAGCCCAATAGTTTGCAGATGGCGGCCATGTCTGTGTGCAAATAGATTCCCCCTATCAATTCAAACACGGTGAAACCGTATTGAACGATATTTGGTACAGTGGTAGCACTAGCAAAGGACACCTCAGTGTCATGTTTTATATCGCCGCCATCGTGACGAAAACGTAATGGCGGCCTCCCAAATGTTAAAATCTTAAATCAAATTACGACTAACTTAATCATCCTATCTCTACCAAATTTTGCAACAACATATACTTGTATGGCGACCGTCGATGACTGAACTACAAGGTCATCAGCCCATTAGTTTGCAGATGGCGGCCATGTATGTGTGAAAATTGATTCCCCCTATCAATTCAAACACAGTGAACCGATTTGAACGAAATTTGGTACAGAGCTAGCACTAGGAAAGGGCACTCCGGTTTCATATTTTATATCACCGCCATCTTGACGAAAACGTAATGGCGGCCATCCTAATATTAAAAGCTTGAATCAAATTACGACCAACCTAATAATCTGATCTCTACCAAATTTTACAATAACATACCTTTATGTATATAGAATCTTTTGACCTCACTACAAGGTCATCAGGCCAAAAGAGTGCGGATAGCGGCCATGTATGTGTGCAAATTGATTCCCCCTATCTTTTCAAACACGGTGAAACCAAATGGAACTAAGTTTGGTACAGAGGTAGCACTAGCAAAGGCCACCTCAGTGTCATGTTTTATATCGCCGCCATCTTGACGGAAACGGAATAGCGGCCACCCAAATGTTTAAAGCTTAAATCAAATTACGACCAACCTAATCATTTGATCTCTACCAAATTTTTCAACAACATACATTTTTGTGGGAAGCATCTTTTGACTGAACTACAAGGTCATCAGCCCAATAGTTTGCGGATAGCGGCCATGTATGTGTGCAAATCGATTCCCCTTATCAATTCAAACACGGTGAAACCTAATTGAATGAAATTTTGTACAGAGGTAGCACTGGCAAAGGGCACATCATATTCATGTATAATATCCGTATAGCTCGTTGTATTTCAAGAAGCTACTACAACCAACATTCAATTATACTCCTTGAAAAGGACAAAGAGTTATAACAATACCCATGCATTTAGGAGAAAGTAGGCTATACGTTTTTTACCGAACATCTTGTTTTGTTATTAAATTTTAACAAAAAGTCTTAGCATATCTTTAGGCCCGTATGACACGACACTCGCTGCCAAGGAAGCTGCTGTGATCGCTGGTACAAAATCCTGTATGATTCTGTTCTATTCGTCAGTACACCTGCTTGTACGACCGAAGTGTATTACACGCTAGCATTTTGTACGCTAAGTTGTATGAAATAAAACCGAAGGGCTGTCGTTTGATGGCATTATTTGCAGTTTTTTGCCTTATTAACGCAAAGTGGTCGTGAAACTTGCTTTAAGTAAATTAGAAAACATGCCAGGTACTGAATGAATGCATTCCAATCAATATTTAGGATCTAGCTGTAATAATTGAATATTTTACCATACGCGTTAATAAGAAGCGCAACAAAAACTTCCAGAGTGTGTTGGAAATGTGTGCTAGTGTTATTGGGCCCGCTCGCTCCTTCGAAGATCCCGGGTTCAAGACTATCCAACGGCAGATTTTTTAATTTTATTATTTAGTCAATTTACCCTCTAGGTTGGTGGTTCCCATGGACTCAGCGATGGAACTCACCACTACCGCCTCTATGGGCAGTGTCCTGGAGCTTGGAACATCTGTTTAGGATGGATAGGACTGGGGAGATGTGATCAGCACTTCGCCCAAGCGGCCTCTCCTGCAAAGCGAACAGGGGCCTCATGAGGGATGGGAAGGGATGGAATATTGGGATGGATAGGCTAGGAAGAGGGAAGGAGGCGGCTGTGACCTGACAGTAGGTACTAACCCGGCATTCGCCCGAAGACGAAGTGGGAAACCACGGAAAACCACTTTGAGGATGGCTGAGGTGGGAATCGAACCCCCTCTACTCATTTGGACCACCCGAGGTTGAGTAGACCCCGTCCCAGTCCTCATACCACTTTTCAAATTTCGTGGCAGAGCCGGGAATCGAACCCAGAACGTCCGGGGGGGGGGGCAGCTAATCACGCTGAATACTACGCAACGGAGGCGACTCTATTCGTGATAATTAGAATTTTAATAGTTCAATCTTTATAATAATATGACACGTTCTGTAATTACTGCCTTGCTGCGAGGCTCAGCGGTAACGTTCTCGCTTGCTGTGCCCAAGGTTGCAGATTCGTATCCTGGCGCAGTCAGCTGGCATTTGAGGGTGCGCAAAATCGAGGGAGCCGTGTCAGTAAATTTACTGGCACGTTGAAGATCCCCTTCGGAGCAAAATTCCGGCTCCCCGGCGTATCTAAAAGCCAGAGCAGTTAAAAGGGACGTAAAACCAATAATGTTATAATTATCTGTATTTACTGTATGATTGGGGCAGATGATCTCGTAGTTCCGCCCCTTAAAACCTCACTAACTAACTATTACTGTAAGTGTATAGCATGCGCTTTTCGCACAGACGCCGTTGAAAGAAATTATAGTTTCGGTCTGATATATTTATTCGTGAGCCTACCCACATAACAATTCTATTTGTTATGTGGGTCATCTGAGTGAGTCGGAGTTTTCCTTTAAACAAAGGTGGTCAAAATTTCGAACATTTGCTACCTTGAATATACAGGATACCTTGCTTTCGTTCTGCAGATCATTATGTCGTCGTCCAATCTGGCTGCGTACCATCGGATAAGTACGGTCCTTTTGAGGATCAAATAAAAAATCACTCGTTGGAACAGATAGATATGCGTCCATAATACATCCACAATAAACGACATTAAGCAAAAATAATAATAATTCAAAAATGTACTAGTTCAAGGTTCGAACCTACTACAATGCGACTTCGTTGACGCTACTCTAGCAATCCTTGATTTAGCCACCATAGCTACCTAGAACCATGCTGTATTGCTGGCACGTATTGAATCTATTCGTAGACACTTCCTGTCCAAACGTAAGAAGGTGTTATTCGGAGCTCTGATCGTTTCAATCATGTATTATATTTAAGGTCTTTGAAAGAACACTGCCACTATTGATTTCTACTATATTCCCGAGGATGTACTCAACGGTAAAGTTGTACAATGGACGTAAAAGATCAGGTACTAATGTTTTTAGGATGACTGTGATATACGCGTTAGTTGGGTTGCCTTCCTCCAAAAAAAATAAGTGGCGGGTGGACCACACTGTATATAGAGATATACTGCACCGCTCGGTGTTGACCGTGTTTTATTGCACAAATTTAGGTTATACTCGCTAACCGTCCGAGATACACGAAAAGTGATAAGAACCTTTTGGATAGAAAATTAAATGCTATAGCTCGTGTATACCATGAAAAGTTTGCTATTTCTTAGCGTTCTCTTTTTATTTGAAATGGAAATATGAAATGTTGAAACCAAAGGGTGTAGTGACGTCACAAAAGTAGGTTTTACTCGCTAACCGTTGGAGATACACGAAAAGTGATAAGGAACTTTCGGATAGGAAATTAAATTTCAAAGCTCGCATGTGCCATCAAAAGTTTGCTATTTCCTACCGTTCTCTTTTTATTTGATATGGAAATATGAAATTTTGAAACCAAAGGGTGCAGTGACGTCACTAAAATGGTCGCCATTTCTTAATAGTGCAAAATATCGAAATTAAAAGTATCCTATATGTAAACCTGATATTTCAGCTACATCCATGCAAAATTTCATTTAAATCGGACCAGTGGTTATTGCGTTATTAGGTAACAGACAGACAGACAGACAGAAAGACAGACACACACCATCTCATTTTTATATATTAGTATGATTTATTTATTTATTTATTTATTTATTTATTTATTTATTTATTTATTTATTTATTTATTTATTTATTTATTTGTCGTATGGCTGTTAGTGCCGGGAGTGTCCGAGGACATGTTCGGGTCGCCTGAGTCTGTAGCTGCTTCCAGCGGACACCCTTAGGGAGAGCTATAAGTTCCGTTCAATTCCAAGTAGTTCCAACTTTGGCTACCAGATATCAATGATACCTAGTGGTGAACCTTGCAACTTGGATAGAGCGTTCCGACGAAATCAAATCTAATAATTTAGCTTCAGACAAGTTTAGTCTGTGGAAGGATCTTTTACATGCCATTAATATATGACATGGGACCGCCGGCTTTACTTTCCCTCCAAAGGAAGGCATACTGAAGGATTTTTAACGCTCTTAAAAAATCCGACGACTTCTGCCGGGTTTGAACCCGCTATCTTGGGCATAGCAGTTCAGCATGCTACCAACTACGCCTTCAAAGCAGTCGCAGCTTTAAAGTGTTCAGTGATAAATGGGCCATTCCATCTGGGTCAGAACTATTTACATGCGCAATGGAATCTCCACGCACAGCGAGCCTTTATATGGTTGTGACCAGTAATAATGAATTGCGCAGTTTCTCCTTGCCCAACGCATGCGTGTCAGTGTTATACTCGAACTGTCAGCGTGCATACCATGTGCACTACATCAACGTAAAGTGTGACCGACGATGGGTGTTACGGAATACTGTCAGGGTAATGTCGCGTGATATTATATAGACTCGCTCCAAAATTCTCTTGCGCCTTCGATCGGCTATTAATTACGGAACACTGTCAAGGTAATGTCATGTAATACGAAGGGGTACCGTACCAAAAAATAACCGGAATAACATTGCCGTGGGCAGAACTTGTGTAGTACGCATTTCTGCTGCTAGGCGTGTATAGCTCAACTCACTGTCAGTTCATTGCTACTTGTGCTGTCCACCTGGTATGTTCTGTTCATCCGCAGTGATTGTTTTTGATGTGTAACATCTTTCCACTCGGTTGCTGGATATTTGTTGTGGGAGTGATTTTGGAAAAGGGGCAGAAATAGGACGGAAATGTGTTAGAGGAAACGGTTTACTTCCAAGGTTTGGAGGCCCCATTAAAGATATTCCTACAATAAATCATCTTCAAGTTGTCGTTCTTTGGTGTGAAAATATTCATTAACTTATATCATATTTCCTGAAAACAATTATGATTTATTAAATCTTCATACTTTTGCTGTATTCTTATTTAATGTAAGCATTCGAGGTACTGTCGGCCACGGAAATGGGACGGAAATGTGCAAGAGGAAACATCGCATGCGGTTTACTTCAAGGTTTGGAGGCTCCATTAAATATATTCCTACAATGAATCATCTTCAATTTGTCGTTCTTTAGTGTGAAAATAATCATTATATCATATTTGCTGAAAACAATTATGATACATTAATTAAATCTTCATACTTTTGCTGTGGAATATATATCGCATACAGTTAACATCAAGGTTTCGAGGTCCGTTTCCTGAAATCCTGTAGGCTGTGATACGTCTATGGTGTGCTTAGTGTTCTTAGGAGGTGGCGTGAGATTGAATTAGAGTTGTTATCAGGGACCCGGAACAGAACGTAACGCGGAACGGAACTCTTGTCTATGTGGAACGGAGAAATTCCGTTATCTCCAAGGTTATTTCCAAGTTGTAACGTTACCGCTGTCTGTTCCAAGCGTAACGTTACCGTCCTGGAACGGAACTGATTCTGAAACCGTACCCGGTATCTGGAACAGTGGAATGTTAGCCGAGCCTGTACCGGTACAGCGTATTGGAGACGGGTGGAACGTTACGTTGTCCCGTACCGAAATGAACAGAGGAATATCCGATACGTTACAGTTCGGAACATTCTACTTATAATAACGGAACAAACAGACGGAACGGAACGTTACAAATTTAACGGGATTGTATTGTTACAGGGCTGCATTATGACGTCTCAAGGTCAAGCAGAAGGCGTGCGATGTAACTGTTATTTTTATTGGGACGACGTGCATGCATTTACTCACTCAATCCCATTTTCCCGCTCACCTCACAGCACGCCAGCCTTCTGTTTCAGCTAATGTAGAGATCCTGTACCCCAAAAGAAGCTGCGCGACTCCGTCCCCTCGTTGTGATCGGTTGATCAAAATTTCTTTGGGATACCGTACACGATTTGTGAGGTAGGGCAATGGGCAAAGCACAGTGCTATCAAGCGGTTCCGTGGCACATTTTCCGTATATAACTAAGTAGATCTAAGTTGCGGGAACACCGTAGTGTTTGTTTGTACTTCAACGTTGATTATCACCGAGACATGAGGTTTGAGACCACATATAAAATTTATACATTTCAAGCTGCCTGGAGTTGGAGAGGGGAGTACAGACGATTCTCTAGTTTAATCAAATTTTGGTTGGCTTACATATCATTGACAATCATTTCATGTCTCTGCTTTCAGAATAAGGCTATATTATGACTACCCACATCGTCACTCCAAGAGGACAGCGAAATACTTATTATTAGACTATTGTTATTATTATTATTATTATCATCATTAGACAGTTATGTTATTATTATTTTCATAATTATTAGTCAATAATGATTATTATTAGTACACTATTATTATTATATTTTTCATTATTCTAGACAATTGAGTTTGTACAAAAATTCGCTATCCAGCAACAGAGAAACTACCTTATACTATCGGGGCGCAGTTAGCCTATTATTAGGAACCGGATTCTTAGGTTCTTATCTATTTTTCCCATACTTCTAAATACTTTTACGAATCACACTGAAATTCCGTACTACCTAATAAACTAAATAATACGCGAGTTCCTAAAAATAACTAATTGCAGTTTTGTACCATTTATTGTAGTATATTTCAAATTTTGTCCATAATCCTTGAAATTAAATGTGAAGATAGTGTTTACTCCTAGCTCCAGTCGATTGAAAGCAATTCTACCTAATGGAAAAATGAAATATTTTCAGCACTTTCCAGCTTATATATTATTGTTTGGTTATTTACCGAGAGGAAAGCGAATAAATCTCTTATTATTCCCAAGAATCCAATATAGTAAAAAATCAACATTATTTGAACGAAATAGAGTGTGAAAATCATCTCTGACATCCTTGGCTTTATTGCAATCCCTAAAAGTGTAAAGTTATCGGTGATAATTTGATTACGCATCATTATGTTAAATATTTACTCTCTCGTTGCAATCAGATTGTCTACTAACAATGAGGTATTAATTTTAAGCCTTATGTAATGTATGTCAACTTTCGTTACCCTTTAAACATAAGAACCTATTGTAAAAACCCATTCTACCTAATCATACTAATATATAACAAGTAGTTCCGTGAAGAACTATACAGCCTATTTTCATATATCCTACCCATATTAATTGCCTCTATCAACATACAAAATGTCAGTTTGATTGCTGTGTTAGATTCGTAGATACTGAGAATCGACTAAATATTGCAGATGGTATCCAGGTTGGATTTTTATTTATGTACTATTAGTCTACATGAAGATTATTGAGTAGGTGTTTTATTCAAACGTCAATCACATGATTAGGACACACGAAGTAAAAACGAGATTTTAAAATTTCGCACAGCCGCCATCTTCAGTTTATGTAAACAATTGAACTAAATTAGATGCCAGTGAATGACAATATGTATAATCATTTACTGTACCACATTTCAATGCGCTCATATGATTAAATCACAAGAAAAATGTATTAGAATGTGTCAACTTCGCTTGGACGCCATGTTTGTTTCGTAGTTTACAGGTTTTTGAAAGTTACATAGATAAACTTGTACCAGTGATCTTTATCACCGTATACAATTTCAGGTTGATATCTTAAATAGTTTTGGAGATATTGAATGCCTGTGAAATATTTCACTCAGCCGCCATTTTGAGGTTATGAAAACAATTGAACGAAGTTAGATGTCAGTGCATTACAATGTATATAAACATATACTGTGCCAAGTTTCTTTGCGTTTGGTTGGTTAAATCGCGAGAAACGTCCATTTAAAAGTCGCAAATTCGCTTGGCCGCCATGTTGGTTTTGTAGTTACCAGGTTTTCAAAGGTCACATAAGTGAATTTTTAGTAGTTCCCTTTATTACCATACAAAATTCCAGGGTGATATCGGTAATAGTTTCGGAAATATTGAATGCTGGTGAAATATTTCGCACAGCCGCCATGTTGGATTGGTGAGACGTAACAAAATTTGAAGGGCACGGTCGGGGTCGCCCGGAATGGTGCTATGAACTTACCGAGTTTCATTGAAATCTCTCCAGCCGTTTAGATTTTATTAGGGGGGGACACACACACGAATCACACACACAAACGCACACACACACGGACAAAAGGTGATCTCATAAGCCTATTTTTTCAAAATTGAAAATAGGCTAAAAATGAGATGGTGTGTGTCTGTCTGTCTGTCTGTTACCTAATAACGCAAGAACCACTGGTCCGATTTAAATGAAATTTTGCATGGATGTAGCTGAAATACCAGGTTTACATATAGGTTACTTTTAATTTCGATATTTTGTACTATTAAGAAATGGCGACCATTTTAGTGACGTCACTTCACCCTTTGGTTTCAAAATTTCATATTTCCATATCAAATAAAAAGAGAACGGTAGGAAATAGCAACCTTTTGATGGCACAAATGAGCTTCAAAATTTAATTTTCTATCCGAAAAGTCCTTATCACTTTTCGTGTATCTCCAACGGTTAGCGAGTAAAACCTACTTTTGTGACGTCACTACACCCTTTGGTTTCAAAATTTCATATTACCATTTCAAATAAAAAGAGAACGCTAAGAAATAGCAAACTTTTGATGGTATGCACGAGCTTTAGCATTTAATTTTCTATCCAAAAGGTTCTTATCACTTTTCGTGTATCCCCGACGGTTAGCGAGTAAAACCTAAATTTGTGCAATAAAACACGGTCACATCGACCGGTGCAGTATATCTCTACATATTTAAAAAAGAAAATTTGTCCTTTTTTTCTGAATTTCTACGGAAATTTGAGTTATTTACACGCTTCAGACTGTTTTATGATAGATGCGCGCGAGAAAATAATGTTTTGGTCTGTCTGTCTGTTTGCTTGATTGTCTGTGGACAACTTTGTTCCCTTATAACTCGAGAACGGCTGGGTGTATCAACGTAAAATTTGGTACAGATATCCATCAGAGGCACGACACTAATCATTGATGTAACCCTTCTCTATACCTCTCATAAAAGGGGGCATACCCCCTTAAAATACATGCTGAAATAGGAGTAGAAGGACGAGACAAAGCTCATTTTCAGCCCCTCAATGTGCGAGACAAACCTCAGGGGCCCTAAAAGCACATTTTAAGGTCCTATGTCCAACCGTTTTTGACATATTCCCAGAAAATTAATTTAATTTAATTAACTATGAACGAATGCAAGCCGATAACCATGGCAACAGATTCTCAGAGATCCATCTATTGCTGTAAGACGCAATACAATTCCGTTAATTACATTAGTGTGAAAGTTTGCAAACGGTTAGATGGTTATTATGGGACCGAATTAAGCTGTAAATTTCATCAATACGTAAAATGCGCTTAAGGGGGTCAAGGGGTAGTCTAGATTTTTTTCACGCGATTTACATCTGCGGGTGTGGTATGGCAGGTCTATTATATTCCTATCCCTATGTTATATTATTAGTAGTAGTATTATATTATGGCGTACAACGACGAGACAAAGCCCCTCGGTGCCAGAAATAAAACTCGAGGGTCATCGAAAACTACATTATAAGGCTCTAAAACCTACAGTTTCTGAAACATTCCCAGAAAACTAATTTAATTTAATTTAACAAACTAATGAAGGAATGCAAATCGGTAACCATGACAACATTATCTCAAGGGGTGGCATCCAACTTTCCATCTATTTCAGTAAGAAGCAATTTATTACATTTATTACATTTCTGTGAAAGTTTGCAAATATAAGGTTATCACGGAACCAACGTAGACTGTATAATTCATCAATGCAATTAAGGGGGTCAAGGGGTAACCTAGGATTTTTTCATGCAAATTTCACGTGCGACATATAGTGCAGAAGGTCTATTATATCTCCAAACAACAACATTATTTTCAAAAATTCCTGAATTGAATCAGCATTTTTTGCGGCTTTTAGGAATTTGGGCCATTTGAGACTAAAGAACCTGAATTTTCATGCACCACAAGCTTCTATAATTTATGAAAGAGGTTTTCCTGTGTATGGGGACCCAACACAACGTAGAGGGTCAGTTTTTATGTGACGTGTATTGCGTTTCATCTACAAGGCTTTCAATTCTATTTCATGTCAGGAAGTACACGTCAGGTGAATTTACTTTGAGAGCACATTTCAACTAATCTTTTCTTTTTTTTTGTCGACATACGGGTTCATCGTAAGGATGATTTTCTTTGATACTGTGTGGTAGATATACCCATATTTGGATTTCTGGGTGATATGTTGTAGACAATAGTATTGTCTGTCTGTCTGTCTTTCTGTGTATCCTTATGTACGCCTATAACTCATGTTCGGATGCTTGGTGCATCGTAAAATTAGGTATGGTAAACATGAGTCAATACACCATTTATAAAACTCTTCACCGTTCATTTCATACAGTAGAAGGGTGGATATAGGGAAACACTTCTCAAAATACATGCTAAAATAGGCGAAATATAAAAATTATCCTAGAAGGACGACCAAAGCATATGTTCCACTTCTCAATGTGAGACACAAAATTCGCGAGTCTATAAAGGGTCTCCGAAAACCACATTATAAGGCCCTTAAATTAACAGTGTGTGTGATATTCCCAGAAAACTAACTTCGTTTTGATAAACTTATGAAGGAATGACAAGCCGCTAACCATTGCAACAGTAGCTCAATTGATAATGTCTGGTGCGTCTCTAAAAGCAACAGTACTTAAAAGGGACGTAACACCAATAACATTATTATTATTATTATTATTATTATGTCTGGTGTTAACACCGAACACCGTTCGAAGAACGGGTGTTTCTGCTAGTAAAAAACTAAAAAGAACAATTTTATGTTTTTGAAAACCTAAAATGACAATTTTAAAAACCACCAAAATCCGGCCCCTATTTATTATATTCTGATGGTTGGGTGGTAGAGCAGCGGACTCTGTACTGGGATAAACGCCAGGAAAGAAGAAGATTGTTGGGTGGTTTCATACGTAAGACAAGAAGTTCCGTGAAGAACTATACAGCCTACTTTTCATGCCAATGATTATTCTACAGTATATGAACCTATCTAGAATATTGACGAAATTAAGTTGGTAATATCGAAATATCTAATTAGTTCAAAATATACCTGGTGTAATGTAGCCTAATAATGCACTACAGTTGGCAGCCCTGGTGACTGAATATATTCTTATTTCCATCTCTTAAGGTACAGAATACAACATTTGGTTGAAGTCCAATGGACGTTACATGCAGTTAGACACTGGATCTATCAGCAGCGTAAAAGCATGTTGCCAACAATACCATGCGTGTGCTGGTCAGAAATAATCTGAAATTTTATGATATCTTGTTGTGCCAATTTTGGATGAAATTCATTTGTTAGTATAGAAGTTACATCTATTTTAAAATTGGACCTATCAGCAGGCATAGAATCATGTTGGCAGCACTGACTTACATTAATTACACCAAATTAATCTAGAAAGTCAGGTGCTATACGTGTGCAAAGTATAGAGCTGTTGGCTTGCATACTTTCTGATATATTGATATTAGGGTAAAACAATATAGACAGCATTTATTAACAGTTGGCAGCCCTGATTGCTCTTAACAATACTTATAGTCATATCTGTTATGTTACACATAGCACATACGAAATTTGGTTGAAATCCAACTGATAGTATAGAAGTTACATGTATTTAAAAATTGGTACTATCAGCAGGCTTATAATCATGTTGGTAGAACAGATGTATATAAGTTACTCCAAATTAATCTAAAATGTCAGAATATACGTGTGCATAGTTTAAAGCTGTCGGCTTGCATACTTTCTGATATATTGGTATTTGGATAAAAAAAATAGAGAGAGCAATTATTAACAGTTGGCAGCCTTGGTGACTCTTAAGAATACGCTCAGTCATATCTGTTTACGTACACATTTTACATACAAAATTTGGTTGAAATCCCATTGATAGTGTAGAAGTTATATGCATTTAAACATTGGACCTATCAGAAGGCTTAACATTATGTTGGCAACATTGTCATGTATGGCCTCCTGGATATTAAACTGAAATAGTAATATCTACATGTGTGCCAATTTTGGAATAGCTCCCATGCATACCTTGCAAGATATCCAACATGGAGCTCAAATTTCTAGTGCGTTTTTCAGCAGTTGGTAGCACTGACATCATTTTCAAATATGGACGTGAGACATTCCGGTGCACATCTTTACACATACTAAATTTGGTTTTGATTGCTGCAGCCGTTTAGGAGTTGATAGGGGGGGGGGGACACACACACAGCCAGACAGACAGACAGACAGACACACATTTTCCCGGATCGATCTCATAAGTCTACTTTTTCCTCATTTTTGCAAAATGTGAAAAGTAGGCTAGGGCCCACAGCCACTCCTATTTCAGTACACGAGCTATCGAGTCTAATACCAACCGGCCGAGTGGTTCGAGGCTGGCTGGCGTACCTCTGGTCGTATTGGGTACTGACGCACATTAGTAGTATATGCCAAAAGCATAAGATGGCGTCGATAATTTAGAGGTGGAACACCCGATTCGACGAGTTGGCTGGGTATCGGGCTGGTCCGGAAGGCACCAGTAGCCAGCCTAACGCCACTATGGTGGATACTGTCCAGCATTTTCAAGGTTGCCGGTCTTTCTGAACCGTAAGCCGCAGAATCATAGTCTAGCCGGGACACGACGAGGGCTTGGTAGAACCGTAGCAGCACCGCTCCGTCAGCCCCCCACGTAGTGCTACTAAGAAACTTGAGCATGTTCAGTTTCCTGAGACACGTCGTTCTTAGTTGCCGTATATGGGGCTGCCACGTTAATTTGCTGTCAAAATGGAGCCCCAAGAAGCGATAAGACGTCAACCAACGGCAACGCAGCATACCTGAGATGTAGTTCAGGGTGTAAGTGTAGCCTTCGGAGCCGACAAAAATGGACGACGGAGGATTTCGCTGATGAAAACCGGTCGTGAGCCCACCTGTCGACCCGGTTAACAGCTATCTGCAATTGCCGTTCCACGATTGACATACTTCCAGAGCTGTAAAGCAGAGCTAAATCGGCTACATACAGCGATGGAACTATCGTGGGCCCGGTGGCGGTAACAATGCCGTTTATGGCAACCTCTTTTACTTTTACGCTCATCGGCGTATCGCAGATTCTTTCTTCTTTTATATTTAAGGAAAATATATCAATTCAAAACAACCATTTATTGACACTTCTGGATGCCATGACAGTTAATTTTACAACAGTGGAAAAAAGATAATAAAGAAAAAAATGACAATCTTAATGTAGCATCTTTGGCCAAAAGAAATGACACACTCCCACCTTGAGTTGGTGGAAGAACAACTCAACCATACATAAATAACTATAATTACCTCAAAATACAGTAATCATAAATCTAATCTCTTTGGTGTATTTACAGCTCTACCACTTTTAGTGGTTACTCTTGACATCCCTTCTAATCCCTAAACACATTTAGGCTAATGAGACTTTTGTCATTTTTTGAAGAGAAAGGCTCTTCCTGTACCAATCTTCCGACTATTTTTTCTGCTGACATTTTCTCCTCACATGACAATTCTCCACGAGCTCTTGTAAGGTTTGCTCTTCGCGTATTTTGGATAAACCTCTTTATCCAAGCAACCAACCGAATTATTTTTCCATAGCTTGAAAAATATAAGTAATACCAATTAAAATCGTGGTACCTGCACTGATCATTATTTACATGTTTTGGGGTGCTACATGAAGTATGTACAAAGTAACTCATTATTTGAGATGATTTTCTCTTTTCTTGCAAAATCAGCTCTGCCTCTGCAGGTGGAAATTCACCAGACCACTCTGGCCGGTCCTTTCGTAAAAACTCTGGCCCCTCCCACCATTGAAGTGCTAACAATTTTTCTGCCAGACAACTCTTGAAGGAAGATCTGCAGGATTCAAATGGCCAGGAACATATCTCCACATTTCTGGTAAAGTCAACGGATGGATTTCTTTAACACGGTTGTTGACAAACACAGTCCATGTTTCTTCCTATAGAATCCATGCTAAAACCGTTGTCGAATCAGTCTAGAAATTCAACTTGACATCTTGGTAGTTTAGTCCTTCTAGCACTGAATTACCTAATCTAGATCCCACTGTTGCAGCAATTAGTTCCAGTCGGGGAATGATGACTGTGTTTAATGGGGCTACTCTTGCACTGGCTGCAAGAAGGCGTACCTTAATCTCACCGTCAATTTGTAGTCGTATGAAGACTACTGCAGCGTAGGCCTGTGCACTAGCATCACACAAAATATGTAGACTGACATCCCTGTGGTTCTTGGAATAATGAAACCAGCGTGGAATTCTCATCTCTTTCAGGAGAAAAAGGCTTAAATACCAGGTTACAAATTGGTCCTTAATATCAGTAGTAACCTCTTCATCTCAAGATATACCACTTAGCCATATCTTTTGCAATAACAATTTAGGAACTAGAAGTACTGGACTAACTATGCCAATCGGATCAAATATCTTTTGTGCAACTGACAGAATGGATCTTTTCGCGATCACTCCCAATTCATGGTTCTGTAACCATTCCAAGTTTAACAATAAATTGTCAGATTCCAAATCCCATCGTAAACCTAGCACCGCTGTCCGTCCTACAAGAATGAAAGCATCATTGTTGGCCTGCCAACCTCTGAGGTCGAACTTTCCTTCCTGCATTATATCACGTGCTTCATTAATGAATTCTTTCAGTTCTGATTCAGTATCAACATTGGTTACAACATTGTCCACATAAAGGCTCTGTTTAAGTCTTGATATCTGTCCTTTACTATATTGACAATCTTCCATTGCCTTGTCCAAATGGTAATCAAGAACTGCTCCTAAAAGGAAAGTGCTACATTTTAATCCAAATACCACCCTCCGATGCCGAAATATCTTTATATTCTTCCAGTCATTTGGATCACACCAGAAGAACGTAAGAAAATCTCTGTCTTCTTGACGAACACTTATTTGTAGAAAAGCCATTTCTACATCAGCGGTCACCCCAAATCTCCCTTCCCGAAATTTTAGTAACAGGGAAGGAATCAGTTCAATCACATTGGGCCCACACTCTAAACAATGATTGAGAGAAGGAGCATTTATACCTCTTGCTGACACGTCAAATACAGGACGAACTCTGGTGGTGCTATTCTCCTTAATAACAGTTCGATGTGGTAGGTAGTGTCCATAATTCCCTACTTCTTTGACTGGTACTTCTTCAATAATTCCCAGTTCTTCCCACTCAGCTAGAACTGCATCGTATGAAATGAGAAGATTTTGAGACTGAAGCTTTCTAGTGGTAGATTCTAACCTTTTGAGTGCTAGCTCCCTGTTACTAGGAAGAGCCCAGCTATCTTCTTTCCATAGCAATGAAACTTCGTAACGTCTGTCATCATTTACAGTAATACCTCTTAGAAAATCGTCTCTAATTTGAAGCTGTCTTTCATTTTTGGACATTTTAACAGCTGAGTCTGAGATTCCAATGGTATCTAGGCTCCAGCGATCGTTGATCTCATTAACAAACAGAGCTGTAACTTCTTCTGCCAAGTTAACAGAAGATTGTTGTGGAACTTTCCCCATCAAAGTCCAGCCTAAATTTGTTTCCACAGCAACCAAACCAGAAGACAGAACTTTAATATTTCCTGTCTGAAGTTTGTCCGCTACATCCGCTCCAATCAGCAAGTCCACAGGTCTAGACTCATCCCCAATATCTGTTAGGCTGATATTCCCTTCCTCAAGTTCATTCAACCAAGGTCCTTTCTTGACCGAAGGGATGCCATTACATATTAAAACCTGTTCCAATACTTCAAAATTACATTGATATTTTCCATCCAGGCTTTCAATTTCTACTTTGTAACATGAATGTTCATTAACACTCGTTTTCACTCCCCCAAAAAGGTCATGTTTAATTGTTTCAGTTCTGACTGGAGTGTAACCTAATCTTTTAACAATGTATTTCTTAACATAGGATCATTGGGATCCTGAGTCAATTATGGCTCTAACAGAGAAGGAAGAGCCAATACCTTTCATCTTTATAACCAAAGTTTGCAAAATAACTTTAGGATATTTAGAAATATTACTCAGCGAATTTGTCTTTTGTTCATTCTTCCCCCCCCCCCCCCCCGGATTGCCTGTGTTCGACATTATTATGGGATATATTTTGTTTATTCTGAGGTAAATCAGGGCACATCAGAACTTGGTGGCTCTTACTAAAAATAATGCACCGTACTACGGCTTTACATTTATTGACACAGTGTCCCTTCTTAAAGCACTTAAAACACCCACCCTTGTCCTTTAGGACCTTCTGTTTCTCAGATAGACCTAATTAGTGTGCTTTAAAGCAATTAAGGGCATCATGTTGACCTCCACAAAAATACAGTACCCTCTCCTCTCCTCAACTGGGTTAGTGTTTAACAAGTCAGCTGCAGTAGCAATGTGCTCTGACAATTTGGGTTGGTCTCTACTCCTGTTATTATCTATGATTCCAAAACCGGAAATTGCTAAACTGATCCGTTCCTCGGCTTCCACTTCCCTTTTCATGAATAGCATGAGATTGTCTAACCTATCTTTCGAATCACGTGTGTGTGCAAAATTGGAACTTCTTTGCCAGGCCCTAAGAAACTCCTCAGGCAAACATGACTCTACTAAAGGATACAACATAGATGCACACTTATATGTAGTAACACCTAAGGTTTCAAGTGACCGTATGTGCGATTCCAAGTTGTCATAAAGGCTACACATTGAATTGCCATCACCGGGAGTGGAAGATTTCTTAAGAACTAAAGATAACAACTCTCTTACGTAAACTTCAACCAACAGATCATCTCTACCGAACCTGCTCTTTAAACATTCTACTGCCTTCGTATAATTTTCCCCAATAGGTGGAAAACTTTCAGTAATATCTCGAGCACGAGACCCTTTCACTGTAGCTTGCATTAAGTATTGAAACTTAGCTTCCGGTGCAATATCCGGATCCTTGTCTATCTTTACAAACTGGCCCCTGAACTGTATCCACTGTTTTACATCGCCATCAAATTTCCTTAGTTCTAATTTAGGTAGTTTGAATTTTCTCTTACTCACAAGATCTACACTGCTACAATCACTGTTGTCTTGAGCGATGCCTCCTGAAGTTAGAATATATTCAACACTCACCTCTATATCAAGAAATTGACGTTGATAGTCATCGGCAAGTCTACATTCGTCGTCCAAGTCCTCTTGGCCGACGTCAAGTTTTAGACTTACGACCTTACCATCCAGCTGCAGGAGCTCATCATTTTTCTTCCGAAGTAAAGAAAGGGAAACCTGAACTTTCCTTCGCTTTTCATGAGCTGTCATCTGGACGTCATCAATTTCACCTTTGAGGTTATTCAACTGCCTCGAAAACGCCGCCCGTGTTACCTTACGTAGCTTTATCGCTCGATCCAGTTCACGTTGGGTTGTCTCCATAATTAAAATATATTGATATATTTATCCTATCACTGGTCGCCACTTATTTTACTTTTACGCTCACCGGCGTATCGCAGATTCTTTCTTCTTTTATATTTAAGGAAAATATATCAATTCAAAACAACCATTTATTGACACTTCTGGATGCCATGACAGTTAATTTTACAACAGTGGAAAAAAGATAATAGAGAAAAAAATAACTATCTTAATGTAGCATCTTTGGGCAAAAGATATGACAACCTCGAACAAGGTGACAGAACAGAACCCTGAGGAACTTCGTTTCCTTGGGTATAATATTGCGATATGTTCTACCGACCCTTACACGGAAGAGTCGGACTACATGAAATTCGTAATGAAAGTCGGTAGATTACCACGGAGTCCCCACTCATGAAGGGTGGAAAGGATCTCGTAGCGCCATATGGTGTCGTAGGTAATTCGGAGAAATGCCTCCTGTATGGCGCTTACAAGTCGCACCAGATAGACGGTGGTGGACATATGGGAGCGAAATCTAGACTGGTACCCTGACAGTAAGCCTCTCTCTTCCAGGAACCACACCAGTCGATGGTTCACCATCTTCTCTCGCAGCTTACATAGGGCATTTGAGAGGCCTGTAGCTGCTGACAAGTTTGGGATCCTTTCCAGCCTTGGGAACCGGTATCATGATCCACTCTCGCCATTGAGATGGAAACTGCCCATCAATCCATATACGATTGAAGAGGACCAACAATTGCTTTATACTGGATTCGCACAGATGTTTTAACATTTGATTCTGTGTGTTATCCGGTCCGGGAGACGTATCCCTACGCAGTGAAAGCGCACTGCGCAGTTCCCTTTCAGAGAATGGTACATTGTAGGACTCCAAAGCAGCAGTGGCAAAGAACAAGGGGTGAACCTCCGCCTCCCGCTTCAGAGTCAGAAACGTAGGATCGTAACTCCCAGATCAGGATACATCATTGAAGTGCGATCCAATACGGTTGGCAATGGCGAGTTGGTCCGTGATGATGTCTCCGATGATGGAGACTCCGTGTGCCATCAATGATATCGGGAGTCCGGAAATCCGACGAAGCTTAGTCCACACTTGAGATGAAGGAGTATGTGTCGTCATAAACAACACATACCTTTCCCACGTCGTTTTATTACTCTCCCGAATCAGATATCGGGCTCTAGCACGCATCCCTTTGAAGGTGATAAGGTTGGCCATAGTGTTTTGCCTCCGATAGCATTTGAAAGCACGTCGACGATCTTTAAAGGCTGCTGCAATCTCGGCTGTCCACCAAGGGGCAAGTTTCCGGTGGGAATTGCCGGATGAGGAAGGTATTGTTTCCTCAGCAGCAGCCGAAATACCATGCGTTATGTGAATGGTATGATCGTAGACACTCTCAAAGTTATCTTCGGCAAAATCAGCACGTGCTGTGAAAGTTGTCCAATCAGCCCGACGGAGAAGCCATCGACTTGGTAATTCGATGGCTCTCTGGTTCGGAAGAGTAACGATAATCGGGAAATTGTCACTAATACAAAGGTCGTCGTGTACACCCCACTGTAGCAGGGGAACCAGCGCACGACAGCACAAGGTGATATCGACATTTGAATAAGTGCCGTGTGCAATAGAGAAGTGCGTAGGTTCCCCTGTGTTTAACAAATACAGCTCCAGCCACCTGATCAGTCTCTCAAAATCTCTCCCTCCATCAATAGTGGTAGCGGAGCCCTAGATGGTGTTGTGGGCATTAACATATCCCAGAAGGAGAAAATGAGGGGGGGAGCTGAGAGACTAGATCCACCAGGTGGTTTCAATCCAGTTGAGAATCAGGTGGAATGTACACATTACATAATGTTGCCATTACTGGCGACGAAGTACGAACTGCAACTGCCTCTAGCTGAGTACGCAACGGCACCTCTTCACTAAAGAGGCTAGAGTGGACGAGAATGCAGACACCACCGACGGCCACAGCTCCATCCACTGGGTCTTCAGAGAAGAGGTTGAAGTAACGCATTATTGTCTCACGTCCAGGACGAAACCTGGATTCCTGAAGACAGACAATGGTTGCCGAAAACAAAGATATTAATTGACGTAACTCATTGAGATGACCAGAATAGCTATTACAGTTCCCTTGTAAGTAGAAGTGGGTCTTCTACTTACGCTTGACCGTTTGCCACCATTCCTCATCTCTAGTTGGATATGATGGGGCAGGAGAGCGCACCTCAATCTCCACATCTCGGTCCGAAGACGAAGAAAATGGAGCGGGCAGTCCCCTGGATGGCGCGCGGTCCTCGTCGGACTTCACGAGTCTCGCTCTTGGGGAAGAGCGAGAGCAGTGTCGAGGGACTTTCTCCCGGTCCGAAGACTGGGTGTCTGTCCCCGACATGTCCCGAAGAGATTTCATTCTTGATCGGCGCTGACGTCTATTTGGGGAAGTAGATGGTCGCTTCCCCACAGGCGCCAGTTCCTTACAAAACATGACCGCTCCTGCTGACACCGCTCCACTGGTGGTGGTGGGAGTGGAATGGCCAGCAGATACCTGAGCAGCCCTGTCTCTAGGAGAGGAAGAGAAACGGCGCTGAACCGTTCCTCTCTCCTCCGCTGATGTATTTTCCTATTTGTAGGGGAGTTCCTCCATACGGACGAGTTTGGCTTCAGCCGGCTTCCCTCCCTTGATGGTCGTGGGAGCGGGAAGGCCAGCAGAGACAGTAGCCACTCCGTCAGGAGGAGGGCGAGAGAGATGGCGACGAACCTTCTCTCTCATCTCCACTACTACTTTTGTCATATCGGGTGGACTGGAAGAAGGACCAGCCCTGGTCGGCAAACTCTTCTTTCCCCTGTTAACTGAGGAAGACATGTTAGCCGACCGGTTCGAAGAAGGAGAGGACTTCTCCGATTTCGCCGGTTTAGATGATATAACTGTCGCCTTCTTTTCCTTGCCCGAAGAAGGTTGTGTGACCTCCTTCGGGCAGACAATTTTCGCTGGTACAGCGAGGGGTGATTTCAAATCTGCTGAATTACCGGACGTCGAGGATACTTCACTGGGAACTGTGACAGCAGGGGTGAATGAGGGCGTCGCTGCGGCCACAAACGTCACCCGAAATTCGGGGGCATCCATATCACGGTACCTCTTGCGAGCATCGTGATATGAAAGCCAATGCAATGTTCTGATTTCTTGGATTGTGGCTTCTTTACAGAACTCAGGGCACTGCTTCAATCGTGGAGAGTGGCTTCCTTGGCAGTTATACCAGGCCCAAAATAACTGTGAACATGAGGGAGGAGCCAGATTCACGCGCTCACCCGCGCCAGCCAATTGCATAGCGCGGCGTTGCCTAGTTAACTACGCAATCTGGGCTCGCTGTGCCGTACGAAATCCCTATTTCTCTCCGCGCACGAAAATCATTAATTATCCAATTATTTAGATGAACCTATGTTACAGAGCTAAACATTCTGAAGCTGACTGTGCAAACCCCATGACGATACGACCAGCCGTTCGGGAGATATCATCTGCTCTTGAACTGAAGGGATAATTAGAGCGAAGAATGGTTAGGTGTTGAAATATTTAGTTTCGCTGGGGAAGATAACAGTGACAGCATGGCTGTATTCATTCACTAGTGGAGCTTATAGAAGTTAGTGCTGTGAGCTGAAGTTTTGAACTCATAACAATGTTCCGTAGCAAGCCGAGTGGCAGTCGAACAGCGAGGCAAGAACAATATTTTTCAGGGTATACGGCCTTTTAAAGAATCTTTCGAATACAGAAGTACGTGAAAACACAAAATCTGATAACCTGTGTTGTTGTGTTGTCGGCAACTAAGACCAGAACTAAATATCTTGATTGAGCCGTGAATCGAATCTGGACATCATGGGTGACAGCAAGAGTTGTTGTTGTTGTTGTTGATTATTATTGTTGTAGGGGCTTTGTGACATCGTGGTCATGTAGCCCCGTGTATTTGGGTGTGTGTGGAATTTATCTGATAACCTGTGACACTGTGATGTCTCTACTAGTGTGTATATTTGTAATTGAGGAAGGATTTGCGTAGGAAGCGGCCGTGGCCTTACGTTAGGTACCATCCCGGCATTTGCCTGGAGTAGAAGTGCGAATCCACAGAAGAACCACTTCCAGGATGGCTAAGGTAGGAATCCAACCCACATATTCCTAGGTTTGCATCACGAGGCTGAGTGTACCGTGTTCCAGCCCTCAGACCAGAATTACATTTGTTGGGAATCGTACCCGGGACTCCGCGGTGACAGCCAAGAATGGACAGCAATGTGCTAGCCAGTACACCACAAGGTGGTCTCCAATAAACAAAAACTGATCCCAAAAATTGTATTCTCTGTTTCTATTACCTTATAAAGGGCTACCAAGCAATGTTACTCAGAATGGCTTGGGGTGTAGATTACGTCATGTGATATAATAACGTTGTAATTGTTGTTTCATTTGAGGGGCTTGGACATATTGGTACTTTAGCCCCGTGTACTTGTCTGAAAATCTGGGTTACTGTGGTGTCTGTATTAGAGTGTGTGTATTATTATTATTATTATTCTGGTGAGGATTGGGAAGGAGGCGGCCGTGTCCTTAAGTTAGGAACCATCCCGGCATTTGCCCGGAGTATAAATGAGAAACCACTTTCAGGATGACTGAGGTAGGAATTTTACCTACATCTTCCCAGCTTTGCCTCACGAGATTGAGCGAACCCTGTTCTAGCCCTCAGACTAAAATTAAATAGCTTGGCAGAGCCGGCAATCGAACCTGAACCTCCTGCGCGACAGCCAAGAATGCTGGTCGCTGGTGGTCACTTTCACGAATAACGTTTGTGTGGCATCTTATATCTGCCTCATATCACATTGTGTGCAATCCGTTGTGAGGATAGATATTCGTAGGATCAGGTTTCCCAGCTCGTACATGCGCTTGCATTCGGAGCGCCTTGTGTTCTGGGGGAAGGTCGTGTGTATACTGCGAGCGTAGAGCTGTGTCATCTCTGCCAGTCTCACTGTGGCAACAGCGCTCCGCTGGACGCACGCTAATGGGCGAGCCCATGTTCACAGTTGTTTTGGGTCTGGTATAGGACAAATCGGGGGAGGCGTACACCTCTCACCCTCATGTGTCCCCTTGTCACACTCTCTACACACGGCCTTGGCAGTGCACCTGGCAGAAACATGCCCGAATTTCTGGCATTGATAACATCACATAGGTGGAGGGATGTACGGTCGAAGATCGCAGTGGTTCGATGTGACCTACATCTGCTTAGGTAAAACATCACCCTCAAAATGGAGAATAAAAGCGCCGGTATCGACGCTGTTCACTCCAATCTTTCGGGTGATGTGCCCAATCTTGGTGACGACTATCTTCCCCAGATTCCGCAACAATTCAGCATCGCTATTCAAAATGAATTTACGATGGAAAATAACTCCACGGACCTCATTCAGCGTTTCGTGTTTTGAGACCTTAACGGGAATTTCTCTGAACTGCGTGCATTCCAGCAACGTTTCGGTTTGCTGTTGGCTAATTGTATGCAGTAGGAGCTGTCCGTTCCGGAGCTTGGAAATCCCGTTTAGATCTCCAAATTTCCCCTCGAATTCCTCGGAAAAGATCATTGACTTCACCACTTTGAAATAATCCCCGTCTGTCCTGATAGCTACCAGGTAGCGATGTGACTTGTCAACAGGGAAACGTGCATTGAAAGTTTTATCCCTGATCCGACACTCAAGAGACGGCTATTTAAGGGGGACACCCTCTGATGATTTATTGGGCCGATTTCGCGTCATCCCGAAATCACCCTCCCCGAATACAACCTACTCCGGACGAGGGTCATCACTGTGGGCGCCACCCAGCCAAGGCAATACCTACCTGGCATAGCAGGTATTGCCCGGGGTCCCAGTGCCTTGAATAGGCACTTCCCCCTCGGCATGCACAGTGATATGTTTGGCGAAATTATTCGGCCGTGCAGGGACCTCCGTTGTGAGGCGGATACCACTGCAAGGGTACATGGCGCACCCACCTGACGGGATGGGGAATACCGTCCAGGCTTTCTGGCCAGATGGCCAAGTTGGTGGCCCTTCCGCTGGCAGCATGACGTTTATTTCTAAGGGTCAAACCAAAAATGGGACCGGAAGTCGGAAAATACCTTTTACAGGCAGGGGATACCGTAGATGAATTTTCTCTTCCCATCAACAGGGAGTCTTCAAAATCAAAGTCAGTCATGTCAGTCTGTCTTGTCGGCCCTATTAGTGTCCTCCTACGACAAGCAGAGCATACCTTGTGTGTATTCTAACCCGCAACCCACACGGGGGTGTACCTAAAAGGATGTCTGTCGCACCCAATGGGGATTACCCACACTCCAGTAATGCATATTATGACGATAAACGGTTCCATTGTTGTGGAATCGTGCTTCGACCGTAAATAAGATGGTCGCTAGAAAAGCCGGATCAGTTTCCACAGAACGCCACCCGTGCTTCGAAATCATGACCATGTATCTCCAGGCGTAAGTGCAGATGGTACGGGTGAGACCAGTGGGTGTGAATTAACCGCATAACAGACGCTCGGCTGATGTTCGTCTCCAGTGCAATGGCCCATGTGGTAGTATGAGGGTGACGCCGGATATCGTCAAACACAACCTCTTCATTGTGAGCAGACGTCACGCGATGATCTCAAACAGGCCGTGTTTTTCCCAGGGATCCAGTATCTCCCAGGCGTCTTTCCACACTCCGAAATACCATGCCTGTCGGTCGTTGTCTATCCGGATAGAGTTCTTGGTACAGGCGATGCGCCTGGTATGCATTCTGTCGAGCTCCTCCATTAATATAACATATTCAGGCGCGGATTCAAGGGGGGGGGGGGGTCACGGGGTCATGACCCCCCCCCCCAAACGGAGAACAATTTTTTTACAAACTCAAAAAACCAAAACACAATAACCAGACAAATGAAACTTAACGAATTTTAACTGAAAAACAGTTTTTTTTTTCATTTTATTCAATACTGAAAATTTCTTTATTGCAATTATTATGTTCTGTTACAACTGTACTTATTTACTACTTCATACCTGGTATATAAAAACGAATATTTATATAACAAAATCAACTCGTCTATTTTGTTTAGCAAACCTTGTGATTACTGAATCGATGTTTATAGTGATGTCACGATGAATGTGCAGCAATGCACGAATAGGAATTTGGGGCTTTTTTCGCACCAAAAAAAATTTCCGACGTCCAAACTGCAAGCTTGGTTGGCAATTTAAGCTGTGACTTTCTCCCTTTGTCGGTACCAACCCGACTTGCCGAAAATGCAACGTACTTAGGTATTTTTCTCGAAGCTCGATGTAAAAGTCGCAAAACACGCCGTTGCAATTTGTAGGAATATTTTAGGTGCACTAAACGCATCAAATTTCTATCCATGTAGCTTGCAAAAAATTGGTCTGGTTTTGTACGTTTGGTTATTTTGTGATTGCGTTTTTAGTGATACCATTTTGCTTAACTATTTCGATTCTCTGACCCCCCCCAAAGCCAAACTCTAGATCCGCGCCTGAACATATTCATATGCTCTTCGCTGGAATACATCTCGAGGCAGTGAATACGCTTCGTGTTGTGAATTACGTCGAAGGAGCGAGTTCGCGCAGCTACATACTGACTTGCCATCGCATGTTGTTTTCGTTCCAATGGGGCACACTTTGCCCTAACTGTGGTCTACGAAGCTTGGAACATACATGTACGACGTAGCTAACTGGTTGCCTGTGCCCTAGCCAGAGACAATCACCTCCTCATCCTTGTCCAATCCAGCACCTTAGCTTATGCAACGATACACACGGTCTTCTTTTCTTTTTCTTTTTATTTGATCGCTTACCCTCCAAGCTCGGCTTTACCCTAGGACTTTGCGAGGGATCAGTCCTCATCATCATCATCATTTCCCCTTATCCAGCTCCTGCCGGGTCGGGGTATTTATGGCACTTCTCCACTTTCCTCTTTCCTTCCACAATTCTTCTTCCACGATCTTGTCCCAGTCCAGATTCCTTTTTCTCACGCAGTTCTTCACTGAATCGATCCACCTTCTTCTAGGTCTTCCCCTTGCTCTCTTACCCTTGTACTTGGTCTCCAGCACCTGTCTTGGTATTCTATTTTCCTCCATCCTCTTTACATGTCCAAACCACCTTAGTTTATTCTTCTCAATTCTCTCATTTAGTTTTCCCATCCCAACTTCCTTCCTAACATCTTCATTCCTCACTCTGTCTTTCCTTGTCTTACCTATCATACTTCTTAGGAATTTCATTTCACTGGCTTGGATTTTACTCTCATGCCTGCTTGTCAGGGTCCAAGACTCAGCTGCATAAGTTAATATGGGTACATAGTACATTTTATACATTACCTCCTTGCTTTTCCTTGGTACTTCCTTATCCCAAACAAGTTTTCTTACACTTTGATAGAATGCATTGCTCTGCTGTACCCTCCTGCCAATCTCCATGTCCAACCTACCAGTTTGCATCAATTCACTTCCTAGGTATTTGAACGTGTCCACAATTTCCAAACTCTGACTTCCAATTTTCACAGTGCCCTTTCCTTGTCTTTCCCCTCTTGTCATCACCATGGTCTTGCTTTTCTCTATACTGATTTTCAGGCCATACTTCTGAATATTTTCGTTCAGTGCATCTAGTTGTTTTTGCACTTCTTCGGTGTTCCTTCCCCAGACCACAATATCGTCTGCAAATAATAGTAACTTCATTTCTTTATGTCCATATGCTTCCTTTGTTTCCTTTACAATTTCATCCATTACCATTATGAATAAAAGAGGTGACAGCACACTCCCCTGTCTTAGTCCAGTCTTGTTCCTAAACCAATCTGTCTTTCCAACTGGGGTCAGTACCCTGCTAACACAGTTGCTGTACATTGCTTGCACCATTTCCAACATTTCTCTTCCCAGTCTCTTCTTAACCATGGTTTCCCATACCTTCTCTCTGGGGACACTATCATATGCCTTTTCTAGATCTATGAAAGTCATGATCAAATCCTCTCCATATTCCCAGTTCTTTTCCATCACCTGCCTCAAGCTAAAGATTGGGTCCACTGTGGATCTTCCACTCCTGAAGCCATACTGTTCCTTTTGCAACTCTCCTTCCACCTTTCTTCTCATTCTTCTTTCTAATATCCTTTCCAGTATTTTTACTATCTGTGATATGAGGGATCAGTCCTCTACCGTCGAATTCCAGGACAGTGCCTCGGAGCTGAACACACCTTGACAGCAGATACAACTGGGGATGGTGACAAGCCAATCGCCTAAGTGACCACGAACTTGGGTCTAATGAAGGAAAGGGCAGCGAAGGGAGTGGGAAGAAAGATGCCGTGGTCCTGTCGAAAGGAACCATCCCAGCAATCGCCTGGAGGAGACGTGGGAAACCACGGAAAACCACTTCTAGGATGGCTGAGGCAGGAAGCGAACCTGCCTTTACTAAGTCTGTGTGCCCCACGAGGTTGGGTGAACCCCGTTCCAGGCCTCAGACCAGGAACAAAATTTCGTGGCAGAGCCGAGATTTGAACCCGGGCCTCCGCAGTGACATGGTCTTTTACAGAGCCAAATAAACAAATCGTGTCGCCTCCGTGGTGTAGTGGTCAGCGTGCATAAATGCCACCCCATAGGTCTGAGGTTCGATACCCGGCTCTAACAAGAAATTTGACAAGTGGTATGAGGGCTGAAACGGGGTCTACTCAGCCTCGGGGAGAAGAGTAGAGTGGGTTCGATTCCCACCTCAGCCATCTTCGAGTGGTTTTCCGTGGTTTCCCACTTCGTCTTCGGGCAAATGCTGGAAAGGTACAGTACCTAACCAAAGGCCACGACCGCCTCCTTCCCTCTTCCTTGCCTATCCCTCTCACTCTTCCCATCCCCTCATCAGGCCCCTGTTCACTTCGCAGGTGAGGCCGCCTGGGCGAATTGCTAGTCACACTCCCCAGTTGTATCCCCTGATTCAGAGCCTCAAGTTGCAGGACACCGTCCTTCGCTTAGTCCGTGGGAAAAGCCAACCCAGGAGGGTAAAAAGATAACGGGAAAAAAACTAATCAGTCTGTGAAAACGATTAAGTATATAACCTTGCAACTTGCCAGGCAACTCCAATCGCGCGCTTGCCATGTGAGCTACTGCGACATTTGACCTGCAGCGCGCACCTCCCGGTCTATACAATACCTGCTCTTGGTGTGTGCGTGCACCTCTTGTTTTCAAGTGTGTGTTCTGCGTATCTCGGCTCGTTTAACGGGTTCATTCGAGGTACCCATACTGAATTAATAGTGGCGCTCACGATTCCTGCTGTCTTCCAGCCCGTAAACACACATCTCGTTATATTACCCCGGTTTAGGGAGAGGGACCTATGTCTTTCAGAATTGTAGTACATGTGACAGAATGCATAAAACTGGATCGCAAGGGGCCAGTGGACCGTTCGGTATGTAGGCTATAGAGTTTTGTAGACTACTATTACCTGAAGATACCGGTTGAGTTAGCCGTGCTCGTTACGGCGTGACTGCAGGCAGTCGCTCACATCCGGTAGGCGAGGAGGCTCGAAACCCTCCACTGGCAACCTTGAAGATGGTTTTCTGTAGTTTCCTATCTTCCTTCCAGGCAAATGCCGGGGTTAGTCCCCAACTATAGGCCACAGCCTCTACCTTCCAATTCCTCATCCTTACATTCACACTTTCCTCGCCAGACAACCACCCCACGGGACGGAACTTGTAGCTCACCCCATGGGTGTCCGCATAGAAGTAGCTGAAAACTTGAGCGAGCCGAACATGTACTCGGACACTCCCGGCACTAAAAGCCATACGCTTAAAAAATATAATATAAGAACATGAAGATTATTGCGTAAATATATTATTCAAACTTCAATCGCATAATTAGGACATAAGAAATAACAAGTATTTCCGTGAAGAAATGTGTAGCCCAGTTTCATTTATCCTGCTTATGTTAATTGCCTCTATCAACAACCAAAATTCAGTTTGATTGCTGTAATAGATTCGTAGATATTGAGAACCGTCTAAATATATCGGATAGTCGACATGTTGGATTGTTATATATGTAGGCCTTAGAGTTATGTACTATTACATGAAGATTATTGTGTAAGAGTATTATTCAAACTTCAATTGCATGATTACGACACAAGAAATGGTAAAAACGAGATTTTAAAATTTTGCACAGCCTCCATCTTCTGGTTCTGAAAAAAAAAAAAGAAATAAATTAGATGCCAGTGGATTAAAATTTGTATAAGCATATACCATACCAAGTTTCACTGTGCTCATCCTTTTCAATATTCGCATTTCGCGCCGCCGGCAGGTTGGATTTGTGATCACCAGGTTATGAAAGTTCCATAGGTGAACTTATGTTTATAGCCTCTATCAAAACACAAAATATCAGTTTGACTGCTGTCAGATTATCAGATTTTGTGATCCGTCTAAATATTTTGGATGCTCGCCATGTTGGATTGTAACATATGTAGGCCATAGAGTTATGTACTATTAGATGACTATTATTGCGTAGGTTCATTACTCAAACGTTGATTTCGATCGCATGATTGCGACACAAAAATTTAAAACTTAATTTTAAAAATTTGCACAGCTGCCATCTTGAGGTTATGTAAACAATTTGACAAAAATATATGTCAGTGCATTGCAAAGTGTATAAAGAATTGCTGTACCAAGTTTCACTGCGTTCGGATTTTTAACCCGCCAGAAAAGTCTATTTAAATGTTTCAAATTCGCATGGTCGCCATGTTCGTTTTGTAGTTAACAGGTATCTGAAAGTCCCTTGAACGATTTTGTAGTAGTGCCTTTTATCACCGTACAAAATTTCTGGTTGATATGAGTAATAGATTCGGAGATATAGAATGACAGTGAAATATTTCGCACAGCCGCCACGTTGGATTGTTGAAACGTAATAAAATTTGTAGGGCACGGTCGGGGTCGACCAGAATAGTACTATGACCTTACCGAATTTAATTGAAATCTATCCAGCCACTTAGATTTTATTACTGGGGCGTGGGGGCTCACACACGGACGCACACACACGAACAAAAGGTGAACCATAAGCCTATTTTTTCATAAATAGAAATAGGCTAAAAGCGAGATTTTAAAATTTGACACTGGCGCCATCTCGTGGTTAAAAAAACAATTAAGTTTGATTGCTGTCACAGATTAGTTGACATTGAGAATCGTCTAAATATTTCGGATGGTCACCATATTGGATTTTTATATACTTTGTAGGCCATAGAGCTATGTACTATTAGATGATGATAATTGCGTAGGTTCATTGTTCGAACGTTGGTTTCGATCGCATGATTAGGACACAAGAAATTAAACCTTAATTTTAAAATTTCGCACAGCCGCCATCTTGAAGTTATGTAAACAATTGAGCTGAATAGGATGTCAGTGCATTACAAGGTGCATACCATTTGATGTACCATGTGTGACGGCACTCGGATGGTTTAAATTCGAGAAAAGTCTATTTTAATACAACAACTTCGCTTGACCGCCATGTTCGTTTTGTAAAGAGGTTTTTGAGAGTCCCATTGTTACACTTCTATTAGTGCTTTTTTTTCCACCATACAAAACGTCAGGGTGATATCTGTAATAGTTTCGGAGATTTGGAATGCCGGTGAAATATTTCGCGCAATTGCCAAGTTGGATTGGTGAGATGTAATAAAATTTGAAGAGCACAGTCGGGGTTGGACAAAATAGTACTATGACCTTACCGAGTTTCGTTGAAATCGCTACAGCAGTTTAGATTTTATTGGGGGGAGGAGCGAGGCGACGGTCACATGCAAACACACACATACGAACACACACACTGACTATATGTGATGTCATAGGCCTATCTTTCATAAATGTAAATAATAAAGGAAGCTTTTCAGTCGGTCAACATGACTGAATAACTTTCATTATTAGAATTAAGCATCACTGAAAAATGGCTTCTATCACTACTAAATGACAATAGGCCAACAAGTAAACGAAAAGCAGGAACGGGAGGTTTAATTTATAAAAGAAATACTATTATTGGTCACAAAGGAGCTAAAGTTCCGCTTACACGTACCTTGATGCTCGTTACAGTTGGGAGTCGAGTTCCGACTGTAATGTTCCAGGGCTGTAACGTTCCACACGCTCGTTCTGAGTTCCAAGTTACAGTTCCGGAACGATACCGCAAGCCAGCTCGGGGCAGCGGTATGGCGTACGTTACGTAACGTGGAACACAAGCATTACGTAACGCATTTCAGTTCTGTTCCGTGTCCCTGATGATTAGTTTAGTCGTTTATTAATGTTAAGTTTTGTCCAATTGAGTAGCTACAATTGAGATTTGGTAAAGATGGCGGCAAAATAAACATGACACTGAGGTGCCCTTTTCTAGTGCTACTTCTGTACAAAATGTCGTGTTTCAAATGATAGGGGGGAGCCGACATATACACACACAGATACACAATGTTTCTTGAAAAAAAAGTCCCTTAATACTAGCCACGTTCTTCTACTGGCAATGATCTGTAAGAAAATTAGGCATTTTTAGTCTACTTTTGACATTTTGCAAAAATGAGGAAAAAGTAGACTTATGAGATCGATCCGGGAAAATGTGTTTCTGTCTGGCTACCTGTCTGTCTGTCTGTCTGGCTCTGTATGTGTCTCCCCCCCCCCTATCAACTCATAAACGGCTTCAGCAATCGAAACCATTTTTTAGTATGAGTAAAGATGAATACCGGAATATCTCAAGCCCATATATGAAAATGATGTCAGTGCTACCAACTGCTGAAAAAAACGCACTAGAAATTTGAGCTCCATGTTGGATATCTTGCAAGGTATGCATGGGAGCTATTCCAAAATTGGCACACAAGTAGATAATGCTATTTCTGTTTAATTTCTAGGAGGCCATGCGTGACAATGTTGCCAAAATAATTTTAAGCTTTCTGATAAGTCAAGTTTTTAAATGCATATAACTTCTGCACTATCAATTGGATTTCAACCAAATTTTGTATGTAATATTTGGACATAAACAGATATGGCTGAGCGTATTCTTAAGAACCACCAGGGCTGCCAACTGTTAATAATTGCTCTCTCTATTTTTTATCCAAATACCAAAATATCAGAAAGTATGCAAGCCGACAGCTTTAAACTATGCACTCGTTAAGTACCTTAAATGTTAGATTAATTTGGACTAACTTATATAGTCAGTTCTACCAACATGATTCTAAGCCTGCTGATAGCACCAAATTTTAAATACATGTAACTCCTATACTATCAGTTGGATTGCAACCAAATTTCGCATGTGCTATGTGTACCATAACAGATATGACTATGCTTATTCTTAAGAGGAATCAGGGCTGCCAACTGTTAATAAATGCTGTCTATATATTTTTTCCCTAATATCAATAAATCAGAAAATATGCAAGCCAACAGCTCCATAATTTGCACACATATAGCACCTGGCATTCTAGATAAATTTGGAGTAATCAATATAAGACAGTGCTACCAACGTGATTCTATGCCTGCAGATAGGTTCAATTTTAAAAAACATGTAACTTGTATACTAAAAATGGATCTCATCCATAATTGGCACAACAAGATGTCATAATATTTCAGATCATTTCTGACCAGCACACGCATGACATTGTTGCCAAACATGCTTTTACGCGTGCTGATAAATCCAGAGTCTAACTGCATGTAAAGTTCATTGGAATTCAACCAAATTGTGTATTCTGTACCTTAAGAGATGGAACGAAGATGTATATATTAAGTCGCCAGGGCTGGCAACAGTACTGCTCTATTAGACTACATTATACCAGGTATATTTCGAACTAATTAGACATTTCGATATTAACAACTTAATTTCGTCATTATTCTAGATAGGTTCATATACACTAGTTTAATCATTGGTATGAAACTTAATTTTAGGAAAAGTAGGCTCTTTAGTTCGTCACGGAACGTCTTGTTAGGGTTTTAATATGTGTTTTAAATTTGTTGCAGATGATTATTATATCATATTTTCATACATCATGTTGCGGTATGTTGATTTAGGCGTTCAATTTTCAATCCTTCTTTATGGTGCACCATGTAAGGTTTAATACCAAGGGACTTTTTAGTGTTACGCTATACATTTGTCTTGTGTCTTTGATATTTATCAATTCATTCATATCGGCTGATGTTGTTGTTTGAGTCTTCAGTCTTTTGACTGGTTTTATCCCGCTCTCCATGCCTCCCTGTCCTGAGCTAAGCGTTTCGTCTCCACACAGCTACCACACCCCACATTCGAGGCAAACTGTTTAACATATTCTAATCTCGGTCTACCCCTACAGTTCTTGTCTTCGACCTTCCTTCCATAACTAAGTTTGCTATTCCTGGGTGTCTTAGTATGTGTCCTACCAACCTATCTCTTCTCTTCATTAGCAGTCGCCAGAAACATCTCTCCTCTCCCACTCGCCTTAATAGCTCTTCGTTTGTAACCCTCTCTTCCCATCTGATCTTCATCATTCTCCTGTAACACCACATTTCAAACGCTTCAAATCTCCTCTTTTCTGCTGCATCAATAGTCCAATTTTCACTTCCATTGAGTGCCACGCTCCATGTCAACAGATTCCTTTTCTGTAGAAATGCCTTCCTTGCCTGAGCCAACCTAATTCTTATATCCTCTTTCCTCCATCAATCACTTGTTATTTTGCTTCCTAAGTAACAGAAGTCTTCTGAGATTCGGAGATATAGAATGCCAGTGAAATATATCGCACAACCGCCATGTTGGATTATTAGAACGTAATAAAATTTGTAGGGCACGGTCGGGGTCGGCCTGAATAGTACTATGACTTTACCGAATTTAATTGAAATCCATCCAGCCACTTAGATTTTATTAGTGGGGCGTGGGGGCACACACACGGACACACACGGACAAAAGGTGATCTCATAAGCCTATTTTTTCATAAATAGAAATAGGCTAAAAACGAGATTTTAAAATTTGACACAGGCTCCATCTCGTAGTTAAGAAAACAATTAAGTTTGATTGCTGTCACAGATTAGTTGACATTGAGAATTGTCTAAATATTTCGGATGGTCACCATATTGGATTTTTATACACATGGTAGGCCATAGAGCTATGAAATATTGGATGATGATAATAGCATAGGTTCATTGTTCACACGTTGGTTTCGATCGCATGATTAGGACACAAGAAATTAAACCTTAATTTTAAAATTCCGCACAGCCGACATCTTGAAGTTATGTAAACAATTGAGCTGAATAGGATGTCAGTGTATTACAAGGTGTATACCATTTGCTGTACCATGTGTGACGGCGCTCGGTTGGTTTAAATGCGAGAAAAGTCTATTTAAATACAACAACTTCGCTTGGCCGCCATGTTCGTTTTGTAAAGAGGTTTTTGAGAGTCCCTTAGTTACAATTATATTAGTGCTTTTTTCCACCATACAAAACGTCAGGGTGATATCTGTAATAGTTTCGGAGATTTGGAATGCCGGTGAAATATTTCGCGCAATTGCCAAGTTGGATTGGTGAGATGTAATAAAATTTGAAGAGCACAGTCCGGGTTGGACAAAATAGTACTATGACCTTACCGAGTTTCGTTGAAATCGCTCCAGCAGTTTAGATTTTATTAGGGAGGGGAGCGAGGCGACGGTCACATGCAAACACACACACGGACTCTATGTGATGTCATAGGCCTGTCTTTCATAAATGTAAATAATAAAGGAAGCTTTCCAGTCTGTCAACACGACTGAATAGCTTTCATTATTAGAATTAAGCATCACTGAAAAATGGCTTCTATCAATACTAAATGAAAATAGGCCAACAAGTAAACGAAAAGCAACAACGGGAGGTTTAAGTTTGAAAAGAAATAATATTATTGGTCACTAAGGAGCTAAAGTTCCGCTAACACGTACCTTGATGCTCGGTACAGTTAGGAGGCGAGTTCCGACTGTACCGTTCCATACGTAACGTTCCGCTAACACGTGCCTTGACGCTCGGTACAGTTGGGAGTCGAGTTCCGACTGTACCGTTCCAGGGCTGAATCTTTCCACTTGCTCGTACCGAGTTCCAAGTTACAGTTACGGAACGATACCGCAAGCCAGCTTGGGGCCGCGTTATGGCATACGTTACTTAACGTGATACACAGCGGTACGTAACGCATTTTCGTTCTGTTCCGGGTCCCTGATGATTAGTTTAGTCGTTTATGAATGTTATGTTTTGACCAATTGAGTAGCCACAATTGAGATTTGGTAAAGATGGCGGCAAAATAAACATAACACAGAGGTGCCCTTTTCTAGTGCTACCTCTGTACAAAATTTCGTGTTTCAATTGATAGAGGGGAGCAGACATATACATACACAGACACACAATGTTTCTTGAAAAAAGTCCCTTAATACTAGCCACGTTCTTCCACTGGCAGTGATCTGTGCGAAATTCAGGAATTATTAGTCTACTTTTCACATTTTGCAAAAATGAGGAAAAAGTAGACTTTTGAGATCGATCCGGGAAAATGTGTGTGTGTCTGTGTGTCTGTCTATCTGTCTGTCTGTCTGGCAGGCTGTGTGTGTCCCCCCCCCCCCCTATCAACTCATAAACGGCTGCAGCAATCGAAAACAATTTTTAGTATGAGTAAAGATGTATACCGGAATATCTCAAGCCCATATTTGAAAATAATGTCACTGCTACCAACTGCTGAAAAAACGCACTAGAAATTTGAGCTCCATGTTGGATATCTTGAGAGGTATGCTTGGGAGCTATTCCAAAATCGGCACACATGTAGATAATGATATTTATGTTTAATTTCCATGAGGGCATACATGACAGTGTTGCCAAAATAATTTTAAGCTTTCTGATAAGTCAAGATTTTAAATGCATATAACTTCTGCACAATCAATTGGATTTCAACCAAATGGTGTATGTAATATGTGGACATAAACTGATATTACTGAGCGTATTCTTAAGAACCAACAGGGCTGCCAACTGTTAATAATTCTCTCTCTATGTTTTATCCAAATACCTCTATATCAGAAAGTATGCAAGCCGACAGCTTTAAACTACGAACACGTATAGCACAGTTCTACCAACATGATTCTAAGCCTGCTGATAGCACCAATTTTTAAATACAAGTAACTCCTATACTATCAGTTGGATTTCAACCAAATTTCGTATGTGCTATGTGTACCTTAACAGATATAACTATGCTCATCCTTAAGAGCAATCAGGGCTGCCAACTGTTAATAAATGATGTCTATATTTTTTCCCCAAGATCAATATATCAGAAAATATGCAAGCCAACAGCTCCATACTTTCCACACGTATAGCACCTGGCATTCTAGATAAATTTGGAGTAATCAATGTAAGTAAGTGCTGCCAACATGATTCTATGCCTACAGATAGGTCCAATTTAAGAAAACATGTAACTTCTATACTAACAAATGGATTTCATTCATAATTGGCACAACAAGATATCATAATATTTCAGATCATTTCTGACCAGCACACGCATGACATTCTTGCCAAACATGCTTTTACGAGTGCTGATAAATCCAGAGTATAACTGCATGTAAAATTAATTGGACTTTCTACCAAATTGTGTATTCTGTACCTTAAGAGATGGAACTAAGTCGTATATATTAAGTCGCCAGGGCTGCCAACTGTAGTGCTCTCTTAGGCTACATTATACCAGGTATATTTCGAACTAATTAGACATTTCGATATTACCAACTTAATTTCGTCATTATTCTAGATACGTTCATATACTGTAGATTAATCATTGGCATGGATCTTAATTTTAGGGAAGGTAGGCTCTTTAGTTCGTCACGGAACTTGTTGTTAGAGTTTTAATATGTGTTTTAAATTTGTTGCAAATGATTATTTTATCATATTTTCATACATCATGTGACGGTATGTTGATTTAGGCGTTCAATTTTCCATCCATCTTTATGGTGCACCATATAAGGTTTAATACCAAGGGACTTTTTAGTGTTACGCTATACATTTATCTTGTGTCTTTGATATTTATCAATGCATTCATATCGGCTGATGTTGTTGTTTGAGTCTTCAGTCTTTTGACAGGTTTGATGCAGCTTTCCATGCCACCCTGTCCTGAGCTAAGCGTTTCATCTCAACATAGCTACCACACCCTACATTCGAGGCAAACTGTTTAACATATTCTAATCTCGGTCTATCCTTACAGTTCTTGTCCTCGACCCTTCCTTCCTTCCTTAACTAAGTTTGCTATTCCTGGGTGTCTTAGTATGTGTCCTACCAACTTATCTCTTCGCTTCATTAGCAGTCGCCAGAAACATCTCTCCTCTCCCACTCGTCTTAATACCTCTTCGTTTGTAACCCTCTCTTCCCATCTGATCTTCATCATTCTCCTGTAACACCACATTTCTAACGCTTCAAATCTCCTCTTTTCTGCTGCACCAATAGTCCAATTTTCACTTCCATAGAGTGCCACACACGATGTCAACTGATTCCTTTTCTGTAGAAATGATTTCCTTGCCTGAGCCAACCTACTTTTTATATCCTCTTTCCTCCAACCATCACTGGTTATTTTGCTTCCTAAGTAACTTAACAGAAGTCTTCTGAGATTCGGAGATATAGAATGCCAGTGAAATATTTCGCACAGCCGCCATGTTGGATTGTTGAAAAGTTATAAAATTTGTAGGGCACGGTCGGGGTTGGCCAGAATAGTATTATGACCTTACCGAATTTAATTGAAATCTATCCAGCCACTTAGATTTTATTAGTGGGAGTTGGGGGCAAACCCACCGACACACACGGACAAAAGGTGATCTCATAAGCCTATTTTTGCATAAATAGAAATAGGCTAAAAACGAGATTTTAAAATTGACACTGGCGCCATTTCGTGGTTAAAAAAACAATTAAGTCTGATTGCTGTCACAGATTAGTTGACAATGAGAATCGTCTAAATATTTCAGAAGGTCACCATATTGTATTTTTATATGCATTGTAGGCCATAGAGCTATGTACTATTAGATGATGATTATTGCGTAGGTGCATTGTTCAAACGTTGGTTTCAATCGCATGATTAGGACACAAAAAATTAAACCTTAATTTAAAATTTCGCAAAGCCGCCATCTTGAAGTTATGTAAACAATTGAGCTAAATAGGATGTCAGTGCATTACAAGGTGTATACCATTTGCTGTACCATGTGTGACGGCGCTCGGATGGTTTAAATGCTAGAAAAGTCTATTTAAATACAACAACTTCGCTTTGCCGCCATGTTCGTTTTGTAAAGAGATTTTTGAGAGTCCCATCGTTACACTTCTATTAGTGCTTTTTTCCACCATACAAAACGTCAGGGTGATATCTGTAATAGTTTCGGAGATATGAAAAGCCGGTGAAATATTTCGCACAGTTGCCATGTTGGATTGGTGAGATGTAATAAAATTTGAAGAGCACAGTAGGGTCGGACAAAATAGTACAATGACCTTACCGAGTTTCGTTGAAATCGATCTAGCAGTTTAGATTTTATTAGGGAGGGGAGCGAGGCGACGGACACATGCAAACACACACATACGTACACACACATGGACTATATGTGATGTCATAGGTCTATCTTTCATAAATGTACATAGTAAATGAAGCTTTTCAGTCGGTCAACACGACTGAATAGCTTTCATTATTAGAATTAAGCATCACTGAAAAATGGCTTCTATCACTACTAAATGAAAATAGGCTAACAAGTAAACGAAAAGCAAGAACGGGAGGTTTAATTTAGAAGAGAAATACTATTATTGGTCACAAAGGAGCTAAAGTTCCGCTAACACGTACCTTGATGCTCGGTACAGTGAGGAGGCGAGTTCCGACTGTACCGTTCCATACGTAACGTTCCGCTCACACGTAACTTGATGTTCGGTACAGTTGGGAGTCGAGTTCCGACTGTACCGTTCCAGGGCTGTAACGTTCCACTTGCTCGTACCGAGTTCCAAGTTACAGTTACGGAACGATACCGCAAGCCAGCTCGGGGCCGCGGTATGGCATACACAGCGGTACGTAACGCATTTCAGTTCTGTTCCGGGTCCCTGATGATTAGTTTAGTCGTTTATTAAAGTTAAGTTTTGACCAATTGAGTAGCCACAATTGAGATTTGGTTAAGATGGCGGCAAAATAAACATGACACTGAGGTGCCCTTTTCTAGTGCTACCTCTGGACAAAATTTCGTGTTTCAATTGAAAGGGGGGAGCACACATATACACACACAGACACACAATGTTTCTTGAAAAAAGTCCCTTAATACTAGCCACGTTCTTCCACTGGCAATGGTCTGTAGGAAAATCAGGAATTTTTAGAGTTTTAAAATGTGTTTGAAATTTGTTGCAAATGATTATTTTATCATATTTTCATACATCATGTTACGGTATGTTGATTTAGGCGTTCAATTTTCCATCCTTCTTTATGGTGCACCATATAAGGTTTAATACCAAGGGACTTTTTAGTGTTACGCTATACATTTATCTTGTGTCTTTGATATTTATCAATTCATTCATATCGGCTGATGTTGTTGTTTGGGTCTTCAGTATTTTGACTGGTTTTATCCCGCTCTCCATGCCTCCCTGTCCTGAGCTAGGCGTTTCATCTCTACGTAGCTACCACACCCTACATTCGAGGCAAACTGTTTAACATATTCTAATCTCGGTCTGCCCCTACAGTTCTTGTCCTCGACCCTTCCTTCCATACCTAAGTTTGCTATTCCTGGGTGTCTTAGTAAGTTTCCTACCAACCTATCTCTTCTCTTCATTAGCAGTCGCCAGAAACATCTCTCCTCTCCCACTCGTCTTAATACCTCTTCGTTTGTAACCCTATCTACCCATCTGATCTTCATCATTCTCCTGTAACATCACATTTCAAACGCTTCAAATCTCCTCTTTTCTGCTGCGCCAATAGTCCAATTTTCACTTCGATAGAGCCCACGCTCGATGCCAACAGATTTCGTTTCTGTAGAAACGCTTTTCTTGCCTGATCCAACCTACTTTTTATATCCTCTTTCCTCCGTCCATTACTGGTTATTTTGCTTCCTAAGTAACAGAAGTCTTCTGAGATTCGGAGATATAGAATGCCAGTGAAATATTTCGCACAGCCGCCATGTTGGATTTTTGAAACGTAACAAAATTTGTAGGGCACGGCTCGGGTCGGCCAGAATAGTACTATGACCTTACCGAATTTAATTGAAATCTATCCAGCCACTTATATTTTATTAGTGGGGGGGGGGGGGGGGGGGTCACACACACGGACGTACACACACGGATGAAAGGTGATCCCATAAGCCTATTTTTTCATAAATAGAAATAGGCTAAAAGCGAGATTTTAAAATTTGACGCTGGCGCCATTTCGTGGTTAAAAAAACAATTAAGTTTGATTGCTGTCACAGATAAGTTGACTTTGAGAATCGTCAAAATATTTCCGATGGCCACCATATTGGATTTTTATATACTTTGTAGGCCATAGAGCTATGTACTATTAGATGATTATTGCGTAGGTTCATTGTTCAAACGTTGGTTTCGATCGCATGATTAGGACACAAGAAATTAAACCTTAATTTTAAAATTTCGCACAGCCGCCATCTTGACGTTATGTAAACAATTGAGCTGAATAGGATGTCAGTGCATTACAAGGTGTATACCATTTGCTGTACCATGTGTGACGGCGCTCGGTTGGTTTAAATGCGAGAAAAGGCTATTTAAATACAACAACTTCGCTTGGCCGCCATTGTGGAGAAAGTGAAATAAAGCTCTTTCGAGCAATCTACTTCCTGTAGAAAATAGACAGTGTTTTGATTTACATAGTTTTGATTTTGTTATCTTTGAGTGTAGTGTCTTTGGAATGTCTTTGGATGCGATGTTGAGTTGTGTTAATAAAATATTGATTACTGTATATTAAAATGATTTGGTATGGCATATAACTGGCGACCGTGACAGGACTACTGGCAATCTCAACATCAAATAAAACAGAACAACGATGACCGAACGTCGAGTATTACGCGGCGTATTTACACGTGAGGTAAACAAGCTTGAAGAACTGTTGGCGCTTGCTGATGGTGACCACGTGGAGATTCGTAGCAGATATGCTTCACTTGTGGAACGCTACGAGAAGTTAAAACGTCTGGATGATGAAGTTTACAACGAGCTGCTGCTAAAGGAAGACCTTGAAGACATCGTGCTTGAAACAGAGATCAACAATTGCAGTCAGTACGACTTGAAATATTTTAAGGTTAGGGAAAAGGTGCAGGCCTTACAAGTTGGAGATCAAGCCGTTTCTGAAGCTAATACGAGTAACTGTTCACGTACTTCTAATCAGAGACTACTAAGACTACCAAAACTAGAACTGAAAAAAATTGACGGAAACGTGAAGTGCTGGATTGGGTTTTGGGCGCAATTTACTAAAATACATGAAGATAGCAGGCTTAAAGATGAAGATAAATTTGTGTATTTGATTCAGTGTATGGAACCTGGTTCGTGTGCTCAGTAGTTGGTAGAAAACTTTCCTCCTTCAAAGGAAAACTACAAAAAGGCTATAGAATTGTTGAAGTCTAGGTATGGGAAGGATGAGTTGCTCATTGAGTACTATGTTAGGGAACTTTTATCCTTGGTGTTAAAGAAGGATAGTTTAAGATTCATAGCCCAACTCTATGACAGTCTGGAGGGACAGTTGAGAGCACTTGATTCCTTGGGCGTAACAAAGGAGAAATATGCTGCAATGTTATTTCCACTAGTAGAGAGTGCCTTGCCAGAGGTTATGTTTAGAACTTGGGACAGGTAACGTGTATCAAAAGAAACGTCTACCAAGGAACCTGACTGTTGCTTGAGTGAATTGTTAGCCTTCTTAAAGACTGAGGTAGAAGGTGAAGAACGGCTTAAGCTAAGACATAGTTCTTTTGAAGTTAACGAGAGGACGGATCGAGTTAAGCAAGATGATAGGACCAAGACTAAGAATAGGGACATACCTTCAGCGGCTTCTTTAATTTCAATAGAGGATGTTTCAGTTAGTAAGGGAAACAGAAATAACAAAGATACGGCTTGTATATTCTGTGGCAGAACCTCACATCTTTCTCAAGACTGTGCTGTAGCTATTGATTATTCTCAAGAAGAACGCCAAGTTACGTTAAAGAAAAAGGGAGCTTGTTTTAGGTGTATACGACCGGGACATGTCAGTGTTAAGTGTAAGATGTTTGTGAAGTGCCCATTTTGCAAGGGGAAACATTACGCTTTGATGTGTGCGAAAACAGACTCAGATGAACCAAAAGGTAATTCGGTTCCAAAAACAGTTAGCATGATGGCAGGTAGTAATAAAGGACATGTGACCTATCTGCAGACTTTAGTTCCTAGAGTAGTTGTTGGTGGATCCACGCACAGAGTAAGAGTTCTGTGTGACAGTGGATTGCAGAGAAGCTACATAAAGAAGTCTTGTGCTAAGAAATTAGAGTTGGAACAAACTGGAAAGGTAACACTAAGTCAAGAATTATTTGGAGGTAGGAAAACAGCACCTGTTTGTTTCGAGTCCTATCAAATAACTTTGCTGGGTATGAACGAGGAAAACAGATGTGAGGTTGCAGTGTTAGGCTCTGATAGTATCTGTGGAGGTGCTCCCCTAGTTGATGCTGACTTGTTTAATTTACTGAGGGACAAGGGAGTTGAACTTAGTGATGTTGGCCAAGATAATGGTGGCAACAATACTGACATTCAGGTATTGTTAGGAGCTGACGTGTGGGCTCAGATAATCACGCCAGACTTTCTACATGTAAACAAGAGTCTAGTAGCTGTGAGAACTTGTTTAGGGTGGACACTTAAGGCTCTTCTGAGATCACTTCAACTACTGCCTCGTCTTACACTCTACTTACTTTAACTCAATCAACAAGAGTGGCGGATTTGTGGGAAATTGAGACTTTGGGTATAAAAGATCCTGGCGAACTGATAAAAAAGGAAGAAAGGGAACAAGAAGTTCAGATGTTCTTCGATAGGACTGTGAAGAGAGAAGAGGAATCTGGGCGCTACATTGTCAAACTACCCTGGATTGATGGTTGTACTTCTCTGGAAACGAATCGTGAAATTTCTCAGAAACGATTATTGAACACTTCAAGAAAGTTACGAGTGATGCAGAAATTTCAGGATTATGATGAGGTGTTACAGGAATGGGTAAACAAAGGGATTATCGAAGGTGTTGAAAACGAGGTTTTGGATGGACCTACACATTATTTGCCTCATAGAGCTGTGCTAAAAGATGGTGGCACTACAAAGATAAGGCCGGTGTTCGATGCTTCCAACAAAGACAGAAATGGTCATTCCTTGACTGATTGCCTCGAGCCCGGACCCAACCTCATCGACCTTGTTCCATCAGTGCTGACCAATTTTCGAACCTATCCTATAGGTCTAATAGCTGATATAGAGAAGGCATTCCTGCAGATTATAATTGATCCTGAAGACAGGGATATGCTCCGTTTTCTCTGGTGGGATAATGATAAGATTACCTCTTTTCGACATTGCCGGATGGTTTTCGGTGTTTGTTCCAGTCCCTTCCTATTGGTTTCTGTACTGAACAACCTTCTGGAAGAGCCCCCAACTCATTTGAAGGAAGTAGCTACAAAAATGAAACCTGCATTTTATGTGGACAACTGTCAAACTGGAGTCGCTTCAAAGGAAGAAATTGGACCCTTTATTTTAAAGGCACAAGAATTGATGTTATCCGCAGGTTTCAATTTGAGGGGATGGGTGAATTCCTTTGATTGTGGTGTTGGTAAAACTGAGAATGTCTTAGGACTTCGTTGGTATTGCGACGTAGATGAACTTGGATGTAACTTCAGCCCGACTACCGGTTTAGTAACCCGAAGAGTGGTACTATCCAGCGTGCAAAAAATATTTGATCCGATTGGATTTTCAGCCCCAGTAACTCTGATTCCCAAGCTCATTCTGCAGAAGACATGGCAGAAAAGTATAGGATGGGATGAGGTTTCACCAGGAGACATTTGTGAGGAATTCTGTCGATGGACTCAGCAGTTGCAATACCTACATGACTGTCGGATACCTAGAAGGATTTTCCTGAATGACAACAGCACTTTGCATGTATTTGTGGACGCTAGCAAAAGAGCGTTTGGTTGTTGCATATTTCTGAGAACGGAAGAAGAAGGTAAGATCAAACTGAGTCTTCTGATGGCTAAATCTAGAGTGGCGCCTCTCAAAGAACTGACACTACCCCACCTTGAACTGATGGGAGCGCTCCTTGGAGTTAGAATGTCTCGGTTGAGCCTTCGATGCCTACACCGGAATGACATACACACAGTGTTTTGGTCCTATTCAACAGTAGTCTTGGCTTGGATTGCTAATAAAGGGCTTTGGTCGGTGTTCGTAGAGAATCGGGTAAAGGAAATTCATGAGTACAGTAAGGCTAGTTCATGGAGACATATACCGGGCAGCCTCAATCCAGCAGATCTCCTGTCTAGAGGGTGTTCACCAACACAACTTTGGAGATCCAGATGGTGGGAGGGTCCGTCTTGGCTTAAATGTAAAGAAGAAGAATGCGTATTTAATCGTCCTGAACCATTGTTGGAAGAAGTCAACAGGGAAAGGAGGAAAACAGTTGTAGCTGCTAAGAACACTGTTGTGGAAACTATTTTACTGCAATTAAGTTCACGATTCTCTGGATACATCAAAATTGTTAGGACCATTGCTTGGATTTTGAGATTGAAACAAAGGAATCGTAGAGACCACGTATCAACGGAAATTGATAGCGAAGAGTTTCTCAATGCAGAGAAGAAACTGTACTTCCTTATCCAGAAGGAAACGCTTTGTGAAGAAGAGAGAAAAGAACAATTGAAGAATCTGGAGGTGTTCACAGACGATGAAGGAATTCTACACATGAAGTCAAGAGTCGTTGATTCTGATGACACTCCTGAGTATACCTATCCAGTTGTACTTCCATCAAAACATGTGATGGTTGAAAGAATGATTGAACAATATCATCGATTCCATAACCATGCTGGGACGCACACACTGCTTGTTTTGTTGCGCCAAAGGGTTTGGATAATTAGAGGAAGAAGGACGGTGGCAGCAGTTGTTCGGAAATGCGTGATCTGTCGTCGTAACTCTGCTAAGGGTTTTGAGGTACCTTTTCCTCCGTTGCCACAGGATCGAATCAAGGCATCGAGTGTTTTCCAGATCACGGGCACAGACTTGGCCGGCCCTGTGTTTCTACGAGGAGGAGAAAAGGGATGGATTGTGATATTCACTTGTGCAGTTTATCGGGCTGTACATCTGGAATTGATCACTTCACTTAGTACAGTAGCGTATATCCAAGCACTACGCCGATTTGCGGCAAGAAGAGGAAGAGTGAATACCATGTATTCGGACAATGGGACGAATTTCACCGGACTTCACAGATCCATGGAGCAATTGGATTGGACTGAAATGGAGAGGACGTGCAGCCTTCTGAAGATTAAATGGAAGCTGAACCCTCCCACTGAAGCCTGGTGGGGAGGATTCTGGGAAAGGTTGATTAAGATTCTAAAGGATTTGCTTCGCCGTAATTTGGGTAAAGCTTGCCTAAATTATGAGGAAATGTGTACTCTTCTGTGCGATTGTGAGAACCTGATGAACAATCGACCTTTGACTTATCTTTCTGAAGAAGATGAACTCAAGCCACTCAGACCCCCCATGTTCCTACAGAGCCTAGAGGGTAATGATGTAACCGACTTAGACCAAATTCAAACCAGCAGTTTAAACGACAGATGGCGTTATCTACAAGCTGTTCGGGAGAGCCTGAGAAATCGCTTCAAAAAAGAATACCTGAGATTTCTCCGATCACGGAGCAAAAAGCAACAGGGATCCATACAAGTAGGAGACATAGTACTGGTGGAGAGCGACAACAAGAAACGTATCAACTGGCCCTTAGGGATAGTGGTGGAGCTGTTACCAGGAAGAGACAATGTGACTCGTCTGGTTAAAATTAAGACAGCAACTGGCATTCTACTTCGTCCAGTACAGCGACTTTATTCGTTAGAGATAAACTGTCTTAACAAACGTGATTCTATCAACACTTCACAACACCGACTAAGTGAGCCGGTCCTTAATGAAGATATTCCCTGCAGTAACTCAGGAACTGAAAAGGAGTGAATTCAAGACTCGTTGTGGTAGAACTGTTAGGCAACTCAAGAAACTAGACTTATAGTGGTTCACATTCCTGAGCTCAATGTTCAACTATAATTTTAGAATGTTTACTTCAGTTTATGAGTGTGTGTTGCAAAACTACCTTTTGCAAGGTGGGAGAATGTGAAGAAAGTGAACTAAAGCTCTTTCGAGCAATCTATTTCCTGTAGAAAATAGACAGTGTTTTGATTTACATACTTATGATTTTGTTATCTTTGAGTGTAGTGTCTTTGGAATGTCTTTGGATGCGATGTTGAGTTGTGTTAATAAAATATTGATTACTGTATATTAAAATGATTTGGTATGGTATAGCCATGTTCGTTTTGTAAAGAGGTTTTTGAGAGTCCCATCGTTACACTTCTATTAGTGCTTTTTTCCTTCATACAAAACGTCAGGATGATATCTGTAATAGTTTCGGAGATATGGAATGCCGGTGAAATATTTCGCACAGTTGCCATGTTGGATTGGTGAGATGTAATAAAATGTGAAATGCACAGTCGGAGTTGGACAAAATAGTACTATGACCATACCGAGTTTCGTTGAAATCGCTCCAGCAGTTTAGATTTTAATAGGGAGGGGAGCGAGGTGACGGACACATGCAAACACACACATACGTACACACACACGGACTATATGTGATGTCATACGTCTATCTTTCATAAATGTAAATAATAAATGAAGCTTTTCAGTCGGTCAACACGACTGAATAGCCTTCATTATTAGAATTAAGCATCACTGAAAAATGGCTTCTATCACTCCTAAATGAAAATTGGCTAACAAGTAAACGAAAAGCAAGAACGGGAGGTTTAATTTAGAAAAGAAATACTATTATTGGTCACAAAGGAGCTAAAGTTTGCTGTGTAGGTTACACTCTGCCTTATATGGCAACACTGCGAGAAGGTGAGTTGGATTCCCATCTAAGCCATCTTAGATTGGTTTTCCGTGGTTTCCCACTTCTACTCCCGGAAAATGCGTGGATAGTTCCTAAGTCAAGGCCATGGCCTACTCCTTCCCAAGCCATGCCATCATTACAAATACACACGTTACTACAGACATCACAATTACAAAGTTTAGACCTATCAGACAAATTCCATAAAAACCTGAACTACATGGACCGATGAACAATAACCTATGTTCCAAACCTCCATATGGAGCAACAATAAATATTTCGAATCAATGGGATCCATCGTATTGTTTTCAGGAAACATATTTCTAACGTAGGCTACAGTATGACCGCGATCGAAACGAGCAACGTGCCTTGCCCTGTCTGATGCGGCACGCACTCAGACAGAAATCAGTATTTTTATTTTTATTTTTATTGATATTTCAAGAAGTAATTATCCTATGTTTGAATAAATAATTTGCCTGGAATTGCATATGGCATCGTTCAAACTGGGATAGTTGTTGACGCAGAAAAAAGGATCTTTTCATCAGGGTTCTAGGTAGGACAGTAGATACTGAAAAATTTCCTTAGGCTAGATAGAGTATTTCGATATCATGAAAGAAATGCCCCTAGATTAGATAACAGGTATGTAATTGATGTAGTTGTTGTGTAATTAGGCTATTATGTGACAGTTTGTAACATCCAGCGTAACAGTGTAATAAACGCAGTGTTACAATTGCCGTGGTAACTACATAGACTGTGTAATAGCCGTAATAGTCTACGTAAAAATTCGGTGTAATAGCCATAATGGTTTTAATAGCTAATGGACAGTAGTTCCGGTAACAGTCCTGTAATAGTCTGTAGGCCTACATACATTTTGGGAAATGCTGCTGTACTGTTACAGGCTCTGTACCGTTCCACTTTCCGTTGGAACATGAGAACCTGGAACGTTACGCATAGATACCGGGTGGCTGGTTGGTATAACCTGGAACGGTACACAGTGTAACCGGGTACTGGTGGAAACGTTACTCTATTTCGATAACCAAGAACGGTACGCAGAGTAACTTTCCAACTGGTAACGCTGAGGAATCGTTCCAGTCATGTACCGTTCCATACGTAACGTTCCGCTAACACGTACCTTGATGCTCGGTACAGTTGGGAGTCGAGTTCCGACTGTACCGTTCCAGCTCTGTAACGTTCCACATGCTCGTACTGAGTTCCAAGTTACAGTTCCGGAACGATACCGCAAGCCAGCTCGGGGCCGCGATATGGCATACGTAACGTAACGTGGAACACAGCGTTACGTAACGCATTTCAGTTCTGTTCCGGGTCCCTGGTTGTTATGTTAGGAGGACATGCAAGATGGCCAGCGCAGCGTTGGAGCACTTGAGTGTGGGTTGCTGAAAGTTGTCGAGCGGGAGTGTCTGCTCTGTGGATTCCAGGGGTGTGAGAGACAATGGGAGGAAGGCTTTGTAAAGGAATAGATGAAGGTTATGAATTGTGCTATTAAACATTGTTTGAGATGTATGTGAAGAAAGGAAGTATTTGATATCTCGCGAACCAATACTGCTAGGGACTTGTAAGAGATGTCCTAGGACTCGGGGTGACGCCCCCCGTTTTCCTGTAGCCCTCTTAATTTAACCATAGGACCAAAAGCAATAGGTCATCGGCTTTTTAATATCTCGCGAATCAATAATGCTAGGGACTTGTATGAGGTGTCTTAGGCCTCCGGGTGACGCCCCCTGTTTTCCTATAGCCCCCTGAATTTAACCAAAGGACCCAAAACCAATAGGTCATCGGCTTTTTAATATTTTGCGAATCAATAATGCTAGGTACTTGTATGAGGTGTCCTAAGACACGAGGTGACACCCCCGTTTTCCTATAGCCCCCTTAATTTAACGCAAGGACCCAAAACTAATAGGTCATTGAGTTTTTAATATCACGCGAACCAATAATGCTAGGGACTTGTATGAGGTGTCCTCGGACTCGGGATGCCCCCCCCCCCTCCCGTTTTCATATAGCCCCCTTAATTTAACCAAAGGACCCAAAACGAATAGGTCATCGGCTTTTTAATATCTCGCAAACCAATAATGCTAGGGACTTGTAAGAAGTGTCCTAGGAGTCGAGGTAATGCCCCCCGTTTTTATATCCTCCTCTTAATTTAACCAAAGGATACAAAACTAAAGGGTAATCGGCTTTTTAATATTTCACGAACCAACAATGCTGTATGAGGTGTTGTAGAACTCGGGGTGACACTCCTTTTTTCATGATTTTGTGATTTGCAGAGATGGGTAAATCCATAGCAGAATATATGCGAAATTATCGACAAAAGAAACGTGAGAAAGAAAGTAAAACTGGAGGAGTAGCCGAAAAAAATTGACTTCACATAATATTATATTTCATCTCAATTTCATAGTAGGATAACATGTCAGATGTTACACATCACATGCGACTACTGTAAGGCTCGCAATTTGTTTTATTTCTAGCACTGTTTTGTTCTGGTGTCGTTTCTTTCTGATGGCAAGTTAAAAGAACAAAGAGTGTGTTTGAAATTGTGCTTCCTGTTTAAAAATCGGCAACAATAGCTTACCAAATGCTTCAACAGTCTTTCAAAGAGGATGCAATGAGCCGCACACAAGTTCTTGGGTGGCTTGGGTGCTCGAATGCGAGGTGAGATGACTCGGTCCAACTTCGAACGCCGTGGTGATAAGCAACCTCTTCAACACTAAAGCAATGTGGTGATAAACAAACAAAGAAGAAACATTCCTTCCATAACGCAGTCATCAGGACAGGCTTGTTGAAGAGATTGTATATCACAACGGCGTTCTTTGAACTTGCCATCATAAAAAAGACACAGAACAAAACAGCGCTAGCAAAAACAATCACTGCAGATGAACAGAAGAAGCCAGGTGGACAGCACAGGTGGCACTGAAATGGTAGTGAGTTGCGCTATACACTCCTAGCAGCAGAAACGTGTACTGCATAAGTTCTGACCACGGCAATGTTATTCTCGTTATTTTTGGGTACCCCCTCGTATTTTGTAGACTCGCTCCAAAATTCTCTCGCACTTACGATCGGCCAACAATGGCGGACCACTATCAAGGTAATATAGCGTGATATCATGTAGACTCGCTCCAAAATTCTCTCGCACATACGATCGGCCAACAATGGCGGACCACTATCAAGGTAATATAGCGTGATATCATGTAGTCTCGCTCCAAAATTCACTTGCACATACGATCGGCCAACAATGGCGGACCACTATCAAGGTAATATAGCGTGATATCATGTAGTCTCGCTCCAAAATTCACTCGCACATACGATCGGCCAACAATGGCGGACCACTATCAAGGTAATATAGCGTGATATCATGTAGTCTCGCTCCAAAATTCACTCGCACATACGATCGGCCAACAATGGCGGACCACTATCAAGGTAATATAGCGTGATATCATGTAGTCTCGCTCCAAAATTCACTCGCACATACGATCGGCCAACAATGGCGGACCACTATCAAGGTAATATAGCGTGATATCATGTAGTCTCGCTCCAAAATTCACTCGCACATACGATCGGCCAACAATGGCGGACCACTATCAAGGTAATATAGCGTGATATCATGTAGTCTCGCTCCAAAATTCACTCGCACATACGATCGGCCAACAATGGCGGACCACTATCAAGGTAATATAGCGTGATATCATGTAGTCTCGCTCCAAAATTCACTCGCACATACGATCGGGCAACAATGGCGGACCACTATCAAGGTAATATAGCGTGATATCATGTTGTCTCGCTCCAAAATTCACTCGCACATACGATCGGCCAACAATGGCGGACCACTATCAAGGTAATATAGCGTGATATCATGTAGTCTCGCTCCAAAATTCACTCGCACATACGATCGGCCAACAATGGCGGACCACTATCAAGGTAATATAGCGTGATATCATGTAGTCTCGCTCCAATATTCACTCGCACATACGATCGGCCAACAATGGCGGACCACTATCAAGGTAATATAGCGTGATATCATTTAGACTCGCTCCAAAATTCACTCGCACATACGATCGGGCAACAATGGCGGACCACTATCAAGGTAATATAGCGTGATATCATTTAGACTCGCTCCAAAATTCACTCGCACATACGATCGGCCAACAAGGGCGGACCACTATCAAGGTAATATAGCGTGATATCATGTAGACTCGCTCCAAAATTCTCTCGCACATACGATCGGCCAACAATGGCGGACCACTATCAAGGAAACATCACGTGATATTATGTAGATTCGCTCCAAAATTCTCTCACGCCTACGATCGGCCAAAAATGGCGGAATACTGCCGAGGTAATATCAAGTGATAGTATGTAGATTCGCTCCAAAATTCTCTCACGCTTACGATCGGTCAACAATGGCAGACCACTGCCAAGGTAACATCACGTGATATTATCTAGACTCGCTCCAAAATTTTCTCGCGTATACGATCGGCCAACAATGGCGGACCACTGCCAAGGTAATATCACGTGATAATCAAATTTCAAAATTCCTTCGCGCAAACTGTACCACCCGAAAACAATTGCCGGTCCATTTATTTCACCTCGTAAAAAGTACGCACCGTATAGCAGAACTTTGGTGTTTCCATCTGTTCTCTGTAGAAGTTATTTGACAATTTTGCACGCACAAAAGAGGATCTTATATGTTTACGAATTTACATGACATTGTTCTGGGAACTAAATATGTCTTCTTGATTGTTTCAGGCGTGGAGGAGGCTCATCAGAACAGACGGATAGCATCACTGATCGGTGTGGAAGGAGGGCATTCTCTTGGAGCGAGTCTAGGAGTGTTGCGGTCTATGTATGATCTGGGAGTGCGATACCTTACCCTCACTCACACATGCAATACGCCTTGGTGAGTAGCCACAATACCGAACAAACTTCTCCATTAACGTAGGGAAAATTCTCCTGGTTGACATGTAAAATTACATTTTACATTTTTATTTTTATTCGTATTAGACTATACAGTAGGACCCTTCTCGTCCGCCCTCAGTGGTCCGTCGCTCCGGTTGATCCGACCGTGCTCGAGCCGAACTTGCCCCGACTCGTAGCGGTGACTCACTACTCGTCGCACCATTGTTGTTAACTGTATTGTTCTTTACAGGTACTTGTTGATTTTGATTGTCGATTTTAGTGCTCCGTCATCTCTAATATAGTTTCTGTCGTTGTCCATGCTTTTGTACAGTACGTACTGTACCCGGATCGTTCACACGTCCGTGACATGTTGACGTCATTATTACGAAGCAGAGACGTTGGTTTATTTGAGAGATGAAGCGGCTGATACTTGAATAGCGCGCTAGGAGACTCCGAGTGTTGAGGGAAGTATGCAACGTAGGAGCGAGTGACGTGGAACTGTGACGTGAGAGCTTGCCAACGTAATGAAAATAAGTTTTCTAGAATTTCCTTTAGATGGACGAATGGAACCTAGAAACGTAGCACAGTTTACCGGTAATTGATTTAGAAGAAATTAGAGCTATCAAGCATGAAAATCCGTTCATTAGAAGCCGAGATACGGAATGGAACTTTCTAGAAGGTATACCGCTAGGACTATATAAAGAGCCAGAGAATCGAGACAGTTATGTATTCCATCAGAGCACTTGCTCGAGTGCGCATCTACGATACATCGGGAACGAGTGATTACGCCGTAATTATGACCGCCAAAAGGAACTTAGTCGCTGGACGAGTTGTCAGTGGACTTAGTTTATGTCAGGTGAACGAACATTTACAGTATCATCGAAAGACTTAGAATATCAGATGACTTTATGGTCAACTATTCTAACAGGTCAAGTGATGGTGATTTTTGTAATACCATTCACAGAAGTTAGCCTACAAATAACAGCATGTTTCTTGTGGTGAAACTGTATATCAGGCACTTCAATAATACCAGGAAGCCTTTATACGTAGTTCATTTTACGCTGCTGACAGGTGTTCCTGTGATAGCAGGCGAATGAAACCGCATTTTACGGTTATGGGACTTGTTCTTAAATCGAACTATTCAAGAGTATTACAACAGTATAATACTATAAAACAGTTCAACATGTTAGATTTTACCAAGAACAACGGGAGTGTTTCTGAACGAGTTATGTTAAACACCGACATGTGCCGTTAAAACTACTCGAGGTTAGGTGTGATATGGAAGCGAACGAAGTGATATGGAAATGCAGATGGCCATGGGAGGACGCTATGGGAATAGTGAACACCGAAGGACACGCATTACCATCGCATCAAGAATGATGTAAGCCAACTATACTTGTACTATCCACTAGCCTATAGTAGTAATTGAGAATTCCATTTTTATACTGTCACTATAAGAAATCAACATATTTATCATCGTTATGAGAACGTCTATTATATTTGTCCAGAATGACAAATGGAGCGATATTTTAGTCCGACAATTTATTAGTCTATTTTACTACTTTGTCAGGACGACAGTCAAGTTCATGTGTTTTGACATGAAATTTTTAAGTTATTTCCAAGGGATAGGAATATTTTTTTCTTTACTCTTATTTAGAGAAGAGGCTCGATTATAACTTGGATTATTTAAATAATTTGATTTATTTATTTAATAATAATAAATGACTGTGAAATAAATAAGCTAATAACTTAAATTATGAAGACACCATTGAAAAGTTGGATGTGTATGTTAGGTAGTCAGCCCGAAGGCTGGTTGGATCCTCAAAAAGTACCGTCGTTACGTTATGTGAGTAGATACCCACAAAAACCCAAGGCAGCACTATTTTGAGGCGTTCTAGGCAAGAAGAGGAGTGAGGTAGTTTGCCATTGCTTTCCTCACATTTAAAAGTTATAAATAATTCATTAAGGGAGATGATAGCACCAATTTATAAATTAAATTTAATTGTTAATTGTGATTAAATAATTACTGCATTAATAATCAGAAAGTGAGATGTTATTAATAATTATTTGCAAAGAGGATTGAAACATGTATTTATTTATGGATGAAATAGGGCAATAATAATCATTCTGATGTTGTAGTGAAGCAACGATGCCTAAATAATATTTTTTCCAGTGATAATAATAATAATTTCCAGGAAGAATTAAAATAATTGGAAGAGTTTAATAAAATAACTTTGCTTATTTGGGGAATAGAAGTTTGGATTTATAAATAAATTTAAATGAGTTTATGAATGAAGTGAAATAGTAAGAATTTAGCTCAGAAAATTTTCCAAAAGCAGGAAATGGAGGAAAAATAAAGCGGCAGGTATTAAATGTATAAATTTAGGGAGAGATTATGTAGAGGGGAGGCAAGGAGAAATTGACCAGAGTTAAATACATCTTTTAATTGGAAAAATAGAATTGAAGAACACACAGTACAGTGGTAAGACAGAATATTACAAACAAACAAAAATAATATATTAAAAAACCTTATGTTTTGAGGACAGGAATATTTGAAGTCAAATAATATGATGAATTTAGTGTGCGATTTGTCGACACTTAAAGTTGTGTGGAGGCCGAGGGGTCATCCAAGAGGGCATTTGTTCCCGTAGTTATGGGCACACATGGTTGTGCGTGTGTCATTAGAAGAACATGTGGGCTCTCAGTTGTAAAAGAAGGGTTAGGCAAGTAGACCGCCCCATATTCTAGTCAAATTCCATTGATCTGTCAAACCGCATTTTTTTTTCTAGATCGACTTGAATTTCCAAGTGATAATTTTTCAAAATATCAATTCAACGTGCACTTGAACAAACAATGCAAATCTTCAGGAAAGCGAAACTGCAAATATATAAATAGAGGGATCACTCGAACTCTTCATTGAATAGTGATTACCCAAGTGTAAATAATTAGGAGTTTTCGTGTATGTTGATATCAGAATGGACTACTAATTTTCTGAATATCAATTCTTCGAAGTTCAAGGGTATTTTTAAGGACTGTTGATTTTTTATGTGTGATTATTTTTTGAGTTTTTGAGGTTATTGCCAGTCAATTTAACATTTTAATTATAAATAAATTGAGATTTTTTAAGAAGTGTGTTATTTTCAAAATAATTTCCTTCCTTACCTTACTTGTGAATTGCCGAGATCAAAAATGCCAGTTATAGACCTAATATTCACCTAGATAGACCCTGAGATAGATTTTCTCGTGTTAATCTGATTTCGGTATTTTACAAAATGTGGTCTTTGGATCTCGGTCAAAACGGGCACAGTAATACACTCTGAAGTATTTAGTGCTTGTTGTTTGTTGGATTTTACGGATCAAGAAATGGAGGGACACTGCAGCTAACTCTAGAATTTCATCTTCTAAATTAAAATCTATAACTGACTTTCATCTTAAGGATTTTTTTACTAGTGTACAGGCTTCCTTCAATTTCTACACGACGGTAAAATATTTCTCTTTTTCAATATGTGTTAACAGCTTTTGTGCGGTTTACTGTATTGCAATGTTTTTACTGTAGACAACAATATATATACTGTACATACGTACAGTACACATTCTTGAGTGCAGAGATTGTTTAGTTTAATGTAAATCCGTATTTTTATGTACTTCCTGATAATCCGACCTTCTTTGCGTTCTGACCATGCCCTCAGCCCAAAGGTAACAGGGGTTGTACTGTAGATACAAAAACGTTTTCATAAAGAGGCTGCGAGATCGTTACAATGCTAATGTAGAACGGCACACGTTTTATTTCAATTTGTTTATTCCATTCATTCATGAAAATTAGTAGACTCGACGCTAGTTTACTAAAATTCCATTGTTACTAGTGGCGAGTTCACTAATTTGCACACCCCTGTAGACAGGATCTGGTGTGGCCTACATTAAGAGACTATGAAATATCCAACATTGCACATTGTAAAATTGTAGTTAGGAGAGTTTACAAACATGACACACAAATGAGGGCAAGTATAAGTATACACCTCAGGAATGTGATATGAAACAAGTAATTCCGTGAAGAACTATACAGCCTATTTTCATATATTGGCATTCACTCGCGAGCGAGTATGAATTTGTCTTCCTGCTGATGCTTTCTCAGTTGACTGATCAGTCCAATCCGAGAGCTACACACTCTACTGCAGTGATGACACACTTATATTCAGCAACCAGCTGGCAAATGACCATTCCGCCTCACGATCTCACGCTGTTTCCTCCCCGTGCGCAGTTCTTCTGCAATGCTACGTCTCTGCTCTTCAAAATCTGCAATCCCTTCGTGAATGGTTCTTCTCCATGTTGGACGATCCATTTCCCAGTTACCGTCATTGACGTTACATTTCTTCAGGGTGGATTTGAGGCAATGTATATACTTCTTTGTCTGACCTCCATAGCGCCGAACGCCCTCACGAAGTTCCGAGTATAGTACTTGGTTTGAAATGCGATGATTTGGGATGCGAATCATGTGACCCTTCCATCAGAGTTGGTGTTGGGCTAACATTTCTTCTGTGCTCGTAATACCGGCGTTATCCAGAGCATTAGTATTTGTGCGTTTATCTCTCCAAGTGACTTTCAAGATATGTCTGAGGCACATGTGGTGGAATTTCTCAAGCATTATTTCGTGTCGCCTGTAGGTCGTCCACGACTCACAGCCATATAGGAGAGCCGACAGCACAACAGATTGGCCTCTATCAACACACACAATTTCTGTTTGATTACTTCAATAGAATCGTAGATATTGAGAACCGTCTAAATATTTCGGATGGTCGGCATGTTAGATTTTCATATATGTAGGCCTTAAATTTATGTAAGCCTACTATTACATGGAGATTATTGTGCAGGTGTATTATTCAAACTTCAATAGCATAATTAGGACACAAGAAATAATGAAAAGAAGATTTTAAAATTTCGCACAGCCGCCCTCTTGTGGTTTTGAAAACAATTGAAATAAATAAGATGCCATTGGATTTAAATTTGTATAAGCATACACCGTATCAAGCTGCGCTCGGATGGTTAAATCGCGAGAGACGTCCATTTAAATATTATAATTTCGCGTCGCTACCATGTTGGATTTGTACTCACCAGGTTATTGAAAGTCCATTAGGTGAACGTACTGTATGTTCATAGCCTCTATCAACGTACAAAATTTCAGTTTGATTGCTGTCATAGATTAATACATATTGAGAACAGTCCAAATATTTCGGATGTTCCCAATTCTGGATTTTTATAAATGTAGGCCTTAGAGTTAAGTACTATTAAATGAGGATTATTGTTTAGGTTCATTATTCAAGGGTTGACTTCGATCGCATGCTTAGAGCACAAGAAATAAGTACTTAATTTTAAAATGTTGCACTGCCGCCATCTTGAGGTTATGTTAACAATTGAACGAAATAAGATGTCAGTGCATTGAAATACGTATAAACATTTGCTGTACCATGTTTCAGTGCGTTCGGACGATTAAATCGCGAGAAAAGTCTATTTTAATGTTTCAAATTCGCTTAGTCGCCATTTTCGTTTTGTATTTAACAGGTTTTTGAAAAATACATATATGAAATTCTGGTAGTGCCCTTTATCTCCGTACAAAATTTCAAGGTGATGTCAGTTATAGTTTCGGAGATATAGAATGCCGGTGAAACATTTTGCACATCCGCCATGTTGATTTGGTGAGACATAATAAAATTTGAAAGATATTGTCGGGGTCGACAAAAATAGTAATATGACCTTACTGAGTTTCATTAACATCGCTCCAGCCGTTTAGATTTTATTAGGGACACACACACATACACACACCGACAAAATTGGATTGCATAAGCCTATTTTTTCTTCATAAATTAAAATAGGCTAAAAATTTAGCGTTAGGAAGCTTAGAGTCCAAAGAATAATATGGCGCAAAAAACGAAATTTGGAAAAATATGAAGAGTTTGGCCGTTTCGGATCCCCTTAATGGAGTTCAATTTTCGGAACAAACGTAACAATGAAGAGTACAATTAGCCTATAATGTATTGTTGTCGACAATCTACCAAAAAGACATAACATAAGTACGATAGGCCTAAAATAATTATGAATAGACAAAAGAAATAACTATGTGGGTAATGTGCAATATTATTGTATTCCATTCACCTGTTGTAAGATTCAAGTACTATGTTAACTTTTATTTCTTCGTCATCCACATTTTAATTACGATTGCCCTGTAGACAGTAACCCTAGAATGTCGTGGTATGTGTATTGTATTGCCGAGAACAGTGATTATAAAATCCGATTAAACAAGAGTGAAGTGATTAAAACCGTTGTTGTTCAACAATAACCCTTCAATTGAAAAATAAAACGTTTGGGTGGGACCGCATTATTTACTTGGTTGTGTGAACATTCGTTGTACACAATAAACTCTGTTTTATTGGTTATTTCTTTCCACACACAAACTACATTTACTCTGTTGGGAACTGAATGGAAAGTGATATTTAGCAAACATGATTTGATCAAACAATCCTCAACCACCCAATTCGCAAAATATTAATATTCTCTTGGGAAAATGTCCTTGGAAGCAACATAATAATTAAGCGGATAGAGTGGTAGAAGCCAGCGAGAAAATTCATTTAACTCTAAATGTTAAAAAGCCAGTTTCACAGTAAATTAGAAAGAGAAGAATCCAGGAAATTTGATAATCAAAGGTGAAACACTTCAAAGAGTTCAGTAATACAGATATTTAGGAACCTGAGTTAATGATACCAATGATCGCTCTCAAGAAATTAAGGCAAGGATAGGACAGGCCCCAAGTGCATTCAATCAAATGAGAAATGTATTGTACAATAGAGACCTTAGTTTAAATTTAAAACTACGGTTGCTAAAATGTTATGTTTTCTCGGTACTCTTCTACGGTATGGAAGCTTGGACACTCAAACAAGATATGATTAACAGACTAGAGGCGTTTGGGGTGTGGACATATCGAAGGATCTTACGAGCAAGCTGGATGGATAGTATCACACATCTTGAGATATTGCGTAGGGTAGGTAAAGATAAGGAGATAATTAATTACTTGTGTCAAAATTAGGAAGTTACAATACTTGGGCCATATAATGAGAGGAGACAGGTGTCCTCTTCTACAAGAAATTATTCAAGGGAAGGTTGAGGGCTGATGGAGTCGAGGAAGAAGAAGGATCTCTTGGTTGGACAATCTAAACAAGTAGTTCCGTGAAGAACTATGAAGCCTATTTTCATATATCCTACTCATGTTAATTGCCTCTATCAACATACAAAATTTCAGTTTGATTGTTGTGATAGATTCGTAGATATTGAGAACCGTCTAAATATTTCGGATGCTCGCCATTTATGATTGCTATATGTATAAGCTATAGAGTAATGTACCATTAAAGAAACATTATTGCGTAGTTTCATTATTCAAACTTCCCCTTCAATCGCATGATTACGGCACAAGAAATAAAAACTTAATTTTAAAATTTCGCACAGCCGTTATCTTGAGGTTATGTAAACGATTGAACTAAATTATACGCTCGTGCATTACAATGTGTATAATTATTTGCTGTACCAAGTTTCATTACGTTTGGATCATTAAATCGCGAGAAATGTCTATTAAAAGTCTCAAATTCGCTTGGTCGCCATGTTGGTTTTGTATTTACCAGATTTTTGAAAGTCTCATAGGTGAACTTCTAGTAGTGCCCTTTATCACCGTACAAGATTTCAGATACTGAATGCTGGTGAAATACTACGCACAGCCGCCATGTTGGATTGGTGAGACACAACAAAATTTGAAGAGCACCGTCGGGATCGGCCAGACTGATGCTATGATCTTACCAAGTTTCATTGAAATCGCTCCAGCCGTTTAGAAGTTATTAGGGACACACACACACTCACGAAACACACACGCACACACAGACACGGACTAAAGGTGATCTCATAAGCCTATTTTTTTTTTCATAAAATGAAAATAGGCTAAAAATTGGTTCAAGTGTAGTTCCAGTGTACTTTTCAGTGTTGTTAGATCCAAAAACCGGACTACTGTTATGATCCCCAACCTTCTTAGAGGAGACGGCACATGAAGAGGAAGAAGAAGAGGAAGAAGAAGAAGAACATTCTCTTTGGTTCACTCCATGAGTTGCCTATGGTTATAAGAAGTTACACATTCGGGGCTACATGACCGCGTTGTCGCAGCCCCTAAACTAAGGAACTAACCAAAAAGTTACACATTGTTTGACTCAGACCATTATTAATCAGAGTACAGAATCTTCGCTCCACACGATCTACTCTGCAAATTCAACGTTCTGTGAATTATGTACTTTATCAGGCATCATTATAATAAGAAATTTCTCGTTTTGTGGTAATGCTGCCGCTAAGATTACGTGCAAAGCGTATTTATTTATCGTATGGCATACATGAATAGTACATTATGCAACGAGCCTATAATGGCTATAATTAAGACACGAGTATGTTTATAAAACGAGCGTATGCGAGTTTTATAATTTTCATACGAGTGTCTTAATTACCATTATAGGCGAGTTGCATACGACTGTTTACGTTCGACGACAATTATAACTTTATTATATGTTTTAACATTAATATTCATAAATATCTGTTGAAATTGTCACTAGAATTTTGTGATCGGGTGCTGCGTTGGGTAGGATATCTCTGATTTCCAAGCTCTCTGACCGACCGACGCATGCGCTCTGTGTGCTTCAATGCCATATGTGCAGATTGAGCACCAGTATTCAGTAAACATGTCACCGAATGCGTTTGAAAACAACGCGCTGTGTAGAAATTGTATTTGGGGATATTGTTACGGCTGTGAGTTTGTGTCATCGCTCGCCGCATGAGTCACAACTGCCCCAGGGCTGGGCTGTGCCTTGCCTCGTGTATTGCGTGCGCCTTATGCAACAGGGCTACTAGGACAAAGGGATGGCCCAGAATATTCGTGACTGAGCCAGCGATGGAAACCTCGAGAAGCCGTGAACCCTGGATGGATCTAGAAGCATTTATTGAGTCACCGGCCTGCTATATAAGTGCAACCTGTCAAGCAGTGGTTGTTGTTGTGTTTTTATGAGCTAGTGCGAGTGTTTATCCTGGGCGACAGAAGTGATTGTGGTGCATTGTGAAACAGTGTGTAGAACGGTGACAGGCTGAGTGCAGATATTTCCAGCCAACGCACGGGGCCACCTCATTACGAGGGATTAACGTCTGCGGCTTACTGACAAGTGAAAGGGGAAGTGTTCTCTCCATGAGGAAACTGGAGTAAGGTAATAATTGCTTGTATTTACTGATGAGTGCTGTATCTTTCTGGCCGCAATAAAGTTAATTATTTCATTTAAAGGAACAATCTGTGCTGTGCTTCAACCCACCGTAATCCAGTTAACAAAAAGTGCCACTAAGGTATAGTGCTATTTCTTGTCTCATATTCACCAGTTTATTTACGCGAACATATGGACGGTGCACTTTCGGTAATTTATGTAGACATGTTGGATTTTGAGTGCATGCGCGAAAGAATCCTTTTCTAATTGGCCAAACAACTGTTTCTTGAGCTGTGATTGGTGGGAGAAACTATTTCATAATGAAAAATAGTGTTATAATGATCATCATTATGATACAGTTTTCAGACATATAATAATCGGGGTCGAACATAAAATTATTTATAAGTTGACATCAAAGTTAGAAACATACTGAAGTGCCTGTGGTGTCCCTGGGAAGAAGTCGCTCAATTCACCACTGTAAGATGTTTGTGGGCATTCTTGAACTAGGTGCCGAACAGTGTGTCTTTCAGCACCGCACTCACAACATAATGAAATGCCTGTGATGTCCCTAGGAAGAAGTCGCTGAATTCACCACTGTAAGATGTTTGTGGGCATTCTTGAACTAGGTGCCGAACAGTCTGTCTTTAGCACCGCACTCACAACATAATGAAGAGCCTGTGGTGTCCCTGGAAAGAAGTCGCTGAATTCACCACTGTAAGATGTTTGTGGGCATTCTTGAACTAAGTGCCTAACAGTCTGTCTTTCAGCACCGCACTCACAACATGATCTCCATTTGTACAGGAGATCCCGCATACACCATGATTGGTCCGGATTCAAGTTCATTTTGACCAGGTCTTTCTAGGCTGAGTGAACCCTGGCACCTTCTCAGTTATGCATGGCATTACTGAACTTCGGGGCAAACGAATTCCAATCAGAAGACCATCTCTCAGTCAGGTTGAATTTGCTAGTTGCAAGATTCTCCGCTGTGCAGATAGGTGGCTGTCTTGAACGTAATCGTTTCACATGAAGATGAGCAATGTCTTCATGGATAGGTAGTTGTTTGTTGGTCTGGAAGCGGCTTCGGTGGCGTAGTTGGCAGCATGCTGAACTGCTGTGCCCAACATAGCGGATTAAACCCGGCCGAAGTCGTCGGGTTTAAGAGCGTTAAAAATCCTTCAGTATGTCTTCCTTCGGAGGGGAAGTAAAGCCGGCGGTCCCATGTCATAGATTTATGCAATGTAAAAGATCCTTCCACCGACTAAACTTGTGTGAAGCTAAATTGTTAGGTTAGATTTCGTTGGAACTCTCTATCAAAGTTCCAACGTTCACCACTAGGTATCATTGATATCTGGTAGCGAAAGTTGGAACTTCTTGAAATCGAACGGAACGTGTAGCTCACCCTAAGGGTATCAGCTGGATGTAGCTATAGACTCAGGCGAGCCGAACATGTCCTCGGACACTCCCGGCATTAAAAGCCATACGATAAATAAATAAATAAATAAATAAATGTTGGTCTGGATCATTCTACATTCTCTTATCAAAATGTTGCATCGCCGCAAATGAGGTGGTCGGATGTGGCTGAGAATAGGAAGCCATTGTTTAGGAGTTATCATGCGCATGATGTTATTCAATATTGTACATCTATTAATCATACATGCGGACTATTTATCCACACCGGAGCACAATACTCAGCAACAGAATAAACTAACTTTAGAGCTGAGCAACGTAACTTAATCTGAACTGGATGATAACCATATGATGATAATTTGAGGTTAGAAAATCTAGAAAGCAAAAACATGTAGCCTACCATTTTAGGGAAATGTAAGAAAATTGCCGTATTGATCAAGAGTTAATTAAAATACTCTGACAATCAATACAAATTATATTCAAATTAGTATCCGGACTATTGAGACCTTCTTCAACAAATTAGAATCAAACCTTAAGAAACTAATCTAATAAAATTAAGAGAAAGAAGTTAACTAAAATATATACAAGATGAAATTAAGAAACTGGAAAACAATGAGTAAGAACGATGAAAATATAAACTAAAAGAGATCTATAAGGTGCGTTCAAAAAGTAACGAGCCGGAGGCTGGAATGCGCAAACTGGTGACATCGGCTAATCGTGGCGTGTGTAACGAGGTGTGGTTCCGACTAGAGCGTGGAAGTCACAGCCCGTCGCTAGAGGGCACGCGTGCACGTCACGAGACGACACAAAGCGAGCAGCAGCATGCATCAATCGTCCAACGCTGCCACTCGCATCGCAAACAGTGACATGGAGGCGTCAAACGAAGAGCAAAGAGGTGTTGTTCGGTTTCTGACAGCGGAAGGAGTAGGTGGAATGGACATTCATCGCCGAATGTCACAAGTGTACGGCGAGCACTGCATGTCCCTTGCAAGGGTCAAGGCGTGGCACAAGCGCTTCAGGGAAGGACGGGTGTCGTTAGCCGATAATGCCCGGTCTGGGACACCCCCCCCCCCCCTCCCCCGCATTACCGATGACAACTTCCAGCTGGTTGATGCACTCGTTACCCAGGACCGCCGAGTGACAGTGAACGCCATAGCCGCCGTGGTCGGATTGAGCGTCGGAAGTGTGCACACCATCATGAAGGAACGACTACACTTGCGCAAAGTGTGTTCCCAATGGGTGCCCCACAGTCTTCAACCACACCAGGAAGCATGTCGAATGGCCTACTGTCTTGGTCACCTGCAGCGCTATGCGAGGGAAGGGAATGGGTCCCTGCCACGAGTGGTGGCTGGAGATGAGTCATGGTGTCATCACTTCGAACCAGAATCCATACGACAAACGCTCTGGTCGGAACCACACCTCGTTACACACTCCACGATTAGCCGATGTCGTCACCGGTTTGCGCATTCCAGCCTCCGGCTCGCTACTTTTTGAACGCACCTTATAGTTTAACTATAAAGTATTTCACTAACAAATATTTGGAAGTTGGTGCATCTAAAACTGTGTCAGCATACATTGCAAAGCATGATGACACGACGGTCATCTCAACAATAAGGTTAATACACGTGGGATCATAAAGGTCAAATCACTTTCATTGCTGACTCATTGATACCCAACTAAACGCTAGCATGCGGTTAATATCTGGTACTATCCAGCCCACACCACTGTATTGGCTTCCAATTCTGTCAGATATAACGCCGCCTGATTTAAGAAGATCAAATGCTCTCATACGAGAGTTCAGGAAGATTGAAATGAACCCTCAATGGCCTGTTCTGGATGATATTCCCGCTCCCAAGATACCGAGGCTCAAGTCACGTTATCTGTCTTTGCGTGATGCTCTCGCTTTGGCCGATAGGAATTTCTACCCTTTAGAAGAATGGAGAAGTCGCTGGAAAGTTGCCACACAACATCCTTTCTGGTGAACATCTTCCTAGTGGACATCCTCTACTGCGTAAGCTCTGGACGACACTGGATATGTAAGAAGAAATCATGGACGATGTAGGGACGCCGTTTATAAGTGGAAAAATATTACATCACTGGAGTGAGACTGTGGTGCCTCTCAACAAACAATCCCCCATATTGTAAGTGAATGTGTGTGACGTTCCTATACAGGTAGCCCAAATGACTTTCTGGAACCAACAGAGGAAGCCATACAGTGGATCAGCCAACTGGACATCTCTACTTAGTATAAAACCAAGTCCCCAATTCTTGGATGTTACGGGTAAACTCGAAAACCACTGGATGGATTTTGATGCGGTTTTCACCATTCTGTAAAGGATATCTCGAGGATGATTTATGTAGAAAATAATTTATTTATGATCAAAGAAAGCCGAGCAGTAACTATTTCAGAGGAAAAGTCGAAAACAAAAACTGGTCGTCCGAGCGCTTTGTAAGCTTACGCTGGGCAAACCGTTACAAATATCTAAATACTGTGAGTATAAGAATTGTTCAGCATGAAAAGTTCTACAAAAAAGTCGGGGAGAGCATATGTCTATCTTCAATAAATCGCCCACTATAAGTGTTTTTATGTTTTAATTTCTTCCAACCATGTCCATTCAACTACTGAGGCGACAGTTTACGAGTTAGCTAAGAGCGAGTCTATCATCCCAGTTACAGCCTAGCTAGCGGGCGAATCTATTGCCCCAGATACAGCCAACAGCAAACCGTTGAGTCGTGTTGAGTTAAGACTTCTGAGAAGGGTGTTCGTGTTTGGAGATTCCCTGGAAGTGCAACTCAGGTTTTCTTCATATCGCCTGTGAAACACAGTCGAGTTGAGATTGGACGGAAGGGGGATTTGAGTTTCATTCACCTCGCCATTCCCTGGAAGTGCAACTCTCATTTCGCCTGTGAACTCTCGTTCCGCAAAATTCACAAACAATTTAAGATTGGACGTAAGGGGGATTATATTATATTTAATTATACTGATTGGCGTATAATCTCTATTTACTATAAAACAAAGTCCCCGAATCTTGGATATTACGGGTAATCTCGAGAACCACTGAATGGATTTTGGTGCGGTTTTCACCATTCTGTAAAGGATATCTCGAGGAAGGTTTCTGTAGAAAATAATTTATTTATGACGAAAGGAAGTCAAGCACTAACGATTTCAGTGAAAAGGACGAAAAAAACTGCCGTCCGTGCGCTTTTTAACCTTACGCTGGGCAAGCCGTTAAAAAAAAATAGTTCGTCTCTACCTTAAAAGACAGTATGGAATTCAATGTAGTATTTGCCTCCCACTCACACTTCTGTGTCCTGCAATTAGCTTCGTCCTCTTCTACGCCGGCGATGTTGCCATTTTCCAATAATTGAAAGTGACAAATCTAAGAAAATGTTTGCGTGGTCTTATAGATAATTTTCCGCTCTTTATGATGATGTAAAAATAAAAGCCATAATAATTAACAAATGACCCAATTTTCATAATTACGATATTTTAGCGCGAATCTATATTTTTGCGGATATAAAACTTATCACGCCATAGATAATGAACTAATGATCGCAACAGATCAAGAATTTATTTTAAATTGTCTGATGTTGGTAGGAGATACTCTATTTCTCAGGGCAGTAATTATTTTCATAATACGAAAGTTATGATTATTTTTCTTAATTGTTACTTGAAAAATCCGGGATGGTGTCACACAAAAGTTACGTAGCGAAAAACATTTTTGCTGTTGACTATACGTTGGTGACTAAGCGAGAAGAAATGTTCATTAATGTCTGAAATAGTTTTTAAAACAAACCAGAGCTCGATATCAGATAACATTCATAAGTTATAGCACTTTGCGCACACCTCCCGCCCAGCGCTGACACACCGAAGGTTTGTTTACTAATGTGGCCCGTAGGCTATCAGCCCGACTGCGTTTGAAGGAGGGAAGGTGATGGTGTGAAGTTCAACTGTGAAATGAAATGGACGTTGTGTTTTGTATAAATTGTCCGCCTCGTTGCGTAGTGGCTTGCATTCTTGGCTGGCACTGTGCTGTCACCGTGGAGGCCCGGGTTCGAATCCCGGCTCTGCCAAGAAATTTAATTCTGGTCTGAGGGCTGGAACGGGGTGTACTCAACTTCATGAGACAAAACTGAGAAGAGGCTGGTTCGATTCCTAACTCAGCCATCCTCGAAGTGGTTTCCGTAGTTCGCCTTTGTTCGTCCCGGGAATGAACAAGGGTTCGTTAATGGTGCAGAGATAACGTTTCTGTTCCAAAAGAACACGGCAGACACCCACGACGAAATGACAGGTGAAGTGTTTGAAAAGTGGTTTGCCGAGCAATTGTTGCCCAATGCTCCCGAAGGATCTACCCTAGTAATAGACAATGTAGGCTATCACAGCAGAGAAATATGTTCGTTGCTTATCACCACACCAGAGTGAACTTAATCCCATCGAATTGGTATGGGCGCAAATAAATAAATAGCCTATAAAAATTGAACAACGTCTCATTCAAGAAACAAAAAGTGAATAATTTAATTTCGATTGCATACCACCACTTGACCACACAAAATTGGGTAAATAACGTGGACCACAATATATATTATTATTATTATTATTATTTTATTATTGTAATCATTACTATTATTAAATGTCATATTATAATTTATTATAACCAATGATATTCGAGAAAATGTAATATTATAACATGTTATAATATTATCATATACATGAATAATTGAAAATAATAAATTATTATAATGTGTGCATTAAAATCGCGCCCTGAACTTCGGTGTATCATATCTAAATATTGTACCGTCGATCGCTTCAAGGCATGAGGTACAGTTATATACAACAAACAAATATTTTGGAAATTTCCGGAGTTTTGCATAAAAGCACGCCTGTATACGAGTTATGTTACATCATGTGCCCGGCCTTGCAGAGCTTGGTATATGCAGATCTGGCATCAGCGCGCCCCATTTAATGCGTACTGTCTTTTAAGGTAGAGACGCACTATATATACTATGAGTGTAGGAATTGTGCAGCATGAAAAGTTCTACAAAAAAGCCCGGGAGAGCATCTCTATCTTCAATGCATCGCCTACTATAAATGTTTTTACGTTTTCATTTCTTCCAACAATCTCCGGCCAGTTACTGAGGCGACAGTTTACGAGCTAGCTAGGGGTGAGTCTATAACCCCAGTTACAGCCTAGCTAGCGGGCGAGCCTATTACCCCAGATACAGCCAGCAGGAAACTGTCGAGTCGTGTTGTTAACAACTTTAGAGAAGGGTGGTTGTGTTTGGAGTTTCCCTGGAAGTGCAACTCGGCTTTTCTTCATTTCGCCTGTGAACTCTTCGTTCCGCAAAATTCACAGTCAAATTAAGATTGGAGGGAAGGGGGATTTGTGATTCATGCTCCTCGCCATTCTTAAATTACGTCTGATGAGAATTTGTTGCACAAGCATCTCCATGATAATATAATTAATAGCCTAGTCCAGTCACTGATTTAAACCCATCATGCCGAGACGTAAAACGGAAATTGGTCGTTGTTCATTGATATTGAAAGAAAAAAAAACGCTTATCACGTAATGCATTTATAACTGTTCCCGGGCGAAGCCGGGTTGGTTTCCTAGTTGCAATATAATTAATTCCTGCTCCCGGGAAACATGTTTTTTGTCTGTGTATATTTGTACTTGTATATTATATGTATCTACGCTAAATAATAATAAGTTTCATTGCTGATAATGACCACACAGTGGTCGAAACTAGTCCTAGTACTTAAATTAACTAATAATAATATATGTATTGGCTATTTATTTATTACCATTTAGAATTTAATTACAATTTGGCTACGAGGACCAATTTGTTTAAGATATTGTTAATTTATGCACAATATAATGAGTTTTAAACAGGTTTGGTCGTTTCGAGAAAAACTGTCCATACGCCAAAAGGTTCGCGATGTGGAAAAGGTTTAGAATATATAAACACTCCCGCAGGAATTCTCCACAATCACATTCATTCGTTGTATTATATTCCACGAATTCCATCCATGCTGTATGCTACCGCAAGTGCATTCAATGCTGGCAATGTGATACGAATAATGTATCACTGCTCAGCAGTGGGGAATTCACCACTCTCATGACTGCCAACTGCATGTACGCGAGGAAAATAGTTTTAAAATTACGGATTCACAAAAAGTGTTGGCCCAGAACCAGAATAGTTATCCGTGTTAATGCGAGAATCAGAGTGGATGTTTGCAAATCTGCACACACCAAGGAGATACGTACACACGAGATTTACTTTCTACTAGAATGGCCACCCATCGTTGACGGTTTCATTATAGTACATTATGCAACGAGCCTATAATGGCTATAATTAAGACACGAGTATTTTTTATAAAACGAGCGTATGCGAGTTTTATAATTTCCATACGAGTGTCTTAATTACCATTATAGGCGAGTTGCATACGACTGTTTATGTTCGACGATAATTATAACTTTATTATATGTTTTAACATAAATATTCATAAATATCTGTTGAGAGTCAGCTACTGGAATTTTGTGATCGCAGAGCGAGCGTTGGGTGTTATATCTCTGCCTTTCAAGAGCTTTGAACGACGCATGCGCTCTGTGTATTTGCAATGCCATATGCAAACCATATGTTTACATCTGCCGTCCCTCAGTAATATTGTCACCGGTGTCATTTGAAGACAATGCGCTGTGTAGAAATTAGTGTTGGTGATTTTAAGGTACAGTGCTATTTCTTGTCTCATATTCGCCAGTTTATTTACGCGAACATATGGACGGTGGGTATTCCATGTCGGTAATTTATTACAGTTCGAAGTTGTGTTTATGTCCGACATGTTGGATTTTGAGCGCATGCGCGAAGTTATCGTTACCTAATTGGTCAATGAACGAGCTCTGATTGGCTGGAGAAACTGTATCGTAATGGAAAACAGTGTTATAATGACCATCATTATGATACAGTTATCTGACACATAATAGTGAGGGTCGAACATAAAATAGCTAATTATGACTGTTCAGTCGGTCAACATAATTTGTCCCAAATGTCTGGGCGGGGTACAATACTACTATATAAAAATAAATTAAAGAAAATAAGGGGGGCGTGGTGGAGCTGTTGGCCTCTTACCAATGTGGACTCGTTTGATTCCCGTTCAATGTATGTGAGATTTTCGAAGTGAAATGCCATGTCCTGTGGTTCTTAAATTTTCTTAAAATTTAAGATTCATGCCAATGATTAATCTATATGGACCTATCTGGAATAATGACGAAATTAAGTTGGTAATATAGAAATTTCGAATTAGTTAAAATATAACTGGTATAATGTAGCCTAATAGAGCACTACAGTTGGCAGTCCTGGTGACAGAATATATTCTTAGGTCCATCTCTTAAAGTACAAAATACAAAATTTGGTTGAAGTCCAATGGATAGCAAGGACGTTACATGAAGTTAGACATTGGATCTATCACCGCGCGTAAAATCATGTTGGCAAAAATGTCATGTATGTGTTGGTCAGAAATTATCTAAAATATTATAATCTCTTGTTGTGTCAATTTCGGATGAAATCCATTTGTTAGTATAGAAGTTACGTGTAACTTAAAATTGGACCTATCAGCAGGCTTATAATCATGTTGGCAAGACTGACGTATATTCGATACTCCAAATTAATCAAAACTGCCAGGTAGTATACGTGTGCAAAGTTTAGAGCTGTCGGCTTGCATACTTTCTGATATATTGATATTTGGGTAAAAATATAGAGACAGCTTTGATTGACAGTTGGCAGCCTGGATGCTCTTAAGAATACGGATAGTCATATCTGCTATAATAGATATAGCATATAGGAAATTTGGTTGAAATCCAATTCATAGTATAGAAGTTACATGTATTTGAAAGTTGGTCCTACCAGCAGGTTTAGAATCGTATTGGTAGCACTGACGTATGTTAGTTACTTCAAATTAATCTAGAATGTCAGGTTCTATACGTATGCATAGATTAAAGCTGTCGCATTGAATACTTTCTGAGATATTGGTATTTGGATAAAGAAATAGAACATTTATGAACAGTTGGCAGCCCTGGTGGCTTTTAAGAATACGCTCAGTCATATAAGCTTATGTACAAATAGTACACACGAAATTTGATTAAAATCCAACTGATAGTGTAGAAGTTATATGCATTTGAAAATTGGACCTATCAGCAGGCTTAGAATCATTTCGGCAACACTGCCATAAATGGCCTCCTGGAAATTAAACTGAATTATTATTATCTATATGTGTGCCAATTGTTTGGGATAGGTCCCGTGCATACCTTCCAAGACATCCAACATGGAGCGGTTGTTTAGCAGTTGGTTGCACTGACATCATTTTCAAATATGGGATTGAGATAGTCAGGTATAGACCTTTACTCATACCAAATTTGGTTTCGATTGCTGCAGCCGTTTAGGAGTTGATAGGACACACACACACACACACACACACACACACACACACACACACACAGACAGACAGACAGACAGACAGAAGGACAGACAGACACACATTTGCCCGGATTGATCTCTTAAGTCTACTTTGTCCTCATTTTTGCAAAATGTGAAAAGTAGGCTAAAAATCTTGAGGAAGATCTTAGGACACGAAAATAGAAACGATAGTACATGGCGAAAGAGGCGAAACAAACATCTTTACGGACAAGCAGAAAAATCACAGATACCATACGGAAGAGAAGATTGAAGTTCTATGGACACCTTACGAGAATGAGCGATAGTCGACTAACGAAGAAAATCTTTAATTACATCACCAAGATAATAGCGACTACAAAATGGGTAGATGAAATAAGAAAGGATATGGAGGAAGTTGGGGTCAGTCCAAATGAGATCTGGAATAGAGAGGTGCTTCGAGTACGATTGATGCATTCAAGGAGAAGAGCCAAGAACATCTGGTCGAAAGAAAGGAAGAGAATCCACAGTGAAAGGATGAAGAATTTCTGGGAGCAGAAAAAAGGACTAACCAACAAGTCAATTGTATACCGTGGTCCAAAGTTGGCCAAAATTGAAGAAAGAAGAAGAAGAAGAAGAAATAAATAAGTACATGTAGTTTATTAGCCATAATCACTAATAGATTATGGGCAATACACGTAATATTTTCAGGAGTGTTTATTTAATTGATTAATTAATTAATTAATTTTATTCATTCACTTTATATTTATTATTCACTAGCTGAAGTACCCGTGCTACGCTACGCGTCATAAATAAATTAAAATGTGAAGGTGACTGTTAAAACAGGGGATAGGCGAGGTGCTGCGCAGAGGGAGATTAAGGATGGAACATTTTGTACAACTACACCACTCGGCGTTGACCGTGTTTTATAGCACAAATTTAGGTTTTACTCGCTAACCGTTGCAGATACCTTTCGGATAGAAAATGTAATTTTAAACCTCGTATATGCCATCAAAGGTTTGCTATTTCTTAGCGTTCTCTTTTTATTTGAAATGGAAATATGAAAGTTTGAAACCAAAGGGTGTAGCGACGTCACTAAAATGGTCGCCATCTTTAAATAGTGCAAAGTATTGAAATCAAAAGTAGCCTATATGTTAACCAGGTAAACCAGCTACTTCCATGTAAAATTCATGTAAATCGGACCAGTGGTACTTGCGTGATTGAGTAATACACAGACACACACTATCTCATTTTTACTCTCGCTTCGCTCGCGTCATAGTCGTGTCACATTGTTATTCAATGAAATGCAGGTTTAACCCCGTTAACACCCCTTTAGAACCTGAATATCCAAACATCGCTCCTTAGTAGACGTTTTCGACATACAACAAACATATCCCCAAAATATAATTCTTCTAACTTTAATAGTTTTGGTTGGTCGATGAGAGTGAACATCCAAATATCCTTCCTTAGTGGATGTTTTTCTTCCAGAATTTCACCCCTCCCCATAGGCCCCTTAAATTTAATTTATGAAAAAAACGGCCGAACACCTATTTATTTTATTTATTTATTTATTTATTTATTTATTTTTAAGCTGATTGACTTCCTCCTCCTCGCCTATGTCGTTTAAGGGATACACGCTCCGTTAGGAATCTTTCAACCCCCACTTTTCACCCCTTTCACAATCATAATGTACACCATATCGATAAACCCTTAGCCATATGTCTGCTTATTCTTAATGATGAGCTTATATGCCGACTATCCCATCCCCAAGTAAACCAATCGGGAGATATTATCATTCAATTAAATGCAAGTCTACGACCTTAATACCCCATTAGAATCTGAATATCCAAAAATCCTTCCTTAGTGGAAGTTTTCGACATACAACGAATATAGCCCCAAAATGTGATGTTTCTAAGTTCAATAATTTTGGCTGGGCGATGATGAGTGAGTAAGTCAGGACATTTTCTTTCATTTATTTTTCAGAATTTCACCCCTCTCATGAACCCTTTAAATTGGATTTATGAAAAAAAAACGGTCGATCACCTATTTACTTATTTTTGAGCTGTTCTTCCCGCATGAGTTTGATGAGTGAGTGAGTTATGACACTTTCATTCCTGTTTTTCTCCCAGAATTTCACCCCTCTCCAAGGGTCCCTTAAATTAGATTTATGAAAAAACGGACGAACACATATTTACTTATGTTTTAAGCTATTTTTTCCCGCCGAATTTCAAACTTCTCGCCTATGTCGTTTAAGAGATACACGCTCCGTTAAGAATCCCTGAACCCCCAATTTTCACCCCTATCACCTCATAACATACACCACATCGATAAACCCTTAGACATGTCTGATTATTTTTAATGATTAGTTTATATACCGAATATCACATCCACAAAGAAACAACTCATGAGATATCGTTATTCAACGAAATGCACGTTTACCCCCTTAACACCTCTTTAGAACCCGAATAAACAAAAATCATCCCTTAGTTGACGATTTCGACATACAGCGAACATGTTCCCAAAATTTCATGTTTCCAACTTTAATAGTTTTCGCTGGGCGTGATGAGTGAGTGAGTCAGACAGGATATTTTCTTTCAATTATTTTTACCAGAATTTCACCCCTCCCCATGGGCCCCTTAAATTGGATTGATGAAAAACGGTTGAACACCTATTAACTTATTTTTTAAGCTGTCGTTTTCCCCTGAGTCTGATGAGTGAGTGAGTTAGTCAGTCAGTTAGGACACTTTTTCTCCTTTTTCCCCCCAGAATTTCACCAGACCCCATTGGCCCCTTAAATTAATTTATGAAAAAACGGTTGAACACCGATTTACTAATTTTTTAAGCTGATTTTTTTTCGCTGAGTTTCAAATTTCTCGCCTATGTCGTTTAAGAGATAGGCCTACACGCTCCGTTTGGAATCCTTCAACCCCCCACTTTTCACCCCTTTCACCTCATAATAATACACCACACCGAAAAACCTTTAGACACATGCTTATTTCTAATGATTAGTTTATATGCAGAGTATCACATCCACAAATGAAACCACTCGTCTGATATTGTTATTCAATAAAATGCAGGTTTAACCCCCTTAAGACCCCTTTAGAACCTGAATATCCAAAAATCCTCCCTTAGTGTACGGTTTTGACATACAACGAACATATCCCCAAAATGCCATGTTGGCTGGGCGATGATGAGTGAGTGAGTCAGGACATATTCTTTCATTTTTAGCCTATTTTCAATTTTGAAAAAATAGGCTTATGAGATCACCTTTTGTCCGTGAGTGTGTGCGTGTGTGTGTGTGTGTGTGTGCGTGTGTGTGTGATTCGTGTGTGTGTCCCCCCCTAATAAAATCTAAACGGCAGGAGCGATTTCAATGAAACTCGGAAAGTTCATAGCACTATTCCCGGCGACCTCGACCGTGCCCTTCAAATTTTGTTACGACTCACCAATCCAACATGGCGGATGTGCGAAATATTTCACCAGCATTCAATATCTCCGAAACTATTACCGATATTATCCTGACATTTTCTATGGTGATAGAGGGAACTACTATAAGCTCACTTATGTGACTTTTGAAAACCTGGTAACTACAAAACCAACATGGAGGCCAAGCGAATTTGCGACTTTTAAATATACGTTTCTCGTGATTTGACCAACCAAACGCAATGAAACTTGGTACAGTATATGTTTATATACATTGTAATGCACCGACATCCAACTTCGTTCAATTGTTTACATAATCACAAGATGGCGGATGTGCGAAATATTTCACCGGCATTCTATATCTCTGAAACTATTAGCGGTATCTCCCTAAAATTTTGTACGGAGATAAAGGGCACTACTGGAAGTCCATCTATAAGATTTTCAAAAACCGATTAACTACAAAACGAACATGGCGGCCAAGCGAATTTGAACATTTCAAATAGGCTAGACCTTTCTCGCGATTTAATGTTCCAAGCGCACTGAAACCTGGCACAGGAAATATTTATACACATTGTAATCCACTGGTATCTAATTTAGTTCAATTGTTTACATAACCTCAAGATGGCGGCAGTGCGAATTTTAAAATTAAGTTTTTATTTCTTTTGATGTAGTCATGCGATCGAAGTGAAAGTTTGAATAATGAACCTACGCAAAATTTTCCTTTAATGGTACATGACTCTATGGACTATACATTTAACAATCCAACATGGCGACCATCCGAAATATTTAGACGATACTGAATATCTACCAATCTATTTTAGCAATCAAACTGCATTTTCTAATGTTCATAGGGGCTATGAACTTAAGTTCACCTATAGGACTTTAAATAACCTGATGATCACAAATCCAAAATGGCGGTGACGCGAATTATAAATATTCACATGGACGTTTCTCGCAATTTAACCATCCGAGTGCAGTGAAACTTGGTACAGTAAATCCTTATACGAATGTTAATCCACTGGCATCTAATTTATTTCAATTGTTTCCATAACCTCAAGATGGCAGCTGTGAAAAATTTTAAAATCTCGTTGTTTTTTCTTGTGTCCTAATTAAGCGATTGAAGTTTGAATACTACACGTTCACAATAATCTGCATGTAACAGTACATAACTCTAGGACCTACATATATAAAATCCATCATGGCGACCATCCGAAATATTTAGTCGGTTCTTAATATCTACGAATCTATTACAGCAATCAAACAGAAATTGTGTATGTTGATAGTGGCAATTAACATAAGTAGGATATATGAAAATAGGCTGTATAGTTCTTCACGGAACTTCTTGTTCTTCTTCAGGTTTTGACCCCTCCAGATGAACCCCTTAAATTTGATTTATCAAAAAGAAACCTGAAACCTGTCCAACACATATTTACTTATTTTTAAGCAGTTTTTCCCCCCTGAGTTTGAAGAGTGAGTGAGTCAATCGGTTAGGACACTTCCTTTCCTGTTTCCCCCCCCCCCAGAATTTCACCCCTCACCATGAGCCCCTTAAATTGGATTTATGAAAAAAAAACAGGCGAAAAACTATTTACTTATTTTTAAGCTGATTTTTTTCCCGCTGAGTTTCAAACTCCTTGTCTATGTCGTTAAAAAGATACACGCTCCGTTAGGAATCCTTAAACCCCCCATCTTTCACCCCTTTCACCTCATAATATACACCACATTAAAAAACCCTCAGACACGTGTCTTATTAATAGCCTATTTTCAATATGGAAAAAATAGGCTTATGAGATCACCTTTTGTCCGTGTGTGTGTGCGTGTGTGTGTGTGTGTGTGTGTGTGTGTGAAGTGTGTGTGTGTGTCCCCCTAATAAAATCGAAATGGCTGGAGCGATTTCAATGAAACTCGGTAAGTTCATAGCGCTATTCCCGGCGACCTCGACCGTGCCCTTCAAATTTTGTTACGTCTCACCAATCCAACATGGCGGCAGTGCGAAATATTTCACTAGCATTCAATATCTCCGAAACTGTTACCGATATCGCCCTGAAATTGAGTACGGTGATAAAGGGCGCTACTAGAAGTTCACCTATGAGACTTTCAAAAACCTGGTGACTACAAAACCAACATGGCGGCCAAGCGACGTTGAGACTTTTAAATAGACTTTTCTCGCGATTTAACTATCCAAACGTAATGAAACTTGGTACAGCAATTGTTTGTACACATTGTAATGCACTGGAGTCTAATTTAGTCCAATTGTTTACATAACCTCAAAATGGCGGCTGTGCGAAATATTTCACTGACATTCTATATCTCCGAAACTATTAAAGATATCACCCTGCAATTTTGTACGGTGATAAACGGTACTGATACAAGTTTATCTATGTATATTTCATAAACCTGTAAAGTACAAAACGAACATGGCGACCAAGCGAATTTGAAATATTTTAATAGACTTTTCTCGTTATTTAACTCTCTGAGCGCAGTGAAATGTGGTACAGTAAATGATTTTGCAGATTTTAATGCACTGCCATCAAATTTAATTCAATTGTTTGCATAACCTCAAGATGGCGGCTGTGCGAAATTTTAAAATTAAGCTTTTATTTCTTGTGTCGTAATCATGCGATCGAAGTGAAAGTTTGAATAATGAACCTAGGCAATAATTGTTTTTGAATGGTACATAACTCTATGGCCTATACATATAACAATCCTAAATGACGAGCTTCCGAAATATTTAGACGGATCTCAATATCTATGAATCTTTTACAGCAACCAAACTGAATTTTTTAATGTTCATAGAGACTATGAAATTATGTTCATCTATAGGACTTTCAGTAACCTGATGAGCACAAATCCAACATGGCGGCGACATGAAATATAAATATTTAAATGGTCGTTTCTCGCGAATTAACTATCCGAGACTCGTGAAACGTTGCACGTTAAATGCTTATACAAATGTTGATCCACTGGCATCTAATTTATTTCAATTGTTTGCATAATCACAAGATGGCTGCTGTGCGTAATTTTAAAATCTCTTTTTTACTTCTTGTGATCTAATCATGCGATTGCAGTTTGAATACCACACGTACACAATAATCTTAATGTAATAGTACAAAAATAAAAATCCAACCTGTCGACCATCTGAATTATTTAGACTGTTCTCAATATCTACGAATCTGTTACAGCAATTAAACTGAAATTTTGTATGTTGATAGAGGCAATTAACATGAGCAGGATATATGAAAATAGGCTGTATCGTTCTTCACGGAACTACTTGTTTAATGATGAGTTTATATGCCGTGTATCACATCCCCCAATTAAACCAATCGGGAGATATTGTTATTCAATGAAATGTAGGTTTAACCCCCTTAAGACCCTTTAGAACCTGAATATCCGAAAATCCTCCCTTAGTAGACGGTTTTGACATACAATGAACATTTCCCCAAACTGTCATGTTTCTAACTTCAATAATTTTGGCTGGGCGATGATGAGTGAGTGAGTGAGTCAAGGCATCTTCTTTCAATTTTCTTTTTTTTTTAAAGAATTTCACCCCTCCCCATGAACCCCTTAAATTTGATTTATGAAAAGAAACTGTCTAACCGATATTGAATTACTTTAAAGCAGTTTTTCCCCCCGAGTTTGATGAGTGAGTCCGTCAATCAGTTAGGACACTTTCTTCCTGTTTTTCCCCCCAGAATTACACCCCTCCCCATGGGCCCCTTAAATTGGATTTATGAAAAAAACGTCAAACACTTAGTTACTTACTTTTATCCTGTTTTTTTCCGCTGAGTTTCAAACTCCTCGCCTATGTCGTTTAAGAGATACACGCTCCGTTAAGAATCTTTCAACCCCCACTTTTCAGCTCTTTCACCTCATAATATACACCACATCGAAAAACCCTCAGACACGTGTGTTCTTATTAGCCTACTTTGGATTTTTGCAAAAAATGAAAGTAGACTTATGAGATCACTACAGGGCCAAAAATTGTGTGTCTGTCTGTGTGTGTGTATGTGTGTGTGTGAGTCTGTGTGTGTGTGAGTGTGTGTACTCTGAATGTCTGTCCCCCCCCCCTATCAATTCGAACACGGTGAAACCGAATTGAACGAAATTTGGTACAGAGGTAGCACTGGCAAAGGTCACCTCAGTGTCATGTTTTATATTGCCGCCATCTTTACCAAAACTTAATGGCGGCCACTCAAATGGTCAAAACGTAATAATGCATTACAACCAAACTAATAATCGGATCTTTACCAAATTTGGTAACAACGTTCCTTCATATGAGGCGCGTCTTGTGCCTAAACTACGAGGTCATCAACCGTACCATTTCAGAATGGCGGCCGTGTGAATTATGCAAACTTTATAATCCATAACATGGGACCCACCAGTTCCGACTATCGAACCAAGAATCGTTTAATCTGTTTGAAACGACGTGGCCCGTTTGAAATGAAAAGTTTATATTTTAATATTATAGTCTAGAAGTGATTTTAAAAAGCTGAGTCGTCTCGGTTATTTGACAAGATGGCAGCTGATCTCTCGTTCTGACCTATATTTTATTAATTTCAGTATGTTGCATGCAATATAGGCTAGTGGTAACAAATATATGAACTTTCTATGAAATTAACTCGGTTTAAAATATACTCCAGTAAAGAAAACGTTTAGTCCAAGTCATGATTTGCTATAACGTGGTATATGTATTGGTTCCTAACGATCTATTAGAGTGTGCACGATTGGCTGAGTGGTCAGCGCGTTAGTCTTTCATCAGGCTGGCCGTGGTTCAAATCCTATAAGAGTTAGACCTTTTTTCTTGATTTTTTTATATTTATTATTTCTTGAGTACTGAGACGTTATAAAATAAAGCATTATATGGTGCATTTTGAAATGGAAAATATATATTTAATTGAAACAACATTCACCACCGGAGTGACATCTAAGGGTAATTACTTGAACTATGTAACTAGATGCGAGCTATGCTCTCCACCGGCCAGTTAGTGAACCCATGTCTACAGTATAATTGCGAAGGTTATTATTTTTGCCGATAGAGGGTAAACATTCCCAAGATAAGGCGCGATTATCACGGCCAACGAGAATGACTGGCTCTGGTGAGTTTTCGTGACGTCAGCAATGTAGTCCTGTTGCACCACTGCCTGGTCTTCGTTTTACTGCCGGTGTGGTACCTAGTCATCTTGTCTACATCATTGAACCTGTATAAACGTTGGTATTCATTTATCACTTGTCTTCTTAGAAGGCATTGATACAAGTCGTTAGTCGGTGGCGAGTATATTCCGCAGATCTCTTCTATAAACGAATTAATTTATGTTCCGCCCCTTGAAACAACAATAAGTTAATGATATCTATAGTGTGCTGCAAGATTCTCTGATCTATTTATACTCATGTGCACATAATTTAACTCACAACGAAGGTCACAGAATCTACAACTCGACTTACTGTAGCCTGTTCGTTGCAGCTATTAAAGACACAACGAACCCTTGAATCCTAGTTCGCGTGGATTTTTGTAAGGAGTAACTTCAATAGGCGTAGTTTTGCAAACCTATACAGTATAATTTATCGTGTTTGAAAACACACGGAACATCTAAACTGCGTCCATTTTATGAAGATTGATATAAAATATTGCATTTCTGCTGCTTATGAATTGCTCTCGACTTAAAAGTACAAGCATCATCAAGCAGTACCGGTACATTGCCTACGTCACAGAAGGGTTTGGTTTACGCGCCATGGCCTGTCTTTCTCGTTAGCCGTGCGCGATTACAAATTAGCTGTGTAATAGTTATATTAAATACTAGCAGAAGTACCCGTTCTTCGAACGGTGTTCGGTGTTAACACCAGACATTATAATAATAATAATAATGTTATTGGTGTTACGTCCCTTTTAAGTACTGTTGCTTTTAGAGACACACCAGACATTATCAATTGAGCTACTGTTGCAATGGTTAGCGGCTTGTCATTCCTTCATAAGTTTATCAAAACGAAGTTAGTTTTCTGGGAATATCACACACACTGTTAATTTAAGGGCCTTATAATGTGGTTTTCGGAGACCCTTTATAGACTCGCGAATTTTGTGTCTCACATTGAGAAGTGCAACATATGCTTTGGTCGTCCTTCTAGGATAATTTTTATATTTCGCCTATTTTAGCATGTATTTTGAGAAGTTTTTCCCTATATCCACCCTTCTACTGTATGAAATGAACGGTGAAGAGTTTTATAAATGATTGGTGTATTGACTCATGTTTACCATACCTAATATTACGATGCACCAAGCATCCGAACATGAGTTATAGGCGTACATAAGGATACACAGAAAGACAGACAGACAATACTATTGTCTACAACATATCACCCAGATATCCAAATATGGGTATATCTACCACACAGTATCAAAGAAAATCATCCTTACGATGAACCCGTATGTCAACAAAAAAAAAAAATAGTTGAAATGTGCTCTCAAACTAAATTCACCTGACGTGTACTTCCTGACATGAAATAGAATTGAAAGCCTTGTAGATGAAACGCAATACACGTCACATAAAAACTGACCCTCTACGTTGTGTTGGGTCCCCATACACAGGAAGACCTCTTTCATAAATTATAAAAGCTTGTGGTGCATGAAAATTCAGGTTCTTTAGTCTCAAATGGCCCAAATTCCTAAAAGCCGCAAAAAATGCTGATTCAATTCAGGAATTTTTGAAAATAATGTTGTTGTTTGGAGATATAATATACCTTCTGCACTATATGTCGCACGTGAAAATTGCATGAAAAAATCCTAGGTTACCCCTTGACCCCCTTAATTTGCATTGATGAATTATACAGTCTACGTTGGTTCCGTGATAACCTTATATTTGCAAACTTTCACAGAAATGTAATAAATGTAATAAATTGCTTCTTACTGAAATAGATGGAAAGTTGGATGCCACCCCTTGAGATAATGTTGTCATGGTTACCGATTTGCATTCCTTCATTAGTTTGTTAAATTAAATTTAATTAGTTTTCTGGGAATGTTTCAGAAACTGTTGGTTTTAGAGCCTTATAATGTAGTTTTCGAGAACCCTCGAGTTTTATTTCTGGCACCGAGGGGCTTTGTCTCGTCGTTGTACGCCATAACATAATACTAATAATAATAATATAACATAGGGATAGGAATATAATAGACCTGCCATACCATACCTGCAGATATAAATCACGTGAAAAAAATCTAGACTACCCCTTGACCCCCTTAAGCGCATTTTACGTATTGATGAAATTTACAGCTTAATTTGGTTCCATAATAACCATCTAACCGTTTGCAAACATTCACACTAATGTAATTAATGGAATTGTATTGCGTCTTACAGCAATAGATAGATCTCTGAGAATCTGTTGCCATGGTTATCGGCTTGCATTCGTTCATAGTTTATTAAATTAAATTAGTTTTCTGGGAATATGTCAAAAACGGTTGGACGTAGGACCTTAAAATGTGCTTTTAGGGCCCCCGAGTTTTGTCTCTCACATTGAGGGGCTGAAAATGAGCTTTGTCTCGTCCTTCTACTCCTATTTCAGCATGTATTTTAAGGGGGTATGCCCCCTTTTATGAGAGGTATAGAGAACAGTTACATCGATGATTAGTGTCGTGCCTCTGATGGATATCTGTACCAAATTTTACGTTGATACACCCAGCCGTTCTCGAGTTATAAGGGAACAAAGTTGTCCACAGACAATCAAGCAAACAGACAGACAGACAGACCAAAACATTATTTTCGCGCGCATCTATCATAAAACAGTCTGAAACGTGTAAATAACTCAAATTTCCGTAGAAATTCAGAAAAAAAGACAAATTTCCTTTTTTATATACGTAGAGATATACTGCACCGCTCGATGTGACCGTGTTTTATTGCACAAATTTAGGTTTTACTCGCTAACCGTCGGAGATACACGAAAAGTGATAAGAACCTTTTGGATAGAAAATTAAATGCTAAAGCTCGTGTATACCATAAAAAGTTTGCTATTTCTTAGCGTTCTCTTTTTATTTGAAATGGAAATATGAAATTTTGAAACCAAAGGGTGTAGTGACGTCACAAAAGTAGGTTTTACTCGCTAACCGTTGGAGATACACGAAAAGTGATAAGGACCTTTCGAATAGAAAATTAAATTTTGAAGCTCGTATGTGCCATCAAAAGTTTGCTATTTCCTACCGTTCTCTTTTTATTTGATATGGAAATATGAAATTTTGAAACCAAAGGGTGTAGTGACGTCACTAAAATGGTCGCCATTTCTTAATAGTGCAAAATATCGAAATTAAAAGTATCCTATATGTAAACCTGGTATTTCAGCTACATCCATGCAAAATTTCATTTAAATCGGACCAGTGGTTCTTGCGTTATTAGGTAACAGACAGACAGACAGACAGACAGAAAGACAGACACACACCATCTCATTTTTAGCCTATTTTCAATTTTGAAAAAATAGGCTTATGAGATCACCTTTTGTCCGTGTGTGTGTGCGTGTGTGTGTGTGTGTGTGTGTGTGTGTGCGTGTGTGTGTGATTCGTGTGTGTGTCCCCCCCATAATAAAATCGAAACGGCTGGAGCGATTTCAATGAAACTCGGGAAGTTCATAGCACTATTCCCGGCGACCTCGACCGTGCCCTTCAAATTTTGTTACGTCTCTCCAATCCAACATGGCGGCTGTGCGAAATACTTCACTAGCATTCAATATCTCCGAAACTATTACCGATATCGCCCTGAAATTGTGTACGGTGATAAAGGGCGCTACTAGAAGTTCACCGATGAGACTTTCAAAAACCTGGTGACTACAAAACAAACATGGCGGCCAAGCGAAGTTGAGACATTTAAATAGACTTTTCTCGCGATTTAACTATCTAAATGTAATGAAACTTGGTACAGCAAATGTTTATACACATTGTAATGCACTGGAGTCTAATTTAGTTCAATTGTTTACATAACCTCAAAATGGCGGCTGTGCGAAATATTTCACTGACATTCTATATCTCCGAAACTATTACCGATATCACCCTGCAATTTTGTACGGTGATAAAGGGTACTGATACAGGTATACCTATGTATATTTCATAAACCTGTAAAGTACGAAACGAACATGGCCACCAAGCGAATTTAAAATATTTTAATAGACTTTTCTCGTGATTTAACTCTCTGAGCGCAGTGAAATGTGGTACAGTAATTGATTTTTCAGATTGTAATGCACTGCCATCTAATTTAATTCAATTGCTTACATAACCTCAAGATGGCGGCCGTGCGAAATTTAAAAATTAAGTTTTAATTTCTTGTGTCGTAATCATGCAATCGAAGTGAAAGTTTGAATAATGAACCTAGGCAATAATTGTCCTTGAATGGTACATAACTCTATGGCCTATACACATAACACTCCTAAATGGTGAGCTCCCGAAATATTTAGACGGTTCTCAATATCTATGAATCTTTTACAGCAACCAAACTGAATTTTTTTATGTTCATAGAGACTATGAACATATGTTCACCTATAGGACTTTCAGGAACCTGGTGAGCACAAATCCAACATGGCGGTGACGCGAAGTATAAATATTTAAATGGACGTTTCTCGCGAATTAACTATTCCGAGTGCCGTCAAACGCTGCACGTTAAATGCTTATACAAATGTTGATCCACTGGCATCTAATTTATTTCAATGGTTTGCATTATCACAAGATGGCTGCTGTGCGTAATTTTAAAATCTCGTTTTTACTTCTTGTTGTCTAATCATGCAATTGAAGTTTGAATACCACACGTACACAATAATCTTAATGTAATAGTACAAAAATTAAAATCCAACCTGGCGACCATCTGAAATATTTAGACGGTTCTCAATATCTACGAATCTGTTACAGCAATTAAACTGAAATTTTGTATGTTGATTGTGGCAGTTAACATAAGTAGGATATATGAAAATAGGCTGTATAGTTCTTCACGGAACTACTTGTTATATATTAGTATGATGTTTCTCCCAGTGATACGTTTAGAGCAACGAAGTTTAAATTATTGTAAGTAGTCGGTGTTAATAAACTGAATACCTACGTTGTTTGGAGTGTTTACTGATGAAATTGGAAAATGCTGGGGTAAATTATTTGAACGCCACTCCTCAAATCCAGAGTGCCAATTTGCACTTCGAATTGGATGAAATTAGGAGATGATAAAGACAAAGAGTTATGACTATACCCATACATTTAGGAGAAAGTAGGCTATATGTTCTTTCCTGAACATCTTGTTTTTAATGATGAGTTTATATGCCGAGTATCACATCCCCAATGAAACCAATCGGGCGATATTGCTATTCAATGAAATGCAGGTCTACCCCCTTAACACCCCTTTGGAACCTGAATATCCAAAAATGCTTTCTTTGTGGTCGTCTGCGGCCCTTGAGGAAGCTGCATACAAAATTTCATTCCAATCCGTTCGGTGGTTTCTGAGATTTTGGTGATAAATGAATGAATGAGTGAGTGAGTGAGTGGTATTTGACAAATATATATTAGTGTCAAGTCTTTGTTATGCTATACTCGGTTGACAGTGCTGTGTGAGCAGTTGAGTAACTAACGGGATTTCAAGTAAAGATCCTTTTTAGCCTATTTTCAATTTTGAAAAAATAGGCTTATGAGATCACCTTTTGTCCGTGTGTGTGTGCGTGTGTGTGAGAGAGGTGTGTGTGTGTGTCCCCCTAATAAAATCTAAACGGCTGGAGCGATTTCAATGAAACTCGGTAAGTTCATAGCACTATTCCCGGCGACCTCGACCGTGCCCTTCAAATTTTGTTACGTCTCACCAATCCAACATGGCGGCTGTGCGAAATATTTCACTAGCATCCAATATCTCCGAAACTATTACCGATATCGCCCTGAAATTGTGTACGGTGATAAAGGGCACTACTAGAAGTTCACCTATGAGACTTTCAAAAACCTGGTGACTACAAAACCAACATGGTGGTCAAGCGAAATTGAGACTTTTAAATAGACTTTTCTCGCGATTTAACTATCCAAACGTAATGAAACTTGGTACAGCAAATGTTTATACACATTGTAATGCACTGGAGTCTAATTTAGTTCAATTGTTTACATAACCTCAAAATGGCGGTTGTGCGAAATATTTCACTGACATTCTATATCTCCGAAACCATTACAGATATCACCCTGAAATTTTGTACGGTGATAAAGGGTACTGATACAAGTTTACTTATGTATATTTCATAAACCTGTTAAGTACAAAACGAACATGGCGACCAAGCGAATTTGAAATGTTTTAATAGACTTTTCTCGTGATTTAACTCTCTGAGCGCAGTGAAATGAGGTACAGTAAATGATTTTGTAGATTGTAATGAACTGCCATCTAATTTAATTCAATTGTTTACATAACCTCAAGATGGCGGCTGTGCGAAATTTTAAAATTAAGTTTTTATTTCTTGTGTCGTAATCTTGCGATCGAAGTGAAAGTTTGAATAATGAACCTAGGCAATAATTGTCCTTGAATGGTACATAACTCTATGGCCTATACATATAACAATACTAAATGGCGAGCTTCCGAAATATTTAGACGGTTCTCAATATCTGTGAATCTTTTACAGCAACCAAACTGATTTTTTTATGTTCGTAGAGACTATGAACATATGTTCACCTAAAGGACTTTCAGTAACCTGGTGAGCACAAATCCAACATGGCGGTGACGCGAAGTATAAATATTTAAATGGACGTTTCTCGCGAATTAACTATCAGAGTGCCGTGAAACGTTGCACGTTAAATGCTTATACAAATGTTGATCCACTGGCATCTAATTTATTTCAATTGTTTGCATAATCACAAGATGGCTGCTGTGCGTAATTTTAAAATCTCGTTTTTACTTCTTGTGTTCTAATCATGCGATTGAAGTTTGAATACCACACGTACACAATAATCTTAATGTAATAGTACAAAAATAAAAATCCAACCTGGCGACCATCTGTAATATTTAGAAATGAAAATCCACAGCCTGTTTCCAGTCTCCGACCGGGTCAGGAATGGAATGAATGAAGCCCCTGTCTAGCAGCGAGGATATGAACTGTGCCGGCTGCCGAGGCCTGACGCACTCCTCTGGGGCAATGATTAAATGAATGACAGATGAAATGAAATGATAGTGGAGAGTGTTGCTGGAATGAAATTTTGACAGGGAAAACCGGAGTACCCGGAGAAAAACCTGTCTGCCTCCATTTTGTCCAGCACAGATCTCACATGGAGTGACCGGGATTGGAACCACGGACTCAGCGGTGAGAGGCCGGCGTGCTGCCGCCTAAGCCACGGAGGCTGGTTGTAATATTTAGACGGTTCTCAATATCTACGAATTTGTTACAGCAATTAAACTGAAATTTTGTATGTTGATAGAGGCAATTAACATTAGCAGGATATATGAAAATAGGCTGTATAGTTCTTCACGGAACTACTTGTTTATATAGCGGTAGTGCAGAGCGCAACTGGCATCATGTCGGCCTTGTCTCGACTTGAGCTATGTTGCCATGGAAATGATCTGCCTTGCCTTTCCTTATTGAGTATATTTTATGACTTTATATTAGCCTTTGCTCGAGTGCAAAAGGACCGAAATCAGAAGAATGAGAAAGACTATCAAAAATTCATGTAGCCAGCGGTTCCTTCTGGGTCCTAAACTACGTGAATGCAAAATATGGTTGAGATTGGTGGAACGGTGTAGATTTGTATACGGAACAAACCCACATACATACATACAGACTTTCACTTTTATATATTAGAAATAGATATATATAATATACATTGTGTTTCTCCCCATAAGTGGACAAATTCGTGTTGACCGCCTGAAGGGTTTCAACAATGAATCAATCAATGTCTAAAGGCAATACCTTGTCGATTCAACCATTGTATTCTGTCTTCAGCTTACCTTTTCATCTCACAGTAGGAACCACATCCTACGTTTTGCATCAATACTTGAAGGAATTGCTTCCTAGGTCGACCTCGTCCCTTCTTTCCTAAGAACTTTCCTTCTAGTAGATTGGTAGGGGCAGATGACCTCGTAGTTCCGCCCCTTAAAACAACAATAACTAACTAACTAGATTGGTTAGGAAGGTATTGTGACGCACGATGTGTCCAATGTATTTAGCTGTTCTTCTATGTACTGTTACCATCAGCTGTTTCTTCCCCTGGATTTCTCGCAGAATACTTTCGTTTGTTCTTTTTTTCAGTCCAATTGACCATTAGCATTCGCCTCCAGACCCACATCTCAAACGCTTCAAGCCGTTTCCTATCCTGTTCTCGAATTGTCCAAGATTCACATCCGTATAAGAGTACGCTCCACACAAGTGACATCACAAAATTTTTCCTAATCTCAATATCTAGATGTATATTGGTCAGAAGAGTTCTTTTGTTGCTGAATGCTTGTTTGGCAAGCGCTATTCTTCTTCATCTTATATCTTTGCTGCAGCGGTTATCACTTGTGATTAAACTTCCGAGTTAGGGGAAATTGGTGACTTGTTCCACTTCTTTGTTAGCATACACATACATATTCTACATACACCCAAGTACACGAGGATAAAATTACCACGATATCTAAGCCCCGAATTGATACAATAACAATACAAATCTATGCAAAACCATGTATCCGAAAGTTGTGAGCTAAGGAGATAAATACGGGAGACACGTATAGAAATAGATCAGAATGCAGAGAGGGATAAAATAGGATGGCAGAATGCAGGAAAGGCCTCTCGGAGTGTCACTGGCAATGCTCCCATGGGAGCTAGAGGAAAGAGAAATAATTCAGAAGGGATCTGCACTATAAAAGAAGGGACTTGTTTGCACTCAGACAACTTCAGGGAAGTCCACAGAAAGAGAATTAGTTAAACAGTTAACATATTAGAGTTCCATTATTTAGTGTTGGTGTCTACCTCATAGTGTAGCGGATAGCATTCTTGGCTGTTGCCCCGGGTTTGATAACCGGCTCTGCCAAGAAATTTTATCCTGGTCTGAGAGCTGGAACGGGTAACACTCATTCTCGTGAGGGTTCGATTCCCAACTCAGCCTTCCTGGAAGTAGTTTATCGTAGTTTCCCCACTTCTACTCCAGGCAAATGCTGCGATGGTTTCTAACTTAAGGCGACAACCGCCTTCGTCCCAATCTTTACCTGATTTACAACTACACACGCTACCACAGATACCACAATAACATGGGTTATCACACACATTCTATAAGCACACACACTCTAAAGTACACAGGGCTTAATGACCACAATGTCCAAGACCCTGAAATGAAGCAACAACAACAACATTAAGTGTTGCGACACATGGTCGTCAACACGGTATCAAGAAACTGAGTATAATGACAATAAGTATTAACAATTCCTCTTGCAGCAAACTGAGGTATGAGTCGCTGAACAATAAGAGGAAGGAAGGAAGGAAGGAAGCTTGTAGTTTAACGTGACCGTTAATCTTGAGATCATGAGCCACGGGACCTCCTTTTTACGTGGAATCCGAACCTCAGGACATGGCATTTCACTTCGAAAATCTCACATGCACTGACCGGGAATCGAACCCGGACCGCCTTGGTGAGAGGCATACAGCTAGACCGCTGAGCCACCACGCCCCCGAACAATAAGAGGGAGGCTAATTTTACGTACAGTACATCCTATATGAAGGAACTCTGAACATATATACTTTTCGTCATAATAGCTTCTTACAATTATCTACCAATTGATTACCTTTGTTATTGCATACAAGTATCGTTTATATTACTTCTTAATAATTTAAAAAAATTCCAGATTGGCACGCTGGAAAGAAGAGCCTCGTCCTGTGCTGCATGCTCTCCTGGAGTGGAGCACGTGCTCAGTTCCGACAGCAACATAAGTTCTGAAGCACTATCTATCATTAGTGTTACTGTTGTGTGTCTGTTTTATTTTCTGTTCGATCGAATCAGGGCTGCCGACGGTTGGGTTCGAACCCACTATCTCCCGAATGCAACCTCACAGCTGCGCCCCCCTAACCACACGGCTAACTACCTACAATATTATAAATATTAATCTAAACAAAACAATAAGAATAAAATTGAAAGAAACTAAATTATAGCCTAACTAATAACAAACAAGTAGTTCCGTTAAGAACTATGCAGCCTATTTTCATATATCCTACTCATATTAATTGCCTCTATCAACATACAAAATTTCAGTTTGATTGATATGTTAGATTCGGAAATACGGAGAACTGACTAAATATTGCAGATGGTAGCCAGGTTGGATTTTTATTTATGTGCTATTACAGGAAAAATATTGTGTACGTGTGATTTTAAGACTTTAATCGCATGATTAGGACACAAGAAGTAAAAACGAGATTTTAAAATTTCGCACAGCTGCCATCTTGTGGTTATGAAAACAATTGAAATAAATTTGATACCAGTGGATTAACATTTGTATAAGCATTAACGTGCAAAGTTTCACTGCACTCAGATGGTTAAATCGCGAGTAACGTCCATTTAAATATTTATACCTCGCGTCGCCGCCATGTTGGATTTGTGCTCACCAGGTTACTGAAAGTCATATAGGTGAACTTATGTTCATAGCCTCTATGAACATAAAAGAAATCAGTTTGATTGCTGGAAAAGATTCTTAGATATTGAGAACCGTAAAAATATTTCGGATGCTCGCCATTTTGGATTGTTATATGTATAGGCCACAGAGTTATGTGCCATTAAAGGAAAATTATTGCGTAGCTTCTTTATTCAAACTTTCACTTCGATCCCATGATTACGACACAAGAATAAAAACTTAATTTTAAAATTTCGCACAGCCGCCATCTTCAGTTTATGTAAACAATTGAACTAAATTAGATGCCAGTGAATGACAATATGTATAATCATTTACTGTGCCACATTTCAATGCGCTCATATGATTAAATCACGAGAAAAATGTATTAGAATGTTTCAAATTCGCTTGGCCGCCATGTTCGTTTCGTAGTTTACAGGTATTTGAAAGTTATATAGATAAACTTGTAGCAGTGCGCTTTATCACCGTAAAAAATGTCAGGTTGATATTATAAAGAGTTTCGGAGATATTGAATGCCTGTGAAATATTTCGCTCAGCCGCCATTTTGAGGTTATGTAAACAATTGAACAAAGTTAGATGTCGGTGCATTACAATGTTTATAAACATATACTGTGCCATGTTTCATTGCGTTTGGTTGGTTAAATCGCGAGAAACGTCCATTTAAAAGTCGCAACTTCGCTTGGCCGCCATGTTGGTTTTGTAGTTTCCAGGTTTTCAAAGATCACATAAGTGAATTTCTAGTAGTTCCCTTTATCAGCATACAAAATTCCAGGGTGATATCGGTAATAGTTTCGGAGATATTGAATGCTGGTGAAATATTTCGCACAACCGCCATGTTGGATTGGAGAGACGTAGCAAAATTTGAAGGGCACGGTCGGGGTCGCCTGGAATAGAGTTATTAACCCTTTCGTTCACGAATTAATTCTAATGATCAGAAAAATCTGATATTTTGAGAGTAGGACAATATAACCGAAAGAGGCTTGATTACAAATTTTCAAAAATTTATTTGCCATAGTTTGTGAATTACAGGATGTGTACAATTGTACACATAATTACTTAACGTTTGCACTTCAAAATGTTTTTTTTTTTACATTATATTATATAGGAATGTATTTCAAACATTATCCTACAGTACTGTTGTTACACATGACCTATCGTTCATGGAACACTTCAAAACAATTCCTTTCCTTATTCAGGCACAGGAAAACACCACACTTTTTGCACTTCCATCGAGATTTCCCCGCACATGTTTCAAATTTACAGCGGCCAGGAAGTTTTCTTTCGCTGTGCTTAGGCAGGTGGTTCATTCCATCGTAGCGAACCTCGGGTATTGGTCTACTTTCAACATTCCTCCGTTTGTTAGAGGGTGGCTCGTCACAATCTGAGTCATTACTGGGAGGGCGGCCTCTCTTATTGCGACTCACATTCTGGTCTTGTTTCACAAGGGCTTCCGCAATTCTGAGCCGAAAATGGAGAAGATCTAAAGTTTTCTTTCTTGTTATGCCCAATTTAGCGGCATCCCTCTGGTATTCCAGCCAACTGTTCACAATGGCAAGGTCAATGGCATGGAAAATCATTTTTAGTGTCCATTTACGGCTCTTCATTGCAATTCTGTACAAACTAATGAGGAAATCGAGTTTATCAACTCCACCCATTGAAAGGTTGTACAGTTTTATCACCTGAGGTCTAGGTACCTGAATGTATCTCCCTAATTTCTTATCCCAACGTCGGACAAGGTCTGATTCGCCTGTGCCCACAAAATTTGATGCTATATTTACTGGTCTGTTGTCCTGCCATTTGACAACAACAACATTACCATCACGACTGCTCACTTGATCAAAATAGCCTCTCTCCTTTTGTTTTAAGTCTTTATCTGATATCAGAGGGGGGTTTGCCATTCTGTTTAGCCTCACAGTACCAGCAGCTGCAATGCCCTTCATCTTTAGCGCTTCGAACAAATTGTAGGTTGAAAAGTAATTGTCGAAATACAGTTGGTGGCTTGAACTATCTGAAAGTCTTTCGGACAAATGAAGAACAATTGAGGCAGCATGACCAAATTTCTTTATCAGTGATTGTTTTACTTCAGTTGTAGATCCTTGATAAACTATTAGATCGTAAAATGTACCACTTCTTCCACAGAGCAAGAATATTTTTATACCCCATGGATTGGGCTTCCCTTTCATGTACTGTTTGACAGAAATTTGTCCTTTGAAAGGTACAATTTGCTCGTCAACGCATACCTCACGTTCTAATTTCAAATCTCTGCATCGACTCAACAATGAGTCGTAAATCGGTCGAACTTTCCACAGTTTATCCGTGCATTCTTCTGGTTTTTCCAAGTTGTTTACACAGTGCAATAGGTTTCGCAGCTTGAAAAATCTATTCACTGGCATACTGTCAGTAAATATGGACATATGTAAAGAAGTATCCCAGTACATCCTCAATCGTGGAAATCCTAGGGATCCAGCAAATATGTGTAAACCAATAAGCGTACTGATTTCGGTAAGGTTTGTGGATGCAAATCGAGATTCTCCCTTTTGAAGTGCATAAATATTAGTTTTGTCCACAAATAATTCAAATAATGATAGTGGAATGTATTTGTAAAAGTATGTTACTGGGTATGGAAGATCAGTAATAGCATCTCCCATGTCATCATCATCATCATCCCACTGCGGTATAGTATCCTGAAATAGCACACTGCGACGCCACTGAATGTCTTTCTTCATTGTGAGGTTCATCCATGCGTATTCGTCTTCTGGAAGAACATCAGCAATGTCGGTATCTCCAGTTTCATCACGGTCTCTTGCATCAATAGGCTGATCATCATCCCTCTCCCCTTCAAAAAAAACAAAAACAAAAAAAAACAGGATAATGTACATAGGATCATGATCGCTTTACATGGGTATTTTACAACAAAAGAATCATACATACGGTTAGCTTCAGCTTTCTGCAGTAAATCTTCCTCTCTCTCATCATCATCCTCACTGTCAAGGCCCTCCAAGTCAGACACATCCCCGTTTTCGATCAAATTTAGAATATCACTCGCTTCAAGATCTGAAAAGTTAGCATATATTCAGTTGTTAATAAGCATAATGCATAGGTAGCAATTGAAAATAAATAAATATTCAGATGCAAAGCCATGCAATTCAAAATATTGACCCCCTCCTAGAATGCAAATCTAAGTTATGTTTTCTGTCTGTTAGCTCCCTTGTGACATAATGTCTACAATTGGACACATGCTATTTCAAACACTAAGAAATGCAATCCTGTTCCATATTAGAGACAAATATTTAGCAAACACAAAGACTTTGACATCTGTAGTAAGTTGCAACATAAATATTTTGGTGTTTTGTTGTATACAACAATAGAAAATACAATATACATTGTAGCTTACCTCCCTCTCTTCTCCTGGTGGCCGCCATGACTGGATTGTTTATCTTGTGTTTATGAGTCTTGGAACCAGAGGGAAGCACATTAGCCATCAGTTTGTTCAAAGAGCTTGAGAGAAAGATATAACACTCATAAAAGTTCTTACCAAATGAAGGTTCAATAGATCCAAGGAGTTTAATATGATGTGTACAATTGTACACACCATGAACGAAAGGGTTAACTTACCGAGTTACATTGAAATCACTCCAGCCGTTTAGATTTTATTAGAGGGGGGGGGGGGACACACACACACGGATCACACACACACACACGGACAAAAGGTGATCGCATAAGCCTATTTTTCATAATTGAAAATAGGCTAAAAAGTGATCATCAACCGTATTGGTGACGTAAAAATTATTAACATCGTCAGCATACATCCGAGAAGGAAGGAAGGGTTGTGCTATCGACATCTATCATCAGTAATGCGTCATATCACAACGAAATGAGTGTCGTTATTGGTTCTCTTCGCGAATCCTTAATACTGGTCCAATCCGTTAACACCTGCAATGCTGCTCCTTCCTGGGCGTGTTCTATTTCAGGTAGCTGCTGGGGTTGTGTTGTGTCGCTAACTTATGAAAGCGCAGTACTCGAGGCAGGTGAAGATAACGTATGACGTCAGCGCTACCTCTGCCTAGAGATAGCAACACTGTCGCCATAAGGCTCCACAGTCTTTTCTCAACGCTGGATGCTCTATAGCTACAGTTGGTTCTTCAGGCCAAGAGTTCTCAAACTTCTTCTGTCGCGCTTCGAGTGAGGAGTTTGTAAACCCTTGAAATGTTTATGATGGCTTGACCATCAGTCTGGGTGCAGAAGTAATCTCTCTTGCACCTCGTTGCTCACCCGTCGCTGTCATTCCCTTCGCGTAGGTCAAGTCAACAAGTGAGATCGTGAGATAGAAAATATCTATAAAACAGCTCTAAGATTTCATTCAACAATGTTAATGATTCATGAACTTGCATGCACTTCCCCACTGTGGTGGATATTGAGTTGATTTTGTGTATTTTCTCTGTATTATTCCGACTTTGCAATGTCATAAATTTATATTTTCTTCCGTGTAATACCTTAGCCTGTAACAATTTTTTTCTGTGTTTCTTTAACCTAATTTAAAATAAATACACAATTTACTTCATGCATTTTAACTCAGTATTAACCTTTTACAAAATTAACATGATCTTAACTCCTCATCAATGTCATTCAAAAAACATTAGTCACTTGTCTGATTTTACCCATATTATAATTATGATTCTTTTTCCAAAATGCTATAAAATGCTACATTTCAATCGTGTAAAATCTACGAAACACTAAATGTTCAAATCCAAATCTTAAATTTAAAATTTTAAAATGCTACAAAATCACCACTTCTATTATAGTTTATTCCATCTCATCGAGCTTTAGATGGTTTTCCAATCCGATGTTAAATCATAATTGCCAACTCCAATTCCTAAATAGGATTTGCTGCAGGCCAAAAAAATTGAGCACATTAGCCAGTGATAATTAGGGCTTAACGCGCAATAATTTTCATGATGAATACAAATATTGAGGGAATAAAGAATAAATATGAATAAATAATACTGAACTTCGGATAATAATTAAATACACGAAGATATTAACAATAATTGGATGATTATTAACTAATTAATTTCAATAAACAATTGTAATTAACTTTTTCTGTAACTAACGTTATATACTGCATAATATCACATTTGTAATATTACATAATAGTGTGAAAAAGGAGAAACAGTAAAACATAAAAAATAGGGACAATTGTGTGTTCTGCCGTACCCTTGTTACGATCCTCCGGAGTTCACAACTAGTGGGACTTGGGTTGGCAATCACAGGACCCCAGCTGTGTCTGGTATTGCTTCCATTTACTTGTTCCCCTGTAATTTTTCTTGTAGATCTTCCTTGGTCAAGTCTTGTTCTCTTCCGACCCCGACGGTATCAGAGTATCTGAGGCTCAGGGGATCTTCCATTTTTCCGCCTTAATTGCCTCTCGTTTCAACTTTTCTGATGTCCTCATTCATCGAGGAGACAGACCTCTTTGTGTTCTTTTCATGATATCTCCTGCCTTATACACATGGCCCTATAAAGGCAGGGTGAATGTATCCCCACCACTTATGGTGTACTTGGTTGCTACACACACAAAGGCTCACGGTTGGTAAACTTGAGAGTTCGCCACGCCGAGGGATTTGTGAGTTGGGTTCAGATTTGCCCCTTTTGCCTGTAAATCTGGGGTAGACCCTCTCCTCTTTCCCCTTTCCAATCTACCTTTTGTGTCTCTTCTTTGTTCCATGTCACTGAATTCTCATTCTTCGAGGGTTGAGGGCATTTCCTTTTCCTGTCTTTTATTTCTCTTTTCCCTTGTTCCTTTTTTTTTGTACGTTTCATCTTCTAGTCTCTAACTTAGATGTAAGCAGTTTACATTTACAGGAGCTGATAACCTGGATGTTAAGCCTCTTGAAACAATAATTATTATATTTTTTTCAAGACCTAGGACAGTTATAGAATACTAGGGATAATCTCTACTAAATCAGGAGGGGTGGCCAGGACCTGCGCGAGGCCCATTGGACACATGCCACCGCATGGGGAGCCGCGCCGCGTCGGTGAAGCCGGCGATTTTGCGGTGATATAAAACTGAAATATAAACTTTTGTGCCCCTGGTTGGTTGGTTCCTCAGTTTAGGGGCTGCGACAACGCGGTCATGTAGCCCCGTGTACTTTGGGTGTGTGTAGAATTTGTATGATAACCGGTGTTAATTGTGATGGCTGTATTAGTGTGTGTTATCTGTGATTCAGGTAGAAGGACTGCAGACGATTAATTTTTTCAAGTAGTTCCTACTTTTGCCACCAAATGCTACCACCCACGACAACCTAGCTGTGGACGTGGCTACTAAATGCCATCGCAGTCTGCACCTGGTGGCAAAAGTTGGAACTAATACATCGTCATCAAACTAAGGTGTAAGGCAAGGCTGCAAATTATCACCCATACTTTTCAATCTTTACATTGAACACGCAATGAAGGAAATTGGAGAAGAATGTAAAGAGGGAGTGAAGATTCACGGAGAAATAATTTCAACTCTGAGATTTGCTGATGACATCGTCATCTTGGCCGACAATTCTGAGGATTTGAATGAGTTCTTGAATGGTATGGACTCCGTCTTGAGGAAACAATTCATGATGAAAATTAATAAATGTAAAACAAAAACAAGGTGTTCAGTAAAGAACATATAGCCTACTTTCTCCTAAATGCATGGGTATTGATATACTCTTTGTCCTTTTCAAGGAGTATAATTGAATGATGGTTGTAGTAGCTTGTTGAAATACAACGTGCTATAGGGATATTAAACATGAATATGAGGTGCCCTTTGCTAGTGCTACCTCTGTAAAAGAATTCATTCAATTCGGTTTCACCGTGTTTGAATTGATCTGGGGAATGGATTTGCACACATACATGGCCGCTATTTGCAAACTATTGGGCTGATGATCTTGTAGTCAGTCATACGATGCTTTCCACAAAAAGGCATGTTGTTGCAAAATCCGGTAGAGATCAAATTATTAGGATGGTCGAAATTTGATTTAAGCTTTTAACATTTGGGTGGCCGTCATTCCGTTTCCGTCAAGATGGCGGCGATATAAAACATGACAGTGAGGTGCCTTTTGCTAGTGCTACCTCTGTACCAAATTTCGTTCAATTCGGTTTCACCGTGTTTGAATTGTTAGGGGGAATCGATTTGCACACATACTTGGCCACCATCTGCAAACTATTGGGCTGATGATCTAGCAGTTTGGTCAGAATATGCTTCCCACATAAAGATTTGTTGTTGCAAAATTTGGTATAGACTAGGATATTAGGTTGGTCGCAATTACATTTTAGCCTGTAACGTTTGGGTGGCCGCGATTACGTTTCCGTCAAGATGGCGGTGATATAAAACATGACACTGAGGTGGCCTTTTCTAGTGCTACCTCTGTACCAAATTTCGTTCCATTCGGTTTCACCGTGTTCGAATTAATAGGGGGAATCGATTTTCACACAAAGATGGCCGCCATCCGCAAAATATTAGGCTAATGACCTATTAGTTTGGTCAAAGGATGCTCCCTCCATAATGGTATGTTGATGCAAAATTTGGTAGAGATCGGATGATTAGGTTAATCGTAATTTGATTTAAGCTTTGAATATTTGTGTGGCCGCCATTACGTTTCCGTCAAGATGGCGGCGATATAAAACATGACACTGAGGTGCCCTTTGCTAGTGCTACCTCTGTACCAAATTTCATTCCATTCGGTTTCACCGTGTTCGAATTAATAGGGGTAATCGATTTTGACACAAAGATGGCCGCCATCCGCAAACTATTAGGATAATGAGCTATTAGATTTGTCAAAGGATGCTTCCTCCATAAAGGTATGTTGTTGCAAAATTTGGTAGAGATCGGATGATTAGGTTAGTCGTAATTTGATTTAAGCTTTGAACATTTGTGTGGCTGCCATTACGTTTCCGTCAAGATGGCGGTGATATAAAACATGACACTGAGGTGCAATTTGCTAGTGCTACCTCTTTTCCAAATTTCATTCCATTCGGTTTCACCGTGTTCGAATTAATAGGGGTAATCGATTTTGACACAAAGATGGCCGCCATCCGCAAACTATTAGGCAAATGTCCTATTAGATTTGTCAAAGGATGCTCCCTTCATAAAGGTATGTTGTTGCAAAATTTGCTAGAGATCGGATGATTAGGTTAGTCGTAATTTGATTTAAGCTTTGAACATTTGTGTGGCCGCCATTACGTTTCCGTCAAGAGGGCGGAGATATAAAACATGACACTGAGGTGTCCTTTGCTAGTTCTACCTTTGTACCAAATTTCGTTGAATTTGCGCTCACCGTGTTCGAATTGATAGGGGGGGACAGTCATTCAGAGTACACACACTCACACTCACTCACACACACACACACACACAGACTCACACACACACATACACACACACAGACAGACACACTTTTTTCGCCCTGTAGTGATCTGGTAAGTCTACTTTCATTTTTTGCAATAATCGAAAGTAGGCTAATATTGGAATGCAGCCGAAATAAATCAGAAACCTCTATGGACATCAAATTGACAGGTGAAAAGCTAAAGGAAGTAGGAGAATTCTGTTACTTTGGAAGCAAAATAACCAGTGAAGGACGAAGCAAAGAGGATATAAAAAGTAGGTTAGCTCAGGCAAGGAAAGCATTTCTACAGAAAAGGAATCTGTTGACATCGAATATAGATTTAGGTACTAGGAAGTCATTTTTGAAGGCCTTTGTCTGGAGCGTGGCACTCTATGGAAATGAAACTTGGACTATTGGTGCAGCAGAAAAGAGGAGAATTGAAGCGTTTGAAATGTGGTGTTACAGGAGAATGATGAAGATCAGATGGGTAGATAGAGTTACAAACGAAGAGGTATTGAGACTAGTGGGAGAGGAGAGATGTTTCTGGCGACTGCTAATGAAGAGAAGAGATAGGTTGGTAGGACACATACTAAGACACGCAGGAATTGCAAGCTTAGTTATGGAAGGAAGGGTTGAAGACAAGAACTGTAGGGGTAAACCAAGATTAGAGTATGTTAAACAGATTGCCTCGGATGTAGGGTGTGGTAGCTATGTAGAGATGAAACGATTAGCTCAGGACATGGTGGCATGGAGATCTGCATCAAACCAGTCAAAAGACTGAGGACTCAAACAACAACAAACTAACCTACAAATTTTAGCGTCCATAGGTGTAGTTAGTAGACGGTTCTTTTTCATGCCATAAATCTATGACATGGGACCGCCGGCTTTACTTCCACTCCGAAGGAAGGCATACTGAGGGCTTTTTAAAGCTCTTAAAAAATCCGACGACTTCGGTCGGGTTTGAACCCGCGATCTTGGGCATAGAAGCTTAGCATGCTACCAACTACGCCACCGAAGCCACTTTGGCGCTCCTGCTTATGTAAAAATATTAAGCATTATATCTCGACATTTTATTGAGATATTAAATCTCAATATCATTTGGAATAATTATAATGCTTTTAGTAACATTTTATATGGTATTTTGATTTACAGTTTCAAATAGGAACATTGTATTTCTAATAATTTTTAGTCGGTAATAGAAAATTCATCTAATAAAAAACATGCTTTCTCTCTCTCCAGCAAAGATTTCATTCACACAATTTAACTGCCATGAAGTATTAAGGCAAACGCTATTGATACCATTCAATTTGGAAATACTTTGCCAAGCTTAAGGCGAGACAATTATGATTTTTTTCATAAGAAGTCTTTTATGATTCAGTATTTGTTATTCTATTAGTCAATTTTTAATTTATTTTAAATACAAAACACTATTATTTATTTTAATTTGTAATAAACAATAAAATTACCAACGCTACTCATGATTCCTATAGCATGAATAGAATTTTCACGTAACGTCTAATATCTCAGGAAAACAAGATCCACCTATACATGCCCCTTGTACGACCTGTTTTAATGTATGGCTGTGAAACGTGGGCGACTCCTAGAACATTTGAAGAACGTATATGTGCATTTGAAAGAAAAATGCTGTGGAAAATCTATAGTCCAAAATACTGTCTGGAAACTGACAGTTCGGAAAGACGGATTAAATAGGGAGACATCAGTAGAGAGATAGAGAGAAGACGATTACAATGGTTAGGACACATTATCAGAGCAGAAGGTACTCTCCCGAACCGTGTGTTCAATTTTCAACCAACGGGAAGACGTCCAAGAGGTCGACCAAGAACAAGATGAAAAGATCGAGTTATGTTGGCACTGAACCAGGTGGATCCAGATGCAAGTAAAGAGGATGCCGGGGATAGAAATCGTTGGTCTAATATATGCAACCATTATTTAAGTAGCTGAAATCATTCTTCCTGTTATGAAGTACAATGTTATATTATGTTAAGCTTGCTATTTATATTGTAATCAAGAATTGTATTCCCTTGATTTCTGCTATGTGTCTAATGACCTGTTATAAGCAATCAATGATGATGATAATGATGATTATTAAACAATACAATTATTACATCCCATTAATTTAAAGACGAATAAGTTTTTAAGGGAGGGGCGCCAATCCCTGATCTCGCATGTGCCAAAAAAACCTTGAACCGGCCCTGGGGGTGGCATCCTTACTAGTAAGTAATATAACTCAGGTCACAAGATTAACTTATTCATTACACGAATTCGTACGTTTTACAAAACCAACCCCAAAGATGACTTATCATCTTCCAATCGGTAGAGAGTCTCAGCACACGATTTAGTGCCATTTCGAATCTATCTGTACTACTTAATGCTGAATATACTGTATTTATGTTGTACTGTCTGTAGTTTATGTATCTCCCTGCTGTGATCTAAGACTACTGCTTTCTGTTAGGGCAGACTCGTCCTCAGGAGGAGGATCCAAGTCCAATACCCAAGGCCAGGGGCTCACCACCTTCGGGAAGGTGAGTAACTCAAGATAACTTATGACCTTAATAGTATCAGATTATCAACTCAGATTATAATAAGTAACTTACCATTATGCTTTCGTAGAAAATATGTGACACCATGTTGTATTTGAGGAGTAAGAATGTAAACCCTCAACCCTGACATTTTCACTTTTGCTTAACCTGTTCACACCCAAGACAAACAATCCAGCTGAGATTTTCTTTTCCAGTGTTTATTATTAAATCATGGCACAAATAACAGATATTTGAAGTCAAAGGACACATTTTTAATGAAATATCGAAAACAGCCACAATTTCCGAGTGAGGTAATGCGCAGGACCAGCGTATCCTCGGACTGGAAAGCCGAGTCTGTTCGGACCCCACAGTCGGATGTCCTTGAAACGGTATTACATCTCCATCTAATATATTAAAGTGAAAGTCTGTATGTGGGTATGTATGTGGATCTGTTCCGTATACAAATCTACACCGTTCCACCAATCTCAACCAAATTTTGCATACACATAGTTTAGGACCCGGAAAGAACCGCTGGCTACATGAATTTTCGATAGTCTTTCTCATTCTTTTGATTTAGGCCCTTTTGGACTCAAGCACAGGCTAATCAAATCATAAAATATACTCATGAAGGAATGGCAAGGCAGATAGTTTCCATGGCAACATAGCTCAAGTCGAGACACGGCCGTCTGGATGCCAGTTGCGCTCTGCACTACTGGTATAGAAAATGAGCATCTTTACTTGAAATCCCGTTAGTTACTCACCTACTCACACAGCACTGTCAACCGAGTTTAGCATAACAAAGACCTGACACTATCTTCTACTATATATTTGTCAAATACCACTCACTCACTCATTCATTCATCACGAAATCTCAGAAACCACCGAACGGATTGGAATGAAATTTGGTATGCAGCTTCCCCAAGGACCGCAAATGCACAATAAGAAATGATTTTTGTATATTCAGGTTCTAAAGGAGTGTTAAGGGGGTAGACCTCCATTTCATTGACTAGCAATATCTCCCGATTGGTTTCATTGGGGGATGTGATACTCGGCACATAAACTCATCATTAAAAATAAGAAGACACGAGTCTCAGGGTTTTTCGATGTGGTGTATATTATGAGGTGAAAGGGGTGAAAAGTGGGGATTGAAATATTCCTAAATGAGCGTGTATCTCTTAAACGACAAAGGCGAGGAGTTTGAAACTCAGCGAAAAAAAATCAGCATAAAAAATAAGTAAATATGTGTTTGACCGTTTTTTATAAATCCAATTTAAGGGGCCCATGGGGAAGGGTGAAATTCAGGGGGGAAAAAAACTGGAAAGAAAGTGTCCTAACCGATTGATTGACTGACTCACTCATCAAACTCAGGGGGAAAAACTGCTTTAAAGTAAGTAAATAGCTGTTCGACAGTTTTTTTTTGGATCAATCAAATTGAAGGGGTTCATCGGGAGGGGTGAAATTCTGAAGAAAAACAAATGAAAGAAAATGTCCTGACTCATTCACTCACTCATCATCGCCCAGCCAAAAATATTGAAGTTGGAAACATGGCATTTTGGAGATATGTTCGTTGTATGTCAAAACCGTACACTAAGGGAGGATTTTTGGATATTCAGGCTCTAAAGGGGTCTTTAGGGGGTTAAACCTGCATTTCATTGAATAACAATATCTCAAGAGTGGTTTCATTTGCGGATGTGATACTCGGCATATAAACTAATCATTAAAAATAAGCAGACAGGTGTCTAAGGGTTTTTCGATATGGTGTATTATTATGAGGTGCAAGGGGTGAAAAGTGGGGGTTGAAGGATTCCTAACGGAGCGTGAAGGCCTATCTCTTAAACGACATAGGTGAGAAATTTGAAACTCAGAGAAAGAAAATCAGCTAAATAAATAAGTAAATCGGTGTTTGACCGTTTTTTTTTTCATAAATTAATTTAAGGGGCCAATGGGGTGGGGTGAAATTCTGGGGGAAAAAAGGAGAGAAATTGTCCTAACTGACTGACTCACTCACTCATCAAACTCAGGGGAAAAAGACAGCTTAAAAAATAAGTTAATAGGTGTACAAGAGTTTTTTCATCAATCCAATTTAAGGGGCCCATGGGGAAGGGTGAAATTCTGGTAAAAATAATTGATAGAAAATGTCCTGTCTGACTCTCTCACTCATCACGCCCAGCGAAAACTATTAATGTTGGAAACATGAAATTTTGGGAATATGTTCGTTGTATGTCGGAAACGTCAACTAAGGAATGATTTTTGTTTATTCGGGATTTAAAGAGGTGTTAAGGGGGTAAAGGTGCATTTCATTGAATAACGATATCACATGATTTGTTTCTTTGGGGATGTGATATTCGGTATAGAAATAGGGGTGAAATTATCAAAATAAATGAAAGAAAATGTCCTGACTGACTCACTCAATCATCATCGCCCAGCAAAAATTATTGAAGTTAGAAACATGACAGTTTGGGGATATGTTCATTGTATGTCAAAACAGTCTACTAAGGGAGGATTTTCGGATATTCAGGTTCTAAAGGGGTCTTAATGGGGTTAAACCTGCATTTCATTGAATAACAATATCTCCCAATTGGTTTCATTGGGGGATGTGATACACGGCATATAAACTCATCATTAAAAGTAAGACACGTGTCTGAGGGTTTTTCGATGTGGTGTATATTATGAGGTGAAAGGGGTGAAAAGTAGGGATTGAAAGATTCCTAACGGAGCGTGTATCTCTTAAACCACATAGGCGAGGAGTTTGAAACTCAGCGGAAAAAAATCAGCATAAAAATAAGTAAATATGTGTTTTACCGTTTTTTCATAAATCCAATTTAAGGGGCCCATGGGGAGGGGTGACATTCTGTGGGGGGGGGGGGGGGACAGGTAAGAAAATGTCCTAACTGATTGACTGACTGACTCACTCATCAAACTCAGGGGGAAAAAACTGCTTTATAGTAGGTAAATAGCTGTTCGACAGTTTTTTATCAATCAAATTGAAGGGGTTCATCGGGAGGGGTGAAATTCTGAAGGAAATAAAATGAAAGAAAATGTCCTGACTCATTCACACACTCATCATCGCCCAGTCAAAAATATTGAAGTTGGAAACATGGCATTTTGGGGATATGTTCGTTGTATGTCAAAACCGTACACTAAGGGAGGATTTTTGGATATTCAGGCTCTAAAGGGGTCTTAAGGGGGTTAAACCTGAATTTCATTGAATAACAATATCTCACGAGTGGTTTCATTTGTGGATGTGATACTCGGCATATAAACTAATCATTAAAAATAAGCAGACATGTGTCTAAGGGTTTTTCGATGTGGTGTATTATTATGAGGTGAAAGGGGTGAAAAGTGGGGGTTGAAAGATTCCTAACGGAGCGTGTAGGCCTATCTCTTAAACGACATAGGCGAGAAATTTGAAACTCAGCGAAAAAAATCAGCTTAAAAAATAAGTTAATCGTCGAACACCTGTCTGACTCACTCACTCATCACGCCCAGCGAAAACTATTAAAGTTAGAAACAAGAAATTTTGGGAATATGTTCGCTGTATGTCGAAAACGTCAACTAAGGAATGATTTTTGCTTATTCGGGTTTTAAAGAGGGGTTAAGGGGGTAAAGTGCATTTCATTGAATAACGACGGGGAAGTGATATTCGGTATATAAACTAATCATTAAAATAAGCAGACATATGTCTAAGGGTTTATCGATGTGGTGTATATTATGAGGTGAAAGGGGTGACAATTGGGGGTGAGGAATTCTTAACGGAGCGTATATCTCTTAAACGATATAGGCGAGAAGTTTGAAATTCGGCGAAAAAAAACAGCTTAAGAAATAAGTAAATAGGTGTTCGACCGTTTTTTCATAAATCCAAATTAAGGGGTTCATGAGAGGGGTGAAATTCTGAAAAATAATTGAAAGAAAATGTCCTGACTTACTCACTCATCATCGCCCAGCCAAAATTATTGAAGTTAGAAACATGACATTTTGGGGCTATGTTCGTTGTATGTCGAAAACGTCCACTAAGGAAGGAATTTTGGATATTCAGGTTCTAAAGGTGTGTTAAGGGGGTAGATTTGCATTTAATTGAATAACAATATCTCCCGATTGGTTTCCTTTGGGATGGAATACTCGACATTTAAACTCATCATTAAGAATAAGAAGACACATGTCTGAGGGTTTTTCGATGTGGTGTATATTATGAGGTGTATGTGTGAAAAGTGAGTGTTGAAGGATTCTTAACGGAGCAAATATCTCTTAAAAGACAGAGGCAAAAAGTATGAATCTCAGGGAGAAAAATCAGCTTGAAAGAGTAGTAAATAGTTGTTCGATCGTTTTTTCATATCTCCAATTTAAGGGGCTCATGGGGAGGGGTGAAATTCTGGGGAAAGAAGTCCACTAAGGATGGATTTTTGGATATTCACTCATCATCCACCAGCAAACCTATTGCAGTTAGAAACATGAAATTTTGGGGATATGTTCGTTGTATGTCTAAAAAATCCACTAAGGATGGATTTTTGAATATTCATGTTCTGGAGGGGGTGTTAAGGGGGTTAAACTTGCATTTCATTGAATAATATCCCACGAGTTGTTTCATTTGGGGATGTGATAATCGGCATATAAACTAATCATTCAAAATAAGCAGAGATATGTCTAAGGGTTTATCGATATGATGTATATTATGAGGTGAAAGGGGGGAAAATTGGGGGTTGAAGGATTCTTAACGGAGCATGTACTGTATCTCTTATTCAACATAGGCGATAAGTTTGAAATTCAGCGGAAAAAGCAGCTTAAAATAAGTAAATAGGTGTTTGACCATTTCTTCATAAATCCAATTTAAGGGGCCCATGGGAAGGGATGAAAATCGGGGGGAAAAAAGGAAAAAAAGTGTCCTAACTGATTGACTCACTTACACACTCACGAAACTCAGGGGAAAAACAGCTTCAAATAAGTAAATAGGTGTTCGACCGTTTTTTTTTCTTCCATAAATCCAATAAGGGGTTCATGGGGAGGGGTGACATTCTCAAAAATAAATGAAAGAAAATGTCCTGACTGACTCACTCATCATCGCCCAGCCAAAATTATTGAAGTTAGAAACATGAAATGTTGGGGATATGTTCGTTGTATGTCGAAAACGTCCACGAAGGAAAGTGTTTTGGATTTTCAGGTTCTAAAGAGGTGTTAAGGGATAAACGTGCATTTCATTGAATAACAATATCTCACGAGTGGTTTCATTTGGGGATGTGATACTTGGCATACATACTAATCATTAAAAATAAGCTGACACATGTCTAATGGTTTTTCGATGTGGTGTATATTATGAGGTGAAAGGGATGAAAAGTGGGGGTTGAAAGATTCCTAACGGAGCGTGTATCTCTTAAACGACCTAGGCGAAAAGTTTGATTTTTTCCGAGTTTCAATCAACTTAAAAATAAATAAATGAATAAATAATTAAAATAAGTAGGTGTTCGACCGTTTTTTCATAAATCCAATTTAAGGGGCCTGTGGGGAGGGGTGAAATTCTGGAAGAAAGATGTCCACTAAGGAAGGATTTTTGGATGTTCTCTCTCATCGACCAACCAAAACTATTAAAGTTAGAAGAAGGGGATATGTTTGTTGTGTGTCGAAAAAGTCTACTAAGGAGGGATTTTTGGATATTCAGGTTCTAAAGGGGTGCTAACGGGGTTGAACCTGCATTTCATTGAATAACAATATTAAACGACTATGACGCGAGCGAAGCGAGGCTCAAAATGAGATGGTGTGTGTCTGTGTATTACTCAATCTCGCAAGAGCCATTTTCCGATTTACATGAATTTTACATGGAAGTAGCTGATTTACCTGGTTAACATATAGGCTACTTTTGATTTCAATACTTTGCACTATTTAAAGATGGCGACCATTTTAGTGACGTCACTACACCCTTTGGTTTCAAACTTTCATATTTCCATTTCAAATAAAAAGTGAATGCTAAGAAATAGCACACTTTTGATGGCATGTACGAGGTTTAAAATTACATTTTCTATCCGAAAGGTATCTCCAACGGTTAGCGAGTGAAACCTAAATTTGTGCTATAAAACACGGTCAACGCCGAACGGTGTAGTTGGAAAAAATGTTCCATCCTTAATCTCCCTGTGCGCAGCACTTCGCCTATCCCCTGTTTTAACTGTCAGCTTCACATTTTAATTTATTTATAACGCGTAGCGAAGCACGGGTACTTCAGCTAGTAGCTTATAGTTTTCAATTCCAGGGGAAAGTGGAACGGTGTTTATAGCAGAGCACGGCTGTTTCCTTCCAACTTCTTGCTCAGTTTCATTCATGACCATTTATATCCCTCTGGTTAATTATTTCGATGAGCTAGGAGTCGAGAAGGGCATGGGGCTGTAAAATCCATTCGTCACATTAATAACTGATCTCAACTCATCCCCATCCCTATAGAAATATGGTAGAAATACAGGTTAAAATACATAACACTAACTGCTGCTGATAAAATTACCCAATGGGTCTGAAGAGGTTAAAATGAGGTCCAAGCACTGAAGGGATGTTTTTGATGGAATGTTCCAATAGACTATCCATTTCGCTCCTTCGCTATATGGAGGGCAGTAGGTAAATTGAAATGCAGACATTTCTCGACTGCAAAGAGTAAAGATTATTTTGTTGTAGATTGCTTTAGGTGTTTTGCAACATCGTGGTCATGTAGCGCCGTGTACTTGGGTGTATGTAGAATTTGTCTGGTAACATGTGTTATTATGATGGCTGTATTATTGTGCGAAGTTGCAATTCAGATTAGTATTATTATCGAATCAGAAATACCATTTACACAGTTCAATTACGCATAGTTAACGACAAACATAACACAAATAAATTGAAAAGTACTTCACACCAATCTCGACCAGAACCTAGCAACATCAAGTGCATTTTGTGTTGCATAAAAAAGATCATCTTCGGTGCAGGAAGGTGGGCACAATGGACACGGGAGCATATGCTGCATAGTTTGTTGTTCACCACAGTCACATGTGATGTTCCTGGCATCGATATAGCCCCATCTTGCTAGGTTGACTTTGGATCTGCCCACTCCTGTCCTCAATCTGTTCAAGGACTTCCACACAGACCAGTCTTCATGACAGCCAGGTGGCAAACGTTCTGCAACTGTCATTTGTCCTGGGATGACGGGGACCTTGGCTTTCCAAAGCCGGGCTCTCACTGTAGTAGGTGATCCACCTACTTCCTCAGACGTTCGTAGGAAGCTTTTTCTTGACTTGCAATACAGATGAAGAATGAGAACGAGGTGGATGTGGCCTTACGTTGGAACCTTCCCCGCCCTAACATTTATCCATATTAAAAAGCATTCCATTTGCCCGTCTGGACATATCCTCCCTATATTATTCTGCTAAGGTCCCATTCCGGTTTTGTGCCGAAAATAAGGTCCCATTAACACCAACCTACACATATGGGGTACCTACAGGTTCCGCATAACCGCATGTGTTCCCGAAGCGCACTCACTTCCTCTTTAAATGCCTCACAATTAAATAACTGCCTTAAAAATTTACATTTACAATGGGAGCACCGTAACCTGGTGAGCCTGCCGCTAGAGTGCAGGGCACCGCGGCGGCGGTGACGGCAGCCATCTGGCGGGAGCGCTGCGTAATGCTAGCTGAGGAGTCTCTCAGCAGATGGCTCCGGTGTGGTCTCGCCAAGACTTTCTCTAGGGTTCAATCCTTAATGTAAAAATGGCAGTAGAAGAAACTCCCGAGCAAACAATAACCGATGAATTCATTGTAACATCGAATATTGTGTACAAAGAGATGCTGTGACAAGTACAAAACACTGTTCTACATAATTCTTTGTGTTATTCTCATGTACGTATGCCGTTTAACAACAATAAATACATTTCTTCAATATTTAAAACTTCGTTCTCCCACATTCTTCCCTACTACCCCTTAAACCTACCTCGCACGGGCCCACTAGTCAAAACTATTTGGTTAGTTTACGCCACATCCGCTGTCTGCCGATGTACTGTTCATGTTCCATTTGTTGAAATACGCATGTTCCTTGCGTTTAATGTTAGGAATTAGGCAACAACTCACACGGATTACATATTCGCCCTTATGTTCTATCAGGGCTCAAGCAGGAGACTACAGTACATCCTTATCATACAGCTGTTGAATGATGAATATGTTACGTCACACACTCGAAATATTAGTAGAAGTGCGTAGAGTGATACGGTTTTAGCGTCTTAAGGACTTCTCATCAGCGGAAATTCATTGACAGCTTTTTGAGGTGTATGGTGCGAATGTCATGTAACTGAAATAGCGACTATACGGCCCTTCAACATGCCGTGATTCCATAGATTTGACGCAGATTCCTCCATGTCAACATCGTCGCTTTCTTGTAACTTTGGAACAAGTGTTTGGACAAGAATGGTAACTTTGTTGAATAATAATCGTATCAGTGCCCTGTGTGTGTGACAGGCGATTCATTTCACCTCCGGGCGATTGCCCCCAGTGACGGTTTCGCCATCTCTCCGGGCCAAAGAATGACGGAGAATATGATAATGGTGGCCAACATTATGTTTATTCAAATGGGGGATTGATTATTGAGTTTAAAGAATTAAAAGGAAAATTGTGAGAAAGAAAATGTATCAAATGCCAATGAACATAGTTTCTTGTAACGATAGATAAGGAAAGGTAAGAAAATGTAATAAAAGCTGAAGTAAGAAAATATAGGAAAAAGAAAGATAAGATAAGGTAAGAATAAGGGATAAGAAAAGAACACATAATATAAGATTTGATATGAAATGAAAAGGAAAGAAAATACGAAATATTCATTAAGTGAAAAATAAATCAAGAATTGTTGGATTACAAGTTGAAAGAGGAAAGAAAGGGCTGTAAGTTATAGAGGTAAACTGAGAGGGAAAGTGGTTAGGGTGCTGAAAAAGGGGATGAAGGATAGGAATCAGTGCCCTATTTAAACACAAATAGTGCTAAATGTTCCGGCATAACTCAACAAGATGACAGTGTTTCGCCCCGGTGTGCTATTGGGCTCTTCAGTTGGTTAAAGCACACCTCACCAAGACACTGTCTAGTGCACACTGGGAAGGCCATTGCAAGACGTATTTGACACATGTGCATCCGCGTCACGAGCAAGCCAGTGCACTATGGGAGTTGAAACTTCATTCCAAAGCAATTATAACCATACCTTGGCATTGAATATACAATTTTCATAACAAAATATGCATTGTCCGTCGAGCCATAATATATTTAAACACAAATAGTGCTAAATGTTCCGGCATAACTCAACAAGATGACAGTGTTTCGCCCCGGTGTGCTATTGGGCTCTTCAGTTGGTTAAAGCACACCTCACCAAGACACTGTCTAGTGCACACTGGGAAGGCCATTGCAAGACGTATTTGACACATGTGCATCCGCGTCACGAGCAAGCCAGTGCACTATGGGAGTCGAAACTCCATTCCAAAGCAATTATAACCTTACCTTGGCATTGAATATACAATTTTCATAAGAAAATATGCATTGTCCGTCGAGCCATAATATATTTAAACACAAATAGTGCTAAATGTTCCGGCATAACTCAACAAGATGACAGTGTTTCGCCCCGGTGTGCTATTGGGCTCTTCAGTTGGTTAAAGCACACCTCACCAAGACACTGTCTAGTGCACACTGGGAAGGCCATTGCAAGACGCATTTGACACATGTGCATCCGCGTCACGAGCAAGCCAGTGCACTATGGGAGTCGAAACTCCATTCCAAAGCAATTATAACCTTACCTTGGCATTGAATATACAATTTTCATAAGAAAATATGCATTGTCCGTCGAGCCATAATATATTTAAACACAAATAGTGCTAAATGTTCCGGCATAACTCAACAAGATGACAGTGTTTCGCCCCGGTGTGCTATTGGGCTCTTCAGTTGGTTAAAGCACACCTCACCAAGACACTGTCTAGTGCACACTGGGAAGGCCATTGCAAGACGTATTTGACACATGTGCATCCGCGTCACGAGCAAGCCAGTGCACTATGGGAGTCGAAACTCCATTCCAAAGCAATTATAACCTTACCTTGGCATTGAATATACAATTTTCATAAGGAAATATGCATTGTCCGTCGAGTCTTAATATATTTAAACACAAATAGTGCTAAATGTTCCGCCATAACTCAACAAGATGACAGTGTTTCGCCCCGGTGTGCTATTGGGCTCTTCAGTTGGTTAAAGCACACCTCACCAAGACACTGTCTAGTGCACACTGGGAAGGCCATTGCAAGACGTATTTGACACATGTGCATCCGCGTCACGAGCAAGCCAGTGCACTATGGGAGTCGAAACTCCATTCCAAAGCAATTATAACCTTACCTTGGCATTGAATATACAATTTTCATAAGAAAATATGCATTGTCCGTCGAGCCATAATATATGAGTTATGCCGGAACATTTAGCACTATTTGTGTTTAAATCAGCCTGTAAAATAACGTTTCTCCTTGCGAGTTCTTGTTACCTATTTCTTTGAAGTTCCTTTGTAATGCATTTTAAGGTAATCCATTCTCTTGTTGTGTTCAAGTGCGATATCGATTCACACCACATCTTACTCAATACTCGTTGCATGAAATTGAGACTGGAAGCCAATTTCGAGCATCAGTGACCGTAACAGCTTAACGCAGATTGGCCCTCTTCCGCACTTGCAATGCACTTAAATTCTCAATCTCCTCACAAGGATACAGTACATACAGAAGGGAGTGGCAGTCTAGAGAGGAGTAATTACCTGCAGTGTACTTAGATGGAGCAATCAGACCTAAGCTGGATGTCAGCAGCCCTTACAAGGGATCGTAAACTTAAATAAACTTATTGTTTTTCAGTCGGTCAACACGAATTTTATCCCCATTAAATTGGGCAGGGAATAACACTCATCTAATCACATCAGCTCACCTGAATTTTAAAAAGAATTTACTATCATTATATATTATTTCAGTAGTATAAATCCTCCTGCGGCGCTCACAAGCGACCGATCGTGACAAATGAGCATTCCAATGAAATAGAATAGCCATTAGCAGTGACGAATTGCACTCTAATTTCATAAATATCTATAATTTCTTCAAAAAATTACTTTAAAAAAATGTACGAAGTGTGCGATTTGCAGATACTATTGCTGTAGCAAAATACTCTCCATAATTGCCCTCCACTTCACATTTTGGCCCCTGTGAAGCCTGTTTTAAGTCATTTTAACATTCTGAGGTATTTCCTTTATCATTTTTCATGGATTTCAGAAACAGTAAATCGAAGGAATGAGTACTCAAATCGCATAATTTCATAAATGTCGAATAACGGGTGAGTGTTATGATGATCCAATTTACAGTGATTGCCTTCTTAAGTTAGCGAACTTGGAATTCTAACTGAAATGTAAATAGTGTTCTATAATCATTTGGTTGAAATAAAAACATAACAACCTTTCTCCTTAAGTCTCTCATTACAAACCTATTGGGGAAAGTGTGGTTTATGGAAATGCGATATTTCTCGCTCGGGTCCGCTAGTACACTTCTAATACACAGATATGAAGGTAGGCGTTTAATTCTATGATATGTTTCGCTCGTCATGCGAACATCATCTGATAGACAGTTTAGAAATACGAAGAAAAATAGATGCTATGAAATTACTTTTCAAAATTATAAACAAGAAGAAGAAGAAGCAGAAGAAGAAGAAGATTGTAGTTTTACGTGACCGTTAATCTCGAGATCATGAGCCACGGTACCTTCTTTTCACCTGGAATCCGAACCACAGGACATGGCATTTCACTTTGAAAATCTCACATGCATTGACCGGGAAACGAACCCGGTCTACCGTGGTGAGAGGCCGACAGCTTGACCGCTGCGCCACCACGCCCCCTAAAGTATAAATAATTCAATTAATAATAATAATAATATCGTTTGGCCTCGGGTGCCGGGTGCAACCTTTGTTATTTGCAACCAGAGGGCAGCTTGCATGTAGAATTTTGTCGTTCCTTGGAACGCTATGAAAGTCAAGGTGGTTAGATATAAGCGCCTTGACACTATAGCGCTTTCTAGTAGAGAATGGAGGAACTTTGTGTTGGCGGAAAATCCTGATATTAATTTTGCCATTATGAACACGGCCTACTGAATTCAAAAGGGTTCTTTAACATGCCAACAACGTATGACATGCATGTCGTGATTCTTATCGCCTTTCAAAAATCACTTACCACGGCCAGGGGCAAACCTGAAAGCTTGGGGTTGGTAGTCCGACACATTAACCACTCACCCACCGTGGCAAGCAACAATTCAATTGATGATTCCGAATTCCTTTCTCTCTTAAATTTCCATGTACCACGCATCAATTCTAGGAACAATATCACATTTGAAATTAAAAGAACCAGCACATCTGCCCACAAATATTCACCGCTGAACAGACAATGTAATATCTTCATCAAAGACATAATGCCATAGATTTTAGTACTTCCTTGATAGAACCTTTAATGGAGCGACTTTGGTGGCGTAGTTGGTAGTATGCTGAGCTTCTATGCCAAAGATCGCGGGTTCAAACCCGGCCGAGGCCATCGGATTTTTTAAGAGCATTAAAAATCCCTCGGTATTCCTTCCTTCGGAGGGGAAGTAAAGCCGGTGGGCCCATGTCATAGATTATGGCATGTAAAAGAACCTTCCACTAACTAAACTTGTGTGAAGCAAAATTTGTAGGTTCGGTTTGATTAATGCTCTAAAGTTCCAACGTTCGTCACCAGGCACTGGTTGCGATGGCATCTAGTAGTAGCCAAATTCACAGCTAGGTGTCGTGGACGGTAGCATTTGGGGGCGGAAATAGGAACTACTTGAAATTATAGTCTGCAGTCCTTACCTAAATTACAAACAGATAACACACACTAATACAGTCATCACAATTAACACCGGTTATCAGACAGATTCCATCACACCCAAAGTACACGGGGCTACATGACCGCGTTGACGCAGCCCCTAAACTAAGGAACTAACCAACCAAGAGTTATTTCATAGTTCATGATATCTAAGTCATCTGCATCTCTATGAGGTTAACTTATTTCCTCCTCTACCGACACTACTGAACACATTTCATTAGAAGTTATCTTATTTTCTTGAAATTGATATCACTGATTCCAAGAACATAAACTAGTGGATTTTTGCCAAAAAAGAAAAAAAAATGGGGGGGGGGGTCTTTTTCAAAGATTAAGGGGGCTCATACACCGTCAGTGGGAATTTCCGCATACAGTTACGAATCATATCATAGCTTCACTAATATGTAACATAGAGTTATGAAAACTGACATATGTATCAGGGACCCGGAACAGAACTGAAATGCGTTACGTAACGCTGTGTTCCACGTTACGTTACGTATGCCATATCGCGGCCCCGAGCTGGCTTGCGGTATCGTTCCGGAACTGTAACTTGGAACTCAGTACGAGCATGTGGAACGTTACAGAGCTGGAACGGTACAGTCGGAACTCGACTCCCAACTGTACCGAGCATCAAGGTACGTGTTAGCGGAACGTTACGTATGGAACGGTACATGACTGGAACGATTCCTCAGCGTTACCAGTTGGAAAGTTACTCTGCGTACCGTTCTTGGTTATCGAAATAGAGTAACGTTTCCACCAGTACCCGGTTACACTGTGTACCGTTCCAGGTTATACCAACCAGCCACCCGGTATCTATGCGTAACGTTCCAGGTTCTCATGTTCCAACGGAAAGTGGAACGGTACAGAGCCTGTAACAGTACAGCAGCATTTCCCAAAATGTATGTAGGCCTACAGACTATTACAGGACTGTTACCGGAACTACTGTCCATTAGCTATTAAAACCATTATGGCTATTACACCGAATTTTTACGTAGACTATTACGGCTATTACACAGTCTATGTAGTTACCACGGCAATTGTAACACTGCGTTTATTACACTGTTACGCTGGATGTTACAAACTGTCACATAATAGCCTAATTACACAACAACTACATCAATTACATACCTGTTATCTAATCTAGGGGCATTTCTTTCATGATATCGAAATACTCTATCTAGCCTAAGGAAATTTTTCAGTATCTACTGTCCTACCTAGAACCCTGATGAAAAGATCCTTTTTTCTGCGTCAACAACTATCCCAGTTTGAACGATGCCATATGCAATTCCAGGCAAATTATTTATTCAAACATAGGATAATTACTTCTTGAAATATCAATAAAAATAAAAATAAAAATACTGATTTCTGTCTGAGTGCGTGCCGCATCAGACAGGGCAAGGCACGTTGCTCGTTTCGATCGCGGTCATACTGTAGCCTACGTTAGAAATATGTTTCCTGAAAACAATACGATGGATCCCATTGATTCGAAATATTTATTGTTGCTCCATATGGAGGTTTGGAACATAGGTTATTGTTCATCGGTCCATGTAGTTCAGGTTTTTATGGAATTTGTCTGATAGGTCTAAACTTTGTAATTGTGATGTCTGTAGTAACGTGTGTATTTGTAATGATGGCATGGCTTGGGAAGGAGTAGGCCATGGCCTTGACTTAGGAACTATCCACGCATTTTCCGGGAGTAGAAGTGGGAAACCACGGAAAACCAATCTAAGATGGCTTAGATGGGAATCCAACTCACCTTCTCGCAGTGTTGCCATATAAGGCAGAGTGTAACCTACACAGCAAACTTTAGCTCCTTTGTGACCAATAATAGTATTTCTTTTCTAAATTAAACCTCCCGTTCTTGCTTTTCGTTTACTTGTTAGCCAATTTTCATTTAGGAGTGATAGAAGCCATTTTTCAGTGATGCTTAATTCTAATAATGAAGGCTATTCAGTCGTGTTGACCGACTGAAAAGCTTCATTTATTATTTACATTTATGAAAGATAGACGTATGACATCACATATAGTCCGTGTGTGTGTACGTATGTGTGTGTTTGCATGTGTCCGTCACCTCGCTCCCCTCCCTATTAAAATCTAAACTGCTGGAGCGATTTCAACGAAACTCGGTATGGTCATAGTACTATTTTGTCCAACTCCGACTGTGCATTTCACATTTTATTACATCTCACCAATCCAACATGGCAACTGTGCGAAATATTTCACCGGCATTCCATATCTCCGAAACTATTACAGATATCATCCTGACGTTTTGTATGAAGGAAAAAAGCACTAATAGAAGTGTAACGATGGGACTCTCAAAAACCTCTTTACAAAACGAACATGGCTATACCATACCAAATCATTTTAATATACAGTAATCAATATTTTATTAACACAACTCAACATCGCATCCAAAGACATTCCAAAGACACTACACTCAAAGATAACAAAATCATAAGTATGTAAATCAAAACACTGTCTATTTTCTACAGGAAATAGATTGCTCGAAAGAGCTTTAGTTCACTTTCTTCACATTCTCCCACCTTGCAAAAGGTAGTTTTGCAACACACACTCATAAACTGAAGTAAACATTCTAAAATTATAGTTGAACATTGAGCTCAGGAATGTGAACCACTATAAGTCTAGTTTCTTGAGTTGCCTAACAGTTCTACCACAACGAGTCTTGAATTCACTCCTTTTCAGTTCCTGAGTTACTGCAGGGAATATCTTCATTAAGGACCGGCTCACTTAGTCGGTGTTGTGAAGTGTTGATAGAATCACGTTTGTTAAGACAGTTTATCTCTAACGAATAAAGTCGCTGTACTGGACGAAGTAGAATGCCAGTTGCTGTCTTAATTTTAACCAGACGAGTCACATTGTCTCTTCCTGGTAACAGCTCCACCACTATCCCTAAGGGCCAGTTGATACGTTTCTTGTTGTCGCTCTCCACCAGTACTATGTCTCCTACTTGTATGGATCCCTGTTGCTTTTTGCTCCGTGATCGGAGAAATCTCAGGTATTCTTTTTTGAAGCGATTTCTCAGGCTCTCCCGAACAGCTTGTAGATAACGCCATCTGTCGTTTAAACTGCTGGTTTGAATTTGGTCTAAGTCGGTTACATCATTACCCTCTAGGCTCTGTAGGAACATGGGGGGTCTGAGTGGCTTGAGTTCATCTTCTTCAGAAAGATAAGTCAAAGGTCGATTGTTCATCAGGTTCTCACAATCGCACAGAAGAGTACACATTTCCTCATAATTTAGGCAAGCTTTACCCAAATTACGGCGAAGCAAATCCTTTAGAATCTTAATCAACCTTTCCCAGAATCCTCCCCACCAGGCTTCAGTGGGAGGGTTCAGCTTCCATTTAATCTTCAGAAGGCTGCACGTCCTCTCCATTTCAGTCCAATCCAATTGCTCCATGGATCTGTGAAGTCCGGTGAAATTCGTCCCATTGTCCGAATACATGGTATTCACTCTTCCTCTTCTTGCCGCAAATCGGCGTAGTGCTTGGATATACGCTACTGTACTAAGTGAAGTGATCAATTCCAGATGTACAGCCCGATAAACTGCACAAGTGAATATCACAATCCATCCCTTTTCTCCTCCTCGTAGAAACACAGGGCCGGCCAAGTCTGTGCCCGTGATCTGGAAAACACTCGATGCCTTGATTCGATCCTGTGGCAACGGAGGAAAAGGTACCTCAAAACCCTTAGCAGAGTTACGACGACAGATCACGCATTTCCGAACAACTGCTGCCACCGTCCTTCTTCCTCTAATTATCCAAACCCTTTGGCGCAACAAAACAAGCAGTGTGTGCGTCCCAGCATGGTTATGGAATCGATGATATTGTTCAATCATTCTTTCAACCATCACATGTTTTGATGGAAGTACAACTGGATAGGTATACTCAGGAGTGTCATCAGAATCAACGACTCTTGACTTCATGTGTAGAATTCCTTCATCGTCTGTGAACACCTCCAGATTCTTCAATTGTTCTTTTCTCTCTTCTTCACAAAGCGTTTCCTTCTGGATAAGGAAGTACAGTTTCTTCTCTGCATTGAGAAACTCTTCGCTATCAATTTCCGTTGATACGTGGTCTCTACGATTCCTTTGTTTCAATCTCAAAATCCAAGCAATGGTCCTAACAATTTTGATGTATCCAGAGAATCGTGAACTTAATTGCAGTAAAATAGTTTCCACAACAGTGTTCTTAGCAGCTACAACTGTTTTCCTCCTTTCCCTGTTGACTTCTTCCAACAATGGTTCAGGACGATTAAATACGCATTCTTCTTCTTTACATTTAAGCCAAGACGGACCCTCCCACCATCTGGATCTCCAAAGTTGTGTTGGTGAACACCCTCTAGACAGGAGATCTGCTGGATTGAGGCTGCCCGGTATATGTCTCCATGAACTAGCCTTACTGTACTCATGAATTTCCTTTACCCGATTCTCTACGAACACCGACCAAAGCCCTTTATTAGCAATCCAAGCCAAGACTACTGTTGAATAGGACCAAAACACTGTGTGTATGTCATTCCGGTGTAGGCATCGAAGGCTCAACCGAGACATTCTAACTCCAAGGAGCGCTCCCATCAGTTCAAGGTGGGGTAGTGTCAGTTCTTTGAGAGGCGCCACTCTAGATTTAGCCATCAGAAGACTCAGTTTGATCTTACCTTCTTCTTCCGTTCTCAGAAATATGCAACAACCAAACGCTCTTTTGCTAGCGTCCACAAATACATGCAAAGTGCTGTTGTCATTCAGGAAAATCCTTCTAGGTATCCGACAGTCATGTAGGTATTGCAACTGCTGAGTCCATCGACAGAATTCCTCACAAATGTCTCCTGGTGAAACCTCATCCCATCCTATACTTTTCTGCCATGTCTTCTGCAGAATGAGCTTGGGAATCAGAGTTACTGGGGCTGAAAATCCAATCGGATCAAATATTTTTTGCACGCTGGATAGTACCACTCTTCGGGTTACTAAACCGGTAGTCGGGCTGAAGTTACATCCAAGTTCATCTACGTCGCAATACCAACGAAGTCCTAAGACATTCTCAGTTTTACCAACACCACAATCAAAGGAATTCACCCATCCCCTCAAATTGAAACCTGCGGATAACATCAATTCTTGTGCCTTTAAAATAAAGGGTCCAATTTCTTCCTTTGAAGCGACTCCAGTTTGACAGTTGTCCACATAAAATGCAGGTTTCATTTTTGTAGCTACTTCCTTCAAATGAGTTGGGGGCTCTTCCAGAAGGTTGTTCAGTACAGAAACCAATAGGAAGGGACTGGAACAAACACCGAAAACCATCCGGCAATGTCGAAAAGAGGTAATCTTATCATTATCCCACCAGAGAAAACGGAGCATATCCCTGTCTTCAGGATCAATTATAATCTGCAGGAATGCCTTCTCTATATCAGCTATTAGACCTATAGGATAGGTTCGAAAATTGGTCAGCACTGATGGAACAAGGTCGATGAGGTTGGGTCCGGGCTCGAGGCAATCAGTCAAGGAATGACCATTTCTGTCTTTGTTGGAAGCATCGAACACCGGCCTTATCTTTGTAGTGCCACCATCTTTTAGCACAGCTCTATGAGGCAAATAATGTGTAGGTCCATCCAAAACCTCGTTTTCAACACCTTCGATAATCCCTTTGTTTACCCATTCCTGTAACACCTCATCATAATCCTGAAATTTCTGCATCACTCGTAACTTTCTTGAAGTGTTCAATAATCGTTTCTGAGAAATTTCACGATTCGTTTCCAGAGAAGTACAACCATCAATCCAGGGTAGTTTGACAATGTAGCGCCCAGATTCCTCTTCTCTCTTCACAGTCCTATCGAAGAACATCTGAACTTCTTGTTCCCTTTCTTCCTTTTTTATCAGTTCGCCAGGATCTTTTATACCCAAAGTCTCAATTTCCCACAAATCCGCCACTCTTGTTGATTGAGTTAAAGTAAGTAGAGTGTAAGACGAGGCAGTAGTTGAAGTGATCTCAGAAGAGCCTTAAGTGTCCACCCTAAACAAGTTCTCACAGCTACTAGACTCTTGTTTACATGTAGAAAGTCTGGCGTGATTATCTGAGCCCACACGTCAGCTCCTAACAATACCTGAATGTCAGTATTGTTGCCACCATTATCTTGGCCAACATCACTAAGTTCAACTCCCTTGTCCCTCAGTAAATTAAACAAGTCAGCATCAACTAGGGGAGCACCTCCACAGATACTATCAGAGCCTAACACTGCAACCTCACATCTGTTTTCCTCGTTCATACCCAGCAAAGTTATTTGATAGGACTCGAAACAAACAGGTGCTGTTTTCCTACCTCCAAATAATTCTTGACTTAGTGTTACCTTTCCAGTTTGTTCCAACTCTAATTTCTTAGCACAAGACTTCTTTATGTAGCTTCTCTGCAATCCACTGTCACACAGAACTCTTACTCTGTGCGTGGATCCACCAACAACTACTCTAGGAACTAAAGTCTGCAGATAGGTCACATGTCCTTTATTACTACCTGCCATCATGCTAACTGTTTTTGGAACCGAATTACCTTTTGGTTCATCTGAGTCTGTTTTCGCACACATCAAAGCGTAATGTTTCCCCTTGCAAAATGGGCACTTCACAAACATCTTACACTTAACACTGACATGTCCCGGTCGTATACACCTAAAACAAGCTCCCTTTTTCTTTAACGTAACTTGGCGTTCTTCTTGAGAATAATCAATAGCTACAGCACAGTCTTGAGAAAGATGTGAGGTTCTGCCACAGAATATACAAGCCGTATCTTTGTTATTTCTGTTTCCCTTACTAACTGAAACATCCTCTATTGAAATTAAAGAAGCCGCTGAAGGTATGTCCCTATTCTTAGTCTTGGTCCTATCATCTTGCTTAACTCGATCCGTCCTCTCGTTAACTTCAAAAGAACTATGTCTTAGCTTAAGCCGTTCTTCACCTTCTACCTCAGTCTTTAAGAAGGCTAACAATTCACTCAAGCAACAGTCAGGTTCCTTGGTAGACGTTTCTTTTGATACACGTTACCTGTCCCAAGTTCTAAACATAACCTCTGGCAAGGCACTCTCTACTAGTGGAAATAACATTGCAGCATATTTCTCCTTTGTTACGCCCAAGGAATCAAGTGCTCTCAACTGTCCCTCCAGACTGTCATAGAGTTGGGCTATGAATCTTAAACTATCCTTCTTTAACACCAAGGATAAAAGTTCCCTAACATAGTACTCAATGAGCAACTCATCCTTCCCATACCTAGACTTCAACAATTCTATAGCCTTTTTGTAGTTTTCCTTTGAAGGAGGAAAGTTTTCTACCAACTACTGAGCACACGAACCAGGTTCCATACACTGAATCAAATACACAAATTTATCTTCATCTTTAAGCCTGCTATCTTCATGTATTTTAGTAAATTGCGCCCAAAACCCAATCCAGCACTTCACGTTTCCGTCAATTTTTTTCAGTTCTAGTTTTGGTAGTCTTAGTAGTCTCTGATTAGAAGTACGTGAACAGTTACTCGTATTAGCTTCAGAAACGGCTTGATCTCCAACTTGTAAGGCCTGCACCTTTTCCCTAACCTTAAAATATTTCAAGTCGTACTGACTGCAATTGTTGATCTCTGTTTCAAGCACGATGTCTTCAAGGTCTTCCTTTAGCAGCAGCTCGTTGTAAACTTCATCATCCAGACGTTTTAACTTCTCGTAGCGTTCCACAAGTGAAGCATATCTGCTACGAATCTCCACGTGGTCACCATCAGCAAGCGCCAACAGTTCTTCAAGCTTGTTTACCTCACGTGTAAATACGCCGCGTAATACTCGACGTTCGGTCATCGTTGTTCTGTTTTATTTGATGTTGAGATTGCCAGTAGTCCTGTCACGGTCGCCAGTTATATGCCATACCAAATCATTTTAATATACAGTAATCAATATTTTATTAACACAACTCAACATCGCATCCAAAGACATTCCAAAGACACTACACTCAAAGATAACAAAATCAAAACTATGTAAATCAAAACACTGTCTATTTTCTACAGGAAGTAGATTGCTCGAAAGAGCTTTATTTCACTTTCTCCACAATGGCGGCCAAGCGAAGTTGTTGTATTTAAATAGCCTTTTCTCGCATTTAAACCAACCGAGCGCCGTCACACATGGTACAGCAAATGGTATACACCTTGTAATGCACTGACATCCTATTCAGCTCAATTGTTTACATAACGTCAAGATGGCGGCTGTGCGAAATTTTAAAATTAAGGTTTAATTTCTTGTGTCCTAATCATGCGATCGAAACCAACGTTTGAACAATGAACCTACGCAATAATCATCTAATAGTACATAGCTCTATGGCCTACAAAGTATATAAAAATCCAATATGGTGGCCATCGGAAATATTTTGACGATTCTCAAAGTCAACTTATCTGTGACAGCAATCAAACTTAATTGTTTTTTTAACCACGAAATGGCGCCAGCGTCAAATTTTAAAATCTCGCTTTTAGCCTATTTCTATTTATGAAAAAATAGGCTTATGGGATCACCTTTCATCCGTGTGTGTACGTCCGTGTGTGTGACCCCCCCCCCCCCCACTAATAAAATATAAGTGGCTGGATAGATTTCAATTAAATTCGGTAAGGTCATAGTACTATTCTGGCCGACCCGAGCCGTGCCCTACAAATTTTGTTACGTTTCAAAAATCCAACATGGCGGCTGTGCGAAATATTTCACTGGCATTCTATATCTCCGAATCTCAGAAGACTTCTGTTACTTAGGAAGCAAAATAACCAGTAATGGACGGAGGAAAGAGGATATAAAAAGTAGGTTGGATCAGGCAAGAAAAGCGTTTCTACAGAAACGAAATCTGTTGGCATCGAGCGTGGGCTCTATCGAAGTGAAAATTGGACTATTGGCGCAGCAGAAAAGAGGAGATTTGAAGCGTTTGAAATGTGATGTTACAGGAGAATGATGAAGATCAGATGGGTAGATAGGGTTACAAACGAAGAGGTATTAAGACGAGTGGGAGAGGAGAGATGTTTCTGGCGACTGCTAATGAAGAGAAGAGATAGGTTGGTAGGAAACTTACTAAGACACCCAGGAATAGCAAACTTAGGTATGGAAGGAAGGGTCGAGGACAAGAACTGTAGGGGCAGACCGAGATTAGAATATGTTAAACAGTTTGCCTCGAATGTAGGGTGTGGTAGCTACGTAGAGATGAAACGCCTAGCTCAGGACAGGGAGGCATGGAGAGCGGGATAAAACCAGTCAAAATACTGAAGACCCAAACAACAACATCAGCCGATATGAATGAATTGATAAATATCAAAGACACAAGATAAATGTATAGCGTAACACTAAAAAGTCCCTTGGTATTAAACCTTATATGGTGCACCATAAAGAAGGATGGAAAATTGAACGCCTAAATCAACATACCGTAACATGATGTATGAAAATATGATAAAATAATCATTTGCAACAAATTTCAAACACATTTTAAAACTCTAAAAATTCCTGATTTTCCTACAGACCATTGCCAGTGGAAGAACGTGGCTAGTATTAAGGGACTTTTTTCAAGAAACATTGTGTGTCTGTGTGTGTATATGTGTGCTCCCCCCTTTCAATTGAAACACGAAATTTTGTCCAGAGGTAGCACTAGAAAAGGGCACCTCAGTGTCATGTTTATTTTGCCGCCATCTTAACCAAATCTCAATTGTGGCTACTCAATTGGTCAAAACTTAACTTTAATAAACGACTAAACTAATCATCAGGGACCCGGAACAGAACTGAAATGCGTTACGTACCGCTGTGTATGCCATACCGCGGCCCCGAGCTGGCTTGCGGTATCGTTCCGTAACTGTAACTTGGAACTCGGTACGAGCAAGTGGAACGTTACAGCCCTGGAACGGTACAGTCGGAACTCGACTCCCAACTGTACCGAACATCAAGTTACGTGTGAGCGGAACGTTACGTATGGAACGGTACAGTCGGAACTCGCCTCCTCACTGTACCGAGCATCAAGGTACGTGTTAGCGGAACTTTAGCTCCTTTGTGACCAATAATAGTATTTCTCTTCTAAATTAAACCTCCCGTTCTTGCTTTTCGTTTACTTGTTAGCCTATTTTCATTTAGTAGTGATAGAAGCCATTTTTCAGTGATGCTTAATTCTAATAATGAAAGCTATTCAGTCGTGTTGACCGACTGAAAAGCTTCATTTACTATGTACATTTATGAAAGATAGACCTATGACATCACATATAGTCCATGTGTGTGTACGTATGTGTGTGTTTGCATGTGTCCGTCGCCTCGCTCCCCTCCCTAATAAAATCTAAACTGCTAGATCGATTTCAACGAAACTCGGTAAGGTCATTGTACTATTTTGTCCGACCCTACTGTGCTCTTCAAATTTTATTACATCTCACCAATCCAACATGGCAACTGTGCGAAATATTTCACCGGCTTTTCATATCTCCGAAACTATTACAGATATCACCCTGACGTTTTGTATGGTGGAAAAAAGCACTAATAGAAGTGTAACGATGGGACTCTCAAAAATCTCTTTACAAAACGAACATGGCGGCAAAGCGAAGTTGTTGTATTTAAATAGACTTTTCTAGCATTTAAACCATCCGAGCGCCGTCACACATGGTACAGCAAATGGTATACACCTTGTAATGCACTGACATCCTATTTAGCTCAATTGTTTACATAACTTCAAGATGGCGGCTTTGCGAAATTTTAAATTAAGGTTTAATTTTTTGTGTCCTAATCATGCGATTGAAACCAACGTTTGAACAATGCACCTACGCAATAATCATCATCTAATAGTACATAGCTCTATGGCCTACAATGCATATAAAAATACAATATGGTGACCTTCTGAAATATTTAGACGATTCTCATTGTCAACTAATCTGTGACAGCAATCAGACTTAATTGTTTTTTTAACCACGAAATGGCGCCAGTGTCAATTTTAAAATCTCGTTTTTAGCCTATTTCTATTTATGCAAAAATAGGCTTATGAGATCACCTTTTGTCCGTGTGTGTCGGTGGGTTTGCCCCCAACTCCCACTAATAAAATCTAAGTGGCTGGATAGATTTCAATTAAATTCGGTAAGGTCATAATACTATTCTGGCCAACCCCGACCGTGCCCTACAAATTTTATAACTTTTCAACAATCCAACATGGCGGCTGTGCGAAATATTTCACTGGCATTCTATATCTCCGAATCTCAGAAGACTTCTGTTAAGTTACTTAGGAAGCAAAATAACCAGTGATGGTTGGAGGAAAGAGGATATAAAAAGTAGGTTGGCTCAGGCAAGGAAATCATTTCTACAGAAAAGGAATCAGTTGACATCGTGTGTGGCACTCTATGGAAGTGAAAATTGGACTATTGGTGCAGCAGAAAAGAGGAGATTTGAAGCGTTAGAAATGTGGTGTTACAGGAGAATGATGAAGATCAGATGGGAAGAGAGGGTTACAAACGAAGAGGTATTAAGACGAGTGGGAGAGGAGAGATGTTTCTGGCGACTGCTAATGAAGCGAAGAGATAAGTTGGTAGGACACATACTAAGACACCCAGGAATAGCAAACTTAGTTAAGGAAGGAAGGAAGGGTCGAGGACAAGAACTGTAAGGATAGACCGAGATTAGAATATGTTAAACAGTTTGCCTCGAATGTAGGGTGTGGTAGCTATGTTGAGATGAAACGCTTAGCTCAGGACAGGGTGGCATGGAAAGCTGCATCAAACCTGTCAAAAGACTGAAGACTCAAACAACAACATCAGCCGATATGAATGAATTGATAAATATCAAAGACACAAGATAAATGTATAGCGTAACACTAAAAAGTCCCTTGGTATTAAACCTTATATGGTGCACCATAAAGATGGATGGAAAATTGAACGCCTAAATCAACATACCGTCACATGATGTATGAAAATATGATAAAATAATCATTTGCAACAAATTTAAAACACATATTAAAACTCTAACAACAAGTTCCGTGACGAACTAAAGAGCCTACCTTCCCTAAAATTAAGATCCATGCCAATGATTAATCTACAGTATATGAACGTATCTAGAATAATGACGAAATTAAGTTGGTAATATCGAAATGTCTAATTAGTTCGAAATATACCTGGTATAATGTAGCCTAAGAGAGCACTACAGTTGGCAGCCCTGGCGACTTAATATATACGACTTAGTTCCATCTCTTAAGGTACAGAATACACAATTTGGTAGAAAGTCCAATTAATTTTACATGCAGTTATACTCTGGATTTATCAGCACTCGTAAAAGCATGTTTGGCAAGAATGTCATGCGTGTGCTGGTCAGAAATGATCTGAAATATTATGATATCTTGTTGTGCCAATTTTGAATGAAATCCATTTGTTAGTATAGAAGTTACATGTTTTCTTAAATTGGACCTATCTGTAGGCATAGAATCATGTTGGCAGCACTTACTTACATTGATTACTCCAAATTTATCTAGAATGCCAGGTGCTATACGTGTGGAAAGTATGGAGCTGTTGGCTTGCATATTTTCTGATATATTGATCTTGGGGAAAAAATATAGACATCATTTATTAACAGTTGGCAGCCCTGATTGCTCTTAAGGATGAGCATAGTTATATCTGTTAAGGTACACATAGCACATACGAAATTTGGTTGAAATCCAACTGATAGTATAGGAGTTACTTGTATTTAAAAATTGGTGCTATCAGCAGGCTTAGAATCATGTTGGTAGAACTGTGCTATACGTGTTCATAGTTTAAAGCTGTCGGCTTGCATACTTTCTGATATAGAGGTATTTGGATAAAACATAGAGAGAGAATTATTAACAGTTGGCAGCCCTGTTGGTTCTTAAGAATACGCTCAGTAATATCAGTTTATGTCCACATATTACATACACCATTTGGTTGAAATCCAATTGATTGTGCAGAAGTTATATGCATTTAAAATCTTGACTTATCAGAAAGCTTAAAATTATTTTGGCAACACTGTCATGTATGCCCTCATGGAAATTAAACATAAATATCATTATCTACATGTGTGCCGATTTTGGAATAGCTCCCAAGCATACCTCTCAAGATATCCAACATGGAGCTCAAATTTCTAGTGCGTTTTTTCAGCAGTTGGTAGCAGTGACATTATTTTCAAATATGGGCTTGAGATATTCCGGTATACATCTTTACTCATACTAAAAATTGTTTTCGATTGCTGCAGCCGTTTATGAGTTGATAGGGGGGGGGGGGACACACACAGCCTGCCAGACAGACAGACAGATAGACAGACACACAGACACACACACATTTTCCCGGATCGATCTCAAAAGTCTACTTTTTCCTCATTTTTGCAAAATGTGAAAAGTAGACTAATAATTCCTGAATTTCGCACAGATCACTGCCAGTGGAAGAACGTGGCTAGTATTAAGGGACTTTTTTCAAGAAACATTGTGTGTCTGTGTATGTATATGTCTGCTCCCCTCTATCAATTGAAACACGAAATTTTGTACAGAGGTAGCACTAGAAAAGGGCACCTCTGTGTTATGTTTATTTTGCCGCCATCTTTACCAAATCTCAATTGTGGCTACTCAATTGGTCAAAACATAACATTCATAAACGACTAAACTAATCATCAGGGACCCGGAACAGAACGAAAATGCGTTACGTACCGCTGTGTATCACGTTAAGTAACGTATGCCATAACGCGGCCCCAAGCTGGCTTGCGGTATCGTTCCGTAACTGTAACTTGGAACTCGGTACGAGCAAGTGGAAAGATTCAGCCCTGGAACGGTACAGTCGGAACTCGACTCCCAACTGTACCGAGCGTCAAGGCACGTGTTAGCGGAACGTTACGTATGGAACGGTACAGTCGGAACTCGCCTCCTAACTGTACCGAGCATCAAGGTACGTGTTAGCGGAACTTTAGCTCCTTAGTGACCAATAATATTATTTCTTTTCAAACTTAAACCTCCCGTTGTTGCTTTTCGTTTACTTGTTGGCCTATTTTCATTTAGTATTGATAGAAGCCATTTTTCAGTGATGCTTAATTCTAATAATGAAAGCTATTCAGTCGTGTTGACAGACTGGAAAGCTTCCTTTATTATTTACATTTATGAAAGACAGGCCTATGACATCACATAGAGTCCGTGTGTGTGTTTGCATGTGACCGTCGCCTCGCTCCCCTCCCTAATAAAATCTAAACTGCTGGAGCGATTTCAACGAAACTCGGTAAGGTCATAGTACTATTTTGTCCAACCCGGACTGTGCTCTTCAAATTTTATTACATCTCACCAATCCAACTTGGCAATTGCGCGAAATATTTCACCGGCATTCCAAATCTCCGAAACTATTACAGATATCACCCTGACGTTTTGTATGGTGGAAAAAAGCACTAATATAATTGTAACTAAGGGACTCTCAAAAACCTCTTTACAAAACGAACATGGCGGCCAAGCGAAGTTGTTGTATTTAAATAGACTTTTCTCGCATTTAAACCAACCGAGCGCCGTCACACATGGTACAGCAAATGGTATACACCTTGTAATACACTGACATCCTATTCAGCTCAATTGTTTACATAACTTCAAGATGTCGGCTGTGCGGAATTTTAAAATTAAGGTTTAATTTCTTGTGTCCTAATCATGCGATCGAAACCAACGTGTGAACAATGAACCTATGCTATTATCATCATCCAATATTTCATAGCTCTATGGCCTACCATGTGTATAAAAATCCAATATGGTGACCATCCGAAATATTTAGACAATTCTCAATGTCAACTAATCTGTGACAGCAATCAAACTTAATTGTTTTCTTAACTACGAGATGGAGCCTGTGTCAAATTTTAAAATCTCGTTTTTAGCCTATTTCTATTTATGAAAAAATAGGCTTATGAGATCACCTTTTGTCCGTGTGTGTCCGTGTGTGTGCCCCCACGCCCCACTAATAAAATCTAAGTGGCTGGATGGATTTCAATTAAATTCGGTAAAGTCATAGTACTATTCAGGCCGACCCCGACCGTGCCCTACAAATTTTATTACGTTCTAATAATCCAACATGGCGGTTGTGCGATATATTTCACTGGCATTCTATATCTCCGAATCTCAGAAGACTTCTGTTACTTAGGAAGCAAAATAACAAGTGATTGATGGAGGAAAGAGGATATAAGAATTAGGTTGGCTCAGGCAAGGAAGGCATTTCTACAGAAAAGGAATCTGTTGACATGGAGCGTGGCACTCAATGGAAGTGAAAATTGGACTATTGATGCAGCAGAAAAGAGGAGATTTGAAGCGTTTGAAATGTGGTGTTACAGGAGAATGATGAAGATCAGATGGGAAGAGAGGGTTACAAACGAAGAGCTATTAAGGCGAGTGGGAGAGGAGAGATGTTTCTGGCGACTGCTAATGAAGAGAAGAGATAGGTTGGTAGGACACATACTAAGACACCCAGGAATAGCAAACTTAGTTATGGAAGGAAGGTCGAAGACAAGAACTGTAGGGGTAGACCGAGATTAGAATATGTTAAACAGTTTGCCTCGAATGTGGGGTGTGGTAGCTGTGTGGAGACGAAACGCTTAGCTCAGGACAGGGAGGCATGGAGAGCGGGATAAAACCAGTCAAAAGACTGAAGACTCAAACAACAACATCAGCCGATATGAATGAATTGATAAATATCAAAGACACAAGACAAATGTATAGCGTAACACTAAAAAGTCCCTTGGTATTAAACCTTACATGGTGCACCATAAAGAAGGATTGAAAATTGAACGCCTAAATCAACATACCGCAACATGATGTATGAAAATATGATATAATAATCATCTGCAACAAATTTAAAACACATATTAAAACCCTAACAAGACGTTCCGTGACGAACTAAAGAGCCTACTTTTCCTAAAATTAAGTTTCATACCAATGATTAAACTAGTGTATATGAACCTATCTAGAATAATGACGAAATTAAGTTGTTAATATCGAAATGTCTAATTAGTTCGAAATATACCTGGTATAATGTAGTCTAATAGAGCAGTACTGTTGCCAGCCCTGGCGACTTAATATATACATCTTCGTTCCATCTCTTAAGGTACAGAATACACAATTTGGTTGAATTCCAATGAACTTTACATGCAGTTAGACTCTGGATTTATCAGCACGCGTAAAAGCATGTTTGGCAACAATGTCATGCGTGTGCTGGTCAGAAATGATCTGAAATATTATGACATCTTGTTGTGCCAATTATGGATGAGATCCATTTTTAGTATACAAGTTACATGTTTTTTAAAATTGAACCTATCTGCAGGCATAGAATCACGTTGGTAGCACTGTCTTATATTGATTACTCCAAATTTATCTAGAATGCCAGGTGCTATATGTGTGCAAATTATGGAGCTGTTGGCTTGCATATTTTCTGATTTATTGATATTAGGGAAAAAATATATAGACAGCATTTATTAACAGTTGGCAGCCCTGATTCCTCTTAAGAATAAGCATAGTCATATCTGTTATGGTACACATAGCACATGCGAAATTTGGTTGCAATCCAACTGATAGTATAGGAGTTACATGTATTTAAAATTTGGTGCTATCAGCAGGCTTAGAATCATGTTGGTAGAACTGACTATATAAGTTAGTCCAAATTAATCTAACATTTAAGGTACTTAACGAGTGCATAGTTTAAAGCTGTCGGCTTGCATACTTTCTGATATTTTGGTATTTGGATAAAAAATAGAGAGAGCAATTATTAACAGTTGGCAGCCCTGGTGGTTCTTAAGAATACGCTCAGCCATATCTGTTTATGTCCAAATATTACATACAAAATTTGGTTGAAATCCAATTGATAGTGCAGAAGTTATATGCATTTAAAAACTTGACTTATCAGAAAGCTTAAAATTATTTTGGCAACATTGTCACGCATGGCCTCCTAGAAATTAAACAGAAATAGCATTATCTACTTGTGTGCCAATTTTGGAATAGCTCCCATGCATACCTTGCAAGATATCCAACATGGAGCTCAAATTTCTAGTGCGTTTTTTTCAGCAGTTGGTAGCACTGACATCATTTTCATATATGGGCTTGAGATATTCCGGTATTCATCTTTACTCATACTAAAAAATGGTTTCGATTGCTGAAGCCGTTTATGAGTTGATAGGGGGGGGGGAGACACATACAGAGCCAGACAGACAGACAGACAGGTAGCCAGACAGAAACACATTTTCCCGGATCGATCTCATAAGTCTACTTTTTCCTCATTTTTGCAAAATGTCAAAAGTAGACTAAAAATGCCTAATTTTCTTACAGATCATTGCCAGTAGAAGAACGTGGCTAGTATTAAGGGACTTTTTTTTCAAGAAACATTGTGTATCTGTGTGTGTATATGTCGGCTCCCCCCTATCATTTGAAACACGACATTTTGTACAGAAGTAGCACTAGAAAAGGGCACCTCAGTGTCATGTTTATTTTGCCGCCATCTTTACCAAATCTCAATTGTAGCTACTCAATTGGACAAAACTTAACATTAATAAACGACTAAACTAATCATCAGGGACACGGAACAGAACTGAAATGCGTTACGTAATGCTTGTGTTCCACGTTACGTAACGTACGCCATACCGCTGCCCCGAGCTGGCTTGCGGTATCGTTCCGGAACTGTAACTTGGAACTCAGAACGAGCGTGTGGAACGTTACAGCCCTGGAACATTACAGTCGGAACTCGACTCCCAACTGTAACGAGCATCAAGGTACGTGTAAGCGGAACTTTAGCTCCTTTGTGACCAATAATAGTATTTCTTTTATAAATTAAACCTCCCGTTCCTGCTTTTCGTTTACTTGTTGGCCTATTGTCATTTAGTAGTGATAGAAGCCATTTTTCAGTGATGCTTAATTCTAATAATGAAAGTTATTCAGTCATGTTGACCGACTGAAAAGCTTCCTTTATTATTTACATTTATGAAAGATAGGCCTATGACATCACATATAGTCAGTGTGTGTGTTCGTATGTGTGTGTTTGCATGTGACCGTCGCCTCGCTCCTCCCCCCAATAAAATCTAAACTGCTGTAGCGATTTCAACGAAACTCGGTAAGGTCATAGTACTATTTTGTCCAACCCCGACTGTGCTCTTCAAATTTTATTACATCTCACCAATCCAACTTGGCAATTGCGCGAAATATTTCACCGGCATTCCAAATCTCCGAAACTATTACAGATATCACCCTGACGTTTTGTATGGTGGAAAAAAAAGCACTAATAGAAGTGTAACAATGGGACTCTCAAAAACCTCTTTACAAAACGAACATGGCGGTCAAGCGAAGTTGTTGTATTAAAATAGACTTTTCTCGAATTTAAACCATCCGAGTGCCGTCACACATGGTACATCAAATGGTATGCACCTTGTAATGCACTGACATCCTATTCAGCTCAATTGTTTACATAACTTCAAGATGGCGGCTGTGCGAAATTTTAAAATTAAGGTTTAATTTCTTGTGTCCTAATCATGCGATCGAAACCAACGTTCGAACAATGAACCTACGCAATTATCATCATCTAATAGTACATAGCTCTATGGCCTACAAAGTATATAAAAATCCAATATGGTGACCATCCGAAATATTTAGACGATTCTCAATGTCAACTAATCTGTGACAGCAATCAAACTTAATTGTTTTTTTAACCACGAGATGGCGCCAGTGTCAAATTTTAAAATCTCGCTTTTAGCCTATTTCTATTTATGAAAAAATAGGCTTATGGTTCACCTTTTGTTCGTGTGTGTGCGTCCGTGTGTGAGCCCCCACGCCCCAGTAATAAAATCTAAGTGGCTGGATAGATTTCAATTAAATTCGGTAAGGTCATAGTACTATTCTGGTCGACCCCGACCGTGCCCTACAAATTTTATTACGTTTCAACAATCCAACGTGGCGGCTGTGCGAAATATTTCACTGTCATTCTATATCTCCGAATCTATTACTCATATCAACCAGAAATTTTGTACGGTGATAAAAGGCACTACTACAAAATCGTTCAAGGGACTTTCAGATACCTGTTAACTACAAAACGAACATGGCGACCATGCGAATTTGAAACATTTAAATAGACTTTTCTGGCGGGTTAAAAATCCGAACGCAGTGAAACTTGGTACAGCAATTCTTTATACACTTTGCAATGCACTGACATATATTTTTGTCAAATTGTTTACATAACCTCAAGATGGCAGCTGTGCAAATTTTTAAAATTAAGTTTTAAATTTTTGTGTCGCAATCATGCGATCGAAATCAACGTTTGAGTAATGAACCTACGCAATAATAGTCATCTAATAGTACATAACTCTATGGCCTACATATGTTACAATCCAACATGGCGAGCATCCAAAATATTTAGACGGATCACAAAATCTGATAATCTGACAGCAGTCAAACTGATATTTTGTGTTTTGATAGAGGCTATAAACATAAGTTCACCTATGGAACTTTCATAACCTGGTGATCACAAATCCAACCTGCCGGCGGCGCGAAATGCGAATATTGAAAAGGATGAGCACAGTGAAACTTGGTATGGTATATGCTTATACAAATTTTAATCCACTGGCATCTAATTTATTTCATTTTTTTTTTTCAGAACCAGAAGATGGAGGCTGTGCAAAATTTTAAAATCTCGTTTTTACCATTTCTTGTGTCGTAATCATGCAATTGAAGTTTGAATAATACTCTTACACAATAATCTTCATGTAATAGTACATAACTCTAAGGCCTACATATATAACAATCCAACATGTCGACTATCCGATATATTTAGACGGTTCTCAATATCTACGAATCTATTACAGCAATCAAACTGAATTTTGGTTGTTGATAGAGGCAATTAACATAAGCAGGATAAATGAAACTGGGCTACACATTTCTTCACGGAAATACTTGTTATTTCTTATGTCCTAATTATGCGATTGAAGTTTGAATAATATATTTACGCAATAATCTTCATGTTCTTATATTATATTTTTTAAGCGTATGGCTTTTAGTGCCGGGAGTGTCCGAGTACATGTTCGGCTCGCTCAAGTTTTCAGCTACTTCTATGCGGACACCCATGGGGTGAGCTACAAGTTCCGTCCCGTGGGGTGGTTGTCTGGCGAGGAAAGTGTGAATGTAAGGATGAGGAATTGGAAGGTAGAGGCTGTGGCCTATAGTTGGGGACTAACCCCGGCATTTGCCTGGAAGGAAGATAGGAAACTACAGAAAACCATCTTCAAGGTTGCCAGTGGAGGGTTTCGAGCCTCCTCGCCTACCGGATGTGAGCGACTGCCTGCAGTCACGCCGTAACGAGCACGGCTAACTCAACCGGTATCTTCAGGTAATAGTAGTCTACAAAACTCTATAGCCTACATACCGAACGGTCCACTGGCCCCTTGCGATCCAGTTTTATGCATTCTGTCACATGTACTACAATTCTGAAAGACATAGGTCCCTCTCCCTAAACCGGGGTAATATAACGAGATGTGTGTTTACGGGCTGGAAGACAGCAGGAATCGTGAGCGCCACTATTAATTCAGTATGGGTACCTCGAATGAACCCGTTAAACGAGCCGAGATACGCAGAACACACACTTGAAAACAAGAGGTGCACGCACACACCAAGAGCAGGTATTGTATAGACCGGGAGGTGCGCGCTGCAGGTCAAATGTCGCAGTAGCTCACATGGCAAGCGCGCGATTGGAGTTGCCTGGCAAGTTGCAAGGTTATATACTTAATCGTTTTCACAGACTGATTAGTTTTTTTCCCGTTATCTTTTTACCCTCCTGGGTTGGCTTTTCCCACGGACTAAGCGAAGGACGGTGTCCTGCAACTTGAGGCTCTGAATCAGGGGATACAACTGGGGAGTGTGACTAGCAATTCGCCCAGGCGGCCTCACCTGCGAAGTGAACAGGGGCCTGATGAGGGGATGGGAAGAGTGAGAGGGATAGGCAAGGAAGAGGGAAGGAGGCGGTCGTGGCCTTTGGTTAGGTACTGTACCTTTCCAGCATTTGCCCGAAGACGAAGTGGGAAACCACGGAAAACCACTCGAAGATGGCTGAGGTGGGAATCGAACCCACTCTACTCTTCTCCCCGAGGCTGAGTAGACCCCGTTTCAGCCCTCATACCACTTGTCAAATTTCTTGTTAGAGCCGGGTATCGAACCTCAGACCTATGGGGTGGCATTTATGCACGCTGACCACTACACCACGGAGGCGACACGATTTGTTTATTTGGCTCTGTAAAAGACCATGTCACTGCGGAGGCCCGGGTTCAAATCTCGGCTCTGCCACGAAATTTTGTTCCTGGTCTGAGGCCTGGAACGGGGTTCACCCAACCTCGTGGGGCACACAGACTTAGTAAAGGCAGGTTCGCTTCCTGCCTCAGCCATCCTAGAAGTGGTTTTCCGTGGTTTCCCACGTCTCCTCCAGGCGATTGCTGGGATGGTTCCTTTCGACAGGACCACGGCATCTTTCTTCCCACTCCCTTCGCTGCCCTTTCCTTCATTAGACCCAAGTTCGTGGTCACTTAGGCGATTGGCTTGTCACCATCCCCAGTTGTATCTGCTGTCAAGGTGTGTTCAGCTCCGAGGCACTGTCCTGGAATTCGACGGTAGAGGACTGATCCCTCATATCACAGATAGTAAAAATACTGGAAAGGATATTAGAAAGAAGAATGAGAAGAAAGGTGGAAGGAGAGTTGCAAAAGGAACAGTATGGCTTCAGGAGTGGAAGATCCACAGTGGACCCAATCTTTAGCTTGAGGCAGGTGATGGAAAAGAACTGGGAATATGGAGAGGATTTGATCATGACTTTCATAGATCTAGAAAAGGCATATGATAGTGTCCCCAGAGAGAAGGTATGGGAAACCATGGTTAAGAAGAGACTGGGAAGAGAAATGTTGGAAATGGTGCAAGCAATGTACAGCAACTGTGTTAGCAGGGTACTGACCCCAGTTGGAAAGACAGATTGGTTTAGGAACAAGACTGGACTAAGACAGGGGAGTGTGCTGTCACCTCTTTTATTCATAATGGTAATGGATGAAATTGTAAAGGAAACAAAGGAAGCATATGGACATAAAGAAATGAAGTTACTATTATTTGCAGACGATATTGTGGTCTGGGGAAGGAACACCGAAGAAGTGCAAAAACAACTAGATGCACTGAACGAAAATATTCAGAAGTATGGCCTGAAAATCAGTATAGAGAAAAGCAAGACCATGGTGATGACAAGAGGGGAAAGACAAGGAAAGGGCACTGTGAAAATTGGAAGTCAGAGTTTGGAAATTGTGGACACGTTCAAATACCTAGGAAGTGAATTGATGCAAACTGGTAGGTTGGACATGGAGATTGGCAGGAGGGTACAGCAGAGCAATGCATTCTATCAAAGTGTAAGAAAACTTGTTTGGGATAAGGAAGTACCAAGGAAAAGCAAGGAGGTAATGTATAAAATGTACTATGTACCCATATTAACTTATGCAGCTGAGTCTTGGACCCTGACAAGCAGGCATGAGAGTAAAATCCAAGCCAGTGAAATGAAATTCCTAAGAAGTATGATAGGTAAGACAAGGAAAGACAGAGTGAGGAATGAAGATGTTAGGAAGGAAGTTGGGATGGGAAAACTAAATGAGAGAATTGAGAAGAATAAACTAAGGTGGTTTGGACATGTAAAGAGGATGGAGGAAAATAGAATACCAAGACAGGTGCTGGAGGCCAAGTACAAGGGTAAGAGAGCAAGGGGAAGACCTAGAAGAAGGTGGATCGATTCAGTGAAGAACTGCGTGAGAAAAAGGAATCTGGACTGGGACAAGATCGTGGAAGAAGAATTGTGGAAGGAAAGAGGAAAGTGGAGAAGTGCCATAAATACCCCGACCCGGCAGGAGCTGGATAAGGGGAAATGATGATGATGATGAGGACTGATCCCTCGCAAAGTCCTAGGGTAAAGCCGAGCTTGGAGGGTAAGCGATCAAATAAAAAGAAAAAGAAAAGAAGACCGTGTGTATCGTTGCATAAGCTAAGGTGCTGGATTGGACAAGGATGAGGAGGTGATTGTCTCTGGCTAGGGCACAGGCAACCAGTTAGCTACGTCGTACATGTATGTTCCAAGCTTCGTAGACCACAGTTAGGGCAAAGTGTGCCCCATTGGAACGAAAACAACATGCGATGGCAAGTCAGTATGTAGCTGCGCGAACTCGCTCCTTCGACGTAATTCACAACACGAAGCGTATTCACTGCCTCGAGATGTATTCCAGCGAAGAGCATATGAATATGTTCAGGCGCGGATCTAGAGTTTGGCTTTGGGGGGGGTCAGAGAATCGAAATAGTTAAGCAAAATGGTATCACTAAAAACGCAATCACAAAATAACCAAACGTACAAAACCAGACCAATTTTTTGCAAGCTACATGGATAGAAATTTGATGCGTTTAGTGCACCTAAAATATTCCTACAAATTGCAACGGCGTGTTTTGCGACTTTTACATCGAGCTTCGAGAAAAATACCTAAGTACGTTGCATTTTCGGCAAGTCGGGTTGGTACCGACAAAGGGAGAAAGTCACAGCTTAAATTGCCAACCAAGCTTGCAGTTTGGACGTCGGAAATTTTTTTTGGTGCGAAAAAAGCCCCAAATTCCTATTCGTGCATTGCTGCACATTCATCGTGACATCACTATAAACATCGATTCAGTAATCACAAGGTTTGCTAAACAAAATAGACGAGTTGATTTTGTTATATAAATATTCGTTTTTATATACCAGGTATGAAGTAGTAAATAAGTACAGTTGTAACAGAACATAATAATTGCAATAAAGAAATTTTCAGTATTGAATAAAATGAAAAAAAAAACTGTTTTTCAGTTAAAATTCGTTAAGTTTCATTTGTCTGGTTATTGTGTTTTGGTTTTTTGAGTTTGTAAAAAAATTGTTCTCCGTTTGGGGGGGGGGGGTCATGACCCCGTGACCCCCCCCCCCTTGAATCCGCGCCTGAATATGTTATATTAATGGAGGAGCTCGACAGAATGCATACCAGGCGCATCGCCTGTACCAAGAACTCTATCCGGATAGACAACGACCGACAGGCATGGTATTTCGGAGTGTGGAAAGACGCCTGGGAGATACTGGATCCCTGGGAAAAACACGGCCTGTTTGAGATCATCGCGTGACGTCTGCTCACAATGAAGAGGTTGTGTTTGACGATATCCGGCGTCACCCTCATACTACCACATGGGCCATTGCACTGGAGACGAACATCAGCCGAGCGTCTGTTATGCGGTTAATTCACACCCACTGGTCTCACCCGTACCATCTGCACTTACGCCTGGAGATACATGGTCATGATTTCGAAGCACGGGTGGCGTTCTGTGGAAACTGATCCGGCTTTTCTAGCGACCATCTTATTTACGGTCGAAGCACGATTCCACAACAATGGAACCGTTTATCGTCATAATATGCATTACTGGAGTGTGGGTAATCCCCATTGGGTGCGACAGACATCCTTTTAGGTACACCCCCGTGTGGGTTGCGGGTTAGAATACACACAAGGTATGCTCTGCTTGTCGTAGGAGGACACTAATAGGGCCGACAAGACAGACTGACATGACTGACTTTGATTTTGAAGACTCCCTGTTGATGGGAAGAGAAAATTCATCTACGGTATCCCCTGCCTGTAAAAGGTATTTTCCGACTTCCGGTCCCATTTTTGGTTTGACCCTTAGAAATAAACGTCATGCTGCCAGCGGAAGGGCCACCAACTTGGCCATCTGGCCAGAAAGCCTGGACGGTATTCCCCATCCCGTCAGGTGGGTGCGCCATGTACCCTTGCAGTGGTATCCGCCTCACAACGGAGGTCCCTGCACGGCCGAATAATTTCGCCAAACATATCACTGTGCATGCCGAGGGGGAAGTGCCTATTCAAGGCACTGGGACCCCGGGCAATACCTGCTATGCCAGGTAGGTATTGCCTTGGCTGGGTGGCGCCCACAGTGATGACCCTCGTCCGGAGTAGGTTGTATTCGGGGAGGGTGATTTCGGGATGACGCGAAATCGGCCCAATAAATCATCAGAGGGTGTCCCCCTTAAATAGCCGTCTCTTGAGTGTCGGATCAGGGATAAAACTTTCAATGCACGTTTCCCTGTTGACAAGTCACATCGCTACCTGGTAGCTATCAGGACAGACGGGGATTATTTCAAAGTGGTGAAATCAATGATCTTTTCCGAGGAATTCGAGGGGAAATTTGGAGATCTAAACGGGATTTCCAAGCTCCGGAACGGACAGCTCCTACTGCATACAATTAGCCAACAGCAAACCGAAACGTTGCTGGAATGCACGCAGTTCAGAGAAATTCCCGTTAAGGTCTCAAAACACGAAACGCTGAATGAGGTCCGTGGAGTTATTTTCCATCGTAAATTCATTTTGAATAGCGATGCTGAATTGTTGCGGAATCTGGGGAAGATAGTCGTCACCAAGATTGGGCACATCACCCGAAAGATTGGAGTGAACAGCGTCGATACCGGCGCTTTTATTCTCCATTTTGAGGGTGATGTTTTACCTAAGCAGATGTAGGTCACATCGAACCACTGCGATCTTCGACCGTACATCCCTCCACCTATGTGATGTTATCAATGCCAGAAATTCGGGCATGTTTCTGCCAGGTGCACTGCCAAGGCCGTGTGTAGAGAGTGTGACAAGGGGACACATGAGGGTGAGAGGTGTACGCCTCCCCCGATTTGTCCTATACCAGACCCAAAACAACTGTGAACATGGGCTCGCCCATTAGCGTGCGTCCAGCGGAGCGCTGTTGCCACAGTGAGACTGGCAGAGATGACACAGCTCTACGCTCGCAGTATACACACGACCTTCCCCCAGAACACAAGGCGCTCCGAATGCAAGCGCATGTACGAGCTGGGAAACCTGATCCTACGAATATCTATCCTCACAACGGATTGCACACAATGTGATATGAGGCAGATATAAGATGCCACACAAACGTTATTCGTGAAAGTGACCACCAGCGACCAGCATTCTTGGCTGTCGCGCAGGAGGTTCAGGTTCGATTGCCGGCTCTGCCAAGCTATTTAATTTTAGTCTGAGGGCTAGAACAGGGTTCGCTCAATCTCGTGAGGCAAAGCTGGGAAGATGTAGGTAAAATTCCTACCTCAGTCATCCTGAAAGTGGTTTCTCATTTATACTCCGGGCAAATGCCGGGATGGTTCCTAACTTAAGGACACGGCCGCCTCCTTCCCAATCCTCACCAGAATAATAATAATAATAATACACACACTCTAATACAGACACCACAGTAACCCAGATTTTCAGACAAGTACACGGGGCTAAAGTACCAATATGTCCAAGCCCCTCAAATGAAACAACAATTACAACGTTATTATATCACATGACGTAATCTACACCCCAAGCCATTCTGAGTAACATTGCTTGGTAGCCCTTTATAAGGTAATAGAAACAGAGAATACAATTTTTGGGATCAGTTTTTGTTTATTGGAGACCACCTTGTGGTGTACTGGCTAGCACATTGCTGTCCATTCTTGGCTGTCACCGCGGAGTCCCGGGTACGATTCCCAACAAATGTAATTCTGGTCTGAGGGCTGGAACACGGTACACTCAGCCTCGTGATGCAAACCTAGGAATATGTGGGTTGGATTCCTACCTTAGCCATCCTGGAAGTGGTTCTTCTGTGGATTCGCACTTCTACTCCAGGCAAATGCCGGGATGGTACCTAACGTAAGGCCACGGCCGCTTCCTACGCAAATCCTTCCTCAATTACAAATATACACACTAGTAGAGACATCACAGTGTCACAGGTTATCAGATAAATTCCACACACACCCAAATACACGGGGCTACATGACCACGATGTCACAAAGCCCCTACAACAATAATAATCAACAACAACAACAACAACTCTTGCTGTCACCCATGATGTCCAGATTCGATTCACGGCTCAATCAAGATATTTAGTTCTGGTCTTAGTTGCCGACAACACAACAACACAGGTTATCAGATTTTGTGTTTTCACGTACTTCTGTATTCGAAAGATTCTTTAAAAGGCCGTATACCCTGAAAAATATTGTTCTTGCCTCGCTGTTCGACTGCCACTCGGCTTGCTACGGAACATTGTTATGAGTTCAAAACTTCAGCTCACAGCACTAACTTCTATAAGCTCCACTAGTGAATGAATACAGCCATGCTGTCACTGTTATCTTCCCCAGCGAAACTAAATATTTCAACACCTAACCATTCTTCGCTCTAATTATCCCTTCAGTTCAAGAGCAGATGATATCTCCCGAACGGCTGGTCGTATCGTCATGGGGTTTGCACAGTCAGCTTCAGAATGTTTAGCTCTGTAACATAGGTTCATCTAAATAATTGGATAATTAATGATTTTCGTGCGCGGAGAGAAATAGGGATTTCGTACGGCACAGCGAGCCCAGATTGCGTAGTTAACTAGGCAACGCCGCGCTATGCAATTGGCTGGCGCGGGTGAGCGCGTGAATCTGGCTCCTCCCTCATGTTCACAGTTATTTTGGGCCTGGTATAACTGCCAAGGAAGCCACTCTCCACGATTGAAGCAGTGCCCTGAGTTCTGTAAAGAAGCCACAATCCAAGAAATCAGAACATTGCATTGGCTTTCATATCACGATGCTCGCAAGAGGTACCGTGATATGGATGCCCCCGAATTTCGGGTGACGTTTGTGGCCGCAGCGACGCCCTCATTCACCCCTGCTGTCACAGTTCCCAGTGAAGTATCCTCGACGTCCGGTAATTCAGCAGATTTGAAATCACCCCTCGCTGTACCAGCGAAAATTGTCTGCCCGAAGGAGGTCACACAACCTTCTTCGGGCAAGGAAAAGAAGGCGACAGTTATATCATCTAAACCGGCGAAATCGGAGAAGTCCTCTCCTTCTTCGAACCGGTCGGCTAACATGTCTTCCTCAGTTAACAGGGGAAAGAAGAGTTTGCCGACCAGGGCTGGTCCTTCTTCCAGTCCACCCGATATGACAAAAGTAGTAGTGGAGATGAGAGAGAAGGTTCGTCGCCATCTCTCTCGCCCTCCTCCTGACGGAGTGGCTACTGTCTCTGCTGGCCTTCCCGCTCCCACGACCATCAAGGGAGGGAAGCCGGCTGAAGCCAAACTCGTCCGTATGGAGGAACTCCCCTACAAATAGGAAAATACATCAGCGGAGGAGAGAGGAACGGTTCAGCGCCGTTTCTCTTCCTCTCCTAGAGACAGGGCTGCTCAGGTATCTGCTGGCCATTCCACTCCCACCACCACCAGTGGAGCGGTGTCAGCAGGAGCGGTCATGTTTTGTAAGGAACTGGCGCCTGTGGGGAAGCGACCATCTACTTCCCCAAATAGACGTCAGCGCCGATCAAGAATGAAATCTCTTCGGGACATGTCGGGGACAGACACCCAGTCTTCGGACCGGGAGAAAGTCCCTCGACACTGCTCTCGCTCTTCCCCAAGAGCGAGACTCGTGAAGTCCGACGAGGACCGCGCGCCATCCAGGGGACTGCCCGCTCCATTTTCTTCGTCTTCGGACCGAGATGTGGAGATTGAGGTGCGCTCTCCTGCCCCATCATATCCAACTAGAGATGAGGAATGGTGGCAAACGGTCAAGCGTAAGTAGAAGACCCACTTCTACTTACAAGGGAACTGTAATAGCTATTCTGGTCATCTCAATGAGTTACGTCAATTAATATCTTTGTTTTCGGCAACCATTGTCTGTCTTCAGGAATCCAGGTTTCGTCCTGGACGTGAGACAATAATGCGTTACTTCAACCTCTTCTCTGAAGACCCAGTGGATGGAGCTGTGGCCGTCGGTGGTGTCTGCATTCTCGTCCACTCTAGCCTCTTTAGTGAAGAGGTGCCGTTGCGTACTCAGCTAGAGGCAGTTGCAGTTCGTACTTCGTCGCCAGTAATGGCAACATTATGTAATGTGTACATTCCACCTGATTCTCAACTGGATTGAAACCACCTGGTGGATCTAGTCTCTCAGCTCCCCCCCTCATTTTCTCCTTCTGGGATATGTTAATGCCCACAACACCATCTAGGGCTCCGCTACCACTATTGATGGAGGGAGAGATTTTGAGAGACTGATCAGGTGGCTGGAGCTGTATTTGTTAAACACAGGGGAACCTACGCACTTCTCTATTGCACACGGCACTTATTCAAATGTCGATATCACCTTGTGCTGTCGTGCGCTGGTTCCCCTGCTACAGTGGGGTGTACACGACGACCTTTGTATTAGTGACAATTTCCCGATTATCGTTACTCTTCCGAACCAGAGAGCCATCGAATTACCAAGTCGATGGCTTCTCCGTCGGGCTGATTGGACAACTTTCACAGCACGTGCTGATTTTGCCGAAGATAACTTTGAGAGTGTCTACGATCATACCATTCACATAACGCATGGTATTTCGGCTGCTGCTGAGGAAACAATACCTTCCTCATCCGGCAATTCCCACCGGAAACTTGCCCCTTGGTGGACAGCCGAGATTGCAGCAGCCTTTAAAGATCGTCGACGTGCTTTCAAATGCTATCGGAGGCAAAACACTATGGCCAACCTTATCACCTTCAAAGGGATGCGTGCTAGAGCCCGATATCTGATTCGGGAGAGTAATAAAACGACGTGGGAAAGGTATGTGTTGTTTATGACGACACATACTCCTTCATCTCAAGTGTGGACTAAGCTTCGTCGGATTTCCGGACTCCCGATATCATTGATGGCACACGGAGTCTCCATCATCGGAGACATCATCACGGACCAACTCGCCATTGCCAACCGTATTGGATCGCACTTCAATGATGTATCCTGATCTGGGAGTTACGATCCTACGTTTCTGACTCTGAAGCGGGAGGCGGAGGTTCACCCCTTGTTCTTTGCCACTGCTGCTTTGGAGTCCTACAATGTACCATTCTCTGAAAGGGAACTGCGCAGTGCGCTTTCACTGCGTAGGGATACGTCTCCCGGACCGGATAACACACAGAATCAAATGTTAAAACATCTGTGCGAATCCAGTATAAAGCAATTGTTGGTCCTCTTCAATCGTATATGGATTGATGGGCAGTTTCCATCTCAATGGCGAGAGTGGATCATGATACCGGTTCCCAAGGCTGGAAAGGATCCCAAACTTGTCAGCAGCTACAGGCCTCTCAAATGCCCTATGTAAGCTGCGAGAGAAGATGGTGAACCATCGACTGGTGTGGTTCCTGGAAGAGAGAGGCTTACTGTCAGGGTACCAGTCTAGATTTCGCTCCCATATGTCCACCACCGTCTATCTGGTGCGACTTGTAAGCGCCATACAGGAGGCATTTCTCCGAATTACCTACGACACCATATGGCGCTACGAGATCCTTTCCACCCTTCATGAGTGGGGACTCCGTGGTAATCTACCGACTTTCATTACGAATTTCATGTAGTCCGACTCTTCCGTGTAAGGGTCGGTAGAACATATCGCAATATTATACCCAAGGAAACGAAGTTCCTCAGGGTTCTGTTCTGTCACCTTGTTCGAGGTTGTCATATCTTTTGCCCAAAGATGCTACATTAAGATAGTTATTTTTTTCTCTATTATCTTTTTTCCACTGTTGTAAAATTAACTGTCATGGCATCCAGAAGTGTCAATAAATGGTTGTTTTGAATTGATATATTTTCCTTAAATATAAAAGAAGAAAGAATCTGCGATACGCCGGTGAGCGTAAAAGTAAAATAAGTGGCGACCAGTGATAGGATAAATATATCAATATATTTTAATTATGGAGACAACCCAACGTGAACTGGATCGAGCGATAAAGCTACGTAAGGTAACACGGGCGGCGTTTTCGAGGCAGTTGAATAACCTCAAAGGTGAAATTGATGACGTCCAGATGACAGCTCATGAAAAGCGAAGGAAAGTTCAGGTTTCCCTTTCTTTACTTCGGAAGAAAAATGATGAGCTCCTGCAGCTGGATGGTAAGGTCGTAAGTCTAAAACTTGACGTCGGCCAAGAGGACTTGGACGACGAATGTAGACTTGCCGATGACTATCAACGTCAATTTCTTGATATAGAGGTGAGTGTTGAATATATTCTAACTTCAGGAGGCATCGCTCAAGACAACAGTGATTGTAGCAGTGTAGATCTTGTGAGTAAGAGAAAATTCAAACTACCTAAATTAGAACTAAGGAAATTTGATGGCGATGTAAAACAGTGGATACAGTTCAGGGGCCAGTTTGTAAAGATAGACAAGGATCCGGATATTGCACCGGAAGCTAAGTTTCAATACTTAATGCAAGCTACAGTGAAAGGGTCTCGTGCTCGAGATATTACTGAAAGTTTTCCACCTATTGGGGAAAATTATACGAAGGCAGTAGAATGTTTAAAGAGCAGGTTCGGTAGAGATGATCTGTTGGTTGAAGTTTACGTAAGAGAGTTGTTATCTTTAGTTCTTAAGAAATCTTCCACTCCCGGTGATGGCAATTCAATGTGTAGCCTTTATGACAACTTGGAATCGCACATACGGTCACTTGAAACCTTAGGTGTTACTACATATAAGTGTGCATCTATGTTGTATCCTTTAGTAGAGTCATGTTTGCCTGAGGAGTTTCTTAGGGCCTGGCAAAGAAGTTCCAATTTTGCACACACACGTGATTCGAAAGATAGGTTAGACAATCTCATGCTATTCATGAAAAGGGAAGTGGAAGCCGAGGAACGGATCAGTTTAGCAATTTCCGGTTTTGGAATCATAGATAATAACAGGAGTAGAGACCAACCCAAATTGTCAGAGCACATTGCTACTGCAGCTGACTTGTTAAACACTAACCCAGTTGAGGAGAGGAGAGGGTACTGTATTTTTGTGGAGGTCAACATGATGCCCTTAATTGCTTTAAAGCACACTAATTAGGTCTATCTGAGAAACAGAAGGTCCTAAAGGACAAGGGTGGGTGTTTTAAGTGCTTTAAGAAGGGACACTGTGTCAATAAATGTAAAGCCGTAGTACGGTGCATTATTTTTAGTAAGAGCCACCAAGTTCTGATGTGCCCTGATTTACCTCAGAATAAACAAAATATATCCCATAATAATGTCGAACACAGGCAATCCGGGGGGGGGGGGGGGGGGGGGAAGAATGAACAAAAGACAAATTCGCTGAGTAATATTTCTAAATATCCTAAAGTTATTTTGCAAACTTTGGTTATAAAGATGAAAGGTATTGGCTCTTCCTTCTCTGTTAGAGCCATAATTGACTCAGGATCCCAATGATCCTATGTTAAGAAATACATTGTTAAAAGATTAGGTTACACTCCAGTCAGAACTGAAACAATTAAACATGACCTTTTTGGGGGAGTGAAAACGAGTGTTAATGAACATTCATGTTACAAAGTAGAAATTGAAAGCCTGGATGGAAAATATCAATGTAATTTTGAAGTATTGGAACAGGTTTTAATATGTAATGGCATCCCTTCGGTCAAGAAAGGACCTTGGTTGAATGAACTTGAGGAAGGGAATATCAGCCTAACAGATATTGGGGATGAGTCTAGACCTGTGGACTTGCTGATTGGAGCGGATGTAGCGGACAAACTTCAGACAGGAAATATTAAAGTTCTGTCTTCTGGTTTGGTTGCTGTGGAAACAAATTTAGGCTGGACTTTGATGGGGAAAGTTCCACAACAATCTTCTGTTAACTTGGCAGAAGAAGTTACAGCTCTGTTTGTTAATGAGATCAACGATCGCTGGAGCCTAGATACCATTGGAATCTCAGACTCAGCTGTTAACATGTCCAAAAATGAAAGACAGCTTCAAATTAGAGACGATTTTCTAAGAGGTATTACTGTAAATGATGACAGACGTTACGAAGTTTCATTGCTATGGAAAGAAGATAGCTGGGCTCTTCCTAGTAACAGGGAGCTAGCACTCAAAAGGTTAGAATCTACCACTAGAAAGCTTCAGTCTCAAAATCTTCTCATTTCATACGATGCAGTTCTAGCTGAGTGGGAAGAACTGGGAATTATTGAAGAAGTACCAGTCAAAGAAGTAGGGAATTATGGACACTACCTACCACATCGAACTGTTATTAAGGAGAATAGCACCACCAGAGTTCGTCCTGTATTTGACGTGTCAGCAAGAGGTATAAATGCTCCTTCTCTCAATCATTGTTTAGAGTGTGGGCCCAATGTGATTGAACTGATTCCTTCCCTGTTACTAAAATTTCGGGAAGGGAGATTTGGGGTGACCGCTGATGTAGAAATGGCTTTTCTACAAATAAGTGTTCGTCAAGAAGACAGAGATTTTCTTACGTTCTTCTGGTGTGATCCAAATGACTGGAAGAATATAAAGATATTTCGGCATCGGAGGGTGGTATTTGGATTAAAATGTAGCACTTTCCTTTTAGGAGCAGTTCTTGATTACCATTTGGACAAGGCAATGGAAGATTGTCAATATAGTAAAGGACAGATATCAAGACTTAAACAGAGCCTTTATGTGGACAATGTTGTAACCAATGTTGATACTGAATCAGAACTGAAAGAATTCATTAATGAAGCACGTGATATAATGCAGGAAGGAAAGTTCGACCTCAGAGGTTGGCAGGCCAACAATGATGCTTTCATTCTTGTAGGACGGACAGCGGTGCTAGGTTTACGATGGGATTTGGAATCTGACAATTTATTGTTAAACTTGGAATGGTTACAGAACCATGAATTGGGAGTGATCGCGAAAAGATCCATTCTGTCAGTTGCACAAAAGATATTTGATCCGATTGGCATAGTTAGTCCAGTACTTCTAGTTCCTAAATTGTTATTGCAAAAGATATGGCTAAGTGGTATATCTTGAGATGAAGAGGTTACTACTGATATTAAGGACCAATTTGTAACCTGGTATTTAAGCCTTTTTCTCCTGAAAGAGATGAGAATTCCACGCTGGTTTCATTATTCCAAGAACCACAGGGATGTCAGTCTACATATTTTGTGTGATGCTAGTGCACAGGCCTACGCTGCAGTAGTCTTCATACGACTACAAATTGACGGTGAGATTAAGGTACGCCTTCTTGCAGCCAGTGCAAGAGTAGCCCCATTAAACACAGTCATCATTCCCCGACTGGAACTAATTGCTGCAACAGTGGGATCTAGATTAGGTAATTCAGTGCTAGAAGGACTAAACTACCAAGATGTCAAGTTGAATTTCTAGACTGATTCGACAACGGTTTTAGCATGGATTCTATAGGAAGAAACATGGACTGTGTTTGTCAACAACCGTGTTAAAGAAATCCATCCGTTGACTTTACCAGAAATGTGGAGATATGTTCCTGGCCATTTGAATCCTGCAGATCTTCCTTCAAGAGTTGTCTGGCAGAAAAATTGTTAGCACTTCAATGGTGGGAGGGGCCAGAGTTTTTACGAAAGGACCGGCCAGAGTGGTCTGGTGAATTTCCACCTGCAGAGGCAGAGCTGATTTTGCAAGAAAAGAGAAAATCATCTCAAATAATGAGTTACTTTGTACATACTTCATGTAGCACCCCAAAACATGTAAATAATGATCAGTGCAGGTACCACGATTTTAATTGGTATTACTTATATTTTTCAAGCTATGGAAAAATAATTCGGTTGGTTGCTTGGATAAAGAGGTTTATCCAAAATACGCGAAGAGCAAACCTTACAAGAGCTCGTGGAGAATTGTCATGTGAGGAGAAAATGTCAGCAGAAAAAATAGTCGGAAGATTGGTACAGGAAGAGCCTTTCTCTTCAAAAAATGACAAAAGTCTCATTAGCCTAAATGTGTTTAGGGATTAGAAGGGATGTCAAGAGTAACCACTAAAAGTGGTAGAGCTGTAAATACACCAAAGAGATTAGATTTATGATTACTGTATTTTGAGGTAATTATAGTTATTTATGTATGGTTGAGTTGTTCTTCCACCAACTCAAGGTGGGAGTGTGTCATTTCTTTTGGCCAAAGATGCTACATTAAGATTGTCATTTTTTTCTTTATTATCTTTTTTCCACTGTTGTAAAATTAACTGTCATGGCATCCAGAAGTGTCAATAAATGGTTGTTTTGAATTGATATATTTTCCTTAAATATAAAAGAAGAAAGAATCTGCGATACGCCGATGAGCGTAAAAGTAAAAGAGGTTGCCATAAACGGCATTGTTACCGCCACCGGGCCCACGATAGTTCCATCGCTGTATGTAGCCGATTTAGCTCTGCTTTACAGCTCTGGAAGTATGTCAATCGTGGAACGGCAATTGCAGATAGCTGTTAACCGGGTCGACAGGTGGGCTCACGACCGGTTTTCATCAGCGAAATCCTCCGTCGTCCATTTTTGTCGGCTCCGAAGGCTACACTTACACCCTGAACTACATCTCAGGTATGCTGCGTTGCCGTTGGTTGACGTCTTATCGCTTCTTGGGGCTCCATTTTGACAGCAAATTAACGTGGCAGCCCCATATACGGCAACTAAGAACGACGTGTCTCAGGAAACTGAACATGCTCAAGTTTCTTAGTAGCACTACGTGGGGGGCTGACGGAGCGGTGCTGCTACGGTTCTACCAAGCCCTCGTCGTGTCCCGGCTAGACTATGATTCTGCGGCTTACGGTTCAGAAAGACCGGCAACCTTGAAAATGCTGGACAGTATCCACCATAGTGGCGTTAGGCTGGCTACTGGTGCCTTCCGGACCAGCCCGATACCCAGCCAACTCGTCGAATCGGGTGTTCCACCTCTAAATTATCGACGCCATCTTATGCTTTTGGCATATACTACTAATGTGCGTCAGTACCCAATACGACCAGAGGTACGCCAGCCAGCCTCGAACCACTCGGCCGGTTGGTATTAGACTCGATAGCTCGTGTACTGAAATAGGAGTGGCTGTGGGCCCTAGCCTACTTTTCACATTTTGCAAAAATGAGGAAAAAGTAGACTTATGAGATCGATCCGGGAAAATGTGTGTCTGTCTGTCTGTCTGTCTGGCTGTGTGTGTGTCCCCCCCCCCCTATCAACTCCTAAACGGCTGCAGCAATCAAAACCAAATTTAGTATGTGTAAAGATGTGCACCGGAATGTCTCACGTCCATATTTGAAAATGATGTCAGTGCTACCAACTGCTGAAAAACGCACTAGAAATTTGAGCTCCATGTTGGATATCTTGCAAGGTATGCATGGGAGCTATTCCAAAATTGGCACACATGTAGATATTACTATTTCAGTTTAATATCCAGGAGGCCATACATGACAATGTTGCCAACATAATGTTAAGCCTTCTGATAGGTCCAATGTTTAAATGCATATAACTTCTACACTATCAATGGGATTTCAACCAAATTTTGTATGTAAAATGTGTACGTAAACAGATATGACTGAGCGTATTCTTAAGAGTCACCAAGGCTGCCAACTGTTAATAATTGCTCTCTCTATTTTTTTTATCCAAATACCAATATATCAGAAAGTATGCAAGCCGACAGCTTTAAACTATGCACACGTATATTCTGACATTTTAGATTAATTTGGAGTAACTTATATACATCTGTTCTACCAACATGATTATAAGCCTGCTGATAGTACCAATTTTTAAATACATGTAACTTCTATACTATCAGTTGGATTTCAACCAAATTTCGTATGTGCTATGTGTAACATAACAGATATGACTATAAGTATTGTTAAGAGCAATCAGGGCTGCCAACTGTTAATAAATGCTGTCTATATTGTTTTACCCTAATATCAATATATCAGAAAGTATGCAAGCCAACAGCTCTATACTTTGCACACGTATAGCACCTGACTTTCTAGATTAATTTGGTGTAATTAATGTAAGTCAGTGCTGCCAACATGATTCTATGCCTGCTGATAGGTCCAATTTTAAAATAGATGTAACTTCTATACTAACAAATGAATTTCATCCAAAATTGGCACAACAAGATATCATAAAATTTCAGATTATTTCTGACCAGCACACGCATGGTATTGTTGGCAACATGCTTTTACGCTGCTGATAGATCCAGTGTCTAACTGCATGTAACGTCCATTGGACTTCAACCAAATGTTGTATTCTGTACCTTAAGAGATGGAAATAAGAATATATTCAGTCACCAGGGCTGCCAACTGTAGTGCATTATTAGGCTACATTACACCAGGTATATTTTGAACTAATTAGATATTTCGATATTACCAACTTAATTTCGTCAATATTCTAGATAGGTTCATATACTGTAGAATAATCATTGGCATGAAAAGTAGGCTGTATAGTTCTTCACGGAACTTCTTGTCTTACGTATGAAACCACCCAACAATCTTCTTCTTTCCTGGCGTTTATCCCAGTACAGAGTCCGCTGCTCTACCACCCAACCATCAGAATATAATAAATAGGGGCCGGATTTTGGTGGTTTTTAAAATTGTCATTTTAGGTTTTCAAAAACATAAAATTGTTCTTTTTAGTTTTTTACTAGCAGAAACACCCGTTCTTCGAACGGTGTTCGGTGTTAACACCAGACATAATAATAATAATAATAATAATAATGTTATTGGTGTTACGTCCCTTTTAAGTACTGTTGCTTTTAGAGACGCACCAGACATTATCAATTGAGCTACTGTTGCAATGGTTAGCGGCTTGTCATTCCTTCATAAGTTTATCAAAACGAAGTTAGTTTTCTGGGAATATCACACACACTGTTAATTTAAGGGCCTTATAATGTGGTTTTCGGAGACCCTTTATAGACTCGCGAATTTTGTGTCTCACATTGAGAAGTGGAACATATGCTTTGGTCGTCCTTCTAGGATAATTTTTATATTTCGCCTATTTTAGCATGTATTTTGAGAAGTGTTTCCCTATATCCACCCTTCTACTGTATGAAATGAACGGTGAAGAGTTTTATAAATGGTGTATTGACTCATGTTTACCATACCTAATTTTACGATGCACCAAGCATCCGAACATGAGTTATAGGCGTACATAAGGATACACAGAAAGACAGACAGACAGACAATACTATTGTCTACAACATATCACCCAGAAATCCAAATATGGGTATATCTACCACACAGTATCAAAGAAAATCATCCTTACGATGAACCCGTATGTCGACAAAAAAAAAGAAAAGATTAGTTGAAATGTGCTCTCAAAGTAAATTCACCTGACGTGTACTTCCTGACATGAAATAGAATTGAAAGCCTTGTAGATGAAACGCAATACACGTCACATAAAAACTGACCCTCTACGTTGTGTTGGGTCCCCATACACAGGAAAACCTCTTTCATAAATTATAGAAGCTTGTGGTGCATGAAAATTCAGGTTCTTTAGTCTCAAATGGCCCAAATTCCTAAAAGCCGCAAAAAATGCTGATTCAATTCAGGAATTTTTGAAAATAATGTTGTTGTTTGGAGATATAATAGACCTTCTGCACTATATGTCGCACGTGAAATTTGCATGAAAAAATCCTAGGTTACCCCTTGACCCCCTTAATTGCATTGATGAATTATACAGTCTACGTTGGTTCCGTGATAACCTTATATTTGCAAACTTTCACAGAAATGTAATAAATGTAATAAATTGCTTCTTACTGAAATAGATGGAAAGTTGGATGCCACCCCTTGAGATAATGTTGTCATGGTTACCGATTTGCATTCCTTCATTAGTTTGTTAAATTAAATTAAATTAGTTTTCTGGGAATGTTTCAGAAACTGTAGGTTTTAGAGCCTTATAATGTAGTTTTCGATGACCCTCGAGTTTTATTTCTGGCACCGAGGGGCTTTGTCTCGTCGTTGTACGCCATAATATAATACTACTACTAATAATATAACATAGGGATAGGAATATAATAGACCTGCCATACCACACCCGCAGATGTAAATCGCGTGAAAAAAATCTAGACTACCCCTTGACCCCCTTAAGCGCATTTTACGTATTGATGAAATTTACAGCTTAATTCGGTCCCATAATAACCATCTAACCGTTTGCAAACTTTCACACTAATGTAATTAACGGAATTGTATTGCGTCTTACAGCAATAGATGGATCTCTGAGAATCTGTTGCCATGGTTATCGGCTTGCATTCGTTCATAGTTAATTAAATTAAATTAATTTTCTGGGAATATGTCAAAAACGGTTGGACATAGGACCTTAAAATGTGCTTTTAGGGCCCCTGAGGTTTGTCTCGCACATTGAGGGGCTGAAAATGAGCTTTGTCTCGTCCTTCTACTCCTATTTCAGCATGTATTTTAAGGGGGTATGCCCCCTTTTATGAGAGGTATAGAGAAGGGTTACATCAATGATTAGTGTCGTGCCTCTGATGGATATCTGTACCAAATTTTACGTTGATACACCCAGCCGTTCTCGAGTTATAAGGGAACAAAGTTGTCCACAGACAATCAAGCAAACAGACAGACAGACCAAAACATTATTTTCTCGCGCGCATCTATCATAAAACAGTCTGAAGCGTGTAAATAACTCAAATTTCCGTAGAAATTCAGAAAAAAAGGACAAATTTTCTTTTTTAAATATGTAGAGATATACTGCACCGGTCGATGTGACCGTGTTTTATTGCACAAATTTAGGTTTTACTCGCTAACCGTCGGGGATACACGAAAAGTGATAAGAACCTTTTGGATAGAAAATTAAATGCTAAAGCTCGTGCATACCATCAAAAGTTTGCTATTTCTTAGCGTTCTCTTTTTATTTGAAATGGTAATATGAAATTTTGAAACCAAAGGGTGTAGTGACGTCACAAAAGTAGGTTTTACTCGCTAACCGTTGGAGATACACGAAAAGTGATAAGGACTTTTCGGATAGAAAATTAAATTTTGAAGCTCATTTGTGCCATCAAAAGGTTGCTATTTCCTACCGTTCTCTTTTTATTTGATATGGAAATATGAAATTTTGAAACCAAAGGGTGAAGTGACGTCACTAAAATGGTCGCCATTTCTTAATAGTACAAAATATCGAAATTAAAAGTAACCTATATGTAAACCTGGTATTTCAGCTACATCCATGCAAAATTTCATTTAAATCGGACCAGTGGTTCTTGCGTTATTAGGTAACAGACAGACAGACAGACACACACCATCTCATTTTTAGCCTATTTTCAATTTTGAAAAAATAGGCTTATGAGATCACCTTTTGTCCGTGTGTGTGTGCGTTTGTGTGTGTGATTCGTGTGTGTGTCCCCCCCTAATAAAATCTAAACGGCTGGAGAGATTTCAATGAAACTCGGTAAGTTCATAGCACCATTCCGGGCGACCCCGACCGTGCCCTTCAAATTTTGTTACGTCTCACCAATCCAACATGGCGGCTGTGCGAAATATTTCACCAGCATTCAATATTTCCGAAACTATTACCGATATCACCCTGGAATTTTGTATGGTAATAAAGGGAACTACTAAAAATTCACTTATGTGACCTTTGAAAACCTGGTAACTACAAAACCAACATGGCGGCCAAGCGAATTTGCGACTTTTAAATGGACGTTTCTCGCGATTTAACCAACCAAACGCAAAGAAACTTGGCACAGTATATGTTTATATACATTGTAATGCACTGACATCTAACTTCGTTCAATTGTTTTCATAACCTCAAAATGGCGGCTGAGTGAAATATTTCACAGGCATTCAATATCTCCAAAACTATTTAAGATATCAACCTGAAATTGTATACGGTGATAAAGATCACTGGTACAAGTTTATCTATGTAACTTTCAAAAACCTGTAAACTACGAAACAAACATGGCGTCCAAGCGAAGTTGACACATTCTAATACATTTTTCTTGTGATTTAATCATATGAGCGCATTGAAATGTGGTACAGTAAATGATTATACATATTGTCATTCACTGGCATCTAATTTAGTTCAATTGTTTACATAAACTGAAGATGGCGGCTGTGCGAAATTTTAAAATCTCGTTTTTACTTCGTGTGTCCTAATCATGTGATTGACGTTTGAATAAAACACCTACTCAATAATCTTCATGTAGACTAATAGTACATAAATAAAAATCCAACCTGGATACCATCTGCAATATTTAGTCGATTCTCAGTATCTACGAATCTAACACAGCAATCAAACTGACATTTTGTATGTTGATAGAGGCAATTAATATGGGTAGGATATATGAAAATAGGCTGTATAGTTCTTCACGGAACTACTTGTTATATATTAGTATGATTAGGTAGAATGGGTTTTTACAATAGGTTCTTATGTTTAAAGGGTAACGAAAGTTGACATACATTACATAAGGCTTAAAATTAATACCTCATTGTTAGTAGACAATCTGATTGCAACGAGAGAGTAAATATTTAACATAATGATGCGTAATCAAATTATCACCGATAACTTTACACTTTTAGGGATTGCAATAAAGCCAAGGATGTCAGAGATGATTTTCACACTCTATTTCGTTCAAATAATGTTGATTTTTTACTATATTGGATTCTTGGGAATAATAAGAGATTTATTCGCTTTCCTCTCGGTAAATAACCAAACAATAATATATAAGCTGGAAAGTGCTGAAAATATTTCATTTTTCCATTAGGTAGAATTGCTTTCAATCGACTGGAGCTAGGAGTAAACACTATCTTCACATTTAATTTCAAGGATTATGGACAAAATTTGAAATATACTACAATAAATGGTACAAAACTGCAATTAGTTATTTTTAGGAACTCGCGTATTATTTAGTTTATTAGGTAGTACGGAATTTCAGTGTGATTCGTAAAAGTATTTAGAAGTATGGGAAAAATAGATAAGAACCTAAGAATCCGGTTCCTAATAATAGGCTAACTGCGCCCCGATAGTATAAGGTAGTTTCTCTGTTGCTGGATAGCGAATTTTTGTACAAACTCAATTGTCTAGAATAATGAAAAATATAATAATAATAGTGTACTAATAATAATCATTATTGACTAATAATTATGAAAATAATAATAACATAACTGTCTAATGATGATAATAATAATAATAATAACAATAGTCTAATAATAAGTATTTCGCTGTCCTCTTGGAGTGACGATGTGGGTAGTCATAATATAGCCTTATTCTGAAAGCAGAGACATGAAATGATTGTCAATGATATGTAAGCCAACCAAAATTTGATTAAACTAGAGAATCGTCTGTACTCCCCTCTCCAACTCCAGGCAGCTTGAAATGTATAAATTTTATATGTGGTCTCAAACCTCATGTCTCGGTGATAATCAACGTTGAAGTACAAACAAACACTACGGTGTTCCCGCAACTTAGATCTACTTAGTTATATACGGAAAATGTGCCACGGAACCGCTTGATAGCACTGTGCTTTGCCCATTGCCCTACCTCACAAATCGTGTACGGTATCCCAAAGAAATTTTGATCAACCGATCACAACGAGGGGACGGAGTCGCGCAGCTTCTTTTGGGGTACAGGATCTCTACATTAGCTGAAACAGAAGGCTGGCGTGCTGTGAGGTGAGCGGGAAAATGGGATTGAGTGAGTAAATGCATGCACGTCGTCCCAATAAAAATAACAGTTACATCGCACGCCTTCTGCTTGACCTTGAGACGTCATAATGCAGCCCTGTAACAATACAATCCCGTTAAATTTGTAACGTTCCGTTCCGTCTGTTTGTTCCGTTATTATAAGTAGAATGTTCCGAACTGTAACGTATCGGATATTCCTCTGTTCATTTCGGTACGGGACAACGTAACGTTCCACCCGTCTCCAATACGCTGTACCGGTACAGGCTCGGCTAACATTCCACTGTTCCAGATACCGGGTACGGTTTCAGAATCAGTTCCGTTCCAGGACGGTAACGTTACGCTTGGAACAGACAGCGGTAACGTTACAACTTGGAAATAACCTTGGAGATAACGGAATTTCTCCGTTCCACATAGACAAGAGTTCCGTTCCGCGTTACGTTCTGTTCCGGGTCCCTGATATGTATAGTGAATACATAGAGCTTTCATCTAATTTAGAGAGAGGAGCAGTATATAAAGTATTTCGTGATTTATTGAAAGCACCATATTCGTGATTTTTAGCCTATTTTCATTTTATGAAAAAAAAAATAGGCTTATGAGATCACCTTTTGTCCGTGTGTGTGTGCGTGTGTGTGTATGTGTCCCCACCCTAATAACTTCTAAACGGCTGGAGCGATTACAATGAAACTCGGTAAGATTATAGAACTATTCTGACCGACCCCGACCGTGCCCTTCAATTTGTATTGTCTCACCAATCCAACATGGTGGCTGTGCGAAATATTTCACCAGCAATCAGTATTTCCGAAACTATTACCGATTTCGCCCTGAAATTGTGTACGGTGATAAAGGGCACTACTAGAAGTTCACGTATGAGACTTTCAAAAACCTGGTGACTACAAAACCAACATGGCGGCCAAGCGAAGTTGAGACTTTTAAATAGACTTTTCTCGCGATTTAACTATCCAAACGTAATGAAACTTGGTACATCAAATTATACAGATTGTGATGCACTGGAGTCAAATTTAGTTCAATTGTTTACATAACCTCAAAATGGCGGCTGTGCGAAATATTTCATTGACATTTTATATCTCCGAAACTATCCCAGATTTAACCCTGAAATTTTATATAATGATAAAGGGTAGTGATACACGTTTATCTAAGTAACTGTCGTAAACCTGTAAAGTACAAAACGAACATGGCGGCCAAGCGAAGTTGAAACATTTTAATAGGCTTTTCTCGTGATTTAACTCTCTGAGCGCAGTGAAATGTGGTACAGCAAATCATTTTACATATTGCAATGCACTGGCATCTAGTTTAATTCAATTGTTTCCATAGCTTCATGATAGCGGCTGTGCGAAATTTAAAAAAAAATGTTTTTATTTCTTGTGTCGTAATCATGCAATCGAAGTGAAAGTTTGAATAATGAACCTAGGCAATAATTGTCCATGAATGGTACATAACTCTATGGCCTATACATATAACAATCCAAAATGGCGAGCATCCGGAATATTTAGACGGTTCTCAATATCTATGAATCTTTTACACCAATCAAACTGAACTTTTTATGTTCATAGAGGCTATGAACATATGTTCACCTATAGGACTTTCAGTAACCTGGTGAGCCCAAATCCAACATGGCGGCGACGCGAAGTATAAATATTTAAATGGACGTTTCTCGCGAATTAACTATACGAGTGCAGTGAAAAGTTGCACGTTAAATGCATATACAAATTTTAATCCAGTGGCATCTAATTTATTTCAATTGTTTGCATAATCACAAGATGGCAGCTGTGCGAAATTTTAAAATCTCGTTTTCACTTCTTGTGTTCTAATCAGGCGATTGAAGTTTGAATACCACACGTACACAATAATATTAATGTAATTGTACAAAAATAAAAATCCAACCCGGCGACCATCTGAAATATTTAGACGGTTCTCCGAATCTATCACAACCTTCAAACTGAAATTTTGTATGTTGATAGAGGCAATTAACATGAGTAGGATATATGAAAATAGCCTGTGTAGCTCTGCACGGAACTACTTGTTTAAACTCCGTGAATCACAAAAAAGACGATTTAACAAGATATGCCAGTCTGAATGGAATGATTTTTTTTTCATGTAAAGTAAACGCATAAATAGCGAGGATGAATGTTATATTGCAAATAGTATATAAAAAAAAATTAAATTTGTCTTTCAAAAATTGAACAGTTAATTTGGTTATTTTTCCAAGTATATCTCAATTATTTTTTAAGATAATTTCATAAATGAGGTTCATCCTCTAGGGATCATATGTTGGACTGTATCTGCCGAGTTTCATCCAGTTTCATCACATAGTTCACGAGATATTGTGTTTTTCCTAACAAAAAAGCAACCTTTCGGGTAAACAGCTTTGAATATTAAACACTCCATTGACAGATAGGCGCATGGTCTCACGTAATACGCTATATCTCTGCCAAAACGCCGAATTTATTTATAAAACATATCAAATATATTGAGTAAGGTATTGTCTTTCAATTAAACGTAAAAAAAACTTAAAATTTGACAACCGACGGTGTATGAGCCCCCTTAATCACAAAAATAACGTGCATTTTTAGGACGCGATATCTTTGCTCATTTTCAACTTAATTGAGTCACTGTTGTTGCAAATTGATCTTCTGTATGTTCAGGATGTTGTATAGCAGATTCCTTTTTGTATCATTGATTGAGGCAAATATATCAGCCTTTTTACAATTTACGTTATTTTGATTGAAAAAATTAATTACTTGTGTGGGGGGCGACCCCTAATTTCAATTTAACAGATTCATTCTGCTGTACAACATAGCTGCATTATTTGTCTTTATTTTAGTTTTTAAATGAAACTAATATCTGCATTCTAAGTGGACATTTTAACTGCCCAAGTCAAGACAATTATTAAAACAAGTAGTTCCGTGAAGGACTATACAGCCTATTTTCATATATCCTACTTATGTTAACTGCCACTATCAACATACAAAATTTCAGTTTGATTGCTGTAATAGATTCGTAGATATTGAGAACCGACTAAATATTTCGGATGGTCGCCATGTTGGATTTTATATATGTAGGTCCTAGAGTTATGTACTGTTACATGAAGATTATTGTGTACGTGTAGCATTCAAACTTCAATCGCATGATTAGGACACAAGAAGTAACAAGAAGATTTTAAAATTTCGCACAGCTGCCATCTTGTGGTTATGGAAACAATTGAAATAAATTAGATGCCAGTGGATCAACTTTCGTATCAGGATTTACTCTACCAAGTTTCACTGCACTCGGATGGTTAAATTGCGAGAAACGTCCATGTGAATACTTATACTTCGCGTCGCCGCCATGTTGGATTTGTGATCACCAGGTTATTTAAAGTCCTATAGGTGAACTTAAGTTCATAGCCTCTATGAACATTATAAATTCAGTTTGATTGCTATAATAGAATCGTAGATATTCAGAGCCGTCTAAATATTTCGGATGGTCGCCATGTTGGAATGTTAAATGTATAGGCCATAGAGTCATGTACCATTAAAGGAAAATTATTTCGTAGGTTCATTATTCAAACTTTCACTTCGATTGCATGATTACGACACAAGAAATAAAAATTTAATTTTAAAATTCGCACAGCCGCCATCTTGAGGTTATGTAAACAATTGAACTAAATTAGATACCAGTGCATTACTATGTGTATACACATGTCATCTAGCAGATTTCATTGCGTTTGGAACATTAAATTGCGAGAAAGGTCTATGTAAATTTTCAAATTCGCTTGGCCGCCATGTTCGTTTTGTAGTTAACCGGTTTTTGGAAGTCTTATACTTGAACTTCCAGTAGTGCCCTTTATCTCCGTACAAAATTTCAGGATGATGCCGCTAATAGTTTTAATGATATAGAATGCCTGTGAAATATTTGGCACATCCGCTTGTGGTTATGTAAAGAATTGAACGAAGTTAGATGTCGGTGAATTACAATGTGTATAAACATATACTGTACCAAGTTTTATTGCGTTTGGTTGGTTAAATCGCGAGAAACGTCTGTTTGAAAGTCGCAATTTCGCGTGGCCGCCATGTTGGTTTTGTAGTTACCAGTTTTTCAAAAGTCACATAGGTGAACTTCTAGTAGTTCCCTTTATCACCGTAATAAATCCCAGGGTGATATCGGGAATAGTTTCGGAGATATTGAATGCTGGTGAAATATTTCGCACAGCCGCCATGTTGGATTGGTGAGACGTAACAAAATTTGAAGGGCAAGGTCGGGGTCGCCCGAAATAGTGCTATGAACTTACCGAGTTTGATTGAAATCGCTCCAGCTATTTAGAAGTTATTAGGGACACACACACACACACACACACACACACGCGCGCACACACACTCGGACAAAAGGTGATCTCATAAGCCTATTTTTTCAAAATTGAAAATAGACTAAAAAAATTAAATGAGAGAAATCGTAAATTAAAGTTGAGGTACACGTTTAGAGTAAAGAGTCTTACTTTTCAACTCCTAAAACCTGCCTTTTCTTTGGATTTTATGTCAATTTTCTGCATTCTCCGACCCGAGAGTCTCTCCTACATTTTTCTTTTTTTTTAAGTTCTGGAGTAGACTGTTTCAAAGCCAGATTAATGTGTGCTTTATCTGCTGTACCTATGCGTCAAAGTGATGACTGCAGAAAAGCGTGCACACCGATCATTAAAGTGAATAACAAGTAGTTCCGTGAAGAACTATACAGCCTATTTTCATATATCCTGCTAATGTTAATTGCCTCTATCAACATACAAAATTTCAGTTTAATTGCTGTAACAGATTCGTAGATATTGAGAACCGTCTAAATATTTCAGATGGTCGCCAGGTTGGATTTTTATTTTTGTACTATTACATTGATTATTGTGTACGTGTGGTATTCAAACTTCAATCGCGAGATTAGAACGCAAGAAGTAAAAACGAGATTTTAAAATTACGCACAGCAGCCATCTTGTGATTATGCAAACAATTGAAATAAATTAGATGCCAGTGGATCAATATTTGTACAAGCATTTAACGTGCAACGTTTCACGGCACTCGGATAGTTAATTCGCGAGAAACGTCCATTTAAATATTTATGTTTCGCGTCGCCGCCATGTTGGGTTTGTGTTCACCAGGTTACTGAAAGTCCTTTAGGTGAACATATGTTCATAGTCTCTATGAACATAAAAAAATCAGTTTGGTTGCTGTAAAAGATTCATAGATATTGAGAACTGTCTAAATATTTCGGAAGCTTCACATTTAGGATTGTTATATGTATAGGTCATAGAGTTAGGTACCATTCAAGGACAATTATTGCCTAGGTTCATTATTCAAACTTTTACCTCGATCGCATGATTACGACACAAGAAATAAAAACTTAATTTTAAAATTTCGCACAGCCACCATCTTGAGGTTATGTAAACAATTGAATTAAATTAGATGGCAGTGCATTACAATCTGCAAAATCATTTACTAAACCTCATTTCACTGCGCTCAGAGAGTTAAATCACGATAAAAGTCTATTAAAACATTTCAAATTCGCTTGGTCGCCATGTTCGATTTGTACTTTACAGGTTTATGAAATATACATAGGTAAACTTGTATCAGTACCCTTTATCACCGTACAAAATTTCAGGGTGATATCTGTAATAGTTTCGGAGATATAGAATGTCAGTGAAATATTTCGCATAGCCGCCATTTTGAGGTTATGTAAACAATTGAACTAAATTAAACTCCAGTGCATTACAATGTGTATAAACATTTGCTGTACTAAGTTTCATTACGTTTGGATAGTTAAATCGCTCTATCCGTTTTGATTTTATTAGGGGGACACATACACACACCTCACACACACACACACACACGCACACACATAGGCTAAAATGAGCTACACAAAAATAAAACTAATATAGACTATATATTTCTGGAAACTAGAGAGGACATACTGTCGAATACGACAATAAAAACATTCGAAAATTTTCTTGAAAATGAGTAATGGAAGGGTCGATGAGTACCTTAACAAAGCCCAAAGCTGATTTCGTTCTACATTTTTAGCCTATTTTCAATTTTGTAAAAATAGGCTTATGAAATCACCTTTTGTCCGTATGTGTGTGCGTGTGTGTGTGTGTTTGAGGTGTGTGTGTCCCCCCCCCCTAATAAAATCTAAACGGATGGAGCGATTTCAATGAAACTCGGTAAGTTCATAGCACTATTCCGGGCAAACCCGACCGTGCCCTTCAAATTTTGTTAGGTCTAACCAATCCAACATGGCGGCTGTGCGAAATATTTCACCAGCATTCAATATCTCCGAAACTATTCCTGATATCACCCTGGCATTTATTACGGTGATAAAGGGAACTACTAGAAGTTCATGTATAAGACTTCCAAAAACCGGTTAACTACAAAACGAACATGGCGGCCAAGCGAATTTGAAAATTTACATAGACCTTTCTCGCGATTTAATGTTCCAAACGCAATGAAATCTGCTAGATGACATGTTTATACACATTGTAATGCACTGGTATCTAATTTAGTTCAATTGTTTACATAACCTCAAGATGGCGACCATGCGAATTTCGAAAATTAAATTTTTATTTCTTGTGTCGTAATCATGCGATCGAAGTGAAAGTTTGAATAATAATCCTATGCAATAATTTTCCTTTAATGGGTCATGACTCTATGGCCTATACATTTAACAATCCAACATGGCGGCCATCCGAAATATTTAGACAGCTCTGAATATCTACGAATCTATTATAGCAATCAAACTGAATTTTTTATGTTCATAGGGGCTATGAACTTAAGTTCGCCTATAGGACATTAAATAACCTGGTGATCACAAATCCAACATGGCGGCGACGCCAGGTATAAATATTCACATGAAAGTTTCTCGCAATTTAACCATCCGAGTGCAGTGAAACTTGGTACAGTAAATCCTGATGCGAATGTTATTCCACTGGCATCTAATTTATTTCAATTGTTTCCATAACCACCGGATGGCAGATGTGCGAAATTTAAAAAACTATTTTTTACTTCTTGTGTCCTAATCATGCGATTGAAGTTTGAATGCCACACGTACACAATAATCTTCATGAAACAGTACATAACTTTAGGACCTACATATATAAAATCCAACATGGCGACCAACCGAAATATTTAGTCGGTTCTCAATATCTACGAATCTATTACAGCAAAACTGAAATTGTGTATGTTGATAGTGGCATTTAACATAAGTAAATGAAAATAGGCTGTATAGTTCTTCAGGGAACTACTTGATCTTTCTCGTTTACTCTTATGGTCATAAATAGTTCATCTTTTTCTTTTCCTTCATTGCTTCCGCTGCAATACATGTTTTGTTTTCAATGCTTGTACTGTTATTTCTCGATAACCCACGCGCAAAGTAACATTCTGCCTCGTAAGTTTTATCGTCTCTCTCTTGTTTATGGCTTCCCGGAAGTTATCTTCTCTTTATTCTCATGTTGAACCATTAACCACGATATCATTCCTCATATATATATCATCTAGATTATAATTCCGGTTTTATTCTCATTAGCCTACTTTCATATTTCATAAATTCTGTTGAAAACCATTTCTGTGTTTCAACTGCACTTTTCTGTGCTGGGACTGTGGTTTTCTGGTTAATTTCTCGCCTGCTGCGTCCAAGGTTGCAGGATCGAATCCTGGCGCTGTCAGTTGGCATTTGAGGGTGTGCAAATGGGAGAGAGCCTTGCCAGTAGATTTACTGTCATGTTAACACTTTGAGTGCTTCGTCCGATTCAAAAGAACCTTTCTTATTTTCATATTCCTCAATTGTTTTCAAGTTCCGAGTTGATCTCTGGCATGTTCTGCACTCTATTGAGCTTGATATAGTACTAATTGAGTTTAGATTTTTGCTTCCGGAAGACTTATAGAGCATTATGTAGAAGTCCGTCCTCTACTGTCCTACCTACTGATTTTAGGAAATAATTTCATTTGTGGTAGCCTATGGAGATGATGCAACCGCGACCACAAAACTTTTAATATCGGTTCCTTTCAAAATGAAAATTAATATGAACGTAGTATTTTGAATTAAAATCTACGTTAATTAAGACACAACAGCTTTCGGCATTTTACGCCCCCTCGTAAGTTAAAAATTGCCACTTCTACAAATCTCTTTAAATGTAAATGAAACAAGTACTGTAGTTCCGGGACGAACGAAAGAGCCTACTTTTCTTAAAATGTGAGATTCATGCCAGTGATTAATCTATATATAGCTTGCCACGGTGGGTGAGTGGTTAACGTGTAGGTCTACTAACCCTAAGCTTGCAGGTTCGCTCCTGGCCGTGGTAAGTGATTTTTGAATGGCGGCAAAAATACTACACGCATGTCATACGATGTTGGCATGTCAAAGAACCCATTTGAATTCAGTAGGCCGTGCTCATAATGAGAAAATTAATCTTGGGTGTTACCGCCAACACAAACTTCCTCATTTCTCTACTAGAAAGCACTATAGTGTTCAAGGAGCTTAGATATCTAACCTCCTTGACTTTCGTAGTGCTTCAAGTAACAACGAAATTCGACATGCAAGCTACCTTCTGGGTGTCAAATAACAAAGCTTGCACCCGGAACCCGGAGCCATACGATATTATTATTAATTATCTATATATCAGAAATTAAATGTTACATTGGATCTGTCAGCGCACGTAAAATCATGTTGGCAACAATGCCATGTATTTGTTGCTCAGAAGTAATCTGAAATATTATGATCTATTATTGTCCAAATTTTGGATGAAATCCATTTGATAGTTTAGAAATTTCACGAATTTAAAAATTGGACTTGTCAGAAGGCATAGAATCATTTGGCAGCACTGATATGTATCAGTTATTCCAAATTAATCTAGAAGGTCAGATACTATACGTGTGCAAAGTTTAGAGCTGTTGGCTTGCATACTTTCTGATATATTGGTATTAGGATAAAACAAATAGAGAGCACATGTATTTACAGTTGGCAACCCTGCTGGCTTTCAAGAATATACCTAGTCATTTCTGTTATGGTACACAAATCCCATACAAAATGTGGTTGAAAACCAATTGACAGTATAGAAGTTACACACATTTAAATATTGGACCTATCAGCAGGCTTATAATCATTGTTTGTTTTGTTCTCATTGGTCGACAGAGAGTATTATTACACTGGGAATTAAAAATGGTGGCAAGTCACCTGGATAATAATGCTCCGCAATTTATGTTATGTACAGATAAGTGATATACTGTATATATAGCCTATATATATATATATTTACAGTGCTACCAGATGTTTTTTTTTGTTCCCTTGTGCGTTGCGCTTAAGGCCGGTATGGTATCATCATCGAATCATGTTGGCAACACTGTCATATATGCGCTCCTGAAAATTAATCTGGATGTTATGATCTCTGTTTGTTCCAATATTGGAACAGTTCGCTTGCATAACTTTTAAGATATCTAACATAGAGTTCAAATTTCAATTCAAATATGACCGTGAGCTATTCAGGTATACATATTTACTCATACCAAATTTGGTTTTGATAGCTTCACAGGTTTAGAAGTTGATAGGGACACACACACACACATCCAGACAGACGGACAGACAGACAGACAGATTGACATTTGCCCGGATCCATCTCTAAGTCCACTTTTTCCTCATTTTTAGCCTATTTTCATTAATGAAAATATAGGCTTATGAGATCACATTTTGTCCGTGTGTCTGTCTGTGTGTGCGTGTGTGTGATGGTGTGGCCCCCCTAATAACTTCTAAACGGCTGGAGCGATTTCAATGTAACTCGGTAAGTTCATAGCACTATTCGAGACGACCCCGACCGTGCCCTTCAAATTTTGTTAAGTCTCACCAATCCAACATGGCGGCTGTGCGAAATATTTCACTAGCATTCAATATCTCCGAAACCATTACCGATATCACACTGAAATTTTATACGATGATAAAGGAAACTACTAGAAGTTCACATATGTAACTTTTGAAAACCTGGTAACTACAAAACCAACATGGCGGCCAAGTGAATTTGCGACATTTAAATAGACGTTTCTCGCGACTTAACCAACCAAACGCAATAAAACTTGGTACAGTATATGTTTGTACACATTGTAATCCACCGACATCTAACTTTTGTTCAATTGCTTACATAACCTCAAGATGGCGGCTGTGCGAAATATTTCACTGGCATTCTATACCTATGAAACTATTAGTGGTATCATCCTGAAATTTTGTACGGAGATAAAGGGTACTATTGGAAGTTCATATATAAGACTTTCAAAAACCAGTTAACTACAAAACGAATATGGTGGCCAAGCGAATTTGAAAATTTTAAATAGACATTATTCGCGATTTAATGATCCAAACGCAATGAAATTTGGTACGGCAAATGTTTATACACATTGTAATGCACTAGTATCTAATTTAGTTCAATTGTTTACATAACCTCAAGATGGCGACTGTGCGAATTATAAAATTAAGTTTTTATTTCTTGTGTCGTAATCATGCGATCGAAGTGAAAGTTTGAATAATGAACCTACGCAATAATTTTCCTTTAATGGTACATGACTCTATGGCCTATACATATAACAATCCAACATGGCTACCATCCGAAATATTTAGATGGATCTCAATATCTACGAATCTATTACAGCAATCAAACTGAATATTTTAATGTTCATAGGGGCTATGAACATAAGCTCACTTATAGGACTTTCAGTAACCTGGTGATTACAAATCCAACATGGCGGTGACGCGAATTATAAATATTCACATGGTCTTTTCTCGCAATTTAACCATCCGAGTGCAGTGACACTTGGTACAGTAATTCCTTATACAAATGTTAATCCTCTGGCATCTAATTTTTTCAATTGTTTCCATAACCACAAGATGGCAGCTGTGCGAAATTTTTAAATCTCGTTTACTTCTTGTGTCCTAATCATGTGATTGAAGTTTGAAATCTACACGTACACAATAATCCTCATGTAACAGTACATAACTCTAAGACCGACATATATAAAAATCCAATATGGCGACCATCCACCATATTTAGTCGGTTCTCAATGTCTACGAATCTATTACAGCAATCAAACTGAAATTTTTGTATGTTGATAGAGGCAATTAACATAATTAGGATATATATAATATAGGCTGTATAAAAAGGAGGTGACACGCAAAGACGAACATGTCCACCTAATACAGTTTTTCATAATCAACAAGAAACGTATTTCAGCCATAAAAGATAATGAAAATAACTTATTGAAATGCAAACAATTTAATTTTCATGCAATAAGGGCAATTCATGACTGCAAATAAATCTTCAATGAAAATATTTGTTTAAAAAGCACATTTAATTATGGACATGTTTTCTTTTGCATGAACCATTTGGACAAGTTCGGCTTTGAATGATTTTCAAAAGGAAGGTATTTTATTTTTTCATAATCGCTTACATTTTATTCATTAATGGTTGCCATAAGATACCAAAATCAAGTAATTGACATTAAATTTACGCGGTTTATTTTCACCTTCAATATTTCGAGGTAGTTTTCCTTGAACATTCTTCAATGACATCATTCGTGCTACCCTCCTCTCTTGAACTGCCTTTTCTTGAACTCTGCAACATACCATTTCCTTTTATCCTTTTCACGTCGCGAATCATACTTCTTCCTCTTTCTCCCCAGGGGCTCACATCTAGTGGGACGTGGCTTGGTGACCACGGGACCCCAGCTGAGTCCGGCATTGCTTCCACTTACTTGTGCCGGGCTACTCTTCGCCTTCTCTCCTGTCGACCTCCCTTGGTCAACTCTTTTTCTTTTCCGACCCCGACGGCATTAGGGTATCCGAGGCCTAGGGAGTCTTTCACTTTCCCGCCTTAATTGGCCCTTGTCTCATCTTTCCTGATCCCTCCTTCTTCGAGGGGTCAGCCTTCTTTTTCTTTTATGTTATCTCCTGCCTTCTGCACAAGACCCTCAAGGAGGCAGAGTGTATGTAGCCCCGCCACTTCTGGTGCACCCTGGATATTGCTACACCCTCAAGGCTCATGGCTGGTGAGTTTGGGAGTTGGCGGCCCCGAGGTATTCCTGAGCTGGGTCCGTTTTGTCCGCTTTTTCCTCTGACCTTGGGGCGGACCTCTCCTCTTTCCCCCTTTCCTATCTGCCTTTCATGGCTCTCCTTCCTTCCAAGTCCCTCAATACTCATGCTTCAAGGGTTGAGGGCATTTCTTTTCTTCCTGTCCTTTATTTGCCTTATCCTTTATTTGTTTGCAATTTCTTCTTCTAGTATGTAAGTTAGGTTAGGTTAGTATTAGTTATAGTTTTTCATTCTTATCCCATCCTTCACTATCACCCAAACCATCAGGGGCCGATAACCTAGATGTTAGGCCCCTTAAAACAACAATTATCATCACCATCATCATCATCATTTTCTTCTTTCTGCTACCCTTGTTTGCAGTTTTCACACGAACACATTCTTCATCCATTCTGCTACAACACTGACGTAATAATTTTAATAGCAATAGGCTATGTAATATTATTAAGCCGAAGCACAGAAGCACCGCTAATGCTAATGTCAGCTGCTCTGCGCGGGAATGTCTGGTCTCGCGCGGAATGGAAATCACGTGACATGAATCAGCGCTTCCTACTGGCCGTATGGACTAGTTCGTCTTTGCAGGAAATGTAGATGTGGACAAGTTCGTGTTTGCTCTGAACCATGCATTTTCTCAGGCTTGTATCATGGGACATATTCAAGTTGGCGATCACGGGACCTCATTTGAGTTCGGCCTTGCTTCCACTTACTTGTGCCGGGCTCCTCTCTGTCTTCCCTCCTGTCGACCTTTTTGGGTCAACTCTTGTTCTCTTTCGACCCCGATGGTATTAGGGTATCCGAAGCATAATAACCCACTCCTTAATTGGCCCTTGCCTCATCATTCCTGACCCCCATTCTTCGAGGTTTCGTCGTGTTTGAATTGATACGGGGAGACAGCCATAGGCCTACATAGTCTACATACACATGCACACACACACACACACACACACACACACGCACTTGGTCCGTGTAGATGACATAATTATGACTACCCTCATTTAAAGACAAAATTGAAATAAGTTTAAAATTATGAAACAGTAGACATCTTAAGAGATTGATCCGGGCTGATGTGTGTGTGTCTGTCTGGTCATCTATATGTCCATCTGTCCTCCTGTCAGTCTGTCGTCGTCCCCCTCCTCCCTATCAATTCCTAAAGGAATGTAGCTATTGAAACCAAATTTGATATCAGTTAAGACATATACCAGGACATCTCAAGAACATATTTGAAAATTACGTCAGTGCTATCAACTGCTGGAAAATCACAAATGAATTTAGAACTGTATGTTGGATTTCTCAAAAGTTATGGATGCAAATTGGTCGAAATTTGACACATACTTCGATCATAACATGTCAGATTAATTTTCAGAAGTCCATACGTGACGGTGCTGCCAACATGATTCTACACGTGCTGATGAGGTCAATCTTTAAGTGCATGTAACATCCATACTATCAATTAGATTTCCATCACATTTGGCATATGCTTTGTATACCTCTGCAGAAATGACTATGCCATTCTTTAGAGATACCAGGGCTGTTAACTGTGGATAAAATGCTCTGTGAAATTTTGAAGCCTAGTCTCAGTATGTCATAAAGTATGCAGACCTTCAGTTCTAAACTGTGCACACATATAGACCATAATATTAAAGATTTATATTGAGTAATTCATACATGACAGTCTTGCCAACATTATTGTTGAGGTTAAAATTTGCTAATTATTAACGCAAAATGAATTAAAGTACACGCAAGCATTATTCTTCGCAGAAAGTGGTGTTGGGTGAATGATTACGTTACAGGACAGTACTTCTGGTGCACAATTAAAATATTACAGATATAGAAATAGGCCTGTTTGCCATCTCTTGATGGATGCAGTACATTTGCAATTGTTTATTGGCACAGGCTAGAGAAAAATGTGGCTTTCACCGATGTCTCAGTCTCACTCATGGCTGTGATTATATGGAAGCTACTGAGGTATGGGTGGTGCTTAGTAGTGACATTCAGGGCACAGTCAGTGCCTGTGGATGCTGTGAAAAGTTCTACTCATAGGGTTAGTACTGCTGTTCTGACTCAGTGAGGAAAGCAATGACAAACTACCTCACTCCTTATCTTGCCTAGTACGCCTCAATATAGCGCTGCCTTGGGTTTTTGTGGGTATATACCCACATAACCTAACGGCGGTGTTTTGAGGATCCAACCAGCCTTCCGGCTGACTACCTAACAGACAGAGAGATATAGAAATACTTTCTAAAGCAAATAATGTTACATTTACGTTGACAATGTTACAGAGCTCAAAATTATGGTTCAAATGACATACATATGTTCCGGATGGCAACACTGGGAACTAGGCTAGGTTGCTTGATATTCATCAGATCTAAGTGAAAGAGAAGAAAAAACTATATTTTCAATGACAATAGCGATACGATGGAAAGCAAGTCAACGCGCATTCTTACACCACGTGAATGTTGTTTTCTTGTATGAGTTTTAATTAGGCTATTATTAATTTTCAAGTAATATTATTCAAGTAGTTTTATGATATTCCGATGTTTGCACCGTTAAGGATATACTTCTTAAGTGATATTATTGATAACCTGCGAGATATTACGGATAAATATTATGATATAATTGTGTTTGTAAGTTTGCTAGCTAAGTTTGAGGCTTCTATCTACTGGTGTAAGACAGTACTAAATTTTCTACATAGGTTTTCGGTGATTATTGCTGATTACTATTCGAGACGTATCGCTATCACGGTGTAATAGTGGACCATCGACCCTGACTAGACCGGTATTTAAATAAATACATAAATAAATACACAAATAAATAAATAATTAATTAAATTAGTAAATAAATAAACGGACGAATGAATGAATTAATACATAAATGAATACATGAAAAAGTACATAAGTACAAAATAGGAAAATAAATAAATACGTAAATAGAAAAATAAGTAAATAAATAAGTAAACAATCAAACAAGAAAATAAGCAAATAAATACGCAAATAAATAAGTATATACGTAAATCAATCATCATCATCATCTTCATCATTTATTGCATGTAACAGGCCATTAAGGCCCATAGCAGAAGAGCAAGGGAATACACGAATAAATATATGTATACATGAATAAATAAATAAATGTATAAATGAATGTATAAATGAATGTATAAATGAATGAATGAATGAATGAATAAACAAGATGTTCAGTAAAGAACATATAGCCTACTTTCTCCTAAATGCATGGGTATTGTTATAACCCTTTGTCCTTTCTAAGGAGTGTAATTGAATGTTGGTTGTAGTAGCTTGTTGAAATAAGTTTCATACGGATATTAAACATGAATATGAGGTGCCCTTTGCTAGTGCTACCTCTGTACCAAATTTCGTTCAATTCGGTTTCACCGTGTTCGAATTGATAGGGGGGGGGGAGAGACATTCAGAGTACACACACACACACACACACACACAGACAGACACACTATTTTTGGCCCTGTGTTGATCTCTTAAGTCTACTTTCATTTTTTGCAAAAATCGAAAGTAGGCTAAAAATGGATAAATGAATGTATAAATGAATGTATAAATGAATGTATAAATGAATGAATGAATGAATGAATAATTGTAGGGTATAAATGAATACATGAATAAACACAATGTCTTTTAAACAGATAATATTAACAATGTTTATTTGTTGATGAGTAAATATTTTATGACCCCCAGGCAATGATACACGAGCTGAATCGTCTGGGAATGGTGGTAGACCTGTCACACGCAGCACTTGACACAGTGATGGCAACTCTGAACGTTACACGGAGCCCCATCATATTCTCCCACTCTTCTGCGCAAGCGCTGTGCAATACGTCCAGAAATGTCCCCGACTCCGTACTGAGGCTCATGGTGAGTATTTACTACACAATCATCATCATAAGGAATGCTGGAATCTAAAACTCATGTATTTAAGTTCCCTCGTGAAATCACAACTAGTGGGACTATTTCGGCAACCACGGGACTCCCGGTGGGTCCGATTTTGTATCCACTCGCTTGATCTGGGCTCCTCTCTTTTATCTCACCTGCCAATCTCCCTTGGTCAAAATCTGCTCTCTTCCATCCCTGATAGTAATATTCATCCAAAGCTTTGGATGACATTTATGTCTTTCTTTTCCCGATACCTTATTTCCCAATTTCGTCGGATATTCTTCAGTGATATCTTTTAAGTGGGCCAACAGAATAAAATAACAACTAGTCATGAAGAAATAAAATTTAATTCTATACTTTTAAAATGTATTAAATAATTAATTTTGTATTTATTTATTTATCTATTATTTATTTATTTATTTATCTATTTATTTATTTACCTATTTATATATTTATGTATGTATTTATTTACGTATTCATCTATTTATTAATTAATTAATTTATTTATTTATCTATTATTTATATATTTATTTATATACCTAATTGTTTTTCTATTTAATTATCTACTACATTATTTATATATATATTTATTTATCTATTTATATAACAATTTATTTTTCTATCTATCTATTTATTTATTTATCTATTATGTATTTATTTATTTATAAATTTATTTATCTATTTATTTATTTGTTTATTTACTTACTTATTTATCTATTTATTTATCTATTTATTTATTTGTTTATATATTTATCAATTTATTTATCTATTTATTTATTTGTTTATTTATCTATTTATTTATTTATCTGTTATTTATTTATTTATCTATTTATTTTATTTATCTATTATTTATTTATTTATCTATGTATTTATATGTCTATTATTTACTTATTTATTTATTCATCTATTTATTTATGAATTTACCTATTTATTTATTTATATACGGTATCTATTTATTTATTTATCTATTTTAATCTATTTATTTAATTACCTATTTATTTTATTATTAATATCATCGATGTTTCCAATTTAGGAGAGCGTGCGAACGTGAGCCAATCACAGCTTGACTTTTATTTATTTATTCATTTATTTATTTATTTATTTATTTAAGATAATTTCTTTTGGCTGACTAAAAAGTTTTAATATTAATTGTCAATAAGGCTATCTACAGTGAGGACCCTTCGTATAGAACCTAGACTTGCATATGCCGCCTGGTAGCCGGGGCACTGTGGCTATCCGCGTGTTGAGCAAGGTGCTAGCAGCAGCGTAGCGCCCAACTAGTTCAACACTTTTACACTTTTACATGTTTTTAATAATCATAATTTCTTCCATGAATTTCAGAGTAGTTGCTGGAAATGCTGTCCATCAGTTTCTAAACACACGTTGCAACATCGTAGGAAGTTTTGGTACACTCGTTGTAATTCACCCTCACAGATTTTTCGTATCAGTGCAGTTATTTCGTTTTCATGAGCCTCCAGAGTGCGCAAATTGTTTGAGGTTCCCTCACAAGTAAAAATCCACGGCGCTGAAACTTGCAAACAAATTTACTGCAAACGTCTCTTGAGAAGATAAGTTTCCACTAATCAAATTCGATGTTTTGTCCTTTACCTAACCATGTTCACGTGATACGAGATAGGCTACCGTATTATGGTGTTTGAAGCCATATTTCAGTGTTGCCTTAGTAAACGAAGTTTTACATTTCTCAGTCGGTCGGTTGACCGAAAAACATCAAACTTCGTAGGCTACAGTACTTCTCAGCAAGTCTCAATTATCACAACTAAGGTATCTTGCCAGCTGCGTATGTAATAAATGCAATGCCAGCATCCAGGGCTTCACGGCACGCTGTTGTAATCGGCACATGCTATAAATGTGACAATTATTATTTATTCTATAGCGTATGGCTTTTAGTGCCGGGAGTGTCCGAGGACATGTTTGGCTCGCTAGAGTCTGTAGCTGCTTCAAGTGGACACCTATGGGGTGACCTACAAGTTCCGTTCAATTTAAAGTAGTTCTAAGTTTCCCTACCAGATGTTACTGACACCTAGTGGTGAACGTTGGAACGTTGATAGAGCGATTCAACGAAATCTTACCTAGAAATTTAGCTTCACACAAGTTTAATTAGTGGAACGATCTTTTAAATCCCATAAATCTATGACATGGGACCGCGGGCTTTACTTCCCCTCCGAAGGAAGGCGTACTGACGGATTTTAACGCTCTTAAAAAAGCTGACGACTTTGGCCGGGTTTGAACCAGCGATCTTGGGCATAGCACTTCATCATGCTACTAACTACGCCACAGAAGCCGCTTTAATGTGACAATGAGTCATTGCAACGTCACCGCGACACGGCTATTGGAAATTTCCGTTCTATAAGGATGGTTCTCACTATATATTCTTCAATGACAGGCAGAAGACCTTGGTGTCGGTAGGATGCTGAACGGCTGTGCCCAAGATAGCGGGTTCAAACCCGGCCGAAGTCGTCGGATATTTTAAGAGCGTTAAAAATCCTTCGGTATGCCTTCCTTCGGAGGGGAAGTAAAGCCGGTGGTTCCATGTCATAGATTTATGGCATGTAAAAGATCCTTCCACAGACTAAACTTGTGTGAAGCTGAATTATTGGGTTAGATTTCGTCGGAACGCTCTATCAAAGTTCCAACGTTCACCACTAGGTGTCAGTGATATATGGTAGCGAAAGTTGGAACTACTTGAAATTGAACGGAACTTGTAGCTCACCCCATGGGTGTCCGCTTGAAGCAGCTACAGCTTCTGGTGAATCGAACATGTCCTCGGAAACTCCCGGCACTAAAAGCCATACGCAAAATAAATAAATTACTACCACTAATGTATTCAAGTTTTGTCTTCTGAAGACAATGTTGTGTCTATTGTTGCAGGCAGTTAACGGAGGTGTGGTGATGGTCAGCTTCTACAACGACTTTCTCACCTGTTCCAAGACTGCACATATGGAAGACGTCATACGTGAGTAGTCAACCAATATTTAGTGTGCAAATGAAGTGTGAGTGATATTAGTTATTATTGACAGTTTGTTCACTAGATGAAGAGGCACGTCAACCGACCACATATAATGTGTTACAGTGCATCTGTACTTTCCTAAAAAGAAATGGACTGTTCTTCAGGTTGGGAACCTAATGTTGACAACATGACTTCGGAATTAAGATTTTAAGATTACAAAAAAGAAGAGAATCCAGGTTCGTCGCAGCTTTTTAATTTTATTATTCCACTTTTGAATATTTCAAGTATTAACCATAACGTCTATTATACGTGTTGGCATCATGGAGAAACACACTAAACTGACAAGTCATGGACACCAAGCGTTAGACCACTCCCTTTGTCGTATGTAGTTCACTAAATCAATTTCTACGAGCGCTAGTGTCGCCCCATATATGGTCAAATCAAAATCGTAATATCTACTTCCGTTTTGAGAAATTCAAAAATCTAATTCCCACAAATTGAAGATAAACAAATCAAAGGACAGATTAAAATAATCAAACTTTAATTTAACTGAAATGTCTAGAAACAGTTCCATTTTAAACACGAGTGTATTTTGCATGTTGTTTCAAAATATAATTTAAGCTGGAAGTAATTTTCAAAATATTATATTGCAATATGATAGTTTCTCATGACACGCATTTTGGCATTCTTCCGGGTCTTGGATTTTCAACTTTAGCACAATAGTAAAAATGGCTTAACTTTACGTTTTGGCTAAACTGGATCCCTAGAGTCTGAGTGCTCTCAGAGTCGTTTAATAAACGTGTTCAACATTCTTTTAAAAAAATGGAAGTTTTACTCAGAAACTGGCAACCGCGTTATAACATAGATTCTATGAATTTGATTTTAACATCTGATCTCCTTGTTATTAATATTTTCCTTCGTCTTTTCCCACTCAAGTGGGGTCGACGCTCCTGGCTAGTATTGTCCACTTCCCTCGGTCCCATACGTCCTATTCCCTTATATGTTTCTCCCTCAAGTCATCTCGTATACAGTCCCTCCATCTTCTTCTTGTCTTCCCCTTCCTCTGTCACCTTCCACTACCATTACTGTCATTCTCTTGCCAACATAAGTGTCGTCCCTTCTCATGACACGACCGTACCACTGCAGTCTTCTCTCTTGAACTTTCTTTGATATCTCTGTCACTTTAACACTGCCTCTTAGTCTCACATCTGTAATCCTATCGGCTCTGGTAACGCCACAAATTCCTCTTAACATTTTCATTTCAGCCACATCCATTGCCTTACAATGTGCCTTAGTTGTTTCCCATGTCTCTGCTCCATAAATCATTGCAGATCTCACTACTGACTTATAGGCTACCCCATAACAACTGTAACGATGGTAAATTAACCCTCCTTGGGCACACATAATCTGTGAGATTACGTGGGAATACATTTTCCTACCCAGGCTTACGTTTTTGCTTAAAAGTGAGCGTTCGTCGCAATAGCTACTGCTCTCCCGCCATTTGCGTTAAGGTGAGACCATCATCGTTGCAGTGCCTTCCGCTTACCTTGTTGAACCGATTCATCTACGAGATTAAGCGCGCCTAATTGCGTAAGTATCAGGGATTTCAATTTGTTTTCCATGTTTCTTTTACCAAACTGGTTTGGATTATTTATTGATGCTCATAATTATGTCAGCAGGCTCACACTAAACCTAACCAAGTGTTACTTGATGGTAGTGGACAGACAGCATGCATTCCCTCGTCCCTTCCAGCTAATACGAGATATCGATCTCAAAGAAGAAATAGTCTACCTAGGAGTTCGCATTTCCACTAAGGGAAACTGTGAGGAGAAATTAAAAGAGGGATAGATATGGCTAAGAAAGCACTGTCTAGTCTAACAAGAATATGGAAAGTTCATCATATTACCAAGGAAACAAAGAAGCGACTGGTTCAAGCTTTAGTACTGTACCCGAAAATACGAAAGTAGCCTGTTGGAATATCCATTGCCCCAGCTGGATCGCCTATTCCTAACAGCACCGGCAAATTACTACTTTAGAAATCGCTCCCAACATGGCATTTAGGGATTTACATTCAGCAGTTACAAGAATATTGTGGATCAACAACAAACTACACGGGGCACTTACCATTGTATACATTCTCGGGGACTGGGAATTCATCTTCGCCTACAATACATCCACAATAGTCTGCTCCTAATATTTAAAATGAATCACGCGCCAACAACAACAAATAACGAACTGAATAAAATTTAATAACAATGGTGTAAACTAACCTAGTTTAAACAAAATAAAATACACTAATTTAACAATCAAATTAAAATAAAAACACGCAATCATTCACACTTCCTTTCTACTCCACATCTTACTACAATGCTGTGAAAAAAAAATATGAGCATAAGATTCTTGGCTTGTTTCAGGCCTACACTACGTAAAAAGGAAACCGTTTAGGGTAGGCTCTTACATTCGTGGCATTCCTGACACCTGGTTTCATTCACTACCCCGCGTTTGGAGAACGCACCTGCACTGGCCTGTTTTATCAATGAAACACTAGCACCACGCTGCACTCGGAACTAAATACAATTTATACATCGAGACTGCTTTTGAGTGAGTTTATAATACACGTAAAATTAACATACAGATCTTATAAAAATGCACATAACTTCTATGTTTCTTAAACAATCACCCTGAAAATTTTTATACACTCTTTCATTCGCACCCCGTAATTGCTCTAGACCAATTCGGTTCAACAATTACTCTTAACAGTGAACAATCATTCATACAAAACATCTGCTCAAAAAACACACGCTATTCCAAAACAATCGATTAATAAATCCTACTAAATTATTTATCTAATTGAATCATTTCCGAAAAAATATTTACATATAATATGTTCATAATAATGTACATTATTTAGTGTTGCTAACCCGATACTTTCGAGATTCTGGCTTCTCGGTTACAATACATCTCTAAATTAATTATATACGCTGGTTTCCCACATTACCATTCTCTAACACTTCGTAGTTTTGATATACTGCTTACACATGGACTTATATAGGTTTCATTACCTTGTTGGTCTAATACAATCGACTGATTAAGGTTAACTGTACGTAATTACATAACTTCGGGTTTATTAAAATATAATAATTGTATTATTGACATAAGTAGACAATCGTTCCCTAGTCGTATTTCCACTAAAATCCTCCTGTCAACACAGCTAAATCGTTACTTCGCATGAACTGGACTACTTGTATACAATAACTCTTATCATGATCCATGCCTTCTTATCAAAGAACAACAATACTTTGACTTCCTTTAAAATGCGGAACCTCCTTCGCACGAGCATTCTTCATAGCTCTACAAATCCTCATATATCAGTATATATGGCATAAACAATTATCATCCACTATGTTAAACAATAACCAAAAACGGATTAATTGTTATTAACATTTCTTCTGTAGGCACTTTCCTCAGTATCATTCCACATGACTACTGAACTACAATTATACATGCTTAAGTTCTTCAAACGAAACTTCCAATTGTAATGAACGATATTAGACTGTCGTGATTGACCTCCTAAAGTTTACTCCACAACAAGATAATTAACTCTTAACTCGTCTGTCGCAAATACATGTAATAAAAATAATACTCCTGTCTCATCTCACTTATCAAGCTTTAAATTGTTTATCGTTGTAATATCAGGTCCACATAATGACGTGATATTACACAAATAGTGTAAAATAATGCACATGTTATTTATAGTGTCAAATAGAATTCAATCTTGACCGGGATAAACTAGCTTTGAATTCCTAGCCGAAGATTTGAATGATCATCTATCAAAAGGTAATTCCTCTAACATATTAAATGAAGAAAGCTCTCAGCTTTACAAATAATAAAAAGGTTTGTCAACGTCGTAATGTTTTTTCACTCCACACAAAGAATGTTTATAGGGATTAAGACTTCGGTCTTATCAAACGACTAGTATTTCTTAGATCGTCGACAGTTTATGTACATTAATGATATACCAATATCATTCCATGTTTCTTCTGTTCTTGAAGTTAGATGTTGTTACATTAAAGTGCTCAAATTAAATTTAATAAGAATTTAATTTGAAGCTATGCCACAATGTCAGAATACTTGGTTTAAATCAAATTATTAAAATTCGACAGTCGAAACGGCTAGTCTTCTGTGAGGCAATATGATTCCTCAAACAAAATTTGTAATGTCAGTTCCACAACTGATCCGTAGAATAAAATTGAAAAATAGATGAAAGGCAATCATCTCCTAAATAATCTTGAAGCATAAAAATCTAGCCCACATCTGAAAAGTAAAATACATGAAAACACTGAAATACATGAAATGTGAAAATATGGAAATATGGAGTAAGATCGTTGGCTCAGGATGTCACTAATCATGCTCTATACTAAAAATAAGAGACACTGCTACCTTATTTGGACGAAAACTTGAAGATCTATGTAAGTATTCACACAATACTTTAGATGTTTCCTCAGTTCAAGATACTGAGATGGATCTGCATTCGAACCTCGGATCTGCGACCTCAGAGATAGGAAACGTCCCTCTCTGGAATTCACCAACATTCGCCTGGGCTCGAACGACAACCTTCTGGCAAATTCTTCTGTGGTTGCTGGGTAACCCTAGCATCTCGACAAATCTCTTCTGTAGAATCTTCATTCTCCGTCGTAAATATGTATCAGCCTCATCATTGGAATATAATTTATAGTAATATTCATATAAGTGGTGAATGAAATATTTCCATTGCTAATTGATATTACATTAGTGTTCCTAGACTGACGAAAATGTACTAGATGGACCGTACACTACGTCTGTATTCGAGAATACGTCGTCTAACGAAGTTCCATCGTTGTATGTTATCTGCTGTTATCGAATATGTCTCTGGCGCATGACTATTTAGTTCATCATATCAACCATCTTAATTATGTTGAATGAAAACATTTGAAGAATAATGATAGTCATTCTGATACTATTTATATACTGCGCCAATGTTACGAGTTCCTCGCTTTAGTTCACTTGAATTGCGATTGCCAACTTCACGTTGCAATTTAAATTGATATTCAGCTTTATTTCCACCACATTTGAAAATCTGTCCTAACAGGCTTATATTGTCGAAACGGTAAGTTTTAGAACGCTTGACTTTTCACAGAATGTAGTATTCGACCTGTCCCTTATATATATTCACTTAGTTGAATTCAGATCTCAATTATATAAGAGATATAATTATTTCAATGTTCCTCACAACTTCACATAAAATGGAAGTGCGGCAATCTCCTAGGTTCCACCTAGCTATCCTCGCGTCTCCACAAGTCGACAGTCGTCGCACTCGGACAAAGCCTTAGGATCTCGGTTAACCCAGTAAAAACACTTCCTCACTCTTCAAAGACTGCTGGAATAAGAAAATCTATCCTTGGATCTCCCCCTCCAAGTCGAAATTTTGGCGGCCATATCAATCTCCCACCATAATTTTAGCGCGTAGATTACTAATGCTTATTACTGCGTAGATTAACCGATCTTCGGTTTTTAAAGTATCAGACATAATTTCTTTTAATATTCTCTTCATTACCAAATAAGAAAATCTTCTTCTAAGGGCCTAAATGCATAATTTCATCAAATTATGTAGTTGAAGTTGATCCCGTCTTCAATAAGACCTCTTCTCATTGGCTATGGGCTGGGATCCAATAGTATAATTTATAACAATATTTATAATATTAATTTCCAAACTCGCTGTTGCTATGCCAATTATAGCCTTCTAGAAGCGTCTCTTGTGCAATATATCACGTGATCGGGCTTTCCCACAGCCTCGAGCTTATAACACTACACTCCTGTGTCACACTTCCAGAAATTATATTTGCTGGTTAAATTTTATCATGGGGACGGAAAATACTCTCATTTTGTCCCAAAATAATTCAATTTCCGGGGGCAGTACTTCCTATCGTCACGTATGGCTCTGAGTCCTCAACCATAAATGCTGCATGCCGTTGGAGAATCGAAGCCTTCGAGATGACGTTTTATCGAAGAATGCTACGAATATCGTGGGTAGCGTGAAGAACAATTGACTCTATTCTGAAGGCGCTATGAATTGCTCCGAAAGCACGCTTACTCCTAAACATTCAAAGGCAGATGTTGAGATTTTCGGCCATGTTATCCGGCGAGGTGGCATTGAGAAGTGTATCATCCAGGGTAAAGTTGATGGTAAACGGCTGAGGGGTCGTGGCCCGAACCGGTACCTTGACCATATAAAGAGTCTGACTAATGCACACAGCAGAAGACCGCGGTATATGGCGGGGTATTGTTAACAGAATTGGGTGAAGGGTCACGACCTTCGAAATTGAACTACGACCAAGAGGAAGAAGATAAATCAGTTACAGAGGGCTTTTTTTTAGTCCATGGCTTCTTTCTTAATTTTTTTTAAATAGCTTAGTCTCCTAGTCCAAGATAACGATTGAGAGGACCCAACGCACTGATCACGCGTCACCCCATAATCTGCAGGCCAAATGACTGGGCAGCGGTCGCATGGTAGGCGTAGGCCCTTCATGGTCTGTAGCGCCTCGGGGTTTAGTTTTGTTTCAGTCTCCTAGCTCAGCTTTACCCACGGACTCTGTAAGGGATCATTCCTGTACCGTCACAAGGTCGGTGTCTGGAAGCTGAACACACTTTGTCAGCAGAAACAACTGGGGATGGTGACAGGCAACTGCTAACTTGGATTTAATTAAGGAAGGGTCAATGGAAATATTATGGAAGGAATACGGCCGTGGAGCTGTTGAAAGGAACCGTTCCGACATAGGAAACCACGAAAACCATTTTCAGGATGGCTGAGGTGGGATTCGAACCCGCTCGTCGGATGCCAGCGAGGCACGAGGTAGTGCGTTAGCTCTCTGGGCCACCGAGGCCGGTGAATATAATTAAGGAGTTTAAGTTTGGTAAAGTGAGAGATTGTGACATATTAAACACCCCCCAGGGGCTCACAACAAGTGGGACGTGGGTTGGCGACTACGGGACCCCAGCTGAGTCCAGCATTACTTCCACTTACGGGCTCCTCTCCGTCTTCTTTCCTGTCGACCTCCTTGGTCAACTCTTTTCCTCTTCCGACCCCGACGGTATTAGGTTATCCGAGGCCTAGGGAGTATCTTCCTTTCCCGCCTTAATTGGCCCTTCCCTCATCTTTCCTGATCCCGCATTCCTCCAGGGATCAGCCTTCTTTTACTTTTCATTCTATTTCCTTTTCCCTTTAAGGTTCCCTCACTGTTTTTGTGAATTGGCTCCCTGTGTATCTAAATTACATTTTGTGAATTTATTGAATCTACGTTTTAGTTTTTAAGTATTTTCAATCTAAATTGCATTTTGTAAGGACTGACAATCTAAATTGCTTTTTAGTAAGTCTTTCAATGTAGGGGTGCCATTTTTATGAGTATTTTGATTTTCAATTGCAGTTTGTAAGTATTTTCAATCTAAATTGCGTTTTGTAAGTATTTTCAATTTAAATTGCATTTTGTATGCTGGGCATTTTGTAAGCATTTTTAGCCTACTTTCGATTTTTGCAAAAAATTAAAGTAGACTTATGAGATCAACACAGGGCGAAAAAAGTGTGTCTGTCTGTGTGTGTGTATGTGTGTGTGTGAGTCTGTGTGTGTGTGTGTGTGTATGTGTGTGTGTGAGTCTGTGTGTGTGTGTGTGGGTGTGTCTGTGTGTGTGTGTGTGAGTGTGTGTACTCTGAATGACTGTCCCCCCCCCCCCCCCCTATCAATTCGAACACGGTGAATGCGAATTGAACGAAATTTGGTACAAAGGTAGCACTAGCAAAGGACACCTCAGTGTCATGTTTTATATCGCCGCCATCTTGACGGAAACGTAATGGCGGCCACACAAATGTTCAAAGCTTAAATCAAATTACGACTAACCTAATCATCCGATCTCTACCAAATTTTGCAACAACATACCTTTATGGGGGGAGCATCCTTTGACCAAACCAATAGGTCATCAGTGTAATAGTTTGCGGATGGCGGCGATCTTTGTGTGAAAATCGATTCCCCCTATTAATTCGAACACGGTAAAACCGAATGGAACGAAATTTGGTACAGAGGTAGTACTAACAAAAGGCACCTCAGTGTCATGTTTTATATCGCCGCCATCTTGACGGAAACGTAATGGCGGCCACACAAATGTTCAAAGCTTAAATGAAATTACGATTAACCTAATCATCCGATCTCTACCAAATTTTGCAACAACATACCCTTATGGAGGAAGCATCCCTTGACCAAATTAATAGGTCATTAGCCTAATAGTTTGAGGATGGCGGCCATCTTTGTGTGAAAATCAATTCCCCCTATTAATTCAAACACGGTGAAAACGAATGGAACGAAATTTGGTACAGAGGTAGCACTGGTAGGGGGCATCTGTGTCATGTTTTATATCGCCGCCATTTTGACAGAAACGTAATGGAGGCCACACAAATGTTCAAAGCTTAAGTTAAATTACGACTAACATAACCATCCGATCTCTACCAAGCTTTGCACAACATACCTTTATGGAGGGAGCATCCTATGACCAATCTAATAGGTTATTAGCCTAATAGTTTGCGGATGGCAGCCATCTTTATGTCAAAATTGATTCCCCCTATTAATTCGAACACGGTGGAACCGAATGGAACGAAATTTGGTACAGAGGTAGCACTAGCAAAGGGCACCTCAGTGTCTTGTTTTATATCGCCGCCATCTTGACTGAAACGTAATGGCGGCCACACGACTGTTCAAAGCTTAAATCAAATTACGATTAACCGAATCATCCGATCTCTACCAAATTTTGCAACTACATACCTTTATGGAGGGAGCATCCTTTGACCAATCTAATCGGTCATCAGCGTAATAGTTTGTGGATGGCGGCCATCTTTGTGTGAAAATCAATTCCCCCTATTAATTCAAACACGGTGAAACCGAATGGAACGAAATTTGGTACACAGGTAGCACTAGCAAAGGGCATCTCAGTGTCATGTTTTATATCGCGGCCATATTGACAGAAACGTAATGGCGGCCACACAAATGTTCAAAGCTTAAGTTAAATTACGACTAACATAACCATCCGATATCTACCAAACTTTGCAACAACATACCTTTATGGAGGGAGCATCCTTTGACCAATCTAATATGTTATTAGCCTAATAGTTTGCGGATGGCGGCCATCTTTATGTCAAAATTGATTCCCCCTATTAATTCGAACACGGTGGAACCGAATGGAACGAAATTTGGTACAGAGGTAGCACTAGCAAAGGGCACCTCAGTGTCATGTTTTATATCGCCGCCATCTTGACTGAAACGTAATGGCGGACACACGAATGTTCAAAGCTTAAATCAAATTACGATTAACCTAATCAACCGATCTCTACCAAATTTTGCAAGTACATACCTTTATGGAGGGAGCATCCTTTGACCAATCTAATTGGTCATTCGCCTAATAGTTTGCGGATGGCGGCCATCTTTATGTCAAAATGGATTCCCCCTATTAATTCGAACACGGTGGAACCGAATGGAACGAAATTTGGTACAGAGGTAGCACTAGCAAAGGGCACCTCAGTGTCATTTTTTATATCGCCACCATCTTGACTGAAACGTAATGGCGGCCACACGAATGTTCAAAGCTTAAATCAAATTACGATTAACCTAATCATCCGATCTCAACCAAATTTTGCAACTACATACCTTTATGGAGGGAGCATCCTTTGACCAATCTAATAGGTCATTCGCCTAATAGTTTGCGGATGGCGGACATCTTTGTGTCAGAATCGATTCCCCCTATTAATTCAAACACGGTGAAACCGAATGGAACGAAATTTGGTACAGAAATATCACTAGCAAAGGGCATCTCAGTGTCATGATTAATATCGCCGCCATATTGACAGAAACGTAATGGCGGCCACACAAATGTTTAAAGCTTAAATCAAATTATGACTAACATAACCATCCGATCTCTACCAAACTTTGCAACAACATACCTTTATGGAGGGAGCATCCTTTGACCAATCTAATAGGTCATTAGCCTAATAGTTTGCGGATGGCGGCCATGTTTATGTCATAATTGATTCCCCCTATTAATTCGAACACGGTGGAACCGAATTGAACGAAATTTGGTACAGAGGTAGCACTAGCAAAGGGCACCTCATATTCATGTTTAATATCCCTATAGCTCGTTGTATTTCTACAAGCTACTACAACCAACATTCAATCATACTCCTTGAAAAGGACAAAGAGTTATAACAATACCCATGCATTTAGGAGAAATTAGGCTATATGTTCTTTACTGAACATCTTGTTTTTATCTCAATTGCATTTTGTGAGTATTTTGAATCTAAATTGCACTCTGTCAATGTTGTTTTACTCTAACCTGCATTTTATGCGTATTTTCAATCTAAATTCAATTTTGTCAATGTTTTCTACTCTAAATTCCTTTTTGTGTGTCTTTTCAATCTTTTGTCAGTACTTTCAATCTCTGTAGGTTTTCGTTCTGGTTTCCGTCTCATTGTCATTTTCGCCATCACCCAGACCTATAAGGGCTGATAAACCAAATGCTGGGCCCCTTAAAACAGCAATTTTATTATCATCATCATATTTTAAACAAATTAGTAACTCAAAAAGTGTCATGGCAAATCATCCATGGCAAATAATAGTCCATCAGTTGGTTGGTTGGTTCCGCAGTTCAGGGGTTGTGACAACTCAGGCATGTAGCCCCGTGTACTTAGGGTGTGTGTAGAATCTGTCTGATAACCGGTGTTATTTGTGATGGCTGTATTAGTGTGTGTTATTTTTTTAGTCAATTTTACCCTCTAGGTTGGTTTTTCCCACGGACTCAGCGAGGGATCTCACCACTACCGCCTCTACGGGCAGTGTCCTAGAGCTGGGAACACTTGGTCCCATTGGATACAACTGGGGAGGTGTGATCAGCACTTTACCTAGGCGGCCGCACCTGCAAAGCGAACAGGGGCCTCATGAAAGATGGGGAGGGAAGAGAAGATTGGGATGGATAGGCTAGGAAGAGGGAAGGAGGCGGCCGTGGCCTTGCAGTAGGTACCATCCCGGCATTTGCCTGAAGACGAAGTGGGAATCCACGGAAAACCACGTCGAGGATGGCTGTGGTAGGGATCTAACCAACTCTACTCATTTGGACCACCCGAGGCTGAGTAGAAACCTTTCCAGTCCTCATACCACTTTTCAAATTTCGTGGCAGAGCTGGGAATCGAACCCAGGACCTCCGCGGCGGCAGCTAACCATGCTGGCCGCGACGCTACGGAGGCGACAGTGTGTGTTAACTGTTTTTAATTCAAGTAAGGACTGCAAACATTCGATTTTCATATAATGCCACCGCAGTCGGCTCCTCGCGTCGAATGTTGGAATGTAAGAGCGTTAGTCAAATCTAACCTATAATTTAGCTTCACACATGTTTAATTAGTGGATGGTTCTTTATCATGCCATAAATCTATGACATGGAACCGCCAGCTTTACTTCCCCTCCGAAGAAAGGCATACTGAGGGATTTTTAACGCTCTTAAAAAATCCGACAACTTCGTTTGGGTTTGAACCCGCGAACTTGGGTATGGAAGCTCAGCATGCTACCAACTACGCCACCGAAGCCGATATAGTCCATCAGCAATATGCTTTTATCTCTAAACTTTTTAGTGGAGAACATGAGGGTGCATTTTTATGGTTCGCTACCTGCCCTTCTAATGTGAATATGAATTGAATTGCTGTAACTGCGATTTAGAGGGATACCAACTTATGAACAATAGAAAGAACGGACAGGATATTCTCCCTCACTCTACTCCACTCGAGGTTATAAATTGATTGGTTTTACTGGCACTCATGTAACCGGTGAACAAAGCGGGGAGATTCACGAGAATTATATGGCCGTAATCATGGAGTATTGTGTTCTTGTCCACAGAGAGTGTTTATTAGGGCACAAATGGTTTAACTACTAAATGAATAAAGCTGAATGCACGATTTAACGTACTGGAAAGATTTAGGGTAACCTTTAATTGCAAAGGCCTATATGAGTCTACTTCATAATCAAGAGGATATAAGGGAGTGGACTCATTTGCCTCTAGTAATATCTCAGCTAGAATATGCTGCAGGAGAGTGGTGGTTGGTTGGTTATTGCCGCTTTAAGGGGTGGAACAGCGAGGTCACTACCCCCCCCCCCCCAAGAGAGTGGGATCCATACCAATCATACTTGTTAAAGGTTTGCAAAACCGGGTGAGTTAGCCGTGGTCGTTACGGCATGACTGCTGGCAGTCGCTCACATCCGGGAGGCGAGAAGGTTCGAATCCCCCCGCTGGCAACCTTGAAGATGGTCTGCTGTAGTTTCCCATCTTCCTTCTAGGCAAATGCCTGAGTTGATCCCTTACTGTAGGCCACAGCCGCTACCTTCCAACTCCTCGTCCTTACATTCCAACTTCCCTCCCCAACGGTACATGTAGCTCACCCATTGGGTGTCCGTCCCGAAGAAGCTACAAAACTGGCGAGCCGAACATGTCCTCGGACACTCCCGGCACTAAAAGCCATACGCTAAAACAAAACAAAAGATTTGCAATGAAAACCTGTCTGAAAACTTAGTAAGTGTGGTCATTATTACTGATAAATATTAAGGCATTCACCATTTTCTACGGCATATCTCAATTAATTGGGGTTGCCGGAGCCAACCTGGCTCATTTTGGTTTTGGCCGGGGATTTAAGACCCGATGCCCTTCCTGACGCCACGTGATTTTTCAATTGAAAATTTCGCCCAGCTGTCACCGGGATTCGATCCCCGGCCGTTCTGGTGAAAGACAAGCAGCTAATCCACTGCACCATCACGCTCCCCTGACAAGAATTAAGGCATTATGCGCCCTAAAAAGAACTATTTATATTAATTTTGCAAAACTTAGAAATGACGATCCCATCAACACAAACAGTCTTCCTTCCCAAAGTAATGTATACTATTGCTGTGATACACTTAAACAGTAAGCCCTAAAACTACAGTAAGTTTTGTGAAAGGTTTTCTTGTATTTTGCTCTTTGGAGGGCAGCGAATGTCAGTGGGTGTCACTGTAGGTTTGGTAGTGTTTACTAGAGCTATTTATCTTGCAAATTTGGATCTGAAGATGCTCGCTTGACGAGAGAAACATGTCATCCCTTAGTTTTCTTCCTCTTTGGTAGTCCGTAACAATAAAAACTAATTACATGTAGGCTTCTTATTCTTATTCTTTCTTTTTTTCTTATTCGTTTACCCTCCAGGTTGGTGGAACCCATGGACTCAGCGAGGGAACTCACCACTACGGGCAGTGTCCTAGAGATGGGAACATCTAATCGGATTGGATACAACTGGTGAGGTGTGATTGGCACCTCGCCCAGGCGGCCTCACCTCCAAAGCGAAAAGGGCCTCATGAGGGAAGGTAATGGATGGTCAGGATGGATAGGCAAGGAAGAGGGAAGGAGGCGGCCGTGGCCTTGAAGAAGGTACTGCCCCCGTAAATTGAATTATATAGAGACCACGGTGGCTATATTGGAAATTATAATGAAAGTTATGGCTGTCATAGTTATGACGTGGGTAGTCATGACGTAAGCACGGATGACGCAGACGTTATGCCAGCAGGCTACTTGAGCTGAGATTCTCAGTGACGTCAGCATTTATTCGAGAAAGATCCGAGATCTACGACGCAGTCGCACGAAACGTGGAATTCTGCTGAGGAAGAAATTATGCTATTGGAGGGGAGGCTCGAACCAATGAACGATAGTTTGAAGAAAGACGGAGATTGCTGAAACTATGGTATTTTTATTACTTTTTGAAATGCAGAACTGTGGAAATCCATTTGCAGTAGAGGCATTGATCTGGAATTTTGGTGAAATTTATTTTCTGTTTTTGAATTTTGAAAATCCGTCATGTATTGACGAAGTTGGAACTTCTAGCGATGACGCAGTAACACGCTATGGAAGGGATGGATACGCCCCTTATGAAGTTTATAAAAGGCCTTGCGCAGAAGAGAGGAGTCTCATATCATCGAAGCTCATATCGTCAAAGCTCAGATCATCGAAGCTCAGATCATCAGATCTTCAGTCTCAGTTCTTATATAGTCATTTCGGTGAGACGCCGAGTGAAATTAGTAGAAAGAGTCGTCATTATAACGCGTGGTCAAGTCGCCGCAGTGAACGAGATTCGAGCAGACAAGCAGTGCAAGTTTACAGTGAGTAAATCTAGGTGAAGTTAAAACGCACATTATAACGCGTCTACAAGATTAGCTATGAACAGTTAGCGGTCGCCTATAAGCTAATTCTATTGTGCAGTGCTACATTAAGGAGTGTAGAAAAGTTGAACAATTTCGAGGAGTTATTTTGGAAGATATTGGCAATTTTAGACGACTGACAAAAGTGATTTTCTTGCCATCTGAGAAGCACTTTGTATCGTCAGATTCTACGCCACGGCTGACACTGCTAGTGAAATAGGGAGACTTCAGATTGCTTTTGTGACACAACGCTACAGTATGATGGAGCAGTTTAATATGGCAGTTTGTTCTTCTATTACCATAACCGAAGAGAAGATGGAAGGCTAAAGGGCTTTAATGCAATTGGGACATATATCTACGGAGTAAGATAGCAGCATGGAACTTCGCTAATCGCCATTCCACACAAGCGAACATGTGGTGAATAACCATCTACACCCATGTTTCGTGGTTCAACGCTGAATACTATCAAACAGCAATGGAAACGATTTCATACTCACTGAATAAGAATATTTCTTCGGAAATTACTACAAAAACTTCATGGCGATTTTCTACTGGAACTTCAGGGACTTTTCAAGAGAGGTCAGGGTAGTCCCGACTCACAAAGAAGAATTTTGCCGGAAGGATGTCTTTCGTCTACACGGAGCAGTGCAATTTCCGGAGGAGGAAGCAGTTCGATTCTCCGAGGGTGCTGTTTCCTGTTTCGAGGATGGAGCTCATCTTCAAGTTGGTGAAATGGATCCATCAGCAGTCTTCTTTGGGGAATTTTCCTCTGGAACTTCAATCAGCAGATAAGGTAGTCGTGAACGTTTATTGTTGTATTTGAGTTTTGTAGCGATATTTGAGCAACCATTTTCCCATATATTCTGTCCTCATGTATTTTGCCCTATATTCTTGTTTGAGATTCCTATTCTCAGTACACCTTGATGAGTTATGCCTTTTTCGACGATTTATTAAGACATTGTTATGTCATGGGCATAGTTAAACGATTTTGGATCAGTTGAGACTGATATTTAGATTTTTCAGTAATTTGCTTATTTTTTTTGTAGTCACGATTTGACTGTAAGTTAATGATTTTTATGGCAGATTTAAATTCAGACAGCGTGTCACTTTATTAAAGTAATTCTACCCCAGTTTAATTACTTTGACCAATTTTCTGTCATCATCAAGAAGGAAGAACATTTAAATGATTTTAGAGCGTTAAAATCCATTACGTTGTCGACGATCTTGGAAATACTAGTCGTTATTTGAATTGATTGCAACACAGACATTTATCGTCAGTTATGAACGACCATTGCATCATAGACAATTTTGTGAAAGATGAACTTTAATTATGAATTATTGAATGCATTAAAGTCATGAACTTTTGTTAGGAGTTTTTTCTCAATTAGAGATTTATATAATGATGTTTGCATTCCCCAGTCTAATTGGATTCTATTCGACTATTGTGCAGTTTAGTCGCACTTTATTTTGATGATAGTATTTTTATACTACAATTCTTTGAAGATGTTAATCTTAAATTTTGATAGACCAGACAGGCGTATTCACTATTAAATTTGTTTGTGATTGGCAAATTTTTACTTCATTTCGATTCATGAATGAAATCCACGAAGGTTAAATGACAACAGTTTTGAAACAATTAATGATTATAAGAATTTTTGAAGTGGAACTATGAATGTATAATCGCTAGTGCAGCGGACGTGTTGAAAGTCGCTGATGTATAATGCCCTTGAATAAATGAAGGAGGTTCCCACAGTAATTAATGATGTTAAAGAATTTGTTAGTGGAGGTTTTTGTAAGTTCTGTGGAAGATTTTGACGCCATATATATTAATATATGATGAATTTTGGGCCTATTTTAATGCAGTTTGTGCATTATTTTGTAAGCGAAGTATTTTCCGATGGAGTGTATTGTCTTAGTCCTTTGAAAATTAATCAAGTGAATTTACTGTTATAACTAACAAGAGTATTGAAAGAATTTGAGATAAGATTTTGAATGAAGATTACCGTCACAAATAATTATTATAATTATTACAACCTCTAAAGCCTCCGTGGCTTAGGCGGCAGCACGCCGGCCTATCACCGCTGGGTCCGTGGTTCAAATCCCGGTCACTCCATGTGAGATCTGTGCTGGACAAAACGGAGGCAGACAGGTTTTTCTCCGGGTACTCCGGTTTTCCCTGTCACAATTTCATTCCAGCAACACTCTCCACTATCATTTCATTTCATCTGTCATTCATTTAATCATTGCCCCAGGGGAGTGCGACAGGCTTCGGCAGCCGGCACAGTTCATATCCTCGCCGCTAGATAGGGGCTTCATTCATTCCATTCCTGACCCGGTCGGAGACTGGAAGCAGGCTGTGGATTTTCATTTCAAATGTTAATATTGTAAATAATGATGTAAATATCTTTGACAATAATGTGGAACGAAAGTAATGTTAGAGGCGTGTTTAAAATTTTTGTAATTATCTTCGACAATAATATAAACAATTTCTAATTGTTATAAATTATTTATGAGTTTTTGTTATAAACAGTTAAGAGTTTGTTTTATACTCTAAACAATGCTTATTAAACATTTGGATGATAATTTAACAAGTTTAGGGATTGTCAGAATAATCCAGTGGTATGTGAGTAAAGCATTTGAAAGATTTGCGTAACTATATTTGTGTTGTCTTGCGGACATTTAAAGCGTTTGAGAGAGAACTGGATTCTTACGCAATGTGGCATGACAAGTGAGCCCATTTGACAGGTGTGCGTCAGGTTGAAGGGTAGACCGCAGCTGGCCAGACAACTGGTTATCAGCGGGCAAGGTCGTCTACATTGAGGCCTTGTGCCTATAAATACGAGTGGCATGTTTATTAAAAGAAACCAAATGCTCTGTATATGTGTCTCGTCCTGACTTCCTTTTTCCAGTCCAAATGTGTTATGAATATTACTTTATTTTGAGCTCGTGGGAGCTAACATGTTCTATAACAAACTTTGCAAGTCCTTCAGGAGGACATAGTCAGATCGACATGGGCTACTGATAGCCACATTTATTTTGTTGAGTTGTTAAAATCATACCCTTTATTTGAAATAAAAGCTTTTGTACAGTTCAAAGTTCTTGTCTTCGTTCTGGTTCATTTTTAAATGTCATGGTGGAGGTTATTGTGGGAGCATCCTTTAGAGATCCTGTTGTCAACCCAATCCCCGAGATAATTTTTAAGAGGTAAGTAAAGGTAAGTATGAACCCCCGTCTATTTTGGTGTGTTCCTCAATGATTTCCTGTTAACTTCTGTGCTCAAATCTAGGTAGTATCTGTCAGTGCCATTTTCATTGGTGTAGCTGAGCCGGTGCGATTGATTGTTGGCAATCCGATTGAGGGGGCGGATATCTGACAGCCTACTATCCGGGTAATCGAGGACAGTAAGATTGGCGCAGTCAACGTATGGGGCTTGTTCAACATAAGTGGATCACCAGGTTGAACGCCAGTAGGATTGGCAAACCTAAAACGTGTGGCTCGATTAGACTCAAATAAAGAGGTTGATTCTTTGTTAGATGTCTTGGCCAATTGTAGAATTTAAGAGTGTGATTATATAGGAATTAAATGTTGTATTGTATTAGGAAAATTACACTCAGAAAAGATCAGATCTTATACAACTTGAGAAAGGTTAAATAGGCTGGAAACTTAAGAAAATCGCCTATGATCTGGAATCTTATTTTATTTGACCGGCTTATGACATTTTAGTCTTATTTAAGATAAAATTAAATTATTTGGATTGTAAATGTAAATTATTTGTGTTAGGATATTTTAAAATGTGCCAGGGAAATTTGAACATGTGCTTGAGTTTGTTTCAACATGAAGGGTCTTCGATGGTTAATTATAAGTTAGATATAGTTATAGTTATAAGTTAGATTTTAGACAGAAAATTGATCAAACTTATTTATGGTGAAAAGTGTTGCTCAGATGTTGTTATTTTGCTCTATTGATGTATGTCCCTACAGCAGTCTATTTTTGAATAATATTGTAATGGCAGATGAAAGTCTTAGAATGATGTTAGAGGAGATGTCTGCTAATTTGAAAGCAAGCATGAATAGCAGTATGAAGCAGATGATGGAGGAGAATGCTAGTAATATGTCTGCTAATTTGAAAGCAAGCATGAATAGCAGTATGAAGCAGATGATGGAGGAGAATGCTAGTCGAATGGAGGAGAATATGAAAGCTCTTCAGACCAGTTCTGTTAACTTAGAGGATAATATGTCGCGTTTACAGATTAATACCCAAGGAATCGAAAATACTGTAACTGACATCCGCACAGATGTGTCTAATGTGCATAAAAATGTTTCTGATGTTAAAATTGATGTTTCTAAGGTACAGAAAGATCTTACAATGTTGAATCTAGATGTGGCTAATGTCCGAGGTGATATTTCTTGTGCTAGGGCTGAAGTAGTTGTTGTTAAAAATGATGTTGCGACTGTCCAAGACAAGGTTGAGGAAGTCCAAAGAGAAATCCAAAATGTTAGAACTGATGTGTCCAATGTTCAGGTTGATATTAATAACATTCATTCGGATGTAAATGAGATGCAAAGTGATATAAATAAGATTCAAGTAGAAGTCAACACAGTTTTCGTAGATATTGCTAAAGTCCAAACTGATGTAAATAAAGTCAGGGAAGAAATAGAAAATTCGAAAACACTTTGTACGCGTAATATGAGTGCATTAACGACTAGATTAGTTGATGAGTCAGTTAGAACGACAACGTCTTTAGCAGGTTTAAAGTATGATGTAGAGGTCATGAGAACCCAGGTATTAGACCATAATAGATTATTGAAAGAAGATATCGAAGTAGACATAGCAGAAATGTTAACGGCAAATGTAGCAGTATGGAAAGACGAGTGGAATAGGTCAAGTGGGGAACATGTAACCCAAATTCAGGAACGTATTGAAAGAAAACTTGCCAGTACTCAAATAGATATTAACAATGAAGTAGTACAGATTAGGAAAGATTTAAGCGTCAGGATGGATTCGCTATCCGAGAGACAAGTAGAAGATAGAACACAAATAGGTCAGGATGTGCAAGCATTAAAATCTGCATTAGAGGATCAGATTCATAAAGTTGTCTCTGATGTGAATGAAACGACGAGCAAACTGCAGAATTTGAAGCTAGGAGAGGCTAGTTTGATGGAGACCTACAAAGAAGAGTTAATCAAGAAAGTCTTAACGGAAATCACTGACAAGGATACAGAAGGCTTGGCTTGCGAAATCAATAGGAATTATGCCAGAAGAAATAACCTAGATCCAGAAGAGAGAGACGTGACTCCTGAAGAACGTATATCCAGATTCAGGGAGGAAGATGACGAGAGGAATATGGAACCTGAGTGGAACTATCGAGGTAGTGGGAAAAACTACCCGGATTCATATCCAAGGAACGTGACGGTCATCAGGAATTTTGAAGACAAACCGCAAAAATTCAGCAACACTGATAGTTTGACGCCTATAGAATAAATAAGGAACCTCAAAGATTATTTCATCGAAGCTCACATTCCCAGAGAGAGAGAGAGAGAGATGAAGATTGTGGAAAGATTTTTGATTGGAGGACCCCTCGAATGGTTTTGCGCATTTAGATACACATTCAGTAACTTTGACGAGTTTGCAGAGGCATTAATCAAACGATTTTGGTCCATAGAAGCGCAGAATTCGTTAAGAGCGGAGGTGTATTCAAGAAAATACTCAGGTACTCTTCCAACACGGTACGCCGATTTCTTTACGAGTCAATTGTCCCGATTGAGATTTTTGCAACCCCCATTGTCAACGGAGCAATTAATTGATGCGATTTCTCGTATGCTGCCTGTGGAGGTGAGGAGACTAATCATTTCGTCAAACATCAAGGATTTGACCAGCATGGATGAATTACTGAGGAGGTTAGACTACACAAGTCCAATGCCTAACGTGGTACAGAAAGGTCAAAGGCAGGACTTCAAAGAAATAAATACTGTATATATGGACCAAGTCCAACAAACTGACAAGCCAGATGAAGAGAAAACTGACAATGTAGGTCCTCACAGGAATACTCAGTTTCGAAATAACAGATCGCAAGGTTACCGTCCGTATCAACAGAGAAGAGGCTGGAACTATAATCGAGGAAATTACAACAATGGAAGAGGCAGATATTACAACAATAATGGTTATAACAGAAATTATAGTAGAAATAACCAGAACCAAAACAGAAATCAGAATCCTCAAGGTCAGGTTAGGACACCCGATCAGTATCAGGAAAGAGATAGGGAAAGCCAGCAATACCTGAAAGAATTACGGGAAAAAGAAGCCGAAAACTAAAAGAAAAGGCAGGATGTTGTAATTGATCCTGGGCCTTCTACGAGCCAGCAGAATTTTGAGGTCGGTAACACACAAAAAAAACGCCGATTTCTCAACGACAGTGAGAACTTGTAAATACATTGCCACACCACACCTGATTACAATTAATGAGATATATGAAGTTACTGATGAAGATTTGCTAGAAGAGAGGGGTATCGTTAAAGAGGAAAGACCATGTGCCTTACCTATTATTTCTGTACGGATAGATGGCCAACAGTACAAATCCCTGATGGATACTGGTGCAATTATCTCCATCATTTCAGAGGAATGTTATCAAAGTCTGCTAAGAGGAGAGAACATGACAGTTCTACCTGTTTCTACCGTCAAAGTGAGAGGGATATTCCAAGATAAGGCAGTGAAGTGCAAGATTCAAGTGTTATTGAACTTTGAGATCAATGGACGGAATTATGAACAGATCTTTATTGTGGTGAGCAAGATCAATTTTGATATGGTGCTTGGAATCGATTTTATATCGAAAGTCGGAGCTATTATTGACATGAAGAACAGAAGTATTAGCTTTAATGATGGGTACATGATCACAGAAGAGATAGAAAAACAGGACGTGAAAAACAGTCTGGAAATAGACCTTAGGGAAGAAATTTTGAATACCATAATTAATGAAGTGGAAAATTTAGCAGAAATACCCAGTAGAAAAACTGAAGGATTTGAAGAAATTCAGGGGGAATTTGAGGATCTGATAAAGGAATTCCAAGATATTTTTGATGAAAAGCCTGGATTGATTAAGGATTATAAGTACAAGATAAGGCTGACAGATGAAACCCCTTACCAGAAGAGAATATACCCCATTCCTGAGAAATACTATCAAGAAGTACGAGGGTTAATCAGAAAAATGGAGGTAGACGGGATTATTAAAAAACAGGCGTCGTCTTATATAAACCCCATCACAGTAGTGAAGAAAAGTAATGGTCAGATACGTCTTTGTCTCGATGCCAGGACCATCAACTTGAAGATTCTTCCAGAAAATGACCGACCACCCAAGATTAGAGATCTGCTTCGAAAATTCAAAGGGAGAGCATGTTTCAGCGTTCTTGACTTGACGTCTTCATTTTATCAAGTTCAACTATAAGAAGATAGTATGCAGTACACTGGATTCTTATTGGACCAGACGTCATGGGTCTTTGTCAGAATGCCTTTTGGTATGGTTAACAGTGGACCAGCACTTATTCGAGCACTTGATAGTAAGCTCACTGACGAAGTGAAAGAAAATGTAATCTGCTACATTGACGATTTAATCGTATCTTCACCCAGCGCCGCAGAACATTTAGTGCACTTGAGAAAATTGTTCGAGAATTTAAGGGAGGCCAATATCAAGGTGAATTTTGGAAAATGTCAATTCTTGAAGAAGGAGATAAATTACTTGGGGCATACTATTGATAAAGATGGATATCATCCAAACATGAAAAAAGTAGATGCGATCACGAGATTTCCAAAGCCAACTAAGGTGAAACAAGTCAGAGAATTTGTAGGCGCATGCCAATTTATTAGCAGCCACTGTCCAAGATACTCTGAAATTATGGCTCCTCTGTATGACTTACTCAAGAAGAATAACAGATGGAAATGGAGCACCGCTGCAGACGAGGCTTTTGAGAAAGCAAAAGAGATGCTCAGAAATAATGTGAAACTGGAGTACCCAGACTTTGAGAAGGTGTTCTATATTGAGTCTGATGCATCAAGAATAGGCATTAGTGCAGTCTTATACCAGAAAGACGAGGCAGGCAACAAGCACTACATTGCGTTCACTAGTCGGAAGTTGAAGAAACACGAGGAAAACTACTTCACGACAGAACTTGAAGCGTTAGCTTTTGTGACAGCTTTGCAAGCGTGGAAGAAAATCCTGCTGGGACATAAGGTCATCATTATTACTGACCATAAAGCACTACAGTTTATGTTGCAAACTGACATGTCAAGTGATAGATTGACACTTTGGGCTTTGTTCACCCAACAGTTTAACGCCACTATCGTCCACCAGCCTGGGAAAGATAACTTACTGGCTGATGCTTTATCACGTAACCCTATTAAAAATGTGCAGATACACCATGTACAATTGGAGCAAGAAGATCAAGAAACCGTTAGGAGGTTAGCCCGAATCGGTGTGTCACAGAAGAGACACGCTCCAATAAGGAAAATGTACAGGTTCCTCAAGGGTTACATGGACAATACGGATGTTGACTATGCAGCTACACGGAGAAATTCACGACACTTTGTCTTGAGTGGAGACATCGTATGCAAGTATGCTTACTCTGCGCATACAAAACTCCGGATAGTCGTGCCACCTAAACTTGTTGTCAATTTAGTGTGGGTAGCTCATCACGCAACTGGACATGCCGGTTTAGATAAAACTCTTAATACTCTTAAAGAGAGATTTATTTGGACTAACATGCGTTCCAGCATTGCCAAGGTCATTCGATCATGTGACAAATGTCAAAGAGCAAAGTATGCTTCTGCTTTATTAAAAGGAAAACCGAAGGCTATGATTCCTTCTAAGCCAAACGAACTCATGGCGACGGATATATTTGGCCCCTGTCCGAAGGGATATCAGGGTAACCAGTACCTGTTGGTTACCGTGGATGTTTTCTCAAAATTTGTTACAATGAGTCCCATGCAGAAAGCTAACACGAGGAACGTTGTAAGCAGACTGGAACATGCTGTATTTCCTAAAGCTGGTAAACCAGAATATCTACTGTCAGATCATGGAACGCAGTTTACCTCCTTGGAATTTGCAGCGGATATGGAAAGGCTTGGTATTAAGCACTTATTTTCAAGCGTGCGTTACCCAGAATCGAATTCCTCAGAAAGATATATGGCTGAATTTTCGAAATTCTGTCGAATTTTCTGTCCAAATGATCATTCTGGTTGGGTGAGATTTGTAACCCTTAATGAGGAATGTCTGAACTCTACAGTGCAGGAGAGCACAGGAGAAGTGCCAATGCGACTTCATCTAGGAAGAAACCCAGAAAGGCCGTGGGATAATCTTTTCAACCACGTTCCTAGAGATCCCGACCTAGGAAGGCAGCAGAGGATTGACAAGGCGAAGGAACAACTCCAGAAAGCAGCAGAGAAACGATTGAAAAGAGTAGCTGGAAAACGTTTTGGTGCACCCTTACAAGTTGGAAATCTTGTATTACTACGCAGACCTGTCAAGGCTGATATGAGCAAGAAAATCTATCCCAAATTTGGAATTGTGTTTATGGGTCCGTTTAGAATTACGAACGCTTATGGAAACAACTGTTATGAACTCTACGATGATGAGAATAATGTCGTTTATGGCAAGTTCAATGCTGGAAATTTGAAAAGATACTATCCTAGAGTAAGCCAGTAATAATTCAATTTCGTGTTCAAGAGAGTTGAGGTACTTGTAACACTGAGTTTAAAAACAATTTGCAACTGTTTTTAAAACGTGGTGAGGGGAGAATGCCCCCGTAAATTGAATTATATAGAGACCACGGTGGCTATATTGGAAATTATAATGAAAGTTATGGCTGTCATAGTTATGACGTGGGTAGTCATGACGTAAGCACGGATGACGCAGACGTTATGCCAGCAGGCTACTTGAGCTGAGATTCTCAGTGACGTCAGCATTTATTCGAGAAAGATCCGAGATCTACGACGCAGTCGCTGGAAACGTGGAATTCTGCTGAGGAAGAAATTATGCTATTGGAGGGGAGGCTCGAACCAATGAACGATAGTTTGAAGAAAGACGGAGATTGCTGAAACTATGGTATTTTTATTACTTTTTGGAATGCAGAATTGTGGAAATCCATTTGCAGTAGAGGCATTGATCTGGAATTTTGGTGAAATTTATTTTCTGTTTTTGAATTTTGAAAATCCGTCATGTATTGACGAAGTTGGAACTTCTAGCGATGACGCAGTAACACGCTATGGAAGGGATGGATACGCCCCTTATGAAGTTTATAAAAGGCCTTGCGCAGAAGAGAGGAGTCTCATATCATCGAAGCTCATATCGTCAAAGCTCAGATCATCGAAGCTCAGATCATCAGATCTTCAGTCTCAGTTCTTATATAGTCATTTCGGTGAGACGCCGAGTGAAATTAGTAGAAAGAGTCGTCATTATAACGCGTGGTGAAGTCGCCGCAGTGAACGAGATTCGAGCAGACAAGCAGTGCAAGTTTACAGTGAGTAAATCTAGGTGAAGTTAAAACGCACATTATAACGCGTCTACAAGATTAGCTATGAACAGTTAGCGGTCGCCTATAAGCTAATTCTATTGTGCAGTGCTACATTAAGGAGTGTAGAAAAGTTGAACAATTTCGAGGAGTTATTTTGGAAGATATTGGCAATTTTAGACGACTGACAAAAGTGATTTTCTCGCCATCTGAGAAGCACTTTGTATCGTCAGATTCTACGCCACGGCTGACACTGCTAGTGAAATAGGGAGACTTCAGATTGCTTTTGTGACACAACGCTACAGTATGATGGAGCAGTTTAATATGGCAGTTTGTTCTTCTATTACCATAACCGAAGAGAAGATGGAAGGCTAAAGGACTTTAATGCAATTGGGACATATATCTACGGAGTAAGATAGCAGCATGGAACTTCGCTAATCGCCATTCCACACAAGCGAACATGTGGTGAATAACCATCTACACCCATGTTTCGTGGTTCAACGCTGAATACTATCAAACAGCAATGGAAACGATTTCATACTCACTGAATATGAATATTTCTTCGGAAATTACTACAAAAACTTCATGGCGATTTTCTACTGGAACTTCAGGGATTTTTCAAGAGAGGTCAGGGTAGTCCCGACTCTCAAAGAAGAATTTTGCCGGAAGGATGTCTTTCGTCTACACGGAGCAGTGCAATTTCCGGAGGAGGAAGCAGTTCGATTCTCCGAGGGTGCTGTTTCCTGTTTCGAGGATGGAGCTCATCTTCAAGTTGGTGAAATGGATCCATCAGCAGTCTTCTTTGGGGAATTTTCCTCTGGAACTTCAATCAGCAGATAAGGTAGTCGTGAACGTTTATTGTTGTATTTGAGTTTTGTAGCGATATTTGAGCAACCATTTTCCCATATATTCTGTCCTCATGTATTTTGCCCTATATTCTTGTTTGAGATTCCTATTCTCAGTACACCTTGATGAGTTATGCCTTTTTCGACGATTTATTAAGACATTGTTATGTCATGGGCATAGTTAAACGATTTTGGATCAGTTGAGACTGATATTTAGATTTTTCAGTAATTTGCTTATTTTTTTTGTAGTCACGATTTGACTGTAAGTTAATGATTTTTATGGCAGATTTAAATTCAGACAGCGTGTCACTTTATTAAAGTAATTCTACCCCAGTTTAATTACTTTGACCAATTTTCTGTCATCATCAAGAAGGAAGAACATTTAAATGATTTTAGAGCGTTAAAATCCATTACGTTGTCGACGATCTTGGAAATACTAGTCGTTATTTGAATTGATTGCAACACAGACATTTATCGTCAGTTATGAACGACCATTGCATCATAGACAATTTTGTGAAAGATGAACTTTAATTATGAATTATTGAATGCATTAAAGTCATGAACTTTTGTTAGGAGTTTTTTCTCAATTAGAGATGTATATAATGATGTTTGCATTCCCCAGTCTAATTGGATTCTATTCGACTATTGTGCAGTTTAGTCGCACTTTATTTTGATGATAGTATTTTTATACTACAATTCTTTGAAGATGTTAATCTTAAATTTTGATAGACCAGACAGGCGTATTCACTATTAAATTTGTTTGTGATTGGCAAATTTTTACTTCATTTCGATTCATGAATGAAATCCACGAAGGTTAAATGACAACAGTTTTGAAACAATTAATGATTATAAGAATTTTTGAAGTGGAACTATGAATGTATAATCGCTAGTGCAGCGGACGTGTTGAAAGTCGCTGATGTATAATGCCCTTGAATAAATGAAGGAGGTTCCCACAGTAATTAATGATGTTAAAGAATTTGTTAGTGGAGGTTTTTGTAAGTTCTGTGGAAGATTTTGATGCCATATATATTAATATATGATGAATTTTGGGCCTATTTTAATGCAGTTTGTGCATTATTTTGTAAGCGAAGTATTTTCCGATGGAGTGTATTGTCTTAGTCCTTTGAAAATTAATCAAGTGAATTTACTGTTATAATTAACAAGAGTATTGAAAGAATTTGAGATAAGATTTTGAATGAATATTACCGTCACAAATAATTATAATAATTATTACTACCTCTAAAGCCTCCGTGGCTTAGGCGGCAGCACGCCGGCCTCTCACCGCTGGGTCCGTGGTTCAAATCCCGGTCACTCCATGTGAGATCTGTGCTGGACAAAACGGAGGCAGACAGGTTTTTCTCCGGGTACTCCGGTTTTCCTTGTCACAATTTCATTCCAGCAACACTCTCCACTATCATTTCATTTCATCTGTCATTCATTTAATCATTGCCCCAGGGGAGTGCGACAGGATTCGGCAGCCGGCACAGTTCATATCCTCGCCGCTAGATAGGGGCTTCATTCATTCCATTCCTGACCCGGTCGGAGACTGGAAGCAGGCTGTGGATTTTCATTACAACCTCTATTAAACCAGATTGTGACATTAAATGTATAACTAACCTTCATTGGTCGATTATATTGACACGATTATGAAATTACCAACCGGATGAACATGTGGTTAAATGTATTTCTTAAATTAATAATTTGAATAATTTAAATGTTAATATTGTAAATAATGATGTAAATATCTTTGACAATAATGTGGAACGAAAGTAATGTTAGAGGCGTGTTTAAAATTTTTGTAATTATCTTCGACAATAATATAAACAATTTCTAATTGTTATAAATTATTTATGAGTTTTTGTTATAAACAGTTAAGAGTTTGTTTTATACTCTAAACAATGCTTATTAAACATTTGGATGATAATTTAACAAGTTTAGGGATTGTCAGAATAATCCAGTGGTATGTGAGTAAAGCATTTGAAAGATTTGCGTAACTATATTTGTGTTGTCTTGCGGACATTTAAAGCGTTTGAGAGAGAACTGGATTCTTACGCAATGTGGCATGACAAGTGAGCCCATTTGACAGGTGTGCGTCAGGTTGAAGGGTAGACCGCAGCTGGCCAGACAACTGGTTATCAGCGGGCAAGGTCGTCTACATTGAGGCCTTGTGCCTATAAATACGAGTGGCATGTTTATTAAAAGAAACCAAATGCTCTGTATATGTGTCTCGTCCTGACTTCCTTTTTCCAGTCCAAATGTGTTATGAATATTACGTTATTTTGAGCTCGTGGGAGCTAACATGTTCTATAACAAACTTTGCAAGTCCTTCAGGAGGACATAGTCAGATCGACATGGGCTACTGATAGCCACATTTATTTTGTTGAGTTGTTAAAATCATACCCTTTATTTGAAATAAAAGCTTTTGTACAGTTCAAAGTTCTTGTCTTCGTTCTGGTTCATTTTTAAATGTCATGGTGGAGGTTATTGTGGGAGCATCCTTTAGAGATCCTGTTGTCAACCCAATCCCCGAGATAATTTTTAAGAGGTAAGTAAAGGTAAGTATGAACCCACGTCTATTTTGGTGTGTTCCACAATGATTTCCTGTTAACTTCTGTGCTCAAATCTAGGTAGTATCTGTCAGTGCCATTTTCATTGGTGTAGCTGAGCCGGTGCGATTGATTGTTGGCAATCCGATTGAGGGGGCGGATATCTGACAGCCTACTATCCGGGTAATCGGGGACAGTACCATCCCGGCATTTGCCCGAAGACGAAGTGGGAAACCACGGAAAACCACTTCGAGGATGGCTGAGGTGGGAATCGAACCCCCTCTACTCATTTGGGACACCCGAGGCTGAGTAGACCCCGTTCCAGTCCTCATACCACTTTTTAAATTTCGTGGCAGAGCCGGGAATCGAACCCAGGACCTCCGGGGCGGCAACTAACCATGCTGACCGCTACGCTACGGAGGCGACTTACATGTAGGCCCTAACTTAATTTATTTCCCGTTAGAATGCAAATATATTTGCCATTGATAGCACCTGAAATGAAATCCACACTCCATATTTCGGAAGAAGATTTAGTTTTACTCATTTTAGGCCCCTCAGTTAAAATATTTGTTGTTATTCGGCACTTGTTATTATCTAAATTTGCTATATGAATTTTTGAACTTTTATTAAAAAAGTCCAATATTTGATTTACACTTACACTTACAAATTTTCATGTTTATCTATCTGTATTTTGAAAAATATTAATGTGAAGCCCAATATTATATGCTGCTCAAAAAAATTAAAGCACCACATTTTTCAAAGGCCACCAAATTTTGAAAAAATGACCGCACATGCTCAAAGTCTCAGTATGACGTTTGTCCTGATGCCTACCAAGCATATGCTTCAGCACAGCTCTCCAACTTGAGTAGTTTCAGGGTAGCGCCCCGAAAACCAGACCATTTTCGAAAACCGCAAATTGAAGTTTGCGAAAAACGCTGTAGGACTTGTCGCAGGTTGCCAAATCAGTCGAAAATGAACCAGTCTTGCTCTTAAAGGTTCCACAACACGTTGAAATCGTTACATTTGACGTTTGGGCATTCCAATCTCCTTCATCATCCCCTAAACATGGACTTCAATTGGGGACGTCTGAGAAGGTACCGGGTGTGTTTAACCACCAGAAAACCTGCACACCGTCCTCAGTTGCTGATTGCAGTAAGTTTGTAAGGCCTCCGGCAATGCTCACCCCTCCTAACACCCTCAACTGGCATGGGACCAAACCACCCCCTCTCGATTCACCCCTAAGGAAGGTTTTAATCGAGATGTTTATCAGTGCTGTGAATGGGGGGATCTTCCACTAACGTTCCAAAAAAGGAGCTGTGCCTCTGTCACCACCCCTTCCCCCTGCTACCCCCTTTTGTATGATTTTTCTAATCAGGCCATTTTTAAGAGCTGAAACTAGGTCTTAATTGCTGAAAGGGCTGTAAAGGTCCATAGAAGTAGTGGTAACACGAAATCAACCCCTTCCGATCGTTGATTGATATTCCATCCCCCTAGCTTGAAATTGTTGCACCCTCAACTCTCCCTGTCTGGACGCGTAACGCGTCATGGCAGAGTTTTCAGAGTTGGATGAAAATGAAGCTTATGGCCTGCAATCGAGCCCAAAACATTAGGTTGGATGGAAATTCATCGCTAGGGTGGGAAAGGGGGCCAGAAAGTTTTCAAAAAAGTAATCAGCCTATAGTAAGTACACCCATGCATAGGCAACCCACGTCACGTCATTTTGCTCCCTTTTCCAACCTCTGTAACCTATTGCCGATCATAGGCACGCACGGACCTCATATTTGTTAGCGAACACGTGGCACAACAATGCGTGAAATCAATGTGTAATCCTTTTCCAAATACCCAACACCGACCCATAATGTGTCAACTCTTCTCAGCAATTCGGCCAATAAAGGTTCCATTTCGAAGGAGGTATAATTTCAAAAAAAAAGCAGACTGGCAGAAGTTCAGCTCAACTCTTGATACAATAATATCAGATATCCAGCCAACACCAGAGGTGTATGATCAGTTTGTTGAAGCAGTGAAGGAAGCTTCCCGCGTTTCCATACTACGAGGCTGCAGAGTTAATTATATACAAGGCCTAACTTCAGACACGGCTGTTCAAATGAACACATATATTTCACTGTTTCAGGAAGATCCACTAAGTGAAGACACTGTGTCAGCTGGAAGGAAACTGCTTTACTTAATTGCAGAGGCAAAGATGCTTGGATCAAACTCATGGAGGAAACAGATATGTCAAGGGACAGCAGAAAGGCTTGGAAGCTTCTAAAACGACTTAGCAACGATCCAACCAAGGTACTAGTCCATGCAAATGTTACGGCAAACCAAATCGCAAATCAGCTTGTCACCAATGGGAAAACCAATCGCCCAATAAGGAAAATGGAACACAATATCCTGGAAAATGGAGAAATGAAGTCCAGTAACCTTTCCCGGCCATTTGAAATAAAGGAATTACAGAAAGCTATTCAATGTGCCTAACATGGAAAAGCGGCAGGATTAGACGACATCACAATAGAGCAAATAAAACACTTCAGTTCAACCACACAGGGATGGCTCCTGAACTTCTTCAACAATTGTTTTACTTCTCTGAAAATTCCTAACATATGGAGAAAATCCAAAGTGATTGCATTTCTGAAACCTGGAAAGGATCCTTCGGACCCAAAAAAAATTCAGACCAATCTCCTTACTCTGCCACCTGTACAAAATAATGGAAAGGATGCTGTTAAACCGCCTAATTGGAGTAGTAGACCACTCTCTAATACCTCAGCAGTGTGGCTTCCGCCCAGGAAAGAGCTGCACAGCACAGGTTCTACATCTAACTCAACACATTGAGGATTGATTTGAGAAGAAGAAGATCACTGGTGTGGCTTTTGTGGATCTCTCCGCCGCCTACGATACGGTAAATCACAGGATATTATTACACAAGCTCTACAGAATGATTACAGACATCAAAGTAACCAAGATGATAGCTACTATCCTGGAAAATCGTCGCTTTTTTGTTGAATTCCAAGGACGCCGAAGTAGATGGAGAAATCAAAGGAATGGACTCCCTCAAGGCAGTGTACTGGCTCCTATTCTTTTCAACATCTACACAAATGACCAGCCATTGCCAGAAGGTACTAAAAGCTTTATCTATGCCGATGACCTAGCACTTACTACTCAGACTAATACCTTTGATGAAGCAGAGACCTCTTTAACTGTTGCATTAGAAGAGCTAGGTACCTATTATGAGAAAAATCAACTGAAACCAAATCCAGCTAAGACCCAAATTTGCGCGTTCCATCTGCGGCATGCACAGGCATCTCAGAAACTCAAAGTTATCTGGAAAGGGAACTTACTGGAACATTGCTTTTCACCAAAGTATTTGGGAGTTATGCTGGACCGCACACTAACATACAAGAAACATTGCCAAAACGTAAAACAAAAGATAGCTGCTAGAAACAACATTCTACGCAAATTGTCAGGAATCAGTTGGGGAACACAACCACAAACAATCAGAACATCAGCCCTAGCTTTATGCTACTCTGCAGGTGAATATGCCTCCCCGGTTTGGTACAGGTCAGCCAATGCGAAGCAAGTCGACATCGCTCTCAACGAAAGTTGCAGGATCATTACTGGATGCCTGAAACCTACATCCATTGAGAAGATCCAACTTCTAGCTGGTATTGCTCCTGGTGAGATTCGTAGGGAGGTAGCAGCTAACAAAGAAAGACTCCAATCATCTACTTCAGAAGCACATCCCCTCTATGGATACCACCCAGCCACCCGGAGGCTGAAATCCAGAAAAAGTTTTCTCCGTACATCAGTTAACCTTGAGGGGAAAGCGGAGAATGCTAGGATCAAGATGTGGAAAGAAAGAACCAGCCATCTCTCCAACAGGATGGAGCCGAAGGAAAGTCTTCCATGTGGACACCAGGAGAAGTGGACAACCTGGAAATCCCTTAACAGACTCCGTACAGAAGTCGGCAGAACAAAAGTAAATCTTCGGAAGTGGGGTTTCTCAAGCGACTCATCACTCTGTGATTGTGGAAAGCAGCAAACGATCCAACATTTATGTCAGTGTGTCTTATGTCCCTCAAAGTGCACTAACATAGACTTAGTTGCAGCTTCCTCTAATGCTATTGACGTCGCCCAATACTGGGCAAGAATTATCTAGCTTCCGATTTTGTTGCTCAGTAGGATTGTTTATATGTGTATATCTGTATATTTGTATAGTAGCAATGTATACAGGGTCTTTCATATAAAGTAAGAACGGCGAGCGGCGGTTTTGTCATTCGCTGCTGAAGCCGGCTTGACCGAGCTTGTGACGCACCACGGCTCCCTGCTGTAGTATTGAAAGCGCGCGCATAGTACAAACTTACCCTTGCAATAAGCGTGCAGGTGTTGTCAGTCGCCAGTCTGAACCTCAGCTGCTAACATGTTGAGACAGTTATCATTGCAACATCGTATTTTTGTATGTAAAATTTATTTTAATTACGATTCGGCTCGGCGGGTACGTGATGCATTTGTTCAGCAATTTCCTGATGAAGTGCCACCTTCACTAGCACAGATTCACGTAATTGTAAATAACTTTGACACTACTGGTTCAGTGCTCAATAAAAAACACAAAATAAAAAAATCAGGATAAATACAGTGGCATGACTCACTCGCGTCAGCCAAAATGTGGTTACCAGATACAATGCCTCTATAACCCAGGAAGGACAACACTTCCAGCAACTTTTATAAGGTAATATTTCATAGAGGATTGTACACACGCTTAGAGTAGGGGGCCACGGCTCGCTACTAGCTCGGTCAAGGCCACCACACTAGCGGATAACAAACCCGCCGCTTGGCGTTCTGGGGGCGTGGTGGCTCAGCGGTCTAGCTGTATGCCTCTCACCAAGGCGGTCCGGGTTCGATTCCCGGTCAATGCATGTGAGATTTTCGAAGTGAAATGCCATGTCCTGTGGTTCGGATTCCACGTAAAAAGGAGGTCCCGTGGCTCATAATCTCAAGATTAACGGTCACGTTAAACTACAAGCTTGCTTCCTTCCTTCCTTGCTTGGCGTTCTTACTTTATATGAAAGACCCTGTATATCATGTATTTTAAAATATCTATGTGTAAAGTCGATACTTCTGACACGAATAAAGAAAGAAAGACCTTTATTTAAACATTCAAACGTAATATGGACTTACAGACGTAAACGACAAAGAACATAGTGGACACAGTAACATCGTCTCTATCCAATGCGGTACAAATAAGCGCAATACACTAGATTGCCCATTATGTTTTTTTAAACAATTTCACCCCCCAGGTTAGTGTTTCCCACAAACCCAGCGAGGGATCTCTGCGGGCAGTGTTCTAGAGCTGGGAACAACTGGTCAGAGTGGATACAACTGGGGAGGGAGGTGTGATCAGCACCTCGCCCAGGCGGCCTCACCTGCAAAGCGAACAGGGGCCTCGTGTTGGAAGGGAGGGGAAGATGGGGATGATTAGGCAAGTAAGAGGGAAGGAGGCGGCCGAGGCCTTACAGTAGTTACCATCCCGGAATTTGCCTGAAGACGAACTGCGAAACCACAGAAAACCACCTCGAGGATGTCTGAGTTGGGAATGGAATCCCCTCTGACCACCCGAGGCTGAGTAGACCCCGTTTCAGTCCTCAGACCACTTTTCTAATTTCGTGGCAGAGCCGGGAATCGAACCGAGGACCTCCTGGGTGGGAGTTAATCACGCTGATCTTCGCAACGGAGGCGACTCACACTGGCATGTGACAAAATGATGTCATGCTTACCAACGCAGTTAAACGACGGGAACTAGGGATCACGTCACACACCAAACAAAAGAAAAAAAAACTGACGTAGATTCAAACCGTAGTTCCATGGTGCATGTGGGTTTGGTAACCTAGCAGTGACGGCTGGTACTATATTGCGGGATGATGCACATTTCTCTGTACATTCCGATGCTCTGCAGGATGTGACAGTGTTGCCAGCTTCTCGTTTTAATACTTGTGGTTTTAAACAGCACATGATCCGATTTTGCTATAGGAACTTTTGTCTTGCAATTGGATGAGGAATCGCATGCCGGCCTCCAAGTGCACCATTTTTTGTTCACACTGTATTTGTGTAATTGCAGTCTCGTGGTGTTGGGGTAGCGCGCCTGCCTCCCACCCGGAGACCCCAGGTTCGATTCCCGGCTCCGTCAGAGATTTTAGAAACTGACGTGAGGGCTGGAACGGGGTGCACTCAGCCTCGTGAGGACAATTGAGTAGCTGTCTGACAGTGAGGCAGTGCCCCGATCACGAAAACCAAGATTAACGGCCAAGGGGGCCCGATGCGCTGATCACGCGTCACCCCAGTATCTGCAGGCCAAATGGTTGTTGTGCCAGGGGTGTGTGTGTTGTGTTTGAGTCCTCATTCTTTTGACTGTTTTGTTGCAGCTCTCCATGCTTCCCTGTCCTGAGCAAATCGTTTCATCTCTACATAGCTACCACAACCTACATCCGAGGCAATCTGTTTAATATATTCTAACCTTGGTCTACCCCTACAGATCTTGTCCTCGACCCTTCCTTCCATAACTAAGCTTGCTATTCCTGGTTGTCTTAGTATGTGTCCTACCAACCTATCTCTTCTCTTTATTAACAGTCGCCAGAAACAACTCTCCTCTCCCACTCGTCTTAATGCCTCTTCGTTTGTAACCCTATCTTCCCATCTGATCTTCTTCATTCTCCTGTAACACCACATTTCAAAAGCTTCCATTCTCCTATTTTCTGCAGCACCAATAGTCCAAGTTTCACTTCCATAGAGTGCCACGCTTCAGACAAAGGCATTCAAAAATGTTTTCCTAATACCTAAATCTTTATTCGATGTCAAGAGAGTCCATTTCTGTATAAATGCTTTCCTTGCCTGAGCCAACCTCCTTTTTATATCCTCTTTGCTTCATCCATCACTGCTTATTTTGCTTCCTAACTAACAGAAGTATCCTACTTCCTTCAGCTCTTCACCTGCCAAGTTGATGTCCAGAGGAGTTTATTTATTTATTTATTTATTTATTTATTTATTTATTATTATTATTCTTTCTTCGATTAGGCCAGCTATGGACCACGTCATTTCAACTGCTTCCGTCTTTGGGCCTTGATCTTAGCCCAGTGATCACGCATTTACTGCCTGTGAGACTCCTTCCTTTCTTCTGACCACTTCTTGCCGGTTTTAATTTCGCTTTTTCTTGGAATTGTTGGTGTGCTCCAAGCTTTTCCTTCAAAAGATCGCGTTCCATAATGTCTGCGTGGGTAATAATAATAATATTGTATGGCCTCGGATGCCGGGTGCAAGCTTTCTTATTTGACACCCAGAGGGTAGCGTGCATGTCGAATTTCGTTGTTCCTTGACTATGAAAGTCAAGGAGGTTAGATGTTAGATATCTAAACTCCTTGAACACTATAGCGCTTTCGAGTAGAGAAATGAGGAACTTTGTGTTGGCGGAAACACCCGAGATTAATTTTGCCATTATGAACTCGGCCTACTGAATTCAAATGGGTTCTTTGGCATGCCAACATCGTATGACATGCGTATCGCATTTTTGCCGCCTTTATCCCTACTTATTATTATTATTTGTGTAAGTATTGATTGGCATATAATTTAAATTTTGAATTATTTCAGGTTATTTTTTACATATTTCAGTAATTGGAATGTTTTTTGTTTCGACCGAGTGAGAGCTATTAATAAGACTCGTGAACACTGTGAATGTCTTGATTATGCGGTGCAACACAACAGAGACGCGTCCGAGTGAGCTTGAAAGTCGCGTGCTCGCCGCACTCGGTTTCCATCTCTGATGAAGAACAAGAAAAAGGGAAGAAAGAGAGTCTTAGCCAAGACCGGGATGGCACGCCAAATAGTAATTTGTGCATCGCATGTTTGACCATCTTTAGAATCACTCTTCTTAATACCAGTGATTCTCAGAGGACTCACTGGTAATGATGAAAAAATGAAAATCCACAGCCTGCTTCCAGTCTCCGACCGGGTCAGGAATGGAATGAATGAAGCCCCCATCTAGCGGCGAGGATATGGACTGTGCCGGCTGCCGAGGCCTGACGCACTCCTCTGGAGCAATGATTAAAAGAATTACAGATGAAATGAAATGATAGTGGATAGTGTTGCTGGAATGAAATGACAGGGAAAACCGGAGTACCCGGAGAAAAACCTGTCTGCCTCCGATTTGTCCAGCACAGATCTCACATGGAGTGACCGGGATTTGAACCACGGACCCAGCGGTGAGAGGCAGGCGTGCTGCCGCCTAAGGCACGGAGGTTTAATGATAAGTATCAATATTCAAAATACGTAAAATCATTATTCTTTCAGTGTCACCTGTACTAACTGTCAGTTGTAACTCTTCAGTGGGTCAACATGGAAAAGGCCAATGACTGGGTGAGGTATGATGTATATCCAAGACCGGGATGGCACGCCAAATAGTAATTTGTGCATCGCATGTTTGACCATCTTTAGAATCACTCTTCTTAATACCAGTGATTCTCAGATTCTCAGTGATTCTCATCCGACAAAAAACTCAAGCTCCTGTACCAGGAGGAGTTAGAAGGTGCGTTTTGTGCCAAATTCCTCCAAACTGTCTCAATAGTACTGGGGATATCTTGCATTTCTTGAAAAGTCAACGGAAATATATTTATTTGTTTAAAAGTGTGTTAAAACAAATAAAAACAAGATGTTCAGTAAAGAACATATAGCCTACTTTCTCCTAAATGCATGGGTATTGTCATAACTCTTTGTCCTTTTCAAGGAGTATAATTCGATGTTGGTTGTAGTAGCTTGTTGAAATGCAACGTGCTATACGGATATTAAACATGAATATGAGGTGCCCTTTTCTAGTGATATCTCTGTAAAAAAAATGTCATTCAATTCGGTTTCAATGTGTTTGAAAAGATAGGGAGAATCGATTTGCACACATACATGGCCGCTATCTGCAAACTATTGGCCTGATGACTTTGTAGTTCAGTCAAAAGATGCTTCTCACATAAAGGTATGTTGTTGCAAAATTCGGTAGAGATTAGATGATTTGGTTGGTCGTAGTTAGATTTAAGCTTTTTTACATTTGGGTGGCCACCATTACGTTCCCGTCAAGATGGCGGCAATATAAAACATGGCACTGAGGTGCCCTTTGCTAGTTCAACTTCTGTACCGAATTTCGTTCAATTCGGTTTCACCGTGTTTGAAAAGATAGGGCGAATTGATTTGCACACATACATGGCCGCCATCTGCAAACTATTGGGCTGATGTCCTTGTAGTTTAGTAAAAAGACGCTGCCATATAAATATATGTTGTTGCAAAATTTGGTAGAGATCGGTTGACTACGTTAGTCGTAATTTGATTCAAGATTTGAACATTTGGGTGGCCACCATTACGTTTCCATCAAGATGGCGGCGGTATAAAACATGACACTGAGGTGCTCTTCGCTAGTGCTACCTCTGTACCAAATTTCGTTCAATTTGGATTCACAGTGTTTGAATTGATAGGGGGAATCGATTTGCACACATACATGACTGCCATCTGCAAACAATTGGGCTGATGATCTTGTAGTTTGGTCAACATTTGCTTTGCACATAAAGGTATGATGTTGCAAAATTTGGTAGAGATCGTAATTTGATTTAAGCTTTTAACATTTGGGTGACCGCCATTACGTTTTCGTCAAGATGGCGGTAATTAGAAATTTAGCTTCACACAAGTTTATTTAGTGGAAGGATTTTTTACATGCCATAAATTTATGACATGGAACTGCTGGCTTTACTTCCCCTCCAAAGGGAGGCATATTGAAGGAGTTTAACGCTCTTAAAACATCCGGCGACTTCGTCCGGGTTTGAACCCGCGATCTTGGACACAGCAATTCAGCATGCTACCAACTACGCCACCGAAGCCGCGAGAAGCGTTGTGTGTTTTGAAACAAATGAAGCACCCTGTATGCGCAGAGTAAGACTAAGTAAAGTAATTCTGTGATCAGCCCGCATTTAGCGAAAGCTCTTTGCACATCAAATGTTTGGAAGGGTCTCCTTGGAAATCTTTTCATCTGGATCTCTAAAAGAATGAAATAGCGCTTCGTTGTATTCTTATTTGATCTCTTTGGCACCGTTAGCTCTTTTGTTTGACTTTTACCTGTTTTATTTCTCTTTAGGCGAAGAAGAGATCTGGGCTAATGGCCACTGTATTCTTCCCTCTCACTCTTTCTTTTGTCTGACTTCATTTCTTTTATATTCTCTTTCTGTGAAGATGGAGAACATCTAAACTCAAATCGACAATTAGATTGTCAGCTGTGTTATCACTGACATCTGTTGGTAATGGCCTCAAGTTGAGATCGGTCTCTCACGATCAGTTCCCGTCACACAGACCACAGAAGCTCGTTAGTATTGATGTCCTTCCCTTGTGATCAAAGAAAAATGACCTGTTGCATACGACAGCGCAGAAGAAGATACTCGAGGGAACAATTTACCTATACCGTGGACGAAGCAAAGAGGATAAAATAGTAGGTTGGCTCAGGGAAGGAAAGCATTTCTACAGAAAGGAATCTGTTGACATCAAATATAGATTAAGGTATTAGGAAGTCAGTTTTGAAAGCCTTTGTCTGGAGCGTGGCGCTCTACGGAAGTGAAACTTGGACTATTGGTGCAGCAGAAAGAAGGAAGGAAGGAAGGAAGATTATAGTTTTACGTGACCGTGAATCTTGTGATTATGAGCCACGGGACCTCCTTTTTACGTGGAATCCGAACCACAGGACATGGCATTTCACTTCGAAAATCTCACATATATTGACCGGGAATCGAACCCGGACCGCCTTGGTGAGAGGCATACAGCTAGACCGCTGAGCCACCACGCCCTCCAGAAAGAAGGAGAATTGAAGCGCTTGAAATGTGGTGTTACAGGTGAATGATGAAGATCAGATGGGTAGATAGGGTTACAAACGAAGAGGTATTAAGAAGAGTGGAAGAGGAGAGATGTTTCTGGCGACTGCTAATGAAGAGAAGGGATAGGTTGGTAGGTCACATACTAAGACACCCAGAAATAGCAAACTTAGTTATTGAAGGAAGGGTCGAGGACAAGAACAGTAGGGGTAGACCAAGGTTATAATATGTTAAACAGATTGCCTCGGATGTAGGGTGTGGTAGCTATGTAGCGATGAAACGATTAGCTCAGGATAGGGAGGCATGAAAGCTGCATCAAACCAGTCAAAAGACTGAAGATTCAAACAACAACAACAATAGGGGCCAATATGTTTGAACCTCACTTATGCGTTCCTCAATTATACGTTTTTCATTCCTAAGCTGTTCCTCTAGTCTCTGAACTTCGTTTTCATTCCCCCATAATACTGCGTAAAACAAATAATTTGCGACATCATGTTCATATATTTGTTAATGTTGATTCATTTGAAGAGGTTGGACATTGTGGTGATTTAGCTCCGTACTTGTGTAATTCTGTGTGATAACCTGTGTTATTGTGATAGCCATAGTAGTGTGCGTAAATGTAATTCATATTAAAGAAAGCTTTCTAGTCGGTGAATCATATTGTGTCCAATTTCATTAGGCGGGAAACAAGTATTTACATGCCCTAAGCTGAAAAAAAAACGAGTCATTATTGCAAACTATCACGCTTTTATGTACAAAATGGGGTACCTACTTAATTCGTTGACATGATTCGAACGTTAAGAGCTCATCTTCAGATCCTGTTCACTAAGGCTTAATTAGTATACGATGTTTATGAATTACACTTGAACACAATGCTTTCTAAAAACTTGTGTGAATGGGTAGATGACCACGATGTTCCGCCCCGTGAAACCTCAATAACTTACTAAGTAAACTTGGGTAACGCGTCAGACTTAATCACAGACGGTATATTTCACTTTTATGGATGTTGTATTCTTCTTCTTCTTCCTTCGTTACGGCCAAGTAAGGACCACGTCATGTCAACTGTTTTTTCTACATTTTAATGTTGGCCCAGTACTCTTTCATTCGCAATCGATGTTGCACCTTTCTCTCAGTCGTCCACGCCTTCCCGATTTTTAGCTGCGGCTTGAGTTGAAAACTCCCATGTTTCTGAAGTTTTTCCCTAAGTGGGCCACGCTCCTGGATATCTTCACGTGTTATCCCAGTCTCCAACAGATCTTTCTCTACTTCACTGAACCAGGCCCCCTTTGTCTTTTTCTCACGGAGAAAAGCAAACATTATGTTGGATAGCCGTGTTGGTTTCATCCGGGTTTTATGTCCATAAAAAGAAATCCTCCTTTTCCTCATCACGTCAGTTATTTTCTCTACGTGTGTGTACAACTCGTGGTTGTGGCGTCTTCGGGACTCGCCGTGTTCTTTGACTGGACCCAGGATTTTCGGCAATATCTTCCTTTTCTTGGTCTCCAGTTTTTCCATTATGCCTTTTCTATTCATGGAGAGACATTCCGCTGCATACAAAGCTTCTGGCCGGATGACCGTGCAGTAGTGCTTCAGTTTTTCATTCAGGGATATAGATCTTTTGTTGTACACATACTTAGTTAGATGGTAAGCCACTTCAATTTTATTCAAGCGTGACGCAAAAGCCTCCTTTTCCGACATTGTAGGGTCTATCCATTCCCCAAGATACTTAAATTTCACAACTCGCTTGATTTTCCCATGATTCACTTCAATATGTTTTGGAGCCGTTTTGATGTTAGTAATAAATTCTGTTTTCTCGAAAGAGATCAGGAGGCCCACCTTTACAGCTTGTGTTTGAAGCTGGTGGAACTGTTTCCTGGCCGTATCCAACGAATCCCCAAAAATCGCAAGGTCATCTGCAAAGGCTAGACAGTCAATTGATAGGTTCTTATTCTTGTGACCAAGTCTGATTCCATTTTGGACTCCTTCATCACTCATTGTTTTGCGCCACTCACGGATAACTTTCTCAAGAACGCAGTTGAATAGTCAAGGCAAGAGACCATCTCCCAGTCGAACTCCTGTCCTTATCTGGAAGGCAATGGAAATCTCGCCTCTATACTTAACTTTAGAAGTGGTCTTGGTGAGAGTCTGTTGGATGATCGCTCTGGTTTTGTTGTCTAGGCCGAACTCCTTTAGAATCTTAAGTAGGGTAGTCCGATCAATGGAGTCATAAGCTTTCTTAAAATCAATCCAAAATATGGATGTATTATTATTATTATTATTATTATTATTATTATTAATGTGTTTCAAGTATGTAGCCTTTGATGTATTGAATTGTTATTGTGAATTACTTCAGTAGTGATGTGAGTTTGTTAGTTAGTTATTGTTGTTTGAGGGGGCGGAAATACGAGGTAATCTGCCCCTCTCAACACATATTAAATTATGCAAATTTGGAATATATAGTTAGATTTTGGAGTGGGAGATGAAATATTAAAAAAAACTAAAAATTATAATACAAAATCTTATATATATATATATATATATATATATATATATAGTCTATATATATGTGTGGGTGGGTTGGTTCCGTATACAAATCTACACCGTTTCACCAATCTCAACTAAATTTTGCATACACATAGTTTAGGACCCAGAATGAACCGCTCGCTACATGAATTTTCGATGGTCTTTCTCATTCTTCTGATTTCGCCCCTTTTGCACTCAAGCAGAGGCTAATCAAATCATAAAATATACTCACGAAGGAATGGCAAGGCAGATAGTTTCCATGGCAACATAGCTCAAGTCGAGACACGGTCGAATGGATCCGAGTTGCGCTCTGCACTACCGGTATAGAAAATGAGGATCTTTACTTGAAATCCCGTTAGTTACTCAACTGCTCACACAGTACTGTCGACCGAGTATAGCATAACAAAGACTTAACACTATTTACTAGATATTATTTGTCAAATACCACTCACTCACTCACTCACTCACACATTCATCACGAAATCTCAGAAATCACCCAACGGATTGGAATGAAATTTGGTATGCAGCTTCCTCAAGGGCCGCAAACGCCCACTAAGAAAGGATTTTTGGATATTCAGGTTGTAAAGAGGTGTTAAGGGGGTGGACCTGCATTTCATTGAATAGCAATATCTCCCGATTGGTTTCATTGGGGGATGTGATACTCGGCATATAAACTCATCATTAAAAACAAGTAGTTCCGTGAAGAACTATACAGCCTATTTTCATATATCCTACTTATGTTAACTGCCACTATCAACATACAAAATTTCAGCTTGATTGCTGTAATAGATTCGTAGATATTGAGAACCGACTAAATATTTCGGATGGTCGCCATGTTGGATTTGATATATGTAGGTCCTAGAGTTTTGTACTGTTACATGAAGATTATTGTGTACGTGTAGCATTCAAACATCAATCGCATAATTAGGACACAAGAAATAACAAAGAGGTTTTAAAATTTCGCACAGCTGCCATCTAGCGGTTATGGAAACAACTGAAATAAATTAGATGCCAGTGGATTAACATTGGTATAAGGATTTACTGTACCAAGTTTCACTGCACTCGGATGGTAAAGTTGCGAGAAATGTCCATGTGAATATTTATACTTCGCGTCGCCGCCATGTTGGATTTGTGATCACCAGGTTATTTAAAGTTCTATAGCAGAACCTAAGTTCATAGCGCCTATGAACATAAAAAAATCAGTTTGATTGCTATAATAGATTCGTAGATATTAAGAGCCGTCTAAATATTTCGGATAGTCGCCATGTTGGATTGTTTAATGTATAGGCCAAAGAGTCATGTACCATTAAAGGAAAATTATTGCGTAGGTTTATTATTCAAACTTTCACTTCGATCGCATGACTACGACACAAGATATAAAAACTTAATTTTCGAAATTCGCACAGCCGCCATCTTGAGTTTATGTAAACAATTGAACGAAGTTAGATGTCGGTGCATTACAATGTGTATAAACATATACTGTATAAAGTTTTATTGCGTTTGGTTGGTTAAATCGCGAGAAACGTCAATTTAAATGTCGCTAATTCGAATGGCCGCCATGTTGGTTTTGTAGTTACCAGTTTTTCAAGAAGTACATAGGTGAACTTCTAGTAGTTCCCTTTATCACCGTAATAAATTCCAGGGTGATATCGGGAATAGTTTCGGAGATATTGAATGGTGCTGAAATATTTTGCACAGCCGCCATGTTGGATTGGTGAGACGTAACAAAATTTGAAGGGCACGGTCGGGGTCGCCCGGAATAGTGCTATGAACTTACCGAGTTTCATTGAAATCGCTCTAGATGTTTAGATTTTATTAGGGGACACACACCCACACCTCACACACACACGCACACACACACACACGGACAAAAGGTGATCTCATAAGCCTATTTTTTTAAATGAAAATACGCTAATAAGAAGACACGTGTCTGAGGGTTTTTCGATGTGGTGTATATTATGAGGTGAAAGAGGTGAAAAGTGGGGGTTGAAAGATTCCTAACGGAGCCTGTATCTCTTAAACGGCATTGGCGAGGAGTTTGAAACTCAGCGGAAGAAAATCAGCATAAAAATAAGTAAATAGGTGTTAGACCGTTTTTCATAAATCCAATTTAAGGGGCCCATGGGGAGGGGTGAAATTCTGGGTAAAAACAGGATAGAAAGTGTCCTAACCGATTGACTCACTCGCTCTTCAAACTCAGGGGGAAAAACTGCTTAGAAATTAGTATATATGTGTTCGACAGTTTTTTTGATAAATCAAATTTAAGGCGTTCATCGGGAGGGGTGAAATTCTGAAAAAAAAAAAATGAAAGAAAATGTCCTGACTCCCTCACTCACTCATCATCGCCCAGCCAAAAAATTGAAGTTGGAAACATGTCATTTTCGGGATATGTTCGTTGTATGTCAAAATCATACACTAAGGGAGGATTTTTGAATATTCAGGTTCTAAAGGGGTCTTAAGGGGGTTAAACCTGCATTTCATTGAATAACAATATCTCACGAGTGGTTTCATTTGTGGATGTGATACTCGACATATAAACTATTCATTTAAAATAAGCAGACATGTGTCTAAGGGTTTTTCGATGTGGTGTATTATTATGAGGTGAAAGGGGTGAAAATTGGGGGTTGAAGGATTCCTAACGAAGCGTGTAGGCCTATCTCCTAAACGACATAGGCGAGAAATTTGAAACTCAGCGAAAAAAAATCAGCTTAAAAATAAGTAAATCGGTGTTCCACCGTTTTTTCATAAATTAATTTAAGGAGCCAATGGGGTGGGGTCAAATTCTGGGGGGAAAAAGGAGAGAAAGTGTCCTAACTGACTGACTAACTCACTCACTCATCAAACTCAGGGGAAGAAGACAGCTTAAACAAGTAGTTCCGTGAAGAACTATACAGCCTATTTTCATATATCCTACTTATGTTAATTGCCACTATCAACATACACAAATTCAGTTTGATTGCTGTAATAGATTCGTAGATATTGAGAACCGACTAAATATTTCGGATGGTCGCCATGTTGGATTTTATATATGTAGGTCCTCGAGTTATGCACTGTTACATGCAGATTATTGTGTACGTGTAGTATTAATTAGGACACAAGAAGTAACAAGGAGATTTTAAAACTTCGCACAGCTGCCATCTTGATGTTATGGAAACAATTGAAATAAATTAGATGCCAGTGGATTAACATTCGTATAAGGATTTACTGTACCAAGTTTCACTGCACTCGTATGGTTAAATTGCGAGAAACGTCCATGTGAATATTTATATTTCGCGTCGCCACCATGTTGGATTTTTTTATCACCAGGTTATTTAAAGTCCTATAGGTGAACTTAAGTTCATAGCCCCTATAAACATTAAAAAATTCAGTTTGATTGCTATAATAGATTCGTAGATATTCAGAGCCGTCTAAATATATCGGATGGTCGCCATTTTGGATTGTAAAATGTATAGGCCATAGAGGCATGTACCATTAAAGGAAAATTATTGCGTAGGTTCATTATTCAAACTTTCACTTCGATCGCATGATTATTACACAAGAAATAAAAACTTAATTTTAAAATACGCATAGCCGCCATCTTCAGGTTATGTAAACAATTGAACTAAATTAGATACCAGTGCATTACAATGTGTATAAATACTTCCTGTACCAGATTTCAGTGCGTTTGGAACATTAAATCTCGAGGAAGGTCTATTTAAAATTTTAAAATTCACTTGGCCGCCATGTTCGTTTTGTAGTTAACCGGTTTTTGAAAGTCCTATAGATGGACTTCTAGTAGTGCCCTTTATCTCCAAACAAAATTTCAGGGAGATACCGCTAATAGTTACAGAGATATAGAATGCCAGTGAAATATTTCGCACATCCGCCATCTTGAGGTTATGGAAACAATTGAACGAAATTAGATGTCGGAGCATTACAATGTATATAAATATATACTGTACCAAGTTCCATTGCGTTTGGTTGGTTAAATCGCGAGAAACGTCTATTTAAAAGTCGTAACTTCGCTTGGCCACCATGTTGGTTTTGTAGTTAACAGGTTTTCAAAGGTCACATAAGTGAACTTATAGGAGTTCCCTTTATCACCATACAAAATGTCAGGGTAATATCGGTAATAGTTTCGGAGATATTGAATGCTGGTGAAATATTTCGCACAGCCGCCATGTTGAATTGGTGAGTTGCAACAAAATTTGAAGGGCACGGTCGGGGTCGCCGGGAATAGTGCTATAAACTTACCGAGTTTCATTGAAATTGCTCCAGCCGTTTAGATTTTATTAGGGGGACACACACACACGAATCACACACACTCGCACACACACACGGACAAAAGGTGATCTCATAAGCCTATTTTTTCAAAATTGAAAATAGGCTAAAAATAAGTTAATAGGTGTTCAAGCGTTTTTTCATCAATCCAATTTAAGGGGCCCATGGGGAGGGGTGAGATTCTGGTAAAAATAATTGAACGATAATGTCCTGTCTGACTCACTCACTCATCACGCCTAGCGGAAACTATTTAAGTTAGAAACATGAAATTTTGGGAATATGTTCGCTGTATGTCGAAAACGTCAACTAATGAATGATTTTTGTTATTCGGGTTTTAAAGAGGAATTAAGGGGTTAAACGTGCATTTCATTGAATAACTATATCTCATGAGTTGTTTCTTTGGGGATGTGATATTCGGTATATAAGCTAATCATTAAAATAATCAGACATATGTCTATGGGTTTATCGATGTGGTGCATATTATGAGGTGAAAGGGGTGAAAATTGGGGGTTCAGGGATTCTTAACGGAGCGTGTATCTCTTAAACGACATAGGCGAGAAGTTTGAAATTCTGCGGGAAAAAACAGCTTAAAATATAAGTAAATAGGTGTTCGACCGATTTTCATAAATCCTATTTAAGGGGCCCTTGGAGAGGGGTGAAAAAACAGGAAAGAAAGTGTCCTAACTCACTCACTCATCAAACTCAGGGGGGAAGAACAGCTCAAAAATAAGTAAATAGGTGTTCGACCGTTTTTTTTTTCATAAATCCAATTTAAGGGGTTCGTGAGAGGGGTGAAATTCTGAAAAATAATTGAAAGAAAATGTCCTGACTTACTCACTCATCATCCCCCAGTCAAAATTATTGAAGTTAGAAACATAACAATAAGGAGCTATGTTCGTTGTATGTCGAAAACGTCCACTAAGGAAGGAACTTGGGATTTTCAGGTTTTAAAGGGGTGTTAAAGGGGTTGACTTGCATTTAATTGAATAATAATATCTCCCGATTGGTTTCCTTTGGGATGAGATACTAGGCATACAAACTCATCATTAAGAATAAGAAGACACATTCTGAAGGTTTATCGATGTGGTGTATATTATGAGGTGTATGTGTGAAAAGTGAGTGTTGAAGGATTCTTAACGGAGCAAGTATCTCTTAAAAGACAGAGGCAAAAAGTAAGAATCTCAGGGAGACAAATCAGATTGAAAAAGTAATAAATAGGTGTTCGATCATTTTTTCATAAATCCAATTTAAGGTGCTCATGGGGAGGGATGAAATTCTGGGGGAAAGAAGTCCACTATGGAAGGATTTTTGGATATTCACTCATCATCCCCCAGCAAACCTATTGCAGTTAGAAACTTGAAATTTTGGGGATATGTTCGTTGTATGTCAAAAAAAGTCCACTAAGGATGGATTTTTGGATATTCATGTTCTGAAGGGGTGTTAAGGGGGTTAAACGTGCATTACATTGAATACCAATATCTCACGAGTTGTTTCATTTGGGGATGTGATATTCGACATATAAACTAGCATTCAAAATAAGCAGACATATGTCTAAGGGTTTATCGATATGGTGTATATTATGAGGTGAAAGGGGAGAAAATTGGGGGTTGAAGGATTCTTAATGGAGCGTGCACTGTATCTCTTATTCAACATAGGCGATAAGTTTGAAATTTAGCGGAAAAAACAATTAAAAATAAGTAAGTAAGTGTTCGACTATTTTTTTATAAATCCAATTTAAGGGGCCCATGGGGAGGAGTGAAATTCGGGGGAAAAGAAGTAGTTCCGTGAAGAACTATACAGCCTATTTTCATATATCCTACTTATGTTAATTGCCACTATCAACATACAATATTTCAGTTTGATTGCCGTAATAGATTCGTAGATATTGAGAACCGACTAAATATTTCGGATGGTCGCCATGTTGGATTTGATAAATGTAGGTCCTAGAGTTTTGTACTGTTACATGAAGATTATTGTGTACGTGTAGCATTCAAACATCAATCGCATGATTAGGACACAAGAAGTAACAAAGAGGTTTTAAAATTTCGCACAGCTGCCATCTTGTGGTTATGGAAACAACTGAAATAAATTAGATGCCAGTGGATTAACATTGGTATAAGGATTTACTGTACCAAGTTTCAATGCACTCGGATGGTAAAATTGCGAGAAATGTCCATGTGAATATTTATATTTCGCGTCGCCACCATGTTGGATTTGTGATCACCAGGTTATTTAAAGTCCTATAGGTGAACTTAAGTTCATAGCCCCTATGAAAATAAAAAAATCAGCTTGATTGCTATAACAGATTCGTAGATATTCAGAGCCGTCTAAATATTTCGGATAGTCACCATGTTGGATTATTGAATGTATAGGCCATAGAGTCATGTACCATTACAGGAAAATTATTGCGTAGGTTCATTATTCAAACTTTCACTTCGATCGCATGCGTACGACACACGAAATAAAAACTTAGTTTTAAAATTTGCACAGTCGCCATCTTGAGGTTAAGTAAACAATTGAACTAAATTAGATATCAGTGCATTAATATTTGTAAAACATTTCATTGCGTTTGGAACATTAAATCGGGAGAAATGTGTATTTAAAATTATCAAATTCGCTTGGCCGCCATGTTCGCTTTGTAGTTAACCGGTTTTTGAAAGTCTTATATATGAACTTCTAGTAGTGCCCTTTATCTCCGTACAAAATTTCAGGGTGATAACGCGAATAGATTCAGAGACATAGAATGCCGGTGAAATATTTCGCACATCCGCCATCTTGTGGTTATGTAAACCATTGAACTATGTTAGATGTCGGTGCATTACAATGTGTATAAACATATACTGTAACATGTTTTATTGCGTTAGGTTGTTTAAATCGCGAGAAATGTCTATTTAAAAGTCGCAAATTCGCGTGGAAGCCATGTTGGTTTTGTAGTTATCAGTTTTTCAAAAGTTACATAGGTGTACTTCTAGTAGATCCCTTTATCACCGTAAAAAATGCCAGGGTGATATCGGGAATAGTTTCGGAGTTATTGAATGCTGGTGGAATATTTTGCACAGCCGCCATGTTGGATTGGTGAGACGTAACAAAATTTGAAGGGCACGGTCGAGGTCGCCCGGAATAGTGCTATGAACTTACCGAGTTTTATTGAAATCGCTCCAGCCGTTTAGATTTTATTGGAGGGACACACACACACACACCTCACACACACACACACACACACACACGCACACACACACGGACAAAAGGTGATCTCATAAGCCTATTTTTTTTTCAAACTTGAAAATAGGCTAAAAACAGGAATGAAAGTGTCCTAACTGATTGACTCACTTGCTCGCTCATCAAACTCAGGGGGAAAACAGCTTTAAATAAGTAAATAGGTGTTCGACCGTTTGTTTCATAAATCCAATTTAAGGGGTTCATGGGGAGGGGTGAAAGTCTCAAAAATAAATGAAAGAAAATGTCCTAACTGACTTACTCACTCATGATCGCCCAGCCAAAATTATTGAAGTTTGAAACATGAAATTTTGGGGATAAGTTCGTTGTATGTCGAAAACGTTCACTAAGGAAAGAGTTTTGGATATTCAGGTTCTAAAGAGGTGTTAAGGGGGTAAACGTGCATTTCATTGAATAACAATATCTCATGAGTGGTTTCATTTGGGGATGTGATACTTGGCATATATACCAATCATTAAAAATAAACACACATGCCTAATGGTTTTTCGATGAGGTGTATATTATGAGGTGAAAGGGATGAAAAGTGGGGGTTGAAAGATTCCTAACGGAGCGTGTATCTCTTAAACGACATAGACGAGGAATTGGATTTTCTCCGAGTTACAATCAGCTTAAAAATAAATAAATAAATGAATAAATAATTAAAATAAGTAGGTGTTCGACAGTTTTTTTTTCATAAATCCAATTTATGGGGCCTATGGGGAGGGGTGAAATTCAGGAAGAAAAACGTCCACTAAGGAACGATTTTTGGATGTTCACTCTCATCGTCCAATCAAAACTATTTACGTTAGAAGAAGGGGATTTGTTTGTTGTGTGTCTAAAAAGTCTACTAAGGAGGGATTTTTGGATATTCAGGTTCTAAAGGGGTGTTAACGGGGTTGAACCTGCATGTCATTGAATAACAATATGACACGACTATGACGCGTGCGAAGCGAGGCTAAAAATGAGATGGTATGTGTCTGTGTATTACTCAATCACACAAGAACCACTGGTCCGACTTACATGAATTTTACATGGAAGTAGCTGATTTACCTGGTTAACATATAGGCTACTTTTGATTTTAATACTTTGCACTATTTAAAGATGGCGACCATTTTAGTGACGTCACTACACCCTTTGGTCTCAAACTTTCATATTTTAATTTCAAATAAAAAGTGATCGCTAAGAAATAGCAAACTTTTGATTTCATATACGAGGTTTAAAATTACATTTTCTATCCGAAAGGTATCACCAACGGTTAGCGAGTAAAACCTAAATTTGTGCTATAAAACACGGTCAACGCCGAACGGTGTAGTTGGACAAAATGTTTCATGCTTAATCTCCCTCTGCGCAGCACCTCGCCTATCCCCTGTTTTAACCGTCACCTTCACATTGTAATTTATTTATGACGCGTAGCGAAGCACGGGTACTTCAGCTAGTCTATATATATAAAGCACAAAGTTTATCTGTCTGTTTGTCTGTTATGTATACAAATCTACACCGTTTCACCGATCTGAACCAAAATTTGTATACTTACCCTTTGGAACCCCGCGGGTAACCCTGTCAACTTTAAATTTCGGACAGACCACCCCATTCCCTGCATTTAGGCCCTTTTGCTAAAATCTATACCGTTTCACCGATCTGAACCAAAATTTGTATACTTACCCTTTGGAACCCTGCGGGTAACCCTGTCAACTTTAAATTTCGGACAGACCACCCCGTTCCCTGCATTTAGGCCCTTTTGCTAAAATCTACACCGTTTCACCGATCTGAACCAAAATTTGTATACTTACCCTTTAGAATCCTGCGGGTAACACTGTCCACTTAAAAGTTCGGACAGACCACCCCATTCCCTGCATTTAGGCCCTTTGGTGCAAATCCACACCGTTTCACCGATCAGAACCAAAATTCGTATTCTTACCCTTTGGTACCCTGCGAGTAACACTGTCTGCTTGAAATTGTGGACAGACCACTCCATTCTCTGCATTTAGGCCCTTTGGCCCAAATCTACACCGTTTCACCGATCCCAACCAAAATTTGAATATTTACCCGTTGGAACACTGCGACTAACACTGTCTGCTTGAAATTGCGGAGAGGCTACTCCATCCCCTGCATTTAGGCCCTTTGGCACAAATCTACACCGTTTCACCGATCTGATCCAAAATTTTTATACTTCCCCTTTGGAACCCTGCGAGTAACAATGTCCACTTAAAATTTCGGACAGACCACCCCACTCCCTGCATTTAGGCCCTTTGGCACAAATCTACACTGTTTCACCGATCTGAACCACAATTTGTGTACTTACCCTTCGGAACCCTGCGGGTAACCCTGTCCACTTGAAATTGCCCTGCATTTAGGCATTTTTTCACAAATATACACCGTTTCACCGATCTGAACCAAAATTTGTATACTTACCCTTTTGAACCCTGCGAGTAACACTGTCCACTTACATTTTCGGACAGACCACCCCCATTCCCTGTATTTTGGCCCTTTGGTTCAAATCTACACCGTTTCACCGATCAGAATCAAAATTCGTATTCTTACCTTTTGGTACCCTGCGAGTATCACTGTCTGCTTGAAATTGCGGACATATCACTCCATTCGCTGCATTTAGGCCCTTTGGCCCAAATCTACATGGTTTTACCGATCTGAACCAAAATTTGTATACTTACCCTTTGGAACCCTGCAAGTAACACTGTCCACATACAATTTCGGACAGACTACCCAATTCCCTGCATATAGGTCCTTTGGCACAAATCTACGCCGTTTCACCGATTAGAACTAACATTCGGATACTTACCCTTTGGTACCCTGCAAGTAATACTTTCTGCTTGAAATTGCGGACAGACCACTCCATTCCCTGCATTTAGGCCCGTTGTCCCAAATCCACACCGTTTCACCGATCTCAACCAAAATTTGTATATTTACCCTTTGGAACACTGCGATTAACACTGTCTGCTTGAATTTGCGGAGAGGCCACTCCAACCCCTGCATTTAGGCCGTTTGGCACAAATCCACACTGTTTCACCGATCTGACCCAAATTGTATATACTTACCCTTTGGAACTCGACGAGTAACACTGCCCACTCGAAATTTTGGACAGACCACTCCATTCCCCGGATTTAGGCACTTTGGCACAAATCTGCATCGTTTCACCAATCTGGACCAAAATTTGTATACTTACTCTTTGGAACCCAACGAGTATCACTGTCCACTTTAATTTTCGGACAGACCACCCCTTTCCCTGCATTTAGGCCCTTTGGGACAAATCTACACCGTTTCACTGATCTGAACCAAATTGTTTATAATTACCCTTTGTAACCCGACGAGTAGCACTGTCGACATGAAATTTCGGACAGACCAATCTATTCCCTGCATTTAGGCCCTTTGGCTCAAATCTACGTGGTTTCTTCGATCTGAACCAAAGTTTACACACTTACCCTTTTGGAACCCGATGAGTAACACTGTCCACTTGACATATCTGACATACCACTCCATTCCCTGCATTTAGCTCAGGAATCCCTCGGGTTGCCAGCTTCCTGACTCGCCAGCCATGAGCCCTTGAGGGTGTACCAGAAGTGGTGGGGCTACACATACCCTGCCTCTTTGAGGGCCTTGAGCAGAAGACAGGAGATATTATGAAAAGGAAAAGAAGGCAGATCCCTCGAAGAATGAGGGCATCAGGGAAGATGAGACAACGTCCAATTAAGGCGGGAAATTGAAAGACTCCCTAGCCCTCGGATACCATAATACTGTCGGGGTCGGAAGAGAACAAGAGTTGACGGAGGGAGGCTGACAGGAAAGAGAACAGAAAGGAGCCCATCACCAGGAAGTAGAAGCGATGCCAGACTCAGCTGGGGTCCCGTGGTCACCAACCCATGTCCCACAAGTTGTGAGTCCCTGGGGGGGGGGGGCAGTTGTGAGAATTGCTTGCTGATTCGTCGTGATGTGACATGAGAGGAATTTCCAGAGCCCACCGTGTTATCTGCTGTCTATGCTGATGCCACCACAGGGCCGTTGCTCAAGCCACTGTGGCGTTGCGAAAGAGTAAGTGATTCCCCCGCCAATCTAAATACGGCGGGGAACCCCGAACGTGTGTTATCATCTGCGATCATCTCAGGTTCGTGCAACTTGGACCCATATTCTTTGCCGAACAGAACGCCATAAGCTCTTTCACTAGACGCATCGAGTACAGGCCTAAGCCAGAAAATAAGGTTGAGACTTTGGAAGACATCGAAGCTAGACATCTGAATTACCTGTATCAGTTTTAAAATTACACCATGTTCGTTTAGTAGTCATTTTTCATTACCTTATTATTATCATCTTAAGTGCATATGACCTAGATGTTACGCGCATTATACCACTAATCACCGCCGCATAAAGTCTTTCTCGACTGTTATTTTTATAATATTTATTTTTATTACAGTACATTGTGTACATTATTAGTTGAATTGTCAATTCAATACTGGTAGTAGTTTCCCATCATCCTCATCATAAGGGCAAATGACCTAGGTGTTACGCCCATTATACCATTGATCACCACACACAATAAGTCTTCCTCGCCTGTGAATTTTGAAATATGTATTTCTATTACGGTAGTTTGTAAGTTTGGCGTGTCACTTCAACAGTAGTTTGCATTATCATCCTTATCAAAAGGACAAATGATCTAGATATAACGCCCTCATTGTCTTTGGGGGTAAATGACCTAGATTTTAAGTCCATTATATTTCTTAGGATACTTTGAGACATTATCATCATTCCACCGTGCGAAGCCGGGTACTAATGCTAGTATTAAATGAAAATGAAAATCCACAGCCTGCTTCCAGTCTCCGACCGGGTCAGGAATGGAATGAATGAAGCCCCCATCTAGCGGCGAGGATATGTACTGTGCCGGCTGCCGAGGCCTGACGCACTCCTCTGGGGCAATGATTAAATGAATGACAGATGAAATGAAATGATAGTGGAGAGTGTTGCTGGAATGAAATTTTTGACAGGGAAAACCGGAGTACCCGGAGAAAAACCTGTCTGCCTCCGTTTTGTCCAGCACAGATCTCACATGGAGTGACCGGGATTTGAACCACGGACCCAGCGGTGAGAGGCCGGCGTGCTGCCGCCTGAGCCACGGAGGCTTACCCGGGTACTAATGCTAGTATTAAATAAAACTAATAATTATAACAAACAAAATTACGGAAAACAAAAATCAGAATTTGAAGATAGAGCAAGTCTTTGAGTCAATATCCACTTGTGAAAGTAGTGATGTAGTCTACACTATTTTGTTATTAATGTTCTAAATCAACTGTTCCCATAGTGGCCTAATTGTATTGTAATATCTCGTGTGGCGAATACACTAACGATACACTGCACTAATGTAATAAAGTTATGCCAACTTATCTGGTTTTGGAAACTGATCCATGTAGCGTCCGGTCTCTATGCACGCATTCACCGGACTGACGCTCCGAGAAAGTGACAGATTTAAGTTCGTCCCCTGTGGTGCGCTTTGCTTGCTATTCTGAGTACTAGTCATTAATACTACGTGTAAGTGCTTCCAGCGCCATTCGGTGTAGCAACTTAAAAACATTACTTGGCAATACAAAAAAGGTGTAAAATACAACACAACACACAAATAAAATGTTATACTTAATGAATTTTCTATTATGGCCTATGGAGTATTAATGGCAAATATCTAAATATTTGTCAATTTACTAAGCAGAAAGGTAAATACGAATGTGGATCAAAAAGTTAGTTGCACTAACGCGCTGCAGCAGCGCGCTGTGTGTCGCAAACGTGGGCACAGCGGAGAAAGGAACAGACACTGCCCACACATCTGTTAGGCACGTCGCTGTGGTGTCTCGTCTTGTATGGTGTGAATAGCGGCCAAAAGCAATGGCGCGTCGACTGGACGTTCACTCCAAATATGAGGTGCGTGCGACAATCCGATTCCTATGGGCCAAAAGGAAGAATTGCACGGACATTCATCGTGAAATTAGTGCTGTGCATGGGGAGCGGGCCATATCCCGGCAAGGGATCGTAAAGTGGTGTCAGCAATTCGAAGCCAGATGCACGGATATCATGGACGAATATCGCGAGGGCAGGCCCGTAACGTCCAGAACCCGTGCAATGTCAACAGTGTGAATGCGATCATTGGACAGAACGGTGGTCGGCATTCCCAGACTGATGAGGAGGTGAAGGCCGCTGTCACCGTGTGGCTGCAGAACGCTGGAGGAACTTTCTATGCATCCGGCATCGACAAGTTGGTTGTGCGTTCGCAGAAATGTTTGGAGTCTCTTGGAAACTATGTGGAAAAGTGACGTTACATTGTAATGTCGTTATAGGCGTGTTGCTGTTGTATAGGTGGTGTAATAAATGGCCATAACTGGGAAGTGAATCTGATATTTTGATCTGCCCTCGTAGTACTTTTTTTTTTTACAAATTGATCATGTATTTCTCGAAAGCACCGTATTGTGGAATTCTCAGTTTGGCCTCACAAGGGTAAGTGTACTCCGTCCCAGCCCATAGACCAGAATTGAAACTTCTTGGCAGAGCTGGGAATTGAATTCGGACCCCCAGGGCGCAGTGTCGGCTGATGTAGCTAATCAGTAGTGTGCTGTAACCCATCTCCCCTCTAAACAATAAACATATTAATAATCATCCAGGAACATTCACTCAGAAACACTCAAGAGTAAGTTGGGAGAGTTAAAGAACCTTCTGGTGGGAACAGCTGTTAGCTTCCTCTAGTTTCTTCCCCCTTTGCTTTGAGCGATTCGCTCTAAAATGCTACCACAGAGACTAGGTTTCCATTTCGGGTAACCTTTGCTGTCACTCGGCCGTCGAACTTTGAATGCCTTTGCTCTGATCTTGGCTGTTGTCCAGTAGGGTAATCTGCGCTGTTGTCCCAACAGTACAACGGAAAAGTTGGGCACGCATGCACGGAAGGCAGAGTTCGCGTTTCCTCGCAATGAAGTTAGAAATTCTCCCTGAGCTGTGATCTGCACAGCCAGTGTCTGGCGCGGAGTAGAGCGCAGGACTAAATACCTCGTTGTGAGGGGAGTTGAAATATTGCCTGCTCTTTGGCTAACTTGTAATGCGCTGTATTTGATTGTAGAAAATATTATTAAAGTAATTAATTTTCAAATAAAACAATGTGCTGCATCACTTCAGCACATAAGATGTGGCCGCCCCTGCCAGGGCGACAGACAAGAATGCTAGCCACTACACCACGAGGTAGTCTAATTTCAATCTTAATATTGTTTATAAAAAATTATAATTGCAGCCAATGGCCATGACGATAAAAATAATATAAAAAAACCACAAAATATTCAAGATCACATTCAACTCTCATTGACAACAAAAGCTATTAAGTGACTCAACCCTCCGTCCGCATGTCATGGCACGATAACTTTCACAGACACTTCAACACAATTTACAAATGCATTCCATACTAGGCTCATGATACCCTTCAATTTTGCATGTATTGCGAAACGAGTGATTGTTTGTCTCAGGTCGTAACATGGACCCTTCCACTCATCGGACGTCATTGCGGCTGTTAAATAAAAGTCACTCCATATTTGCTTCCTCTTCGTTTTGAGCTCTTTTAGAAGGACCTCGTACTGGGCGGTAGATGGGAGCAATTGCTGACACCTTAAATCTTCGGTGTAGAAGGTCTCTCTTGACATTTCATAGCACAGTCGCGATGGGGTATACTTTGAAATACACAGGACTTTTTTCATGAAAGTTGCCTTGACTCTTTCTATGAACTTCATGTTGTTTTTCGTGAGATTCTCCCATATAATGTTCAGACCTTAGCTTATTATTGGGCTGATTTTTCTCTGAATAATGTCATAGCTGTCTCTAGTGATAGTTTATTAAGATGATCTATTGTGCCCGTTTAGACCGGAGTTCGCACGACCACATATGCATTCTACCAATAATCAGTCAGCACGAGAGTCAAAATATCCCGGGGCGCCAGATGGGTTAAAGCTAATCGCAAAAACGACATCAAATGAAAACAAGATGTTCAGTAAAGAACATATAGCCTACTTTCTCCTAAATGCATGGGTATTGTTATAACTCTTTGTCCTTTTCAAGGACTATGATTGAATGTTGGTTGTAGTAGCTTGTTCAAATACAACGTGCTATAGGGATATTAAACATGAATATGAGGTGCCCTTTGCTAGTGCTACCTCTGTACCAAATTTCGTTCAATTCGGTTTCACCGTGTTTGAATTGATAGGGGGAATCGATTTGCACACATACTTGGCCACCATCTGCAAACTATTGGACTGATGTTCTTGCAGTTTGGTCTGAATATGTTTCCCACATAAAGATATGGTGTTGCAAAATTTGGTAGAGACTAGATTATTAGGTTGGTCGTAACTACATTTTAGCTTTGAACATTTGTGTGGCCGCCATTACGTTTCTGTCAATATGGCGGCGATATAAATCATAACACTGAGATGCCCTTTGCTAGTGCTATCTCTGTACCAAATTTCGTTCCATTCGGTTTCACCGTGTTTGAATTAATAGGGAGAATCGATTTTGACACAAAGATGGCCGCCATCCGCAAACTATTAGGCGAATGACCTATTAGATTGGTCAAAGGATGCTCCCTCCATAAAGGTATGTAGTTGCAAAATTTGGTAGAGATCGGATGATTAGGTTAATCGTAATTTGATTTAAGCTTTGAACATTCGTGTGGCCGCCATTACGTTTCACTCAAGATGGTGGCAATATAAAACATGACACTGAGGTGCCCTTTGCTAGTGCTAGCTCTGTACCAAATTTCGTTCCATTCGGTTCCACCGTGTTCGAATTAATAGGGGGAATCAATTTTGACATAAAGATGGCCGCCACCCGCAAACTATTAGGCTAATAACCTATTCGATTGGTCAAAGGATGCTCCCTCCATAAAGGTATGTAGTTGCAAAATTTGGTAGAGATCGGATGATTAGGTTAATCGTAATTTGATTTAAGCTTTGAACATTCGTGTGGCCGCCATTACGTTTCAGTCAAGATGGCGGATATATAAATCATGACACTGAGGTGCCCTTTGCTAGTGCTACCTCTGTACCAAATTTCGTTCCATTCGGTTCCACCGTGTTCGAATTAATAGGGGGAATCAATTTTGACATAAAGATGGCCGCCATCCGCAAACTATCAGGTGAATGACCTATTAGATTGGTCAAAGGATGCTCCCTCCATAAAGGTATGTAGTTGCAAAATTTGGTAGAGATCGGATGATTAGGTTAATCGTAATTTGATTTAAGCTTTGAACATTTGTGTGGCCGCCATTACGTTTCCGTCAAGATGGCGGCGATATAAAACATGACACTGAGGTGCCTTTTGTTAGTACTACCTCTGTACCAAATTTCGTTCCATTCGGTTGCACCGTGTTCGAATTAATAGGGGGAATCGATTTTCACACAAAGATGGCCGCCATCCGCAAACTATTAAGCTGATGACCTATTGGTTTGGTCAAAGGATGCTACCCCCATAAAGGTATGTTGTTGCAAAATTTGGTAGAGATCGGATGATTAGGTTAATCGTAATTTGATTTAAGCATTGAACATTTGTGTGGCCGCCATTACGTTTCCGTCAAGATGGCGCGATATAAAACATGACACTGAGGTGTCCTTTGTTAGTGCTACCTTTGTACCAAATTTCGTTCAATTCGCAATCACCGTGTTCGAATTGATAGGGGGGGGGGGGGGGACAGACATTCAGAGTACACACACTCACACACACACACACACACAGACACACACACACAGACACACACACACAGACTCACACACACACATACACACACACAGACAGACACACTTTTTTCGCCCTGTGTTGTTCTCATAAGTCTACTTTCATTTTTTGCAAAAATCGAAAGTAGGCTAAAAATGCTTTACTGATTTTTGGCTCAATGCAACAATAAGGATAGAGATTCAACTGGGCATAACACATCATGTAAAATTATCTCATTTTATTTTGAATTTAAAATTGACTGCAAAAATGCTCAAAGCAGCATCATTCACGTGTGGCGACCCACATCCTATTTACACAATGTACAGAAATTTTCCAAACACATTGAACAATTATCTTTGGAAACACAAGTCTGATTATTAGTCCTGTAGACTGTGTTCCAAAATTATATCGATTATTCATGATTAAATCCAGTTCAAATTCAATTGTCTCTACTGGAAATATCGTAGTTCACTGTTTGAATTTTTATATAATATTAACACTCGTAGAATAAATGTTCATAGAATTTTTAACTTTCACTTAATTTTCCAGTTTCAAAAAATATTGTCAAAAAATATTATTATCTCTGAATCAACACAAATTATGTACACATATTAATAACATCTGAAAAGTATTTGACCTTGAGCATAGCATCGGAGAACTGTGCGAAGCACAACAAAATTAATTGTTCTTCTGACATTAAACGTTTCGAGAAGTGACTCGATTATGAACTTCAAGTTCCTAACAAAATATATGATTTCTGAATCATCAACTTGATCAATAAATTGTTGGACCAACCAACTATTCAATTTTCCACTTGGAATCATTATTAAGAAAAATATTTATATTTATGGCCATTTTAGTAACTTTCACAACTTGCAATTCTTCGACAGAATGCGGAAATAAGAATTGTAGCTTCATAATAAATTCATTTAGTTCATGGCACTAGGATTGAAAACATCCTTCAAGTTATTCGTGGTTATAGAATTATTTTTAATTGGCAGTGGCCCATTCTATTATTTTTATAAGAACACAATATTCCAACAACAACGGCAAAGGTCTTCCTCTGAAGAAGAATAAAATACTATCATGACAAATCCGGGTTCTAGCAAAATCAAAATCTTAATGGAATCCGTAAACAAGGTTGAAATAAGAACTGATGGTTTTTTAAGAAATAACCTTCGGGTCATTCATACGACGCAATGTGTAGTTCCAATACTCCTTCTATAAACCTGAGCCATCGAACCTGCTATTTGATTGATGCTCAAATAAAAACCTCCTCATTCCTGCGACTTAAACATGCGCACCTGGGAATGGCATTTCAACTACTCCACACACATAAATTTTCTTCCCAAAATTTATACAATAAATCAAGCCTCTGCTTGTTATCAACACTGGAAGATTTATAAACTTACAAGTTTATTTTATTTTACCATTCAGTTCAACCTGTGAAGTTACCATACTTATGATACTCTTTATTTCACTTTCGAATGTGTATCTACGTCATGATTTTATATAAATACAAAAATATCCTAATTGATACAAATATCATTTGCTTCCCGTTTCATGCCTCTCCGTGTTATCTGAAAAATATACTTTGCTCATTGCAAATATTAACTGTTCAACCAGAACTGTAATGTTGGTTGAATGCGGGCTTGCGCATACCACTCTCCTTCGGAAAATCACCTGTTCCAAACTAGAAATGATTAAACTACTTCATAAGCTCTCTCTCAATGAATGTGATTATTAGAAAATATAAGATCCAAGAATTATTTAGAAAAGTTATGAAAATCATTATTATTATTATTATTAGTGGATTATTATTATTATTAGTTATATTATTTTAAATATTTTTAATTATTATTTCATTATGTGAGAATCCATATGTTCGAATCTTCGAATATGGATAAAATATCCATTCCTCAACAAAAAATAATTTAACTTTTACAGTTACATCGACGGTTGTTTTCCGTGACTATCCAAAATATGAAATATTCAAATAAATGCTCGATATGCTCGGTCATCGATCCTAAACTGTTCTGAGTGCTGAAAATACTCAGAATAACTCTAATATGTCTTGCGTAAATCATTGCAAGATTTAAATACGAAGAAAAATAAATGTGTTGGTCATCTGCAGAAAAAGAGTTTGTTCCAATTAGCTAGGCATAATATAAAGTCAAAATGTGGCTTACATTTCTCGTTGGTCTTGAAGCGTAGTGAACCTGGTCTGTACCAGATTTATCCAGAAACATGCTCTATCCGACACGCACGTCTAATCCTTGTATCGGCCGCCATTATATACCCACAATCTGTCTAACAAGACATAGTGGTAATATCTCTTGAAGTTTGAAGTAACTGTTGATCCATTTTAATATTGGCTTCTGTTAACACCATAACAGTTTGCTTAAAGGGGGTCAGATCTAAATGATCTATTCTCAAATATGTCAGTTGTAACATAACTCACGGTAATCTTTTCAGTACAAGAAAACACTGCCAGTCTAAACCAATCAACGGCTGTTCTGAAGATCGTTCCCTGGGCATGGCTTATCACCATCTATCATGCGCGAAGCAACATATAGTTTCCCTTCGTCGGCTAATAAACAACACCGTGATAGACTGGCCTTCAATATACTGAAAGATCGGAGTGGTTATCAAGTTACAAATTATGAAACTGACTGAATTGGACTAAAATATCCAAGTATTGAATGATTATTACTAGACTGTGACAAAGTACTTTCTAGACAAAGTATAGCATATGTCCATATAGAAATAAAATATTTCACCAGTGTCCGTAGAAAAATATCAATCACCTTAGTGATTCTCTCTGTCGTAAACTTACTAAGTTCCACATGTATCGCAGCACTTTTGTGACTATCACAATTTTGAAGATAACTTCTGCGTAGATCCGGCAACCATGTGCCTTGGCTCAGCGTGGCAGCACCTTGCTAGGCAAGAGCTTGTTTCGAAGTGAGCTGATGTTACCTGGGCCGGCCGGCTTTTATTCAAAACGGTCGGGTCACGCTGAATCAGCTGAAATCTTGAAATCCTCATATCTCTGGTATCCCTGGTCCGATTTACTTGATACTAAGTGCATTCTCTTTCATTTGGCCGTGCCAGTAATCTGATCCAAGTCTCAAGTCTCTACTCCATGGCTAACTATTTAATCAATAAATAGTCTTGACCTCTGCTACTACTCGCTACGTCACTTGACATGCTCTTGGCTGCATAAAATTTCAATTTCCTTCTAGAAGCAATGGAGCGCGATATTCAAATATCTCAACTTTCAAAAGCGGCTGTAGCCTTTCCCTTGATATCTAGGTGTCTGAATCTTGGAATACCCATTCCTAGAGTTGGGCACACTATTTCATGCATTGCTTTTATGGCATGTATTGTTCTGTCCTTTATATGTTCGTTGAAAGTATCCCCATTTGTCTGAAAAATTAGTCCTAAGTAATTAAATTGATTTACAATACGTAACGCCTTGTGCTCTAGATATAGGGATTCTCCTGCTGCTATTCTACCTCCTTTGCGAAATGTCATGGATACGGTTTTGTTTAAGTTTATATCGAGTTCATTTTTACCGGCCCAAATTGCCAGCAGGTCTAGAGACGACTGTAGACTTTGACGTGAAGTTGAGGCTAGAACTACGTCATCTGCTTATATGTACATGCTAACTCCATCTTGCTTCACGGATTTCACTATGTCTGCTGTAGCAACATTAAACAGTGTTGGACTTAGGGGATCGCCCTGCAATACCCCAATGCATTGTTCTATGGGTGCTGAGAGGGTGACACTGTGGTCAATTATCATCATGTTATTGTTGAGTATATTACGTATGAACGCAGTGATATAGTGATCTATTCCAATCATCAATCCTAGTTTATCCAGCAGTATTCTTCTGCTAAGAGTGCCTTGCTGTATTGTTCATAACTTAGCCAATAAGTTAAGATTATGGTACAACCACATTGTCAATTATTTTATGCTTTTACCAAAGCAACACTTTCTTAATTTTTATTGCCATTTTTTTTCGGGGGAGGAGGGGGGGGGCTGGAGCCCCCACAGCTTGTATACGCCACTGCCACACCACGAGGACGACGTTCAGAATACTACAGTCACCGTGGAGACTCATGTCATACGGCGCCTTCGGTGGCGTAGTTGGTAGCATGCTGAGCTTCTATGCTCAAGGTCGCGGGTTCAAACCCGGCCTAAGTCGTCCAATTTCTTAAGAGCGTTCAAAATACCTCAATATGCTTTCCTTCGGAGGGGCTGTAATGCCGGCGGTCCCATGTCATGGATTTATGGCATGATAAAGAACCTTCCACTAATTACACTTGTGTGAAGCTAAATTATAGGTTAGATTTGACAAACGCTCTTAGGTTCCTACGTTCGTCGCCAGGAGCCAACTGTGGTGGCATCTAGTAACCAAGTTCAGAACTAGTTGGTCGTTGACAGTGGTGTTTGGTACCGAAGGTAGGGACTAGTTGAAAATTGAATATCTGCAGTCCTTACTTGAATTAAAAGCAGATACACACACTAATACAGCCATCGCAATTAACACCGGTTATCAGACAGATTCTACACACACCCAAAGTACACGGGGCTACATAAGCGCGATGTCGCAGCCCCTAAACTGAGGAACCAACCAACCAAAAAGTTTAAATTACAAAATTAAAATTAATGAATATAGATAATTTTTAAAATATTATTTTAAAATAATATTATTCAATATTTAAAATCAAAATAGAAATTAGAGCTGAAATGAAAATTTAAATTAAAAAAATAAACTAAAATTTAGAGAAAAAAACACTGATAGTCAGTCTGAAAGACTAGAAAATGAAAATTCACAGCCTGCTTCCAGTCTCCGACCGGGTCAGGAATGGAATGAATGAAGCCCCCATCTAGCGGCGAGGATATGAACTGTGCCGGCTGCCGAGGCCTGACGCACTCCTCTGGGCCAATGAGTAAATGAATGACAGATGAAATGAAATGATAGTGGAGAGTGTTGCTGGAATGAAATTTTTGACAGGGAAAACTGGAGTACCCGGAGAAAAACCTGTCTGCCTCCGTTCTGTCCAGCACAGATCTCACATGGAGTGACCGGGATTTGAACCACGGACCCAGCGGTGAGAGGCCGGCGTGCTGCCGCCTAAGCCACGGAGGCTCAGTCTGAAAGACTAGACTTCATATCATTTTAAATGCTACAAATGCTGCCTGAACTCAAAGTCCGTTAGCAAGAAAAATAAAAAAAATCAAGTGCAAACCAAGGTCAAAATAGGTAGCTGGCTGGATGACGTCACGCTCACCGGAAGCGCGGGAAAAGGAGGAAGCTTAAGCAGTACTATGACGTCACACACCTCAATGCATTCTCGGTACATTTCGTCCCGTCACCGTAACGTAACGCCAGACCCCAGCGAAGTCGACATACTCATTTATAATGATAAAATAGTCTGCCCTATAATAGTACACAACGAGTACTATAATAGTATGCAACGAGCCTATAATGGCAATAATTAGGACACGAGTGTCTTAATTACCATTATAGGCGAGTTGCATACGATTGTTTATGTTCGACGATAATTATAACTTTATTATATGTTTTAACATACTTATTCATAAATATCTGTCGACATTTCGCCAGTTTTATGTACTGAACAGAGCGCATGGGACACAGAGAATACCATGGCCTCCTGGAACGATCCACTGACACTAGAAGCCATGCAGTGAAATTTAAAATAGAAGGCCGTGGAAGTCAGCGCAGGTCCGATGCTATCCTTACCTAATTGGTCACACAACTGTTTCTTGAGCTCTGATTGGTGGGAGAAACTGTTTCATAATGAAAAAGAGTGTTATAATATCCCTCATTATGATACAGTTTTCTGACATATAATATTTACATTTCGACATCGTCGAACATAAAGGGAGGCTTATAGAAGCTCGCGCAGTTCCCAGTTCCCTCCAAGATAATCTGTGAAACCCCACAGTCGCTCTAAGTCATACATGTCTAATCCAATTAGAATTTTACAATTCACTTTTATCTAAAATAATTACACAGAATTATGATCTCTAAGATATTGGTTGATAATTCTGGGTATTTCGCGGTGAAAATACCCTGAGGATACTCACAATTTAGCAGGATGTCAGCCCCCCCCCCCCCCCCCCCCCCCCGAAAAATCTATATACACTCCCTGTTAGAGACACATTCCTGTGTAAAAATCGCATTATGGTTTCATAAAGAAATGGTATTTAAAAGTTGTTCTTGATTCTTTGGGAGCTTTGTTACATTGTGGTTATTAGGGCGTTCATTGTAGTCCCGTATACTTCGGTGTGTGTAGAATATGCCTAATGACCTGTGACTCTGGGCACCAGCCTGGCTGTTGTGTGTTGTAAACGGGCGGCAGAAGAAAGGACTGGTCTTCGTGCGCAGATGAATATTATGTTTCGTGCAACAAAGGTACCACCGCGTATCTATTCTCTACACGCGGAAGCCATGAAAATGTTCCATAACTCACGAATAAAAAGAAAGGGCCTAGAGGTGTTCCTAAAAGAAGATGCACAGACGAATATAAAACATTTCATAAAAATAATGAGGTGCGCTGAGAATAAGCGGAACAAAGGGAAGCCTGTATTTCCTTGCAGTTCTTTCAATGCGAGGGGTTTCAGGCTAATTTCATTTCAAAAAGTGGTATCAAATCATGGTGGTATATTGCGTACCATTGGGGAGTGAAACCATTACCACGAGGCTCTTAATATTGTAACGATTCGATCCCATAGCCGTTAGATTTATAGGGTTATTCATTTATTATCATGTCAATATTATTATTAATTAGTACATCCATGAGATGATTTTTAGCCTACTTTTCACATTTTGCAAAAATGAGGAAAAAGTAGACTTATGAGATCGGGCAAATGTGTGTCTATCTGTCTGTCTGTCTGTCTGTCTGTCTGTCCTTCTGTCTGTCTGGCTGTGTGTGTGTCCCCCACTATCAACTCCTAAACGGCTGCAGCAATCAAAACCAAATTTAGTATGAGTAAAGATGTGCACCGGAATATCTCACGTCCGTATTTGAAAATGATGTCAGTGCTACCAACTGCTGAAAAAACGCACTAGAAATTTGAGCTCCATGTTGGATATCTTGCAAGGTATGCATGGGAGCTATTCCAAAATTGGCACACATGCAGATAATACTATTTCAGTTTAATTTTCAGGAGGCCAACAATTTTAAGCCTTCTGATAGGTCCAATGTTTAAATGCATATAACTTCTACACTATCAATTGGATTTCAACCAAATTTTGTATGTAACATCTGTACATAAACATATATGAATGAGCATATTCTTAAGAGCCAACAGGGATACCAACTGTTAATAATTGCTCTCTCTCTGTTTTTTATCCAAATACCAATATATCAGAAAGTATGCAAGCCAACAGCTTTACACTATGCACACGTATATTCTGACATTTTAGATTAATTTGGAGTAACTTATATACGTCAGTTCTACCAACATGATTATAAGCCTGCTGATAGTACCAATTTTTAAATACATGTAACTTCTATACTATCAGTTGGATTTCAACCAAATTTCGTATGTGCTATGAGTACCATAACAGATATGACTATAAGTATTGTTAAGAGCAATCAGGGCTGCCAACTGTTAATAAATGCTGTCTATATTGTTTTTACCCTAATATCAATATACCAGAAAGAATGCAAGCCAACAGCTCTATACTTTGCACACGTATAGCACCTGGCATTCTAGATTAATTTGGAGTAATTAATACAAGGCAGTGCTGCCAACATGATTCTATGCCTGCTGATATGTCCAATTTTAAAATACATGTAATTTCTATACTAACAAATGGATTTCATCCATAATTTGCACAACAAGATATCATAATATTTCAGATTATTTCTGACCAGCACAGGCATGGTATTGTTGGCAACATGCTTTTACGCGTGCTGATAGATCCAGTGTCTAACTGCATGTAACGTCCATTGGACATCAACCAAATTTTGTATTCTGTACCTTAAGAGATTGAATTAAGAATATATTCAGTCACCAGGGCTGCCAACTGTAGTGCTCTATTAGGCTACATCATACCAGGTATATTTTGAACTAATTAGATATTTCGATATTACCAACTTAATTTTGTCATTATTCTAGATAGGTCCATATACTGTAGAATAATCATTGGCATGAAAAGTAGGCTGTATAGTTCTTCACGGAACTTCTTGTTATATCAGGTAATTGTAAGCGGTTTTTATCAGTCTATTCAATTAGATTTTTATTTAACTATTCACTTGTAAAGTGACGTGTGGTGTAGGTCATAAATATATATATATATATATTGCAACAAGATTGGCAATATGGACTAACCCAATGTGTCACATACGGAGGGACGCAGTAGGTATTTCACCACGGCTAAGTGTCATTATCACAAGATCCTGTAAACCCATGACTAAGAATCACGTGTGGACCATCGAGGACATTCGAGAAGCGCAAGGAACATATATTTCACTCATGGTGCAACTAACACGCCATTTCTAATGTAAGTACGCTTCTAAATATTGCTAGTTGCGGCGCAACTAAGGTCGTCCCGTGGTGAATGAACCAAGAAACCAGTGGAGAGGGAAGTTTCCGAATCACGTGACAAAGAAAGATATAAGCCTGAACCCCCAACAGAGTGAGCATTCACTCTCCGACAGCTTTTCATAATAGAAGGGTCATTAGTGTAGAAGAAGGCCTCTTGGGGACGGAACGGATTTCCATCAGAGCATTCAACCACAGTACATCTAAAAGCTATGTCCTGCCGATATCTATATCAGTTGATAGTGGATTATATCCCTGCTCTACAGTCGTTCTACAGATGGCAACATATTTGATGATGGTATACCATATCTATAGAGATATCACAACATTTTCAGAATGAGACGGAATATCGAGATCATCGTTTATACTTTTTTTTGTTATGATGATGGAACAACAACGAGGTGAGCAACCAATTAAATATCCGACGTCTCTTTAATAAGAAACGTCAAGCTTAATATTCAATTCAAAATTAAATGTTCATTTTCTTTTAAATAATTAAACCGCAGTTGGTAAAGTAAATTCTTTTTTTTAACTATTAATATTTTGTTTTTAAGTCAATAAATTATTTCTTTAACTTCATGTCTATAACTTTTCTTGTAGTTAGTACTTTAAGGCAATCATACTCCTTGATTAAATACTGGATTGGTTAGATGACTTTGTCTCACCACGATCAGGGATAAGTAGGTCCTCACTCTACTGCTGATAGCCGAGGTTAATTCATAAGTTTCGATTCACTATAAAAAATAGTGATCTGGCGCTCAACTCATATTATATTATACTATCAAAGGTAAGTACATACCACAGTGTATTTATTATTATCATGTTTGTTTATCGACCCATTACATTTGTCACCACATCGTAAGGCACTTATATGGAACCATTACAATATTTCAGAAGAGTGCACTGACAGGCATGTTCATATTATATACATATTTTCGTTTACGGCTTCTAAGATCACGTTAAGCCGCGTTTACACCAAATGTTGCCAACTTTCGTTGACAACATGTTGACAACAAAAGTTGGCAACAAATGCTGGCAACAATGCTGGCAAATATCGAGAATGGTAAGATTTGTTGACAGCAATTCACCTAATTTTTGGCGCGTTTCTCCAGTTGCATTCTGCATTCCGAGATGTCAACACTAGAGGATCTTGCGGCGATAGCAACAGCGTGCGTCATCATAGTTAAAAAGAGAATTGGTGGTTTTCATTTCCCGCGAAATGTCATTCCAGGCATAGTTCATCAGGTTTTTTTTTTTTAAGTCTGGGTCCATCGGGTTCCAGAGAACTGGTTGCTCATGATAGAGCTCGATCAAATTTAGGACATTATCCCGCGACCAATCAAAATCACTTAAAAGGTTGTCCATTTTGACTTGCACTTCAACAGTTCGACACCACAAACAGAAGTCCAGTACTACAGCTGTGACTAGAGTGAAGCCGCGTCGGCCAACCACGTGCGCTGGACAGTTGAAGGGGAATTGTTGCCGACATTGTTGCGGGTCACATAGTGTCCCGTCAACATTGCTGCCAACAATTAATGTTAACAACACTCTTTGATCATTACCGACTGCTGGTGGGTAATGATGCCAACACTTTTTCGGAGTTGACAGCATTTTTGGCAGCAATGTTGACAAAAAATTTAGTACGATTTTTGTAAATGTTATCAACAAGTGTTGGCAACACTGTTGTTAACTCCGGTGTAAACGCGGCTTTAGGCAACAACTACACATTATTGGAAGCCTTCTTCGCCACCCAAAACCTTCGCATTCTGGTAGCTTGTCTTCGTTCTTCTGTCCAACTGCTGTTCATTTTTGGTTCGTCGTGGAATCCGTGGAATTTGTCGATAACTGACATAAACCTAGTGCGGTTTGAAATGTCTTCCGACTTTAGTCCAACCTAATGAAGATCCATCCGCACCTCCCTGAACCATTTGTCAGACATCTTAGGTCTACTGTCGAGTATTCTAACAAGAAATTCCGTGACGAACTAAAGAGCCTACTTTTCTTAAAATTAAGTTTCATGCCAATGATTAATCTACAGTATAGCCTATGAACCTATCTAGAATAATGACGAAATTAAGTTGGTAATATCGAAATGTCTAATTAGATCGAAATATACCTGGTATAATGTAGCCTAATAGAGCATTACAGTTGACAGCCTGGTGACTGAATATATTCTTAGTTCCAACTCTTAAGGCACAGAATTAAAAAAAAATTGAAGTCAAATGGACGTTACATGCAGTTAGACATTGGATCTATCAGCACGCGTAAAAGCACGTTGGCAACAAAGTCATGCGTGTGCTGGTCAGAAATAGCCTAATCTGAAATATTATGATATCTAGTTGTGCCAATTTTGGACGAAATCCATTTGTTAGTATTGTGACCGATCCAGTCAGGGTCAATTAACGGCCCCGGATGATAGGAGATACGACGAGACCGGAGGGTCAGTATGACGTCATGGCATGACGCAGCGAGGTAATCGCTAGAGTAGGGGAATGCTCCAGAAGATTCCAACCCCTTCCCTTTTTATTTTCTGGAGAGGAGGCCACACAGTTCCGGAATGTTCAGTTAGTCAGCGTGGCACGGACGAGTATGTTATCCAGCGTGGCACGGACGAGTAGCCTATGTCATGTGGACTGAAATTTGCATCGGGAACTTGAACGGTTTACGTGAGTGGTCAGTGCTCGTGGCCATTTGATACGAGGAGTAAGTCGGGGTGGATGGATATAATTTGTGAAGTGCGTTGGAACAGTGTTCAGTAAGGTGTCGCTAGAACGATAATCGTGAATTTCAAGACGATATCGGACTCACTAGTATGTGAGGAAATTATCAGAACTGATAAACGAAGGTCTGTTAAATTCATGCACATGCTGCTATTGATATGTGAAGACGCGTGGAATATTATACAGCACTTCACCATTTTGATTACGAAGATTAATGCACGTGGTCCGGTTAAGTTAGCGGATAGTAAGGTATTGAAGGCATGTACTGTGGTAATAGCGAGACAAAATTGTGCGCATTTGAACGTCCGAGTGGAGGCCGTAATGAAAAACTGAATTATTATGCCGACAATTTATGTTAATTAAAGATGAAAATCAGGAGGTGTTGAACGTTACAAGTATCGGGGAAAGAACAATAATAACGATAGTCGAGGCGAAGCATTATCACGAGGCCCTATATTGTGGCAGACATTCATTCGAAAATATCATAGCAGGGCTGGCATTAAAGGGGCACAGTGAGAATGTGACGGAAGACTACATCTGCTTTAAGCTTGTGTGGCGGGACGGCAGGCAGCAGGCTACTTCATATGTCGGTCAAGGCCAGGTCGAAATAGCTTCTCGTAGAAGGAAGTGTGTCACTGTTTGAGGAAAGTGAGTACATATAATTCAAGTGAACCAGGAACTAGACGCTATAGTGCGTGGGCGTGCAAGTGCTCTGATAGAGTGAAATGTAATATTGATACATGGCAGCATGAACCTTATAACCATGGACTCAAATATTCTGGGAATCAACATGCATATTAATACGCAAATTATGCTGCACTGAACCTCTAAAGGAGCCACAATGGGATGAACGGTCGCGACGAGATGGACAAGTGGACCATGGATGGGAAGTCAGGAGACGCCGTCGCTGACGGTGACCAGGGGCAACCAGTGGGCGGACATGGGCGTCGCCACGAGATCGAGAGGAGCCGGGGGCGCATCCCTCTACCAGTACGCTGGGAGACCAAATCGCGGAGACGCTGGAGGAACGACGCCGCCAAAATGCCGCAGACGACGCCGACGCCGAGGGTTTCCGAGGACGCCGGATATAAAGTAAGACGTTTCATTTCCATTCTTGTTCATCAGGAAGAAGAGAACTTCTACCTCGGATAGCCGTGCCATGAGATGACCTGAGATCGTGTAACTTAACGCCATTCATAATCATTTATTCCAGATTGAACAAGAGCATCATTTTCTCATAGGGTTGTACAGATTTATTTTTTTCTTACTTTTCGGGTCGTTTTGACTTACATAAATTAATAGTATCAATGGTAGGAGTAAGACATACAATTATTCTCTGAGACCTGATAATAATAATAATAAGTTGAAATTTGGTAACGATGATATGAGATACCCATTTTGCTGGGAGATTCTAGCATTTCGATTTCCGAGGTCATTATATGAATTTAATTCTGAAAGGTTTGTCATGTATTGCATAGATTTTAATAGCCAAAGGATAGCAAAATGGATATGGTTGGAGATTGTCGAGTAAGGTTCCTTGGATAGGACGCCATATTATCATACGACCTCGTGGTCCCGAAAAAGTTGACACGCTCTGTTAAGTGTGGGTTCTTGAGACATGCTAATAATGCATGATTTTTGTAATGATGTTGTGCAAAGTTAATGTGATAATTAAATATGGTATTATTCCGTCAAGTGTGACGAGGTTATTCACGGGGCGACGTATGACCGTTGAAATGAATTTGTGAGGACAGGGTCCTTTACTCTTGACGAACGTGTTACGTTTATCGATGAGTTGTAATATTGAATAGCGCAGGGGTGTAATTAATAGTGCGCTCTTCAGTCAGATTGTTCGGATCCTCACACGGAGTTTTCGATGGAAGGGTTGCGATTAAATATTCGTTGTGAGAATGAAATACACTAGGGTGCCTTATTACGAGGTTCTTAACCTTTCCTAAACGTTAGACAATGCTATAATTTAATTACAATAACAAATATGACAGTGTGGATCAAGGTTGTTGGAACGGCGAATATAAATCAGTAATAAGAAGAAGAATTAGTAGTGTAAATATGTGATCATAATCCGTGTGTGTTAATAATTTATGATAAGTTATAATTAATTGTTGAAATGTCATATTATGTGAGGCTGAGTTGATGATTGAGTATTATTTGATGTGATATGATGCTCATTAGTTATTTAATTTGCAGTTCGATAAAGGAGATCTGTTCATTGCTGTATAAGGGTAGACAGGATATACACAGATATTCGATATTTTGTTCGAGTTTTTGCCGCAGGTGAACTTTGTGATAAGTTGCCAGTGATGTTTACATGCGTGTGCACCGATAAATTAAGGGTTAATTTAGTTTTTGAAAGGCAATCTCCTTGTCGTAACTTTAGGAGAGGACACCCACGAGTTAGAATAAGAATAATTATTTTTTGTTTATGGACTATGAACTTTCTTTTTTTATTTTCGGACTTTGTCCCACCCTAACTCTGATACTCGTGTGTGTTAGGCAGGTTGCATGTTTATTTATCCTTTGGCCAATAAAGGAGCAGTGTGATTTTACGAGGGCTTTTCTTTTCTTTTCTGTTTGTTAATTCAAGTTAGGGAGTTTGCTTTGGAATCCTGGTTCAGTTTATTTGCCATACCAACCCGTAAACGACTCGAGACCCTTTGTCTCTGGCTCGCTGGAGCATTTCTTTTATTCTTCGTCTGTTTGAACCAAGATTCACGCCCTAGTCTTTTTTACCCACTCCCTTGGCCGTTTCTTCCGATGGGGCCGGGATGTTAGCCGGGTGATCGCCTGTCCCAATGGAGAAACGGGCACAGTATAGACATTACATGTATTTTTAAATTGGACCTATCAGAATGCATAGAATCATGTTGGCAGCACTGATTTATATTAATTAGGCTATTCCAAATTAATCTAGAATGTCAGGTGTTATACGTGTGCAAAGTATAGGGCTGTTGGCTTGCATACTTCCTGATATATTGATATTAGGTTAAAAATATAGACAGCATTTATTAACAGTTGGCAGCCCTGATTGCTGTTACGAATACTTATAGTCCTATATGGTATGTTACACATAGCACATACGAAATTTGGTTGAAATCCAACTGATAGTATAGAATTTACATGTATTTAAAAATTGACCTTATCAGCAGGCTTAGAATCATGTTGGTAAAACTGAAGTATATATGTTACTCCAAAATTAATCTAAAATATCAGGTACTATACGTGTGCATAGTTTATAGGTGTCGGCTTGCCATACTTTCTGATATATTGGTATTTGGATAGAAGAATAGAGAGAGAGCAATTATTAACAGTTGGCAGCCCTGGTGGCTCTTAAAAATACGCTCAGTCATATCTGTTTATGTACACATATTTCATACAAAATTTGGTTGAAATCCAATTGATAGTGTACATGTTATAGGCATTTAAACATTGGACCTATCAGAAGGCTTAAAATTATTTTGGCAACACTGTCATATATGGCCTCCTGGAAATTAAACTGAAATAGTGTTATCTACATGTGTGCCAATTTTGGAATAGCTCGCATGCATACCTTCCAAGATATCCAAAATGGAGCTCAAATTTCTAGTGCGTTTCTTCAGCAGTTGGTAGCACTGACATCATTTTCAAATATGGACATGAGATATTCCGGTATACTGTGCCCAACTCTAAGAATGGGTATTCCAAGATTCAGACACCTAGATATCAAGGGAAAGGCTACAGCCGCTTTTGAAAGTTGAGATATTTGAATATCGCGCTACATTGCTTCTAGAAGCAATTGGAAAGAATATACCGCTAAGAGCATGTCAAGTGACGTAGCGAGTAATAGCAGAGGTCGAGGCTATTTATTGATTAAATAGTTAACCATGGAGTAGAGACTTGAGACTTGGATCAGATTACTGGCACGGCCAAATGAAAGAGAATGCACTTAGTATCAAGTAAATCGGACCAGGGATACCAGAGATATGAGGATTTCCAGATTTCAGCTGATGCAGCGTGACCCTGACCGTTTTGAATAAAAGCCGGCCGGCACAGGCATCAGTAGCTCACTTCGACACAAGCACTGGCCTAGCAAGGTGCCGCTACGCTGAGCCAAGGCACATGGTTGCCGGATCTACGCAGAAGTTATTTTCAAAGTTGTGATAGTCACAAAAGTGCTGCGCTACGAGTGGAACTTAGTAAGTTTCCGGCAGGGAGGATCACTAAGGTGATAGTTATTTTCGACGGACACTGGTGAAATATTTTTATTTTCAGATGGACATATGCTAGACTTTGTCTAGAATTAGTACTTTTTCACAGTCCAGTAATAATCTAATACTTGGATATTTTAGTCCAATTCAGTCAGTTTCATATTTGTAACTTGATAACCACTCCGATCTATCAGTACATTGAAGACCAGTCTATCACGGTGTTGTTCATTAGCCAACGCAGGGAAACTACATGTTGCTTCGCGCATGGTAGATGGTGTGAAGCCATGCCCAGGGAACGATCTTCAGAACAGCCGTTGATTGGTTAGACTGTCAGTGTTTTCTTGTACTGAAAAGATTACCGTGAGTTATGTTACAACTGACATATCTGAGAATAGATCACTTAGATCTGACCCCATTTAAGCAAACTGTTATGGAGTTAACAGAAGCCAATATTAAAATGGATCAACAGTTACTTAATACGTCAAGAGATATTACCACTATGTCTTGTTAGACTGATTGTGGGTATATAATGGCGGCCGATACAAGGATTAGACGTGCTTGTCCGATAGGGCATGTTTAAGGATAAATCTGGTACAGACCAGGTTCGCTACGCTTCAAGACCATCAAGAAATGTAAGCCACATTTGAATTTTATATTACGCCTAGCTAATTGGAACAAACTATTTTTCGGCAGATGACCAACACATTTCTTTTTCTTCGTATTTAAATCTTGCAATGATTTACGCAAGACATATTAGAGTTATTCTGAGTATTTTCAGCACTCAGAACAGTTTAGGATCGATGACCGAGCATATCGAGCATTTATTTGAATATTTCATATTTTTGGGAAATCACGGTAATCAGCCGATGTAACTGTAAAAGTTAATAATTATTTTTTGTTGAGGAATGGATATTTTTTCCATATTCGAAGGTTCGAACATGTGGATTCTCACATAATGAGATGATAATTAAATATATTTAAAATAATATAACTAATAATAATAATAATCCACTAATAATAATAATAATGATTTTCATAACTTTTCTAAATAATTTTTGGATCTTATATTTTTCTAATAATCATATGTATTGAGAGAGAGCTTATGAAGTAGTTTAATCATTTCTTGTTTGGAATAGGTGATTTTCCGAAGGAGAGTGGTTAGCGCAAGCCCGCATTCAACCAACATTACAGTTCTGGTTGAACAGTTAATATTTGCAATGAGTAAAGTATATTTTTCAGATAACACGGAGAGGCATGAAACGGGAAGCAAATGATATTTGTATCAAATAGGATATTTTTGTATTTATATAAAATCATGACGTAAATACACACTCGAAAGTGAAATAAAGATTTTCATAAGTATGGTAACTTCACGGGTTGAACTGAATGGTAAAATAAAATAAACTTGTAAGTTTATTAATCTTCCAGTGTTGATAACAAGCAGAGACTTGATTTATTGTATAAATTTTGGGAAGAAAATTTATGTGTGGAGTAGTTGAAATGCCATTCCCAGGTGTGCATGTTTAAGTCGCAGGAATGAGGAGGTTTTTTCGAGCATCAATCAAATAGCAGGTTTGATGGCTCAGGTTTATAGAAGGAGTATTGGAACTACACATTTCGTCGTATGAATGACCCGAAGGTTGTTTCTTAGAAACCATCAGTTCTTATTTCAACCTTGTTTACGGATTCCATTTAGACTTTGATTTTGCTAGAACCCGGATTTGTCATGATAGTAGTTTATTCTTCTTCAGAGGAAGACCTTTGCCGTTGTTGTTGGAATATTGTATTCTTATGAAAATAATAGAATGGGCCACTGCCAATTAAAAATAATTCTATAACCACGAATAATTTGAAGGATGTTTTCAATCCTAGTGCCATGAACTAAATGCATTTATTATGAAGCTACAATTCTTATTCCCGCATTCTGTCGAAGAATTGCAAGTTGTGAAAATTACTAAAATGGCCATGAATATAAATATTTTTCATAATAATGATTCCAAGTGGAAAATTAAATAGTTGAATGGTTCAACAAGTTATTGATCAAGTTGATGATTCAGAAATCATATATTTTGTTAGGAACTTGAAGTTCATAATCGAGTCACGTCTCGAAATGTTTAATGTCAGAAGAACAATTAATTTTTGTTGTGCTTCGCACAGTTCTTCGATGCTATGCTCAAGGTCAAATACTTTTCAGATGATGTTATTAATATGTGTAAATAATTTGTGTTGATTCAGAAATACTAATATTTGTTGACAATATATTTTTGAAACTGGAAAATAAGTGAAAGTTAAAAATTCTATGAACATTTATTCTACGAGTGTTAATATTATGTAAAAATCCAAACAGTGAACTACAGTATTTCCAGTAGAGACAATTAAATTTGAACTGGATTTAATCATGAATGAATATAATTTTGGAACACAGTCTACAGGACTAATAATCAGACTTGTGTTTCCAAAGATAATTGTCAAATGTGTTTGGGAAACTTCTGTACATTTGTGTAAATAGTAATGTGGGTCGCCACACGTGAATGATGCTGCTTTGAGCATTTTTGCAGTCAATTTTAAATTCAAAATAAAATGAGATAATTTTACAGTACATGATGTGTTATGCCCAGTTGATTCTCCTTCTATCCTTATTGTTGCATTAAGCCAAAAATCAGTAAAGCATTTTTTTCATTTGATGTCGTTTTTGCGATTAGCTTTAACCCATCTGGCGCTCCGGGATATTTTGACTCTCGTGCTGACTGATTATTGGTAAAATGCATATGTGGTCGTGCGGACTCCGGTCTAAACGGGCACAATACATCTTTACTCATACTAAATTTAATTTCGATTTCTGCAGCCGTTTATGAGTTGATAGGGGGAGGGGGCGGGAGACGACGATGACACACACACGGCCAGACGGACAGACAGACAGACAGACAGACAGACATTTTCCCGGATCGATCTCATAAGTCTACTTTTTCCTCATTTTTGCAAAATGTGAAAAGTAGGCTAAAATCCTCTTCGTAAGTCTCCGTTCATCCATTCGAAATAAATGCTCTTAGAATCTGAGTCTCCGTTTTCTCATCGATTCCATCAGCCTATCATTGCCCTGGTAGAGTTCTTCCCTTCCTCTCAACCTATATTGACCGTCCACAATCTTTGGACCCATTACCTTGCGAAGGATCTTTCTTTCGAATTTCTCAGCGTCCCTCAAACCCGTCTTCCCTGTCATGTGGAGGCATTCACTAGCATATAGGCATTCGGTTTTTAGCCTACTTTTCACATTTTGCAAAAATGAGGAAAAAGTAGACTTATGAGATCGATCCGGGAAAATGTGTGTCTGTCTGTCCTTCTGTCTGTCTGTCTGTCGGTCTGTCTTTCTGTCTGTCTGGATGGCTGTGTGTGTCCCCCCCCCCCCCTATCAACTCCTAAATGGCTGCAGCAATCGAAACCAAATTTAGAATGAGTAAAGATGTATACTGGAATATCTCAAGCCCATATTTGAAAATTATGTCAGTGCTACCAACTGCTGAAAAAACGCACTAGAAATTTGAGCTCCATGTTGGATATCCTGGAAGGTATGCATGGGAGCTATTCAAAATTGGGCACACATGTAGATAATACTATTTCAGTTTAATTTCTGGAGGCCATTCATGACAGTGTTGCCAAAATTATTTTATGCCTTCTGAGAGGTCCAATTTTTAAATGCATATAACTTCTACGCTATCAATTGGATTTCAACCAAATTTTGTATGTAATGTGTGTACATAAACAGATATAACTGAGGGTATTATTAAGAGCCACCAGGGCTACCAACTGTTAATAAATGCTGCCTATATTTTTTACCCTTATATCAATATATCAGAAAGTATGCAAGCCAACAGTTCTATACTTTGCACACGTATAGCACCTGACAATCTAGATTAATTTGGAGTAATTAATATAAGTCAGTGCTGCCAACAAGATTATACAGGGTGTATTTGATATGATGGAAGTCCGTTACACTGGTGATAGAAGAGACTATTCTAAGCTTCCTAGGTAAAAAATTTGTCACCTATCTTGAAATTGATAATTAATCATTAAAAAGTCAATGTTTTTAGTTATTTCAGAAACTAATCAGGCAGAAAGTGGTGCGGCAGGCTGGGGAAACGAGGTGGAGCCAGATGTGACGACGCGCGAAGGGGAAGTTGTTACGTAATCGGAGCATTGACCTTACCGGTTGACTTGAGGGGTGGTAGGCTATCAGCTGTTATGAGGATGAGCTCTACCGTCTCGTAAGAAAATGTGCATTGCCGTTGTTCTTGTTGTTGTTGTTGACAACGCACGCAATGGCTTGGGACGTCAGGACCGGTAGTATTGTGTAGCCTACTTTGTAAGTGTGGAATTCATTGATTGATGTTCATGTATAAAATAATTTCGATACTCAGCCCTGATGTATCATTGGCGTCCGTGTCGGACCTTCTGTTGACTAGTTTCTGAAAATACTAAAAACATTCTCTTAATGAAATGCAGTGTGACAAAATTCCGACATCCCGCAGTCTGTTCAGAACTAGGCATTTAGGACGGAAGTAAAAAACTTGATGTTTTGTTTGAGAGGCTTGGCGATTTTGGTCATTTAGCCCCATGTAGCTGGGTGTGGGTAGAATTTGTGTGATAACCTGTGTTTTGTGGTTTCTGTAGTAATGTGGGTATTTGTAATTCAGGTGAGGATTCGGAAGAAGGCGCCGGCCCTGTGGTGTTGGGGCAGTGCAACTGCCTCTCACCTGGAGGCCCTGGGTTCGATTCCTGGCTCCATCAGGGATATTAGAAACTGACGTGAGGGCTGTAACGCAGTGCACTAAGCCTCGTGAGGGCAATTAAGTAGCTGTCTGACAGTGAGGCAGTGCCCGAGTCAGGAAAATCAAGATTAATGGCCGAGGGGACCCGATGCACTGACCACGCGTCACCCTAATATCTGCAGGCCAAATGGCTGGACAGCGGTCGCTTGGTAGGCCTAGGCCCTTCATGGGCTGCACTGCCAGCGGTTATGATTATTGAGAAGAAGGCGGCCGTGGCCTTAAGTTAGGAACAATCCCGACATTTGCCTGGGGTAGAAGTGGGAACCCATGGAAACCTACTTCCAAGATTTAATACTAGTATGGTACCACATGTTCATATTGTGAATTGTCCCATCTCATCTCCAGCCCTCGGGTGGCCATTAACTGGAGAGAGGGGGGGGGGGGGGGGGAGGATTGATTTATTGGTCCATCAACAATGTAAATACACGAAAATGAAAATAAAATACAAATACATTGTTATAATACAGTGTTATAATAATAATAATAATAATAGTCTAATAATAATAATAATAATAAGAGTCAGCATGTGTAGTTCTGGTGGTAGAGTGCTAACCATCCCGAGGGTGCGATCTACGTTCAGTCATGTAGTAAATGAATGGGATCTAATAAGATCATCTCCATGGATTTCATGGCACATACAAGAAATCCTACGTACATTAAAGTCTGGCAACTCGACATACCAAAAAGAAACGTAAAAGAAGTTAGTGTGTCTAAAAGCCTACTATTACTATTATTAGTATTATTAATAAGTTTATTACAGTTGTTGCACTATCTTCACACAAAGATAGACCAACAGTTCCTTAAATTAATTTACTAAATCTTTAGGATTTCTATTTTCTATGCATAGTTCATGAAGCTGGAAAAATCCTAGACAGATCCACCATCACTAGTCATGTAGCCACTCCCCATGAAGGTGTGAATCAGCTGTTCATAGGCTCGGTTTGTGTATTTCAATGTAATTGGCAGACAAGGCGAGGAGGTCACTCAACTGCAGACTCTGGTCAACATTCCTCAGCGTAGGAGGGGAGGGAGACGGGGAGAAGTCAGCTCTGCTGCTGAGGGGAATGAAGTGAAAGCCCGTTTCCAAGATATTGACCGACGATTTTTGTGATTTAATTCCACCTACACTAATTAAGATCCGACTTAATTTCATGAAGATATTTGCTTAGAATACCATCTTCTATCACCAGTGTAAAGGACTTCCATCATATCAAATACACCCTGTATACCTGCTGACAGGTCCAATTTTAAAACACATGGAACTTCTCTACTAACAAATGGATTTCATCCAAAATTGGCACAATAAGATATAATATTTCAGATTATTTTTGACCAGCACACGCATGACATTGTTGCCAACATTCTTTTACGCGCGATGATAGATCCAATGTGTAACTGCATGTAACGTCCATTGGACTTCAACCAAATGTTGTATTCTGTACCTTAAGAGATGGAACTAAGAATATATACTGTCACCAGGGCTGCCAACTGTACTGCTCTATTAGGCTTCATTATACCAGGTATATTTCGATCTAATTAGACATTTCGATATTACCAAATTAGTTTCGTCTATTCTAGATAGGTTCATATACTGTAGATTAATCATTGGCATGAATCTTAATTTTAAGAAAAGTAGGCTCTTTAGTTCGTCACGGAACTTCTTGTTATCACTGTACTATAGTACCGTAATTTAGCCCGTTTCGAGATGGCTTGCATCTTGTATAAAGTGTATGTTCTGCGGAAAACCGCAGCCATCCTCTCCCGTCGGGTATTATTTGCATTCTTTCGCTAGTTTTCAACTGCACGCGATTCCCCCAGGTACTTAAAGCTGTCAACTCTGTCTATCTTATCATGCACGGTCTGCAGGTGACAAGGAGCTGTTTTGATTTTGGTCATATACTGTACATTACCTAGTTTTTTCCAAAATAAATTATTAGAAAAATGTGCTATAATGGTGTTTCAAACCGAGAAATTATTTATGTAGCAGTCTGGCAACAATTCATTTTCATAACGGTATATGCTGTCTTAAAGTAAATACATTCTTTGGTCTTATAATTATTATACTGTACCTAGGTATATTAGAGGCACGTTTTAACCACAAATATTGGAAAGTAATCCAAACAATTACAGTAAGTTCGGAAGTGAGGTGATCCTGCTGCATAATCGCTCAAACTTTTGATGTTATTCTCCATAATTTTGAGATTATGCCATGTGAAGTAATACATAATTGTAATGCATAGACGTATCGAGAGGAACCTTGCATCCTTTTTCAATAGATCAGAACAATGTGTCCGAAGAATACGTGCCAATGAGCTTTAAAAATAGAGAAGTTCCTTTGCTCGTCGCCAGATAGCGGCCACAAGAAACTGTATGGACCTTGGTAGAACTAAGCGCCATAGTAAGTAGAAGGATGGAAAGAGTGGTTAGGAAGGATAAGGAGTATGGGCAGGGGCAAATATTGAGATTCCTCGAAGAATGAGAATGTCCAAAAAAGGGACAAGGGGGCAAGGGGGGGGGGGGATGAAACAAAACAACAGGGAGACTGTATCTATACGATACCAGGCGTCATATAGGCCTCAGCGAGAAAAAAAACCAGATGGAAACTCCTCCAGTGACGAACAAAATAGAACAAGTCATGGCCCTGGAGCCATAGAGGTAATCGAAACAATTTCCGAGGAGTCTAAATTATACCCCCGCCCCTAGTCCCACTCCTTCTTGTTCCTTAATACACCTTCCGCCTTTCTACATAATATGGTACGTTGTTCTGCGTAGGTCCATACAGTAGCTTCTGGCTGCTATCTGGTGACGAACAGAGGAACTCTTATATTTAGCCTATTTTCATATATGAATAAAATAGGCCTATGAGATCAACTTTTGTCCATGTGAGTGTGTTTCTTTGTTTGTTTCTTTGTGTGTGTGAACCAGTAATAACTTATAAACAGCTGGAGCGATTTGCATGAAACTCGGTAAGATCATAGCACCATTTTGGCCGACTCCGACCGTGCCCTTCAAATTTTATTCTGTCGCACCAATCCAACATGAAGGATGTGCGAAATATTTCACCAGCATTAAGTATCTCCGAAACAATTACCGATATCACCCTGACATTTTGAACGGTGATAAAGGGAACTACTAGAGGTTCACCTATGTGACTTTCGAAAAACTGGTAACTACAAAACCAACATGGTGGCTAAGCGAAGTTGCGACTTTTAAATCAACTTTTCTCGCGATTTAATGATCCAAACGCAATGAAACCTGGTACAGCAAATGTTTATACACATTTTAAAGCACTGGTATCGAATTTAATTCAATTGTTTACATAACCTCAATATGGTCGCTGTGCTAATTTTAAAATTATGAGTTTATTTCTTGTGTCGTAATCATGCGATCGAAGTGAAAGTTTGAATAATGAATCTGCGCAATAATTTTCCTTTAATAGTACATAACTCTATGGACTATACATATAACAATCCAACTTGGCAACCATCCGAAATATTTAGACGGTTCTCAATATCTACGAATCTATTACAGCAATCAAACTGATTTTTTAACTTTCGTAGGGGCTAAGGAACATAAGTTCACCTATAGGACTTTCAATAACCTGGTGATCCCAAATCCAACATGGCGGCGATGCGAATTATAAATATTTACAGGGACGTTTCTCGCAATTTAACCATCCGAGTGCAGTGAAACTTGGTACAGTAAATTCTTATACAAATGTTAATCCAGTGGCATCTAATTTATTTCAATTGTTTCCCTAACCACAAGATGGCAGCTGTGCACATTTTAAAAATCTAGCTTTTACTTCTAGTGGCCTAATCATGCTATTGAAGTTTGAATACTACACGTACACAATAATCTTCATGTAACAGTACATAACCAAGACCTACATATATAAAAATCCAACATGGCGACCATCCGAAATATTTAGTCGGTTCTCCATATCTACGAATCTATTACAATAATGAAACTGTAATTTTGTATGTTGATAGTGGCAATTAGTTAAGTAGGATATATGAGAATTGGCTTTAGTTCTTCACGGAACTACTTGTTATATACTAGTACTAGCAACCCGACCCGGCTTCACCCGGGAACAGTTATGAATGCGTTACGTGATAAGGGCTTTTTTTTTCAATGTCAATGAACAACGACCAATATCCGTTTTACGTCCCGGCATGATGGGTTAAAATCACTGACTGGACTATTAATTATATTATCATGGAGATACATGTGCAACAAATTCTTGTCAGACGTAATTTAAGAATGGCGAGGTGCATGAAACACAAATCTCCCTTCCGTCCAATCTTAACTTGACTGTGAATTTTGCGGATCGAAAAGTTCACAGGCGAAAAAAGTCCGAGTTGCACTTCCAGGGAAACTCCAAACACAACCACTCTTCTCAAAATTCATTAACTCATCACGACTCGACAGTTTGCTGTTGGCTGTATCTGAGGCAATAAGCTCGTCCGCTAGCTAAGCTGTAACAGGGGTGATAGACTCGCCCCTAGCTACCTCGTAAACTGTCACCTCAGTAACTGAATGGAGATTGTTGGAAGAAATGAAAACGTAAAAACCCTTATAGTAGGCGATGTATTGAAGATAGAGATATGGTCTCCCGGCATTTTTGTAGAAATTTTCATGCTGAACAATTCTTACAGTCATAGTATTTAGCTATTTTTAGCGGTTTGCCCAGCGTAAGCTTAAAAAGTGCACGGACGCCAGATTTTCTTTTGAACCTTTCACTGAAATTGTTACTGCTCGGCTTCCTTTGAGCATAAATAAATTATTTTTAACAGAAACCTTCCTCGAGATATCCTTTACAGAATGGTGAAAAGCGCATCAAAATCCATCCAGTGGTTCTCGAGTTTACGCGTAACATCCAAGAATCGGGGACTTCGTTTTATACTAGGTAGAGATAGATTCACCAACAACATACAACATGGGTTTTCACAATTTTCCCACCAGATGGTAGCATTATCAGTTCGAATTTAATAGCAGAGGATTATTTAATAGTTGACTTAACAGAACTGGTGAGATGAAATCGTCTCTTGCACCGAAGCATCTTTGAAGAAAATATATATTTCCAGTAGTGCGGAATTAACCGTACTGCGGACTTAGCAAATTATCCCCTCCTGATCTTCTTTCCCGACAGTGTTTTCTGGATGGAAATACTTTTATATTTTGAAGCAAGAATTGAGATTATATTTTAACATACAATAACATACATATTATGTTTTTAAACCTCATATAAACCTCATTTAGTTTAAATAATTCCTTACAATATTAAATAGCTCATAGTTAAGAAACTTCATCCTATTGGTGAATGAAATCAAATTCATGGTGACAAAGCTTACATTCTTAATTATAGTTACAAATAGTTAATTAATTTAGGGAATTTTTTAATAATTTCACTATGTCTGATTTTAATCAACACCTGATTTCCATCAATATTTTGTGTATCAATTGAGTGACCACAGTTGGGATTTAATTTCTTACTCATGAAATATATTTATTTTTCAGAAATATTTACACTTACAGAAGCAAAATCCAAAATAATAAGGCTGATAGTTGCAACCCTCATCTACTTGGATGATATAGGCCTACTCGCACATGGTCCTTGTGATAGTCTAGTGGTTGCTATCCTATGAAGGGTTGAACCTCTGTCATTTATTTATTTATTTATTTGTTGACGGTACACAACATGGCTCTGTGTGTGCCCCAATAACAGTGCGTAAAAACACTTCCTGATATTTCTACATTGAGTATTAATATCTAAATGTAATTATTACAACTAGGAAGTTAACACAGATTGAAATGCATAGTAGTAAAAAGCTTAATCTAAAGGTAATATAAAAACTAAATCTAAATTAGACCTAATGTCAAATATATAAAAAACAGGTTTTGAAATGATAACATCGTAAACTAAAAGGTAACATTGATAACTAGGGTATAGGCCTATCCACATATATACATTGTTGATTCTGTTTTGTGTGATAATTTTATTTCAAGTATGAATTATAGTGACTGGGTTGTAATTTCCAATTTCTAATTGAGAGACAGAAATCTAGTTTCCAGTTTACACGAACCGCATCGTTGAAAATACTGCAAAGCCTCCATACAGGTGAATTATTATGTGAAGTAGTATTGGTTATATCATTTTTGAATGTTATAGTTGATCTTCTAGTAGAGCGAGGGATGTTGAAATTTAGGAGCGATAGGAAAAATGAGTTATTAATTTGACCGTTAATAACTTTATAAAGGAATTTCATATCATTCACTTAGCTTCGAGACTCCAAACTAGTCATGCCGAAATTCATCAAAAGTTCACCGTAGGGTACTGTACCCTTATAACTGGATGATCCACCAATATCCTCCGGCTGGAAGTAATCTGGGATTGTAGCATCTTGAAGTCCCGGCTAAAAACGACATGGTGCCACTTGGCAAAAACACTCAGAATAAGCGACAGGATGTTCTCAGACGGAATGTGCTGCAGTATCTAACTACAGAACAGTAGGGTCATCTAACTACTTAGGATACAGAGAGTCTCAAAAATCTCGGGCGTAAGGATGCGGATTAGGTACCTCGGGAACTTCCACCCTACAGCACATTCCTCTACCATCTAACTACAAATATAATGCCAGTTTCCTATAAAAGAATCATTAAATCTTCAATACGAATCCGTCTATTTATTATAAAAAGCATTACACTTCTCGTGTCGTCGAGCTTCGATTGAATGCTTTAAAAAAACATCAACAATGAAATAAATAAGAATGACCAAGTGTCATTAAGCCACATAAAAATACAAATCGTTTCCTTAAGAATCCGTGAAAACTGTTACGTGTAAGCTTCAATAAGCTTCTATACAGCGTACAACTGCTGTGCCCTAGGTGACGGGAGTTTATAACAAGAAAAATGTTATAAGCTAAAAATTTAAATAATCCCAAAAATAAATGACGTTACCCCTGACGTAGATCTCCGTCATTACAAATACTATTCATTACTCTATACAATTTATCTCCCACACCCTAACATTAAAATCTCTTCCTCTAGGAAGCGCAAAATCTCTACACAACTCTAAAGTTTAAATCTAAAATATAAAACACTCCTAAATCTATTTACGAATCTATCTGAAATATATTTAATACAACATTCTATACAATGGAAATAATCACGTTGTAGTTCATCGACTACTTACTTAAAACAAAAATATATATAAGGCGTTCCTTCCTTTCTCCCGACAATACAACATGTAACTGTCCTTCTACTTCATTCCTGCCTCTCAACGGACTTCAGAAAAATATGACTTCACTTTACTATGTCTTGTTCGTGGTTTACGTTACAATCTGGGATCCTATAATCCATACAATTAATTAGAGACTACCTAGGAAACCTCCTACAACTTATCTGTTCATGAAATAAATATACTTAATAAAAATACACATTTCCACTCGTCGAATAATTACCATAAATGAAAACATTAAGAAAAGAACCATTTAATAGACTTCAGTTTACTCTCAGCTTCAACAATGATCCATTAAATCCTATAATTTCTATCAGATTTAACTTCATCCAGGATCCGCTGTCCTGAGAATTTCAAAGAGTTTCAACTCTATTGAGACTATTTCAATAACATCCACAATTACTAAACTTCCATAACATTTCTCTCATAACTTCTTACTTCCATGAAATACACGCGTCTGTCACTACAGACATTTCTACAAAAATAGATCAATGGCTGCACATTGGCTCAATGTCTCAAAAAATACCTCCGTCTACAACGGGAATAATAAATCTCATCCATCGAGATACTTCGCAGTTCCTTCAATACAATTCCTTTCTCTATACTTTCAGTTACAACAATCTTAAAAACCATATAATAAAAATACTGGTTCACTCCATGAATCTATTTAATAGGTAATGCGTTAAAATGATAATCTTCAAATAAAAATCTTATTCCTTTGCCTCACTCACATTTCTTAAAAACCTTTCAACAAACTGTAACAATCCATCAATTCCTTCGTTATATTATTTTTTAATTCAAAATACGCCATCGCTCGTATTTGTTAATTCCACATTACAATTCTTTACAGATTCTTTCTTTACTGTTCTTTCAACAAATTCCAATACATAAAAAAACATTACTCACAAAATGTCTTCACTAAATCTGTTTCATTATTTCTCAGATCGTGACTTTATATAGATCTCTAAAATAGATCTTTCTGAATCGCATTCTTTGACATATACTTCCTATCACATACTTGGACAACATTTCCATCATTACAATCATTAATAAAACATAGATATCGTGCGATTTAAACACGTCTGAATTTTACTATAACTATTCTGAACTAAACTATAAAATCTCCCTTCAAATTTCGAATATCGCAAAAATCGAAATATCGAAACGAAATATCCCTAAAATTCCGAAATCGTCGAAAAATACGACCAAACATCCGCATGATGTTTTTACGAATACAAGAATGAAAACTGCAATAATCTAATAAACAATATAGAAAAATGTCATTCAACAATAGTTGTCGGATATTCAAGATATATACCATTCTACAAAGCGGGATGTTCCATGTTGGTCCGTGGACTACCTTGTTCTGGGTTAAAGTTGACATGAAGCGGACTTCCTTTGGTTACCCATTAGAAACGGAATGCTTCTAGCGGCTTAAGACTGCGTAATGTTCAGCATTCTTGTCCAATTCTCCCTCCGAATATCTCGTGCGGTCAGGTCCCGGGATACGAACTCGATAATCATCGTGCTGTCGCCCCCTTCCGCCGATGACTCTTCTGGGTGAAATGGGATAGCCCTTTCTCTCTTCGGCGCCGGGTAATTCCCTGGCCGCCCTCGTCCATGAATTTCTTCTGGTCTTCTTTCCCCAATGTTCCCTGTAGATCGTCATTTGAGATGGTAAAATGACTGATAATTGTAGAATTTATATTACGGGAGAGATGAGATGCTAATTTCCCCCGAAATGTTGATGTTAAGTCATTTCGGATGTTCTTGATGCCATCATAGCGTCGTTCCCATAATTGTTTAGGTGTTCATCGCGACGCTTGTAGAATTGTTAGGAAATTCCTCCCTCAACCTTTGGAATTTTACCATATTTGAAGCTGTAAATTTGTTGTTCAATAATATAATTATTTCTTCGCTGTATGTCGACTTTTATGTTACTTGCACATTACTAAGTGCCTTCGATGAATATTTTCTATTTGCTTTGTTCAACTTATAGAGTAGTTTGTTCGAATGTCCTTCTGCTTCGAAGTCGTGGTTGATAAGAATCTCGCTGCCTCTTCTCTTTCCCCCGCGTCTAATGTTCAAAACCGCGTCTTTTCTCAATCCATGGCTCTGATTGATTGCTTATAATGATTGATCAAACTCTTCATTAATTTCTTAAATACTCGGCTGTAATTGTAGTCAATCGTTCTTAATTATCATTCAACACTCTTCATGATGGTTTAATATAATAACTTTGTCCTATTAATTATATTTGTTAATTACTCTGTTGGTGTTAGTTTTAATAAGGTGGCTTCTCATTGGTTCTAGTCGCGTGTCGTGCTCGCGCCACTTCCCCTTCTCCTCCTTCCCCCCACACGCTTCGCTTCTCTGTCGGGGATCTTACTCGGGAGCCTTCGTTGCTGCTCGGGCTCTCTGTCGTCTCGGCAAAACAAGTTCCGAGTCCCCTAGCGGCTACTAATCTGCTATTGGCTGGCCGAATTAACTCAGTTAATTCCTTCGCTCAACAAACCTGTTTTGTGTCAACTTGCAGCATCGATAAATTTTAACATGGGCCAATTTACAAAACTTTCAACTAAATGTATGATTTTCTGTCTCGTCTCTCCAAACGAGTACAGTACCATGTGTGGGTAATTGCCCGTTATTTTGAGGTGTAAATATCTGCGGAATTTCTTTTGAACATGCTCAATGGATTTATTGCATGTTTTCTGCCAGGGAATCCATACTTGGCTGGCGTACTCGAGCTTGGATATCACCATGGCAATATAAAGATTTATGCAGGTACTGGTCCTAATGAATGGTTTAGTGTTTCTTATTATAAACCCTAACCTGCGGTAAGCATCCCCGACTGTCTTTTGCACATGACAAGTGAAAGCAAGCTCTCGGTCAAACAGGATTCCTAGATCTTTCTTCTCGCTTACTGTTTGAAATGACTGAGGTCCAATTCCATAAACAAATGTGATTGGGTTCTTCTTACGTGTAAAGGTCATAACAACACACTTCGGTACATTTAAGTATAATTTGTTTTCTATACTCGATTTGTGTATATTATTTAGGCCATTTTGTAGTAGAGTGCAGTCATTAGCGGAAGAAATTGATTTAAATATTTTGAAGTCATCTGCATATAAAAGAGTGTACTATACAACGTTGCAAATCGTTTATCATTGCTAGAAAAATCAGAGGTCCAAGGTTCGAGCCTTGGGGTATTCCGGAATGAACTATGTATTCCTTTGAGACAATTTTCTGGAACAAAACAAATTGTTTCCTGTCTCTGAGGTAGGAGCTGAATAATTTGAGTAATGGGTGGGAGAATCCCAAAATACACAATCTGTTAAGTAGGATATCATGATTTATTGTGTCGAACGATTTCTCAAAATCTGTTGGTTGGTTCTTAAGTTTAGGGGCTGCGACAACGCGGTCATGTAACCCCGTGTACTTTGGGTGTGTGTAGAATCTGTCTGATAACCGGTGTTAATTGTGATGGCTGTATTAGTGTGTGTATCTGTTTTTTAATTTAAGTGCAGACTGCAACAGAATTTTTCAAATAGTTCCTACTTTTGCCGCCAAACGCCACCGTCAACGACTACTAGGCTTAGTTCTAATTCAGCTACTAGACGCCACCGCAGTCTGCTCTTGGCAACGAACATAGAAACCTAAGAGCGTTGTTTACATTCTTAACCTATACAATTTAGTTTCACACAGGTGTAATTAGTGGAAAGTTCTTTAACATGCCATAAATCTATGACATGGGACCACCGGCTTTACTTTCCCTCCGAAGGAAGGCATACTGAGGGATTTTTAACGCTCTTAAAAAATCCGACGGCTTCGGCCGGGTTTGAACCCGTTATCTTGGGCATAGAAGCTCAGCATGCTACCGACTACGCCACCGAACTCAAAATCTGTAAATATGGCATCTATTTGCCCTCCTTTATCTAACTCTTTAGATATAATTTGAGTAAAATTAGTTGCATTCGTCACTGTAGATTTCCTGGATAGGAAACCATGTTGGTTATCTGTTACGAGCGGTCTGAGAAATTCTGATATTCGTCCGTGCAACATGAATTCAAATACCTTGGCTACTGCAGATAAAATAGATATAGGACGGTAGTTATTAATTAGTGATGGATCTCCCGATTTCAGTATAGGGCAGACGCGAGTGATTTTCCAGGCGTCAGGGTACGTAGAAGTTTATATGACTAAGGTAAATATAAAGTGCAAACGGGTCCCTGAGACTTTTCAGCACATCCATTCATTACATACGGTGGAATATTATCAGGACCAGCCAGGTTTTAATTTTTTTAAATGCATTTCCAACCTCTTCCTTTGAGACAAGTTTTATGTGAAGGGTGTTGGGAGTATTCGAATTGCAGGCTGGACTTTGTATTGGGCTGACTGAGAGTCATAAACTGACTTGAAATATGTCGCAAAACCTTCAACAATCGAATCACCCCTGTCCAATTCTTCATTATTATATTTAAAGGTGTCGCATGTGTTCCTATTTTTTTTTTCTTGTTTTTAATATACGTCCAAAATTTCTTTGAGTCCCGTTTGAGTTTTGTTCAATATTACGGATATATTTCTTATAAGATAATTGAATGTCCTTTTTAATTTCTGATCTTAATTCTTCAAAACGTAGTCTATGATGATCTGAGTATTTTTTCTCTTCCTATGGTATTCCTTCTCCTTCAATTTACTTTTTGTTTCATTAGAAAACAGACAGGATATTTTCTGCCCGTTTGTCGTTTACACATAGGAATGGTTTCGCCAAGTGCTGCGTAATTTTTTTTATAAAACAGGTCTGCTGCAGTATTTACATTAGTGCACTCGTATATTTGACCCCAGGTGCCATTCCTCAACCGAGTGTACAGCTGCTCAAAATTGGCTTCCCGGAAGTTAAAGGTATCATTAGGCTGGATATGTACTTGGAGTCGACATATTATTAGATATATTTCCACATCCAGAGCAGGGTGGTGGCGATCCGGCGGTAAGAGTAGATCAGTGTTTTCAGTTACATTTATGTTGGTTTTGTTGGATAAAACTAAGTCCAGCGTCCTCCCGTTACGGTTTAATACTTAATTACAAGACTTTAGCTGAAGCTAATTAATAAAATTTACGAGTTCTCTTGTTTGAATATTGTCGTCCTTAATTAGTGTACTTTGTATTGTTGGGATGTTGAAATCGCCGAAGATTATTAAATTTTGATCATATATTTCTGTTCTGGATTCCAACCACCGGTATAGTTCCCTGTATGTTTCTACTTTTGAAGCTGGTGGAATGTACATATTACAGACGTACCAAATATTTCCCCTAATAACCAGTTTCACTAATAGACATTCCAAGGTGCCAGTCATTCTGTCGACCTTGAGTACCGTTAATCCGCTCCGGACCAAGACAGCCACCCCACCCCCTGCTCTAGCAAGCTTCTCAGCCCTGTACACTATGTATATATCAGAACAGACCTCACTGTCAGCGATTTTACTAGATAACCAAGTTTCTGTAATCAGAATTAAGTCATAATGTTTGGTGATCAGGTTTTCATTGAATAAATCTAATTTTGTATTCATTCCTCCTACATTTTGATAATAAATGGATAATCTAGGTTTTGATACCATTGGAGAGTGTTCAGGTCATCCTCATTTCGAATTACGATGACTCGAGAACTTTCAGATTTGCGTATTTTTATATGTCCATTTCTTACCCAAAAGAAAGCATACTCCTTCTCTCTTCAGATGCTCCTAGCTTGTGCCAGCAACTTCATATTTTCAGGGGATAAACTCTCGTTCACATAAATTACATTATCGGCAGGAAGACCGACGTGACGAGTGGAGAGATTCCGTTTCACCCGGCGTCGCTCCATAAGATGCTCCTTGTCGTCCCGCCGAACGAATTTTAAGAAGATGCCACTGTGTTGATGATTAGGTGACTTAGGCAGTCGATGACAGGCATCCACCATTGTTTCAGTGATGACCATATACAGAGCTTGACCTACTTTCTTCACTGTTTCAATAATGTTTTCGTTAGGAACTTCCGGGACACCGTGTATTTCCACCGTATTCCTACGTGCGTACTGCTCAGATTCTCCTAGGCGGTATTCTAGCGCTTTTAGCTTCGCCTTGAGATTGACATTTTTTGCTGGGTTAATGTGTCAATGTGTCCTTTACATTCCTTAATTTCTATCTGCTGGTTTGAAATTAATGTTACACAATCATCTAGTTCTTTATGGCACAATTCCATTGAATTACCTAGATCAGTCTCTCTCGCTCTTTGTTCGTATTTTATGGTTTTAAGTTGTTCTTTTAAATCTTTCAGCATTCCATAAATATTCTCCATTGATGTAGCGTCTTTGTTACTTACACTATTACTTATTGTTGCACTATAGTCCACACATTGCACACACAGCCACTCGGTGAATCTTTTCAATATATTCACCCACTTCTTGTGGAACCACTTTTTACATGAACCACACTGTACCTTTCCAGCCTTCCCCAAGCTACCACCACACTCTCCACAGTCGCCCATGTTGCCGATGCAAGTGAAAATTCCTATTTAACCAAATTACGAAGAAGTTAGTAATTGTAATTGATTATGTTATTAATAACTGGTCAACGTATACACTTATATTGATGGGTGACAAATATGGATTAGTTTCTTCCTCGAATACACTTTTAAATACACAATGTTTTCGGAACAACTCACTGCTGTGTTGTTCACTCAGCCGCCATGGCACACATTCACTCATCTGTTAATTTTTAGCCTAGTTTCGATTTTTGCAAAAAATGAAAGTAGACTTATGAGATCACTACAGGGCTTAAATTGTTTGTGTGTCTGTCTGTGTGTGTGTGTGTGAGTGTGTGTGGACTCTGAAAGTCTGACCCCCCACCCCTATCAATTCGAACACGGTGAATTCGAATTGAACGAAATTTGGTACAGAGGTAGCACTAGCAAAGAGCACCTCTTTGTCATGTTTCATATCGCCGCCATCTTGACGTAAACATAATGGCGGCCACCCAAATATTCAAAGCTTAAATCAAATTACGACCAACCTATTCATCTGATCTCTACCAAATTTTGTAACGTTATACCTTTATGTATGAAAAAACTTTTGACCAAACTACGAGGTCATCTGCCCAATAATTTGCGGATGGCGGCCATGTTTGTGTGCAAATTGATTCCCCCTATCTTTTCAAACACGGTGAATAGGAATTGAAACGAAATTTGGTACAGAGGTAGCACTAGCAAAGGGCACCTCAGTGTCATGTTTTAAATCGCCGCCATCTTGACGTAAACGTAATGGCGGCCACCCAACTGTTCAAAGCTTAGTTCAAATTACGACCAACCTATTCATCTGATCGCTACCAAATTTTGTTACCTTATACCTTTATGTACGAAGAATCGTTTGACCAAACTACGAGGTAATTTGCCCTTTAATTTGCGGATGGCGGCCATGTTTGTCTGCAAATCGATTCCCCCTATCTTTTCAAACACGGCGAATCCGAATTGAACGAAATTTAGTATAGAGGTAGCACTAGCAAAGGGCACCTCAGTGTCATGTTCTATATCACCGCCATCTTGACGTAAACGTAATGGCGGCCACCCAAATGTTCAAAGTTTAAATCAAATTACGACCAACTAATTCATCTGATTTCTACCAAATTTTGTAACATTATACCTTTATGTACGAAGAATCTTTTGACCAAACTACGAGGTCATCTGCCCAATAATTTGCGGATGGCGGCCATGTTTGTCTGCAAATCGATTCCCCCTATCTTTTCAAACACGGCGAATCCGAATTGAACGAAATTTAGTATAGAGGTAGCACTAGCAAAGGGCACCTCAGTGTCATGTTCTATATCACCGCCATCTTGACGTAACCGTAATGGCGGCCACCCAAATGTTCAAAGCTTAATGCAAATTACGACCAACCTATTCATCTGATCCCTACCAAATTTTGTAACTTTATATCTCTATGTATAAAGAATCTTTTGACCAAACTACGATGTCATCTGCTCAATAATTTGCGGATGGCGGCCATGTTTGTGTGCAAATCGATTCCCCAATCTTTTCAAACACTGTGAATCCAAATTGAACGAAATTTAGTACAGAGGTACCACTAGCAAAGGGCACATCAGTTTCATGTTTTATATCGCCGCCCTCTTGACGAAAACGTAATGGCGGCCACCCGAATGTTCTAAGCATAAATCAAATTACGACCAACCTATTCATCTGATCTCTACCAAATTTTGTAATAGTATACCTTTATGTATGAAGAATCGTTTGACAAAACTACGAGGTCATCAGCCAAATAGTTTGCAGATAGCGGCCATGCATGTGTGCAAATCGATTCGTCATATCAATTCAAACACGGTGAAACCGAATTGAATGAAATATTGTACAGATGTAGCACTAGCAATGGGCACCTCATATTCATGTTTAATATCCGTATTTCAGCAAGCTACTACAACCAACATTCAATTATACTCCTTGAAAAGGACAAAGAGTTATAACAATACCCATGCATTTAGGAGAAAGTAGGCTGTATGTTCTTTACTGAACATGTTGTTTTTAACAATGAAGACTACACGTAATTTTTGAATTTATATAAAGGGTTGCCAAAAGCACTGTTGATTGTTCGAACCCATATTTCCTGCCGCTCGGGGGAGAGTTGGTTGGTTGGTTCCTCAGTTTAGGGGCTGCGACAACACGGTCATGTAGCCTCGTGTTCTTTGGGTGTGTGTAGAATCGGTCTGATAACCGGTGTTAATTGTGATGGCTGTATTAGTGTGTGGGTATCTGTTTTTTAGCCTACTTTTGATTTTTGCAAAAAATTAAAGTAGACTTATCAGATCTACACAGGGCCAAATATTGTGTGTCTGTGTGTGTGTGTCTGTGTGTGAGTGTATTTACTCTGAATGTCTGCACCCCCCCCCCCCTATCAATTCAATCACGGAGAAACCGAATTGAACGAAATTTGGTACAGAAGTAGCACTAGTAAAGGGCACCTCAGTGTCATACTTTATATCGCCGCCATCTTTACCAAAACTGAATGGCGGCCACATAAACGTTCAAAACGTAAAATCAAATTACTGCTAAACTAATCATCCGATCTCTACCAAATTTGGTAACAACATACCTTTATACAGGACGCGCCTTTCATCCAAACTACAAGGTCAAGGATGGCGGCCGTGTGAATTATGCAGTCATTATAATCAATAGCTTAAGACCCACCAATTCCGATTATCGAGCCTAGGGTGGTTTAAGCTATCCGGAAGGTCGTGATCCGTTATTTATTATAATTTAATATTATAATATTATACTGTATGAGTGGCTTAAAAGAGCTGAGCCGTCTCTGTCACACGACAAGACGGCGGCTGTCCTCTTGTGCCTGTCCTATATTCAGTAGTCTTTTAGTATGTTGTATGCAATATTGCCTACTGATACAAAAATATAAACTTTGTATGAAATTATTTATAATGAAGTTGTACTGCAGTGAAGAAATCGTTTATTTCAAGACATTATTTGCTAACACGTTATATCTAATATGTCAGTTAAGGATACTCCGGTGTAAAGGACATGGATAGCTCTGGGCTAGCGTGTTAGTTTCTCACGCGGTTGACTGGGGATCGAATACTGCTATAATTAGCTTCTTTTTTTTCTTGAATTCTTTTACAAATGATGTGCACGAGCTCTTTACACAGATACTGAATATAAAGCAATTTAGCTCGAAGGAGAGGCGAATCTATACACTCGTTTACTAATAAAATCACAGCCCCAGCGTCGCACATAAACAGAAGACATTAGGAAAAGGAGAATAGAAGCACTAGATACACGTTGTCATCAACCACAGCCTTCTCAATGCCTCTGTACGGTGCTGTCCTCATGTGGCTTACGTGGGTAATATTGTTCCAAACATACTGCTGTGTAAATACCTGGCCTCCTGAAGTATGGCAATTTTGTAATACCGGTAGTTCAACTATTAGCCACGATCGCGCTCCTATTACCTTTAAACACTGCCAGCTGGATCTCCTCCCTCCTGGCTACTTTAAACGGCCTGCTCATTGATCACTCAGAGTCGTACAGGATATACAGTATATTAAATCACTGCTCCATTGCAGCATCAACCTACTGTGATCGGCGCGGATTTTTAAAGGGGAAGTTACCCAAAACGAAGGATTCCTATGTTTGGGGGCTTAATATCGAGATCAACGGAAATGAATGCATTACAATAAGTTAGTAGTTTTGTTATTCAATCATCATAAAGTATATAATATTGATTTAGACACTTTCTGGCTAATTATCAATATAAAAGAAAACAAACAATACATGGTGGTAGAGGTGATTGTTATAGGGGTGAGGACAAAGAGTTATAAATATACCCATACATTTAGGAGAAAGTAGGCTATATGTTCTTTGCTGAACATCTTGTTTTAATTTAAGTACAGACTGCAACTTAGAATTTTTCAAATAGTTCCTACTTTTGCCGCCAAGCGCCACCGTCAACGACTACTAGGCCTAGTTGAGAACTTAGCTACTAGACGCCACCGCAGTTGGCTCTTGGCAACGAACGTATAAACCTAAGAGCGTTGTTTACATTCTTAACCTATCCAATTTAGATTCACACAGGTGTAATTAGTAAAAGGTTCTTTAACATGCCATGAATCTATGACATGGGACAGCCGGCTTTACTTCCCCTCCGAAGGAAGGCATACTGAGGGATTCGGGGAAAAGTGTTTAGTCGGTTACAACAATGAGGTCTCGCTCCAGTCGTGACACACATTTATGTCTTAGATGGAGAGGCGCTGTTGCGACAGCTTCTGGATTGACATGGATACATCTTTGATCTTCTTCTTCTTCTTTCTCATTGCATCATTCCCACTCCTATGTGGGGGTCGATGTTTCTGACAGCTCTCCTCCATTTAACCCGGTCATGCACATCCTCTTCTGACAACTGTTTTTCTCTGAGGTCCTCCTGTACACAATCCATTCATCTTCGTTTAGGTCTGCCTCGCAATCTCACTCCCTTCTTCTCATATGCCCGTACCATTGAAGTCGCTTTTCTTGTATCTTCTTAGATATTTCCACAACCTTCAATGTTCCTCTTATTTTGATATCTTCCACTCTATCACGCTTAGTCACTCCACTCATCCACCTGAGCATTTTCATTTCCGTAACGTCAAGCCTGTTTGTGTGCGTTTTGCGTGCAGGCCATGTTTCAAAGCCATACAGCAATGCAGGTCTTAAGACAGTTTTATATATTTTCCCCTTAACCTTAGGCTTGATCCTGCGGTCACAGAGCACTCCTGACATTTTCCTCCAGTTCATCCAACCTACCTGAATCCTGTGTGACACTTCCACATCCAGATTTCCATCTCCAAGCACCACCGAACCCAGGTATTTGAACTCATCCACTCTATTTAACGTTTCCCCTTGCATTCTGATCTCACAGTCTTGATCTGTATTAAACCTCATATACTCCGTCTTCTTCCTGCTAATCCTGAGTCCTCTGTCTTCCAAGGCTGCCCTCCACTGTTCCAGTTTTTCGTCTATGACAACTTTGGTGGTACTAGACAACACAATGCCGTCCGCAAAGATTATGAACCAGGGGGCTTGGTCTCTTAATCCACAAGACATTTCGTCCAGAATTTGGTCAAACAGATATGGACTTAAAGCCGAACCTTGGTGTAAACCTACTGGAACCGAAATCCAATCTTCTAACCTGTGTTCTTGCTTCTTTGTATATTTCATGAACCAACTGCACGTACTTCTCTGGGACTCCCTTCGCTCGTAAACATCTCCAGATCTCTCCCCGGGGCACCCGGTCATATGCTTTCTCTAGGTCCATGAATGCGAAGTGTAATCCCTTCTGTCTTTCACGATACTTTTCCATAGCTTGTCTCAGGGCAAACACTGCATCTGTGGTCCCTTTTCCAGGCATGAAACCGAATTGTTCCTCGCCAATGCTAATCTTATCCCGTATTCTCTTGTCTATCACTCTTTCCCACATTTTCATAGTATGGGTCATTAACTTAATGTCCCTGAAGTTAGCACAGTCATGAATATCCACATTCTCTTTATATACAGGCACTAAAATACGTCTTTCTCTCCATTCATCAGGTACTGTTTCCTGACAGTACATTTTTTGCATTAAATCCAGCAACATGTCGTTCCCTACTTTCTCCAGATACTTCCACACTTCAACTGGTATTTCATCGGGTCCTTTTGCCCATCTTTGATAAAAAGCAATAACATTTACCATGATAGGTAATGCAAGATATTTTTAGTTATGGGTTAGTATTAAAAATAATACGGCTATCAATACAATTCATGAATTATGTATTGAACTAGCAACCCACCCCGGATTAGCCTGGGAACAGCTTTTTTCGATGTCAATTAACTACGACCTATATCCGTTTTACATCTCGGCAAGATGGGTTAAAATCACTGACTGGACTATTAATTATATTATCAAGGAGATGCTTGCGCAACGAATTCTTGTCAGACGTAATTAAAGAATGGCGAAATGCATGAAACACAAATTCACCTTCCGTCCACTCTTAAGTTGTCTGTGTATTTTGCGGAACGAAAAGTTCACGGGCGAAATGAAGAAACGTCGAGTTGCTCTTCCTGGAAAACTCCAAACACAACCACTATTCTCTGAAGTCTTAACTCAATACGACTCGACAGTTTGCTGCTGCCTGTATCTGTGGAAATAGGCTCGCCCGCTAGCTAGGCTATAACTGGGGTGATAGGCTCGCCCCTAAGTAGCTCGTAAACTCTCGCCTTAAAATGAATGGAGATTGTTGGAAGAAATGTAAACGTGAAAACACTTATAGTGGTCGATGTATTGAAGATTGAGATATGCTCTCCAGGTCTTTTTTGTAGAACTTTTTATGCTGAACAATTCTTATACTCATAGAACATTGATATGTTAACGGGTTTCCCAGCGTAAGCTTAAAGAAGCACACGGACGCCTGGTTTTTCTTTTGAACTTTTTACTGAAATCGTTACTGCTTGGCTTCATTTGATCATAAATAAATTATTTTCAACAGAAACCTTCCTCAAGGTATCCTTTACAGAATGGTGAAAACAGCATCAAAATCCATCCAGTGGTTCTCGAGATTACCCGTGACATCCAAGAGTCAGGGACTTTGTTTTATACTAAGCAGAGATTAAAGTAGCCTACATGTTTCGGTCCTTCGATACAGTCTTCTTCATCTTAGTCCTAAGGGAAAATCTATTCTGTTCATAGATATAAGCTGAAGAAGGCACTACACGAAATACCCCCTAGTTAGGGGTGGGGATTTTTAGCATTTTGAAAACAGAAATTAAGCATTTTGGTTTGAACATTTAGCATTATGTTGCTTTTGTACATATGAAATTTTTCATTTTGAAGAAACAAAACCACAAATTTAGGTCAAATCTGACAGATGAGTGATTTTGAAATGACATTAATCATCTTCATCATCTTCATTTTCCCCTTTCCAGCTGGCACTGGGTGGGGGCAAATATGGTTCCTCTCCACTGTCGTTCCATCATTCCTCTTCCGACACGTTGTTCCAATCCAGGTTCCGTTTTCTAATGCTATACATCACCGAGTCCATCCAACGCGTTCTTGGTCTTCCTCGCCCTCTCTTCCCTGTCATCCGTCATTCCAGTGCTCGTCTTGGTAGCCCTACTTCATTCATCCGTTGGACATGTCCAAACCATCTCAAATTGTTTTGCTCCAGTTTTTCATTTAGTTTCTGTACTCCCAGTTCTTTTCGTATATCTTCATTTCTCACTCTGTCTCTCCCCATTTTCCGGACCATACTTCTCAGGAATCTCATCTCAGCTGCCTGTACTCTACTCTCATCCCTCTTAGTCATTGTCCAAGTTTCTGCAGCATATGCCATTATAGGAACATAATATGCTTTGTACATAACTTCTTTAGCCTTAATTGGTATATCCTTGTTCCATACTAGTCCCCGTACCAGTTGGTAGAAAGCACTCCCGAGTTGTATTCTTCTGCTAATTTCCAAATCTAGTGTTCCATCTTCAGTCAGTTTACTTCCCAACTGTTTGAAGTGTTTCACCACTTCCAATTCCTTATCTCCGACTTTGATTACTCCTTTTCCTTCTACTCATCACCACTGTTTTACTCTTCTCCACACATTTATCTTCAATGCCCATTGCTCAATTTATTCATTTATTACGTCAAACTGTTCTTGTACCTCCATCTCATCCTCGCCCCAGATCACAACATCGTCTGCAAACAACATTACCTTCATCTTTGCCCTACTATAGTCTTTCATTGCTGCCTTCATGATGTCATCCATCACCATTAAGAACAATAACGGTGACAAAACACTTCCTTGCTTTAGTCCAGTGTCAATTTTAAACCATTCCGATGTCCCGACTCTAGTCTTCACACTACTATAGCAATCCATGCACATTCCATTTATCATTTCTCTCAGTTCCTTGCCTATCCCCCTATTTTTTAAGCTTTCCCAAACTTTTGTTCTAGGGATGCTATCATAGGCCTTTTCAAATCAATAAAAGTCATTACCCTATCCTTTCCATATTCCCAACTCTTTTCAATATTCTGTCTTTGAATAAAAATGGGTCCACTGTTGACCTGCCCCCTCTAAACCCAAACTGCTCCTCCTCTATTTGGCTTTCTACCTGTACTCTAATTCTTTTTTCAAGGATTCTTTATATTAGTTTGGCAACATGCGAGATAATGGTGATTCCTTGGTAGTTACCACACACCTTCCTGTCTGTTTTCATGAATATTGGCAATAGTATTCCCTTTTTCCAGTCTTCAGGAACTTTCTTCTCTCTCCACACACTCCTGGGATGTCTGTATGTCCACTGCAGTCCCACTGGTCCTGCCCCCTTGATCATTTCTATTGCCACTTCGTCGATTCCCACAGCTTTCCCCATCTTCATCTACCTAACTGCCATTTCCACTTCTGCCTTCGTAATGCCGGGTTCTTCTTCTATTTTTTCCTCCAACGTTTTGAAATTACAATAATGTGAAATTGAAATCACACTCTTGTAAAAGGTTAATAGCGAGATAAAAATGCATGTTATAAATTATCAATTTATGAATTAGGTTAAAGTAACAAGAAATCAATAATTAGAAGTCAAAACAATACATAGAAAGAAATTAATACTGATGCAAAATCAGAATAATACAGAGAAAATGCACAAAATCCACTCAAGTCTGACTCCAATATCCACCACTGTGGGGAAGTGCATGCAAGTTCATAAATCGTTAACATTGTTGAATGACATCTTAGAGTTGTTTTATAGACATTTTCTGTCTCAGGCACTTGTTGACTTGACTTACGCGAAGGAAATTAAAGCGACGGACGGGCGGGCAATAAAGTGCAGGAGAGATGACTTTTCACATTTCAGACCGGTGATCAAGCCGTCATAAACATTTCAAGAGTGTAGAAACTCCTCATTTGAAGTTTCCATACGATAAGAAAGAATAAAAAACATTATTTTTAAAGAAAAACGTAGTTTTCGCTTTTATGTCGCATTTTGGTATAATTTTTGCATTTTGAATCAATTTCGCTTTCTCAAACCACATATAAAAAAGTCCTCTCGGCACGCCGGAAGGCGGAGGTAGATTTCACCGGACAAACTTGGGGATAGGCGAAAATAGGCAGAATATGCAGGTTATCGTAGAAGGATCAGACCTCATTTATTGCGAGAAGGTATTTTATAATTGGAGCTTAATTAACTTTGTTTTAGGTAGATTTCATTAGAAAGCTAACTATTGCAATGGGTCCCATGTTTCGACTTCCTGAAAATTTCGACATATCTTCGCGTTTCACATCCCCCAGACCCCAAAACCACCGTCAGTTCAAAAGTTTATATATAATTTATGTATGTATATGCGTATATATATATGCATAACAGTTTCTTGTGGACACGATAACTGCCGTAATTTTTCACCAATCACTTTTTACCGAATATGTATACCTATAAAATCTCGGTCGAGTTCGTTACTGGGCTAAATCGGTCGAAGGGGGTGAAAATGGGTTTTTTTTTTCGAAAAAGTGAAATATTGCTATAACTCTCTTAATATGTGAAATATCGAATCCGTTCAACGTTCATACTATGTGTCGGATAAAGCCCAAAAATTTATGTTTGAAGAGTTTTTTTTATAGCACCAACCATTGACCAAAGGGGTGGGAAAAGTGGGTCTTTCGGGAAACATTAATCATATCTCTCTTAATAAGCACAATATCAAAACCGTACAAAATGGACAATATTCCCCTAATAATTACCTAAAACTTTTGTCTGAAAGAATTTTTGATATGACCCACCATTACGCCAAGGGATGAGAAAAATGATTTCGGAATTATAAGAAAATGCCAAGAGCTATCAGAGGTTGCCATGGCAACACTACTAAATTGATGAGGGATGAGCCATCAGACGTTGCCATGATAACGCACTTGCACGAGATCAGATTCAGTAATTCCATCTGACTAAGCCGGCCCCGTGGTGTTGGGGTAGCGCGCCTGCCTCTCACCCGGAGGCCCCGGGTTCGATCCCCGGCTCCGTCAGGGATTTTAAAACTGACGTGAGGGTTGGAACGGGGTGCACTCAGCCTCGTGAGGACAATTGAGTAGCTGTCTGACAGTGAGACAGCACCCCAATCACGAATACCAATATAAACGGCCGAGGGGACCCGACGCGCTGATCACGCGTCACCCCAATATCTGCAGGCCAAATGGCTGGGCAGCGGTCGCTTGGTCGGCCTTAGCCCGTCATGGGCTGGATGGTGCCAGGGGTTGACTTTGACATCTGATTAAGGGGGAAGCGGCTTCGGTGACGTAACTGGTAGCATGCAGAATGTCTACGCCCAAGGTCGCGGTTTCAAAGCCGGCCGAAGTCGTCGGATTTTCTAAGAGCGCTAAAATCCTTCAGTATGCTTTCCTTTGGAGGGGAAGTTCCAACGTTCGTTACGAGTTGCTGGTTGGGGTGGCATCTAGTAGCCAAGTTCACAGCTAGGTGTCATTGACGGTAGTACCTGGTAGCAACATTAGGAACTACTGCTTGAAATTGATCGTCTGCCGTCCTTACCTGAATTACAGACTAATACATCCATTACAATTCTCACCGTTTATAAGACAGATTCTACACTCACCCAAAGTACACGGGGTTAGATGACCGCGTTGTCGCAGCCCCTAAACTGAGGAACCAACAAGAGGTAGATTTTATTAGAAAGCTAACTATTGCAATGGGTAGGCTACCATGTTTCGACTTCCGGAAAATTTCGACATATCTTCGCGTTTCACATCCCCCAGATCCCAAAACCACCGCCAGTTCAAAAGTATATATATATATATATATATATATCAGTTTCTTGTGGACACGATAACTGCCGTAATTTTTCACCAATCACTTTTTACCGAATATGTATACCTATAAAATCTCGGTCGAGTTCGTTACTGGGCTAAATCGGTCGAAGGGGGTGAAAATGGGTTTTTTTTTTCGAAAAAGTGAAATATTGCTATAACTCTCTTAATATGTGAAATATCTAATCCGTTCAACGTTCATACTATGTGTCGGATAAAGCCCAAAAATTTATGTTTGAAGAGTTTTTTTTATAGCACCAACCATTGACCAAAGGGGTGGGAAAAGTGGGTTTTTCGGGAAACATTAATCATATCTCTCTTAATAAGCACAATATCAAAACCGTACAAAATGGACAATATTCCCCTAATAATTACCTAAAACTTTTGTCTGAAAGAATTTTTGATATGACCCACCATTACGCCAAGGGATGAGAAAAATGATTTCGGAATTATAAGAAAATGCCAAGAGCTATCAGAGGTTGCCATGGCAACACTACTAAATTGATGAGGGATGAGCCATCAGACGTTGCCATGACAATGCACTTGCACGAGATCAGATTCAGTAATTCCATCTGACTAAGCCGGCCCCGTGGTGTTGGGGTAGCGCGCCTGCCTCTCACCCGGAGGCCCCGGGTTCGATCCCCGGCTCCGTCAGGGATTTTAAAACTGACGTGAGGGTTGGAACGGGGTGCACTCAGCCTCGTGAGGACAATTGAGTAGCTGTCTGACAGTGAGACAGCACCCCAATCACGTATACCAATATAAACGGCCGAGGGGACCCGACGCGCTGATCACGCGTCACCCCAATATCTGCAGGCCAAATGGCTGGGCAGCGGTCGCTTGGTCGGCCTTAGCCCGTCATGGGCTGGATGGTGCCAGGGGTTGACTTTGACATCTGTTTAAGGGGGAAGCGGCTTCGGTGACGTAACTGGTAGCATGCAGAATGTCTACGCCCAAGGTCGCGGTTTCAAAGTCGTCGGATTTTCTAAGAGCGCTAAAATCCTTCAGTATGCTTTCCTTTGGAGGGGAAGTTCCAACGTTCGTTACGAGTTGCTGGTTGGGGTGGCATCTAGTAGCCAAGTTCACAGCTAGGTGTCATTGACGGTAGTACCTGGTAGCAACATTAGGAACTACTGCTTGAAATTGATCGTCTGCCGTCCTTACCTGAATTACAGACTAATACATCCATTACAATTCTCACCGTTTATAAGACAGATTCTACACTCACCCAAAGTACACGGGGTTAGATGACCGCGTTGTCGCAGCCCCTAAACTGAGGAACCAACAAGAGGTAGATTTTATTAGAAAGCTAACTATTGCAATGGGTAGGCTACCATGTTTCGACTTCCGGAAAATTTCGACATATCTTCGCGTTTCACATCCCCCAGACCCCAAAACCACCGCCAGTTCAAAAGTATATATATATATATCAGTTTCTTGTGGACACGATAACTGCCGTAATTTTTCACCAATCACTTTTTACCGAATATGTATACCTATAAAATCTCGGTCGAGTTCGTTACTGGGCTAAATCGGTAGAAGGGGGGTGAAAATGGGGGGCTTTTTTCGAAAAAGCGAAATATTGCTATAACTCTCTTAATATGTGAAATATCGAATCCGTTCAACGTTCATACTATGTGTCGGATAAAGCCAAAAAAATTATGTTTGAAGAGTTTTTTTATAGCACCAACCATTGACCAAAGGGGTGGAAAAAAGTGGGTTTTTCGGGAAACATTAATCATATCTCTCTTAATAGGCACAATATCAAAACCGTACGAAATGGACAATATTCCCCTAATAATTACCTAAAACTTTTGTCTGAAAGAATTTTTGATATGACCCACCATTATGCCAAGGGATGAGAAAAATGATTTCGGAATTATAAGAAAATGCCAAGAGCTATCAAAGCTTGCCATGGCAACACTACTAAATTGATGAGGGATGAGCCATCAGACGTTGCCATGACAACGCACTTGCACGAGATCAGATTCAGTATTTTCATCTAAGTGGGAAGCGGCTTCGGTGACGTAACTGGTAGCATGCAGAATGTCTATGCCCAAGGTCGCGGTTTCAAAGCCGGCCGAAGTCGTCGTATTTTCTAAGAGAGCTAAAATCCCTCAGTATGCTTTCCTTTGGAGGGGAAGTTCCAACGTTCGGTGCGAGTTGCTGGTTGGGGAGGCATCTAGTAGCCAAGTTCACAGCTAGGTGTCGTTGACGGTAGTACCTGGTAGCAACATTAGGAACTACTGCTTGAAATTGACCATCTGCAGTCCTTACCTGAATTAAGACTACTACAGCCATTACAATTCACACCGTTTATCAGACAGATTCTACACTCACCCAAAGTACACGGGGTTAGATGACCGCGTTGTCGCAGCCCCTAAACTGAGGAACCAACCAGAGGTAGATTTCATTAGAAAGCTAACTATTGCAATGGGTACCATGTTTCGACTTCCGGAAAATTTCGACATATCTTTGCGTTTCACATCCCCCAGACCCCTAAACCACCGTCAGTTCAAAAGTTTATATATAATTTATGTATGTATATGTGTATGTATATATATATGCATATCAGTTTCTTGTGGGGGGTGAAGCTGATTCCTGCCCGTGGTTCCCCTGCATAGGTAGTCGGAACTGAATTTCCGTTACTGAACTGAACGTCAGCATTCCGGAAGCATCATTAAAGTTCTATCTGAAATGGTTCATTCAAGTAGGGAAAGGCTCTTATCAGAGCCCAATTTAACAATTATTTCTTTTAACATTGAAGGACTGTCTTCTTGTAAAGAAGATCTTTTACGTGAATTATGCCTAAAACATAATTGTGATGTTTTATGTATACAAGAAACTCATAGGGATGTTAATCAACGACGTCCTAAAATCCCTGGAATGAGATTGACAGTCGAACGTCCTCATGGCCAATATGGAAGTGCCATCTTCACTAAACCAGATATCAGGATTCTTGCAACCTCCATCACAGCTGACAATGACTAGAAATTTTTGCGATAGAATTGAGTAACTCAATCAATTTTTCCATTTATAAACCCCCAAAGGTAAGCTTTTCATTCAGACAACCTGATAATCTGAATTTGGAGAAAGTGTCCATCTTCGTGGGTGATTTCAACAGCCACAGCATTATATGGGGTTATCCACATGATGATGAGAATGGAGAAGCTGTTATGCATTGGGCGGAATCACACCAACTGTCCCTCATTCATGATAACAAACTTCCTTCATCCTTCAACAGTAGAAGGTGGAAACGTAGATATAATCCAGACCTTATTTTTGTGAGTGATCAAATTGCCCATCAGTGTATTAAATCTGTTTGCCTTCCTATTCCTAACTCACAACATCGTCCAATAATGTGCCAGATAGTAGCAGCCGTCAGGCCACAGAGTGTTTATTTTAAGAGAAGATACAATTTCAAAAAGGCAAACTGGGAATGTTTTACTTCCTCTTTAGATACAAAGATGAGTACAATCAGTCCCATACCAGAGGCATATGATCAATTTATTGCTGCCATTAGATCGTGTTCTAAAGAAGCCATTCCAAGAGGATGCAGAATTAATTACATACAAGGTCTTTCCCAGGAAACATCTGCCTTACTGACAAACTACTTCAATTTGTATGAAAGGGATGCTTTTAGTGCTGAAACTATTGCAAGCGGACAACAACTTATCTCTGCTATTTCAGAGTCTAAACGAGAACAGTGGTTAAAATTGATGGAAGAAGTTAACATGGATAGGAGTAGCCATAAGGCCTGGAGGCTACTCAGGCGTCTCAGTAATGATCCTAATAAATCATCTTCTCTTTATAACGTATCTGCAAACCAAATTGCTCACCAACTCGTCCAAAATGGCAAGTCTATAAACTCCAGTTCTAGAACAAAAGTGGATACTAGGCCAAAATTCAGACCAGAGACCAGTATACTTTCTAATCCCTTTACCTTGGCAGAACTAAATGACGCTATAAATATCAGCAAAAATGGAAAGGCTCCTGGTGTAGATGAAATCTGTATTCAACAAATCAAGAACTTTGGACCTGTTACTAGAGAATGGGTACTCAATCTATTTAACAATTGCATTCGAACCTGCAGAATACCCAAAATCTGGAGGAAATCTAGAGTTATAGCATTCCTCAAACCAGGAAAAGATCCCCATGATCCTAAAAATTACAGACCAATATCCTTGCTCTGTCATTTATTCAAGATCTTAGAACGAATGATTCTGGTAAGGCTTGCAAAAATAGTTGAACCACTTTTGATCCCCGAGCAAGCTGGTTTTAGAAGAGGGAAGAATTGTACATCACAAATACTCCATTTGACCCAATATATTGAAGATGGTTTTGAAAATCGAAAAATAACTGGGGCAGTCTTCATCGGCCTAACTGCGGCCTATGACACAGTTAACCACCAAATTCTGTTGAGTAAACTTCATAAGATGACCAAGGACAACAAGCTGACTGAATTTCTTCGATGTCTTCTTGAAAATCGAAGATTCTTTGTAGATTTCCAAGGGCGACATAGTCGTTGGAAGAATCTCCGGAATGGCCTACCTCAAGGTAGTGTTTTGTCTCCAATATTATTAAATGATCAACCCTTGCCAGAAGGAACTAAAAGCTTCATCTATGCAGATGATCGAGCTATTCTCACCCAGGGTGATCAGTTTGAGAGTGTTGAACGGAGATTAATGGCAGCCTTAGATGAACTGAGTCCATACTACAGAGAAAACCATCTAAAGCCTAACACCTCAAAGACGCAAGTTTGCGCTTTTCACTTAAAGAATATGCAGGCAAGAAGAAAACTGAAGATTTTCTGGGAGGGTGCTCTTTTGGATCATTGCTCTACACCTAAATATCTAGGGGTAACTCTGGATCGTGCACTCACGTATGAACAACATTGTGGTAACACGAAGCACAAAGTATCTACGCGAAATTCCATTCTTCGCAAGTTATGTGGTACCAACTGGGGAATGCAAGCTCAAACAATGAGAACTACTGCTTTAGCACTGAGCTACTCTGCAGCAGAATATGCATGCCCTGTTTGGTATAGATCATGTCATGCCAAACAGGTAGATATTGCTTTAAATGAAACTTGTCGGCTTATAACTGGTTGCCTAAGATCTACACCTTGTGACAAGTTATATTGCTTGGCTGGCATTGCTCCCCCAGATATTAGACGTGAAGTAGCTGCCAAACATGAAAAATCTAAAGTAGAAGTTTCCCAGACACATCCTCTACATAATTATCAACCTGCTCAACAACGATTGAAATCTAGGCGAAGTTTCCTACACTCTACTGAGTCCCTGTCGGATTCACCTCAATCATCAAGGCTAACTTCCTGGAGATCCAGAAACAATAATCTCAACGGATGGATGGTTCCATCTGAAACTCTTCCTGCCAGTTATGAAGAGTCGTGGCCTACATGGACGAGTCTGAACAGGCTGCGGTCAGGGGTCGGTCGATCTAAGACCAATATGAAGAAGTGGGGCCTTTCCGATGAGTCAACCTTTTGCGCCTGCGGAGAAGAACAAACCATGGCGCACCTTCTCCATTGCAACTCCTGCCCTCTCATTTGCACTATGCAGGATGTAGTGCAGGCCACACCAAAGGGACGAGATCTTGCAAAAATTTTGGTGCGATGTAATTTAATTGTTATTTTGAAAGTACCTTTAGTGTGTTTTTATTTTTAAAAAAGTTATCTATGCTAATTTTACATTATGTATTGCTTCTGATACGAATAAATAATGTTTCTTGTGGACACGATAACTGCCGTAATTTTTCACCAATCCCTTTGAATATTTTACCGAATATGTATACCTATAAAATCTCGGTCGAGTTCGTTACTGGGCTAAATCGGTCGAAGGGGGTGAAAATGGGGGGCTTTTATTCCAAAAAGTGAAATATTGCTATAACTCTCTTAATATGTGAAATATCGAATCCGTTCAACGTTCATACTATGTGTCGGATAAAGCCCAAACATTTATGTTTCAAGAGTTTTTTTTATAGCACCAACCATTGACCAAAGGGGTGGGAAAAAGTGGGTTTTTCGGGAAACATTAATCATATCTCTCTTAATAGGCACAATATCAAAACCGTACAAAATGGAAAATATTCCCCTAATAATTACCTAAAACTTTTGTCTGAAAGAATTTTTGATATGACCCACCATTATGCCAAGGGATGAGAAAAATGATTTCGGAATTATAAGAAAATGCCAAGAGCTATCAGTGGTTGCCATGGCAACACTACTAAATTGATGAGGGATGAGCCATCAGACGTTGCCAAGATAACGCACTTGCACGAGATCATATTCAGAATTACATCTGACTAAGTAAGAAGCGGCTTCGGTGACGTAACTGGTAGCAAGCATGCTGAATGTCTATGCCCAAGGTCGCGAGTTCAAAGCCGGCCGAAGTCGTCGGATTTTCTAAGAGCGCTAAAAATCCCTCAGTATGCTTTCTTTGGAGGGGAAGTTCCAACGTTCGTTGCGAGTTGCTGGCTGCGGTGGCATCTAGTAGCCAAGTTCACAGGTAGGTGTCGTTGACGGTAGTACCTGGTAGCAACATTAGGAACTACTGCTTGAAATTGACCGTCTGCAGTCCTTACCTGAATTACAGACTAATACAGCCATCCCTAAGTACACGGGGTTACATGACCGCGTTGTCGCAGCCCCTAAACTGAGGAACCAACCAAAATCTCTGCGGGAGATATAATTTTGCGTGAAGAAGTAACAGACCGTTACATAGTAACACATCAGTGTCGAAACCTTTAATAAGGACAGTGTGACCACAAGTATAAAAATGGACCCCAAATGATAAGAAGGTTACCGTTCCCATAAGACAATAAAATGTTTAAAATAAGCATAATATGACGAAAAACAAAGTTAATTAAGCTCCAATTATAAAATACCTTCTCGCAATAAATGAGGTCTGATCCTTCTACGATAACCTGCATATTCTGCCAATTTTCGCCTATCCCCAAGTTTGTCCGGTGAAATCTACCTCCGCCTTCCGGCGTGCCGAGAGGACTTTTTTCGTCATTTTATGCTTATTTTAAACATTTTATTGTCTTATGTGAACGGTAACCTTCTTGTCATTTGGGGTCCATTTTTATACTTGTGGTCACACTGTCCTTATTAAAGGTTTCGACACTGATGTGTAACTATGTAACGGTCTGTTACTTCTTCACGCAAAATTATATCTCCCGCAGAGATTTTGGTTGGTTCCTCAGTTTAGGGGCTGCGACAACGCGGTCATGTAACCCCGTGTACTTAGGGATGGCTGTATTAGTCTGTAATTCAGGTAAGGACTGCAGACGGTCAATTTCAAGCAGTAGTTCCTAATGTTGCTACCAGGTACTACCGTCAACGACACCTACCTGTGAACTTGGCTACTGGATGCCACCGCAGCCAGCAATTCGCAACGAACGTTGGAACTTCCCCTCCAAAGGAAAGCATACTGAGGGATTTTTAGCGCTCTTAGAAAATCCGATAACTTCGGCCGGCTTTGAACTCGCGACCTTGGGCATAGACATTCAGCATGCTTGCTACCAGTTACGTCACCGAAGCCGTTTCACACTTAGTCAGACGGAATTCTGAATATGATCTCGTGCAAGTGCGTTATCTTGGCAACGTCTGATGGCTCATCCCTCATCAATTTAGTAGTGTTGCCATGGCAACCAATGATAGCTCTTAGCATTTTCTTATAATTCCGAAATCATTTTTCTCATCCCTTGGCATAATGGTGGGTCATATCAAAAATTCTTTCAGACAAAAGTTTTAGGTAATTATTAGGGGAATATTGTCCATTTCGTACGGTTTTGATATTGTGCCTATTAAGAGAGATATGATTAATGTTTCCCGAAAAAACCACTTTTCCCCACCCCTTTGGTCAATGGTTGGTGATATAAAAAACTCTTCAAACATAAATTTTTGGGCTTATCCGACACATAGTATGAACGTTGAACGGATTCGATATTTCACATATTAAGAGAGTTATAGCAATATTTCACTTTTTCGAAAAAAGCCCCCCATTTTCACCCCCTTCTATCGATTTAGCCCAGTAACGAACTCGACCGAGATTTTATAGGTATACATATTCGGTAAAAAGTGATTGGTGAAAAATTACGGCAGTTATCGTGTCCACAAGAAACTGATATATATATATATACTTTTGAACTGACGGTGGTTTTGGGGTCTGGGGGATGTGAAACGCGAAGATATGTCGAAATTTTCCGGAAGTCGAAACATGGTAGCCTACCCATTGCAATAGTTAGCTTTCTAATGAAATCTACCTCTGGTTGGTTCCTCAGTTTAGGGGCTGCGACAACGCGGTCATCTAACCCCGTGTACTTTGGGTGAGTGTAGAATCTGTCTTATAAACGGTGAGAATTGTAATGGATGTATTAGTCTGTAATTCAGGTAAGGACTGCAGACGATCAATTTCAAGCAGTAGTTCCTAATGTTGCTACCAGGTACTACCGTCAATGACACCTAGCTGTGAACTTGGCTACTAGATGCCACCCCAACCAGCAACTCGTAACGAACGTTGGAACTTCCCCTCCAAAGGAAAGCATACTGAAGGATTTTAGCGCTCTTAGAAAATCCGACGACTTCGGCCGGCTTTGAAACCGCGACCTTGGGCGTAGACATTCGGCATGCTACCAGTTACGTCACCGAAGCCGCTTCCCCCTTAATCAGATGTCAAAGTCAACCCCTGGCACCATCCAGCCCATGACGGGCTAAGGCCGACCAAGCGACCGCTGCCCAGCCATTTGGCCTGCAGATATTGGGGTGACGCGTGATCAGCGCGTCGGGTCCCCTCGGCCGTTTATATTGGTATTCGTGATTGGGGTGCTGTCTCACTGTCAGACAGCTACTCAATTGTCCTCACGAGGCTGAGTGCACCCCGTTCCAACCCTCACGTCAGTTTTAAAATCCCTGACGGAGCCGGGGATCGAACCCGGGGCCTCCGGGTGAGAGGCAGGCGCGCTACCCCAACACCACGGGGCCGGCTTAGTCAGATGGAATTACTGAATCTGATCTCGTGCAAGTGCGTTGTCATGGCAACGTCTGATGGCTCATCCCTCATCAATTTAGTAGTGTTGCCATAGCAACCTCTGATAGCTCTTGGCATTTTCTTATAATTCCGAAATCATTTTTCTCATCCCTTGGCGTAATGGTGGGTCATATCAAAAATTCTTTCAGACAAAAGTTTTAGGTAATTATTAGGGGAATATTGTCCATTTTGTACGGTTTTGATATTGTGCTTATTAAGAGAGATATGATTAATGTTTCCCGAAAAACCCACTTTTCCCACCCCTTTGGTCAATGGTTGGTGCTATAAAAAAAACTCTTCAAACACAAATTTTTGGGCTTTATCCGACACATAGTATGAACGTTGAACGGATTCGATATTTCACATATTAAGAGAGTTATAGCAATATTTCACTTTTTCGAAAAAAAAAAACCCATTTTCACCCCCTTCGACCGATTTAGCCCAGTAACGAACTCGACCGAGATTTTATAGGTATACATATTCGGTAAAAAGTGATTGGTGAAAAATTACGGCAGTTATCGTGTCCACAAGAAACTGATATGCATATATATATACGCATATACATACATAAATTATATATAAACTTTTGAACTGACGGTGGTTTTGGGGTCTGGGGGATGTGAAACGCGAAGATATGTCGACATTTTCCGGAAGTCGAAATATGGTACCCATTGCAATAGTTAGCTTTCTAATGAAATCTACCTCTGGTTGGTTCCTCAGTTTAGGGGCTGCGACAACGCGGTCATCTAACCCCGTGTACTTTGGGTGAGTGTAGAATCTGTCTGATAAACGGTGTGAATCATAATGGCTGTAGTAGTCTTAATTCAGGTAAGGACTGCAGACGGTCAATTTCAAGCAGTAGTTCCTAATGTTGCTACCAGGTACTACCGTCAACGACACCTAGCTGTGAACTTGTCTACTAGATGCCACCCCAACCAGCAACTCGCAACGAACGTTGGAACTTCCCCTCCAAAGGAAAGCATACTGAGGGATTTTAGCTCTCTTAGAAAATCCGACGACTTCGGCCGGCTTTGAAACCGCGACCTTGGGCATAGACATTCTGCATGCTACCAGTTACGTCGCCGAAGCCGCATCCCACTTAGATGAAAATACTGAATCTGATCTCGTGCAAGTGCGTTGTCATGGCAACGTCTGATGGCTCATCCCTCATCAATTTAGTAGTGTTGCCATAGCAACCTCTGATAGCTCTTGGCATTTTCTTATAATTCCGAAATCATTTTTCTCATTCCTTGGCGTAATGGTGGGTCATATCAAAAATTCTTTCAGACAAAAGTTTTAGGTAATTATTAGGGGAATATTGTCCATTTTGTACGGTTTTGATATTGTGCTTATTAAGAGAGATATGATTAATGTTTCCCGAAAAACCCACTTTTCCCACCCCTTTGGTCAATGGTTGGTGATATAAAAAACTCTTCAAACATAAATTTTTGGGCTTATCCGACACATAGTATGAACGTTGAACGGATTCGATATTTCACATATTAAGAGAGTTATAGCAATATTTCACTTTTTCGAAAAAAGCCCCCCATTTTCACCCCCTTCTATCGATTTAGCCCAGTAACGAACTCGACCGAGATTTTATAGGTATACATATTCGGTAAAAAGTGATTGGTGAAAAATTACGGCAGTTATCGTGTCCACAAGAAACTGATATATATATATATAATTTTGAACTGACGGTGGTTTTGGGGTCTGGGGGATGTGAAACGCGAAGATATGTCGAAATTTTCCGGAAGTCGAAACATGGTAGCCTACCCATTGCAATAGTTAGCTTTCTAATGAAATCTACCTCTGGTTGGTTCCTCAGTTTAGGGGCTGCGACAACGCGGTCATCTAACCCCGTGTACTTTGGGTGAGTGTAGAATCTGTCTTATAAACGGTGAGAATTGTAATGGATGTATTAGTCTGTAATTCAGGTAAGGACTGCAGACGATCAATTTCAAGCAGTAGTTCCTAATGTTGCTACCAGGTACTACCGTCAATGACACCTAGCTGTGAACTTGGCTACTAGATGCCACCCCAACCAGCAACTCGTAACGAACGTTGGAACTTCCCCTCCAAAGGAAAGCATACTGAAGGATTTTAGCGCTCTTAGAAAATCCGACGACTTCGGCCGGCTTTGAAACCGCGACCTTGGGCGTAGACATTCTGCATGCTACCAGTTACGTCACCGAAGCCGCTTCCCCCTTAATCAGATGTCAAAGTCAACCCCTGGCACCATCCAGCCCATGACGGGCTAAGGCCGACCAAGCGACCGCTGCCCAGCCATTTGGCCTGCAGATATTGGGGTGACGCGTGATCAGCGCGTCGGGTCCCCTCGGCCGTTTATATTGGTATTCGTGATTGGGGTGCTGTCTCACTGTCAGACAGCTACTCAATTGTCCTCACGAGGCTGAGTGCACCCCGTTCCAACCCTCACGTCAGTTTTAAAATCCCTGACGGAGACGGGGATCGAACCCGGGGCCTCCGGGTGAGAGGCAGGCGCGCTACCCCAACACCACGGGGCCTACTTAGTCAGATGGAATTACTGAATCTGATCTCGTGCAAGTGCATTGTCATGGCAACGTCTGATGGCTCATCCCTCATCAATTTAGTAGTGTTGCCATGGCAACCTCTGATAGCTCTTGGCATTTTCTTATAATTCCGAAATCATTTTTCTCATCCCTTGGCGTAATGGTGGGTCATATCAAAAATTCTTTCAGACAAAAGTTTTAGGTAATTATTAGGGGAATATTGTCCATTTTGTACGGTTTTGATATTGTGCTTACTAAGAGAGATATGATTAATGTTTCCCGAAAAACCCACTTTTCCCACCCCTTTGGTCAATGGTTGGTGCTATAAAAAAAACTCTTCAAACATAAATTTTTGGGCTTTATCCGACACATAGTATGAACGTTGAACGGATTCGATATTTCACATATTAAGAGAGTTATAGCAATATTTCACTTTTTCGAAAAAAAAAACCCATTTTCACCCCCTTCGACCGATTTAGCCCAGTAACGAACTCGACCGAGATTTTATAGGTATACATATTCGGTAAAAAGTGATTGGTGAAAAATTACGGCAGTTATCGTGTCCACAAGAAACTGATATGCATATATATATACGCATATACATACATAAATTATATATAAACTTTTGAACTGACGGTGGTTTTGGGGTCTGGGGGATGTGAAACGCGAAGATATGTCGACATTTTCCGGAAGTCGAAATATGGTACCCATTGCAATAGTTAGCGAGTTGCTAAGAGCTATCAGAGGTTGCCATGGCAACACTACTAAATTGATGAGGGATGAGCCATCAGACGTTGCCATGACAACGCACTTGCACGAGATCAGCTAACTATCAACCTCTGGTTGGTTCCTCAGTTTAGGGGCTGCGACAACGCGGTCATCTAACCCCGTGTACTTTGGGTGAGTGTAGAATCTGTCTGATAAACGGTGTGAATTGTAATGGCTGTAGTAGTCTTAATTCAGGTAAGGACTGCAGACGGTCAATTTCAAGCAGTAGTTCCTAATGTTGCTACCAGGTACTACCGTCAACGACACCTAGCTGTGAACTTGTCTACTAGATGCCACCCCAACCAGCAACTCGCAACGAACGTTGGAGCTTCCCCTCCAAAGGAAAGCATACTGAGGGATTTTAGCTCTCTTAGAAAATCCGACGACTTCGGCCGGCTTTGAAACCGCGACCTTGGGCATAGACATTCTGCATGCTACCAGTTACGTCGCCGAAGCCGCATCCCACTTAGATGAAAATACTGAATCTGATCTCGTGCAAGTGCGTTGTCATGGCAACGTCTGATGGCTCATCCCTCATCAATTTAGTAGTGTTGCCATGGCAAGCTTTGATAGCTCTTGGCATTTTCTTATAATTCCGAAATCATTTTTCTCATCCCTTGGCATAATGGTGGGTCATATCAAAAATTCTTTCAGACAAAAGTTTTAGGTTATTATTAGGGGAATATTGTCCATTTCGTACGGTTTTGATATTGTGCCTATTAAGAGAGATATGATTAATGTTTCCCGAAAAAACCACTTTTCCCCACCCCTTTGGTCAATGGTTGGTGATATAAAAAACTCTTCAAACATAAATTTTTGGGCTTATCCGACACATAGTATGAACGTTGAACGGATTCGATATTTCACATATTAAGAGAGTTATAGCAATATTTCACTTTTTCGAAAAAAGCCCCCCATTTTCATCCCCTTCTATCGATTTAGCCCAGTAACGAACTCGACCGAGATTTTATAGGTATACATATTCGGTAAAAAGTGATTGGTGAAAAATTACGGCAGTTATCGTGTCCACAAGAAACTGATATATATATATATAATTTTGAACTGACGGTGGTTTTGGGGTCTGGGGGATGTGAAACGCGAAGATATGTCGAAATTTTCCGGAAGTCGAAACATGGTAGCCTACCCATTGCAATAGTTAGCTTTCTAATGAAATCTACCTCTGGTTGGTTCCTCAGTTTAGGGGCTGCGACAACGCGGTCATCTAACCCCGTGTACTTTGGGTGAGTGTAGAATCTGTCTTATAAACGGTGAGAATTGTAATGGATGTATTAGTCTGTAATTCAGGTAAGGACTGCAGACGGTCAATTTCAAGCAGTAGTTCCTAATGTTGCTACCAGGTACTACCGTCAATGACACCTAGCTGTGAACTTGGCTACTAGATGCCACCCCAACCAGCAACTCGTAACGAACGTTGGAACTTCCCCTCCAAAGGAAAGCATACTGAGGGATTTTAGCGCTCTTAGAAAATCCGACGACTTCGGCCGGCTTTGAAACCGCGACCTTGGGCATAGACATTCTGCATGCTACCAGTTACGTCACCGAAGCCGCTTCCCACTTAGTCAGATGTCAAAGTCAACCGCTGGCACCATCCAGCCCATGATGGGCTAAGGCCGACCACGCGACCGCTGCCCAGCCATTTGGCCTGCAGATATTGGGGTGACTCGTGATCAGCACGTCGGGTCCCCTCGGCCGTTAATATTGGTATTCGTGATTGGGGTGCTGTCTCACTGTCAGACAGCTACTCAATTGTCCTCACGAGGCTGAGTGCACCCCGTTCCAACCCTCACGTCAGTTTTAAAATCCCTGACGGAGCCGGGGATCGAACCTGGGGCCTCCGGGTGAGAGGCAGGCGCGCTACCCCAACACCACGGGGCCGGCTTAGTCAGATGGAAATACTGAATCTGATCTCGTGCAAGTGCGTTGTCATGGCAACAGCTCATCCCTCATCAATTTAATAGTGTTGCCATGGCAACCTCTGATAGCTCTTGACATTTTCTTATAATTCCGAAATCATTTTTCTCATCCCTTGGCGTAATGGTGGGTCATATCAAAAATTCTTTCAGACAAAAGTTTTAGGTAATTATTAGGGAAATATTGTCCATTTTGTACGGTTTAGATATTGTGCCTATTAAGAGAGATATGATTAATGTTTCCCGAAAAACCCACTTTTTTCCACCCCTTTGGTCAATGGTTGGTGCTATCAAAAACTTATTTGACATAAATTGTTGGCACCTATCCGACACATATTATGAACTTTGAATGGATTCGATATTTCACGTATTAAGAGAGTTATAGCGAAATTTCAATGTTTCGAAAAAAGCCCCCCATTTTCACCCTCTTCGACCGATTTTGCCCATTAACGAACTCGACCGAGATTTTATAGGGATACATATTATGTAAAAAATTCAAAGTGATTGGTGCAAAATTACGGCAGTTATCGTGTCCACAAGAAACATATATATATATACATACATAAATATATATAAACTTTTGAACTGACGGTGGTTTTGGGGTCTGGGGGATGTGAAACGCGAAGATATGTCGAAATTTTCCGGAAATCGAAACATGGGACCCATTGCAATAGTTAGCTTTCTAATGAAATCTACCTAATTGGTTTACAGGTAGCGAAAAGGGAAAAGAGTACATTTCATTATAAGCATTTCGCGCTTTATCGCATTTGAGAAAAAGTACTACCCCTACCTATATTGGATTAAAGTACATGTTTCGACCCTTTGATGGAGTCTTCTTTAGATTTAATCCAGGCAAAATCAATTCTACGGTTTTATAATGTTAAATGACTTTTTAATATTACATTATGCAACGAGCCTATAATGGCTATAATTAAGACACGAGTATGTTTTATAAAACGAGCGTATGCGAGTTTTATAATTTCCATACGAGTGTCTTAATTACCATTATAGGCGAGTTTATGTTCGACGATAATTATAACTTTATTATATGTTTTAACATAAATATTCATAAATATCTGTTGAGAGTCAGCTACTTGAATGTTGTGATCGCAGAGCGAGCGTTGGGTGTTATATCTCTGTCTTTCAAGATCACTGGACGACCGACGCATGTGCTCTGTGTGCTTGCAATGCCATATGCAGGCCATAGGTTTACATCTGCCGCCCCTCAGTAATATTGTCACTGGAGTTGTTTGAAAACAATGAATGCGCTGTGTAGAAATTATATTAAGGTACAGTGCTATTTGTTGTCTCATATTCGCCAGTTTATTTACGCGAACATGTCGGAAATTTATTATAGTTCGATGTTGTGTTTATGTCCGACATGTTGGATTTTGAGCACACGCGTGAAGGTATCGTTACCTAATTGGTCAATGAACGAGCTCTGATTGGCTGGAGAAACTGTATCATAATGAAAAGAGTGTTATAATGACCATCATTATGATACAGTTTTCTGACACATAATAGTGAGGGTCGAACATAAACTTCATTATAGTGTTTGCTGCCACTTTCAGTGTTGCCATAATAAACAAAAGTTTGATGCTTTTCTGTCGGTCAACACGATTGTACCCAAATGAAATGGGTTGTTCCCTAATCCTGAAAAAAAATCACATGAGATTAATAATACACTTGGATGACCAGTTTCGATCGTCAAGCGATCATCATCAGATCCATTACACTTAGTCTATAAAATCTATATCTGAAAATATGGGTGAAAATATTTACAATATATACACTTATTTAGTTGCAGTATTAGTGGAGATAATGCAACTCGTCAGTAATGTGATGTTCTGTTGAGTTACTGGAAGCGGTGATTGACCTCCGGAATTTGCCTGTTTGGAGCGAATATGTGGTTGTTGTATGTTGTATGTGATTGTATTGTACAAGCTACTTATCTGGTTGAGTCTTGCGCAGTCCTGGCGAGAGCAGTTCACTTGGTCACTGACCGCACTCGAGAGAGGGGACATTCCTGTGTGTAAGTGTCCCTTATCTCTCTGGGCTGTTCCCCCTCTCGCATTCCTAACTGCTATGTGTTCCTCGTACAAATGTACCTGTAAGTTGCCAAGTCTAGTCTCTCTACTGTGGTTTATGTTACTGTATTCAGGATAATCTTCAACTATTAAAGACCTGGTTTAAAACTCTCCACGCATAAGGTAACAAGCCCTCTTTAAGCGCAAAAGGACTAATGAGAAATTCCCGGCACCTTTAACACTGGTGATAATTCCGGCCTAGGTTTATTGAAGAAAAAGATGCATCGTACATCCTGATCCAATAACATGTTTCCCTTATGAATCCCTTATCTAGCTTGGCAACATCGTTATGTTGTGTCTTGTTTCCGACGGGGTGTGTTTTCTAGTAGAGTGAAGAGGGGGGAACTCTTCATGAAATTGTGTTCGTTTAAAATTTTAGAATTTCATAGCCTAATTGTAATGGAGACGGCTGCATAGCGCAGTCGGTAGAGGCGCTGTGCTTCTAACTGAAAGGGTGTGGGTTCGATCCCCACCCAGGTAGTGTATTTAATAAACAACATTACCACTTTCGGAAACGCAAATATCCCTGGGGTTTACTCAGTTTACAACAGAAATGAGTACCAGGGTAATTCCTGGGAGCAAAGGCAGCCGGGCATGGAGCTGACAACTCCATCCCATCTACTGTAATGCTGTTGTCACGAAGAGTGGAAGCCTCTACCTTCCACTACTCCCAGCGCATCCATGGCCTGTACCGAGATGGCTTTGCTTTACGTGTAATTGATCTGATGATGATCGCTTGACGATCGAAACTGGTCATCTAAGTGTAGTATTAATATCATGTAATTTTTTCAGGTTAGGGAATAGCCCACTTCCATTTTGGTACCTATCGTGTTGACCGACTGAAAAGCATCAAACTTTTGTTTCTAAACTTCACTTGGCCAGTTTAGAAAATGCTTGGCTCCCTCAAGTGGTAGGCCGGTCATACAAGCTTCTTTGCTAGTTACAGATAAAATTATAATTAATTCTAATAATTAAATGGATGCAAGCCTCCGTGGCTCAGGCGGCAGCACGCCGGCCTCTCACCGCTGGGTCCGTGGTTCAAATCCCGGTCACTCCATGTGAGATCTGTGCTGGACAAAACGGAGGCAGACAGGTTTTTCTCCGGGTACTCCGGTTTTCCCTGTCACCAATTTCATTCCAGCAACACTCTCCACTATCATTTCATTTCATCTGTCATTCATTTAATCATTGCCCCAGAGGAGTGCGTCAGGCCTCGGCAGCCGGCACAGTTCATATCCTTGCCGCTAGATGGGGGCTTCATTCATTCCATTCCTGACCCGGTCGGAGACTGGAAGCAGGCTGTGGATTTTCATTTTCAATTAAATGGATACTTATGTACGAGTATAAGTGTAGATCTCATAAACGACATGATGGATTATTGAAGTTATGGAAGCAATTTTTTCCGTGTTGTCTAATTCTATTTAATAAAGCTTTTCAGTCGGTCAACTCAGATTTTGTGCCCAATTACATTAGGCGGGAAAACAAGTATTTGCATGCCCTAACCTGAAAAACATTGCATTAGTTATTTATCACAAAATACCACCCTGCTATGCACAAAAAGTACTTCCCCCCACTTTTGAACATTTAAGCGTATTATTTTTCGATAAATATTTTATGTAATGATTTTCATGTTAACCCTTTATAGGGCAAAACTATTTATTTTTATTTTTATGTGTTTCTACATTTTAATTTATTATAATAATAATAATTATTATTATTATTAATAATGATATTTTTGTTTCTCTGATTTTAATGTTTATATATTTATTTTTAATTTGCAATTTATATTCTTATAGATTTAATATTGATATTTTATTGAATTAATTAATTAACCAGTTACGATTAGATTTTTACAATTATTTGTATAATTCTTTTATAGCTAAATTTATTATTATATTTATTATATCTCTTTTATAATTGTAATTTTATTGTTATATTTATATTTTATTTTTACACTTTAATTGTTAATGTTTTAATTTTAAAATTTTCTTAAATTGTATCCAACACATTACGTCAAGTAGATGCGTATATAATATTTGATTTTTGGAAATACTAGCACTTCGGCATGAAAATTCTCCAAAATTTGGATTAAAGATTCAACTATCAGCATCTTTGAAAGCATAAACTGTCCTTATGACAGGTGGCTAATGGAGAGACCACTATCCCATAAATGGTTAAGGCATATAAATACTAGTTTTCCCGCCAAATGTAATTCGGCACAAAAATTGTGTTGACCGAATGGAAACGTTTCTGTAATAAATTATGGATAATTGAGGAGAGTAATGATTTAGCTGCGTCAATGACTACTTTGTACAACGTGCAGATATTTCACATATCCTTTCTGGGCAGACCAAACGATACATTAAATTCAGTCGTGAAAACCCGCCGGAGGATTTCATATGAGATAATATCGTCTTTATGTTTCTGTTGTATGCTTTATGAAGCTTGGAAGTGTTCACTTATGGTTCCAAGAACTTCTTCAGCCTATTATCTGATAGCAGAGTGTGTTTGTTGACAACAATATTGGAGAGGAAAAGATTGGAATAATTGCAATGGATTGAGGGAACTTAGTGATTTCTTTCATTGCATTGTGTGGAGTTGGTGATTTCGTTCGTTGCACTGGCTGGACTTAGTAATTTCATTGAAATACTGGAAACTACCAATTTTACCTATATAAATTACATAGATTTAGGGTAATTTATCGTTGAAACTGATTGGAGATTTAAAAAGACCTGGAAATTTTCGTCCGAATACATGTATTGTCTACGTTTGTCAAAAAATGGACTTAGTGATTTTATTTATAGGTCCCTCCAATTGAGGGTCCCATAGAGAGAAACAATTACAGAGGATAGCTAAGACAAGAGTTCATGACACAAATATTAGAAGACATGAGATGTGATTCCTACTACGAACTGAAAAGGAAAGCAGAGAAGCGGGAATAATAATTCTCTCAATTATTGAGAGCTGCTGCCAACCAGTCACATGGCTAATAGCTAGAGAGAAAATATATAATAATTATAATGTTATTGGTTTTACGTCTCTTTTAACTACTTTTGCTTTTAATGACGCCGGGGTGCCGGTATTTTTTCCCGAAGGGAATATTTATCACCCCAGCGTTTTTTCGCGTATGTCTTTTAGTGCCGGGAGTCCAGACACTCATGGGGTGAACTACAAGTCCCTTCGCGTGTGGAGTGTTGTGTGGGGAGGAAAATGTGTCTATAAGAAGCGGCTTCGGTGGCGTAGTCGGTAGCATGCTGAGCTTCTATGCCCAAGATCGCGGGTTCAAACCCAGCCGAAGTCGTCGTATTTTTTAAGAGCGTTAAAATCCTTCAGTATGCATTCCTTCGGAGGGGAACTAGAGCCGACGATCCCAAGTCATAGATTTCTGGCAAGTAAAAGGACCTTCCACTAATTACGCTTGAGTAAAGCTAAATTTGCAGGTTAGATTTCCTTCAAACGCTCTATCAAAGTTCCATCGTTCACCACTAGGTACCAGTGACATCTGGTAGAGAAAGTTGTAACTACTTAAAATTTATTTATTTATTTATTTATTTATTTATTTATTTATTTATTTATTTATTTATTTATTTCTTGACGGTACACAACAGGGCTCAGTGTGCGCCCCAATAACAGTGCACCTACACAGTAAAATACACTTTCTGATATTTCTACATTAAGTATTAATATCTAAATGTAATTATTAAAACTAGGAAGTTAACACAGAATGAAATGCATAGTAGTAAAAAGCTTAATCTAAAGGTAATATAAAAACTCATCATCTTCCTAGCATTAATCCCGCTTTATTGCAGGGTCTGCTTTTCTGCACTTTTTCTTCCATACTGCTCGATCCTGAGCGTCTCTAGTTGTGGCATTCACTAGTTGCATGTCCTCCCGCATACTATCCAGCCAGCGCTTTCTCGGTCGCCCTCGTGGTCGTCGGCCGTCTGGACTGATGTCAAGTGCAGTTCTCGCGACTGAAGAGTGATTGCTACGCAGTACATGGCCATACCAACGCAGACGGCTCTCCCGCATTTTTTCATGGATTGGAGCCACACCAAATGTAGCTCGAACATTGTCATTCCTGATGCGGTCCAGTCTAGTAAGTCCCTGTGTCCAGCGAATCATCTTCATCTCCATGACATGTAGTTGTTGTTCATGTCTCTTCGTTACTGGCCAGCATTCAGTACCGTACAGTGCTACTGGTCGAACGATGGTTCTGTAAATTTTCGACTTCAGATATAGTGGCACATTCCGGTCAAAAAGGACTCCAGTAACTTGGCGCCATTTCAGCCATGCAGCGTTGACTCTGTTTCGGACATCTGGGAGTGTTCGGCCATCTGAACAGATTAGCGTAATATAAAAACTAAATCTAAATTTTACCTAATGTCAAATATATAAAAAGCAGGTTTTGAAATTATTACATCGTAAACTAAAAGGTAACATTGATAACTAGGGTACAGGCCTATCCACATATATACATTGTTGATTCTGTTTTGTGTGATAATTTTATTTCAAGTATGAATTAGAGTGACTGGGTTATAATTTCCAAGAACGGTCTAATTGAGAGACAGAAATCTAGTTTCCAGTTTACACGAACCGCATCGTTGTAAATACTGCAAAGCCTCCATACAGGTGAATTATTATGTGAAGTAGTATTGGTTATATCACTTTTGAATGTTATAGGCTAGTTGATTGCACGGAATTTGTAGCTCACCGCATGGTTGAAGCAGCTACAGTCCTCAAACACTCCCGGCACTAAAAGCCAAACGCTAAATAAATGAATAATGTGAATGTAACGACGAGGAATTGTAAGGTAGCGGCTGTGGCCAACTCCGGCATTTGCCTGGAAGAAAGATGGGAAATCACAGAAGACCATCTTCAAGGTTGCCCTCAGGGGGAATCGAACCTCCTCGCCTCCCGGATGTGAACAATTGGTTGCAACCACGACGTAACGACTACGGCTAACTCACCCGGTAACGTCCCAGTAATGCTACTGACAATACTCCCTCGCATTTACGCACCCTCAAATGCCAGCTGACAGTGCCAGGATTCGATCCTGCCATCTTGGGAAATGCAGGCGAGAACGTTATCGCTGAACCACGGAGCCAGTCAAAAACTACTAAGAAAGAGAGAGAGAGACTGATCTCATAAGTATAATTTTTTTCGAAAAAGTAGGCTGTATATATTTACAAAGGCCATGTCTCTCATTTTAACCGGAAGCACTACCGCATTGTTACATTAATGAGCGTGGATATCATAGTAATATCTCTTTTCCTCGAATGAGTTTGTTCCCCAGGAGCTTACATCTAGTGGGACGTGGATTGGCGACCACGGGACCCCAGCTGAGTCCGGCATTGATTCCACTTACTTGTGCCTGGCTCTCCGTCTTCTTTCCTGTTGGCCTCCAGGCCAACTCTTGTTCTTTTCCGACCCCGACGGTATTAGGGAATCCGAGGCCTAGGGAGTTTTTCACTTTCCCGCCTTAATTGGCCCTTGTCACATCTTTCCTGATCCCTCATTCTTCGAGGGCTCAGACTTTCTTGTTTTCTTTTCATTGTATCTCCTGCCTTTTGCTCAAGGCCCTCAAGGAGGCAGGGTGTGTGTAGCCTCACCACTCATGGTGCACCCTGGATTGTGTCTATACCCTCAAGGGCTCACGTTTGGTGAGTTCGGGAGTTGGCGACCCCGAGGGTTTCTTGAGCTGGGTCGGGTTTTTCACCTTCTTCCATTGCCTTTGGGGCGGTTCCTCTCCTCTTTACCTTTCCTGGCTCTCCTTTCTTCCAAGTCCCATAATTCTCGTTCTTCGAGGGTTGAGGGCATTTCCTTTCCTCCTGTCTTTTTTGTCCCTTATACTTATTTTTGTTTTCAATTTCCTCTTCTAGTTTGTAAGTTTTAGGTATAGTTTCATTTCATTAATATTTTCACTTTCACCCAAAACATTACGAGCTGATAACTCAGATGTTAGGCCCCTTAAATCAACAATCATCATCAAATGAGGTTGGCGTCTTTCAAGGCATCCAACCGTAAAAACCATCCAGTGCAAATAAACTTATCTCACCTTATTCCCGAATTTGTAGAACGGGAATAATAATTCGAAATGACGTCACAAATTGTTGTTCTTAGTTCCCGTACACGATATTATTGAATTGTAGCCAGACTGCAGTCGATAGACTAGTAGAGTGGGAGAGGACAAATCAGTCCGAGGTACGCCACATTCCGTTGAACAGTAGGAACACGCAAACTTGATGAATACTGGAACAGTTCCCAAACACATATGGCATGATTTGGTCATATTACGTGAACAATGTCAATAAATCTGTGGTAATGCATTGCTTATTCTTACTCTGCAAATAACATTTCAGGAGTAGCAGCACATCCTGTTACGACACAAATACTGTATAAGAATATGAAGCAGAGTTTGAACAAGAGCATAAGGAACTATTCTGTTTATCATTATCTACCTACGTTTGATCCGAAATATTGTGGAACTGAGAGCCAAATCAGCCACCGTGGCACTTCTACCCAAACGAATCACACAAACTGACAGAGGATCGGATATGCACCTACACATTTTGCTACATACTACCAACTGCAGTGGTTGGTTCCTTTGCATGCCATTACATTACTGTTGTTCCTTGAGTCTTCAGTCTTTTGACTGGTTTGATGCAGCCCTCCATGCCTCCCTGTCCTGAGCTAATCGTTTCATCGCTACATACAGTAGCTACCACACCCTACATCCGAGGCAATCTGTTTAACATATTCTAACCTTGGTCTATCCCTACAGTTCTTGTCCTTGACCCTTCCTTCCATAACTAAGCTTGCTATTCCTGGGTGCCTTAGTATGTGTCCTACCAACCTATCTCTTCTCTTCAATAGCAGTCACCAGAAACATCTCTCCTCTCCCACTCGTCTTAATACCGCTTCGTTTGTAACCCTATCCACCCATCTGATCTTCATCATTCTCCTGTAACACCACATATCAAATGCTTCAATTCCCCTCTTTTCTGCTGCACCAGTAGTTCAACTTTCACTTCCATAGAGCTCCACGCTCCAGACAAAGGCTTTCAAAAATGACTTCCTAATACCTAAATCTATATTCGATGTCAACAGATTCCTTTTTTTTTTGTAGAAATGCTTTCCTTGCCTGAGCAAACCTACTTTTAATATCCTCTTTGCTTCGTCCATCACTGGTTATTTTGCTTCCTAAGTAACAGAAGTCTCCTACTTCCTTCAGCTTTTCACCTGCCAATTTGATGTCCATAGAGGTTTCTGATTTATTTCGGCTGCATTCCAGCATTTTTGTTTTATATTTATTAATTTTCATCATGAATAGACACTACTATAGACACTACAATAACAACAGTTATCAGAGAGCATTTACACACACCAAAACACACGGGGTTGAAGGACCACGAATTCGCAGACCCTAAAAGAAACAACAACAGCAATAGAAGACAACGGGTGGATACACCTACAGTTGTGTTATTAGGGTGGGCGATTGAACACACGCCCACGTACGTCATCATCCCTCCTGGAGAGCTGACGGGCCCGCAGGACATCTTAGGCTGTATTCACTCCACTAATGGACCAATCACACTTGATAGGCCTACATAACAAGCAGCCGAGGGCAATATTGTCTCTCCAGTCGGAGGCTCTCTGTTACCTGCATTAATACTCACCACAGCATTTAGTTTGTTTACAGCCCTCCACTGGTCACAATATCTACATTTCCCCTCACTGGTTTCCAAACGGGAAGTTGTTTGACCTTGAGGTGTCTGCCGAGCGCTACCCAATACGGAGCTCGCACAGTGCGTGCTATTTTTGTGCTATTGTTGTTTTATTTGGTCCCACAGCGTAGCCGTGCTTGTTAAGGGGGATTACATAGCTCAAGGGGCCAGAACAATAACTATTTTGGTTGGTTGGTTCCTCAGTTTAGGGGCTGCGACAACGCGGTCATGAAGTCCCGTGTACATTGGGTGTGTGTAGAATCTGTCTGATAACCGGCGTTAATTGTGATGACTGTATTAGTGTGTGTTATCTGTTCTTTAATTCAAGTAAGGACTTCAGACATTAATTTCAAGTAGTTCCTACTTTCACTACCAAATGTTAACGTCCACGACATCTTGGCTACTACTAGATGCCATCGCAACTAGCACCCGGTGACGAACGTTGGAACTTAAGAGCATTAATCGAATCTAACCTACAAATTTTGCTTCACACAAGTTTAGTTAGGGGAAGGTTCTTTCACATGCCTTAAATCTAGGACATGGGGCCGCCAGCTTTATTTTCCCTCCGAAGGAAGACATACTGAGGAATTTTAACGCTCTTAAAATATCCGACGATTTCCACCGGCGGCCAAGCGAATTTGCGACTTTAAAATAGACGTTTCTCGCGATTTAACCAACCAAACGCAAAGTCGAAAAGGAAACTGTGAAGGTAAGCACAAAGCAAGAACCAAATTTTCAAAAATGAAAAGGAAAAAAAAAATAGAAAGCAGTTACGATTTTAATAATGAAAATTTGAAACGTTGCTTGTAAAGTGTGTGTTTCCTGAGAAATGAGGGCTATATAATTGTTGCACAATATTTATGACAGGCACAGTTATAATATTAGAATCGTTATTGTTTTGTCTCCTTAAGCTGTATGTTCCCCCTTAAATCCGCGCGGCTAAGTGCAGCAAGTCCCGAGATCGTAGGATCGAATCCCTGTGCTGACAGCGGTGTTTCTTTTCGTTTTCTTCCACCCAAATGCCGGGTTAGTACCTTATTTCAAGTATGGGGGCGCCTACACATCCCCATCCCGAATGCACTTTCTTTCGTCGTGTGGCCTCCTGAGAGGCCGAGTGCAGGTCTTCCTAGTCGACGCCCGTGGGCGACCAGCACGTCGGGATGATGGAATGGATGAAGATGAGTGAAACTGGGCAAGGATGTGGAAGGAAGCGGCCGTAGCCTGTCAGAAGGTACCGTCCCAGCATTTGCCTGGCGTTAAGATGGGAAACCATAGAAAACTGACTGACTACCTAACAGACAAACAATGTATTCTAAAATGATCTAAAATACCAAGAACATAAGAAGTTGTTACACTCATTATAACATTCAGAATATAGGCTACTCATAGACATATTAAAATATGGCTGTTCTGGTGATTTTATAGTTTTGGAAAATGGTACCCTAAGTTGACAGTGGTCTGTCAAAATTATTTCGTAGATAAACGTTTGGAAACACCCTGTGTGAGAATGGAATAAGATAAATGAACATTTTCTGTTAAAATTAAACAAAATAATCTGCATAATATACAGTACACAATTAACTGGCTTGTGAAAATTAGACAAGGAGAAATATAAATGTAAACGTAGCATTTAAAATGAAGAAAATGTGGGTCCAAAACCACACGGGCCCCTTAGAGTACTTAGCTGGTTATTGAGACGATGTGGTGTTAAATCTCGATCAGCTGCTGTCACAGTCCGATGTGACCACTATAACGTTCCTGTTTTAATATAATTTTATTTTGTAACATGATTTCGCGTTTGTGCTACCTAACATCTCTTATTATCTTACATTACCCAGGCACTGTTGGTGTATTCTTTGAATACACGGTACCTGAGATATAATTTTTATTGCTCTTTGCATGTTCATTTCTTCCTTCCTCTTTGCCAACCACCAACAGTGATCATCTGTTTTCTCCTTGTTGGGCATATCTCTTACGTCTTCATAAGTATGTTTCAGATATATAACTTCTGTGACCCACCTAGCGTCATCTAGTAGCGAACCTCTGAAGCTACTCAATTCCTCATCGTGCAAGAGGACTTACATATCCATCTTGCCACCAGATCTCGTTACTATCGTCAGCTATTTTCTCCTTGAGCAAGAGGACTACGTCTACTGTTTCACTCACCATGCTGCGCTAATATCGCCTACTATCAACTCTTAGAAGACCATCCATCAAGAAGAAAATTATTTTTTGCTAAGTTGGTTATGCTGATATGTATACCTTTTGTTTCCTACCCCCACTCTCTCCCCTTCCTAGGACCTTCCGTGCTTCGTTGAGCTGCTCTCACTTCTTAGTCGGCAGTCGTAGTAATCAGTTAAGGCTCAACCAGAGCCAGCCTCCTGACCTAACGAGGCATCTTTTTTAAATTCCACGCCATGGTGGAACTTTAAGCATCAGTGAGGAACTTCACCTTCGCCATGCAACAAAGATAAGTACCTGCTTCAAGTTTTAACCTCATCTTCATGATTTTACCTACCACATGCTTTTAACTATCTTTTATAGGCAGTGTGAAATTACTTATTTTGGGGCAAAATCATCCTCCGCGGGATTTTCCATGTTGAGCTTTTGTTTAATCAAGCTAATTTTAGTGAAAGCAGCATTTCTTATGCTTGCCAAATGAGAAATCTTCTCACTACGCGGGATATTATCTAATACCCACTGTCTGTAATTTACCAAGCAAGTTCCTCCGCTGGATTTACATTAGCCCCATTTTACTACTAAGATTGTTTTGGAACTTTCCAGATTCGGTACTCAATCTACGAGTCCTGCCGTCATGTATTTCTCACGTACTTGGGAGAATTCTGTTTAAAACTAAATTACTACAATAGTGAATTTTCGTCCACCGCTGGAACATTCTATGGCGCATTTAATTGTAAATCACAACTGTTTCAAGAAATAGACTCTCACCTATATAGTGCAATCAGTTCTTCCTATAATTGCAATAACTTTCTTTTCCACAACCTTTGTGTCTCCACAGTGAACATTTCATATGTTTCAATGAACTATAGTGCAAACCAGTGCTTGCTCAACTTTTCTACCGCGTCGCGATCGTTCGCTTATATTCAAATAAGGCCATGAACATTTTCCTCAATTCCCATTTCTCTTTCCTAAACCTCTCACTAACAATCTGCAATAAACTTTTAATCTAGGTATATTCCAATAAGGTGTCATTCCAAGAAGTGCCCTTACATTTTTGTTGGTTTATCATTAAGTATCTCTGTATAATCTTTGTGATACGTGTCTAGCACACGTTTCAAATTTACCTTGTTCCTCCCTTCAAAATCAGGGAAAACAATTCTCTAAACTCTTGAGCGAGTCATGTTCAGGTTTCACGAAATGGAAACTGCCCCATTTTTCTCGTGATTCCTAATTAAACATAGGAAGTCTAGAAACTTCTTTTTCACTTTCTCCAGGTTTCACTGTAAGTGACCTGCCCTTTTTGTATAATTCTCATATATTAATTCTGTATAAATATAAGAAGTTGTAGGAACTTCTATTTCATTTTTCACGTTGTTATTATTGTTATTTTCAAAGTTGTCACTTTCTCTAGAACATTCTCTCCAGAATTTCTTAAGGTGCACTTTTTGTACTTCAATTCACGTTCAAGCTTTAATTATTTTATTGCTCATTTGTTGAAATCTTATAAAGATTTTAGAAACATGTAAGGTTTGAAACCTTAAAAATTGTCAATTGCCTGGAGCAACCGTTTAATGTTGTCGGAGGTCTGCGACCTCAAATTGCTAATAAGATTAAAAAATATTTATTTGTTAAAAAGATCAATTAATCCTGAATTGTTAAATAAATTAAATATTTGTTTTTGGATTCATCATTTCTCTGATACTACAGTTAGGCAGGATCCTGGCTTTCCTAGCTCTTCCTAGGTTTATGCCCTCGTTCATATACAATAAATCGTTTGCTCTCAGTCTTGTCAGACCATCACCCTTCCCTATAGTTCTTTCATTCGTGCTTGGGAGGAAATACACTACAGGCTCTCTCTGGCAAACTGCCCAAGTCTTAGCTGCGGTTCCCGTCAGCCTCGACCAAGCTCGTTCCTACTTTAGGTATCAAGGTGTTAATTTTCAGTGGCAACTGCCTCTAAAGGTATTTAAAGTTGAACTCATTAATTTTGTGGGACTCTCCTCCTATTTTTCTATCCTTTTTTTCCAATCCCAAATCTACTTCCTTCTCTTAATCATCTTCCCTTGGTGGGTGGGTTATTCCCTAGCCTATAATCTACCCAACTGTGCAAGGGGTGGTTTCATCGTTCCAAATTCACGGGGCTGATGTCCATGACGTCCAATCTCGTGTGCTTATTAAAATATAGGCTTGCCTCGGTGGATGAGTGGTTATCGTGTAGGACTGCCAACCCCCCAAGCTTGCAGGTTCGCTCCTGGCCGTGGTAAGTGATTTTTTGAAAGGCGACAAAAATCACGGTACGCATATCATACGATTTGGCATGTTAAAGAACCCATTTGAATTCAGCAGGTCGTGTACACAATGGCAAAACTAATCTCTGGATTTTCCGCCAGTCCAAAGTTCCTCATATCTCTACTAGAAAGCGCTATAGTGTCAAGGAGCTTAGATATCTTACCTCCTTGACTTTCATAGCACTTCAAGGAGCGATATAATTCGACATGCAAGTTGCCCTCTGGGCGTCAATTAACAGAACTTGCACCCGGCACCCGAGGCCATACGATATTTTTATTATTAATATTATTGAATTTTTATTATCAAAATAAAATAAAAAATCAATATTTGTATGACACTGTGAGAACTTAACTTCAGGTAACTGATACCTTCTCGCCAATATTAGCGTTCATTTTGAATCTCTGACCACCCTTATTTTATTTGCCTGGTGGTGCAGTAGGTAGCATTATTGGTTGTCATCTGGGAGGTTCGGGTTAAGTTCCTGGCTCTGTAAAGATACCATTGTGGCAGTGGTTTCCCATTTCTACTCCAGGCAATTGTCGGAATTGTTCCTAACTTCAGGCCAAGGCCGCCTCCTTCCCAATCCACACCTGAATTACGAAGGGCGTACTAACTTATATTGTTTAACACTTTAATTTTTTCTACCCAAAAGAAGTACTTCATACATCAGTTGTTACGTTCACATTCTCAACATAACCTCCTTGTAACTTTATGGCAGATGACCTCGTAGTTCCTCCCCTTAAAACAGCAATAACAACAATGACTTTATACACTTTTGCCATCGATGTGTCAGTCACTCCAGACCTTCCTGAAACAATTCTTTCACAGTGCTGCGTACCCGTGCCTTGACCGCTGTGTCCAGTTCTGCAAAATCCGCAAAACGGTGACCATGCAATGGATGCATAGGGGAAGTCCACCGCCAAAAAAAATTTCGAACAGTGCTACCAGTTGACAAGCGAATGGCGGCAGTGTTCTGGGACACAAAGGGCATCATCCTCATTGTCTGGATGAAATTGGGAGCCATGATTAAAAGTGCAGCATATGTGGCAACCCTTAAGCGCTTACATCGTGCCATTCAATCTAAGGGGCCAGGAGAATGGGCTAAAGGTGTGCTTCTGCAACATGACAATGCCCGCCCCCACACTAGCTGAGAGACCACCGGTGCCATTCAACAAATGGGATTCACGCTGCTACAATAGCCACCATATTCTCCCGACTTGGCACCAAGTGATCATCACCTGTTCGGGAACATGAAGAAACTTCTGGACACAGCTGTCACTCCGATAGAACGGATTCAGGAAGGTCTGGAGTGACTGACACATCGATGGCAAAAGTGTATAAAGTTACAAGGAGATTATGTTGAGAAGGTGGACGTAACAACTGATGTGTAATGTACTTCATTTGGGTAGAATAAAGTAATGTGAAAAACAATATATTGCGCCCTTCGTACAAATATACACACACACGGGTCCAAATGACCACGACACCACCTCGTGGTGTAGCGGCTAGCATGATCGGCTTTCACCCCGAGGTCCAGGTTCGATTACCGACTATGCCAAGAAATTGAATTCTGGTCTGTGGTCTGGATCAATGGGTCAAATTCTGGCTCGTGACGCAAAACTGAGAAGAGGAGGGTTCGTTTCCCACCTCAGCCACCATGGAAGTGGTTTACCGTTGTTTCCCACTTCTACTCCAGGCAAATGCCGGGATGGTTCCTAACTTAAGGGCATGGACGTTTCGTTCCCAATCCTCATAGAGTAATTACAATACAGATCCCACAACAACGGAGCATATCAGAGAAATTCTACACACACCCAAATACACGGGGCTAATTGACCACGATATCCAAGTCCCTCAAATGAAACAACACCAATAATTGGTTTTGTTGTTCTTTTTTGTTGTTGTTGTTGCATATTTGTGGGACTGCAACATCGTGATCATATAACCCTGTGTATTTGGGTGTGTGTGTGTGGAATCTGTGCAATAACCCCTGTTATTATGGTGGCTGCACTTGTGTGTGTATTTGTAAATTGGGGATAGGTTTGAGAAGAAGGCGGCCATTGCCTTACGTTATATAGCCCCGTGTATTTGGGTGTGTGCGTGGATCTGTGTAATAACCCCTGCTATTATGGTGGCTGCACTTGTGTGTGTGTATTTGTAAATTGGGGATAGGTTTGAGAAGGAGGCGGCTATGGTCGTACGTTAGGAATAATCCCAGCATTTGCCTGGAGTTGATGTGGGAAACCATGGGAAACCACTTCCAGGATGGCTGAGGTGGCAGTCGAAACCTCCTCCTCTCAGTTTTGCCTGACAATCTGGGTGTACACTGACATCAGGTGTTATTTGCCACTCTACGCGCCTCGTGAATACAATATTCTGGTGGGTCTACTGTGGAGGCGGCTTCGGAAGCGTAGTCGGAAGCATGCTGAGCTTCTATGCCCAAGATCGCGGGTTCAAAACCCGGCCGAAGTCGTCGGATTTTTTAAGAGCGTTAAAAATCCCTCAGTATGCCTTCCTTAGGAGGGGAAGAAAAGCCGGCGGTCCCGTGTCATAGATTATGGCATGTAAAAGAACCTTCCTCTAAATTACACTTGTGTGAAGCTAAATTATTGGTTAGATTTGACTAACGCTCATAAGTTCCAATGTTCGTTGCCAGGAGCCGACTGCGGTGGCGTCTAGTAACCAAGTTCAAAGCTAACTGTCGTTGACGGTGGGTTTGGTAGTAAAAGTAGAAAATACTTGAAAATTGCATGCAAGCAGTCCTTACTTGAATTAAAAACGGATAACACACACTAATATAGCCATCACAATTAACACCGGTTATCAGACAGATTCTACACACAGCCAAAGAACACGGGGTTACATGACTGCGTTGTCGCAGCCCCTAAATTGAGGAACCAACCAGTCTACTGCGGAGCAGTGATAGGGAAAGTCATTCATGTACCGTTAGAAATTACAGGTGGGCACGATGAAGTTTGGAGAGAGAGAGACATCTCGTTACAGATAAGCAGAAAACGACAAGTGTCTGGTGCGTCATTAACTCGAATTATTCTGGTGAATACTCCACGCGACATTTCTCGTGCATTTCACTTCCACTCACTTGGGCGTGTTACTCGTTACTCGAAGGTGCAATCTTGTAAGCAAGATACCCAGAAAGTTATCAGCTTAACTTTCTTAATTCTAGAAGTACGTCATAGAAAGTTTTAATTTTCTTGGAGAGAGTCTTTAGCAGCCAACCTTCATAATCGTTAACGAGATCATTTTGTAAGTAGAGGGTGGATGTAATATTAAAGAGTGGATTACCTGATAAGAGACAAGTGGAATATGGCCTTGGATTTAGATTACGCCAGTAAATTCGAAATGTATATCCAGTTATGATGAGAATTGGGCTTTTTGTGTCTCGATTAATGTTATCGCTGTAAGCGTTGTGAGTTTGTGATTACACAACGACGACATTGTTTCTCAGTGAGAGAATTTTTGGTATATCTTTAGTATTAACCTTTTAAGGGGGCGATCGAGCTTGGAGAGGAATACAATGTTAATATTCATTTGCTTGTTGAACATGCTCAAAATATTGTTAACAAATGATACACATATCACAGTAATGGCATGCGTGTGGCAACCAAGAGCAGCTTTATTAGTGTCAAAATTCTTATAAAATATTTTTAAAATTTTTGCCAATTGTTTCACTTATATATCCAAGTTTATAAGGAGTTTCCTACTCTTCCTTTTAGCCTATTTTCATTTATGAAAAAATAGTCTTATGAGATCACCTCTTGTCCGTGTGTGTGTGCGTATGTGTGTGTCTTAGTTTGTGTGCGTGCCCCTAATAACTTCTAAATGGCTAGCGCGATTTCAATGAAACTCGGTAAGGACATAGCAGCATTTTGGCTGACCCCGACTGTGCCCTTCCAATTTTATTACGTCTCACCAATCCAACATGGCGGCTGTGCGAAATATTTCAACGGCATTCCATATCTCCGATATCTCCGAAACTATTACCGATATCACGCTGAAATTGTGTACGGTGATAAAGGAAACTATTAGAAGTTCACCAATGAGACTTTCAAGAACCTGTTAACTTCAAAACCAAAATGGCGGTCAAGCTAAGTTGAAACTTCTAAATAGACTCTTCTCGCGATTTAACCATCCAAATGCAATGAAACTTGGTACAGCAAATGTTTATATACATTGTAATGCACTGGCGTTTAATTTAGTTCAATTGTTTACATAATCTCAAGATGTCGGGTGTGCGAAATTTTAAAATTAAGATTTTATTTCTTATATCGAATTCATGCGATCGAAATGAAAGATTGAATAATGAACCTACGCAACAATTTCCATTTAAAGGTACATAACTCCATGGCCTATACATATAACAATCCAACATGGTGACCATCCGAAATATTTAGACAGTTCTCAAAGTATACGAATCAATTAGAGCAATCAAACTGACATTTTGTAAGTTGATAGAGGCAAATAACGTAAGTAGGGTATATAAAACAAGGCTTTAGTTAATCAAGGAACTACTTGTTTTAATATTTTACATCAGCACCTACAAAATTTCCCTCATCTCTAACTGAAAATTAAGCACTTTTATTGCATTTTTACCGACTGCGGTGGCTACGCTCGCAAAATCGCAGCGTTTGGTCATGGGACCAAGTTTTCTGCTGACTCGGTAGATGCGTGGGTTCGAGCCCCAATGTCAGCCGCCTTAAAATGGTTTTCCTTGGATTCCCCCTTTTCAAGACCAAGCAAATGCTGGGATGGTATCTTCAGACAGGCCACGGCCGCTTCCTCCCACATCCTTGTCCACTTTCATCCATTCATCTCATCTCTCATTCCGACGCGCAGGTCGCCCACGGGCGTTAACTAGACAGACCTTCACTCGGCCTCTCAGGTAAAAAAAAAATGCATTTTTATTCTGTTTAACATATTCTAACCTTGGTCTACCCTTACAGTTATTATCCTCGACCCTTCCTTCCATAGCTGATTTTACTGTTCATGGGTGTCTTAGAATGTGTCCTACCAACCTACCTCTTCTCTTCATTACCAGTCACCAGAAACATCTCTCCTCCCCCACTCGTCTTAATACCTCTGCATTAGTTACTCTATCTACCCATCTGGTCTTCATCATTCTCCTGTAACACCACATTTCAAACCCTTCAAATCTTCTCTTTTCTGCTGCTTCAATAGTCCAAGTTTCACTTCCATTGAGCGCCATGCTCCAAACAACTGCTTTCAAAATCGACTTCCTAATATCTAAGTCTATATTCGATGTCAAGAGATTTATATTCTGTAGAAATGCTTTCCTTGCCTGTGCTAACCTACTTTTCATATCCTCTTTGTTTTGTCCATCACTGATTATTTTTCTTCCTAAGTAACAAAAATTAAGGATAATATCAAAGAACTCCAAATAACATTATACGATCGGAAGAATAAAACATATAAAATTAAGATTCTGCACGACTCACAGTGAGACTCCAAACTAAAATAAATAAATAAATAAATAAATAAATAAATAAATAAATAAATGTAACAGAGATTGGTCAAATAAAGAGAGTAAGGAAGTTCAAATATTTGGGGGAAATTATTCAAGAAAATTATTTGAAAAAATCTGCTGTAGAAGAAAGAAAACGAAAGATGGAAAGAGCGTATGGCATAACATGGAATACCTACAGCAAAAAACACTGATAGTCAGCCTGAAAGACTAGACCTTATATCATTTTAAATGCTACAAACGCTGCGTGAACTAAGAGTCCATTTGCAAAAAAATAAAAAATAAAAACTACGAGCCTTACAGTAGGCGCATATGATGTGTAACATCTGACATAGAAGAAACCTCACGTGAAATTGTTGATACACCGGTATTTTATACTAGACTATCATTGGCACAAATATTAATCTATTGTAAAAGGGAGTGTTTTACAGATATTGTAGTTTATAATACGGAATTCATTTTATTAGATGATTTGTAGCTTCCACCAGCTTCGTCTTCTTCTTAGTCGCTTACCCTCCAGGTTGGTGGAACCCACGGACTCAGCGAGGGAACTCACCACTACCGCCTCTACGGGCAGTGTCCTAGAGCTGGGAACATATAATCGGAGTGGATACAACTGGTGAGGTGTGATTGGCACCTCGCCCAGGCGGCCTCACCTGCAAAGCGAACAGGGGCCTCATGAGGGAAGGTAATGGATGGGCAGGATGGATAGACAAGGAAGAGGGAAGGAGGCGGCCGTGTCCTTGAATAAGGTACTGTGTCCGAAATACCTACCCTTTACTTGTTGAAATCCCTCGATGGTAGCTGGATCGTAGGACCTGAAAACCCCCCGGCCTAGAAAAGTCCCCAAATCCTACCAACAGGGAAAAGGAGTAATAGGGTGCAGTAAAACCTAACAGAGGTGGCATTAAGCACGACCAAAGCATAACAGCGAACAGCTTTAAGAACACGAGAATCGTGGGCAAACACCCTCTCAGGAGTGTGGGAAACTCTAGAAATATCTAGCTGTGGCCCCCCTTAATGCGACCTCTTTATACTTCTGTAAATCATCACATCACGCGATTAAAAGAACTGACAAAAAATATATATTTCAAAAGAAATCTGACAGAAGGTCAGACCAAATTGTCCTTGACTGGACACAAACAAAGAAACTGGGCGCTAGAATCATGCCAATAAATGCATTAACAGTCCCCATGGACCAAGAGTGCATTTAACCCTTAATAGAAATTGTTAATCATGTGAACAATAGAAAAACCAAAAAAAAATTAGATAAATCACCTTAATGGTTCTTCCACCTATTCCAACATTAGAGGACACGTGAATTATTTCAGATATATATATATATATATATATATATATATATATATACATATTTACTTATTTACAGCGAAATCATTATTTATGTTATTACACCCTCAGATGTAAATGTCTTTCCAAACATGTAATTCTGCACTCCTTATCTGCTTTGTCAAAATTGAAATTGCATAACTCATATTGCCTTAGCAATGTATTCAAAATTTAAATTTTTATCAATCAAGCACTCAAGCTAAAAAGACGTGAAATTCGTAATTCAGAATCTCTAAAGATTCAATAATATTTCAGAATGAATGTACTTATTTAAATTCATCCAGAATTTAAAATATAACGATCGTGAATCATATCTAGCATTGCCTAAATCTTATAAACTGAGCAGAACCGAAGAATTAATTAAATGGGGATGCCACACAAAAACAAACTCAGAGGCTTGACAAAAGAATTACTGTCATAATAATGGTCACTCATGACCTCGATTTCTGAATACGGTGGGCATTACCACCAACATTACCAAGTTTATATTTTATAATCGCATTACACATGATGCTTTTACTAGCATTTTAATATGAACGTACTTCAACGAGTACCATCGTAAATATATAACACGCCCATTGACGTTTCTTCACACACTATCACCCACATGGTGATTATTTTATTCGATAACTAGTGATCAGACATGATCAGCTGTATTTCTTAATTATTATGATTTCTCAATCCAATGCAACATAAATTTAACATGAGTGGCTACTTAATCAAGTGCACTGGATCACAAAAAGCTTGCCTTACAGAGTTGTATTCACAGTCACATAAGAATTCATTTCCCCTTAAGGATAATCCCTGGGATCTGTCTCCTAAAAGATTCTTGTTCTTCAAATAGTTCTCTAAAGCAATGTTCTAAACAAGAAAAACTCGAAATATTGAATCAAAGTTCAGTTATAGCACTATTATTAAATATAAAAAATAACGAGGTGTATCCAAGTAGGCTACTCGTGACTACAAAATCAAACGTTAACGTTGATCAGACAAAAATAGAAATGTCCCCTCAAGAGAATTCACGAAAATCAAACTGAATCTACAGCATGTATCCAGATAACGACTCCAGTTAAATTCTGTTGACACATTAGAATTGCAGTATGACCTCGCTTATCCTCAAGAGAAAAGAAGATTCCCATTCTAAAAGAATGATCAAACTCCACATTCTATACTGTAATTTTATAATAATAATACATGAGCGCATAAGAAAAATTCGAAGCTCGCAATTGTCGAACACAAAAATAAAGGAACGACAATCCCCCAAGCCAAAGCTTGATGAAAAAAAAATCCCTATGAGAATAACGTAGATTTCTTCCCCTACGAAGATCTGTTCTTCACAATCAAGAAGTTCGGAATACATTTAATGAATTTAATTTAATAGATTATTAAGCTGAAAAATGAACAGTTAATTCATAATAAAATGTTATGAAATGAGTGCACCTGGTTAATCAGGCCTAAACTCGACTGAAAATGAAGTCACACATGACATGGAATAGCCATTCATAAACTCCACTCCACAACCATACTACTCAAAGTAAAAAAATAAAATAGATGGCAAAGTGTTTAAATTGGACTATCTACCTTACAACGCTACATGAAAAGTAGATTCTCTACCTGGCTGGAGATTCTCGAAGGCAATATGGAGCGTGAAGATGCCCACCATCTGATTCCACCATGGTGTAGCGGGGCTACACGGTTCCATTCCAATTTCCAATGAACGCACTGGGGATCCCTTACTCCAATGTCCCAAGTCCACTGGTAGTAAACGAACTGCTTCCTCATCTCGGAAATTGTCCTAGCCCATATTTCGAATAGTTCCAGACCGGTTCGGAAATACAACACGCGCGCGAATGCAACATTTCGATAAGCAAGTGAACACATGACGGTAGCCTGAGTTATTTTCGGCTGCATGTTACCAAAAGTTCATGTTGCACAAGCCAATAGCCCGCGTCGCGAATATGCTATGATCCACTTCGCAAACGTGCATTGTGGTTACTCGTGACGTCCGCTGCATTTGCTTGGAGAGCGATGTCCACACTAAAATGCCTAGCCGCTCATGGCTAATATGCTTATATGCATTCTAAATATCTCCCCCAACACCTCGGACTTCCAAGCACTGTACATTGTTAAAAAGCTTCACTCGGAATGTACTTGATATTTAGTTGCAATAGTCTTGGCGTGAGAAAAGACAGCACGCCTTCCCAGTATGCATAGACTTCAGAAACAAGCCTCCTTTATGTATCACTGCATTTCGCTCCGTAACACGTGAAAAGAGTGATTCCACTAACAGAATAGTGCCCGCATACAATGCCAGGCGCTCTGACGACTGAAGTTCTCATTCGACAGTGAACTTTTATGATAATGACCTTAATCCGTCACCACACGATGCATAAAATGTCAACTAGCACCGCCGTGAACTCAAAATAGCTTGACACTTCTTCCAGCCGAAACAACATTGCGATACAAGTTCTGCTTAGGCGTGAATTCGTCTGAGTTGAAACGAGTTCTGTCAGTCGCGCACCTGTGTCGGCCTGCAGGAGGCAACTCGCGCACTGTTTCTACTGCGCATGACAAGACGATCTCTCTGAGACAGGTCGATATATAAATCTATATTCTTGATGTTACAGATGCCATTACTAAAAAGCACGACTGCATTGTCCCTCTCTGCTGTAAAATCGAACTCCAGTATATACTTGACATCATATCTGTATCTCATTTCCAAATAAAAAAAATCAAATGTGAATGTCAATCTCCCACTACTGCCAGCTCAAGGACACCTGCGCATCCTCGCGGCCTACGAGCGAAACACTCTCTTCCGAAGGATGTTGATGAGACAACAGCTGAGCAAACGATCACATGGCTATGCGCGCTGTCAAAACTAGGTCAAAACCTGCCGTGTGGTGTAGCGGTTCGTATAGGTATATGTACCGTAAGTCAGGCCGAATAAAAGAAAACGGTACAGTACCATCTCGGCATTTGCCCGAAGACGAATTGGGAAACCACGGAAAACCACTTCGAGGATGGTTGAGGTGGGAATCGAACCCCGTCTACTCATTTGGAACACCCGAAGCTGAGTAGACCACCCCGTTCCAGTCCTCATACCACTTTTCAAATTTCGTGGCAGAGCCGGGAATCGAACCCAGGACCTCCGGGGCGGCAGCTAACCGTGCTGACCGCTACGCAACGGAGGCGACAGCTTCCACCGGCACTAGCCTAAATAAAGAATACGATATGGATCAACTAGATTAATAGACGCGACACCGCTCATAACCTTAAATTCCTTATAAACAGGTCCTCTTCATTCTCAGACCAATACGTGATTTCATATGGATTCTGTTAAAATGAGTCATATTGATACGATAAATATCGTTTAAAATGATAATCTGGTAGGAGAAATATCCATCCCGCCCAGGATTCGAACCCAAGATCTCTAGATTCACAGTAATACGCACTAACCCCACGGCTATTTTGACTACGCAAATATTGGGCACAAGATGGTGACTTATTTCCACGTTCCAATAATACTGCATTACGGAATTATGTTTCATTTATATTTTGCTTGTTTCGATAATGTTCCTGCGTGAAGTTGACTTTAAAATGCCTTATGAATAGGCCCTCATGTGAGTAAAGAGAATGTATTGAGTAATAGTTCATGAAGGCTTGCTCAATTCTCGTATAACCACAACGATTATATTATATTGATGTCTGCATTACCGTTATGTGGGTTAATATTTGAATAGCCATTGTGCAGATACATAATACCGGAAATGCCGACTACTTACAATGTTTGATATTAAGGCATTTTACGATTTAAATACTGATACGAAGATTTCGAACATGTACCTTATCATTTGTTTCAATCACTTGACACCAGAGTTCGCAAGAGCGTTTTCCGTTCAGTATCTCATATACCACTGCCATCTGGATCGCATCACTCCTGGCTGCTTTAGACTGCCTGCCCATTCAACGCTCAGAGCCGTACAAGATAGATTGCAGCACCAACCCACTGTGATCACCGCGGCCTTTTCACTTCCAGCTTCATCGCGTCCCTCCTGGCTGCTTTAAACTGCCTTCCCATTCAACACTTGGAGGCGTACAAGATAAATATTAATTGAAGATTTCATTTCTGATTTACAAAAGAGCACACAGCAGTACGGCATTCAAAAATCCAAAACACAACTTCGCGGAAAATAAACGGTTGAACATCGTAATTCAGCGAGGCTCCAAAGCCTTTCACAATCAAAGCAATGGCTTCTTACGAAGCAAGGAAGTCAGACCGTACCTAACCTTACCGACAGTTCTACCCACAATGTGCCCAAGAAATCCCAGAAAAGTTATGCTTCTGCAATACAGGTAACACCGAATAAAGAACAGGCTATAATTATTGACGCCATTAACATCAATACAAAACAAATGTCTGCGACAGTGACTTGAAAAAGTGGCGATCACAGGGGGTTGGTGCTGCTCTTAGCGTCTATATTTGGAAACTAGGTTGTACGCATAAACCAATGCTGTAATCGTTGAATGGGCAGGCAGTCTAAAGCAGCCAGGAGGGATGCGATCCAGCTGTCAGTGCATATACATTCCACATGGCCGAGAGTGCGTCATGGTATCGATTTCTGACAACGCGCGCTGATTGTTTCTCTTACCAGTGCCAGCTGGATCGATCGATCGAGTTGGCAGTGCGTCTTATACTTCCGTTAGATCCACCACTGCCAGCTAGGGCACACTTCCGTTCGATCGATCGAGCGGGCAGTGCATACTTCAGTTTTCCACCACTGCCAGCTAGTACACTTCCGTTCTATCAATCGTGCGGGCAGTGCATACTTCTGTTCGATCCACCACTGCCAGCTGGATCGTTCCGATCCACTTCCGTCCCCAATTTTCAAAATCACTCACACAAAACTATCCAGGAACCGAGCGGAAAGATGTTACACATCTAAAAAAGGAGACTGATAGACCGTCTGAACGACTGGACTTTATATAATTTTAAATGCTAGCAGCCGAGTACAAAGAAGGCAGTGCGAGAACAGAGTTTCAAGATTCTATTTTGTTTCTTCACTGCCTTCTTGATTGTTCTCGCACTGCCTTCTTGAAACTCTGTTCTCGCACTGCCTCTTGGTACTCGGCTGCTAAATCGTACTATGACGTCACACACTTCAGTGCATTCTCGGTACATTTCATCCCGTCACCGTAACGTAACGCCAGACCTCAGCGTAACGACGAATTCGACAAGATCATTTAAAATGATATGATATATATATATATATTTATATAAAGCAAGTGCAAACCAAGGTCAAAGGAGGTAGCTGGCTGGATGACGTCACGCTCATCGGAGCGCGCGGAGAAAGGAGGAATCTCAAGCAGTACTATGACGTCACACACCTCCGTGCATTCTCGGTACATTTCGGTACATTTCGTCCCGTCACTGTAACGTAATGTCCGACCCCTGCGAAGTCGACATAATCATTTAAAATGATAAATGTGTTGGTCTAGAGTTCTTAAAATACAGCACTACAACCGGAATGCCTGTATGCGAGTGAATGTCTCGTACTGAACTACAAATGGAATAAATTACAAGTAGTAGAAAGAAGAATTATACGCCAATTGCTCGGTCCTTTAAAAACTGCAGAATTCTGGAAATTAAGAAGTAAAGATGAAATATATCGAAAAATTGCAAACATATAAACAATACTGAGGTGGAGATTGCTATTTATTGGACATTTGTACAGGATGGATGACAGTAGGTTAACCAAGCAGATCTTCACATTCCGGTGGAACAAGAAGTCAACAACAACCTGCGTACAAGAAGTCAAAAAGGATTTGTAAAGAAACAATACACAACAGAGAGATATTTTTAGGCAAAAAATGGACGGATTCCAAGGGAGACAGGGAAAGAAAACCGGCTCGAAATGGTCCGAGGAAAGGAAGAGGAAACATAGTGAGATGATGAAGGAATATTGTAGGAAGAAGAAGGAACACCAAAGGGCTCGTGGTCTCTAGACGACCAAAACGAAAATATTAATAATAAAAGGGCAATAAGAAGGGTGTTCTCCACTGAATAAGGGATGTTGACATCTGAGAGCTTGAAGAAGTATTCGAAGCATAGAAAAACAAAATTGTCTTTATTGATGGTAATATGTATTTACTTAATCACATGGAATTTTATCAGGTTTTTTAATGTGTAACATCTTTCCACTCGGTTCCTGTTTATTTTCTGTGGGGGTGATTTTTGAAAAGGGACGGAAACAATGAGTGCGCGCGGTGGCGGAGATTGGTACAATGACGTACTGTCGGCCATGAGGCTATGTGGAATGTATATCGCATACGGTTTACTTCAAGGTTCGGAGGCCCCATTAACATTATTTGTACAATAAATCATCTTCAAAATGTCGTTCTTTGCTGTGAACATATTCATCACATCATATTTGCTGAAAACAATTATGATTTATTAAATCTTCATACTTTTGCTGTATTCTTATTTAAGGTACTGTCGGCCAAAATACAGCACTATGTGGAATGTATATCGTATACCGTTTACTTCAAGGTATGGAGGCCACATTAGAGATATTCCTACAATAAATCATCATCTTCAAGTTTTCGTTCTTTGGTGTGAACATTTTCATTATATCATATTTGCTGAAAGGATTTGGCTCTGGAGTTTTAGATGTGGTTATTTCAATGGCCATCAGAGTTCACTGATAACAAGGGCTTTGTGCTCCCGGCAGACACATAGTAGGATGTGGAATGTATATCGCTTACGGTTTACTTCAAGGTTTAGAGGTCCCATTAAAGATAGCACAGGAGTTTTACAAGTAGTTATTTCAAGGACCAACAGAGTTCACTGTTAACAAGGGATTTGGGCTCCCGGGACACACATAGTAGGATAACATGTCACATGTTTCACATCATATGCGACTACTGTAAGCCTCGTTTTTTTAATGTTTACTTTTAATTTTTAAATTTTAAATTTTAAATTTTAAATTTTAAATTTTTAATTTTAAATTTTTAATTTTTAATTTTTAATTTTTAATTTTAAATTTTAAATTTTAAATTTTAAATTTTAAATTTTAAATTTTAAATTTTAAATTTTAAATTTTAAATTTTAAATTTTAAATTTTAAATTTTAAATTTTTAATTTTTAATTTTTAATTTTTAATTTTTAATTTTTAATTTTTAATTTTTAATTTTTAATTTTTAATTTTTAATTTTTAATTTTTAATTTTTAATTTTTAATTTTAAATTTTAAATTTTAAATTTTAAATTTTAAATTTTAAATTTTAAATTTTAAATTTTAAATTATAAATTTTAAATTTTAAATTTTAAATTTTAAATTTTAAATTTTTAATTTTTAATTTTAAATTTTTAATTTTTAATTTTTAATTTTTAATTTTTAATTTTATTTTTGATTGTTAATTTTTAATTTTTGATTGTTAATTTTTAATTTTTAATTTTTAATTTTTAATTTTTAATTTGTATAATTATTCGATTTCATATAATATTATTTCCTATTATTCTATTACATTTCTTAAAGCAGGGAATGCAGAACCCAACCACCAACTATAATTATATATGGATTGCAGCCAATGGCCATAGCAAGGTTTATAATGGACATGCCTGTGTGTTTTAGTAAACAATTTTTTTTCAGTCGGCCAACACGTTAGTGTGCCCAATGAAATTGATCATAAAATGACACTGATGTACTCACACATGTTGAGCTGGGAAAAACTACATGGATCAATTATATAGTCTACTTATTACACATTTTAAAAATGTGTCGCTCGATTAACTTTCTATTATTGAAGTTAATTCTTATTAATTTACTAACTGTAAATGCGTTGCAATGCCAATCATAGAAAGTGTTGGCGTAACTTTGTTTGCTGAAGTGCTTTTGGATTCACAATTGTTTTTCTTTTTCCGTTAACTGCCTCTAAACTACTGTAAAATGGATTTACTATCTCAAAAACATTTGTGGGAGCGTGCTCAACATCTCACCAAAGTTTCGTCACATTCGGATGAATGGTATATGAACTCATACGGGACTTCCATTAAACGATTCGGGCGACGTCACCCATTTGTTGAATCTACTCGTGCGCTACCCATTGTAAGATGGATTTAGTAAGACAGAAATATCTGCAGGAGTGTAAACAACAACTCACCAAAATGTAATCGAAATCGTATGAATGGTTCATGAACGCATACGGGACTTCGTTGAAAAAAAAAACGCGCTGTCACTCATTTGTTGAATCTACTCGTAAGCTAACCATTGTATGTAATATGGATTTACTAAATCAGAAGCCTTCGCAGGAGTGTACACAACAACTAACCAAAGTTTCATTGCAATCGGATGAATGGTATATGGACGCATACGTGAGTTTTTTAAAACTATTCGCTTGCTGTCACTCATTTGCTGAATCTACTCGTGCGCTACCAACTGTGAAATGGATTTACTGAGTCAGAAACCATAGCGGGAGTGTACACAATAACTCATTAATGTTTCATCGCAATCGGATGAATGGTATATGAACGCGTAAGGGACGAACAAACATACATTCATTTATATATACAGTACAGTTTGTAGAAAGTGAAACATCCAGAAGAATTGGCCGAAGACACTCCCAGAACAGGGGTCGTGTATGCCTGCAGTACTATACTAAGTGATTGAAATCGCAGAGAGATGGCATGCACATTGGCCCACCAGTGCCCTCTGTCGTGGGATCGGACAGGTCAGTGTTCCGCACTGCTCTCTTGGCGTGGGGCCGTCATACCAAGTGGAAACGTGTAAGAAAGTGCATCGATGCCTCGCCGACATCACAGGGTGGACTATCAGCATGTGAGTGCGGTTGAACGGGGCAGAATGCTTGGGCTCCGGGAGGCGGGTCTGTCGTTACGGGACATTGCGGCTCGTACAGGGCACGCTGCGTCATCAGTAAGGCGTATGTGGATCCAGTGGAGAGAGGAGGGCCGTACACAGCGACGACAGGTTACAGGACGACGCAATATGATCACAGCGCGAGACGACCACCATCTTCTCCGCATGGCCGTATCGGACAGAACAGCGTCGTCCTCGGTGTTGGCTCGACATTGGAGCACTGCAACGGGGGTGGACATGTCTGCGTCGACCGTGCGGCGACGTCGTTTGAGGGCTGGACTGGTATCACGCATGCCACTGCGTCGGCTTCCATTGACTGGGAACCACAAACGCCTCCGACTACAATGGGCACGTTCACGCTGACACGCGCAGGCTGAGTGGCGAAATGTAGTGTTTTCGGACGAGTCCCGCTTCAAGCTGTCCTACAGTGATGGCTGCTTACGCGTTCGATGCCGCCGTGGAGATCGCAATCAGGCAGACTGTATTGTTGAGCGGCATAGCGGACAACCACCAGGTGTAATGGTTTGGGGCGCAATTGCCTATAACAGGCGATCGCGCCTCATACGTCTTGCGGGCAATCTGAACAATGACCGCTACATCAGGGAAGTTTTACAGCCCGCGGCACTGCCCCTCTTGCAGGCCGTTCCACAGGCCAAATTTCAGCAGGACAATGACCGCCTGCATGTGGCGAGGAATAGGCAAGCCTTCTTCGCAGAACGATGGATACCTCTGCTTTCCTGGCCTGCCCGTTCGCCTCACTATCGCTCATCGAACATGTCTGGGAAATGGTCGGTCGGCTACTTGTTCACTCAGGTCCACCTGCCAACACTGTTGATGCTTTGTCGACGCGCCTGCAAACCGCATGGGATGGTATTCCCCAGCAGCGTATTCAAACGCTGTATGATTCAATGCCACGACGTCTAGCGGCTTTGAGTGCAGCACGTGGTAGCGCGACGCCTTACTGTAGATCGACCGTAAACGTGCATGTACCGGACTGTCCTTCTGATCAGTAAGGTATTGTCATGTCCCTAATCTATGGTATAAAGTGCAATGTGGTCACATCTCTTGTTCTTGGTGTTTCACTTTCTACAAACAGTACTGTAGGCCTATAAAATTAGAAAATAAAATAAAAAAGCCAGTATTTTTAATGAAACAAACGAGAGGGAGGCACCTACAGAATTCGGCACAATGATGAGCTTTACAGTCATCAAGAAGACATTGTGACTTGTATAAGAAAACGGCGCCTTGCCTTCTATGGACACTTGACCCTCATGATCCCTTGCCGGCTCACCAGTAAGATATTCACAGTGGCAGGAAGAGGGAAGGCCTCTAGGACCAAGTGGATCTCTACGGTCAGGACGGATTTAGACTACCTAGGGATCCCACTTAATTCCATACAGAACCGCCAACAATTCCGGCAAGCCATCCGACCGGGAGTTTTTCCTGTATCACTGACAGCTGGGAAGAACACTGTTGTCAGCAGACCACCATGGACGGAGGAAAGAAAGCTGGCTCATAGTCAGATAATGAAAATGTACTGGAAGAAGAGAAAAGCCAAAGCGACGAGGAGATACGAGCCCCGTGGTCCTCAGTAGGCCCAAATGACGAAGAAGAGGAAGAAGAAGAAGAAACAAACGAGACAATTATTAATTAGTTAGCACATAAAACGTATTCAATATATTTGCCAACAACGGAAAAATATTCAATGTTTCATCAATGAATTTATCAAACCTTGTAACTCCACGAAACTTGGAGTGGCATTTTTAACATAATCACTCATAATAGCTTGACATCAAAAAGGTTAATAATGTTTGTGGGAAAGAAGTAAATATAACAAGAAGTTCCGTGACGAACTAACGAGCCTACTTTTCTTAAAATGTAAGATTCATGCCAATCTTCTTCTTCTTCGTCTTTTCCCGTTCATGCGGGGTCGACGTTTCTGACAAGTCGTTTCCATTTTCCTCGGTCCCAAATAGTGTTTTCTGTTAACTGCTTCTCCCGGAGATCATCATGCACGCAGTCCATCCTTCTTCTTCTAGGCCTGCCTCTTTCCCTTTTGCCTTCCACCTCCAGACCAAACACTCGCCTTCCTGCATAACTCTCATCCCTGCGCTTAATGTGGCCATACCAGATCAAGTGTCTTTCTTGCAACTTTTTTGATATTTCAGTCACTTTTACGCTGCCTCGTATGAAGGTGATTTTGATGTGATCGTTCCTTGTAACACCACACATCCATCTTAGCATCTTCATTTCAGCTACTTCCAGTCGCTTGCACTGTGACTGCACTGTTGGCCAAGTCTCTGCTCCGTATAGCATTGCAGGTCTCATTGCACATTTATAGGCTTTACCCTATACTTGGATATTCAGTCTCCTGTCACAGAGAATACCAGATAACCTTTTCCAGTTTAACCAGGCAGCCTGAATTCGGTGGGTAATTTCCAGATCTAGATTGCCATCGTTAGATACAGTGAATCCCAGATACTTGAAACTGTCCCTTGCCTGTAGCTGGCTACCATCCATCTGAATAGTTTCATTTCCAGTTCCTCCAAGGCATAGGTATTCGGTCTTATTTCTACTGATTTTAAGTCCTCTGTCCTCTATGGCTCTTCTCCAGCATTCCAGTTTATATTCAAGCTCTTCCCTGTGTGTGCTACATAAGACAATATCATCTGCAAATAGCATACACCAAGGAGCTGGTTCTCTTATGTTTTCAGAGAAGACATCCATTATTAGATCAAAAATATAGGGGCTTAGTGCAGATCCTTGATGAAGACCTACTTGAACCGGTATAGTATCTGGCAATCCTACACTGCTTCTAATTCGTGTCCTTGCTCCACGGTACATATCCTGATCAATGCGCACATACTTCTCCGGTAGTCCCTTGCATCTCATGCATCTCCATACCTCCTGACGGGGCACTCGATCATACACTTTCTCTAGGTCTATGAACACCATATGTAGTTCTTTTCTCTTCTCCCTGTGCTTTTCCATGACCTGCTTAAGTGCAAAAATAGCATCTGTTGTTCCCTTTCCCGGCATAAATCCAAACCGTTCATCTCCTATTGTCGTCTCCACCCGAAGCCTACTTTCAATAACTTTCTCCCAGATCATCATTGTGTGCGACATGAGTTTTATTCCTGTGTAATTTACACAATCCTGAATGTCACCTTTCTCCTTATAAATGGGAATTATGGTACTCTCCCGCCATTCCTTGGGCATTACTTCCTCTTGAAGTACCTGTTGGGAGAGATTTCACAACATATCCATGCCCTCTTCATCCAGACATTTCCAAGCCTCCACTGGAATTTCATCGGGGCCGGTTGCTTTTCCACATTTCATTTTCCTAATAGCAGTTACAACCTCTTCCCTGCATATGCCAGTTGTTACGTTGTGATTTGGGGTACCATCCTCAAACACAAGCCGGGCATTTTCTTCATTTAGCAACTTTTCAAAATATTCCTCCCATCTCTTCTTAATATGCTCTTCATCTTGAATTACAATTCCTTGCTCACTTTTCATCTGCCTGATGTGTGTGAGATCTTTTGAAGCCCTGTCCCGTGCCTTAGCGATCCTGAAAAGCTAGGCCTCCCCTTCTGTGGTCTCTAGTTCTTCATAGACTTCCTTCCATGCAGCTGTCTTTGCTTTCCCTACAGCTCTTCTCACAACTTTATTTGCCTTTCTGTAGTGTTCTCTACCTTCGTCATTTCCAGACTCATCCCATTTCCTTTTTGCCTGTCGTTTTGCCTTGATGGCATCCTGAACCACATCATTCCACCACCATGTTTCTTTATCCAGGGGAGCACCTTTCCCAGACGTCTTCCCCAAAACTTCTACACCTGCTTTCCTGATTGCTTCTGCATTTACTGTCCACCATCTCTGAACTCCTTCCACTGGCCGTGTTCCTTGCAACACATTTTCCTTGAATTCACTTCTCAAAATAGGATCTTTCAATTTCCACCATTTAATTCTTGGAGTAATTTTCCTTGCTGTTCTTTTCTTACTGCCCGTGAATTCATAATCAATAACTAGCACTCTGTGTTGTGGTGTAACATGTTCCCCCACAATAACTTTACAATTATTAACCTCCTTCAAATGCATTCTTCTGCACAAAAGGAAATCTATTTGGCTCTCTCTTCCTCCACTTTTGTAGGTCACCAATTGCCTTTCATTTTTCTTGAAGAAGGTGTTACATATTGCTAGATCTATTGCCAAGGCAAAACTTAGCACTCCCTCACCCTCCTCATTTCTCGTACCAAATCCCCAGCCTCCATGCACTCTCCTCACTACTTCCCCTTCCACACTGGTGCCAACATGTCCATTTAGATCTCCACCCATAAATACCCTTTCATCTGCCGATATACTAGAAAGTTCCTGCTCCAGGTCCCTCCGAAAACCATCTTTTTCTTCCTCCTCACAGCCAACTTGAGGAGCATAAGCACTTACAATGGTAAACCCTTCCCCAAGGCACAGCTTCACACTCATCAAGCGATCACTTCTTCTGTTTACACTGACTAGAGAGGGGATCAAACCGTTAGCCAGGATAATTCCAACACCATTTCTTCCCGCTCTGTTTGCTCCACTGTACAACAATTTAAAGCCACTTCCAAGCTCTCTTGCTTTATTACCCTTCCACCTAGTTTCTTGGACACACAGAATTCCAATTTTTCTTGTCATCATTAGGTCCACAACCTCTCTTCCTTTCCCAGTCATCGATCCAACATTTAGGGTTCCAATTCTAATCTGGAATTGCTTCTTCAGCCGAGCCCGCCCATGACTCGGTAGCCTTTGCTCATTTCTCACAAGGGGCAGGCGGGACCCTTGCGCGTCGCTTCCGGGGAACGCCCTAGCAGTTTCCGACGCTAAATTTACAGAACTTGTCATATTTGTACGGTTTTGGCAGTTTGTTTACAGCCGGATGTCCTTCCTGACGCTAACCCTTTACTAATTTCTGGGATAACAGAGAATAAAGTTATCTACAATAAAACAAGTATTAAACAAGAAGTTCCGTGAAGAACTATACAGCCTACTTTTCATGCCAATGATTATTCTACAGTATATGAACCTATCTAGAATAATGACGAAATTAAGTTGGTAATATCGAAATATCTAATTAGTTCAAAATATACCTGGTATGATGTAGCCTAATAGAGCACTACAGTTGGCAGCCCTGGTGACTGAATATATTCTTTGTTCCATCTCTTTAGGTACAGAATACAAAATTTGGTTGAAGTCCAATGGACGTTACATGCAGTTAGACACTGGATGTATCAGCACGCGTAAAAGCATGTTGCCAACAATACCATGCGTGTGCTGGTCAGAAATAATCTGAAATATTATGATATCTTGTTGTGCCAATTTTGGATGAAATCCATTTGTTAGTATAGAAGTTACATGTATTTTAAAATTGGATATATCAGCAGGCATAGAATCATGTTGGCAGCAATGCACTGCATTGTATTAATTACTCCAAATTAATCTAGAATGTCAGGTGCTATACGTGTGCAAAGTATAGAGCTGTTGGCTTGCATACTTTCTGATATATTGATATTAGGGTAAAAAAATATAGACAGCATTTATTAACAGTTGGCAGCCCTGATTGCTCTTAACAATACTTGTAGTCATATCTGTTATGGTACACATAGCACATACGAAATTTGGTTGAAATCCAACTGATAGTATAGAAGTTACATGTATTTAAAAATTGGTACTATCAGCAGGCTTATAATCATGTTGGTAGGACTGACGTATATAAGTTACTCCAAATTAATATAAAATGTCAGAATATACGTGTGCATAGTTTAAAGCTGTTGGCTTGCATACTTTCTGATATATTGGTATTTGCATAAAAAAATAGAGAGAGCAATTATTAACAGTTGGCAGCCCTGGTGGCTCGTAAGAATACGCCTAATCATATCCGTTTATGTACAGATATTACATACAAAATTTGGTTGAAATCCAATTGATAGTGTAGAAGTTATATGCATTTAAACATTGGACCTATCAGGAGGCTTCAAATTATTTTGGTAACACTGTCATGGTTGGCCTCCTGGAAATTAAACTAAAATAGTATTATCTACATGTGTGCCAATTTTGGAATAGGTCCCATGTATACCTTGCAAGATATCCAACATGGAGCTCAAATTTCTAGTGCGTTTTTCAGCAGTTGGTAGCACTGACATCATTTTCAAATATGGACGTGAGATATTCCGGTGCATATATTTACTCATACTAAATTTGGTTTTGATTGCTGCAGCCGTTTAGGAGTTGATAGGGGGGGACACACACACAGCCAGACAGACAGACAGAAGGACAGACAGACAGACCGACAGACAGACAGACAGACACACATTTGCCCGATCTCATAAGACTACTTTTTCCTCATTTTTGCAAAATGTGAAAAGTAGGCTAAAAACCATACATATAAAATATTGTAAGTAATATATAAAGTTAGGGATCGACAGCTACTTCACGGTGGACGCATAGAGGCGTACGCTATTTAATCATGCCAATGATTAATCTATATGGATCTATCTAGAATAATGACGAAATTAAGTTGGTAATATCGACATTTCTAATTAGTTCGAAATACTGTATACCTGGCATAATGTAGCCTAATAGAGAACTACAGTTGGCAGCCCTGGTGACTGAATATATTCTTAGTTCCATCTCTTAAGGTACAGAATACAAAATTTGGTAGAAGTCCAATGGATATCATGGACGTTACGTGCAGTTAAACATTGGATCTAACAGCGCAAGTAAAATCATGTTGGCAACAATGACATACATGTATTGGTCAGAAATAATCTGAAATAATATGATCTATTGTTGTGTCAATTTTGAATGAAATCCATTAGTTGGTATAGAAGTTACATGCATTTTAAAATCGGACCTATCAGCAGGCTTAGAATCATGTTGGCAGCACTGGCGTAGCCCTATGATAGTTACTCCAAATTATTCTAGAATGCCAGGTACTATACGTGTGCAAGGTTTAGAGCCATTGGCTTGCATACTTTCTTATATAATGATATTAGGGTAATAAAAATAGAGACAGTATTTATTAACAGTTGGCAGCCCTGGTTGCTCTTAAGAATCGTCATAGTCATCTCTGTTATGGTAGACATAGCACACACGAAATTTGGTTGAAATCCAAATGATAGTATAGAAGTTACATGTATTTAAAGTTGGACTTCTCAGCTGGCTTAGAATCATGTTGGTAGCACTGACGTATATAAGTTACTCCAAATTAATATAGAATGTCAGGTACTATACGTGTGCATAGTTAAAAGCTGTCGGCTTGCATACTTTCTGATATATGGGTATTTGGATAAAAAATGAGAGTATTTATTAACAGTTGGTAGCCCATGTGGCTCTTAAGTATACGCTCAGTCATATCCACTTATGTACACATAGCACATACGAAATTTGGTTGAAATCCAATTGATAGTGCAGAAGTTATACCCATTTAAAATTTGGACTTATCAGCAGGCTTATAATCATTTTGGCAACACTGCCATGTTTGGTCTCCTGGAAATTAAATTGCAATATTATTATCTATACGTGTGCCAATTTTGAAATGGCTCCCATTCATACCTGCCATGATATCCAACATGGAGCTCAAATTTCAATTGCGATTTTTGAGCAGTTGGTAGCACTGACATCATTTTCAAATATGGCCGTGAGATATTCAGGTATAGATCTTTACTCCTACCAAATATTTTGTTTCGATTGCTGCAGCCGTTTAGGAGTTGATAGAGGGAGGGGGGCACACACACACAGAGACAGGCAGACAGATAGACAGATAGAAGGACAGACAGACAGACACACATTTGCCCGATCTCATAAGTCTACTTTTTCCTCATATTTGCAAAATGTGAAAAGTAGGCTAAAAATCAAAACATTCATGGAATGTGATAAATAAAATCCAGGGGGCTTTATTAAAATATTATAAAGGGAACTTGTTTGCCTTGATATGTTAACACACTAAAAATCGACAACCTAAAAAACACAGAGATAATGGCTTATCAGAATAATTATCAGGAGCCCATATATGACAGTGTTGCCAACATGATTCTAAGCCTGCTGATAGGTCCGATTTGTGAATGCATGTAACTTCTATACTATCAATTGGATTTTAACCAAATTTCGTGTGTGCTATGTGTACCATACTATATATGACTATGCGTATCCTTAAGAGCAACCAGGGCTGCCAACTACTAATAAATGCCTAGAGGTTAGCATTTTTGGCTGTCAGTGCGTAGACCCAGGTTCGATTACCGGCTCTGCAAAGAAATTTAATTCTGGTCTGAGGTCTGGAACTGGGTACACACGGCCTCGTGAGGCAAAACTGAGAAAAGTCGGGTTCGATTCCCACCATAGCCATCCTGGAAGTGGTTTTCTGTGGTTTCCCCACTTTAAATCAAGGCGAATGCCGGGATTGATCCCACATTCCCAATTCTCATCTGAACTACAAAACATACAGTAATACAGCCCCACAATAACACCGGTTATGAGGCAAATTCCTCACACACCCAAGTACACGGGACTAAATGACCACAATGTCACGAAACCCCTAAATGAATCAAAAACAACATGTCACCACGGAGGCCCGAGTTCGATTATCAGCTTTTGCCAAGAAATTTAATTCTGGTCTGAGGGCTGGAACGGGATACACTTTGCCTCGTGAGGCAAAACTGAGGATAGCTGTGTTTGATTCCTACCTCAGCCATCCTGGACGTGGTTTTTCGTGGTTTCCCACTTTCACTCCAGGCAAATGCCGGGATGGTACTTACCTTAACGCCATGTTCGCTTTCCACCGGAATCCTACCTCTTTTGCAAATACACACACTAGTACAGATACAATGACACAGGTTATCAGACAAATTCTACGCACACCCAAGTATATGGGGCTACATAACCGCGATATCACAAAGCCCCAAAATAATCAGCAACAACAGTCCTGTTTAGTAACTACGCAATGAGGTGGACTCTTCATAACGACCTGGCACATCAATCAAAAAAGAGAACATGCAATTCCCAGATTGACGAATAGATACTTCATATAATTGCATCTAGTACCTTGCATAATCATCGCGTTCATGTCAATATTATATTATTGATGGTCGTGGTGGACTTATTAATTACGTCAGATACGTGATAATTCCCCTTTGTAGGCAGCGGTGCATCACTTATCATGAACATAAATCGAATGGTTTCCATAGCTACATTGATATAAACAAATACATTTAGGGCTCAAGTTAAAAGTGAACTACTGCAGTTGTTGATGCAGTTGGATGAGAACTTGGTACCTGATTGTTAAGTAGAAACGAATGTCGATTATATGTTAGCGAAGTAACTTTATGAGTTATATACAAATAGAGGAATAATTATAATTAATAGAATAGAATTTGTACCCCCATACGTGTAACTTTCTTATATTTACCATTTTAACTACTCGTTTTTGAGGTTTTGAAAGCTAAAAGAGACTGAGTCGGGCAAATCGTCTTTTTCTAGTGAGTATAGCTTTCGCTGACATATTAAAACAGCGTGACTCATGATCACTAATCCTTGTCATTCACCGTATATGAACGCCAATACTGGCAGTTGAAGTCATTCTGCCTAATACACTGTAGGCCTATGTCATTACTACGGGTCTTTCCCCAGAATCCACTCGCTGGACAATTCAGCTGAGCGCTGTTTAGGTGTAGTGCAAAAGTGGCGCATCAGCGGGGACTAGGTGTAACTAGTTAAGTGACAATTGACCTTGTTGCTGCTCTAAAGCCGCTCTACGTCATCTCTCGCTATTGGGTGTAGTGCAACAGTGGCGCATCAGTGTGAACTAGGTGTAACTAGTGAAGTGACAATGGACCTTGTTGCTGCTCTAAAGCCGCTGTACATCATCTCCCGCGTATTGGGAACAGCCACTTTCTGTTACGTCAAAGACGATGTGAACGAGTCACGAGTTCCAATATTACGTCGCTCCATTCCGGCTTGCATATACTCTGCAACTCTAATCTCTGTAGTTCTAGCGCTCATAGGATGGCATATCTACTTAACGATTTCTTACTTAGGTGCAGTCCCCTTTTCACTAATTATGCCCGCCATTTTCATTACTATTTGCACGTACGTTGCAGCCTTTGCAGTCTATCTTCTGCACATCACAATGATACCCAAGAGTTTGCAAGAAATTCTGGAATTATTTCACGATGTGGATGGCTTGTTGAATTGTCGAAGAGATCCTTTGCACAAGAAAGTCTACAAGAGATCGACCATTTTTATGTTGTTAGGTGCTCTTTTGATTTCCATTACCAGTTGTTTACACGTCACTGTGAACAACCATTTTCTTGTGATCGTGACGTATGTCATTTATTACGTTTCATACCTCACTGTTTTGCAGTTTACTTCGTGTGTTACTCTTATACAAATTAGAGTAACTGCCCTAAACCGTGAACTTAATAGAATATTTCCAAAACTCCACCCTCTTCAAACACGGAGACAATCTCCTGGCATATATAACACACACCAGGCAAATAATTCAGTTGAGGTTAGAAGAACACTGCAGTTTTGGGAAAGCGAAGAAGGAAGATTGAAATTTGAGAACCTGAGCAACTTTGAAGAACTTCAGAATATTTCCTGGGCCCATATGAAACTCTGCCGCATTGGATCCATCTTGAATAGTTCCTTTGGATTACTTTTAATCTTGTTTATATTCAAAACAATTCTTTATATAGTGTGTAGTGTATTCTCTCTCGTCGTGGGACTATCAGGGAACTATTTTGAGTTGGGTATAAGTGCTTTGTTGTGTTTGATATTTAGGGTAGTACTCGGATTCACTGACTCATTCATTATCATCGAGTCGTGCCATGAAGCTGTTGAAGAAGCCTCTGCAAATATCGATCTTGTTAATCAGCTGTTACTTTTTCATCCTAGGAACGAAGAACTAAGACATTTCTCGACGCAGCTGATGAATATAAAACTGAACTTCAGTGCCAGCACCTATATGCCACTCGATCGGTCCCTGTTTATAACAATAATTGGTGTCTCGGTAATGTACATTACTATCCTAATGCAGTTTATTGTAGCTGGATATTAGTTTCATAGGCAGTGAAATCGCCGGCCACTGCAACTGACCTCGTGGTCGACGGCCGATTTATGTTCGGCCATGGGCACGAATGTTGTTTGTGTTGCAGCGGTAACATTTTTGCCTGCTGATCCCAAGATAGCGGGATAGAATCTCGGCGCAGTCAGTTGGCATTTGAGGGTGCTTAACTATGAGGGATCCGTATCAGTAGATTTACGGGCACGATAAAGATACTCTTTGGGGCAAAAGTCCAGCACCGCTGCTGCGTCTCTAAAAGTCGCAGTATCGAAAAGGGACAAAAAAAAAAACAACACGTAAAAACCATAAAATTCTATTATGTTTTTGTTAATTCATTTTTACCAGCAATTTCCTGGAGGAAGTGTGGAAGAAGCGCACTCAGAATAGCCGCTGTGAACACCGGGATTCAAACCTACGATCTCCGGACTTTCTGCAGCTGCCCTCGTTGCCGTGGTGCACATTTTATGGACTAAATTCGGAGCAATGTATACTTAACAATTACATTTGTGAACTTAAACTTTTAAAGCATATGAAGTAGATAAGGAAGCTGGCAGTTTTACGTGACCGTTAATCTCGTGATTATGAAGCACGGGACCTCAGTTCTCTCGTGGAATCCGAACCATAAAACGTGATATTCCACTTCGAAAATCTCATATGCATTGACCGAGAATCGAACCTGGTATGGCTTGGGAAGAGGCACTTGACCACTGCACCATCATGCCCCTAAAATCAGGCGAGGACATTTATTGATGAAGCGGACACAAAATTTAATGTAGATCAGAGATATTCAAATCAGAGGTTACAGATAGACCATGGAATAAATATCTCCAATTTCAAGAAAATCGGATGAAAATGTTTAAAGAAAATGACTCTTATAAATGTACCTATTTCGTCAAGCTCTCATGCCCGGGTCCCTAAAAAGTAGTAAAGCCATTATTTCCAGTGAAAGACAGTGGGAGTCTGGGTGTGTGACTTACCTTCCTGTTTAAGAATCTACGGCGAATATTATTTCATATCTGAACGAGGAAAGAAGAGCCTGTTTCTTGCTGACTAGGTGACAGTCTGAGATTACTGTTGCTAGCCGCGACTACTGCTACTGAACGCGGCATAGCTGCACTCGATTTCGTCAGCCCGTCTGCTTTTAATCGCACGAGCCACCGCGCACAAAACCTCTCATCAATATTACTCTTCATAAATTCCGTATCACACTGCACGTTTGCAAAGGTTGTAGTATCCGATAATCACGAATGAGAGCTTCAATATGAGGCCACGTTTCCTGCTGTACGTTTATTCAGGGCTGAGAAAAAGGTACTTAAGAAAAAGTATAAGAACTTTTTATTGGATTGTTGAAAAATATTTAAACTTGAGTTTTGCACTGCCAATGCTTGTGGCTATAACTTATGAAAATATCATTACCGTCAGACAAGTAGTTTTCCATATATATAGTTTAAAGTGAGCGGTTCCTTGAAAAGACGCCAAAATCCCGGACAATTTTTCATACAACCACACATGAAAAATTATGTATTTAATCTGAGAATAATTGGCTTATATAGTCTAACGAAGAATTAAACAAGGAGCATATTGTTATATCTCATTTTTCTATGGGTCTGTTGGTTTCTTTGTATTTAAGGCCTAAATTTGGGTATCCATAATAAAAAAATCCTATAGTAGTAGTTTTAATTTGTAAACCCTGTATTCTATCACCCAATACTTTAGTTACGACTTACATGAAACAGTCACTATTGTTCTCTAGTTACGAATCCTTATGTCATCGGTATGCACGAATATGCTATTCCTGGAAGCCTTCCTTGGTTACGTAGACGACGCAGAACGTTTATCGAACTTCATAAATGTCTATCATGCTCGGAGATAAATCTCTCCCAGGAAATAAGCACTTATTCCATTGCTATAAGTGAAAGGAAAACACTTTTAAATAAATAAAGAAAGAAAGAACGGTGCAATGTAAATTAAGCAAACATGATTTTTGAAATTTTCTGACTCGTAAATAAATTCCTAAAATGTATAAGCAACTGAATATTTTTTAAATAATTTAGCCCTTGAATAAACAATGTATTTTTGCCTTGTATGTAAAATGAATGAACATTAACACATCAACCCTTATAGTGCCAGGGGACCAATATACATTTTAGGTCGAGAGAGCTTTTGCTAACAATGGCATCAGCCTCGTTGTTAGAAATATTGTATTTGTTATAATTTCCAGCCACGCAATGCTATCAGTGTTGTTACCAATACAACGCGGGAATCAATACTACACGTACACAATAATCTTCATGTAATAGTACATAACTCTAAGACCTACATATATAAAACTCCAACCTGGTGGCCATCCGAATTATTTAGACGGTTCTCAATACCTACGAGTCTATTACAGCAATCAAACTGTAATTTTGTATGTTGATAGAGGCAATTATCATAAGTAGGATATATTTACATAGGCTGTGTAGTTCTTCACGGAACTACTTGTGTCACAAATTAAAATAGGCAAACAATTATATGAAATCAAATGTAGAAGAGCTTTAATATACAAATTGCAAAATTATAAAAATTTACGCAGTATTTGCACGAATTAAAACTTGTTTAGTAATAACTTTGTATTATGGTCCTTGACTGTCAAAGAAATCCTTACCCTCGAAAAGTGTTTTAAACACAGTACAAGCAAAGAGGATGTTTATTTTGTTAGACAGAGGCCTTCAATATTTAAATCACCGTTACTGTTCTGCGAAAGTATACACCATTATTTGTATTAAAAGTTTGTTTAATTTGTAGAAAATCAAGAATATTGCATTTGTTGCTGAAATTAAATTAATATACATTTTGAGCCAATTGAACAGTTTATCGCTAACAGAATAGCACTAAATCTACTCGTAGAGGCCTCAAAAATGAAAGATATATGACGTAAAGATTTTTGTACAAACAAAAACTAACCTTTCTTTACTTTTTATTTTCTTAATTTTATTAATATGTTAATTTCTTAGTTTTGTAATTTTTAATTTAAATTTTTTTAAATACAGTATTTACTTCTTTAATTTTTATAATTTTAAAATTATCTTAATTTTGAATTTCCAATTATCTTAATTTTAAATGTTAATTTGAAAAGAATTAATTTTAAAATGTTTATTCTTTAATTTTTGATTTTTAAATTGTATAATTACTTCATTTCATATACTTTTATTTTATTTTGTTCTATTACAATTCTTAAATCAGGCAATGCAGATCCCAACCACCAACTATGGATTTCAGCCAATGGACAGCGGGTACTGTTATTGACATGCCTATGCGTTTTAGTAAAATAATTGTTTTTCAGTCGGCCAACACGTTAGTGTGCCCAATGAAATCGATCATAAAATGACACTGATGTACTCACACATGTTGAGCTGGGGAAAATTACATGCATTAATTATATACTTATTATACATTTAAATAATGTGTCGCTCGATTAACTTTCTATTATTTAAGTTAATTCTTATTAATTTACTAATTGTACCTGGCATGCGTTGCAATGCCAATCATAGAAAGTGTTAGCGTTCTAACTTTGTTTGTTGAAGCGCTTTTGGATTCACTTTTTTTTTTCTTTTCCCGATAACTGGCTCTAAATGATTGTAAAATGGATTTACTCTCTCAGAAAGATTTGTGGCAGCGTGCTCAACAACTCACCAAAGTTTCATCGCAATCGGATGAATGGTATAGTGAAACCTCTCTTAACGGACACTCCTCTAAAGCGGACTCCCCTTCATAACGGATGATTTTCTTGGTCCGTGACCAAACCCCTATTAAGTTGAGCTATCTTATGCGGACACTCGCTATTACGGACACAGACACCCCAGTCGCATTAAAATAAATCAACCAACCTCCCTTAGCAGACACTTATTTTGAAAAGAAATCGCATCTCCTTAGGTCTATTAGTCTAGTATGAACACTGTGTTGTGTTAATGTACTTGCGACACATCCTGTGCTTCCTGGAAGCCAGTTAGCGCTGGCCTTCCCATCCCGTATCTTCTGCACTGCTCCAAAAATAAACCTAGGCCTAACTGTATCGCTGTCATTATTCTCTTGAACTTAAAATGGTCGGAATGAGGGAATTCATACTTTAACTATCTGGTCAGTGAGTGCACCTGAAATGGCTCCTCATAGAAGTTTAGCTTTAAAAGAGAAATTAGACTTCGTAGATTATCACAAACGTGGGAAATGTGGTGTACGGAAACAATGTGAAATGTTTAAGATTTGAAAGACACAGACAGCAGAAATTGTGAAGAAACAAGAAGAGATATTTAAGGTATGGCATCTCAATGGTAATGAGCTGCAAATTAGACAGTTTCAAAGTGGTAATGTTGCTATTACTGATAAGGCAGTGGTAGGGTGGTTCTGCAAAATAAGAAGTTAGAACGTCCCTGTGTCGGGACCAATGATAAAAGCTAATGCATTACTGTATATATTTCTCGGCAGGTATCGAGATTTCAAAGCCTCGAACGGCTGGCTCGAGAATTTCAGAAAGATCCACGATATGAAATTTAGAGCAATTTGCGAAGAATCCTCCAATGTTGATAAGTATAATGTTTCAAGCTCGGAAGAAAAATTGCCTTCCATCACTAAGCCGGAAAACATTTTAAATGCGAGTGAAACTGCACTGTTTTACCGCACGTAACACTACGTTTTCATAAAAGTACACATACTGCACAAGTGCATGCGCCAAATTGCAATCATTTTCTCTAACCCTCTCTATAGTGGACACCCCTCTTTAGCGGACAATATTTACGGTCCCAAGGGTGTCCGTTATAGAGAGGTTTCACTGTATATGAACGCATAGGGGACTTCCTTTAAACGATTCGCGCGCCGTCATCCATTTGTTGAATCTACCCGTGCACTACCTATTGTAATATGTATTTACGGAGTCAGAAATCTTTTCAGGATTGTAAACAACAACTCACCGAAGTTTAAACGCAATCGTATGAATGATTCATGAACGCAACGGGACTTTGTTGATATACAGTGTGGGTGGTCCACCAGCCCCTTATTTTTTTGGAGGAAGGCAACCCAACTAACGCGTATATCACAGTCATCCTAAATACATTAAGTACCTGCTCCTTTACGTCCATTGTACAACTTTACCGTTGAGTACATCGTCGCGAATATAGTAGAAATCAATTGTGGCAGTGTTCTTTCAATGACCTTAAATATAATGCATGATTGAAACGATCAGAGCTCCGAATAACACCTTCTTACGTTTGGACAGGAAGTGTCTCCGAATAGTTTCAATTCGTGCCAGCAATACAACATGGTTCTCGGTAGCTATGGTGGCTAAATGAAGAATTGCAAGCGTAGCGTCAACGAAGTCGCATTGAGGTAGATTCGAACCTTGAACTAGTAGCCTACAATTTTTTTGCTTAATGTCGTTTATTATGGATGTATTATGGACGCATATCTATCTGTTCCTATGAGTGATTTTTTATTTCGTTCTCAAAAGGACCGTATTTATCCGATGGTACGCAGCCAGATTGGACGACGACATAATGATCTGTAGAACGAAAGCAAGGTATCCTGTATTGTGCCCGTTTAGACCGGAGTCCGCACGACCACATATGCATTTTACCAATAATCAGTCAGCACGAGAGTCAAAATATCCCGAAGCGCCAGATGGGTTAAAGCAAATCGCAAAACCGACATCAAATGAAAAAAATGCTTTACTGATTTTTGGCTCAATGCAACAATAAGGATAGAAGGAGATTCAATTGGGTATAACACATCAAGTAAAATTATCTCAGTTTATTTTGAATTTAAAATTGACTGCAAAAATGCTCAAAGCAGTATCATCCACGTGTGGCGATCCACACTCCTATTTACACAATATACAGAAATTTTCCAAACACATTTGACAATTATTTTTGGAGGCACAAGTCTGATTATCAGTCCTGTAGACTGTGTTCCAAAATTATTTATGATTAAATCCAGTTCAAATTTAATTGTCTCTACTGGAAATATCGTAGTTCACTGTTTGAATTTTTACATAATATTAACACTCGTAGAATAAATGTTCATAGAATTTTTAACTTTCACTTATTTTTCCAGTTTCAAAAATATATTGTCGAAAAATATTATTATCATTGAATCAACACAAATTATTTACACATATTAATAACATCTGAAAAGTATTTGACCTTGAGCATAGCATCGAAGAACTTGTTCGAAGCACAACAAAAATTAATTGTTCTTCTGACATTAAACATTTCGAGAAGTGACTCGATTATGAACTTCAAGTTCCTCACAAAATATATGATTTCTGAATCATCAACTTGATCAATAAATGGTTGAACCATTCAACTATTTGATTTTCCACTTGGAATCATTATTATGAAAAATATTTATATTCATGGCCATTTTAGCAATTTTCACAACTTGCAATTCTTCGACAGAATGCGGAAATAAGAATTGTAGCTTCAAAATAAATTCATTTAGTTCATGGCACTAGGATTGAAAATATCCTTCAAATTATTCGTGGTTAAAGAATTATTTTTAATTGGCAGTGGCCCATTCTATTATTTGTGTAAGAACACAATATTACAACAACAACGGCAAAGGTCTTCCTCTGAAGAAGAATAAACTACTATCATGACAAATCCGGGTTCTAGCAAAATCAAAGTCTAAATGGAATCCGTAAACCAGGTTGAAATAAGAACTGATGGTTTCTAAGAAATAACCTTCGGGTCATTCATACGACGAAATGTGTAGTTCCAATACTCCTACTATAAACCTGAGCCATCGAACCTGCTATTTGATTGATGCTCGAAAAAATCTCCTCATTCCTGCGACTTAAACATGCGCACCTGGGAATGGCATTTCAACTACTCCACACATATAAATTTTCTTCCCAAAATTTATACAATAAATCAAGCCTATGCTTGTTATCAACACTGGAAGATTAATAAACTTACAAGTTTATTTTATTTTACCATTCAGTTCAACCCGTGAATTTACCATACTTATGAAAATCTTTATTTCACTTTCGAGTGTATTTACGTCATGATTTTATATATATACAAAAATATCCTATTTGATACAATTATCAATTGCTTCCCGTTTCATGCCTCTCCGTGTTATCTGAAAAATATACTTTGCTCATTGCAAATGCTGTAGAAAATAATCAATCATCTCAGTGATTCTCCTCGCCGGAAACTTACTAAGTTCCACATCGTAGCGCAGCACTTTTGTGACTATCACAACTTTGGAAATTACTTCTGCGTAGATCCGGCAACCATGTGCCTTGGCTCAGCGTAGTAGCAACTTGCTAGGCAAATGCTTGTGTTGGAATGAGCTATCGATGCCTCGGCCGGCCGGCTTTTATTCAAAACTGCCAGGGTCACGCGTCATCAGCTGATATCTGGAAATCATCATATCTCTGTATCCCTGGTCCGATTTACTTGATACTAATTGCATTCTCTTTCATTTGGCCGTGCCAGTAATCTGATCCAAGTCTCAAGTCTCTACTCCATGGTTAACTATTTAATCAATAAATAGCCTCGACCTCTGCTATTACTCGCTACGTCACTTGACATGCAAGTATCGGTAAATTCTTTCCAATTGCTTCGAGAAGCAATGTAGCGCGATATTCAAATATCTCAACTTTCAAAAGCGGCTGTAGCCTTTCCCTTGATATCTAGGTGTCTGAATCTTGGAATACCCATTCCTAGAGTTGGGCACATCCACCCCACACCTAGCAAAAAATAAAAATTGAAAAAATTTTTATTTTTCCTATCTACACATTAAATCATCTGGTTCTTGAGTAATAAATTTTCAAATTCGATGCATTATAAGTTCCCACGATGTTACCAGTTCGTGTATTGGCGACTTCATAGCTTCCATTATTGTTTACTTCCACAATATTCAAAATCTTTAATTTCACCAGGTTTAATATAAAAATTATCGTGATACTCTTCCAAAATTTTTCCTAGCTCTGGGGACTCCTCCTCAGTGTAGACTTCTCTTCCATCAGCTTCATGAAAAATTAGAGACCATTGAGCATCTCCCTCGATGTCTTCCTCTTCTTTTCCCTCGAAGTTAATCTCTTCGGTATTCTTGAATCTGATCGTCTCTGTCTTCATGTCTATCACTGCTTGATATTTCTGAATGAAATCCGCTCCCAATATCATGTCAAAAGCCATGTCCTTCATTACTACAAACACATGTCGGAAATCATGTCCTCCAATCGTAATACATAAATATAATTGGGTTTTACACAGAGATATTTTGTTGGGTATTATTCCTTGGATCTTAATTCCTGATACTGGAATTTCCTCTAAATTCTCTTTGAGCTTCCACAGAATATAAAGCTTCTCACTCACAAGACAAAGCATAGCCCCAGTATCAATCAAAGTATCGACAGGCATACCGAATACTTCGCATGATATGATTGGCATTCTAATTCTTGTACCCATTTCTTTCCGTTCGTCATTCTGCTGAATTAAGTCATCATCCTCTGCTTGCCATTTAATAATTCTGGACGTGAAAGTGTTCAAAATTCTATCTTCTACTGTGAATTCGAAGTTTTATTTTCGTTACCATTCCCCCGGGATTGTTTTGTTCCCGATGGACCTGGTTCATTGGGCCTCTGCTCCAAACATTGCAAGTTATCTTGGTGTCTTGCTTCCAAGTTTTTCCTCGTCTCCTTGTTGAACTCTTCATTGGACTGACGAGTATCCACATTCCCTCTGTTATTGTAGTTGTTTCTACCGTAGTATCTTCTTTCCTGGTACCTTCCTTGATTATCCCGTGGCCTTCTCCATCGAGTATTATATCGATTTCCACCATCCGGTCTCGCATAAGGCTTGTAACTGTATCTGTTACTGTACTGATTCCATCCTCTCTTATTTGAATCTTCCCTCGGCGTTTTCTCTTCTCGCCCTTCTCGAATCTCTCGAGGTGTTTGATAATAACTATCAGCCATAACAGCATACACAACGTTGTTATTCTTTCCTCCCTTCTGATGGAAGAATTGAGCGTTCGTATGATCCAGCTTCTGTAATACTTCGTCAAATTGCTCCATATTATAGATATCAGCAGCGATCAAAGTCCTCTGGACGTCTGCTGGAAACTGACGTATTAACGCAGTAATCAATTCGTTATCTGGCATCGGCGGATCTAAATGTTGAAGTTTAGAAAGCTGTCCAGAAAAGTACGTAGAGTATCGAGTAGGCTGTGACGTCGAGAATCTCTTAGAATATAATTCTGCTCTGACTTGCTGTTGGGTTTCCGGGGACCAAAACTTTTTCAATAACCCACGAGAATACTCCTCAAAAGTGGTTAGAGTGGATCTAAATGCACTGAACCAAAGAAGTGCAGGACCTTCCAAAAATTTCCCTATCACTCGGATCTGTCTTTCTTTAGGGATCTTGGAATCTTTCAGGTAATCACCTGCTTCTCTCAAAAATTCCACGGGTGTCACAGAATCTCGCCCTGAAAATTTAGAAGACTTATCCTCTACATTCTTAAATACAGTTATGGGGTTGGATTGAAATACTGTCCTGACCTCATCCTGCTTTGACTGTCAGTTTCTCTAGCTCCTCCTAGATTTATCTGTACCTGTTCCTTTCCCCTTACAATTGGCATTTTCAACAGATGGTCAGACTGTTTCTCATCCTTGATTTGCGTTTTCATAGCCTCAAGTTCCTTCTGGTTTTCTTCTGCCATTTTCTTAATTGCTTCAGTGTCCTTACAATTCTCCTTAACATCAGTGGATATCTGGTTCATAACAGCCTCGTGACTTTTCAACGATCCTGTCATATCTGATATGTCCTTCTGAGTTGCTTGGATATCTTTGGAAATTACTTGAATATGGGATGACAAAGATTCTCTAATCTCCTTGATTCCCTCTTGGTTCTCCAGCTTGAGTGTGTCTTTAATTTCATTGACAACTGTGGTTTTAATTTCAGTTTGCAACTCACTAATCACACCTTCTCTTATTTCTCCCATTACAAGTTCCTTGAATTGTTCTGTCAACCGTTGAACAACTAGAATTCCCATCTCATTACTCTCCTTCTTCACTCTGACTTCTAGGTTGATCATGTCTTCACCAAATTTCCTAAGACCATGTTCTATCCTATCAGCTAAGCTTTGAGATCGAAGATCGGCATCGCGAAATTTATCGTCCATTAAACTTGCGTTAGTAGCTAATGAAGTTTCGAGCTCATGTGTTTTTTCGCATAATTTGTTCATTTTACTCTCAAGTGTCATTTTCAAAATTTCGGAATTCTCTTTAAATTTACTCTCCATAGAATTAAATTTACTGTTTAAATTTTCTTTCAAATTATCTTTTAAAGAATCAGAACTTTCTTTAAGTTTATCATTTAAACTTTCTTTAAGTTTATTTTCTAAAGAATCAGAATTTTCTTTAAGTTTATTTTCTAAAGAATCAGAATTTTCCTTAAGTTTTTCATCTAAACTTTCTTTCAAGTTATCTTTTAACCTGCTTTCTAAAGAATCAGAATTTTCTTTAAGTTTATTTTCTAAAGAATCAGAATTTTCTTTAAGTTTATTTTCTAAAGAATCAGAATTTTCTTTAAGTTTATCGTTTAAACTTTCTTTAAGTTTATCAGAATTTTCTTTAAGTTTCCTTTCCAAAGCCTCAGTATTTTCTTTCATAATGGCTGCTACACGCAGTCCAGCTTCTTTGAACTCTCCTCCAATGTCCTCATCATTCTCATCATTTCTTCCTTAATTTCAATTATTATTCAAAGCTTAGGGGTATACAATATCGGCAAACACAAGCTTATAACTAGAACAAGAAATATGAATAGCTAATTGGAACACTCTAATAAAATGAGATTTGTCCTAATGTCGACGTGATGGAAAAACAAAATTCTCTACTTTTACGAATTACATTTACCACAATATCACAAGAAAAAATATGCAAGTTCTCAAATATCCTCCACCTGGATTCTAATAATGCGTATGTCCAGTCATCGAACGTTTACTACTGAATTTACTGACGCCCTAATGGTTAAGCAATTATCAAAAATAATCAAACCCATTCTAATTACTAATCCAGTTAAATTTTTAATTTTCCCCACTAATTGGGTTTCCTACTAATTTATTCATCCAAACCAGACATCTCTCAACTCCCAAAATATTTCTATAAAAATTATCACAATTTAAATCGGCATGCGATTGACCATGTCTAAATCGAGCCCCACGTTCGAAGCCACTTCTCTCTCTATCTTATTTTATGTGCCCGTTTAGACCAGAGTCCGCACGACCACATATGCATTTTACCAATAATCAGTCGGCACGAGAGTCAAAATATCCCGGAGCGCCAGATGGGTTAAAGCAAATCGCAAAAACGTTATCAAATGAAAAAAATGCTTTACTGATTTTTGGCTCAATGCAACAATAAGGATAGAAGGAGATTCAATTGGGTATAACACATCAAGTAAAATTATCTCAGTTTATTTTGAATTTAAAATCGACTGCAAAAATGCTCAAAGCAGCATCATCCACGTGTGGCGACCCACACTCCTATTTACACAATATACAGAAATTTTCCAAACACATTTGACAATTATTTTTGGAGACACAAGTGTGATTATCAGTCCTGTAGACTGTGTTCCAAAATTATTTATGATTAAATCCAGTTCAAATTTAATTGTCTCTACTGGAAATATCGTAGTTCACTGTTTGAATTTTTACATAATATTAACACACGTAGAATAAATGTTCATAGAATTTTTAACTTTCACTTATTTTTCCAGTTTCAAAAATATATTGTCGAAAAATATTATTATCATTGAATCAACACAAATTATTTACACATATTAATAACATCTGAAAAGTATTTGACCTTGAGCATAGCATCGAAGAACTTGTGCGAAGCACAACAAAAATTAATTGTTCTTCTGACATTAAACATTTCGAGAAGTGACTCGATTATGAACTTCAAGTTCCTCACAAAATATATGATTTCTGAATCATCAACTTGATCAATAAATGGTTGAACCATTCAACTATTTGATTTTCCACTTGGAATCATTATTATGAAAAATATTTATATTCATGGCCATTTTAGCAATTTTCACAACTTGCAATTCTTCGACAGAATGCGGAAATAAGAATTGTAGCTTCAAAATAAATTCATTTAGTTCATGGCACTAGGATTGAAAATATCCTTCAAATTATTCGTGGTTAAAGAATTATTTTTAATTGGCAGTGGCCCATTCTATTATTTGTGTAAGAACACAATATTACAACAATAACGGCAAAGGTCTTCCTCTGAAGAAGAATAAACTACTATCATGACAAATCCGGGTTCTAGCAAAATCAAAGTCTAAATGGAATCCGTAAACCAGGTTGAAATAAGAACTGATGGTTTCTAAGAAATAACCTTCGGGTCATTCATACGACGAAATGTGTAGTTCCAATACTCCTACTATAAAACTGAGCCATCGAACCTGCTATTTGATTGATGCTCGAAAAAATCTCCTCATTCCTGCGACTTAAACATGCGCACCTGGGAATGGCATTTCAACTACTCCACACATATAAATTTTCTTCCCAAAATTTATACAATAAATCAAGCCTCTGCTTGTTATCAACACTGGAAGATTAATAAACTTACAAGTTTATTTTATTTTACCATTCAGTTCAACCCGTGAAGTTACCATACTTATGAAAATCTTTATTTCACTTTCGAGTGTATTTACGTCATGATTTTATATAAATACAAAAATATCCTACTTGATACAATTATCAATTGCTTCCCGTTTCATGCCTCTCCGTGTTATCTGAAAAATATACTTTGCTCATTGCAAATGCTAACTGTTCAACCAGAACTGAAATGTTGGTTGAATGCGGGCTTGCGCTAACCACTCTCCTTCGGAAAATCTCCTGTTCCAAACTAGAAATGATTAAATTACTTCATAGGCTCTCTCTCAATACATATGATTATTAGAAAATATAATATCCAAGAATTATTTAGAAAAATTATAAAAATTATTATTATTATCATTAGTGGATTATTATTATTATTAGTTATATTATTTTAAATATGTTTAATTATCATCTCATTATGTGAGAATCCACATGTTCGAACCTTCGAATATGGAAAAAATATCCATTCCTCAACAAAAATAATTATTAACTTTTACAGTTACATCGGCTGATTACCGTGATTTCCCAAATATATGAAATATTCAAATAAATGCTCGAAATGCTCGGTCATCGATCCTAAACTGTTCTGAGTGCTGAAAATACTCAGAATAACTCTAATATGTCTTGCGTAAATCATTGCAAGATTTAAATACGAAGAAAAATAAATGTGTTGGTCATCTGCAGAAAAAGAGTTTGTTCCAATTAGCTAGGCATAATATAATTCAAATGTGGCTTACATTTCTTGATGGTCTTGAAGCGTAGCGAACCTGGTCTGTACCAGATTTATCCATAGGCATGCCCTATCGGACAAGCATGTATAATCCTTGTATCGGCCGGCATTATATACCCACAATCCGTCTAGTAAGACATAGTGGTAGTATCTCTTGACGTTTGAATTAACTGTTGTTCCATTTTAATATGGGCTTCTATCAAAGCCATAACAGTTTGTTTAAATGGGGTCAGATTTAAGTGTTCTATTCTTAGATATGTCAGTTGAAACATAACTCACGGTAATCTTATCAATACAAGAAGACACTGACAGTCTAACCAATCAACGGCTGTTCTGAAGATCGTTCCCTGGGCATGGTTTAACACCATCTACCATGCGCTAAGCAACCTGTAGTTTCCCTTGCGTAGACTAATGAACACCACCGTGATAGACTGGTCTTCAGTGTACTGATAGATCGAAGTGGTTAACAAGTTACCAATAAGAAAACTGACTGAAATGTATTTAAAATATCCAAGTATTTGATTATTACTGGACTGTGACAAAGTACTAATTCTAGACCAAGTCTAGCATATGTCCATGTAGAAATAAAAATATTTCTACCAGTGTCTGTAGAAAATAATCAATCACCTCAGTGATTCTCCTCGCCGGAAACTTACTAAGTTCCACTTCGTAGCGCAGCACTTTTGTGACTATCACAACTTTGGAAATTACTTCTGCGTAGATCCGGCAACCATGTGCCTTGGCTCAGCGTAGTAGCAACTTGCTAGGCAAATGCTTGTGTTGGAATGAGCTATCGATGCCTCGGCCGGCCGGCTTTTATTCAAAACTGCCAGGGTCACGCGTCATCAGCTGATATCTGGAAATCATCATATCTCTGGTATCCCTGGTCCGATTTACTTGATACTAATTGCATTCTCTTTCATTTGGCCGTGCCAGTAATCTGATCCAAGTCTCAAGTCTCTACTCCATGGTTAACTATTTAATCAATAAATAGCCTCGACCTCTGCTATTACTCGCTACGTCACTTGACATGCAAGTATCGGTAAATTCTTTCCAATTGCTTCGAGAAGCAATGTAGCGCGATATTCAAATATCTCAACTTTCAAAAGCGGCTGTAGCCTTTCCCTTGATATCTAGGTGTCTGAATCTTGGAATACCCATTCCTAGAGTTGGGCACAGTATATCAATGTAGCAAGTGTTCGAAATTTTGACCACCTTTGTTTAAAGGAAAAACCGACTCACTCAGACGACCCACAAAACAAATAGATTTGTTAACATAACAAATAGATTTGTTATGTGGGTAGGCTCACGAATAAATACATCAGACCGAAACTATAATTTCTTTCAACGGCGTCTGTGCGAAAAGCGCTTGCTATACACTTACAGTAATAGTTAGTTAGTGAGGTTTTAAGGGGCGGAACTACGAGGTCATCTGCCCCAAACATACAGTAAATACAGATATTTATAACATTATTGGTTATACGTCCCTTTTAACTGCTCTGGCTTTTAGACACGCCGGGGTGCCGGAATTTTGCTCTGAAGGGGATCTTCAACGTGCCAGTAAATCTACTAACACGGCTCCCTCGCATTTGCGCACCCTCAAATGCCAGCTGACTGCGCCATGATACGAACCTGCAACCTTGGGCACAGCAAGCGAGAACGTTACCGCTGAGCCTCACAGCAAGGCAGTAATTACAGAACGTGTCATATTATTATAAATATTGAACTATTAAAATTCTAATTATCACGAATAGAGTCGACTCGGTTGCGTAGTAGTCAGCGTGATTAGCTGCCATCCCGGACGTCCTGGGTTCGATTCCCGGCTCTGCCACGAAATTTGAAAAGTGGTATGAGGACTGGGACGGGGTCTACTCAGCCTCGGGTGGTCCAGATGAGTAGAGGGGGTTCGATTCCCACCTCAGCCATCCTCAAAGTGGTTTTCCGTGCTTTCCCACTTCGCTTTCGGGCAAATGCCGGGATGTTACCTACCGTACGGCCACGGCCGCCTCCTTCTCTCTTCCTTGCCTATCCCTCCTGATCTTCCCATCCCTCAAGAGGACCCTGTTCGCTTTGAAGTGAGGCCGCCTGGGCGAGGGGCTAATCCCACCTCCCCAGTTGTATCCCCCATTCGAGATGTTTCAAGCTCCAGGACACTGCCCGTAGAGGCGGTAATGATGGGATCCCTCGCAGAGTCCGTGGGAAAACCTAACCTGGAGGGTAAAATCGACTAAAAAAATAATAATTATAACGAATAGTATCCATCCATGGTTTTGAACAGTATTTAGGGAAAATAACCATTTAAAGGAGATAAGAAAATAACTTTCCCTATCGCCTTCGTAGATAATGTGAACAAAACCAAGTTGAAATCTTGCTGTACGAGGTAGGGAGGGCATAATAAAATAGTTTAAAAGAATTTAAAAAATCTGCCGTTGGATAGTCTTGAACCCGGGATCTTCGAAAGAGCGAGCGGGCGAAATAACACTTGCACACATTTCCAACACTCTCTGGTGGTTTTTGTTGCGCTTCTTATTAACGTGTATGGTAAAATATTCAATTATTACAGTTAGATCTTAAATATTGATTGGAATGCATTCATTCAGTACCTGGCATGTTTTCTAATTTACTTAAAGCAAGTTTCGCGACCGCTTTGCTTTAATAAGGCGAAAGAACTGCAAATAATGCCCTCAAACGACAGCCCTTCGGTTTTATTTCATACAACTTAGCGTACAAAATGCTGAGTGTGATACACTTCGGTCATACAAGCAGGTGTACTGACGAAGAGAACAGAATCATTTAGGATTTTGTACCAGCGATCACAGCAGCTTCTTTGACAGCGAGTGTCGTGTGATACGGGCCTAAATATATGCTAAGACTTTTTGTTAAAATTTAATAACAAAACAAGATGTTCGGTAAAGAAGGTATAGCCTACTTTCTCCTAAATGCATGGGTATTGTTATAACGCTTTGTCCTTTTCAAGGATTATAATTGAACGTTGGTTGTAGTAGCTTCTTGAAATACAACGAGCTATACGGATATTATACATGAATAGGATGTGCCCTTTGCTAGTGCTACCTCTGTACAAAATTTCATTCAATTCGGTTTCACCGTGTTTGAATTGATTTGTGGAATCTATTTGCACACATACATGGCCACTATCTGCAAACTATTGGGCTGATGACCTTGTAGTTCAGTCAAAAGATGCTTCCCACAAAAAGGTATGTTGTTGAAAAATTTGGTAGAGATCAAATGATTAGGTTGGTCGTAATTTGATTTAAGCTTTATAATTTGGGTGGCCGCCATTCTGTTTCCGTCAAGATGGCGGCGATATAAAACATGACACTGAGGTGGCCTTTGCTAGTGCTACCTCTGTACCAAACTTCGTTCCGTTCGGTTTCACCGTGTTTGAAAAGATAGGGGTAATCAATTTGTACACATACATGGCCGATATCCGCATATTTTTGGCCTGATGACCTTGTAGTCTGGTCAAAAATTCTCTATACACAAAGGTATGTTGTTGCAAAATTTGGTAGAGATCAGATTATTAGGTTGGTCGTAATTTGATTCAAGCTTTTAACTTGAGGATGGCCGCCATTACGTTTCGTCAAGATGATGGTGATATAAAACATGACACTGGAGTGCCCTTTGCTAGTGCTAGCTCTGTACCAAATTTCGTTCAATTCGGTTTCACCATGTTTGAATTGATAGGGGGAATCAATTTGCACACATATATGGCCGCCATCTGCAAACTAATGGGCTGATGACCTTGTAGTTCAGTCAATCGACGCTCGCCCTACAAGTATATGTCGTTGCAAATATTGGTAGAGATCGGATGATTAAGTTAGTCGTGATTTGATTTAAGCTTTGAACATTTGGGTGGCCACCATTACGTTTCCGTCAAGTTGGTGGCGATATAAAACATTACACTTAGGTGTTCTACGCAAGTGCTACCTCTGTACCAAATTTCGTTCAATTCGGTTTCACCGTGTTTGAATTGATAGGGGGAATTGATTTGCACACATACATGGCCGCCATATGCAAACTGTTGGGCTGATGATCTTGTAGTTTGGTCAAAATATGCTTCCCACATAAATGTACTCGTATGTTGTTGCAAAATTTGGTAGAGATCAGATTATTAGGTTGGTCGTAATTTATTTAAGAGTTTAACATTTGGGAGGCCGCCATTACGTTTTCGTCAAGATGGCGGCGTTATAAAACATGACACTGTGGTGTCCTTTGCTCGTGCTACCTCTGTACTAAATATCGTTCAATTCGGTTTCACCGTGTTTGAATTGATAGGGGGAATCTATTTGCACGCATACATGACCGCCATCTGCAAACTATTGGGCTGATTACCTTGTAGTTTAGTCAAAAGACGCTCGCCATATAAATATATGTTGTTGGAAAATTTGATAGAGATCGGATGATTAGGTTATTCGTAATTTGATTTAAGCTTTGGACATTTGGGTGGCCGCCATTACGTTTCTGTCAAGATGGCGGCGTTATAAAACATGACACTGAGGTGCCCTTTGCTAGTTCTACCTCTGTACCAAATTTCGTTCAATTCGGTTTCACCGTGTTCGAATTGATAGAAGGGGGGGGGGGGTAGACATTCAGAGTACACACACACAGACACACAGTCACACACACACAGACAGACACACAATTTTTGGCCCTGCGTAGATCTCTTAAGTCTACTTTTATTTTTTGCAAAAATCGAAAGTTTGCTAATAATACCATGGGAATTTCTAAGGAATACGTATCCTTCGATGCAAGCACTGGCGATCAGAATATCCTTCGATATGTTGTTGTTTTGTTTCATTTGAGGGGCTAGAACATCGCGGTCATTTAGCCCCGTTTACTTGGGTGTGTGTGTAGAATTTGTCTGATAACCTGATTTATTGCGGGCTTGTAATGATGTGTGTATTTGCAATTAAGGAGGCGGCCGTGGCCGTAAATAGAATCCGTCCTGGAATTTGGCCGGAATAGAAGTGAAAAACCACGGAAAACCATTTCCAGGGTGGCTGAGGTGGGAATATTTGCTTCACGAGGCTACGTGTACCCAATTTCAGCCCTCAGACAAGTATTACATTTCTTGGCAGAGCTGGGAATCGAACCCAGACCTGCGGAGCAACACTTCGATATGATATGTTTATATTCATGCCAGTTTTTTAATTTTCTGCCATTACAGGTCACGAGGTCGCCTCCGTAGCGTAGCGGTCATTAAGGTTAGCTGCCGCCCCGGAGGTCCTGGGTTCGATTCCCGGCTCTGCCACGAAATTTGAAAGGTGGTACGATGACTGGAAAGGGGTCTACTCAGCCTCGGGTGGCCCAAATGAGTAGAGGGGGTTCGATTCCCCCTCAGCCATCCTCGAAGTGGTTTTCCGTGGTTTCCCACTTCGTCTTCGGGCAAATGCCGGGATGGTACCTTCTTCAAGGCCACGGCCGCCTCCTTCCCTCTTCATGTCTATCCATCCTAACCATCACTTACCTTCCCTCATGAGGCCCCTGTTCGCTTTGCAAGTGAGGCCGCCTGGGCGAGGTGCCAATCCCACCTCACCAGTTGTATCCCATCCGATTCGATGTTCCCAGATCTAGGACACTGCCCGTAGAGGTGGTAGTGGCGAGTTCCCTCGCAAGGGTCCGTGGGTTCCACCAACCTGGAGGGTAAACGACTAAAAAAAAAAAAAAAAAAAGCAGGTCGCGTGGCATAACGTACCAATTCGATCGTATTCTCTTTATAAATCATCAAAATCCTTCGTACTCTTCACAAAAATACGTCGTAAGGCAATACATGTGGCAATGTAGTTACATCCCGACTAAAATGGAATGTGGGCTTTCGTTTAAAAAAGTATGCCTACTACTGGAATCGAAGCAGTATTCTACCCGCTCGCGCCCACTACGTACGGTCAAGTTTTAACTCTCTTTTTTTTTTTTCACTTTTTTATTTTTTTATTAGCTCTTTACAGAATTACAGAATTTTCAGATATGATAAATACCATACTAATACATCACAAGAAATCCAGATAGTGTCCATATTTATCGTACAATTGTCCACTTTCACTAAGCTTCCAACGCTCTTTTTGCAGGTGATACCTGAGATCCAGGAAAGAGAAATGTTGATCATTGTCCATCACGAAGTGTACATATTGGCCCATTATCCACACAATGGCAGTCTGTTTAATTTGGGGGAAGGCGGTCACCGACAAACGAACCAACTTCCTGTCATCAAGGTCATCCGAGGGCACATTTAATAGTTGACATACTTTTCCCTTACACCACAGCCACGTGGAGGCAACTCGCGTGCATGATGTGAAGCGGTGTATCGCCGTATCAGTTTGACCACATATAGTACACCATGGGTAAGCTTCAAGATGGATGGTATATCGCCGTAGAGCGGTTGGGATGAGATCGTTGAGGAAGATAAAAACTTGGGAGTGTACAGCAGAAGAAATGGTCATAGCCCCAAAATTTTTCCAAACAGTGGGCCAATGGACGTAGAGGGTGGTGGCCTCTATTCGCGGTTTGGAGTGTACCACTTGCCGCAACATGTTATAGATACTTTTCGTCGTTGGAACAATCCCTGAAGGCATTTGGCGAACAGTTTCCAGAAGGTGCTGTTGATGGTCCCTAAATATCTTCGGCAAAGCTCTATCACAACCACGGGCTGTGTTTCGAATATCTTTGTATAGCGCTTTCGTAAAAGTGTCATGTTGGGAAAGAATGGTGATATCGTTCTTGCAGAGGAGTGCACGGCATTTCATGCCATGAGCTGTTAGCCCTAGCCCGCCTTGCCGGGATGGGAGATACAACTGTTCCCGTTGTACTCGGAACAAAAATCCTTGCCATATAAACCAACCTGTATATTTTGCCAATTGGCTCTCAAATATTTTGGGAAGTGGGAAAAGTTGTGCGACATACCATATTTTAGAGAGCGCAAACACGTTGAGGACCATGACCCGTTGCACTATATTGAGGTTTCTTTGACCAAATTGGATCAGGACTCCCCTAACTTTGGCAATGACCTTAGTCCAGTTAACTTGCACTGTGTCCAGAAGCGATTGCTTCCAGGTAATGCCCAGAATTTTCACCTCATTTACTATCCGGAACCAGGGCTGCTGGGTAATCACTGAGTTAGTATTGAGCGGAAGCAAAGCAGTTTTCTGGGGGTTCGATTGTGCTCCAGAGACGATATGGTAGAGCTGAAGGACGCTATCGATGTGGGAGATGTCTTCTTTATTGCGGATCAATATTGATACGTCATCAGCATAGGCGCAAAACATGTGTGGACAGTGTGTAACCCTGTAGCTTCACCTGGGTAGTCCGAATGAACGGTTCAAGGCCAATGACAAAAAGTAGCATAGAAAGGGGACATCCTTGCCTAACTGATCGTTGTATTGGAATCAGAGGGGAATGAAAACCGTTGACGAGCACTCTAGACGTAGCATTACAATTTATCATACGAATGTAGTCAATAAGGATTTCAGGAAATTCGAAGTGTTGCAAGACCATGTACAAGTATTCATGACTGATGCGGTCGAAAGCTTTATCAAGATCTAAGGTGAGAAAACTCATTGGCTCAGTGGGGAGCATTTCGGCTTTTAGGTGTAGGTCCCGTAGTATCTCCTACACTATTTAAGCATACTCACTGAAACTTTGTTTGGTAATAAAGGACCATTAAGTAAGTACATACAGGTGACGGCTTCAGTGGCGTAGTTGGTAGCATTCTGAGCTTCTATGCCCAAGATCGCGGGTTCAAACCCGGCCCAAGTCATCGGATTTTTATGAGCGTTAAAAATCCCTCAGTATGCCTTCCTTCGGAGGGAAAGTAAAGCCGGTGGTCCCATGTCATAGATGTATGGCATGAAAATGAACCTTCAACTAACTACATTTGCGGAAGCTAAAATTTGTAGGTTAGTTTGATAACGCTATATTTTAGTTCCAACGTTTGCCGCCAGATGCTGACTGCGATGGCATTTAGTAGCCACGTCCGCAGCTAGGTGTCGTGGACGGTAGCATTTGGTAGCAAAAGTAGTAACTACTTGAAAAAATAATCGTCTGCTATCCTCCTACCTGAATCACAGATAACACACACTAATACAGCCATCACAATTAACACCTGTTATCAGACAAATTCTATACACAACCAAATTACACGGGGCTACATGACGGCGTTGTCGCAGCCCCTTAAGGAACCAACCAACCAACCAACCAACCAAATACATACACTAGTGCAGTCAACACAATGAAACAGGTTAACAGACAAATTCCATACTTGCCCAAGTACACGGGGCTACATGAGCATGATGCCGCAAAGCCTCTAAATAAATCAACAACATTATTTCATTGGTGTACAGTGAGCTAGGTTGCCAATATAGCAGACATGTTAGCATTCTGTAAAATGGAAGCCTAAGGGGAACCTGATGGATTGACAAGGTTTAGTCTTTCTATCAGCTGTGAAATAATAATAATAATAATAATAATAATAATAATAATATCGTATGGCCTCGGGCTCCGGGTGCAAGCTTTTTTATTTGACGCCCAAAGGGCAGATTGCATGCCGATTTTTGTCGTTCCTTCGAACGCAATGAAAGTCAAGGAGGTTAGATATCAAAGCTCCTTGGAACTATAGCACTTTCTAGAGGAGAAAGTAGGAACTTTTGAGTTGGCGGAAAATCCCGAGATTAATTTTGCCATTACGAACACAGCCTACTGAATTCAAATGGGTGCTTTAACATGCCCACAACGTATGACATGCGGATCGTCATTTTTGTCACCTTTCAAAAATCACTACCACGGCCAGGAGCGAACCTACAAGCTTGGGGTTGGTAGTCCGACACGATAACCACTCACCCACCGTGGCAAGCAAGCTGTGAAATTAAAACTATGAAACAAGTTATAAAGGGCTCGTACAAACATACACACTGGGGAGGATTAGTTACCCATGAGTGCAAAAGTTAAATGACTTCCTAATAATGCTGATAGACTAGCCTATGTGGTATGTGATAGAGAATATGCAGTTGAAATCGATGTCACATTTATTTGGCAAATCACGCGGATCGGAATGTTTCATCAGCGGTGCCATATTCATCATTCCACACATACGATGAATATCTGGCAGCCTGCGAGTTCTATCAGCTGGTTGGTTAGTTTTAAATTAAAGCTATTTACCAGATTTTCTAAAAATCATTGGTTATATTCACCTAGCTAGTTTTATGACATTAGTAGGTTTTGATCAACAGCATTGTTCTGTTGGCTGTAGGACTCTCGAAGAGAAGAAACGGTAGGAAATGGAACATTGCACTACGGTATTAAAAAAAAAGAACATTTATGTTCGACCCTGACTATTATGTATCTGAAAACTGTATCATAATGAGACTCATTATAACATTATTTTTCATTATGATACAGTTTCTCCCACCAATCAGAGCTCAAGAAACAGTCGTTTGACCAATTAGATAATTAGATGCGCTGAGTACCACGGCCTTCTAATGTGAATCACACTGCCTTGCCTAGTGTCATAGTAGAGTAATCGAGGTGGCCATGGTAAATACAAGGCATTCCCTGCGTCTCATGCGCTCTGTTCAGTACATAAAACTGGCGAAATCTCAACAGATATTTATGAATATTTATCTTCGAACATAAAATAGTTATAATACTTATCGTCGTACATAAACAGTCGTATGCAACTCGCCTATAATGGTAATTAAGACACTCGTATCGAAATTATAAAACTCGCATACGCTCGTTTTATAAAAAATACTCGTGTCTTAATTATAGCCATTATAGGCTCGTTGCATAATGTACTATTATGTTCGACCCTGACTATTATATGTCAGAAAACGGTACTATAATGAGGCTCATTATAACACTATTTTTCATTATGAAACAGTTTCTCCCACCAATCAATGCTCAAGAAAAAGTTGTTTGACCATGTGATAATTAGATGCGCTGGGTTCCACGGCCTTCTAATTTAAATTTCACTGCCTGGCCTAGTGTCATAGTAGGGTAATCGAGGAGGCCATGGTCAACTACATAAAACTGGTGAAATCTCGACAGATATTTATGAATATTTATGTTCGAACATAAAATAGTTATAATACTTATCGTCGTACATAAACCGTCGTATGCAACTCGCCTATGATGGTAATTAAGACACTCGTATGGAAATTATAAAACTCACTCGTTTTATAAACATACTCGTGTCTTAATTATTGCCATTATAGGCTCATTGCATAATGTACTATTTCTGAAGTTTTTTCCGTATGAAATAGGTTTGGGGATGGGAAGTTTATTATTTTTGCTATTCCTTTTTAAGAGAAACGGTCTGGAGATAGAATACAATATTCTGGTTAATTTTGCGAAAATATACTGAATGTCTTAATCGAACTTTAATGTTTTTCAGTCGGTCAACACGATTGTACTGGGTAGTTCCCTAATCGTTAAAAAAATTACATGACATTAATAAATGCTCTTGGATGACCAGTTTCGATTGTCAAGCGATCATCATCATTTCTTTCACACTTTTTGTTGCTGTTTGAGTCTTCAGTCTTTCAACTGGTTTGATGCAGCGCTCGATGCCTCCTTGTCCTGAGCTAATCGTTTCATCTTTACGTAGCTACCACACCTTACATCCGCGGCAATCTGTTTGCTATATTCTAACCTTGGTCTACCCCTACAGTTCTTATCCTCGACCCTTCCTTCCAGAACTAAGTTTGCTATTCTTGGTTTTATTACATTATTTAAATGACTCATGGTGGTTCCGTATTGATACTCTAGAATAGTTTTTAATAAGAATTCTACACCCGCCTGAATCAATTCTATAAAAAAATAATTATTTAACTTGTTGTTAGTACATGTTTGGAGGACAATAGACAAATAATTTTCTAAATGTAACATTGTCCTAACCTCATACACCATATGCTTTGAACTAACCTCTCTTTAACAAGAGATCACTTTCCATCACGTCGTGTTACTTAAAGCCGCTTTGATTTGAAAAGGCTTAAAAATGGATCTGTAAGCATACAGGCTCTTCATTAATTATAGAGCTACACGGATTGGTGAAATTTTGGTATTCCAAATCTACCATTTCAAGCTTCAATACGGAAATACTATTTGTCATAAGCACCTGCAAGCTGATCACCGTCACCATCTATTTCATTTCATTTTATTCTGATCTTATAACCTAAATTATATGGTGCACCATATAAGGTTTAATAACGTATCTTATTACTGTGCTACGTTTTATTTTGTTATTTCAATATGTTTTTAGCTGATGGACGGGATACAATGAAATTAATCCTCGAAACATGTACTAAAACAAGTTAAATAATTAATTTTCTTTATAGTATTGATTCAGGCGGGTGTACAATTCTTATTAAGAACTATTTTTGGTTTTCTTAGTATGTGTCCTACCAACCTATATCTTCTCTTCATTAGTAGTTGCCATAAGCGTGTCTCCTCTCCCACTAGTCTAATAACAATTTATTTCTAACCCTATCTACCCATCTGATCTTCATCATTATCCTGTAACACCACATTTCAAACACTTCAATTATCCTTTTTTCTGCTGCGTGAAAGATCCAGTGTCACTTCCGTAGAGAGCCACGCTCCAGACAAAGGCTTTCTAACATGACTTCCTAATACCTAAATCTATATTCGATGTCAACAGATTCTTATTCTGTATAAATTCTTCCCTTGCCTGTGCTAAACCTACTTTTTATATCCTCTTTGCTTCATCCATCACTGGTTATTTTGCTTCCTAAGTAGCAGAAGTCTCCTACTTCCTTTAGATTTTCACCTGCCAATTTGAAAAACATAAGGGATTCTGATTCAGCTGCATTCCAATATTTTTGTTTTACATTTATTAATTTTCATCATGAATTCTTTCCTCAAGACATAATCCATACCATTTAAAAACTCATTCAAATCCTCTGGTGTGTCAGCTAAGATGACGATGTCATCAGCAAATATCAGAGTTGAAATTATTTCTTCTCGAATCTTTACTCCTACTTTGAATTTTTCTCCATTTTACTTCATTGCTTGTTCAATATATAGATTGAAAAATATGAGTGACTAGCTGAAGTACCCGTGCTTCGCTACGCGTCATAAATAAATAAAAATATGAAGGTGACAGTTAAAACAGGGGATAGGCGAGGTGCTGCGCTGAGGGAGATTAAGGATGGAACATTTTGTCCAACTACACCGCTCGGCGTTGATCGTGTTTTATAGCACAAATTTAGGTTTTACTCGCTAACGGATGGAGATACCTTTCGGATAGAAAATGTAATTTTTAACCTCGTACATACCATCAAAAGTTTGCTATTTCTTAGCGTTCTCTTTGTATTTGAAATGGAAATATGAAAGTTTGAAACCAAAGGGTGTAGTGACGTCACTAAAATGGTCGCCATATTTAAATAGTACAAAGTATTGAAATCCAGAGTAACCTATATGTTAACCAGGTAAATCAGCTACTTCCATGTAAAATTCATGTAAATCGGACCAGTGGTACTTGCGTGATTGAGTAATACACAGACACACACCATCTCATTTTTAGCCTCGCTTCGCTCGCGTCATAGTCGTGTCATATTGTTATTCAACGAAATGCAGGTTTAACCCCATTAACACCCCTTTAGAACCTGGATATCCAAAAATCCCTCCTTGGTAGATGTTTTCGACACACAACAAACATATCCCCAAAATATCATTCTTGTAACTTTAATCGTTTGGGTTGGTCGATGAGAGTGAACATCCAAAAATCCTTCCTTAGGGGACGTTTTTCTTCCAGAATTTCACCCCTCCCCATAGGCCCCTTAAATTGGATTTATGAAAAAAAAAACGGTCGAACACATATTTATTTTATTTACTTATTTATTTTTAAGCTGATTGATTTCCTCCGAGTTTCAAACTCCTCGCCTATGTCGTTTAAGAGATACACGCTCCGTTAGGAATCTTTCAACCCCCACTTTTCATCCCTTTCACCTCATAATATACACTACATCGAAAAACCATTAGACATGTGTCAGCTTATTTTTAATGATTAGTATATATGCCAAGTATCACATCCCCAAATGAAACCACTCGTGAGATATTGTTATTCAATGAAATGCACGTTTACCCCCCCTTAATACCTATTTAGAACCTGAATATTCAAAACTCTTTCCTTAGTGGACGTTTTCGACATACAACGAACATATCCCCAAAATTTCATGTTTCTAACTTTAATAATTTTGGCTGGGCTATGATGAGTGAGTGAGTCAGTCAGGACATTTCCTTTCATTTATTTTTGATAATTTCACCCCTCCCCATGAACCCCTTAAATTGGATTTATGAAACAAACGGTCAAACACCTATTTACTTATTTAAAGCTGTTTTCCCCCTGAGTTTGATGAGCGAGTAAGTGAGTCAATCATTTAGGACACTTTCTTTCCTGTTTCCCCCCCCAGAATTTCACCTCTCTCCAAGGGTCCCTTAAATTGGATTTATGAAAAAACAGTCGATCACCTATTTACTTGTATTTTAAGCTGTTCTTTTTCCGCCGAATTTCCAACTTTTCCGCTGAGTTTCAAACTCCTCGCCTATGTCGTTTAAGACATACACGCTCCGTTAGGAATCTTTCAATCCCTACTTTTCACCCCTTTCACCTCATAATATACACCACATCGAAAAACCCTCAGACACGTGTCTTACCTTTTAATGGTGAGTTTATATGCCGTGTATCACATCCCCCAATGAAACCAATCGTGAGATATTGTTATTCAATGATATGCAGGCTTAACCCCATTAAGACCCCTTTAGAACCTGAATATCCTAAAATCCTCCCTTAGTAGACTGTTTTGAAGAAGAAGATTGTAGTTTTTACGTGACCGTGAATCTTGTGATTATGAGCCACGGGACCTCCTTTTTACGTGGAATCCGAACCACAGGACACGGCATTTCACTTCGAAAATCTCACATGCATTGACCGGGAATCGAACCCGGACCGCCTTGGTGAGAGGCATACAGCTAGACCGCTGAAATACAATGAACATATCCCCAAACTGTCATGTTTCTAACTTCAATAATTTTGGCTGGGCGATGATGAGTGAGTGAGTGAGTGAGTGAGTGAGTGAGTCAGGACATTTTCTTTCAATTTTCTTTTTTCAGAATTTCACCCCTCCCCAAGAACCCCTTAAATTTGATTTATGAAAAAAAAAACTGTCGAACAGCTATTTACTTACTTTAAAGCAGTTTTCCCCCCTGAGTTTGATGAGTGAGTCAGTCAGTCAATCAGTTAGGACACATTCTTTCCTGTTTCTCCCCCCCCTCCAGAATTTCACCCCTCCCCATGGGCCACTTAAATTGGATTTATGATAAAACGTTCAAACACATATTTACTTATTTTTATGCTGATTTTTTCCCGCTGAGTTTCAAACTCCTCGCCTATGTCGTTTAAGAGATACACGCTCTGTTAGGAATCTTTCAATCCCCACTTTTCACCCCTTTCACCTCATAATATACACCACATCGAAAAACCCTCCGACTCGTGTCTTCTTATTTTTAATGATGAGTTTATGTGCCGAGTACCACATCCCCCAATTATACCAATCGGGAGATATTGCTGTTCAATGAAATGCAGGTCTACCCCCTTAACACCCCTTTAGAACCAGAATATCCAAAAATCCTCTCTTAGTGGGCATTTGCGGCCCTTAGGGAAGCTGCATACCAAATTTCATTCCAATCCGTTTGATGGTTTCTGAGATTTCGTGATGAATGAATGAGTGAGTGAGTGGTATTTGACAAATATATAGTAGAAGATAGTGTCAAGTCTTTGTTGTGCTAAACTCGGTTGACAGTGCTGTGTGAGAAGTTGAGTAACTAACGTGATTTCAAGTAAAGATCCTCATTTTCTATACCGGTAGTGCAGAGCGCAAATGGCATCCAGTCGGCCGTGTCTCGACTTGAGCTATGTTGCCATGGAAACTATCCGCCTTGCCATTCCTTCATGAGTATATTTTATGAATTTATTAGCCTTTGCCCGAGTGCAAAAGGGCCGAAATCAGAAGAATGAGAAAGACTATCGAAAATTCATGGAGCCAGCGGTTCCTTCTGGGTCCTAAACTATGTGTATGCAAAATTCGGTTTAGATTGGTGTAACGGTGTAGATTTGTATACGGAAGAGACCCACCCACATACATACCCACATACATACATACAGACTTTCACTTTTATATATAAGATAAGTTGCAGCCTTGCCTTACACCGTTCTGAATTATATGTACAGTATATGCAGTACACTTATTTAGTTGCAGCAGTAATTAAACTTGCACAACTGGTGATATGTGATTTTTTAGCCTATTTTCATTTATGAAAAAGTAGGCTTATGAGATCACCTATTGTCCGTGTGTCTGTCTGTGTGTGCGCGTGTATGTGTGTGTGTGTGTGAGGGATTTTTGTGTGCCCCCCCTAACAACTTCTAAACGTCTGGAGCGATTTCAATGAAACTAGGTAAGTCCATAGCACTATTCCGGGCAACCCAACCGAGCCCTTCAAATTTTGTTACGTCTCACCCATCCAACATGGCGACTGTGCGAAATATTTCACCAGCAATCAATATCTCCGAAACTATTACCGATATCACCCTCGAATTTTGTACAGTGATAAAGGGAACTACTAGAAGTTCATCTATGTGACCTTTGAAAACCTGGTAACTACAAAACCAACATGGCGCTCAAGCAAATTTGACACTTTTAAATAGACGTTTCTCGCGATTTAACCAACCAAACGCAATGAAACTTGGTGCAGTATATGTTTATACACATTGTAATGCACCAACATCTAAATTCGTACAATTGTTTTCATAACCTCAAGATGGCGGCTGTGCGAAATATTTCACCGGCATTCTGTATCTCTGAAACTATTACGGGTATCACCATGAAATTTTGTACGGAGGTAAAGAAGGCTATTGGAAGTTCATCTATGAGACTTTCAAAAACCGGTTAACTACTAAACGAACATGGCGGCTAAGCGAAATTGAAAGTTTTAAATAGACTTTTCTCGCTATTTAATTATCCAAACGCAATGAAACTTAGTACAGAAAATGTTTATGCACATTGTATTACACTGGTATCTAGCCTAATTTAGTTCAATTGTTTGCGTAACCTCAAGATGGCGGCTGTGCGATTTTCGAAAATTAAGTTTTTATTTCTTGTGTTCTTATCATGCGATCGAAATCAACATTTGCATAATGAACGTACAAAATAATCATCATCTAATAGTATATAACTCTATGGCCTACATATAATACAATCCAACATGGCGACCATCCGAAATATTTAGACGGCTCTCAATATCTATTAATCTACTACAGCAATCAAACTGAAATTTTGTAAGTGTATAGAGGCTATAAGCATAAGTTCAGCTATGGGACGTTCAATAACCTGGTGAGCACAAATCCAACATGACGGCGACGCGAAATTTAAATATTCAAATGGACGTTTCTTGCATTTTAACTATCCCAGCACAGTGAAACTTGATACGGTATATGCTTATACAAATTTTAATCGACTGGCATCTAATTCATTTAAATTATTTTCATAACCACAAGATGGCGGCTGAGTGAAATTTTAAAATCCCGCTTTTATTTCTTGTGTCCTAATCATGCGATTGAAGTTTGAATAAAACACCTACACAATAATCTTGATGTAATAGTACATAAATCTAAGGCCTATAATATAAAAATCCAACATGGTGACCATCCTAAATATTTAGACGGTTTTGAATATCTACGAATCTATTACAGCAATCAAACTGACAATTTGTATGCTGATAGAGGCAATTAACATGAGTAGGATACATGAAAATATGCTATTTAGTTTTTCACGGAACTACTCTTTTTCTGTTGAGATACTGGTAGTGGTGATTGACCGTCAAGTTTGCTTGGTTAGTGTGATTACGTGATTGTTATTAAGTGGTCAGGTTATTGTTGATTGGGCACTTAGCTGCTTGAGCGATGTGAGGGCCGTTTCCGCGCAGCTACCATCTGCCACCTCCGGCTGAATGCATAGAACTAGCCTAAGTGTAAAAGATCTGATGATGATCGCTTGACGTACGAAACTGGTCATCCAAGTGTGCTTATTAATTTCATGTATTTTTTTTTCAGGATTAGGGAACCAGCCATTCCAATTGGGTACAATCGTGTTGACCGACTGAAAAAAAATACATTTCAATTACTACTGTAAGGCAAGACTAAAAATGGCTTCCAACACGACAATAAACATGCTTTAATTTGAAAGGATCGCCGCCATTCATGTAATGAAGTTATTCTTTGAATTCAAACTGTTTATGATTTCTGTCAAACAATCACCAAGAACACCAGAAGTGGAAAACAACAGCATCAAAAACACAATCACCATGGTCCATAGGTGGCGCAAGCGACCGAATAATAAATAAATCTCCACTTAGTATAAAACAAAGTCCCCGATTCTTGGATGACACAAGTAATCTCGAGATCCACTGGATGGATTTTGATGCGGTTTTCACCATTCTGTAAAAGATACCTCGAGGAAGGTTTCTGTAGAAAATTGTTTATTAATGATCAAAGGAAGCCAAGCAGTAACGATTTCAGTGAAAAAGTCGAAAAAACTGCCGTCCATGCGCTTTGTGTAAGAATTGTTCAGCATGAAAAGTTCTACAAAAAGTCCGCAGGAGCATATCTCTATCTTCAATACATCGCCATCTATAAGTGGTCAAACTGTCGAGTCGTGTTGAGTTAAGACTTCAGAGACAAGTGGTTGTGTTTGGAGTTTCCCTGGAAGTGCAACTCGGCATTTTCTTAATTTCGTCTGTGAAAATTCTTAAATTACGTCTGATCTGACAAGAATGCGTTGCACATGCATCTCCATGATAATATAATTAATAGTCCAGTCAGTGATTTTAACCCATCATGCCGAGACGTAAAACGGATATAGGTCGTAGCTCATTGCCATCGAAAAAGAAGCGCTTATTACGTAATGCATTCATAATTGTTCCCGGGTGATATGAAGCCGCCCTTAGTAATTGTATACATAAATTAATTAATACATATTTCCTCACATGGAATAGCTACTTAACGGTCCTCGCGAGGCTGAATTCACCTAGTTTCTGCCCTCGCGTTAGATCTTCAGTCTCTCGGGGGAGCCGGGATTGAGTGTAACGTTCTACTTGAATACCACGGGGCCACAATAACATAGAATCTCAATCAGGCTTTTCAAAAACAAAACAAAAAACACCTTTTTAAGGCCAGAATATTATAGGGTTTATAGACGCATTACTCATCGTTATGTGATTCAACATCTTGAGATAAAAATTCAATAGATTTTCTACTGAAAAGGTAATAACATACTAAGTTTTATGATAGCAAACGAAGCTATTACATCCAGCACAATGTGGCTCATACGCACGTACAATGGCGTCGCCAGTCTGCTCCTGAATTACACCACCCGGCGAGCTAACACCGAGTGCCCTGTGGTGGTAATTGCTACCGGGGTGATTACGTCATAATAGGATGACAGAATACACATCGCGCAGCTTTAACTAGTGCCTAATTTCACATTCAATGTGACATCTCATGTGTGTGTGTGTGTGTGTGTGTGTCTGTCCTTCCCCGTCGGGAGTCACCAGCTCTCCAGGTGATACGTGACATTCATCTTTAGAATATAATTCTCACAGAGGATTCTTATTAGAGCGCCCGGTTGGCCACCCATGATCTGGGCCAACCTGTTTTAAGATTTATAGCAGGTTTCTCTGCTATTTGCTGTTGCTGTTGCAGTTGTTGTTCATTCTTTTAGGGGATTGGATTGTCTGCGTCGTCCAGCAGTAACGTTCTCGCCTGCTGTTCCCAAGGTTGCAGGATCGAATCCTGGCCCAGTCAGCTGGCATTTGTGGGTGCACAGATGTGAGGGGGCCGTGCCAGTAAATTTACTAGCTCGTTAAAGATCCCCTTCAGGGCAACATTCCGGCACCCAGGCGTCTCTAAAAGCCACAGTTGTTAAAGGGACGTAATACCAGTAACGTTATTATTATTATTATTATTATTATTATTATTATTATTATTATTATTATTATTATTATTATTATTATTATTATTATTATCATTTTCGTTTCGGTCGTCGAGGCACCACGAGCCAATTCCAATGCTTTGTCCTTTGCTGTTCCTTCTTCTTCCTCCAGTATTGCTTCATCATCTCTCTATGTTTCCTCTTCCTTTCCTCGGACCATTTCGAGCCGGTTTTTCCTCCCTTGGAATCCTGCCATTTTTACTATGATTACTATGCTTGACGCGGTGGGTGAGTGCTTATCATGACGGAAAGGGTGACAAAAATCACAATACGCATGTCATACGATGTTGGTATGTTAAAGAACCTATTTGAATTCAGTAGGCCGTGTTCATAATGACAAAGCTTGCACCCGGCACCCGAGGCCATAAGATATTATTATTTTTACTATTAGTGTTAAATGACCCTTTTATGGTTGTATCTAATAAATAAATAAATTGATTAATTAATTAATTAATTAAAAGCGGAAGACCAAGTCACCATAGTTGTGGGAAGTGAGCAAAGATCTACAAGAACTTGGAGGGTCGGAAAGAAACTTAAAAGACCGGCCGTCTCTCAGGAAGATGCTTCAGCAATAGAGGTTCCAGGAAAAACTGCAAAAAAAAAAAAAGAAAACAGGTGCCCTCTGGACCCAGGAGAGGAGGGAACAACACAACCAGAGGATGCGTAACTACTGGACAAACACCAAAGCCCTCTCCAAATGTAACAGTTGAATGTCGTGGTCCTTAGATGGCCTATACGAAACAAGAAGAAGAATTAATTAATTAAATAATGAATACTCCTCGAGCTTCCAAATCACAATTTTGTTACACATACGTACAATTATTACAGTCAGTACAGAAACATAGGTTGTCAAATTCATTACGCTCCCAGATACATTGGGCTCATGATCTTTATATCCTAAGCTCCTAAACCAACAACACCAACAATCTTAACACCAAAAGAACAGTAAATAATTTTGATGAAATACAAATCGAACTAATGGCTTGCTTTGCCCATTATTAGTCATAGAAGTAGCCAAAATACTCCAAACTTTGATTCGTTAAGTGTACATCGTTCATTATGAGCCAACTAGTTAACTTCTGGGATTCAAAAGTAAAGCAGTGAAACATTAAGTCTCATAATGTATTCTGTTTGATATTTGTTCAATATAACAAGACGCAGAGGAATGAAGAATTCATCCGAAGCCAACTTCAAGCAGAACCTATAATTGACGAAGTTTTTTTTAAAATAAATTTGTCCCTTTTAGGAGACTTGTGAAAGCTCCCTCAGTTTCTCATTACCAACTTTTCAGTTTGTTTCTTACTAGTTGAGAGAACAAATAATGTGGACACCAGGTCTTCTTGTTCAAGTTCTATGACGCTTGGCGTGTCTTGTTGATATTTCTCACTTCTGCCATAAATCAGTGTGGCAAAAGGCTGATTCAGGTGATCATAGCCATACCATGACAGTACCGAACCGCATAACCAAGTGCAGAGAGACACGCTACTCGAGGACTCTTCGTCAAGCCAAAGACCTTTCTTTCAGATCCAACCTTTGTTAAGGCTGTGTCCCAATACTCAAGTTGTCTGCTATTGACTAGCTGCTAGCTACTATGTGCTATGTGCTATGCACTACGGAGATTTGGGACATGTCTGCTTGATCACAGCCTCCTTCATAGACTTGTGTTCTGAAACGCACTGGACTTACATGCTGGTACCAACCAAACCAACACTCAAGATGGCGGTGACCTGCTGCTCCTTGTAAGCTCTTTGCGCTTTCATCAGCTGTTTTAAATAAACACTACCTGAATGATTACGATCATGGATGCGCCAAGAAGATAATATCGGCAGCGGCAAATTGACAATTTGAGACGAGGCTCTTACTGTGCGCCGGAGACCATGAACCGAGTTGTCGTTGCAATTCTCAGTCGTGATTACTACAGAACCAAACAACATATTCGCGTGAAAATAATTATCACAACACAACAAGATATTATGCTTCCCTCGTGGGTTGTGGTTTGAAACGTCGAATTTGGCAAAGGATGTAGGTCAAGCATAAAGTAGATTAAAGTCAAAGACAACCTACAATTTACATAACCTACAATTCCGATAAGCTACAATTTCTATAACTTCCTTGTACAAGTCGGCCAATCTAGCAAGCACTTTCGTTGACTAGCTACTACAGACTTGATTGCTATGTGCTAAGCAGTATTGGATCACGACTTCTGACGTCACATCCGGCAAAGTAGTCGAATATCTAGTTCACTACGGCTGAAATTGTACTATTGGGACACAGCCTAAATAGCAGCAAGACTACCTACTGTTGTAGTGGTTAGCATTCTTAGCAGCGGCTTCGGTGACGTAGTCGGTAGCATGCTGAGCTTCTATGCCGAAGATAGCGGGTTCAAACACGACCGAAGCCGTCGGATTTTTAAGAGCGTTAAAAATCCCTCACTATGCCTTCCTTCGGAGGGGAAGTAAAGCCGGCGGTCCCATGTCATATATTTATGGGATGTTAAAGAACCTTCCACTAATTGCACCTGTGTGAAGCTAAATTGGATAGGTTAAGGATGTAAACAACGCTCTTAGGTTTCTACGTTCCTTGCCAAGAGCCGACTACGGTGGCGTCTAGTAGCTAAGTTCTGAACTTGGCCTAGTAGTCGTTGACAGTGGCGATTGGCGGCAAAAGTAGGAACTATTTGAAAAATTCTAAGTTGCAGTACTTAAATTAAAAAACAGATAACACACACTAATACAGTCATCACAATTAATACCGGTTATCAGACAGATTCTACACACACCCTAAGTACACGGGGCTACATGACCGCGTTTTCGCAGCCCGTAAACTTAGGAACCAACCAACCAGCATTCTTAGCTACCAACCCTGAGGTTCGGGTTCGATTCCCAACTCAGTTATCCTAGATGTGGTTTTGTGTGGTTTCCCCACTTCTACTTCAGGAAAAAGGCGGGATGGTTCCTACTACTGACACCTCAGGAAATTGATGACTGAAATTCAGGATACACCATCCTAGACTTCACAACACACAATACTATAGACTCCACGATAACATAGGATATCAGACAAATGCAACACTCGCCCATAAACATGGGGATGCAGACGATGATGTCGCAATCACCTAAAATAATAATAATATAATATCATATGACCTCGGGTGCCACGTGCAAGCTCTCTTAATTGACGCCCAGAGGGCAACTTTCATGTCAATTTATCTCAAATCTGATTTCTCCTTTTTAGCCTTTTTTCATTAATGAAAAAATTGGCTTATGAGATCACCTTTTGTCCGGGTGTGTAAATGTGTGTGTGCATCCGTGTGTGTGTGTCTCCCCTAATAACAGTTAAACGGGTGGAGTGATTTCAATGAAACTCTGTTAGGTCATCGAACTACTTTGGCAGACCCCGACCGTGCCCTTCAAATGTTATTACGTCTCACCAATCCAACATGGCGGCTGTGCGAAATACTTCACCGGCATTCTAAATCTCCGATAATATTACTCATATCACCTTGAAATTTTGTACGGTGATAAAGGGCACTACTAGACGTTCACCTATGTGATTTTAAAAAACTTGTTAGCTACAAAACGAACATGGCGGGCAAGCAATTTCGAAACATTTAATTGGACTTTTCTCGCAATTCAACCATCTAAACGCAGAGAAACTTGGTACAGCAAATGAATATACAAATTTCAATTCACTGACATCTAATTTAGTTCGTTTACATAACCTAGAGATGGCGGCTGTGCGAAATTTTAAAATTAAGTTTTTGTTTCTTGTGCTCTATTCATGCGATCGAAATCAACGTTTGAATAATGAACGTACACAATAATGCTCTTCTAATAGTCAATAACTGTCTATGGCCTACATAATTATATAAAAATTTGACATGGTGTCCATCCAAAATATTTAGACGGTTCTCAATATCTACGAATCAATTCAACAATCAAACTAAACATTGTTATGTTAATAGGGGCAATTAATATAAGTAGGATATACGAAAATAGGTTGTTTAGTTCTTCACGGAACTACTTGTTAACATTATTTCCTATATTTTTATAATATTTCAAAATTATAATTCGATTATACTTTAGTAAATAAATTTTATATATAAGCTTCCATTTTGTCCTTTAAGAATATGAAAGATAGCAACACCCCTCATATAAAGTATTAATATCATACTCAAAATTATTAATTACTTGTCTCTCAATGTCACTTGTCATTGCTGAAGAAGACCACCGTATGGTTGAAATTAGTGTATCATTAAAGAACTTCTAGTAAGTTACTTCATGTATTGACTTGTGGTGGATAGCTCTAAATACTATTTGTTAGTGTATTTGTCAATAACAACCAAAATTGAATTAAATATGACTAGTATTACCCATCGCGGCTTCGCCCGCGAATATCCTAGTTGTAAAGAGTACACTTAGCAAAATATCAATCATGAATTCTATGACTGATTTATCCTTGGTATGAATAATCAGACTTTATCAATTCAGCTACTGGTGCAGTGGTTAGGGGTTTCTCATTCCTTGATAGGTATATCAGAGCGAAGTTAGTTTTCTGAGAATATGACAGACACTGTTAATTTAAGGGCCTTTAAATGTGGTTTGAAAAAAAAAAGGAAGCTTGTAGTTTAACGTGACCATTAATCTCGCGATCATGAGCCACGGGACCTCCAAAAAAAAGTGGTTTCCGGAGACCATTTATAGACGGGTGAAAAAGACCTTTCATACCACACTCACACGTGAAAATTGCGTGAAAAATTCTAGAGTGACCCTTGCCCCCCTTAAGCGCATTATACTGTAATGTATTGAGGAATTTTACAGCTTAATTTGGTTCAGTGATAACCTTATAACCATCTGGAAACATGCACAGTAATGTAATAATTGGAATTGCATTGCGTCTTACAGAAATAGATGGACCTGTGAGATTCTGTTACCATGGTTACCGTGTTGCATTCTTTCATTATTTCATTGTAAATATACATGTTTTAAGGTATTTATTTAATTGTGAGTCATTTAAAGAGTAAGTGAGTGCGTTTCGCTTACGCATTGGCTTATGCTGAACTTGTAGGTACCCCATATGTGTAGGTTGGTGTTAATGGGACCTTATTTTCGGTACAAAACTGGAATGGGACCTTAGCAGAATAATATAGGGAGGGAGTAGATTCATATCAATACAAATACACCAGATGAATCAGTTGCCCCTAATAATATTGTTTTATGCAGCCCAACTAACGCGTGTTGTCAGGAAGATTGATATTTCTCTTCTTGAATCCCGTATGGTACTAATGCACTGCAAGTATATCCTGCAAACGATACTGAACACTATTATGTTTCCCTCGTATTAGTCTGTAGTCACATCGAGGGAAAATAATAGTGTTCAGTATCGTTTGTTGGAAATGCTTGCAGGGCATTAGTAACATTCGGGATGCAGGCAGAGAAATATCGACCTTCCTGACAACACGCGTTAGTTGGGCTGTATAAAATAAAATTCTTAAGAGAAGCTGATTCACCTGGCTGATTCCCACTAAATATGTTGGAAAGCTCCGGGGATTCGATAGAGGACTTCACTACAAGCAAAACATGTCCGGTAAGCATATGGTGTATGTACGTTCGTTGCCGTGTTACAAGTAGCCTATTGTTTTTGGTGTGCATAATACAGACGGCGTCACGATACTAGTTGGTCATTTGTGGAAGGCACACAGGCCACTTGTACGTTTCGTCGCTATTCAAGTCCAAACAAATGGATCGGGTGTCACTAACCGACACCGTGGCCTGCTCGTTCTCTTGATCTCAATCCATTAAACGTCTACTTGTGGGTTCATTTAAATGCCATCGTGTACGCCACACCTATTCATAACGTGGACATGCTGCGTCACCGAATAGAGCTAGGATGTTTATTTATTTATTTAGCGTATGGCATTACACATGAAACACACAAAAACACAATAATAATAACAAAATAATAATAATAATAATAATAAAAAGTACATACAAGCACAGATATCGACCTATAACCTTATGTCCAGTCTGTTAATCCATTCCAGGCTCGATGGTGTAGCACTGTAGGTATGCTCATATATTGCAGTCTTCAACAATATGCCTGATGGTCTTGTTCGACGGACCACAATCACAGCAGGGGTCTGGACGCTTCCCCCATTTGTGCAGGTTGTACGCACAAACTCCATGTCCTGTACTGATACGGTTAATGGTCTTCCATATATGCCTAGGTAGTTCAACAACCTTGATTTTCTTTATAGGATCAATGAGGTCACGAACTTCGGGTGGGGCATTTCTAGTCCATGTTTCACGCCATTTAGCTGCAATATTTAAATTACTATCAGCAAGCTGTTGAGCCAGTCGCAGGGGGGGGGGGGGATTCCTGGACCGGAGCCGGTTTATTGACAGAGTGATAATATCGGCATGGATTGGAAGTGCACTGTTGTTCATTATTTTAGAATATTTTTCCTCAGTGCAAGGATGTCAGCAGATGACAGACGCCGAAAATATGGGAGCGTGTGAGACAGTCAAAGATGCAGCGCATAAACGCCTGCATTACAGCTCGTGGTAGCCATGTTGAGCACCTTCTGTACAGAACTGCAAGTAGTCACGTACACTTTATCAACACAAATGATCAACCTGCATTGTGAAGCGGTCTGTGTTATGTACACCACACAAAATATTTGTAACACGGAAACGAAAGCAAATGCACCATGTGTTTACAGGACATGTTTTGCTTGTTGTCAGGTCGTCTATCAAATCCCCGGAGCTTTCCCACATATTAAGTTACACCCTATATAGAGAGTGACTGAGAGAGACAGGAAGACAACCTGATGTAAACTGTTCGGTTGGACTGTGTATCGACACCACGGCTGGAAGGTGTATAAAGCGTAGGATAACCATTGGAAGTGAAGGACATTTTCACATACAGTAGTGGATTTTGGAGGCTCGGTGACGTTAAATCTGTGTTACAATGCATGGCGCTGCGACGCTCAACAACTGATATTTAATCTGCCGTCATAATGTATAACTTAAATCTGAATGCTCCTCGTTGCTTCAGTATGTATTATACGTCGCAACGTTTCGACTTCCATTAGATAGCACTAGAAAAGAAGAAAATCCACTACCTGCTTCCAGTCTCCGACCAGGTCAGGAATGGAATGAATGAAGCCCCCATCCAGCGGCGAGGATATGAAGTGTGCCGGCTGCCGAAGCCTGTCGCACTCCTCTGGGGCAATGATTAAAATGAATGACAGATGATATGAAATGGTAATGGAGAGTGTTGCTGGAATGAAATTGTGACAGGGAAAACCGGAGTACCCGGAGAAAAACCTGTCTGCCTCCGTTTTGTCCACCACAGATCTCACATGGAGTGACCGGGATTTGAACCACGGACCCAGCGGTGAGAGGCCGGCGTGCTGCCGCCTAAGCCACGGAGGCTTCTCATTAGATAGCCCATACATTTACAATAACTGACTCGCGTGTGCTTATATTGTCGCTGCTAGATATTGCGGTACCTTCACACCATCAGATATTTTCCAGTTCTTGGCACAGATTGTTACAAGACCCTTCTCTGTTCGATGGAAGAAAAAGAGAAGAAAGGAAATGTTTTAGGGCCTGCCATTTATTACATCTCTGCGGTTATCTGCGCCAGCTTGAGATTTCATTTAGCACGCAACTGGTTGCTACGAGAATTTTATCAACTCCCAAGTGCTGACATATAGGATGAGTCATAAGAAAACACATTCCATTTCATCCTGGGCTCCATAGAAATAGGAATAATAAGTGGATGGAAATACATTGTGTCACGTGGCTCAAAACAGATGATTGATCTCTATATACAGGGTGTAAATTGATATACGTGAAGTCCGTTACACTGGTGATAGAAGAGACTATTCTTAGCTTCCTAGGTAAAATATGTCACCTGGGCCTATCTATAAATTTAAAATTAGACAATAAATAGTCAATGTTTGTAGGCTTTTCAGAAAGTGTTCAAGCAGAATGTGCAATCCAAGAGTGGGAGTTTTGGGGAAGCGCGTGGTAGTGTGAGGCGCGGCGAGGGAGGGGCGAGAAGTTGTTGCGTAATCGGAGCATTGACCTACCTATGAGGAGGAGAGGTTGTCAGCTGGCATTTGTAGCACCACTAACGCACAACTTGCAGTGGCCTTGAACCTTACTAGTCATGCTGACCACTCCCCATGGAGGTGTGAATGAGCTGTTGATAGGCTAGGTTTGTGCCATTGGGAAACAGAGCAAGGAGGTCTCTCACCTTTAGACTCTGGTCAACATTTCACAGCGTTGGAGGGGATGCTGGCGTGGAGAAATCAGCTGTGCTGCTGAGGGGAACGCAGTCTATTCCCTTTTCCAAGACGATTGTTGTGATTTAATTCCACCTACACTAATTAAGGCCGGCCCCGTGGTGTTTGGGTAGCGTGCCTGCCTCTCAGCTGGTGGCACCGGGTTCGATTCCCAGCTCTGTCAGGGATTGTAGAAACTGTAGTGAGGGCTAGAACGGTGTGCACTCAGTCTCGTGAGGACGATTGAGTAGCTGTCTGACTGTGAGGCAGTGCCCCGTTCACGAAAACCAAGATTAACGGCCAAGGGGCCCGATGCGCTGAACACGCGTCACGCCAATATCTGCAGGTCAAATGGCTAGGCAGCGGTCGCTTGGTAGGCCCAGGCCCTTCACTGGCTGTAGTGCCAGGGGTTACACTGATTAAGGTAGTTTGTGTATTTGTCCCATATGCGTTCATATATCATTCACCCGATTGCAAAGTGTATCCAAAAACATTTAATTAAACACAATTTCAACACAAACCCTCTCTTTCTTTGATTGGCATTGCAACGCTAGTATTTTATATTCGGGGCAATTTAAGGCAGAGATTGCTTTGAGTGATCCCGGCTCATCATCAACTTCCAAAGGCAATGCCTTGTTTCCGTAACCATTATTCCCTGTCTTCAGCACCTCGTTTCATTTCATATTAGGAACCATAATTAAGAGTTAGTTTGATGTCTTGAAGGAAATATTTTCTCGGTCGTCCTCGACCTTTCTTCCCCGTGATTTTGTCTTTCATGAGATTAGTTAGGGAAGCGTTATGTCTCAAAATGTGGTCTGTCAATTTGGCTGTTCTTTTATAGATCGTTGGTCTCAGTTCTCGTTTCCCTTGAATTTCTTGCAGAATGCTGATGTCAATCCTCTTTTCTTCTTTTCCATCTTATTCTTCATCTATCCATTTTGCTTCTCGGCATCGGGTCTGCCAGCCACACTCTGTATTCATTCCTATTCCCCGCGAATCGCCTGGTTTGTCTTTTCTCGCAGGGTCGTATCATTCTTATCCGTCCGGCACTTCTGTTTGTTCTTCACCCGACGTGGGTAATCACCCCTACGCGAGCTAGCACAGTGGAGGGGCTGTCTCCTCACAGCATCTGTGCCTACTGGACTTTTCTGCCAGGGTTGTTCCCCCTTATCTGAGCATATCCCGTTTTAAGGCGCCAGAAACTCGCCCTCATCCCTCCCTTACGGGATAGGATTTGCTGGTTGCATTGCTAGGCAGAGCCTACCAACTAGGGTATTTCTCAGTATTTACCAGAGACACCTACTCAGCATTGGTGTCCTCACAGAGACCCAATAACCAGCCATTCACCCTCCTTCTTTCTCAACCGGGCTTGGGAACGGCTGTGGCGGAGTTCAGTTCTCTTTTCAATACATTTAACCCGTAACATTCTCCACCAGACCCACATCTCAAACGCTTCAAGTCACTTCCAATCCTGACCTCTGATCGTCCAAGATTCACATCCATACGGAAGCACACTCCATAAAAAGAACATGACAAAATTTTATTTTAATTCCAATATCCAAATTTGCATTAATTAAATAATTTTTTCTTATTATTGAACACCTGTTTTGCAAGCACTATTCGCCTTTTAATTTCTTTACTACACCTGTTGTCATTGGTGATAAGGCTTCCTAAATAAGAGAAACTGGCGACTTGTTCCACTATCGTGTCAGTAAGCTTAATGTTTGTGTGAATACTTTCAGGATGTTTACTCACAATTAATACCTTGGTGTTTTTAGCATTAATGTTTAAACGTAACTTTTACAATGGTGATGACAATAAATTTAACATTCTGGACAACATCTTCTCGGTGTGAGTTACAATTTATTCTGTTTTTTTGTTTATTCCGTAATTTTGTTTATTATTATTATTATTATTATTAGTTTTTTGTTTTATTTCTTTCATTCTTTCTTTCTTTCTTTATTTCTTTATCGTTTAGGCTTGCTTAGGACCACGGGGCTCGTATCTACTCTTCAGTAAAATGTTGCTTTCTTCTTCTTCTTCCTCTTCTTCTTCCAGTAGTCCTTCATTTTCTGACTATGAGTCAGTCTTCTTTCTTCTGTCCACTTAGCTCCCGTAGTCTTCTTACTTGTAAGGGACGTTGGGAAATCGCCCTGTCGGATGACCTGACGGAACATCAGACGGTCACGAGATTGTTCCCGTGGGATATCTAGTTGTTCCATATCTGACTTAACTGACGCAATCCATTTGTTCTTAGAAGCCTTGCCTCTTCCTGTTACTGTGAATATCCTTTAGGTGAGTCTTTCAGAATCCAGACGTGCCAAGTGTCCATAAAAGGTCAGGCGTCTTTTCCTTATAGACGTGATGATGTCCTCCTGGTGTTCATACAATTCAAGATTATGTCGGTTTCTGTAAATGCCTCCTTCCTCTCTAATTGGACCTAATATCCTCCTCAGGATCTTCCTCTCTTTTAACTCCAATTTTCTGAGTGGACCCTTTTTGGTAATTACAAGACACTCAGAAGCATACAGAACAGATGGCTTGACGACGGAGTTATAGTGTCTGAGTTTGAGGTTCTTGGAGAGGCACTTTGATGAATAGATACTACGACAGGAATGATAAGCCCTTTCAAACCTGGTACATCTGGCATCTATGGCTAGGTTCTCGCTATGATTCGCAGAAATCCATTCCCTCAAGTACTTAACTGCAGTTACCTTTCGTATGGTAGTGTCTGTGAGAGGAATATTAGGAGGGGCCTCTTTGATATTGGTCATAAATTCAGTCTTCCGGATGTTGATCTTCAAACCAGTCTTAACTGCTACACTATAATGACTCTGTAGGTTGTAGGTAGCCTCCTCTATATTATTTGCCAGTAGAATGAGATCATCAGCAAAGGCTAGGCAAGGGACGAAGAGGTTGTCTCTCTTGTAACCAAGCTTCAGTCCAGCTCCCGGTGGTAGCATCGTTCTCCATTCCCTAATGATCTTTTCCAGTACACAGTTGAAGAGAATACAGGAGAGACCATCACCCTGTCTAACTCCTGTTCTGATTGGAAAGCTTTCGGATAGTTCACCTCTGAATCTGACCTTGGACGTCGTGTTTCTCAGAGTGGCTTGGATTATTTGCAGGGTCTTCCCATCCAGACCAAATTCCCGTAGTATGAAGAAAAGGGTATCTCTATCCACAGAGTCATAAGCTTTCTGAAAATCTACTAGAACCACCTCCCATGGATGGCCACCTCGGTTCGTGTAGGTGAGAACTGTCTTAATATTGTGTATCTGTTCTAGGCAAGATCTAGTCGTACGGAAACCAGCCTGGTATTCACCTAACTCTGAGTCTAGCTGTGCAGTGGCTCTATTGAGCAATGCTACAGAGAGGATCTTGTAGGTAATTTATAACAAGGAAATACCCTTATAATTGTTGAGGTCTGTCTTACTTCCCTTCTTGTGGAGGGGATAAATCACAGCAGACGTCCAACCTTCGGGTATGGACTCTGTTGCCCATATGTCCTTTATGATTTGATAGATGTTTTGTAAAGACTGGTCATCCGCATGTTTCCACATCTCGGCTACTATGCCGTCTTCACCTGGAGCCTTGTTGTTCTTGAGACCATTCGATATGATGTTCATTATTTCTTCTCTTGAAGGCGGTTGAGAATCAGGGTTCCTGTGCGGAGGTTCATGGAAAATAAGCTTTTCATTAGGTTCCTCTGCGTTTAGTAGCTTCTGGAAGTAATCTGCAAGAGTTTTAATGCAGTCTTTATTGTTTAGTTGAAGTTTTCCATCCGGCCCGCGGAGGATGAGGGTAGGAGCTGTATACTGGGCCGTTTGCTTCCTAAGTCCCTTGTACAAATCTCTTGAGTTGTTTCTCTGAAAATCATTTTCAGCCTGTTGCATTAGACTCCTGAGGTAATTCCTCTTGGCTCTGCGGATGGTGTTAGCTGTAGCTTTCCTTTGCAGGAGGAAGGCTTCATAATTAGCTTCATTTTTTGTTGGTTCCACCTAATCCAGGTTTTACGCCTTTCTTCTATAACCTCATCACAATTTGCATCCCACCATGGGGGTTTGCCTTTGGTTGATGATGCAGGGATAGTTTCCTGAGTGGCCTCCAACAAGGCCATTTGTAAGGCAGGCCATCCGTCTTTCTCTGTATTCTTCCTAAGGGTGTTATGAAAGTCACAATCCTCATCGCGCAGTCGCAGAGTGTTGAAACTGGGTATCTTATGACTACTTTGAAGATTTGGTTGTTTCCTAAAGGATTGTGAATTAATCTTGACAAGTGAAAGGTAGTGAGTGATCAGAGTCTATGTTGGCTCCTCGTAATACCTTTACGTTCTGTATATCAATATGATGTTGTCGTGCTATAGCAACATGATCTAACTGGAACTCACCAAGTATAGGATTTGGACTCTTCCAGGTTTTGGCCTTTCTAGGTAGACGTTTGAAAGCTGTTGATTTTAGGACCAGGTTGTACTTGTCACATAGTTCAATAAGACGTTCTCCATTTCTATTTGTTCTCTTATGGACTGGATAATGGCCTACTAACTTTCGGTACTTCCACTCCTTCCCGACTTGTGCGTTCAAGTCTCCCATGAGTATGATGGAATGGTGGGGTGGGACCATATCCAGAGTTTCTTCTAAGGTGGCCCAGCTATGCTCCACGTATTCCAGGTTTTTCCGGTTTGTATCATTTGTGGAAGCGTGAAAATTTACAATTGAGTGTGCTCTATTACGAGACCTGAAGGATAACAAGGAGGTCCTTCCGTTAGGTGAAGTGAATTCTAAAATATTGTCTACTATCTTCTGGTGTACCGCAAACCCAGTACCAAATTGTGGGAGTGTATTGATAACTCTTTCACCAGGCTTCCCCTTGAATATTCTGTACACTCCGGACTCGATTGCATCCTCATCGGTAAAACGTGTCTCTTGGAGTGCTGCTATCATAACATTGTGCTCTTCCAACACGTGAAGTGTTTGTTTGAGTTTTGTCTTATTATATTTCGATTTTTTCATATTTAGATGTCCAACTCTATATTATTAATTTAATTCCGAATTTGTATACTTTAATCTGCGTTAAGAGTAGTTCCGCCCCTTAAAACTTCAATAGCTAACTAACTCAGCTACAATTTCTAAGTCATCTGCAAATCTAATACCTTGGATATAATGCCCATTTACGTTTAGTCCTTTCGTATTACTGTCTCAAACATCTTTATAGCTTATTCAATGACTACGTTAAAGGGGTACGGTGGGAGAGAGCAGCCCTGACTCACACCCTTTCTAATTTTTGATGCCGGCTAGCGTGAGAAATATAAAATGTTAAGAAAATTTACTTCAAATTGACGGGTGATGGTAATGGGAACTGAGTCATATTGTACGTCATAATTATAAATGGCAGTGATAAGACAAGACATGACATGGAAAGTTATTAACTGAATAAAATGCCCAGAAAGTAAAGTGCATTGGGCAAATTAAACGTCTAATGAGGTGATCACACACAATGACTGGAGGTGCAAAGGGAGTGTCAGTCCCTTTGTGAGAAATAATAGATTACACGTCTGTTAAAGAACAGGGAATTCTGAAGTATTTAGAAGGCACTTTATGTGTACAAAATACAGTAAATTGAATTCAACGGTCCATAGGGCAGGTGTTAGCCCATGTGTGTCCGTTATAACCTCACATACTTGCCCAAAGCAATTTTTCGTCCATCGGCATCAACAACGTTTTTATAACAATTATATTTGTATAATTATATAATTTATAATAATTATTACAATAATTAATAAATAATCTTATATATATATAAAAAGGAATGTCTGTGTGTTCGTCTTTTATGCGTTCATAAACCATTCATCCGATTGCGATCAAATTTTGGTGAGTTGTAAACACTTTCAGGATGATCATAGGCATAGTTAATCCATTTCACAATAGATGGCGCGCGAGTAGCTTCAACAAAATGGCGTGCGTTTGTTTCAAGAAAGTCCCACATGTGTTCATATACCATTCATCCCATTGCGTTGAAACTTGGGTGAGAAGTTCTGTAAACTTCAGGTAAGGTTTCTGGCTTAGTGAAACCACTTAACAATAGGTAGCGCATGAGTAGATTCAACAAATGAGCGACGACGAGCGAAGCGATTCAAACAAAGTCCTGTATGCGTTCACATACCATTCGTCCGATAGCGATGAAACTAGGGTGAGAGGTTGTGAACACTACAGGCAAGGTTTCTGGCTTAGTAAATCCATGTTATAATAGGTAGCGCACGAGTAGATTCAACAAATGAACGACGACGCGCGAAGCGTTTCACTAAAGTCCCGTATGCGTTCATATATCTTTCGTCTGACAGCGATGAAACTTGGGTGAGATGTTGTGTACACTACAGGGAAGGTTTCTGGCTTAGTAAATCCACTTAACAATAGGTATCGCACAAGTAGATTCAACAAATGAGTGACGACGGACGAAGCGTTTCAACGAAGACCAGTATGCGTTCACATACCATTCGTCCGATAGCGATGAAACTTGGGTGAGAGGTTGTGTACACTACAGGCAAGGTTTCTGACTAAGTAAATCCATGATATAATAGGTAGCGCACGAGTAGATTCAACAAATGAGCGACGACGCGCGAAGCGTTTCAACAAAGTCCCGTATGCGTTCGTATACTATTCGTCTGATAGTGATGAAACTTGGCTGAGATGTTGTGTCCACTTCAGGGAAGGTTTCTGGGTTAGTAAATCCACTTAACAATAGGTATCGCACAAGAAGATTAAACAAATGAGCGACGACGCGCGAAGTGTTTCAATATAGTCCCATATGCGTTCATATACCATTCGTCCGATAGCGACTAAACTTGGGTGAATTGTTGTGTGTACTCCAGGGAAAGTTTTAGGCTTAGTAAATCCAGATTTCAATAGGTAGCGCACAAGTAGATTCAACAAATGAGCGATGTCGCGCGAAGCGTTTCAAGAAAGTCCCGTATGCGTTCATATACCATTCGTCCGATAGCGATGAAACTTGGGTAAGATGTTGTGTACTCATCAGGGAAGGTTTCTGGCTTAGTACATCCACTTTACAATAGGTATCGCACAAGTAGATTCAACAAATGAGCGACGGCACGCGAATGGTTTCAAACAAGTCCCGTATGCGTTCATATACCATTCATCCGATTGCTATGAAACTTTGGTGGGTTGTTGTGAACACTTCCGAAATCATTATAGGCATAGTCAATCCAATTTACAATGGACAGCGCGCGAGTATTTTAAACAAATGAGTGTTGGCGATGGGTTCATATAGCCTACAATTCATCCGATTGCGACCAAAATTTGGTGGGTTGTTTGGCACACTTCCGGGATGGTTATAGGCATAGTTAATCCAATTAGCAATAGATAGTGCACAAGTAGTTTAAACAAATGTGTGTTGGTGATGCGTTCATATACAATTCATCCGATTGCAATCAAATTTTGGTGAGTTGTTGTGCATACGCCAGGAAAAGTTATAGGCATAGTAGATCCAACCAACAATAGATTCAACAAATGGGCGACGACGGGCGAAGCGTTTCAACAAAGACCAGTATGAGTTCATATACCATTTGTCTGATAGCGATGAAACGTGGGTGAGATGTTGTGTACACTTCAGGGAAGATTTCTAGCATAGTAAATCCATGTTACAATTGGTAGCGCACGAATGGGTTGGTATACCATACTCCAGGGAAGATTTCAGGCTTAGTAAATCCATTTTACAATAGGCAGCAAACGAGTAGATTCAACAAATGAGCGAAGATGCACGAAGCGTTTCAACAAAGTCCCGTATGCGTTCATATACCATTTGTCCGATAGCCATGAAACTTGGATGTGATGTTGTGTACACTTCCGGGAAGGTTTCTGGCTTAGAAAATCCACTTTACAATAGGTAGCGCACGAGTAGATTAAACAAATGAGCGACGGCACGTGAATCGGTTTATCAAAGTCCCATATGCGGTCATATGCCATTCATCCGATTGCGATGAAACTTTAGTGAATTGTTGTGTACACCCGAGGAAAGGTTTCTGACTTAGTAAGTCCATTTTACAATAGGTAGTGCACGAGTAGATTCAACAAATGGGTAACGGCACGCGTATCGTTTAAATGAAATTCCGTAGGCGTTTATATACCATTCATGCGATTGCAATGAAATTCGGTGAAATGTTGTTTCCACTCCCGCTAAGGTTTCTGATTTATTAAATCCATTTTACAACTGGTAGCAAACGGGTAGATTTAACTAATAAGCGACAGCGCGTGAATCGTTTCAATAAAGTCCCGTATGCGATCATATACCATTCATCCGACTGTGATAAAACTTTGGAGAGCTGAGTACAGTCCTGCGAAGGTTCATGAATTACTAAGTCCGTTTTTCAATGAGTGGCGCACAAGAAGATTCAACAAATGAGTGACGGCGCGATTCGTTTAAACAAAATCCCGTATGCGTTCATATGACATTCATCCGATTGCGATGAAACATTGATGAGTTGTTGTGTACACGCCAGAAAAGGTTTTCGGGTTAGTAAATCCATTTTACTATAGGTAGCGTACGAGTATATTCAACAAATGTGTGACGGCGCTCTAATCGTTTCAGCAGTCCCCTATGCGTTCGTATACCATTCATTTCATTGCGATGTAACTTTCGTGAGTTGTTGATCACGCTCCCGTGAATGTTTCTGAGGTAGTAATTTTTTCTATAATAGTTTAGAGGTGGTTAACGGAAAAAGAAGAAAATATTGGGAATTCAAAAGC